>JAUIMM010000299.1:0-1324841 GCA_031769625.1 Taudactylus pleione
GGGGGCACTGCATAGGGGGCCCTACTACTAAGGGGACTGCATAGGGGGCACCACTACTGGGGGCATTGTATAAGTGGCACTACTACTGTGGGCATTGTATAAGGGGCATTACTATGGTGGGCTTTGTGTATAAGGGTCACTACTGTTGGCATTGTGTAAAAGGGACACTACTGTGGGCATTGTGTAAAAGGGGCACTACTGTGTGTCGTAACATAAATAAGAGACACTACTTTATGGTGTAATGTGAATCAGGGACAGTATGTGTGGTGTAATGTGAATAAAATTGTGCAGTGTGATTCCTAGGGTGGTAGCCCTCTTTGTAAACAAGTACTGTAATTCTGCTGGCCGTACCCCACTGGGTAGGTGCACTACTTTTAATTTCTGACACTGCTGTGTGGCAATGAGTCATTGATGTGTTTTAAACTGTTGTGTCTATGCCGCTGCTTTGTTCCTTGGTAACCAGTCAGCTCACTCAACCTTTGGCCAATAATGGTGAAAACTATAATTTAAACTATGAGGTGGTCTAAATTGTCTGTAAATGACTGGAAATGAAGGTTATTTGGGTTAATAATACTCTAGGAAGAAAAAAAAGCCCAATTTATGTGATTTTAGCTTTTTTTTGTTAATTTTTGTAAAAAAATCCAAATCCAAATCCAAAGCCAGTCACCGTAGTTTGGCAAATCCAAATCCAAAGCCGGACGACGAATTAGAGCCAAATCCAAATCCGGCAAAAATGGTCCGGCGCACATCCCTAATAATGAGTGGATGTGATCACATGAACAAGAAGAAAGTTGGTAAAAATTGAAACAGACCATTACAGAGCAACCGGTACTACAATTCTTTGATCCTGCAAACAGAATAAGAATTTCAGAAGATGCTTCGCAATTTGGCCTAGGATCTGTATTGTTGCAAGAACATGAGGATACATGGTCACCTGTAGTCTATGCATCTAGAGCATTGACAGGTGCTGAAACAAGGTATGCTTAGATAGCAATCACTTCTGCATGTGAGAGATTTCAGAAATTTGTGTATGGTCAAGCGTTTACAGTAGAAACTGAGCACAAGCCATTGGTAGCTATCATGACTAAATCGTTACATGACTGTCCCATGAGAATTCAACATATGCTTATAAGACTACAGAAATATGATGTACAATTGCTGTACTGTCCCGGTAATTACATGTATATTGCTGACACACTTTCTCTTACTGTGGACAAAAGTGAAGGTTACGGAAGTCTTATGGACAAAGAGATAGAGGCATATGTAGATTTGATTATAGCTTCTTTCCCAGTGTCTCTTGCAAGACAAGAACAAATTACAAAGAAACAGAAACAGATGAACCAATGAAAAAAAATGCTTGTCCGCTGTTTATTCATGACTATTGGATGTACCAGTGACCTTACTGTTGTCAATGACATCATTTACAAAGGCAATAGGTTTGTCATACCTGCACGACTAAGAAAAACTATGCTGTGAAAGATACATGAAGGCCACTTAGGAGAAGAAAAATGTAAGTGGAGGGTGTGAGAAGTGATGTATTGGCCAAGAATGAACCAAGGCATAGCACAGACAACAGCTACATGTGAGTTATGTTTTATGTATACACCAAAGCAACAAGTAGAGCCACTGAGTCCTGATGCAGTGCCATAGAGACCACACCAGAAGGTAGGCGCAGAGTTGTTTGATTGTAATGGCAAGACGTACATTGTCATGACTGATTAATGTTCTAATTACCCTGAGGTGAAGACACTACATACAACTACTTGTAAAGCTGTACTCTATTGCATGAAGTCAATCTTTGCGAGGCATGGTGTTCCTATGGAACTGTTCACTGAAAATGGTCCTCAGTTTTTTAGAGCTGAATTTAGACAATTCGCTGATGATAGGGATTTTGTTCATACTATGTCAAGTCCCCACTATCCACGGTCAAATGGATTGGTGGAAAGTTCAGTAAAAACTGTAAAGAGTCTCATGAAAAAAGCACAGGATGGTAAAGAAGATTTCTACAAAATTATCTTAATCTACCATAGTACACCACTGCAGAATGGATTTTCTCCAGCACAAATGCTGATGGGAAGGAGGATTAGAGTAAATCTTCCAATACATGATGAAAAGCTTACAACGCACAATTCAACATTAGTCAGACTGAGTAAGGAATGACAACAGGTGAAACAAAAACTGTTCTATGATAGATGAGCAAAAAGCCTGTCTGATCTTAGATCGGATGACCAAGTCCATCTCAGAGACCATGAGAAAGGCATTTGGATGCAGAAAGGTACTGTGCAAGCACAAGTAGCACCAAGATTTTATACTATACACACAGAGGGCCTGATTCAGAGCCACACGTAAGCGGCCGGTCGTTCGCTCTGAGCGATGTTCGCACTACTGCGCATGGGTATGGGTCGTAATGCGCATGCGCAAACCAGTCATTGCGGTCGGAAATCGTTCGCTCGCAAAACAGCGAGGGGCTGCTAATTTGATTGACAGAATGTACCGTTTGTGGGTGGTAACGGGAAGGTGCTTGAAAACGGGGGAGTGAAGATCCGAACGCAAGCGTGCCTAACGGTCAAAACGGGCGTTTTAAGGGAGTGCATAATTAGTAAAGGAGCGTCATCGACCACGTCACTTGGTTGTCTTTTAGCCTGAACTGCTCGCAGTGATAGCGGTAAGAAAAACCTACCACAAGCACTGCGAGCAGTTCAGATGCCATTCGATAAATACCGGAGATGACGTGTGATGCGAACGGCAAAGGGGCGTCTTTACAAAATAGCGAGCGCATTTTTCGTTCGCTCGCTCAGACATAGAGGCGTCAACAAACCGCAAAGAGCGAGCGCTCAATTTAAATAGCCGGCCCCACTTTTGGAACGACCGTCCGCAAATAGCGTCCGGCTCTGAATCAGGCCCAGAGTGTGGAACAGAAGTAAGAAGAAATCAGGTGGATTTAAGATCTCAACCTAACCAACATGACGACAACATGACTAAAGAATATCCTTCATCTGACATGTATGATAATCTGGATAACGGTGAACAAACCATGATTCAAGGAAAGTCCAACATGGTTGATGAAGCACAGACTTTGTACGAAAGACCCAAAAGAGACATTTGCAGACCTGAGAGACTCATTGAAAAATGTTAAATGAAGTTCTTAAAATATTGCATTGTTGAATTATTACACTGAAGGATACAGGGCTTATCTTTAAAGAAAAAAGGATGTGATATTATTGCATTAGATATGCTTAATGTGTGTAGACAATCCCTTACTTATATGTGAAAGCCTGAATCTTCAGTGACGGTCCCTAGGACCATGGGGGATGCTGGGAACTGGGCGTAGTCTGGTGTAAAGTATGTCTATAGTTTGCAAATGGCTGAATAAAAAAGCACAACAGTTGTTGCCCATACTTCAGTGTCCCTATGAATGAATACTCAAGCATACAAACAAAACACCGGACAACCAATCATGGACAAGCAGCACTGGAGAACGGCCAATAGCAGCAGGGCTGAAGTGTAGAAGTGGAGATACTGCAACACTCTCCTCCTTCTACCCTTAGACTTGACTGCTGAGTCTCAGTTTGCCCACCTCACACACTAACCTGTACCCACTGTGTCGAGATGGCCTGTGGCTGCCTTGCTCTCTAGCTGCTGACTTGACAGACTCAGTCAGCTGTGAGTCAGCAGCCTGGCCCCCAGCTCCAGCTCTTACACAGAAGCAGCAGCACCAGCCATCATGCATGTGTCGGTCGACTGTCTTTGCATGCGCGAACCCTAGATGGTTTGCACCATCAATGTATCACACTTCATAGTTTCCTATCTTTTGTGGCTCGCACCACCATCGCCATTGATGGCAACCACTAGTGTGGCTCCATAAATGGTTACCATCAGTAGCGGCTCCAGTGGTGGGGCTGCAGCGCAGTCCTAAATTCAAATATGTGAGACACACTAACTGCCAGTGAGTCCTGGAAAGCAATGTTTGGCAGCATTTGGAAGGGCAACTGCCCTTCCAAATGCTGCCATACATCACTGGCCAGGACTCATTGGCAGTTGGTGTGGCTCCCCAATTTATATATTTATACTGTGCTGCAGCCCCACCTCTGGAGCCATTACTGATGGCAACCATTTATGGAGCCACACTAGTGGTCATCCATAGTAAATAGATGCTGTCTTCTAGAGTGCTGGGCATGCCCCCTGAGCATACATGCTGGGAGTGCCAACTGATTTTCAGGAGCCTCCCGTCCATTTTGGGAGAGCCAGCAAGTATGGCCCAGAGTGATGAAAACAGGGGTGTGCCACGAGGCCATGCCCCCTTTCGAGAGGTCACTTCCCTTTTTTGAGTGCAGGCCTTCGGCGCCCATAGAGTCCCAGCTCCATCCTGAAAATGTTGAGAGGGATGTACTAAAAACTCCTCTGCCTGAGGACCCTGCCCCGTAACCTATGACTATACACATGGCATACTGGCGGTGGGTGTCAGACAGGTCCCCTGGGACTCATTGGGCCCTAGGTGGCCAGTTACACCATTATCTATATGATCTGGGTCTGGGAGCACTAGTTACTGTGCTAATAACCATGGCATTGGTGGCAGCAAATATTTACAACATTTTTATATATAGTTTATCATGAAAGCCACTGACATTAATTACCCGTCCAATCAGAAACATTCCATTCCAGTGCCAGTAATTGTGTTTGTATAATGTGTAAATCACATGTGAACTGTAGTTTCCGCATGAGTATTGGGGCTACTTTTGTTGATAAGTAAGCAGGGCCGCAACTAGGGGGGCTAAGGGGGCATGTGTCCCAGGCACTGAACTTGAGGGGGTGACGAGGAGAGGCTGCCAAGGTGGGGCGGCCCCAGGTAGTTGCACTGTAGAGTTTGGGTCGCATGCCGGGACCTGTAGGCAGCCACCGGCAGCCAGGCCTTGAGGGACACAGCGCAGCCATCAGTCTAATGTGACGCCGGTCACAAGCCAATCAGAGCTTGCGGACCGGCAGCCAATCAGCAGTGGCTGCCGGTCCGCGAGCTCCAACTGCTTCACGACCGCTGCCACATTAGAATGACAGTGGTGCTGACCGATCCCTGGCATGTGGATCTCCGTCCCATCCCGTGCCACCCGAGCTCACCCACCACGCAGCCCCGGCAGGTAAAGGGAGGGAGCTGGGAGACCTCTACTGGGAGAACCCATTTTAATGTGAAAGTCCGATTCTAATAGTGTTTCATCTGTCAATTCTGGGGGGCTCCTGTCACTAAGGGGCATTGCTGTGACATAATGTGTTGTAAAGGGCATTACTGTGGCACAATGTGTTGCAAGGGGCATTACTGTGGCATAATGTGCTGTAAGGGGCATTACTGTGTCGCAAAACGACACATCCAGTGCTCTACAGTATGTTTTGTTTTGTTTTTTTAATTCGGGTGGGGCATCAAATTACTGTCTTGCCCCGGGTGACAGAAATCCTAGTTTCGGTCTTGAAGTAAGTAAGCCCGTTTGTGTTTTCTTTTTAGCAGCAATTCTTCCTGTGAACTACAGGTCCCAGCAAGCCTTGATTAAATGGGCATATCATTGCTTATTGGGCCTGATTCAGACCCACTCGCGAGCAGCTGTCCGCTCGCAAGTGGGTCGATGTTCTGGACTGAGCATGCGCACGACGGAGGGAGCTCCGTCGTGCGCATGCGCCAGATGCGACGAGCGAAGGAATGTCCTTCACTCGTTGTGTCTGATCAAAGGGGGCGTGCTGTTGATGTTGATTGACAGCACGCCCCCTTTGGTAGGCGTGCCGGGGGCGTGCCTCCCTGACGGGGGCGTTCCCACGGGAACGCCTCCCGTCAGAAGCCGGCCCACTGACATCACTAGTGATGTCAGTGGGAGTGATTTTGGCTCTGATAGAGCCAAAATCACTCCGGAGCTTGCGGTTGAAAACCTCAACCGCAGGCTCCGGCTCGCAGTTTCGATGGTCGCGATGGTCAAAACCATCGCGGCCATCAAACTGCACGCTCGTATAGCCTGTGGGTGGTGACCCACAGCTATATGAGCGTCCAGCAGGACGCTCCATTTTCATGGAGGCCAACCCTCATTCAGAGCGTGCGCTCTGCTCAGAGCGTACGGCTCTGAATGAGGGCCATAGTTCGAAAATTTTCAGTATACTCTGGCAACCCTTTCGTTTATGACTGCCAGTGCTCTGGGACCAGTAGTTCCACAGAAGAAAACACAGATTTTACTACATTAACTATATATTACCCTAACACCCACTAACAGGGGTGTTGTCAGAAGCCCCCAGTGCTTCTAGCAATTTCTTCTAGTATTGTCACTAGCCCAGTCTGTCATAACCTAGAGCTGGTAGTGGCTAGTACCAAGTAAGGTAACACATACATGCCTACTCTCCCGGAGCTTGCGGAAGGCTCCAGATTTTTCGGGTATTCCCCCGCACCCCTAGGAGAGTAGGCACTTCTCCCGCATCCCACCCTCTTACAAGTGAAGTGGGCAGAATGGGGATCGGAGGTCTGTGAGTAAGCAGCAGAGCCTAATTACGTGATTCTATGAGAATTGCGCCATTTGGCCCCGTCCTCTATTGAAATGTGTGGGATTTTAATAAGAGGGGATGGGTCCTAATGACATGAATAGCCTGGCCTAGCCCCCATCGCGCCCACCTGCATCTCCTCTCCAGGCTTTTCCCGGAGACGGAAATAAAAAGTAGGTAAGTATGATAAACATAACTTTACTACCCTTGAGCCCCTTCCCTCCCTGTTCCACATGTAATGAGTAACAAGTCTGGGATATACAAATAGCTTTATAAAGATGAGGGATGTGTATTATTTATGTGCATGGTCTGTTACAAAGATCATATTTTATACTGACAAATGGGAATAGTGTCCATCTGTAAATGACATCTCAATGTATCTTAGGGGTCTATTTACTAAGCCTTGGATGGAGATAAAGTGAACGGAAATAAAGTACCAGCCAACCAGCTCCTAACTATCATTTTTCAAACACAGCTTGTGACTTGGCAGTTAGGAGCTGATTGGCTGGTACCTTATCTCCGTTCACTCGATCTCCATCCAATGCTTAGTAAATAGAACCGTGAGGCCTGGTTCAGAGTCGCACACTATGCTGATAGTCACGCAAACGGCCGATGTCTTCTCTTCTGACCATGCGTCTGAGTTGCACTGTGCATGCGTCCTGATTAGGTCGTACAAAGTCGACGGTCAAATTTAGACCCACAGCAGCAGAGATGTGAGGGGCGTTCCCGGACGGTGACTGGGTGGTAATGGGGATGGCTAAAAACGACGCACAGAAATGCTGCATCTTATCAGTGTCGCTGGAAGCGGCGCCGCTCACATAGGAGGTGATACTCAGAGAAATGGCAACTCCCATAGGGCTGGTGCACGTTTCGTTGGTGCAACCGATGGTATATTTCAGCATCTACGGAGGCTGTGAGTGGGCATCTCAGTCCTTGCCTATTCGGTCACACATATGTGCACCAGGGAAAGGCTTTGTATGCGGCATTAGCATAAACATGCAGAAGGGTCTGACTCAGAATCCATTCCTAAATAGCTACCTTGCATTGGGAGTTAGATTACATAAGTTAATAGTAGAATTACAGACCACACGAATAGTAGTTACTATTAGTGCACTGCTAACCGCACCTCGTTAAGCATCTTGCATGGATTTCCTGTTTGCATACCTGTTCATGCAAGGTGTAAAAAAAAAAAGTTCTTGTGCAAAGGAAGCTGTGGTCAGCCAGAAGAAGCAGCACAGAAATTCTGCTCTAAAGCATTAATAGCTTTAAGGTGGTTTAAGGTCCTGTGACATTAATAAGGGATGCACAACAAGCACAAGAATAGTGGCACAGAGATAGGCTAGTTACTATGCAGACAGATTGCAAAACCAGTGTTTAGGTTTTGGATTTATTAAAAAAAAAAATTGATAAGTTTTTAAAAACAGCTAAAATCATGTAATTTTTGCAATTCAATAGCCAAAAATTCAGATTTAAAATCCGAATTCCGAACAAAGGGAAGATCAGACCAACAACTCAGATCTGTCCGGATTCACAAAATTTGGGTGAATTTGGATTTCTGAAGGACCATACTGTACATCTCTAGATAGGATTCAGGTCAACATTCAGATTCTTCAAAGCCCTCTGCCTTTTATGCTATGACCAGGTGCACTGACAGCCACGCCGGTCCTGAGTGAAGAAGGAAGCGTGGCCTAATCACGGAAGGCGTGACCATGCCCCCTTAGGAAAGAAATTTTTTTTTTTGCAGCGCTGCGAAGCGCTGAGCACTGGGAAAGGGGGCCCCTCAGCCAGCCGCATAGCCAGTGGGGGGGCGAGATCAATGTGATCGTTCCCCCCGCAGGCATAGGAGACTGCTGCGGCTGCTACTTAGCAGCCGCGAGCAGTCTCCTAGTGCAGCCGAGCACACAGCAGTGTGTGCTGGGCTGCTTTGATGTAAGAGGTGGGGGGCATTGCCAGACCTGGGCCCCTGCCAGGCCCCTCCAGCAAGCCCAGGCCTGGGTAATTAGTACCCGCTCCTTCCCCCTCATAGCCCATGGCTATGACTGCATGATGCGCACAGGTATGCCAGCCTTACTGTACATATCCATTATTTAAAAGAGCTGAAGGATTTTTTTTGTTGCAAATCCCCCCAAGGTTTGCTTATTCTTACATCTAAGCTATGCTTGCCGACTATCTGGCTGCCCCTTCCTGGAGGGAGCAGCCAGATTGGCTTGACTGGGGGGGTGCGTGGCCAGCAAACGGGGGCGGGGCCGGCCAGACTTCAAGAGTTTGTGGGCGGAGCGGGGCACGGAGCCACGCGATCGCGTCATTTTGCCCCGCTACATGCTGCCGATATTACAGGCAGCGTGAAGCAGGGCGCGGGGCAAAAATTACGCAATTCGACGTGAATCGCGTCACAGGCCCCCCCGCTGCCGAGGATTTTCCTGTAATTGCGGTGGGGGGCAGGAGGGGTCGGCAGCTGCCGGGAGACTTGCCTGCCTTCCCGGGAGGTCCGGAGCGGCACCCGATTTTCGGGAGGCACCCGACCAAATCGGGAGGGTAGGCAAGTATGATCTAAGCCTCACCAGTAACCTCTGCATGCATCTGTCTTCCAGCCTTTCTTCTTCCTCCACCCACCAACACATACTCCGGTCCACACCTTTCCCTCATTGAAAGCAGGATTATAATACGATGGTTCATTTCTACCTATATGGGCATAACTACCATAGGTGCAAGAGGCGCAGCTGCCATGCTGAGGGGGACCCATCTTCCTTGTCAAAGTCACAGTTGGGTGGTACATAGGGGTCCTTACAAACTTTTGCTATGGAGCCTTCAAATACTTAATTATGCCCCTGTGTACCTACATATTGTATCATTCTTAAACCTGGTTTGGGGGTTCTAATTAGGGATGTGCGCCGGACCATTTTTGCCGGATTTGGATTTGGATTTGGTTCTAATTCGTCGTCCGGCTTTGGATTTGGATTTGGATTTGCCAAACTGCGGTGACTGGCTTTGGATTTGGATTTGGATTTGGATTTGGATTTTTTTACAAAAATTGACAAAAAAAGCTAAAATCACATAAATTGGTCTTTTTTTTCTTCCTAGAGTATTATTAACCTCAATAACATTAATTTCCAGTCAATTTAGACCATATCACAGCTTATAATATTGTTTTCAACATTATTGGCCAAAGGTTGCAGTGAGCTGACTGGTTACTAAGCGACAAAGCAGCGGCACAACGACACAGACACCACAGTATAAAGCACATCTATGACACATTGCCACACAGCAGTGGCAGAAATGGAAAGTAGTGCACCCACCCAGTGGGGTACGGCCAGCAGAGTCACAGTACTTGTTTACAAAGTGGGCTACGGCCCTAGGAGTCACAGTGCACAATCTTATTAGCATTACACCGCACATAGGGCCTGATTCACATTACACCATAAAGTAGTGTCTCTTATTTATGTTACAACACACAGTAGTGCCCCTTTTACACAATGCCCACAGTAGTGACCCTTTTACACAATGCCCACAGTAGCGGTGTCCCTTACACAATGTCCCCCAGCAGTGGTGCCCCCTATGCAGTCCCCTTAGTAGTACGGTCCACTATGCAGTGCCCCCAGTTGAATGCTCCCCAGTAGTATGCCCCCCATTAGCAGGCCCCCCCAGTAGTATGTCCCCCATTAGCAGGCCCCCCCAGTAGTATGCCCCCCATTAGCATGCCACCCAGTAGTATGCCCCCCAGTAGTATGGCTCCCCCAGTAGTAGGCTGCCCCAGTAGCAGGCCCCCCCAGTAGTAGGCTGCTCCAGTAGTAGCCCCCCCTGTAGTATGGGCCCCCCCTGTAGTATGGCCCCCCCTGTAGTAGGCCCCCCCAGTAGTATGGCCCCCCCAGTAGCAGACCCCCCCCCAGTAGTATAGCCCCCCCCAGTAGCAGGCCCCTCTGTAGTATGGCCCCCCAGTAGTATTGCCTCCCCCAGTAGCAGACCCCCCCCCAGTAGTGCAGACCCCCCCCCAGTAGTATAGCCCCCCCAGTAGCAGGCCCCTCTGTAGTATGGCCCCCCCAGTAGTATAGCCCCCCCCCAGTAGCAGACCCCCCCAGTAGTGCAGACCCCCCCCCCAGTAGCGCCCCCGGACCTTTGACAAGTAAAAAAATAAAAAAAATAAAACTTACCTGTATCCCCGCTCCCGCGCCGTCCGCTCTGTCACACGCTGAGGAGGGAGCCGGAAGACGGAGCTCATGTGTGAGCTCCAGCCGGCTCCCTCCGTGCAGCAGCCAATGAGAGTCTGTGTGACTCTCATTGGCTGCTGTAACAAACACACAGCTGCCGCTGGCGGCTGTGTGTCTGTGTCTGTGTAGGGCAGAGCGCTATCACTGCGCTCTGCCCTACACGCGAGGAGACCTGATGTCGGATTCTCTAGTGAGAATCCGACATCAGGCGGCCGCCGTTCGGCCCCGAACGGGGATCCGAGTCAGGCGGTGAACACCCGAACAGGGTTCGGGTGGACTCGGATCCCCAATGTTCGGAGCGGTTCGGATTCCACAGAATCCGAACCGCTCATCTCTAGTTCTAATATATATATTTTTCAACTCGCACTTATTTTTATATTGCAGTGCTTGCCATGAGCACACTTAGAAGAGGTTTCCTATTTCCCAGAAACCCCCTCTGTCCCAGCACTGATTGACAAGCTGATCACTTGCCCCGGTAACAGCCAGTTTACAGCATGCGGTTGCAGATCCACAGATCTATTAGGGGCTATTTTTATGGGAAAATAGGTTCAGGAATGGTGGGTAGAGCAACTGGCGGTGGAGCTATAGAAAAACAATTTTATATATATATATATATATTAGTATTTAGAGAAGAAGGCACTCAAAAGGGCCTTTAAAATAAAACTTACATATTTTGGCCCAGGGCATTACATCATATTTAATGAGATGTTCAGGAACTGAGGGCCTGATTCAGAGCCGGACGTTTTTTTTTTTTTTTTTTTTTCGGCCTCCTGGCCGCTCGCATAGCTGTGGGTGACCACCCACAGCTTATGCGAGCGGCCAGGTGATGGTCACGACCATCGCGGCTTGCGATGAGACCCTTGTGGTAGGGTCTCGTTCCTGCAAGCCCCAGTGAGATTCCGGCTCTAAATAGAGCTGGAAGCTCACCACTGACATCACTGGTGATGTCAGTGGTGCCTCCCACAAACGGCAGGCGTTCCTTCGGGAACGCCTCTGTTTGTGTAGCCACACCCCCTGCCCGTCTCCAAAACGGGGTGAGCTGTCAATCAACATTGACAGCCGCCCCTCTTGGATGCGAGACCCGTAGTGACAGAGCGCCCGTCGCTGGTCGGGTCTCGCGCATGCACACGCGAGTGGGTCTGAATCAGGCCCTGATTCCTGCTGAAAAATAGCACTGGATCTATTATCCCTCTCCTTTCATCTGTGTTTATGTGCTTCTCTCTCTGGAAAGAGTGTGTGGTATCTCCTTTGTGCAAGAATCAAGGAAGGAATACAGGGGAATCTGCATATAAGTAGTACAGTGCCAAATTGAAGAAGAAAGGTGTATGAGGGAGAGGGATCTTAATAAAATGTGGGTTTGGGTGAATGTGGCTGCTAATAATTTCATATTAGGTGTTGAATATTAAGTTATTGGTGGGGTTATGGATGGGCTATTTCATTTATTAGTAGGGTGATGACACAGTCTATTAATTTAAGGTGGGGTGATAGGATTTATAATGTAATGCTTGGGTGGGGGTTATGAATTAAATATGGGGCTGAACTTGGCCAGAAGAGGGGCTATTTACTTAAGGTGGATACAAATTATTCAATGTTAGTGCAGTTTGGGGAAAAAAATAGATTCATGTACTTAATGTGAAGCCATTACTGATGGCAACCATTTATGGAGCCACACTAGTGGTCATCCATAGTAAATAGATGCTGTCTTCTAGAGTGCTGGGCATGCCCCCTGAGCATACATGCTGGGAGTGCCAACTGATTTTCAGGAGCCTCCCGTCCATTTTGGGAGAGCCAGCAAGTATGGCCCAGAGTGATGAAAACAGGGGTGTGCCACGAGGCCATGCCCCCTTTCGAGAGGTCACTTCCCTTTTTTGAGTGCAGGCCTTCGGCGCCCATAGAGTCCCAGCTCCATCCTGAAAATGTTGAGAGGGATGTACTAAAAACTCCTCTGCCTGAGGACCCTGCCCCGTAACCTATGACTATACACATGGCATACTGGCGGTGGGTGTCAGACAGGTCCCCTGGGACTCATTGGGCCCTAGGTGGCCAGTTACACCATTATCTATATGATCTGGGTCTGGGAGCACTAGTTACTGTGCTAATAACCATGGCATTGGTGGCAGCAAATATTTACAACATTTTTATATATAGTTTATCATGAAAGCCACTGACATTAATTACCCGTCCAATCAGAAACATTCCATTCCAGTGCCAGTAATTGTGTTTGTATAATGTGTAAATCACATGTGAACTGTAGTTTCCGCATGAGTATTGGGGCTACTTTTGTTGATAAGTAAGCAGGGCCGCAACTAGGGGGGCTAAGGGGGCATGTGTCCCAGGCACTGAACTTGAGGGGGTGACGAGGAGAGGCTGCCAAGGTGGGGCGGCCCCAGGTAGTTGCACTGTAGAGTTTGGGTCGCATGCCGGGACCTGTAGGCAGCCACCGGCAGCCAGGCCTTGAGGGACACAGCGCAGCCATCAGTCTAATGTGACGCCGGTCACAAGCCAATCAGAGCTTGCGGACCGGCAGCCAATCAGCAGTGGCTGCCGGTCCGCGAGCTCCAACTGCTTCACGACCGGCGCCACATTAGAATGACAGTGGTGCTGACCGATCCCTGGCATGTGGATCTCCGTCCCATCCCGTGCCACCCGAGCTCACCCACCACGCAGCCCCGGCAGGTAAAGGGAGGGAGCTGGGAGACCTCTACTGGGAGAACCCATTTTAATGTGAAAGTCCGATTCTAATAGTGTTTCATCTGTCAATTCTGGGGGGCTCCTGTCACTAAGGGGCATTGCTGTGACATAATGTGTTGTAAAGGGCATTACTGTGGCACAATGTGTTGCAAGGGGCATTACTGTGGCATAATGTGCTGTAAGGGGCATTACTGTGTCGCAAAACGACACATCCAGTGCTCTACAGTATGTTTTGTTTTGTTTTTTTAATTCGGGTGGGGCATCAAATTACTGTCTTGCCCCGGGTGACAGAAATCCTAGTTTCGGTCTTGAAGTAAGTAAGCCCGTTTGTGTTTTCTTTTTAGCAGCAATTCTTCCTGTGAACTACAGGTCCCAGCAAGCCTTGATTAAATGGGCATATCATTGCTTATTGGGCCTGATTCAGACCCACTCGCGAGCGGCTGTCCGCTCGCAAGTGGGTCGATGTTCTGGACTGAGCATGCGCACGACGGAGGGAGCTCCGTCGTGCGCATGCGCCAGATGCGACGAGCGAAGGAATGTCCTTCACTCGTTGTGTCTGATCAAAGGGGGCGTGCTGTTGATGTTGATTGACAGCACGCCCCCTTTGGTAGGCGTGCCGGGGGCGTGCCTCCCTGACGGGGGCGTTCCCACGGGAACGCCTCCCGTCAGAAGCCGGCCCACTGACATCACTAGTGATGTCAGTGGGAGTGATTTTGGCTCTGATAGAGCCAAAATCACTCCGGAGCTTGCGGTTGAAAACCTCAACCGCAGGCTCCGGCTCGCAGTTTCGATGGTCGCGATGGTCAAAACCATCGCGGCCATCAAACTGCACGCTCGTATAGCCTGTGGGTGGTGACCCACAGCTATATGAGCGTCCAGCAGGACGCTCCATTTTCATGGAGGCCAACCCTCATTCAGAGCGTGCGCTCTGCTCAGAGCGTACGGCTCTGAATGAGGGCCATAGTTCGAAAATTTTCAGTATACTCTGGCAACCCTTTCGTTTATGACTGCCAGTGCTCTGGGACCAGTAGTTCCACAGAAGAAAACACAGATTTTACTACATTAACTATATATTACCCTAACACCCACTAACAGGGGTGTTGTCAGAAGCCCCCAGTGCTTCTAGCAATTTCTTCTAGTATTGTCACTAGCCCAGTCTGTCATAACCTAGAGCTGGTAGTGGCTAGTACCAAGTAAGGTAACACATACATGCCTACTCTCCCGGAGCTTGCGGAAGGCTCCAGATTTTTCGGGTATTCCCCCGCACCCCTAGGAGAGTAGGCACTTCTCCCGCATCCCACCCTCTTACAAGTGAAGTGGGCAGAATGGGGATCGGAGGTCTGTGAGTAAGCAGCAGAGCCTAATTACGTGATTCTATGAGAATTGCGCCATTTGGCCCCGTCCTCTATTGAAATGTGTGGGATTTTAATAAGAGGGGATGGGTCCTAATGACATGAATAGCCTGGCCTAGCCCCCATCGCGCCCACCTGCATCTCCTCTCCAGGCTTTTCCCGGAGACGGAAATAAAAAGTAGGTAAGTATGATAAACATAACTTTACTACCCTTGAGCCCCTTCCCTCCCTGTTCCACATGTAATGAGTAACAAGTCTGGGATATACAAATAGCTTTATAAAGATGAGGGATGTGTATTATTTATGTGCATGGTCTGTTACAAAGATCATATTTTATACTGACAAATGGGAATAGTGTCCATCTGTAAATGACATCTCAATGTATCTTAGGGGTCTATTTACTAAGCCTTGGATGGAGATAAAGTGAACGGAAATAAAGTACCAGCCAACCAGCTCCTAACTATCATTTTTCAAACACAGCTTGTGACTTGGCAGTTAGGAGCTGATTGGCTGGTACCTTATCTCCGTTCACTCGATCTCCATCCAATGCTTAGTAAATAGAACCGTGAGGCCTGGTTCAGAGTCGCACACTATGCTGATAGTCACGCAAACGGCCGATGTCTTCTCTTCTGACCATGCGTCTGAGTTGCACTGTGCATGCGTCCTGATTAGGTCGTACAAAGTCGACGGTCAAATTTAGACCCACAGCAGCAGAGATGTGAGGGGCGTTCCCGGACGGTGACTGGGTGGTAATGGGGATGGCTAAAAACGACGCACAGAAATGCTGCATCTTATCAGTGTCGCTGGAAGCGGCGCCGCTCACATAGGAGGTGATACTCAGAGAAACGGCAACTCCCATAGGGCTGGTGCACGTTTCGTTGGTGCAACCGATGGTATATTTCAGCATCTACGGAGGCTGTGAGTGGGCATCTCAGTCCTTGCCTATTCGGTCACACATATGTGCACCAGGGAAAGGCTTTGTATGCGGCATTAGCATAAACATGCAGAAGGGTCTGACTCAGAATCCATTCCTAAATAGCTACCTTGCATTGGGAGTTATATTACATAAGTTAATAGTAGAATTACAGACCACACGAATAGTAGTTACTATTAGTGCACTGCTAACCGCACCTCGTTAAGCATCTTGCATGGATTTCCTGTTTGCATACCTGTTCATGCAAGGTGTAAAAAAAAAAAGTTCTTGTGCAAAGGAAGCTGTGGTCAGCCAGAAGAAGCAGCACAGAAATTCTGCTCTAAAGCATTAATAGCTTTAAGGTGGTTTAAGGTCCTGTGACATTAATAAGGGATGCACAACAAGCACAAGAATAGTGGCACAGAGATAGGCTAGTTACTATGCAGACAGATTGCAAAACCAGTGTTTAGGTTTTGGATTTATTAAAAAAAAAAATTGATAAGTTTTTAAAAACAGCTAAAATCATGTAATTTTTGCAATTCAATAGCCAAAAATTCAGATTTAAAATCCGAATTCCGAACAAAGGGAAGATCAGACCAACAACTCAGATCTGTCCGGATTCACAAAATTTGGGTGAATTTGGATTTCTGAAGGACCATACTGTACATCTCTAGATAGGATTCAGGTCAACATTCAGATTCTTCAAAGCCCTCTGCCTTTTATGCTATGACCAGGTGCACTGACAGCCACGCCGGTCCTGAGTGAAGAAGGAAGCGTGGCCTAATCACGGAAGGCGTGACCATGCCCCCTTAGGAAAGAAATTTTTTTTTTTGCAGCGCTGCGAAGCGCTGAGCACTGGGAAAGGGGGCCCCTCAGCCAGCCGCATAGCCAGTGGGGGGGCGAGATCAATGTGATCGTTCCCCCCGCAGGCATAGGAGACTGCTGCGGCTGCTACTTAGCAGCCGCGAGCAGTCTCCTAGTGCAGCCGAGCACACAGCAGTGTGTGCTGGGCTGCTTTGATGTAAGAGGTGGGGGGCATTGCCAGACCTGGGCCCCTGCCAGGCCCCTCCAGCAAGCCCAGGCCTGGGTAATTAGTACCCGCTCCTTCCCCCTCATAGCCCATGGCTATGACTGCATGATGCGCACAGGTATGCCAGCCTTACTGTACATATCCATTATTTAAAAGAGCTGAAGGATTTTTTTTGTTGCAAATCCCCCCAAGGTTTGCTTATTCTTACATCTAAGCTATGCTTGCCGACTATCTGGCTGCCCCTTCCTGGAGGGAGCAGCCAGATTGGCTTGACTGGGGGGGTGCGTGGCCAGCAAACGGGGGCGGGGCCGGCCAGACTTCAAGAGTTTGTGGGCGGAGCGGGGCACGGAGCCACGCGATCGCGTCATTTTGCCCCGCTACATGCTGCCGATATTACAGGCAGCGTGAAGCAGGGCGCGGGGCAAAAATTACGCAATTCGACGTGAATCGCGTCACAGGCCCCCCCGCTGCCGAGGATTTTCCTGTAATTGCGGTGGGGGGCAGGAGGGGTCGGCAGCTGCCGGGAGACTTGCCTGCCTTCCCGGGAGGTCCGGAGCGGCACCCGATTTTCGGGAGGCACCCGACCAAATCGGGAGGGTAGGCAAGTATGATCTAAGCCTCACCAGTAACCTCTGCATGCATCTGTCTTCCAGCCTTTCTTCTTCCTCCACCCACCAACACATACTCCGGTCCACACCTTTCCCTCATTGAAAGCAGGATTATAATACGATGGTTCATTTCTACCTATATGGGCATAACTACCATAGGTGCAAGAGGCGCAGCTGCCATGCTGAGGGGGACCCATCTTCCTTGTCAAAGTCACAGTTGGGTGGTACATAGGGGTCCTTACAAACTTTTGCTATGGAGCCTTCAAATACTTAATTATGCCCCTGTGTACCTACATATTGTATCATTCTTAAACCTGGTTTGGGGGTTCTAATATATATATTTTTCAACTCGCACTTATTTTTATATTGCAGTGCTTGCCATGAGCACACTTAGAAGAGGTTTCCTATTTCCCAGAAACCCCCTCTGTCCCAGCACTGATTGACAAGCTGATCACTTGCCCCGGTAACAGCCAGTTTACAGCATGCGGTTGCAGATCCACAGATCTATTAGGGGCTATTTTTATGGGAAAATAGGTTCAGGAATGGTGGGTAGAGCAACTGGCGGTGGAGCTATAGAAAAACAATTTTATATATATATATATATATATTAGTATTTAGAGAAGAAGGCACTCAAAAGGGCCTTTAAAATAAAACTTACATATTTTGGCCCAGGGCATTACATCATATTTAATGAGATGTTCAGGAACTGAGGGCCTGATTCAGAGCCGGACGTTTTTTTTGTTTTTTTTTTTTCGGCCTCCTGGCCGCTCGCATAGCTGTGGGTGACCACCCACAGCTTATGCGAGCGGCCAGGTGATGGTCACGACCATCGCGGCTTGCGATGAGACCCTTGTGGTAGGGTCTCGTTCCTGCAAGCCCCAGTGAGATTCCGGCTCTAAATAGAGCTGGAAGCTCACCACTGACATCACTGGTGATGTCAGTGGTGCCTCCCACAAACGGCAGGCGTTCCTTCGGGAACGCCTCTGTTTGTGTAGCCACACCCCCTGCCCGTCTCCAAAACGGGGTGAGCTGTCAATCAACATTGACAGCCGCCCCTCTTGGATGCGAGACCCGTAGTGACAGAGCGCCCGTCGCTGGTCGGGTCTCGCGCATGCACACGCGAGTGGGTCTGAATCAGGCCCTGATTCCTGCTGAAAAATAGCACTGGATCTATTATCCCTCTCCTTTCATCTGTGTTTATGTGCTTCTCTCTCTGGAAAGAGTGTGTGGTATCTCCTTTGTGCAAGAATCAAGGAAGGAATACAGGGGAATCTGCATATAAGTAGTACAGTGCCAAATTGAAGAAGAAAGGTGTATGGGGGAGAGGGATCTTAATAAAATGTGGGTTTGGGTGAATGTGGCTGCTAATAATTTCATATTAGGTGTTGAATATTAAGTTATTGGTGGGGTTATGGATGGGCTATTTCATTTATTAGTAGGGTGATGACACAGTCTATTAATTTAAGGTGGGGTGATAGGATTTATAATGTAATGCTTGGGTGGGGGTTATGAATTAAATATGGGGCTGAACTTGGCCAGAAGAGGGGCTATTTACTTAAGGTGGATACAAATTATTCAATGTTAGTGCAGTTTGGGGAAAAAAATAGATTCATGTACTTAATGTGAATGCTATTAATAGATTGGTTAGTGCTGTTTTCTCTTTTTTATGGGGAATATAGGTCTGTTCATTAAATGTGAATGCTAATTACTTAATATTAGGGTTGTTTGGAATATATTTATATATTTATGCTGAATGCTATTGATTTAATGTTGGGTTTGGATGGGAGAAATCCGTTTTATTTCTTCAGAATTGTATTGGGATAGCAAAATGGCTACTGACAGCCATTTCTATTCATGGTTCTTATGTGTGTATCAGACATGAGGTGGTGTATTAGGCATGAAATGGTACAGGAATGTGGAAGCAGACAGGCCATAAATCCACAAGGCGTTGTCTGTGATGTATGGTTGCGTTAAGTTTTAGAAAGTCCTTATCAGTAGTTAAGTTAACCAATAAAGTAGGTTGAAGTAGGTTTATGCCCATATTAGTAAGAGTTAGATGGGTATGACAAGTAGGATACTATATAAGCAAAGAACAAAGAAGCTTCCAGTGGCCTGCCCTATGCCTGGACCAGAGACTGCAGCTGGTGGCCAGGATATTGTTCGTTCCAGCTCTATTCTGAGAGGAGGCTCCTGGATCGTGTAACCATCTTATATTCCGAAGCTAAGTAACTATTATTCTTCCATATCTTGTTGTTTGTTGTAATAAATTATATATTTTTTCAAGAAACTGGTTTGTGTGGCTTAATTAACCTTCTGTATCCAAGAACCTTATCTCGTTCCACCGGGAACATTTAAGTGGTGTCAGAAAGTGGGATACAGAGAGTTAATAGTCATAAATCTGCTTGGAATGTGTAGTCGATTGTTTTAGCATTGCTGTGCAAACATAGTGTTGTGCAAATGTAGGGTTGTGCAAACCCATGCAAAAAATCCTGTCTCATAAGTGAATGAGGGAGGTGTGACCTGATCAGTCACAGAGTGTATACTGTGCGTCACAGTATATCTGTATGTTGTCTGTTTACTGTCTTTGCGTTTGTGTTGTTGAAACAAACAAGAATAATGCATTTTAAGATTTTTAAGAAATATGCAAATATATTGAAAAATGAATTGGGATTTCAGCTGGCTGATTTCCAGAAAAAGCATAATGTTGGTTTTTCACTGCCTGGTATTGATAAGAGTAAAAGTAGTGAAATTTTGCGTAGACCAATATATGTTGAAAGAATTGTAAAATCTGCTGAGAAGAATGCAGTGAAAAAGCCTGTCTCACAGACAGGGAGAGTAAGCCGCAATTCACATTGTCCCAGAAATTCCATAGGGAGGGGGAGTGAATCCCCACAAGCGAGAGTTGTGATGTCAACTAGCACAGATATAAGTGCTGATTTATTACACACAGAAAGTGTAGAAATTTGTGAGCTTGAAATACAAAGAGGTGTGTGAAGTTACGCAGAAAGAACTTGAAACAGAAGTTAAACAATGTATTCACACTACAGAAAATGTGTTTGATCAGAGGAGTCATTGTGTGATTCAAATGTCTGCTGATTTGACAAAATGTGAACAAAATGTTGAAACCCATGAATTCAGCGAACATGTCCAGAAATTAGAATCAAAATTGAATGCAAATTAGGTTTCTGATAACATGCTATTGGTTAGTTATACTCTTAAGGTGAATGATGGTATGTCTGACTTGTCCAGGAGTGTCCCGTTTGCTATGCACTGTGAACTGATTGAAAAAAAAGATGTGTTTGCATGGCCATTCAGAGGGGTGTTGCTAAGTGAAGGGGTGGTGATGCCTTTTGCCTTGCCCAATGAGACATGGGCATTGCCCAAAGCCAAGAGGTGGGAAATGGGCAGGATTGCAGTTATAGACCATGCCCCTGAGACTGAAGACTTCCCCCATGACAACATTAAATTTACATGGCATGATCAATGTGTCATTGTTGAATTTAAAAATGCAAAAAGTGAACAAGATGTGTTTTCTGATGAAACATCCATTGCAAATGATGTTCATGGTTTACTTGCTCATTGTGAAGGAGGGGTTGGTGGGTACACACTGACCAACCACAAGGGGCATACATGCAGTACAGACACACTGACTGTGGGAATATTTTGTGACAAAGTTGCAGATTTTGTGTTTGGTAATGAAATTCGCATCCCAGTGTATTTCCTTACAAAGCCTTACCAACCAAAGGTTTTGAAGTAGCTGAAAGACACACGGTTGCTAACGACAATGGCAGAAACTCTCATGCTAATTGAGGAGATTAAAGCACTACTTGCTGGCCGAGTGAAATTTAAATCAATGTTTGAACTGTCCATACTGGATTTCTTTATGATCACAGCTCCACAGTGGTGGGAAGATTTCCAAGACAGAGAGCATTATTGGTTCATGGACTATGGTGCTACCTGCACCCACACAGGACTATTGTGGACAATTGCTGAAGCAAAGCAGCTATCTTTACAAGCTGACAGCCGACAGACAGAAGAAGGGGCTAGCGAACTTGTTGCATTTATGACTGTTTTCCAAGTCACTTACAAGACTGGATGCCCTGAAAGTCTTCACACTGAGAAAAGGACATTTGACACAAAGTCTATATGTGCTGCTGTCCAAAGCTGGAAGATCGATGTGGGACATGCTGATACACACACCTACAGCTTCAATGGTGTGTGCACAAGTGAGCTGAGCACAGAACATGGTGTGCAATTCACCGCAAAGACAGCACTGATGGTGCTAGAACTGTTAAGCCATGACGGAGCTGACGCTGCATTCAAGCAAGCTCAAATCAATGGGATTCCTTATATCCAAGCCATGGTTAGAGACTTTGCAAAAACCTGTTACATTTGCCAACAGCTGGAACTGTGGCCTACCTTGCTTACTACTGATAAAGGCCTCATATACTATGAAATGACTGCACAAGTCTGGCAGTTTGAATTCATCGTTTGCCACCAAGAAGATGGAGGACGAGTGTTGTATTGAACAGCTACAAAACACTGTTATTCAGGAGTGAAGTTGTCTCAAGCAGAGTGATACAAGATAAGAGACTTTCCTGAAGATTTGACACAGACTGATTTGTTGATATTATGGGATGTCTGAGAAGATTCAAGCAGACAAAGACACCCATTTTACAGAAACAACATTAGGGTATATTGGGTTTTTCTATGCTTCATACATACCATTCACAAAACTGACATCAGTATGATTGAATGAATGGATGTGTTGTTTAGGAAACAGGAATGTTTATATATATATATATATATATATATATATATATAATGTTGGAGTTTTTAGAGCAGGCTGTATACAGTACATATATATTATGATAACCGGAGGGTGGTTAAAGGTGAAAACTTTTAAGTACGATACCTGGTGCACAGACACAAACACTTATGATGAGGTTGTGAAGAAATGTTTAGTAGGAAGAGAATAGAGATATTTGCAGCAGGATAAGTAAATGCTTCTTTTATTTTGTTGTTATGGTTTATCTCACACTGTTTCTTTGTTTAAGCCAACAGGTTGCTGGTTGGAGCAGGAGGTGAGAGAACGTCGCTAGAGGTGTGTCTAAGATGGCGATGGCCAGAGTGATTTCTTATACAGGAGAGAGAGTCCAGGAGGACAAAAGAGTTATAAGATCTGATAGCAAAACCATTACATACATCTATGTGTATTGTGCAAAACTGAACTTGTGCCTTATATTGGTTGGATCCACACTCGCCAATATTCTCAAGACTTTTTCAAGATTTTATTGAACTGAACTGGGTTTTACTTTACTGATATATTTGATATAATCATATGTATTATTCACTGTTTTATTAGAGTATTCACATATAAAAGGGGATTGTTTATGTCTGAGTGTATGGTTGGTAGGAAGATATTTCAAATACGGGATGCAGGAGCTCAATTGGTTAATATTGCCAGAGAATGGCGGGCTCTGTTAAACATTACACGTAATTGTAGCAATACCCCAGACATGATGCAATTAACACTTAATCCTGATAAGAGCAGAGATATTTTGGCCATTGTATACACTGTGGTGGCTAGTATTCCACATATTCTTCCAGATGATGTGTATTACCTTTGTGGGAGAAAAGCCTACAAATGGTTGCCCTATGGGAGATTTGGTAATTGTACATGATGGGAATCAAGTTATACCAAGCAGATTCCACATAATTTGTTAACCAAGAGAGCAGTGCACCCTTTAAAACAGTATTATGAGGAAAGTTGGTTACGGTGGTTCAACCCTGTTCAGAAATAGGAGGTTGGTTCACTGGTTTACTGCATATGCTTATTTATGGAATTATGATCATAATATTTATGTATCTTGGGATCAAGGTATTATTTCTTTGTGCAGGGAAATGTTGTAACATGCTGGATTCTGTTACATTGATGCCTATTAGGAGGAAAGATCCCTATGAGATCATGATATACATGTCTTCCACACCATAAGACCAAGGGTGGATTGTATTGGGATAGCAAAATGGCTACTGACAGCCATTTCTATTCATGGTTCTTATGTGTGTATCAGACATGAGGTGGTGTATTAGGCATGAAATGGTACAGGAATGTGGAAGCAGACAGGCCATAAATCCACAAGGCGTTGTCTACTGTGATGTACGCTTGCGTTAAGTTTTAGAAAGTCCTTATCAGTAGTTAACCAATAAAGTAGTTTGAAGTAGGTTTATGCCCATATTAGTAAGAGTTAGATGGGTATGACAAGTAGGATACTATATAAGCAAAGAACAAAGAAGCTTCCAGTGGCCTGCCCTATGCCTGGACCAAAGACTGCAGCTGGTGGCCAGGATATTGTTCGTTCCAGCTCTATTCTGAGAGGAGGCTCCAGGATCGTGTAACCATCTTATATTCCGAAGCTAAGTAACTATTATTCTTCCATATCTTGTTGTTTGTTGAAATAAATTATATCTTTTTTCAAGATACTGGTTTGTGTGGCTTAATTAACCTTCTGTATCCAAGAACCTTATTTCGTTCCACCGGGAACAAGAATGAATGCTATTAATTTAATGCCAGGGTTGATGGCAGGAAGGAAGGTCTAATTAAAGAAGAATGCCATTCATTTAATATTGGGGCTGGTTGAGGGGAGGGAGGCCTAGACAATCCATATTTCATGTACCTGTACCTTTTTTGAAACAGGACCCCAACATTTCAGGATCCAGAAAAGCCGCAACTGAGATTAAAAAATTATCACCAGTACTGTACGTAGCTAAACAAGGCAGGAGAGGGCAGGATTGCCTGATGGGGTAGTCATGATTTTGGATGACTGTCCTGCTTGGTTGGAACTTGGCATGACTGTAAGGACAGTTGAATGGTAATTTCCTTTTCACACTGCTTTTTTAGTCCCAGGGGATCACCCAACAGTAGTGCTCCGAGTATTGCCTTTGTATTTCACAGTGGGATTCAACTACACTGGGCAGCAGACTGAGCCCTCATTGAGTAAAGTTTGAGACCCTGCGCCAGGGTATTTGGTTGCACCAACTCCTCCTGTTTACATTTATGATCTCTGTGTGGGTGTGTGTACTCTGATATAATTGCTGTCTGTTTTAAGCTCCAGGGTTATTGCAATATACTCCATGTATCTCATTGCACGCTACATGATGTTCCCACAGTGCCAACATATCCGTACCTCTCATTGCATGCTACACCATTTTCCCACAGTACCAGCACATACGTGTACTTTGTTACATGCTAAGCGCTGTCCAAACAGTGCCAACACCTCCTATACCCTATTGCAGGCTGTTTAAAGTGTGACAACATTTCTGTGTGCCTTATTGCACACTATGCACTGTACTATCAGTTTGAACACATCCATGTACCTTGTTGCACCCCACTCACTGCTCAACTGGTACTAACACCTCCGTGTACCTTAATGCACGCTACATGCTGTACAAACAGTGCCACCGCATCTGTGTACCTTGTGGTATGCTACCAAACTCCCACACTTTGTAAACTCTTTCGCCATTTGTTGCCACTGTGTTAAACACCTCAGGATATTCCGCGGTACCCACCTCCTCAAGGTATTGCAGCTATACCTCTTTCAGTGTTTTCCCCTCATAGAAGCAAACTCCCAAAACTTCACACCAAAGATCGCAGATAGGGAGATACACGCAACTAAGAGAGATAGATGATAGTCACAACGGATAAGGAAACACCACTTATATCTGATCTGTATGGTCTCAGAGTTGTAATTGTTTATCTTTTTATAGTAGTACTAAACAAAACTATTAGTTTTGCCTTCTATATCTTACTGTATATATAAAATTCATCGGTCTGTTTGTTTGAGTGTTTATTTGTCTGTCTGTCCGGTTATGCATTTGGACACCAAAATGGATGAAACCAACGCAAGGTGGTCTAGAAGGATCCTGACCAGGTTTTTGGGGGTTTAGGGTACGGGGTGGACTTCCCTTTGGTGTAGGCTGGACAGAACTTTGAGCCTGTTCTGAGCCTTTTACTGGATGGATTTGGACGAAAACTTCACAGTCATAACATTGGGTCCAAGAAGACATACAAGGGGGTTGAGCTCCTGGTCGGACCTCCCGTTGGTGTATGCTGGGCAGGGCTTTGACCCGGAAGCCTATTCTGGCTCTTCCACTGGATGGATCTGGATGAAAACTTCACAGAGGGGTGTCAATTGGTCTGGGATTCCTCACTTAATAACGTGAAGATTAGGTCTTGATCAGACCTCACGGCAGAGTGCGCCAGGTAGAACTTTGTCCCGGGCAGCCTGGACCTCTGGACCTCCCACTGGATGGATTTGGATGACATCATATAATTTGGACAACAACTTTACAGAGTGGTAACAGTGGATCCCAGAAGACATAACAGGGGGTTGAGGTTCCGGTCGGAACTCCCGTTGGTGTACGCTGTGCAGAACTTTGACCCCGGGGAGCCTATTCTGGGCCTTCCACTGAATGGATATGAATGAAAACTTCACAGAGGGGTGGAAATTGGTCTTGGATGCCTAATGGAGTGGTTGGGGTCCCTTTCGGACCTCTCGGCAGAGTGTGCCGGGCAGGACTTTGACCCAGGGAGCCTGTTCTGTGCCTTCCACTGGATGGATTTGGATAACATCACATAATAAAACTTAATACTGTAACTTGAAAATTTAAAACTGGACAATGATGGGTACTTCAGGTAGTTTATTATATATTTACAATTAGTAAGTAGCGCACAGGCTTGTACTGGGCCGCCGGGGATTCGGGTAAATCCCGGGTGGGCCCTCCTGCTTTGAAGCTCCACCCACTTTAACATGGGAGCGGGTTATGCATCAGGGGGTTACAGGCAGCACAAACTTTGCACAAAGTTACACGAAGCCCCCGTCCTCGGTTCCAGCGGGTCCTCTCTCCCGTCTAAGTACCAGCAACCAGGCTTGGACTGGGCCGCCGGGGATTCGGGTAAATCCCCGGTGGGCCCTCCTGCTTTGAAGCTCCACCCACTTTAACATAGGAGCGGGCTATGCATCAGGGGGTTACAGGCAGAACAAACTTTGCACAAAGTTACACGAAGCCCCCATCCTCAGTTCCAGCGGGCCCTCTCTCCCGTCTAAGTACCAGCAACAGCGGGCTCCTCAACCCCTCCTGAACAGCAGCGGGCCCCCTCCTGTGCACCGGAAGCAGTGGGCACCATCTCCCCTCCTGATCGCCGGCAGCAGTGGACCCCTCCGCCGACAGCAGCCAGCACTCATTATCTGCTGCGGGATGCCTCCAATATATTGGGCCCCTGTCTAAGCACCAGCAATAGCGCCCCCATTTTCTAAGCAGTGGGCTGCGCACATCCCCCTAAACATCGAGAACAGCCCACCCATCCTGGGAACCGGAAGCAGCGGGCCCCCACACCCATCCTGAGCGCTGGCAGCAGCAGGCCCCCCACCTGTCCTGAGTGCTGCAGCAGCGGGCCCCCTCCCCTCCTACACGCCAGCAGCAGCCTGCACCCAACAGGTGGCAGCTCCATAGTGCTATTTTGGCCAGGGGAGCTGCTCCTGTGCTTCTCTATGCTGCGGGATGCATCCAATATACTGGTTCCTGATTACTGCTTGGTGGGACAGCAACTGGGACTGGTAAGTGAATATTACTAATATACTGCACATGCAGACAGACTTACTAATGTAGCTTTAATTATGGACATGTGCTTATCCCACTACCCAACATAAGAGCTTATGCTGTGCCCATATTAAACCTGGGCTTTTAATTCCATGTGGCCATCATCTAATGTGTACCTATCAACACACAGCCTGGTGTTGCAGTCAGACTGTGGAACCAGTATCCAGGTATCAATTGAGGCTCTGATCTCAACACCCCACTGATCCCTGCACATGTCTGTTACCCACACTCTTCTGACCCCTACACAAATATGATCCCTGCACTCAGGGCCGCCATCAGGGCGGGACTGCCGGGACCGGAGTCCGGGGCCTGGACACTCGGGGGGCCTACCCATCCACTGCAGCCCAAGTCCATGAAAGTCCTCCTGCTCTGCCCCCTAACAGCTGCGGCCAGACACTGTGGGGGCCCGCCTGCTGCTAAGACCTGCCACTGCACAAGCCATGGGGTCCCTGCCTGTGGCGCTCCTAATACTGCCGCCAGCCCTCCCACGCCACACATCCATCACTGTTATTAACTGTGTCACAGCAGGAACTGCCGCTGCGCCGCTGAGTTATATGGTCTTGCTCGGTAGCGCAGCGGCAGTTCCTGCTGTGACACAGTTTCTCCTACCTGAAGGACTGCTGGGAGCGCGACGCTGACCTCGTGACGTCACGTCGCGCTACCTGGCCCTGAGAGGAGCAGCCGGCCATGTGGGACTGAGACCCGGACCAACTAACAGAGGATCATGCAAAAGGTAAGAGAGGGGGACATAGGCTGGGAACACAAGGGGGTGGAAAGGGGGCAGGTTGCTTGAAAGACAAGGGGGTGGAAAGGGGGCAGAAGGCTGGAAAAATGGGGGTGGAAAGGGGGCAGAAGGCTGGATAAAACGGGGGTGGAAAGGGGGCAGAAGGCTGGATAAAACAGGAGGTGGAAAGGGGGCAGAAGGCTGGAAAAACGGGGTGGAAAGGGGGCAGAAGGCTGGAAAAACGGGGTGGAAAGGGGGCAGAAGGATGGAAAAATGGGGTGGAAAGGGGGCAGAAGGCTAGAAAAACGGGGGTGGAAAGGGGGCAGAAGGCTAGAAAAACGGGGGCAGAAGGCTGGAAAAACTGGGTGGAAAGGGGACAGAAGGTTGGAAAAACGGTTTGGAAAGGGGGCAGAAGGCTGGAAAAACGGGGTAGAAAGGGGGCAGAAGGCTGGAAAAATGGTGGTGGAAAGGGGGCAGAAGGCTGGAAAAACGGGGTGGAAAGGGGGCAGAAGGCTGGAAAAACGGGGGTGGAAAGGGGGCAGAAGGCTAGAAAAACGGGGGCAGAAGGCTGGAAAAACGGGTTGGAAAGGGGGCAGAAGGCTGGAAAAACGGGGTTCGAAAGGGGGCAGAAGGCTGGAAAGGGGACAGAAGGCTGGAAAAATGGGGGTGGAAAGTAGTCCTGTCTGCACTACTCTGACCCCCAGAGAAGGGGGTGGAAAGGGGGCAGAAGGCTGGAAAGACAAGAGGGCGGCAGGCTGATTGAACCTTTGTTGTATGATAATGACATTAGTTATATTCCTACACAAACAGGCATTTTCCGGACAATGGGATTTCCTACATGAATAGTGAATACCGACTGAAGACACCACCTGCCCAGGGAGGTTCACATTTCTTCAGAGGTTTCCCATCGCAGAGAAACCACCATACAGGTAAGGTCAGGTGTATTTTTTATTTCATATGCACATGCTGTGCCTGTGCCAAATATATTAGAATTGCACATAGTACATGTGCCGGGATTTTGGAAATGCAGAGAGAGAGTCCAATGATCTGCAAAACAAAAGATGGGGAAAAGTAGTTCTAATGATTCCACTTTTTGTGCTGCAGGTCATTGCTCTGTTCTCTCTGCAATTCCAAAACCCCAGCACATGTACCATGTGCAATTCTATTTGGCGCAGGTACTATGCAAACAGTCCAGTCACAGTGATCCCTCTTCTCATCTTGTCCAGTGCACCCCCATTCAGCCCAGTGTCCCCCACCATCTCACTGACTCACTCCAACCCAGTATCTACCCCCTTCCCTGCCCAACCAGCCCACTGCCTCCATCTAACTTCCCCTCAGCAAGAACCTCAGCCAGTCTAGTCACATTCAGCCCAGTGTACCCCTTTCTCCAGCCTAGTGTTCCCCCCTCCCACCACCATCTCACTGCCCTCTTTGCATCCAGCCCAGTGCCCCCTATATATCACCCACTGCCTCTCCCCATTATTCTCTACCTGTCACCCACTGACTTTCACCCTTTACCTGGCATCACCCACTGCCTTTCCTTTTCTCCCTCTACCTGGCGTCACCCATTGCCTTTCCCTGTCACCTTGTCCCTGGCATCACCCACTGCCTTTCCCTGTCACCTTGTCCCTGGCATCATCCACTGCCTCTCTCTGTCATTTTCTCCCTGGCATCACCAACTGCCTCTCCCTATCACCCACTGCCTCATCTCGTCACCCTCTCCTGTCACCCACTACTTCTCCATCTCACACTATATGTACCAGTCATCTATCTCTCCTGCCAGCCACTGCCTCTCCCCGAGGAGCCACAGCATGCGAGGACTGGGGAGCAGCTAGAACGTAAATAATAAGAAGAGTGCGGTAACGTAGTTAAGTGTCCGGGGTTGTGGGGAGTGTGTGTGTGTGGGGGGGGCTGCCTATTTTGGTAGTCCCAGGCCCCATAATTTCTGATGGCAGCCCTGCCTGCACTACTCTGACCCCTACACTCCTATCATCAGCACTGCCAGCAGTGGGTCCAGTCATCAGCGTCAGAATGAGGGGTGGTAGTTGGAGGGATTAGATATCATCTCTCTGAGTAGCTCCCAGACCAGCTGTACTTCCTTCCTCTCCATATGATCCCATCTCTAGCTTCTCCTACCACTTCCATTGGTCAGACCTTTAATCCTTTAATGTGCATGCACTGTAAACCCCCAAGGACAAGCACAGTGTGTCTCTAGGCCCTAAGGACAGTCACAGTGTGTATCTTCTGTCCCTTCACCAGCTGTCCCACTGCTCAACTTCCCTAGCTGTCCCTTTGCCCCATTCCCTGGCTGTTCTTTTGTCCCCTTCCCAGGCTGGCCCTCTGTCAACTTCCCCAGCTGTCCCTCTGCCCGCCTTCCCAAGCTGTCCCTCTGCCAGCCTTCCCCAGCTGTCCCTCTGCCAGCCTTCCCCAGCTGCCTTCTGCCCGCCTACCCTGGCTGTCCCTCTGCCCACCTACCCCGGCTGTCCCTTTGCCAACTTCCTCAGCTGTCCCTCTGCCAGCCTTCCCCAGCTGCCTTTTGCCTGCCTTCCTCAGATGTTCCTCTGCCCGCCTTCCTCGTCTGTCCCTCTGCCCGGCTTCTACTGCTGTCCCTCTGCCACTTTTCCCACCTGTCCCTCTGACACCTTCCCCACCTGTCCCTATGCCACTTTACACATTATTATCATTAAACTAAAGGCGGCACAGATTATTATTTGTATTGTTGTTATTATTATTATTATTATTATTATTATTATTATTATTATTATAATGCAACTGATTATTATTATTATTAGACTAAAGGGGGCACAGATAACATGTGTTAGACTAAATGCATAATATTATGCTGTTTTCTTTGTGGGATGGTCGTGCCCCTCCTGTTAATGACTACACCTACCCAATGGTTAGTCACACCCCTTTGGCGGGCCCCTGCCACTGCATTTCCCTGGTGGGCCTTTAATGACCCAGTCCGACACTGGTAGCGTATCAGTCCCTGGGCATTCTACTACTAGTCATACTGTATAGACATTATACTACTAGTCATACTTTATTGACATTCTGCTATTAGTTATACTGTATAAACATTCTACTACTAGTTATACTGTATAGACATCCTACTACTAGTCATACTATATAAACATTCTACTGCTAGTAATGCTGTATAGACATTCTACTATTAGTCACACTATATAGACATTCCACTACTACAGTAGTCATATTATATAGACATTCTGCTACTAGCCATACTGTGTAGACATTCTACTACTAGTCATATTGTATGGACATTCTACGTCTAGTAAACAGAAATTCTACTAATCATATACTGTACCAGTCAACGCAAAAGCTAGGAAGTTGTTCTACAATAGTCAACTACGCAATGACACTAAGCGGCCTATTCATTATCACTTAATTTGTACAAAAGCAGGTGAAAATGAACATTTTGCAATGTATCTATGTACACTTTATCTCCATCCAAAGCTTAGTAAATAGACCCCTAAGTCTTAGGGGCCTATGTATTAATAATCGCGGACATGTGGCGATTATTAAGTATCCAGTTCACGGCAGATATTTTAATTTTTAATGAAAATAAACCTGCTGTGTACCAAGGAAAACTCGTACTGATAGCATTTGTGGTAAACCGCTGTCCCTGCAAGTTCCATCCCTGGCATTTTGTAGAAGTCTATCACGTTTGTGAAAGACTTCTAAGGGGAAAGCTGACACTGCGCATGCGCAGTGTTTACATTCACACCGCTGTCTTTTTCTGGGTTATTTTCACACCTAGTCACGCTTAGTCACACCTAGTCACGCTTAGTCACACCTAGTCACACACCATTTAATATGCTTTTGTATAAATATTTTAGTAAACATCTGGGCGCACTCAGAATACATCAAAGTAGAAAATAGACTGAACTTTCAGCGATTTATTTGGATAATGATGCTTTAGTCTACAGATACAGGGCCTAATTCAGAGATATATATGCAAACACAGTGGCTTGCGTACATCTTCGGTGGTGGGGCACCTGTGCATGCGCAGCACCTGTTCTGTGCACGTGCTGCATCATTGCACGCAGTGCCCCCTGAGCCACAGCCTGATTGACAGACCGCGGCCGTTTGTGGGCACAGTGGGGGTTACTCAGACAGCTGATGATCTGATGCTGTATCTTAGGACGCAGCACTTGGATCTCCAATACCAGCAGGATGATGGTGATCCTCTGCGCTCTTCTTAATGCATTCTGAATGGAGCCAAAAAGGAACAAACGATAGCACAAAAAGTTCAAGATGTTTGGTTAAACGTTACTGTGTGTATCGTAACTGGTAAGCTATAGATAACTTTATTATAAATACTGTAGGTAGTCTATGATTCCAAGCTTTAGTTCCTTGCAACATTAAATCATTAAAGCAATATTGCCATCTAGTGATCAAATCAAGGAATATCACACAGATCACATGATAAAGAGATGAGCAACATTTTCTAAACTGTTCTGTGGTATGTTCACCTCATGGCAGGTCTTCCAACCAGTATAATAAATAGATATCTTTGGGCCTGATGCTGAGATAGACACGTTTGCACAGCAGCTGCTTCTCTGGACGCAGTTGCTGTGCAAAAATATGCTAAGGCCTGCAGGAGGTGGCTGAAAGAAATTGACCCCTCCTGTCGGCATCCCAGATCCGTTGCCTGCACCTGAAGACACAGGATTAGTACAACAACGCGACCATCGGTTTGCAACATCAGCCATCTGAGTAAACCTAAGCGTACTCAAAATGGCTACCAGCTGCCAGACACAGACAATGGCCTCAGGACTAACAAAAAATGGGGCAGACATGAGGCCCCCATTTTCTGTAAACGCAGGCAGTATTCCCACCGTCCCCACCCCCAACCTTGGGGGCACTGCGTGCAGTGATGCAAGACCCATTATGCAAATACGAAGAACAGGTCATGCGCCATCCCTCTGCCATCGGGTTGTACGCAACCCATCAGGTTTGGGTACATCTCTGCATCAAGCCCTTTGTCCTAGCTCTCTAGCTCAACTCTCCTAAGAAAGAAGAATAACAATGTAATATTAATAATGTTATTTATATAGCACTTTTCTCCAAGTAGGACTCAATGGGGAGAATTTACGAAGCAACAGCTTCTGTAAACCACTGCTTCCCGGCGGATTGCAGATACATATTTAAAACAGCACCCGGAGTCAGTATAAAGCACGCTGGGCTTTACACTGACTCCGGGTGGTATTTTTAAAAGTCACCTGCAATCCGACGGGAAGCAGCGGCTTACAGAACCCGCTGCTTCATAAATTCTCCCCAAAGGCTGCGATTCAATTTGCATAGACTCCCCCTGCTGAGCGTCTATACTAATAGGTGCCCAACAGAGCAATTCATTTGTTTGACACGTTCGGGTGCCCATTAGTAATTATCGTGGCTACAAGCTCCGGGTTTAACTGCGCACAGTGGCTAAACCCATCTGAAGAAGTGGATAGGGCGGCCAAATAGTCGTTTGAGTGCCTAAATAATAGGGGTGAGCGGGTTCGGATTTCTGAAATCCGAACCCCCCCGAGCCCCCCCGATCCGAGGCCGATCCGAGTCAGGCTCGACTTTTCCCGCCTGACTCGGATCTGAAATCGAGGTAAAACGTCATCATCCCGCCTTCCGGGTCTCGCGGGTTTTGGATCCTATATAAGGTACCCGCGTCGGCGCCATTTTCTCAATCGGCTGTGGACAGTGAAGAGGGAGGGTGGGAGTTAGGGCTGGATGGGCTGTGTAGTGTAGTGTAGTGCAGAGTAGTGTTGTGCTGTGCTGTGCTGCGCTGTGCTGCTGTTGTCCACTACTTCAAAGTCCATAGGGGCTGGCTGTGTTGTGCTGTGCTGCTGTTGTTAATAGGGGCTGTGTCCACTACTTCAAAGTCCATAGGGGCTGGCTGGACTGTGTTGTGCAGTCAGTTCTCCATAAGGGCTGTGTCCACTCCAAAGTCCTGTGCAGTGTCCCAGTCCTAAAGGGGTGCTGTAGTGTTGTACAGGGGGTGCTCTGTCCATCAGGGGTGCTCCCCCAAGTGCTAAAAAAATAATATTTTTTGTGTGTTTGTGAATTGTGTGCGCAGTAGCCGCATGTGCATCAACAAAGTAGTGCCAAGCGTGCGCCTGTGTCATAAGTAAAGGGCCGGCTGGCTTGACCGTTAAAGGGTGCTGTAACCCCCAAAGTACACTCCAGTCCAACCAAAAAAAATATTATTTTCTGTGTTTGTGAATTGTGTGCGCAGTAGCCTCACGTGCATCAACAAAGTAGTGCCAAGCGTGCGCCTGTGTCATAAGTAATGGCCGGCTGGCTTGACCGTTAAAGGGTGCTGTAATCCCCAAAGTACACTCCAGACCAAACCAAAAAAAGAATTATTTTCTGTGTTTGTGAATTGTGTGCGCAGTAGCCGCACGTGCATCAACAAAGTAGTGCCAAGCGTGCGCCTGTGTCATAAGTAATGGCCGGCTGGCTTGACCGTTAAAGGGTGCTGTAACCCCCAAAGTACACTCCAGTCCAAACCAAAAAAAAAAGTATTTTCTGTGTTTGTGAATTGTGTGTGCAGTAGCCGCACGTGCATCAACAAAGTAGTGCCAAGCGTGCGCCTGTGTCATAAGTAAAAGGCCGGCTGGCTTGACCGTTAAAGGGTGCTGTAACCCCCAAAGTACACTCCAAACCAAAAAAAAATTATTTTCTGTGTTTGTGAATTGTGTGCGCAGTAGCCGCACGTGCATCAACAAAGTAGTGCCAAGCGTGCGCCTGTGTCATAAGTAAAGGGCCGGCTGGCTTGACCGTTAAAGGGTGCTGTAACCCCCAAAGTACACTCCAAACCAAATAACAAAATATTTTTTCTGTGTTTGTGAATTGTGTGCGCAGTAGCCGCATGTGCATCAACAAAGTAGTGCCAAGTGTGCGCCTGTGTCATAAGTAAATGGCAGGCTGGCTTGACCGTTAAAGGGTGCTGTAACCCCCAAAGTACACTCCAGTCCAAACCAAAAAAAAAATAATTTTCTGTGTTTGTGAATTGTGTGCGCAGTAGCCGCACGTGCATCAACAAAGTAGTGCCAAGTGTGCGCCTGTGTCATAAGTAAGGGGCCGCCTGGCTTGACCATTAAAGGGTGCTGTAACCCCCAAAGTACACTCCAGTCCAAAAAAAAAAAAAATTATTTTCTGTGTTTGTGAATTGTGTGCGCAGTAGCCGCACGTGCATCAACAAAGTAGTGCCAAGCGTGCGCCTGTGTCATAAGTAAAGGGCCGGCTGGCTTGACCGTTAAAGGGTGCTGTAACCCCCAAAGTACACTCCAGTCCAAACCAAAAAAAAAATTATTTTCTGTGTTTGTGAATTGTGTGCGCAGTAGCCGCACGTGCATCAACAAAGTAGTGCCAAGTGTGCGCCTGTGTCATAAGTAAAGGGCCGCCTGGCTTGACCGTTAAAGGGTGCTGTAACCCCCAAAGTACACTCCAAACCAAAAAAATATATATTTTCTGTGTTTGTGAATTGTGTGCGCAGTAGCCGCACGTGCATCAACAAAGTAGTGCCAAGCGTGCGCCTGTGTCATAAGTAAAGGGCCGGCTGGCTTGACCGTTAAAGGGTGCTGTAACCCCCAAAGTACACTCCAGTCCAAACCAAAATAAAATTATTTTCTGTGTTTGTGAATTGTGTGCGCAGTAGCCGCACGTGCATCAACAATGTAGTGCCAAGCGTGCGCCTGTGTCATAAGTAAAGGGCCGGCTGGCTTGACCGATAAAGGGTGCTGTAACCCCCAAAGTACACTCCAAACCAAATAACAAAATCTTTTTTCTGTGTTTGTGAATTGTGTGCGCAGTAGCCGCACGTGCATCAACAAAGTAGTGCCAAGCGTGCGCCTGTGTCATAAGTAAAGGGCCGGCTGGCTTGACTGTTAAAGGGTGCTGTAACTCCCAAAGGACACTCCAGTCCAAACCAAAAAAAAAATTATTTTCTGTGTTTGTGAATTGTGTGTGCAGTAGCCGCACGTGCATCAACAAAGTAGTGCCAAGCGTGCGCCTGTGTCATAAGTAAAGGGCCGGCTAGCTTGACCGTTAAAGGGTGCTGTAACCCCCAAAGTACACTCCAGTCCAAACCAAAAAAAAAATTATTTTCTGTGTTTGTGAATTGTGTGCGCAGTAGCCACACATGCATCAACAAAGTAGTGTCAAGCGTGCGCCTGTGTCATAAGTAAAGGGCCGGCTGGCTTGACCGTTAAAGGGTGCTGTAACCCCCAAAGTACACTCCAGTCCAAACCAAAAAAAAAATTATTTTCTGTGTTTGTGAATTGTGTGCACAGTAGCCGCACGTGCATCAACAAAGTAGTGCCAAGCGTGCGCCTGTGTCATAAGTAAAGGGCCGGCTGGCTTGACCGTTAAAGGGTGCTGTAACCCTCAAAGTACACTCCAAACCAAATAACAAAATATTTTTTCTGTGTTTGTGAATTGTGTGCGCAGTAGCCGCATGTGCATCAACAAAGTAGTGCCAAGCGTGCGCATGTGTCATAAGTAAAGGGCCGGCTGGCTTGACCGTTAAAGGGTGCTGTAACTCCCAAAGTTCACTCCAGTCCAAACCAAAAAAAAATAAATTTCTGTGTTTGTGAATTGTGTGCGCAGTAGCCGCACGTGCATCAACAAAGTAGTGCCAAGCATGCGCCAGTGTCATAAGTAAAGGGCCGGCTGGCTTGACCGTTAAAGGGTGCTGTAACCCCCAAAGTACACTCCAGTCCAAACCAAAAAAAAAATTATTTTGGGTGTTTGTGAATTGTGTGCGCAGTAGCCGCACGTGCATCAACAAAGTAGTGCCAAGCGTGCGCCTGTGTCATAAGTAAAGGGCCGGCTGGCTTGACCGATAAAGGGTGCTGTAACCCCCAAAGTACACTCCAAACCAAATAGCAAAATATTTTTTCTGTGTTTGTGAATTGTGTGCGCAGTAGCCGCACGTGCATCAACAAAGTAGTGCCAAGCGTGCGCCTATGTCATAAGTAAAGGGCCAGCTGGCTTGACCGTTAAAGGGTGCTGTAACTCCCAAAGTACACTCCAGTCCAAACCAAAAAAAAATTATTTTCTGTGTTTGTGAATTGTGTGTGCAGTAGCCGGACGTGCATCAACAAAGTAGTGCCAAGCGTGCGCCTGTGTCATAAGTAAAGGGCCGGCTGGCTTGACCGTTAAAGGGTGCTGTAACCCCCAAAGTACACTCCAGTCCAAACCAAAAAAAAAATTATTTTGGGTGTTTGTGAATTGTGTGCGCAGTAGCCGCACGTGCATCAACAAAGTAGTGCCAAGCGTGCGCCTGTGTCATAAGTAAAGGGCCGGCTGGCTTGACCGATAAAGGGTGCTGTAACCCCCAAAGTACACTCCAAACCAAATAGCAAAATATTTTTTCTGTGTTTGTGAATTGTGTGCGCAGTAGCCGCACGTGCATCAACAAAGTAGTGCCAAGCGTGCGCCTATGTCATAAGTAAAGGGCCAGCTGGCTTGACCGTTAAAGGGTGCTTTAACTCCCAAAGTACACTCCAGTCCAAACCAAAAAAAAAATTATTTTCTGTGTTTGTGAATTGTGTGTGCAGTAGCCGGACGTGCATCAACAAAGTAGTGCCAAGCGTGCGCCTGTGTCATAAGTAAAGGGCCGGCTGGCTTGACCGTTAAAGGGTGCTGTAACCCCCAAAGTACACTCCAGTCCAAACCCAAAAAAAAATTATTTTCTGTGTTTGTGAATTGTGTGCGCAGTAGCCACACGTGCATCAACAAAGTAGTGTCAAGCGTGCGCCTGTGTCATAAGTAAAGGGCCGGCTGGCTTGACCGTTAAAGGGTGCTGTAACCCCCAAAGTACACTCCAAACCAAAAAAATATATATTTTCTGTGTTTGTGAATTGTGTGCGCAGTAGCCGCACGTGGATCAACAAAGTTGTGCCAAGCGTGCGCCTGTGTCATAAGTAAAGGGCCGGCTGGCTTGACTGTAAAAGGGTGCTGTAACCCCCAAAGTACACTCCAGTCCAAACCAAAAAAAAAAATATTTTCTGTGTTTGTGAATTGTGTGCGCAGTAGCCGTACGTGCATCAACAAAGTAGTGCCAAGCGTGCGCCTGTGTCATAAGTAAAGGGCCGGCTGGCTTGACCGTTAAAGGGTGCTGTAACCCCCAAAGTACACTCCAGTCCAACCAAAAAAAAAATTATTTTCTGTGTTTGTGAATTGTGTGCGCAGTAGCCTCACGTGCATGAACAAAGTAGTGCCAAGCGTGCGCCTGTGTCATAAGTAATGGCCGGCTGGCTTGACCGTTAAAGGGTGCTGTAATCCCCAAAGTACACTCCAGACCAAACCAAAAAAAGAATTATTTTCTGTGTTTGTGAATTGTGTGCGCAGTAGCCGCACGTGCATCAACAAAGTAGTGCCAAGCGTGCGCCTGTGTCATAAGTAATGGCCGGCTGGCTTGACCGTTAAAGGGTGCTGTAACCCCCGAAGTACACTCCAGTCCAAACAAAAAAAAAAAGTATTTTCTGTGTTTGTGAATTGTGTGCGCAGTAGCCGCACGTGCATCAACAAAGTAGTGCCAAGCGTGCGCCTGTGTCATAAGTAAAGGGCCGGCTGGCTTGACCGTTAAAGGGTGCTGTAACCCCCAAAGTACACTCCAAACCAAAAAAAAATTATTTTCTGTGTTTGTGAATTGTGTGCGCAGTAGCCGCACGTGCATCAACAAAGTAGTGCCAAGCGTGCGCCTGTGTCATAAGTAAAGGGCCGGCTGGCTTGACCGTTAAAGGGTGCTGTAACCCCCAAAGTACACTCCAAACCAAATAACAAAATATTTTTTCTGTGTTTGTGAATTGTGTGCGCAGTAGCCGCATGTGCATCAACAAAGTAGTGCCAAGCATGCGCCAGTGTCATAAGTAAAGGGCCGGCTGGCTTGACCGTTAAAGGGTGCTGTAACCCCCAAAGTACACTCCAGTCCAAACCAAAAAAAAAATTATTTTGGGTGTTTGTGAATTGTGTGCGCAGTAGCCGCACGTGCATCAACAAAGTAGTACCAAGCGTGCGCCTGTGTCATAAGTAAAGGGCCGGCTGGCTTGACCGATAAAGGGTGCTGTAACCCCCAAAGTACACTCCAAACCAAATAGCAAAATATTTTTTCTGTGTTTGTGAATTGTGTGCGCAGTAGCCGCACGTGCATCAACAAAGTAGTGCCAAGCGTGCGCCTGTGTCATAAGTAAAGGGCCAGCTGGCTTGACCGTTAAAGGGTGCTGTAACTCCCAAAGTACACTCCAGTCCAAACCAAAAAAAAAATTATTTTCTGTGTTTGTGAATTGTGTGTGCAGTAGCCGGACGTGCATCAACAAAGTAGTGCCAAGCGTGCGCCTGTGTCATAAGTAAAGGGCCGGCTGGCTTGACCGTTAAAGGGTGCTGTAACCCCCAAAGTACACTCCAGTCCAAACCCAAAAAAAAATTATTTTCTGTGTTTGTGAATTGTGTGCGCAGTAGCCACACGTGCATCAACAAAGTAGTGTCAAGCGTGCGCCTGTGTCATAAGTAAAGGGCCGGCTGGCTTGACCGTTAAAGGGTGCTGTAACCCCCAAAGTACACTCCAAACCAAAAAAATATATATTTTCTGTGTTTGTGAATTGTGTGCGCAGTAGCCGCACGTGGATCAACAAAGTTGTGCCAAGCGTGCGCCTGTGTCATAAGTAAAGGGCCGGCTGGCTTGACTGTAAAAGGGTGCTGTAACCCCCAAAGTACACTCCAGTCCAAACCAAAAAAAAAAATATTTTCTGTGTTTGTGAATTGTGTGCGCAGTAGCCGCACGTGCATCAACAAAGAAGTGCCAAGCGTGCGCCTGTGTCATAAGTAAAGGGCCGGCTGGCTTGACCGTTAAAGGGTGCTGTAACCCCCAAAGTACACTCCAGTCCAACCAAAAAAAAAATTATTTTCTGTGTTTGTGAATTGTGTGCGCAGTAGCCTCACGTGCATCAACAAAGTAGTGCCAAGCGTGCGCCTGTGTCATAAGTAATGGCCGGCTGGCTTGACCGTTAAAGGGTGCTGTAATCCCCAAAGTACACTCCAGACCAAACCAAAAAAAGAATTATTTTCTGTGTTTGTGAATTGTGTGCGCAGTAGCCGCACGTGCATCAACAAAGTAGTGCCAAGCGTGCGCCTGTGTCATAAGTAATGGCCGGCTGGCTTGACTGTTAAAGGGTGCTGTAACCCCCGAAGTACACTCCAGTCCAAACCAAAAAAAAAAGTATTTTCTGTGTTTGTGAATTGTGTGCGCAGTAGCCGCACGTGCATCAACAAAGTAGTGCCAAGCGTGCGCCTGTGTCATAAGTAAAGGGCCGGCTGGCTTGACCGTTAAAGGGTGCTGTAACCCCGAAAGTACACTCCAAACCAAAAAAAAATTATTTTCTGTGTTTGTGAATTGTGTGCGCAGTAGCCGCACGTGCATCAACAAAGTAGTGCCAAGTGTGCGCCTGTGTCATAAGTAAAGGGCCGGCTGGCTTGACCGTTAAAGGGTGCTGTAACCCCCAAAGTACACTCCAAACCAAATAACAAAATATTTTTTCTGTGTTTGTGAATTGTGTGCGCAGTAGCCGCATGTGCATCAACAAAGTAGTGCCAAGCGTGCGCCTGTGTCATAAGTAAATGGCAGGCTGGCTTGACCGTTAAAGGGTGCTGTAACCCCCAAAGTACACTCCAGTCCAAACCAAAAAAAAAATAATTTTCTGTGTTTGTGAATTGTGTGCGCAGTAGCCGCACGTGCATCAACAAAGTAGTGCCAAGTGTGCGCCTGTGTCATAAGTAAAGGGCCGCCTGGATTGATCGTTAAAGGGTGCTGTAACCCCCAAAGTACACTCCAGTCCAAAAAAAAAATAATAATTTTCTGTGTTTGTGAATTGTGTGCGCAGTAGCCGCACGTGCATCAACAAAGTAGTGCCAAGCGTGCGCCTGTGTCATAAGTAAAGGGCCGGCTGGCTTGAGCATTAAAGGGTGCTGTAACCCCCAAAGTACACTCCAGTCCAAACCAAAAAAAAAATTATTTTCTGTGTTTGTGAATTGTGTGCGCAGTAGCCGCACGTGCATCAACAAAGTAGTGCCAAGTGTGCGCCTGTGTCATAAGTAAAGGGCCGCCTGGCTTGACCGTTAAAGGGTGCTGTAACCCCCAAAGTACACTCCAAACCAAAAAAATATATATTTTCTGTGTTTGTGAATTGTGTGCGCAGTAGCCGCACGTGCATCAACAAAGTAGTGCCAAGCGTGCGCCTGTGTCATAAGTAAAGGGCCGGCTGGCTTGACTGTTAAAGGGTGCTGTAACTCCCAAAGGACACTCCAGTCCAAACCAAAAAAAAAATTATTTTCTGTGTTTGTGAATTGTGTGTGCAGTAGCCGCACGTGCATCAACAAAGTAGTGCCAAGCGTGCGCCTGTGTCATAAGTAAAGGGCCGGCTGGCTTGACCATTAAAGGGTGCTGTAACCCCCAAAGTACACTCCAAACCAAAAAAATATATATTTTCTGTGTTTGTGAATTGTGTGCGCAGTAGCCGCACGTGCATCAACAAAGTAGTGCCAAGCGTGCGCCTGTGTCATAAGTAAAGGGCCGGCTGGCTTGACCGTTAAAGGGTGCTGTAACCCCCAAAGTACACTCCAGTCCAAACCCAAAAAAAAATTATTTTCTGTGTTTGTGAATTGTGTGCACAGTAGCCGCACGTGCATCAACAAAGTAGTGCCAAGCGTGCGCCTGTGTCATAAGTAAAGGGCCGGCTGGCTTGACCGTTAAAGGGTGCTGTAACCCCCAAAGTACACTCCAAACCAAAAAAATATATATTTTCTGTGTTTGTGAATTGTGTGTGCAGTAGCCGCACGTGCATCAACAAAGTAGTGCCAAGCGTGCGCCTGTGTCATAAGTAAAGGGCCGGCTGGCTTGACCGTTAAAGGGTGCTGTAACCCCCAAAGTACACTCCAGTCCAAACCAAAAAAAAAATTATTTTCTGTGTTTGTGAATTGTGTGCGCAGTAGCCGCACGTGCATCAACAAAGTAGTGCCAAGTGTGCGCCTGTGTCATAAGTAAAGGGCCGGCTGGCTTGACCGTTAAAGGGTGCTGTAACCCCCAAAGTACACTCCAGTCCAACCAAAAAAAAAATTATTTTCTGTGTTTGTGAATTGTGTGCGCAGTAGCCTCACGTGCATCAACAAAGTAGTGCCAAGCGGGCGCCTGTGTCATAAGTAATGGCCGGCTGGCTTGACCGATAAAGGGTGCTGTAACCCCCAAAGTACACTCCAGACCAAACCAAAAAAAAAATTATTTTCTGTGTTTGTGAATTGTGTGCGCAGTAGCCGCACGTGCATCAACAAAGTAGTGCCAAGCGTGCGCCTGTGTCATAAGTAATGGCCGGCTGGCTTGACCGTTAAAGGGTGCTATAACCCCCAAAGTACACTCCAGTCCAAACCAAAAAAAAAGTATTTTCTGTGTTTGTGAATTGTGTGCGCAGTAGCCGCACGTCCATCAGCAAAGTAGTGCCAAGCGTGCGCCTGTGTCATAAGTAAAGGGCCGGCTGGCTTGACCGTTAAAGGGTGCTGTAACCCCCAAAGTACACTCCAAACCAAAAAAAAATTATTTTCTGTGTTTGTGAATTGTGTGCGCAGTATCCGCACGTGCATCAACAATGTAGTGCCAAGCGTGCGCCTGTGTCATAAGTAAAGGACCGGCTGGCTTGACCGATAAAGGGTGCTGTAACCCCCAAAGTACACTCCAAACCAAATAACAAAATCTTTTTTCTGTGTTTGTGAATTGTGTGCGCAGTAGCCGCACGTGCATCAACAAAGTAGTGCCAAGCGTGCGCCTGTGTCATAAGTAAAGGGCCGGCTGGCTTGACTGTTAAAGGGTGCTGTAACTCCCAAAGTACACTCCAGTCCAAACCAAAAAAAAAATTATTTTCTGTGTTTGTGAATTGTGTGTGCAGTAGCCGCACGTGCATCAACAAAGTAGTGCCAAGCGTGCGCCTGTGTCATAAGTAAAGGGCCGGCTAGCTTGACCGTTAAAGGGTGCTGTAACCCCCAAAGTACACTCCAGTCCAAACCAAAAAAAAAATTATTTTCTGTGTTTGTGAATTGTGTGCGCAGTAGCCACACGTGCATCAACAAAGTAGTGTCAAGCGTGCGCCTGTGTCATAAGTAAAGGGCCGGCTGGCTTGACCGTTAAAGGGTGCTGTAACCCCCAAAGTACACTCCAAACCAAAAAAATATATATTTTCTGTGTTTGTGAATTGTGTGCGCAGTAGCCGCACGTGCATCAACAAAGTAGTGCCAAGCGTGCGCCTGTGTCATAAGTAAAGGGCCGGCTGGCTTGACCGTTAAAGGGTGCTGTAACCCCCAAAGTACACTCCAGTCCAAACCAAAAAAAAAATTATTTTCTGTGTTTGTGAATTGTGTGCACAGTAGCCGCACGTGCATCAACAAAGTAGTGCCAAGCGTGCGCCTGTGTCATAAGTAAAGGGCCAGCTGGCTTGACCGTTAAAGGGTGCTGTAACCCCCAAAGTACACTCCAAACCAAAAAAATATATATTTTCTGTGTTTGTGAATTGTGTGCGCAGTAGCCGCACGTGCATCAACAAAGTAGTGCCAAGCGTGCGCCTGTGTCTTAAGTAAAGGGCCGGCTGGCTTGACCGTTAAAGGGTGCTGTAACCCCCAAAGTACACTCCAGTCCAAACCAAAAAAAAAATGATTTTCTGTGTTTGTGAATTGTGTGCGCAGTAGCCGCACGTGCATCAACATAGTAGTGCCAAACGTGCGCCTGTGTCATAAGTAAAGGGCCGGCTGGCTTGACCGTTAAAGGGTGCTGTAACCCCCAAAGTACACTCCAAACCAAATAACAAAATATTTTTTCTGTGTTTGTGAATTGTGTGCGCAGTAGCCGCACGTGCATCAACAAAGTAGTGCCAAGCGTGCGCCTGTGTCATAAGTAAAGGGCCGGCTGGCTTGACCATTAAAGGGTGCTGTAACTCCCAAAGTACATGCCAGTCCAAACCAAAAAAAAAATTATTTTCTGTGTTTGTGAATTGTGTGCGCAGTAGCCGCACGTGCATCAACCAAGTAGTGCCAAGCGTGCGCCTGTGTCATAAGTAAAGGGCCGGCTGGCTTGACCATTAAAGGGTGCTGTAACCCCCAAAGTACACTCCAGTCCAAACCAAAAAATAAAATATTTTCTGTGTTTGTGAATTGTGTGCGCAGTAGCCGCAAGTGCATCAACAAAGTAGTGCCAAGCGTGCGCCTGTGTCATAAGTAAAGGGCCGGCTGGCTTGACCGTTAATGGGTGCTGTAACCTCCAAAGTACACTCCAAACCAAAAAAAATATATATTTTCTGTGTTTGTGAATTGTGTGCGCAGTAGCCACACGTGCATCAACAAAGGAGCAGCGCCAAGCGTGCGCCTGTGTCCCATAAGTAAAGAGCCGGCTGGCTCATTTCTTAAAGGCTGGTGTAACCCACAAAGTGCACTACTCTCCAGCAAAAATAAAAAAATATTTTCTGTGTTTAGCCGCATGTATATATCAAATCGATATAACATAAATGGAGGACCAAACTTTCTCCGATAGAAATAAAATAGAGAAAGATCAAGAACCACTTCCTCCTAGTGCTGAAGCTGCTGCCACTAGTGATGACATAGACGATAACATGCCATCAACGTCGTCTGCCAAGGCCGATGCCCAATGTCATAATAGAGGGCACATACAATCCCAAATGACAAAGTTCAGGAAAATGACCTTGAAAAAAACATTTAAATCAGCTGAAGAGAAACATAAACTTGCCAATATGCCATTTACGAAACGGAGTGGCAAGGAACGGCTAAGGTCGATCCCTAGTATGTTCATGACTAGTGATTCAGCTTCACATGACGATGGAAGCCCTACTCCCACTAAAAAAATCAAAAGAGTTAAGCTGGCAAAAGCACAGCGAAGAACTGTGCTTTCTAAGAAGATATCACAAATCTCCAAGGAGAGTCCAAGTGTGGTGGTGGTTGCGATGCCTGACCTTCCCAGCACTGGACGGGAAGAGGTGGCTCTTTCCACCATTTGCACGCCCCCTGCAAGTGCTGAAAGGAGCACCCACAGTCCACTTGCTGATATGCAAATTGAAGATGTCACTGTTGAAGTACAACAGGATGAGGATACTGGTGTAGCTGGCGCTGAGGAGGAAGTTGGCGAGGAGGATTCTGATGGTGATGTGGTTTGTTTAAATCAGGCTCCGGGGGAGACAGTTGTTATCCGTGGGATGAAAAAGCCCATCACGGTCATGCCTGGGCAGAAGACCAAACATTCCACCTCTTTGGTCTGGCAATATTTCTTTCCAAATCCGGACAACAACTGTCTTGCCATATGTACCATATGTAAAGGTGAAATAAGTAGGGGTAGGGACGTCAACCACCTAGGAACATCCTCCCTTATACGGCACCTGCAGCGCATTCATAAAAAGTTACTGTCAAGTTCAGAAACTTTGGCTAAGACCGTAAGCAGTCCAGGGACACCTAAATCCCGTTGTCCTGTTGTATCCAAGCGCCTGCAAACCACACCGTCAACTCCCTCCTCGTCAATTTCCTCCTTAGTCAGGATCGGAAGTAGTCCTGCAGGCCATGTCACTGGCATGACTGACTCTCCTATCCGGGATTCCTCCGGAGGATCCTGCATTGCTACGCCTACTGCTGCCGCTGCTGCTGTTGCTGCTGCTGGGAGTCGTTCATCATCCCATAGAGGAAGTAGGAACACCACTACTTTTACTAAACAATTGACCCTCCAACAGTCCTTAGCGAGGAGGATGAAGTACGACAGCAGTCATCCTGAAGCAAAACGTATAACTGAGGCCTTGACTGCTGTGTTGGTGTTAGACGTGCGTCCGGTATCCGCCATTAGTGCAGTGGGATTTAGACAATTGATGGAGGTAGTGTGTCCCCGGTTCCAAATCCCGTCTAGATTCCACTTCACTAGGCAGGCGATACCGAGACTGTACAGAAACGTCAGAAAAAGTGTCCTCAGTGTCCTGAAAAATGCCGTTGTACACAATGTCCACTTAACCACGGACATGTGGACAAGTGGAACAGGGCAGACTAAGGACTATATGATTGTGACAGCCCACTGGGTAGATGTATCACCTTACGCAGCAACAGCAGCAGCGTCACCAGTAGCAGCATCTCAGAAACGCCAGCTCGTTCCAAGGCAGGCTACGCTGTGTATCACCGGTTTCAGAAAGAGGCACACCACCGACAACCTCTTAGAGAAACTGAGGGAAATCATCGCCCAGTGGCTTACCCCACTTAGACTCTCCTGGGGATTTGTGATATCTGACAACGCCACCAATATTGTGCGGGCATTACATCTGGGCAAATTCCAGCACGTCCCATGTTTTGCTCACACAATAAACTTGGTGGTGCAGAATTTTCTGAAAAGCAACAGGGGCGTGCAGGAGACGCTTTGGGTGGACAGAAAAATTTCTGGCCACTTTCGCCATTCAGCGACTGCGTGCCGAAGACTGGAGCGCCATCAAACACTCTTGAACCTGCCCCGCCATCACCTGAAGCAAGAGGTTGTGACGCGGTGGAACTCAACCCTCTATATGCTTCAGAGGATGGAGGAGCAGCAAAAGGCCATACAAGCCTATACATCCACCTATGACATAGGCAAAGGTGGGGGTATGCACCTGACTCAAGCGCAGTGGAGAATGATTTCCGTGTTGTGCAAGGTTCTCCAGCCCTTCGAACTTGCCACACGTGAAGTCAGTTCAGACACCGCCAGCTTGAGTCAGGTCATTCCCCTCATCAGGCTTTTGCAGAAGCAGCTGGAGAAAGTGAAGGAGGAGCTAAGACGGAGCGATTCCGCTTGGCATGTGGGACTTGTGGATGAAGCCCTTCATTCGCTTTGCCAGGATTCCAGGGTGGTCAATCTGTTGAAATCAGACCACTACATTTTGGCCACTGTGCTTGATCCTAGGTTTAAAGCCTATGTGGTGTCTCTCTTTCCGGCTGACACAAGCCTGCAGAGGTGCAAAGACCTGCTGGTGAACACACTGTCAGCTGAAGCGGAACGTGACATGTCAACAGCTCCTTCTTCATTTTCTCCCGCAACTGGGGCTGCCAGGAAAAAACTTAGGTATCCTAAGCAACCCGCTGGCGGTGATGCAGGGCAGGCAGGACCAAGTTTGGACTTCTGGTCCGGACGGAAGGACCTGGCAACAATTTCTGACATGTCTACTGTCACTGCATATGATACTGTCACCATTGACAGAATGGTGGAGGATTACATCGGTGACAGTATCCAAGTAGGCATGTCAGACAGTCCATACCTGTACTGGCAGGAAAAAGAGGCAATTTGGAGGCCCCTGTACAAACTGGCTCTATTTTACCTGAGTTGCCTCCGGTGTGTACTCCGAAAGAGTGTTTAGTGCAGCCGGGAACCTTGTCAGCAAAAGGCGTAGGAGGTTGCTTCCACAGAATGTGGAGAAGATGATGTTCATCAAAATGAATTATCAGCTCTTCCAGGGAGACCAGCCTCCAGAATGTACAGAGGGACCTGTGGTGGTGGATTCAAGTGGGGATGAGTTAATACTTTGTGAGGATGAGGATGTACACACTGAAGAGGGTGAGGAATCGGTGGATGAGGAGGATGAGGATGACATCTTGCCTCCGTAGAGCCAGTTTGTGCAGGGACAGATTAATTGCCAGCTTGTTTTGTGGAGGCCCAAACGAACCAATCATTTCAGCCACAGTTGTGTGGCAGACCCTGGCGCTGAAATGATTGGTTTGTTAAAGTGTGCATGTTCTGTTTATACAACATAAGGGTGGGTGGGAGGGCCCAAGCACAATTCCATCTTGCACCTCTTTTTTTTCTTTGCATTATGTACAGTTTGGGGCCTAGTTTTTCAAACTGCCATCCTGTCTGCCACTGCAGTATCACGCCTAGATGGGTCACGTGTTTGTGCCGCCCACTCGTGTCGCTTAGCATAGTCATCCAGCTACCTCGGTGCAACCTTTTGGACATAAAAACACTATTGTGAGGTGTGAGGTGTTCAGAATAGACTGGAAATGAGTGGAAATTAAGGTTATTGAGGTTAATAATAGCATAGGAGCAGAAAAACCTACAAATTCTGTGATTTTAGCTGTTTTTATGCTTTTTTTCAAAAAAATACAGATCCAAAACACAAAACCCAGAACCCAAAACACGGAAGGGTGGTTTTGGCAAAACCAATCCAGATCCAAAACACGAAGAAAGATCCAGATCCAAAACCAAAACACAAAACACGAAAAGTGGCCGGTGCACACCCCTACTCAATAACCGTCAGGATGCCCAAAAAAATGGACTTTAGACATATAACTTCTCGCACCTCAGCAGGCTGTGAGAAGGAATGTGTACCTACGTAGCTTTAGGCGTCCGAACAGAGCAAAAATTAAATTCCTCCATCGTGAACCTATTTATATAGACACCCAGCAGGGGGCTTCTATAACAATTGAATCGTGGCCAAAGTGTTTTACATTTGCAATTAAACACAAGATACAAAATAATCTTAATAGAAAAGAGAGTTAAGCATTTGGGTTATATTGTTTTAGGGGGTTGGGTATGAAATCCCAGAATACCGACAGCGCCATACCGACAGCCAGAATCGGATCTTCTGAGGGAATTAAGTGCCTCATACTGGCTAAGATCCTCAGATGAAGGAATGAGGATTTCATCGTGCCTGATATTTGATGTTTAAGTGTCAAACCCCAATCCATGACAACATCCGGGAAGGGCTGTCCTGATAGCAGGGGAGTGGTTTCCCATGGAAGCGTCTGTGGCACCGCTCCCCCCCTCTTACATGACAGCAGCCCAGCACACGCTGCTGTGTGCTGGGCTGCACTGGGAGACTGCTCGCAGCTGCTAAGAAGCAGCCACAGCAGTCTCCTATGCCTGTGGGGGGAATGATCAAGCTGATCACGCCCCCCACTGGTTATGCGCCAGGCATAGGGGCCTCAGAGTGCCCCCCTCCCCAGCGCTACAAAACTTTTTTTTTCTCCTCAAAGGGGGCATGACCACGCCTACCACGATTAGGCCACGCCCCCTTGTACTTGGGCCCGCCGCAGCTCTCGTCCGGCCTGTCTACAGTTGCAAATATTAAGAAGTTTAAAGTCCAAGGGACTGCAGCCAGCACAAGCCTGACCCCTGGTGAGTTGCCAACACAATAACCAACCTAGGGTGAATGCAATTATCTCACATCCGAGACTGGTTGAACTAATCCAGCCTAAAATATCAGGTAAGCAGGGTAACACATATAGAGGAGGCTCAGCTATGTATTGGGGCTGTTTGCTGCATCTGGCACTGGCTGCCTTGAATCTGTGAAGAAACATTGAAAACTCAAGACCATCAAAGCATTCTGGAGTGAAACATGCAGCCTAGTGTCAGGAAGCTCTGTCTCAGTCCAACAGGATAATGACCTGAAACACATAGCTAAAAGCACACAAGAATGGATAAGAACAAAATATTGGACTTTTGGCCCTCAATCTTTAAGTTCAGTCTCTTACCTCCATTTTATTCACTTACCGTCTGTCATATTCCTGGACTTTAAGCTGTATATGATTTTTTTTCTATCGCTGCATTACAACAACAAAGGGGCATATGTATCAAGCTAATTTTTACATAAAATTATACAGAAACTGCAGTGTCTGCATCATTTTATGTATCGATCCTATGTAATAATAGCACAATACAGGAGATTTCACAGAAGTGGCAATGTGCTAATTAGCACAGCAAATCGCAGTCCCCATTATTATCAATGAGGACTACGATATGACCCCTATGTACTAAACTCCAAAAAGCGAAGCTTTCGGAGTTTAGCACAGGTAGTTTACACCATCTTCAGATGGTGTAAACTACTGTTTGTATATGGGGTCTCCAGGAGAAGGATAGAGATCTTTTGATCTCTCCCCTGCAGCCCCCGTCCGGCCCCGGAAGCTGATACTGTACGCATGCATAGTCTCAGCTTCCCCCAGGGAAGTCTTTCACTTTTGTAAAAGACTTCTCCAAAATGCCAGGGATATAACTCACTGCGACAGTGGGACAGCGGTTACCGTTACCGCAGTACCGTGATTATTAATACATAGACACCAAAGAGAGAGAGAAAACATGAATATTGTGTAGGTTGCAGTATTGATATGTGATAATAACTAGGGGTGTGCACCGGCCACTTTTCGTGTTTTGTGTTTTGGTTTTGGATCTGGATCTTTCTTCGTGTTTTGGATCTGGATTGGTTTTGCCAAAACCACCCTTCCGTGTTTTGGGTTCTGGGTTTTGTGTTTTGGATCTGTATTTTTTTGAAAAAAAGCATAAAAACAGCTAAAATCACAGAATTTGTAGGTTTTTCTGCTCCTATGCTATTATTAACCTCAATAACCTTAATTTCCACTCATTTCCAGTCTATTCTGAACACCTCACACCTCACAATAGTGTTTTTATGTCCAAAAGGTTGCACCGAGGTAGCTGGATGACTATGCTAAGCGACACGAGTGGGCGCCACAAACACGTGACCCATCTAGGAGTGACACTGCAGTGGCAGACAGGATTAGAGTTTGAAAAACTAGGCCCCAAACTGTACATAATGCAAAGAAAAAAAAGAGGTGCAAGATGGAATTGTCCTTGGGCCCTCCCACCCACCCTTATGTTGTATAAACAGGGCATGCACACTTTAGCAAACCAATCATTTCAGCGCCAGGGTCTGCCACACAACTGTGGCTGAAATGATTGGTTCGTTTGGGCCCCCACAAAACAAGCTGGCAATTAATCTGTCCCTGCACAAACTGGCTCTACGGAGGCAAGATGTCATCCTCATCCACCGATTCCTCACCCTCTTCAGTGTGTACATCCTCATCCTCACAGAGTATTAATTCGTCCCCGCTGGAACCACAGGTCCCTCTGTACGTTCTGGAGGCTGGTCTCCCTGGAAGAGTTGATAATTAATTTTATGAACATCATCTTCTCCACGTTTTGTGGAAGCAACCTCCTACGCCTTTCGCTGACAAGGTTCCCGGCTGCACTAAACACTCTTTCGGAGTACACACTGGAGGGGGGGCAACTCAGGTAAAATAGAGCCAGTTTGTACAGGGACCTCCAAATTGCTTCTTTTTCCTGCCAGTACAGGTACGGACTGTCTGACATGCCTACTTGGATGCTGTCACCGATGTAATCCTTTAACAGACAGATGCACGCTTGTTGCTGCTGCTTTGAGGATGCAAGTGCGGCTACAGCCCACACAATTCACAAAGACAGAAAAAAAAAAAAGAATATTTTTATTGTTTGTGGAGCGCACTTAGACGGTTACACCACCCTTTAACAGACAGACGCACGCTTGTCGCTGCTGCTTTGAGGATGCAAGTGCGGCTACAGCCCACACAATTCACAAAGACAGAAAAAAAAAGAACAATATTTTAATTGTTTGTGTAGCACACTTTGAGGGTGTCACCACCCTTTAACAGACAGACGCACGCTTGTCGCTGCTGCTTTGAGGACAGTATCATATGCAGTGACAGTAGACTTGTCAGAAATTGTTGGCACGTCCTTCAGTCCGGACCAGATGTCCAAACCAGCCCTTGACTTATGACACAGGCGCACGCTTGGCGCTGCTATTATGTTGATGCACGTGTGGCTACATCGCACACAAGTCACAAACACATTAAAAAAATAGTTTTTTATTTTTTGGAGCACTTTGAGGGTTACACCACCCTTTAACAGACAGACGCACGCTTGTCGCTGCTGCTTTGAGGATGCAAGTGCGGCTACAGCCCACACAATTCACAAAGACAGAAAAAAAAAGAACAATATTTTAATTGTTTGTGTAGCACACTTTGAGGGTGTCACCACCCTTTAACAGACAGACACACGCTTGTCGCTGCTGCTTTGAGGATGCAAGTGCGGCTACAGCCCACACAATTCACAAAGACCGAAAAAAAAAGAACAATATTTCTATTGTTTGTGTAGCACACTTTGAGGGTGTCACCACCCTTTAACAGACAGACGCACGCTTGTTGCTGCTGCTTTGAGGATGCAAGTGCGGCTACAGCCCACACAATTCACAAAGACAGAAAAAAAAAGAACAATATTTTTATTGTTTGTGTAGCACACTTTGAGGGTGTCACCACCCTTTAACAGACAGACGCACGCTTGTCGCTGCTGCTTTGAGGATGCAGGTGGAATCTAGACGGGATTTGGAACCGGGGACACACTACCTCCATCAATTGTCTAAATCCCACTGCACTAATGGCGGATACCGGACGCACGTCTAACACCAACATAGCAGTCAAGGCCTCAGTTATACGTTTTGCTTCAGGATGACTGCTGTCGTACTTCATCCTCATCGCTAGGGACTGTTGGAGGGTCAATTGTTTAGTAAAAGTAGTGATGTTCCTACTTCCTCTCTGGGATGATGAACGACTCCCAGCAGCAGCAATAGCACTAGGAGGAAGTGGTTCTTGATCTTTCCCTATTTTATTTTTATCGGAGAAAGTTTGGTCCTCCATTTATGTTATATTGATATATACGTGCGGCTAAAGCGCACACAAACACAGAAAATATTTTTTTATTTTTGCTGGAGAGTAGTGCACTTTGTGGGTTACACCACCCTTTAAGAAATGAGCCAGCCGGCTCTTTACTTATGGGACACAGGCGCACGCTTGGCGCTGCTCCTTTGTTGATGCACGTGCAGCCACAGTGCACACAAGTCACAAACACAGAAAATATTTTTTTTTTTGGTTTGGACTGGAGTGTACTTTGGGGGTTACAGCACCCTTTAATGGTCAAGCCAGCCGGCCCTTTACTTATGACACAGGCGCACGCTTGGCACTACTTTGTTGATGCACGTGCGGCAACTGCGCACACAATTCACAAACACAGAAAATATTTTTTTTTTGGTTTGGACTGGAGTGTACTTTGGGGGTTACAGCACCCTTTAACGGTCAAGCCAGCCGGCCCTTTACTTATGACACAGGCGCACGCTTGGCACTACTTTGTTGATGCACGTGCGGCTACTGTGCACACAATTCACAAACACAGAAAATATTTTTTTTTTGGTTTGGACTGGAGTGTACTTTGGGGGTTACAGCACCCTTTAATGGTCAAGCCAGCCGGCCCTTTACTTATGACACAGGCGCACGCTTGGCACTACTTTGTTGATGCATGTGCGGCTACTGCGCACACAATTCACAAACACAGAAAATAATTTTTTTTTTGGTTTGGACTGGAGTGTACTTTGGGGGTTACAGCACCCTTTAACAGTTAAGCTAGCCGGCCCTTTACTTATGACACAGGCGCACGCTTGGCACTACTTTGTTGATGCACGTGCGGCTACTGCGCACACAATTCACAAACACAGAAAATATTTTTTTTTTTGGTTTGGACTGGAGTGTACTTTGGGGGTTACAGCACCCTTTAACGGTCAAGCCAGCCGGCCCTTTACTTATGACACAGGCGCACACTTGGCACTACTTTGTTGATGCACGTGCGGCTACTGCGTACACAATTCACAAACACAAAAAAAATATTATTTTTTTAGCACTTGGGGGGAGCACCCCTGATGGACAGAGCACCCCCTGGACAACACTACAGCACCCCTTTAGGACTGGGACACTGCACAGGACTTTGGAGTGGACACAGCCCCTATGGACAACTGACTGCACAACACAGTCCAGCCAGCCCCTATGGACTTTGAAGTAGTGGACACAGCCCCTATTAACAACAGCAGCACAGCACAACACAGCCAGCCCCTATGGACTTTGAAGTAGTGGACAACAGCAGCACAGCGCAGCACAGCACAGCACAACACTACTCTGCACTACACTACTTTACACTACACAGTCCAGCCAGCCCTAACTCCCACCCTCCCTCTTCACTGTCCACAGCCGAGTGAGAAAATGGCGCCGACGCGGGTACCTTATATAGGATCCAAAGCCCGCGAGACTCGGAAGGCGGGAAGATGACGTTTTGCCTCGATATCAGAATCCGAGTCAGGCGGGAAAAGTCGAGCCTGACTCGGATCGGACTCGGATCAGGGGGCTCGGTGGGGTTTGGATTTCAGAAATCCGAACCCGCTCACCCCTAATAATAACCCGCTAAATATTGTTAACTGAACTAGACAAAACACTGCCCTCCATTAACCCATGATTAAGTACCCTTGCACATAAACACATAGCAGAGGCTGAAGTGGCTCATTATGTATAATTTGTACTTCAGATACACAGACACAAAGTAATTCATCAGTTATGCCGCTGTGATAATCACTGAATCGCGGAAATGTAACCACTGACTAGTCGCCGCCTTTAAAACTGCAGAGAAATAATTTCTAATAACTAATCCTGCAGAGTCATAATTCCTTATAAAATCCAAGTATACTTCACACATACTTATAAAATCCTACAGGAAGCTGTAAACAAATAAAAGAAAACTGTGGTACAGTAAGCGGTGGAAGAGGGATTCCGCAGCATAGCTGGGCTACTGTGAGGGAGGGGGTGGGGCAGCGCCAGACCCGGGCCCCCACCGGGCCCCTCAGGAAGCACGGGCCCGGGTAATCTGTACCCGCTCCCCCCCCTCTCGGCGCCCCTGGGCAGCGCATGCGCAATTGGACTAACGTGTCACAAGCCAGGAAGTCTTCTGATTGCTAGGGCAGCTCTATATCGGAAGAGCTGTCCTGGTAAGTAGGCATTCATGCACACCGGCGTTAAAAAATGCCTGCATGCATTGAGTCTGCTGGTAGCTGAAAAGATAGGTAATGTTGACTCAGTCGTTCTCTGTTCTGTAATGCCGCTCCACAGCTCCCTTCTTGGGGGCCTATTTATCAAAATAGTGATAAATATTTATCAAAATTGTGATAAATGCCCTGAAACCAGTTGTTGCTATTCGTGGTAATTTTGGAATATGTTTCAATTAATAATTTCCCCAGTGATGGGCCAGTTGCTCTGAAAAGTATCTGTCGCGGCAAAGCATATATGCTATACTTTCACTGCTCCCAGCAGCGATGTACTTTACACTGCCGGGTTCTGCTCGTAACCATAGGTAGCGAATGAGCACCATGAGAGCCGGAGAAGGCGGAGGGATCCTGACACCCCTCCAGTAGGAAAAAGTGATAAACAGCACAACCACAACGTCCTCATATGTGGACTGCAGCACAGGCAAAAGTAGGGTCTTTGGAGCCCAGGGCAAGATGAAGAACGGCGCCCCCCGCCACACACACAAACACATAGAAAAATATATATATGCGTGCAGCAAAAAAAATGGCCGTGTTCACATACCGAAGGGGCGTGGCCACTGTTAATGGGGCATGCCAACATGACACGCTACCCATTTCTCATCACTCTGGAAACATTCCTTTCCATTCCATATGCACCTTACCTATACGGTGGTTTCTCACAATGTGGAACCTCTGAAGAAATATATCCTCCATGGGAAGACGGCATCTTCAGTCTGTATACACTATTCATGTAGGTCACATCGTCCAGAAGATGCCTGTTTGTGTGGGAATATTAATAAGGTCATCATCTTACAACAGCGGTATGATACCCTGGCTTGGTGGCGCCCCCCTCTGTTGGCCCTGCCATGGCGCCCAGGTCGTGTGCCCGGCTCTTGGGGGGGAGCCCTAAAAACAGCCCTTTGTTGAAAGCATTGTGGATCCTCCCAACATCCATTTATTGTGGGTGTTGGGGTAACAAATTATTAATGTCAGAAATCAACAGTTTTTGGTGGCACTAGTAGACTTAGCAAGCCATGGCAAACAAAAACTACTTGCGTATGCAGGCGCTTTTAGCACTACAACTGCCTGCATACCCATGGCTGAAAAAGCATGCTGAAGCTTGAAGAAATCATCCAGGACCTGCTGGGGCCTGTAGTGCCACAGAAAATAACACATAAAAACCCACAAACTTTGTGACAAAATGGTTGATTTTATCAAAAGTTCGGGGTCACTTAGAAATGTCATTATTTTTGAAAGATAAGCACTGTTTTTTTTTCAGTCAAGATAACATTAAATTAATCTGAAATACAGTACACTCTATACATTGTTAATATGGTAAATGAATATACTAGCTACAAATGTCTGTTTTTTAAAGGAATATCTATATAGGTTTATAGAGGCCCATTTCCAGCAACCATCACTCCAGTGTTCTAATGGTACATTGTATTTGCTAATCGCGTTAGAAGACTAATGGATGAATAGGAATCCCTTGGAAACCCTTGTGCAATTATGTTAGCACAGCTGAAAACGGGTTTGCTCATTAGAGAAGCTATAAAACTGGCCTTCCTTTGAGCTAGTTGAGTTTCTGGTTATCACATTTGTGGGTTTTATTATACTCTCCAAATGGCCAGAAAAAGAGAACTTTCATGTGAAACTCGACAGTCTATTCTTGTTCTTAGAAATGAAGGCTATTCCATGCGAGAATTTGCCAAAAAACTGAACATTTCCTGTGTGTACTACTCCCTGCAGAGAACAGCACGAACAGGCTCTAACCAGAGTAGAAAGAGAAGTGGGAGGCCCCGGTGCACAACTGTGCAAGAAGACTAGTACATTAGAGTCTCTAGTTTGAGAAATAGACGCCTCACAAGTCCTCAACTGGCAGCTTCATTAAATGGTACCCGCAGAACGCCAGTGTCAACGTCTACAGTGAAGAGGCGACTCCGGGATGCTGGCCTTCTAGGCAGAGTGGCCAAGAAAAAGCCATATCAGAGACTGGCCAATAAAAGGAAAAGATTAATATGGGCAAAAGAACACAGACATTGGACAGAGGAAGATTCGAAAAAAAGTGTTATGGACAGACGAATCAACGTTTGAGGTGTTTGGATCACACAGAAGAACATTTGTGAGATGCAGAACAAGTGAAAAGATGCTGATGCCATCTGTCAAGCATAGTGGAGGTAATGTGATGGTCTGGGGCTGCTTTGGTGCTGGTAAAGCGGGAGATTTTTATAAGGTAAAAGGGATTTTGAATAAGGAAGGCTATCACTCCATTTTACAACGCCATGCCATAACATGTGGACAGCGATTGATTGGAGCCAATTTCCTCCTCCAACAGGACAATGACCCAAAGCACACCTCCAAATTATGCAAGAAATATTTAGGAAAGAAGCAGGCAGCTGGTATTCTGTCTGTAATGGAGTGGCCAGCGCAGTCACCAGATCTCAACCCCATTGAGGTGTTGTGGGAGCAGCTTGACTGTATGGTACGCAAGAAGTGTCCATTAAGCCACTCCAACTTGTGGGAGGTGCTTCAGGAAGAGTGGGGTGAAATTTATTCAGATTACCTCAACAAATTAACAGCTAGAATGCCAAAGGTCTGTAATGCTGTAATTGCTGTAAAAGGAGCATTCTTTGACGAAAGCAAAGTTTGAAGGACAAAATTATTATTTCAAATAAAAATCATTATTTCTAACCTTGCCAATGTCTTGACTATATGTTCTATTCATTTTGCAACTCATTTGATAAATAAGAGTCAGTTTTCATGTAAAACACGAAATTGTCTGGGTGACCCCAAACTTTTGAACGGTAGTGTATGCAGAGAATCAGACCGGCATGTTTGGAGTGATACTGTGGAAGGCTGTGCTGGGATCAAGTTTTTGATCCCAGCATCAGCAGAGTTGCAGGGGCAGGCAGAGGGGGTGTGTCCTCTGCGGGACACATCCGTTGCCGGCGCTGGGACAGTGATGTCCCTAGCGTCGGTGCGGACACCTGGTGAAGGGACCGCCTGGTCCCTTTCACCAGTGTCGGCGGTACTTTGGCGCCGGGAGAAGCTTGGCTCCGGGCGCAAGCTCAGCGCAGCTTGGCGCCCAGCAGCCAAGAAGCGGCGGGTAGCCGGCGCTGGGACAGAGTACCTGCTCCCAGCGCCGGTCAGGCATTGGGTGCGGCGCTCTGTGCGGTGGGTGTTTGGCTCTGGCCACGAGCCAAACCTGGCTCGCGGGCGAGCAGCCAATCGGAGGCGGATGCGACAAGCCAATCGCGGCTCGCCGCGTCATAGCCCCGCCCACTTGCGCCGTCTTGTATTAGACGGCGCCGAGCGGGAAAAGTTAGTTCGGTGGCGGAGAGGGAGGAGAGAAGACCTCCCGAAGAGCGGAAGATCGGCGTGTCAACAGGGGCGGCAGCCGCGGAAGAGGCCAGAAGACGCCGCTGTCAAGAGAGAAGACAGGTGGCGCCGGCTGGAAGAAGAAAGGAAGAGGCGGCGCCACTGTCTAGGACGGGCCAGCGGCTGAAGAATGCGGCTGAGGACCGGAGAGGACTGCGGGGGTGGGAAGTAAAGAGCTACACGAAGTTCCCCCCCGCAGCCTCTTCCTACGTAGCAGGTAGGCCCTCCATGAGGCCCACCATATACCCCCATCCCTAGACCACCAGGGTTGTCGGGCGCTAGGCCCGTGGAGTGTTGTCGGGCACTAGGCCCATGGGTAATTAGTCGGGCACAAGGCCCGAGGCACAGTAGCGGGCATTAGGCCCCATAACAGGATTTCCCCTAAAGTAGGTGTAAGTGGCCTGGGTACTAGGCCCAGGCCACTATTCAATAAAGTAGGTGGGCACCAGGCCCGTGGCCATAAACAAGGCATAGGCCTGTACCCATACAGGAGGGCACTAGGCCCTATATAGTAAGCCCCATCATTAGGCAGGCCCATAGGCCTGAGCTACAGTATAGAAAAAGGGGACTCTGGGCAGTAGGCCCAAGTCCCTTGAGTACCCTGCAGTAGGCAGGCATAAGCCCTGAGCCGCTGGTAAGACCCTGGGTGTTAGGCCCAGAGCCCTGAGCCCATTAGGTGTGCCCCTCATATAGAAAGGTAGCCCCTGCATAGATGATCAGAGGTGTAAGCAGTGGTGGAGAACTGTACGGCTCCCACCCATGAGGTAGTGTTTTCCCCAGTCACTGAGAAGAGGAGCTGGCCAGCTCTGCATAGGTAGGTAGCAGACATTTATAGAGACAGTACCGTGTTTTGCTCTTGTATACTTATAGTCTGTGATTGGTGTTCCGTGCAGGGCAAAAGTTTAGTTATTGTTATATCTGTCGCACTACACACACTGTAAGTTTTAGTATGTGTAGTTGCTTGACATAGGTTTAGGCCCTGCACGGCTGTGTTGTGTATCTCCTTACAGGGACCTGTAGGCGAGTGAGCGGACGAAGAGCAAGAGTGGACACGGTGAGAAATATCTGTGTGTACTGTCTCTCCCTGTTTGTTTGTCACTATCTATCTCTCCTTCCTTCTGGGCGGACGGTGAACCTTGCAACCCGGTGCAAGGACGGATCTTCACCTGGTGCGTGAGTACCGATAGGTGAAAATTCGGGATCTGAGGCCAAAAGTCCCAATGATGATCTTCACTTAAAACCTGAATTTATCCCCCGGTTCGGTAGGGAGCGTCGGTCGACGTGAGGTAGGATGGTACTCACCTCGTCTCCTTCCCCCTAGGTCATCGTGTCCGTGTTGTATTTGGAAGTTCCAGGACCATCTGTTCAACACACGGCCTGAAGGTGAGAGGGTGCGATGCAAGGTAAGGAACAGACGTACACCTGCATGGCAGCAGGCACCGCACCGCACCCACCTCTCACAATACCGCAAGGTAAATGGTTTAAATTTTGTCATCCAGGAAGAAGTGGAACTTGCCAAAGAGACCCTGAAGTTATGTTAGGAAAGAGGGTTACCTTCCAGTGCTGGAATGTAAACCCAGAATAAACTACTATACTTTAATTGTGGGTTTACAATTCAGCAACAGAGTGTAATCCTCTTTCCTGCATATACACGCCCCTTCCCTCCCGCATTCTGCATCTCCAGACTCAAGGATGCACAAGTCAGGGATACACAAAGAGTGTTAAATGGACGCTGGGATACGCATTTTTCATGTGCATGAAATGTCTAAAAAAGCACATTTTACTCTAAAAAAAAGGCCTTATATCCAACTGTAATCAACCCCAGATAGTATATTTAGCACAGTGGGCCTAATCTGTATAGTGGCCAAACATAACAGGGATATATTGCATACTGGTCAAGTTACATTAGGATAAACTGAATATTTATCAATCATGAAGGTCTAATATATAATGGGCATAATGGGTCCTCCACTGTATCTTCATCATGGCCAATTATATTCTATACTGGGCACACAGACTATGGGGGAGATTCAATTAGCAGCAAGTTTCCATGAGAATATTGCAGGCTGATGTAATGCTGGTCACCCTGCAGGAAAACCTCGCTCGGCTTTGCTAACACCTATAGAGGTGCAGAAATAACTAGCCTTGGCCTAGCTATTAATGTCATTTCAATATATAAACATCCTAAGAGTATTTTCATTTTAATTGTGTTTTCTATATTAATTCAATCCCTTGTTTGTTTTCTACCCAAATAGCAGTCTTGAAAAATTAATATTGGACAGAAGCGGCAGGTTAATGAAATGAGAAAGAGCTGATAGGAACTGATTGATTCAATGAGTGGATGCAGTAAAAGAGAACTTTGGCGAATAAGGAGATGGCAAAGGGACAGATGTGTAATAAATGGCAGGTGTACCATGGGAAGCAGAGGTGATGGAGAAATATAAACGTATCACACATCAGTAGAGATTATCTTATGCACTTCTCCTTTAAGGAATGTAGAACACAAGTGAGGTCACACTGTGATGTCATAATGGTAACTCTTTGCTGTTGCTACCACACTTAACTGTCCAGTACACTGACATAGCATTATCATTGCTGTCATTAACATACTCCATATACATCTCTTGCACCCAGCCCACTGAGGGAAGGAAATCCGCTTGAGGTAAGTATCTCATCAAAGACAAGGGCGTCTCACTTGGATGTGTCTGCAGACTTAGGGGTCTATTTACTAACATACTGTGGAGTTAATACAGCTCCTGCTTCGCCTGCTAGCATTGCAAAGCAGGAGATGGCTGCCGTACCTTTTACCAAGAAGCCAGCTGACGAAAAGGGTGAACGTTAAATTCACCCCTCAGCGGTTTCTGCCCCCTCCTTACCGCCTGCTGTATACTTTCTGCACATGCGTGTTCATGTTACCGTGTGGTGGCGCATGTACCCCGGTGGCTAACGTGTGGTCAACGGAGCTCAGCAGACTGGAGGAGTTGGAAGACGGCTGGGTGAAGCTATAGCTGCTGGACGGGTCCATGGATAGCAGCTATTTTCAATAGATCGGAGGCTGCAGCAATGTTTTTTTTTTTGAACCAACTTTATTCAAACAACCAAAAATACAAACAATATAGACTTCTGGGTTGCCTTACTTAGTAGAGATAGGACAGAAGATAGGAGTTACCGGCAGCCAGAGGACGCGATGTGGCACGGGAGATGACTGGACATGGTAAGCATTAAAAAATGCTTGATAACTTCTGAGGCACTTAGCGCTGCCATAGGAACCTATGGCAGCACTATTAGACACCTCAGAATTAGTGCTAGCAGTAGATTAGACCAGAACATCCATTAGTACATATCAAGAAGTGGTATGTACTTGGATATTCTGTTCCTGTGAGCTCTTTGCACCCTTAACTCCTGTTAGTAAATAGACCCTTTGGAGCTCCTGGAAGAAGGCCTTACCACCAAAACGCGTTGGTGACTTTCCCACAGACCACACACCCCAACCTGAACCCACCAATACCCGCATCCAGATACGGGACCGCCCGTATCAGTTTGTATTGTCCCAGCTCCACCCACGGGTATCTGCATTAAGACACTATAAGGCATCCACTGGTCCAGGCTGCCGCTAGCACCATCAGCAAATGGCCACCTACCCTAGATCAGCCTTTCAACAACCCCACTGTACATCACCTCTGAGGTTCGCACACCCAACACGCACCAAGCAAGGGCCCACAGGAGAGGAGGGTCCCCTACCACCGGCCCAGCCCCCCACTGTCCGCCAGAAGGAAACTATCAGCGGGCCCGGGCGACCTGGAGCCCCACATGTATCGCGCCAATGCAGACTACGTTCAGTCAACCCTGTGAGGTGCACTCTCCGACAAGTTACCTGCAATCTCACGTTCCAACCACTGAACCAGCAGAGCACACAAGGAAGTGGACTACACAGCGTACATCACTAAGCACCTCGGCCGCACAGTCCACCCACCCCCAAAGCCTACCGGTAGGTAAGTACTCGGTAAACATTGTTACCACCGTGCGGGATGCAGCCATAGTGAGACATTGATCTAGCAACAAACTGACCTCCAAGGTACCCGTTCACCCCCACAAGGTTCGTAAGACTGTAGACCATAGGTCCAGCAGGGATAACATGCCGGTCAAGATCCGCACGGCAAGGAGCCCCCTGAAAGGGTTGACCTACCTTCCTACCCACAGCCTGATCACCTCCCCTCCCCCACCTTCTCCCCCCTCCCCCTCCCCTTTGAGACCTAATCGGAGTAGCACTGTGCCTGCTCAATAATAGATTTGGCCTCCCTACATTGGTTTTCTCTTATTTACTCCACCTAGCAGATCAACACTACCATTACAACCACCACATACCCCCACCCCCCTACACAGGAAGAGTGCACCTTACCCCCCCCTATACCCCTTTGGAGCTTGACTACCCTAAAATATGACCTTAGGCTTGTTTATTTCTATATTAACTCTGCATAGCCTCCTAGTGCCCAGAGGGATGGGCAGTCCTTCAAGCCATGGGTCCCCAGAGGTTTCCTCCACAGGGGGTTTTTCCTCTCCTGAGTGCTGAAGGATGACTCTTTGTGAGTCATGAGGCTTCCACCATCTTGGTCCTCTTATAGGACAAGCTTGTAATCTTGGGCACTAATTTATTTTACAATGCAGAGTAAAAATAAAGTGTTGTTTTCCTTGTGCTAAAAACTCATATTAAATATACTTTAAAATTTATTTTTCTTGATGTGGTCTTTGTTTTTTTCATAATGGAGGCTCTTAGAAGGTTAAGAGGCTGTGAGGTCTAGCAAAGTAAATGAGGTGATAAATTCTTCTTAAATACTGTATATCTGCTACTACAGAATCAGGAATATGGTCTTACTCCGTACTTCTTGTTACCTACTTGTCTCCTTTACAACAATGGTAAAATGAGTTGTATTGAAAACACTAAGAGGATCCAGTGACGTTTTGCAATTTTTTACAAAGAAACAAAATCTGACCAAAACAAAGAAGAGATTAAAAAAAAAAAAAAAAATGTTATGTTAATTTCATGGCACTCACAAAGCACTAAAGGCCTTGTATTCTAAATGACATAAAATATCTATCAAAGCTCATATGGATTACTGGCACCTCAAGAGTGATATGATAACATTGGGCTGTGGTAAGGGTCCCAATGACAAATACTTTGCTTACGCACAATCCGTTTCAGGATTTTACAGGGATTCCTACCGTGTATTTCTTTTCTTATATATATACTGTATATATATATATATATATATATATATATATAAAATAAGTAATGAATGGATTCAAATAATCGTAATACAGAACATTATGCAATTTATATGATGGTACTACTAAGACTGCTTACCAAATTCATCATTTACTAAATGTCCAATCTTCTGCTTTCTTTCACCCCAAATCTGTTTCAAACCTCTAAGAACTATCCTGTAAATAGAATTAAGATTTGATAATCTTTGCAATACATAGTAGTTTAAGGTTATGACCTTATGGCAATGTGCAGGATATGGCGGTGGTACATGATGTCATTGTGGAAGTGGTCAAGTCCATAAAGGACACAAAAAGATAGAGACCAGGTGAAATACAAATAATATAAAATGTTTTCTAACATATATACTCTTCTGTGCTGGACAAAATAAAGCAAACGGCATATGGGAAGTTACAGTCCCCTTAAATAGCAACTATTTAGGATGGTTTTCAAGACACTCCTTAAAGAGGTTGGATACCCTGTCCAATTGCATTATTTGATGCAGTCATCCTGCAGATTTGGAAGCAGTGGGGTGCACCTGCAGAACAGGTAGTCATTATGAATGGATTAAATATGACATATTTGGCTGACATTCACTTACGAGATGCCTAATTCAGTCTGCCAAGTCTACCATGCAATTGCTCATGCTATGATCCTGTGCTAAAGACATAAGAAGAAAATCCAAAGCGTGGGGTTCTCCTGTCACCTAGCCCAAGCCTACTCTGCAGGGGGATGTGTGCCTCTTCCCTAGGAGAAAAACCAGCCAGAGGCATAACTAGGGTCTTTGGAGCCCAGGGCAAGTTGAAGAATGGTGCCAACCCCCCACACACATAAATAGAAAAATATAGGCACGCAGCAAAAAATGGGCATGGTCACATACCGAAGGGGCATGGCCACTGAAAATGGGGCGTGCCAACATGACACGCCACCCATTTCTCATCACTCTGGGAACATTCCTTTCCATTCTATATGCACCTTACCTATACGGTGGTTTCTCACAATGTGGAACCTCTGAAGAAATTTATCCTCCATGGGAAGACGGCGTCTTCAGCCAGTATTCTCTATTTATGTAGGTCACACATTGTGTGGGAATATTAATATCATACAACAGCGGTTCAACCAGACTTGTTCCCCCTGTGTAACTTCCTGCCCCCTGCATCCCTTAGCCACACCATCTCCCCCTGCATCGTCCCTCAGCACACCATCACCCCTCCAGCGTCATCTGTCAGCCATACCATCACCTCCCCACTGCGCCATCTCTCATTACACCATCCCCCCCCTGCGTCATCTCTCAGCACACCATCACCTCCCCATCACGTTGTCTCTCAAGCACACCATCAGGACATGTGGATGAGGGGCTGAATTTTTACATTTTTGTGGGATGTCAAATTTCCCCATGTGTATTTGATAGACACAGACATACACTGACACACACTGACAAAGATATACACTGTCACACACTGACAAAGATATACACTGGCACAGACATGCACACACACACGGACACAGATACACACACACTGACACAGACACACACAGACACAGATACACACTGTCACACACACACTGACACAGATACACACACACTGACACAGATACACACACACTGACACACACTGACACAGACACACACTGACATAGATACACACAGACACACACTGACACAGATACACACACACACTGACACAGATACACACACACTGACACATATACACACACACTGATACAGATACACACACAAACTGACACAGACACACACACTGACAGATACACACCATACTTGCCTACTTTTGAAAAAGCATTTCAGGGAGATTGTGAAAGCAGCACCAATGAGCGCGTGTTACAGTGGGCGTGTACTGATAAATCTGAGAGGCGTGTCCTAAACCTGACTTACATCCAAATGTAAACCCAGCCCAAAAGCAGTTAGTAAGATCTATTTGTTGATGAAAACACACTAATACTTTTCAGAAATTCATAGGGATAATTGTGCCTTATAATAACCAATGCAAGGAAATGACACTAATGATCCCATTTGAATGTATTTATTTCTGTTTTTTAATATAACAGCTTCATAATGGGGGTAAGGATGAAATGAGGGAGATTGCTAAACTCTTCAGGGAGACAGCTACTATTTCAGGGAGTCTCCCTGACAATGAGGGAGAGTTGGCAAGTATGATGCACACACACTGATACACACACACACACTGATACACACACACTGATACAGATACACACTGACACAGACACACACACTGACACAGATACACACACTGATACACAAACACACACCCACTGACACAGATAAACACACATTGATACAGATACACACACACACTGATACAGACACACACACTGACAAAACATACACAGACACGCACACCTCTTTCACACAATTGCAGCCAGCCAAATTAATACAACGCGGTGTATTTACCATATATGTTGTGCTGGGAGCAGAGGTCACCTGAGGGAGGGGGTACTAATCACTAAGTACTAATTACCCAGGCTTGTTGGAGGGGCCTGGGTCCACTGCCATCCCTTCCCTCCTACCTGTCAGCACCCCCTCTCCCCAGCCCAGCAGTGGGGTCAGGGAGGCTGCTGGTGCTGAGGAACATCAGTCTCCTCTGCCTGTGAGGTGGTGGGGAAGCGTGATCCGGCCCTGCTACTGGGTCCTGAGGGTTTGCTAACTACTGTAGGACTTCTAGAGTGTTAAATCTTTGCTCCAACAACCATGGCGGCAACACCCTTTGAAAAGGAAGACAAAGGACATGGGCAGCCAGTAGTGTGTTATTGATAAGAGTGACAATCGGCATACTGTACATTAGTCTCTAGTAAATATGTGTACGAGATAAATGCTTCAAAGGCACTCATCAAATAACAGTCTAATTCATACATAATTTAAAAATAAACTAACTTATTAATACAGTTTACTACAAAAGGGTGCCATATGGTCTAACATTTCCAGCCAAATATTTAAAATGAATCCTTGTTATTTACACACCGCTTCACTGTGAGTCCAATGATTCAGTAACTATAAATATTAATGGTAACATTTTATTAAAGTATATTAAATATGCAGGACCAAACCACCCTGCCACCTGAGATAGTAAATTAAATGGCTCCGCATTCATGATATACAGAAATAAGACCATTAATATTACTGCGCTCTATCAAATACAAATATTGTCAATTTCATCATTATTACAGCTACCACCAGGGGAGATAGCACCAATTCATACATGAATTCGCTATACAGTATGTATCTGCCCTTACTATCCTGCTGTTGGAGACAGCTGTCTGCTCTATAGGATCATCCCTGAAGGTTCACTATTTAACCAACACTGCTGATTTACTAATAAACACTAGAGGGAATATACTTGGCAAGTCGGAGAATATGAACATATTTACAGTACTGTAGGTAATAGACTCTGTTAATTATGCTAAATATCCTCTCTGCACTTCTTACCTGTTCAGCATTCCTGCCCTGAACTTCACCAGATGATCAGATTATTACACATCCATATTCCAGCTACAATGTTGGATAACATCTGTTATAACGTGTAAACATGTATGTAAGGCTGGGCATCGTTAGTGCTTATCAATGTTGAATAAAGAGAAGAAAAAAGAGCAGTGATAATGCGCAAAGTCATAGGGGCAGCGAATGGTAAAATATAATCGGTTTACATTAAATCCCCCCCCCCCCAAAAAAAAGTCAGGTAATTATTTGTGAACAGGATGATCCTTTCATATCAAAAATCCAGGTCTGTCTGGGATGCAGAGAGAATAAACTATAGGGGAAATGTATCATAGATAGTTTCTAACTGTCATTTTACAGGCTGTGGTTGAAAAATGACAGGAGCTGATTGGATGGAACTTTTTCTCTCTGCACTTTGGGCCTGATTCAGCTAGAATCGCAGTTGTTAATACGCACGCAATTGTCTGATTGTTGCGTACTGCGCATGTACGAGCCGGCCACTGCGGTCCCAGAGTGATTGACAGGAAGTGCCGTTTGTGGGTGGTGACACGGGGGGTTGGGGAAATGCAGGCGTGCCAGTGACTTTGAATGCCGTTGCAGGGGCGTGCATAAATTATCCACTGTGATGCCATACGCAGCCTGAGGCCTCATAGCGTGTGATGAAGGTAGCAATTTCAGAGTAAGGTCAGAGCTTGTGCAAGTGTGCATGAAGCTGCGATGGTACTCGATTGTACCGATGTTTTTGCAGTCGTGCTTAACATTTCGGATGTGTGTAAGGTAAAGTGTGCATCCTTATGTAGTGCTGCGTCTGCATAGCGATTAATTAGCATACTATCGCAGTTGAACTGCGTGCATAATTGCACCTGCAATCACAATAGCAATTCAAGCTGAATCAGGCCCTCTATCTTCCTTCAAGCATTGATATGATAAATCCCCCCAGTATGTCGCACAAAATTCAATGTCCCATGAATTTTAAGTAGAGATGCAAAAAGACCATTGACCATGGGCAACATCTAATGCAGATTTGTTGGAGTCCTTAATCACTCCCGTAACAAGCGACCTGGTGATATCAGCGTGTTTGCCACTACCAAGCCGGCTTTCAGTTGCACTGTGGTATTAACCGTCTATCCACCTACAGTATTGCTGCAATGTTCGTTCTATACAGTCACCACATTGAAGGGGATCTCTATCATAGTTCTTCAGCAGCCAAGGGGTCCAGTACATTCTCACTACTGTACAAACTGGTTCAACTGACATCAGGTGTTATCTTCAATATCACTGATACGGATAATTTACTGTCGTCCAGTGTATATATCTTTTATTATGTCACATATTAACCATAAATACTGCAAATAATTGTGTTGAATTTACTAGTGGCAACAACTTTGGACACAATGGGGTAAATCTATCAAAGGTCCATTTGACTTTCATTTTGAAGTTTGATTTAGCTCACCTCAAACCGACTCAAATCGAAATAACGATATCGTTTATCGTTCAATCATTGAAAAAATCGTTCACTTTCTGAGTTAAAACGATGAACAATTATCGTTTATGAGCTTTCACGTTTGTAGTTTGTAGTTCAGTCAGACTGACCAACTGAACGATTTTCATTAAGGGAATATGCAAAAATTGTTTGTAGTTCAAAAAATCATTCATTACACTTTAAAAAAATCTAACAGATAATCTGACAGAAAATCGTTCATAAAATCATTGGTAAGAAAATCGTTGTGTGTGTATGCAGCTTTAAGGATGAATATTATTTTGTAAGTCCCCCTAATACACATCTGTTTCATCTTGTAATATTAAGAAAATCCACTAGATGGTGACATTGTTTGTGTTTCTTATCCCCATCTATGTAAGAGCTAATATCCCAGGGAATATTTCCAATCACCAGAGATGCAATATAAAAAAAGTAGATATGTGAGCTGACCCCTGTGTTTTGGTTTTGGTTCTTATTCATCATTATATTTTGGTTTTGACTCTCACATGTTTAGGTTTGGGATCTGTTTTTTTTATTTTTTTTTAAATGATAAAAACTGATAAAATCAAATAAATTGGGCCTGTTTTTATTCCTACAGTATTATTAACCTCAATAACATTATTTTCCAATAATTTACAGTCAATTTTGACCACCTCACAGCTCTCATTTCACCAATTTCACTTGATTTCACTAATATAGGTCAAAGGCTGCAGCGAGCTGCAGCGAGGTGGCTGGCTAAACTAAGCGACAGAGCAGCAGCACAAACAAACAACAATTTAAAATAATATAGGACATCATTGAAACATTGCCACAGTGGCAGGCAGGATGGCTGTTTAATAAACATTAAAACTGTTTGTCGTTCTTGCAAAAAGACAGTCACCAAACTGTGCATAATGTTGTATATTAAAAATTAACCCTTATGTTATATATTAAAAAGGGCTTGCCAAAGGACTGCCACTTTTGTGGCTGAAGTGATTGGTTTGTTTGGGACCCCGCAAAACAAGCTACCAATGGGCTTAAGGCAGCTAACGATCGGCTTAAGGCAGCTAACAGTGCTGTTAATGATCTCTTCACACAAAATGAATTCATCCCCGCTGGAATCCACCATTACAATTTTGATGTAATTGGCCGTAAAGGTTTTCCTCGTGGAGTTTATAGTTCATTTTTATGAAAATAATTTTTTCCACATTTTGAGGAAGTAGCCTCCTATGTCAATCGGTGTCAAGGTTCTTGTCTGTGCTGATAACTCTTTCCCAGTATACACTGGAGGGTGGGCAGCTTAAGTAAAGCAAAGCGAGTTTGTACAATGGCCTCCAAATTGCCATTTTTTCCTCCCAGTAGTCAAAGGGACTGTCTGACATGTCTATTTGTACACTGTCATTAAAATAATCTTCCACAATTCTATAGTTTCCATAGCAGATTGCTTTACAATAAAGGTGTCACTAATTTTTGGCAGTTCTTTTAAACCTGACAAGATGTCAAAATGTTGTGTTGATTTATCCACATCACCAATGGGTTTCTTGGGAAAGCTCAATTTTTCCAGGCAGCAGCAGTTGACAGAGACACTGATGGAGGAGATGACGTCGTGTCATGTGCCGCTTGAGCTGACAACTGCATCTCTGAGAGCTAACCATTGTGACGCATGTGCAGACACAAATATAGGCCGCTTGCATACGACATGGCCTCTGAATCAGGCCCATTGTGTGTTCCTAAAGCTGCACTCCACTGGCCATAGACTTCTATCCAATGCAATATTGCATTCATCAATCTTTTCAAACCATACTGAAATCTCTGAAGAAGACACAGAACACTTATTAGATAAACAGAGGGTAGAAGACATATAATGATGTGCGCCGCCTTCAGGAGAAAAGAGGAACTAGTAGTGTCAATATAGATAGGCTTAGGATACCCAGCATCATACCCTCCTACATTATTATGTATGTCCATGTTATGTATTATATGTTTTAAAGTGGAACTATGGAAAAATCCCTGTTGATTGGTCTTAAGTTCTGTAAGCAGCAACATAGGACCTGATTCTGAGTTGGACGCAAACTGCACAAAAAAGCCGATGTTCACATAGTTCAGAGATTATTCCGGTTCCAGTCCAAGTAGAGCTCAGGCAGAAATGCCCCTTGTGTGACCTCCTTAAAAAATAAAATAAAAAGATTACATATTAACACTGTATATGTATATATGCCTTGGGGTTCCACAATAATAGTCCAAGAGAAAGTGATAGAGTGCACTCTCCAGGGACTTTTAGAAACATACTTTATTCTTCAAAAACGGTATAACATCATAGCGGCAGTCGATGTTTGGCAATAACCTGTCCTTCCTCAGGACAAAGCCCATACCAAATAAGGAGCAACAAACCCAGTTTGGAGGCCGTGGTCAGACAGAGACACTGCACCCACCATAGGGCTGGTGCAATTTTCAATGGTGCGACCGATGGTGTCATACAAGTATACATACACCAATCGGTATTACAGTATGTACAGACGCCCCAGTAACCAAAGTCATCGCCAAATGGAGTTAGTCATTGTAGCCTATGTGCTACAGGTCACAAAAATGTTTAACAGATTGATCCATCATGTCTCTCCTCAGCAATGGCTGCTCACACATGCGCAGTCTGATGGCGGTACGTACGCAGTAGTTTGGCCAAGTTCCGAACCCGGATGTAAAGTGATCGCATTAGTAAATGGTTCTCACCCGGTTCTTTATTATGCATACCACATAACTACTATGGGATCAAGTCAAGTACCTCTTACATATAAGTCCTAAATAAATAATAAAAAAAGTAACTTACAGAACTTTGACAAAACAAACCGAATGCAGTGGTAGCAAAGGTGATATGAATGTTTGAGGGTATGTTTACTAAAGGTTGATTTTAATTGATTTTAAATCAATTAAAATCAACGTTTAGTAAATATACCCCTTGGTCTGTACACTGGAAACTAGCATTTGTATGTCAGGTTCAAGTGTAATTCATTTTAATTGAAGAAGAGGTTTTTAATTTTGTCCTGTTGTTACTGTTAACATAGCAGAGTAACCAGTTTTGTATAAATAAGTCATCATAAATGGAAATAAGAGCTTAATCACTTTCGTGGATAGAGAGGTGTATTTATTCATACAACTCATATTTTTTAATTATGGGCCTGATTCATTAATGGGTGGAATAGCAGAGCAGCGGGGATCACCATTGGAGCAATCGCATCCATTAGTCGCGATTGTTGTCCCTTCGGCCAGGCTGCAGTAGCTGAAGCTTACCGCAGCCTAACCAGGTCCTGGCAGCTTGCGAGGCCAGGAAGTCTGCATCCATGGACGCAGGTCCTGGCGTCAGCGCTCCCCGAAAACAATGGCAAAACATCCACGTTTCTGGGAACACAGGCTATCCCCGCCCCCGCACCACCCTCCAAACACTTCTGCCTGTCAATCAGGCAGAGGTTTGGGGAAACTTCATACGGTATCGCAGGACCCGTAAATTACATAGAATGGGTCCTGCGCATCCGCAGTGCAGGAAACATCGGAGATGTGCGCTACCGCTAACCATCTCTGAATCAGGCCCTCAGTTTGAAGACTTCCATTGCAGCTTCTTTTTCTTCAAGTGATTGGAAATGATTTTGAAAAAGGGTCTCTTATCTATAATTGTTCAGGAGAATCTTCTTTGAAATATCATTCAAAGGATTTTCAGTGGTATTTTATGCCATTGAGGAGTTGAAGGTCAATTCAATTTTCAACAACAAAGCGTTCCACAGTTTTGTAGGTATTTCTTAATTAACACCTTCATTTTGGTATTCCTTGCAAACTTAAAGTTAAGTCATTCGGATGATTATAAATATCAGCTAAATAAGTACAATTTGTTAACCAAAGCTCATTAGAAAATTAATTCTGAAGTTCAAAGTCCATTTTTATGGGAAATGTTTGAACTTCTGAATGCAGTTTGACCAGCCAAGTCCACCTTTTATGGGACAGCCATCATACCTCGGCGTGCATAAGTGGTTGGATGCGGCTCCTGCGCATTTCACAGCACAAGAGCGATGAGAGTTCAAGCTCATGGCTTAATAAACTTGACCACTTTGATTGCTTCATTGAGTCTTGTTTTAAATTCATCTGTATCTGTATTGCCTCCATGGCTTATTGTTGGATACTGCTATGGTTTGTTTTCAAATTTGGTGCTACAGATTTAACATTGTCTATGATTCAACAAGAACTGTTCAGCCTTCTGGTGTGCTAAACACCCTTTCGTCAGATGTCAGATATATGCATATATGAACTAATCTGTACATAAACTTATCTAAAATAAACAAGTTTGGTCAACTTTATTGAATGAATAATATATGGTGGTGGAAGGAAGACTGGGCAGCTATTCAATGACCACTCATCATTATTGAAAGAGACAATTACCTTTAGTCAACATCGGTCATCATCAACTGGTAATAGACCTTTAATCCTGACTGGAATATCTGGATTGACTTGTTATCTCAATGTTACACCCTAAGGACCTGATTCAAATATTGACGCAGTGCCAATATTTATGCAGATTGAGCGATTGTTAGCCATTGCGCATGCGAGAAAACCGTACTGCGCACGGGCAGCCATCATTTTGCAATTACGCTCGCACAGAGGATTCACTCCCAAAGTGAGTGAAAGGTAGTCAGCGTTTGGGGGAGGTAACGGGGGTGGTTAGAGAAACGCAGGGGTCTGGGATCGTTTAAACACTGTTTTCTGGGTGTGCATAAATTAGCCACTGCTTCTTGCTCGTAGAGGAGAGCCCTCTGCGTGTCTGGAGACCCGCTGTGTCTGCAAAAGCTAATGCTGGGTACACACCGGCAGATATATTGACCGATCAATTGATCGATTGAGTGTGTGTCGGCCAGTGTGTACCAGCAATAAGTTTGTGAATGATGTTGTTCACACGCCGGCTGTCCTGCCCAGCTGATGGCATATACTGTATATCTGCAGATATATAAGAAACAGCTAAAGATATTGCCCAGCACTCGGAATGATATCAGCAATAAGGTATGAAAAACTACATGGTGGTAGATAATTCAGAGATCTCAGTTGCATATATTTGCAAAAATATGGCTAAGCCTCCAGGCCATGTCACGGCGTCTCTGTTTACTTATTATCACGCTGCTTTATATTGGGCACTTATATGCCTCAGATTGGATGCTGTTATTAGATTTAAGGGGATACGTTTAGGAAGCCGGCGGCCGCAATCCCGACTGCTGGCTTCCCGAATCCTCTATCCCGCCTAGGGTTAAATGACAGGCGTCTAAAATCTAGACGCCTGTCATTTTCCCGATGCCGGGAGACAGGCGCCCAGCATCCCAATCGAAGGGATGCCGGGCGCCGCGAGCGAACAGCCGTGTTTTAGGTTTAGGGCACCCGGGGGGGGGGAATTAGGGTCAGGCACACCTCCCGGGAGGGTTAGGGTTAGGCTAGGGGGAGGGAGGGTTAGGGTTAGGCACCCCCGGGGGGGACTTAGGGTTAGGCACCCCCCGGGGGACTTGGTTTAGGCAGCAGGGAAGGGGGGGTTAGGGTTAGGCACTTAGAGGGGGGATTAGGGTTAGGCACTTAGAGGGGGGAGGTTAGGGTTAGGCACCCCTAAGGAGGGTTAGGGTTAGGGGGGTTGGTTAGGTTAGTTTATACTTACCTTAGGGACGATCAGGATTTCCAGCGCTGTCGGGCGCTGCTGTTTTGACGGGCTGCCGCTGCCGGGAATCGAACTGCCGGCCATGCGGCAGCCGGGATCCCATACCGAATGCGTTTTAAGGATGAGTTTTGGGCACGGGCCCCCTGGGTTGGTGTGGCTGGGCTGCTTTGGGGGGAACACTATAACACTCTATTTAGCACTTTTTTAACATTTTCAAATTATTTTTCCATTAATACTACTCTTTTTAGCATTTTAATAACACCTTTCACCTGTGTATGGCCTTTTAACACATAGCATTTGCTTTATTCTTATTAACACTAACTAACACCTTAGCCTCTCACAGGTGTGCTGCCCTGGGGTGGCTGGCCTTTGCAAGCTTTTTGGGGTTTCACGCACCAGACTTTGACTAAGTATTAGGGACCTCCAGTAAACAGAGACGCAGTGAAGAGGGCCCTGTAGGCTAAGCCATATTTTTGCAAATATATGCAACTGAGGTCTCTGAATTATCTACCACCATGTAGTTTTTCAAATCTTATTGCTGATATAATTCTGAGTGCTCGGGAATACCTTTAGCTGTTTCTTGTATAGAATAACCCCTCCCTTTCATGCACCTGAGTGATATTACTGAAATGATTGAGCAGCTACCAACATGTACTGCATATCTACAGATATATCTGCTCATTTTGCTGTGTGTACGGGTGGTCAGCCGGCCGCCCGTACACTTGCTGCAGAGGCCATGGTTACCCAGCTTTAGACTTGCTCGGCCTGATCTGCATTCAATGTTTCCGGTTTTGCGCAATAAATAAAAAAAATACCTATAAGCCTACTGTCTAGTCTTCCACCTACTACACATAAATAAGAAGAAAGTACAAATGAAAACAAGATAACATAACTTAATTTAGACCAAAAGAGGTGATGGGGGAAAGGGGTCATTTGACCTGAGATATAAACCTGAAAACCTGTCAGAATGCCTCCAGTCAATCAGATTTCTCTTGCAGGGGAAAACAGTGCAAAAGTTCAGGGCCCACTGAGGACAGTGAAGAGTGTCCAAAGATCTCAAGTTATACAGAAAAAATAGCAATTTCCAAAGATATGCAAAATGTAACTATTAAAACTTATGTAGCGTTTACAAGAATCGAAGTTCCAAAACCCAAGCACCATAATCTCAGGAATGAAGAAGCTGATACGAAAAAAAAAGTTAGTTGCAGAAAGTAAATTGAAACAATAAACTTTTACGGGGAAGAACAGACCCCTTTAAACAAAATGTATTAACAGAACCAATAGATTGGCCAAATAGGTTGTTTGCAATCACTGGGTATAGGAGCGGGTTGCGGTCAAAATGCCAACGGCCGGGAAGCCGTCAGACTAAATCCTGGCGTCTGAATTCTGATGCGGGACTAAAGACAGGCGTCAAAATCCCGATGCCCATCTAGATCCCGATGCTTGAATCTAGACAGACAGCTTCCCGAACAAAGGTAAGCCGGGCAGTGTTGCGCTTAGCCGTGGGGGAAGGGGGTTAGGTTAGGGAACCCCTGGGGAGACTTAGGGTTAGGCATTACCCCGGGAGGGTTAGGTTTAGGGTGCGGGGTGGAGGGGTAAGGGTTAGGCACCACCGGGGGTAGGTTAGGTTTAGGGTGCTGGGAGGGTGTGTTAGGTTTAGGCATCACCGGGGGGAGGTTAGGGTTAGGCAACTCTAAGAGAGGGTTAGGGTTAAGGGGGGAGAGAGGATGGTTAATGTACTTAGCCCCAGTCGGGATCCTGACGATTCGTGCTTCCAGCGTCGGTATTTAGTCTGCCGGCATTACATCCGGCGGCATTTCATACTGATTCCGTAGGAGCTTATCTGGTCCATTCCCTATGGGTGTAATGCGTCGAAAAACCCTTAGTGATGTCCCACTGGGCACATAAAAAGGAAATGCCTGAAAGTTTTTGGAACACAAAAGCCAGTAGCAGTTGGAATCTAGTGTTGCCACTTGACCTCCTGTGCAGCAGGAAAAGATCCCATTAAGACCACGATGTAATTCGGCATGCACCTTGGGGCAACAGAAAGGTACGCAAAACCCTCCATTCCGCTTATATTCTGCCAACAGTGAGAAGAGCAAATGTCATCCATTACTTCTGCAGCAGGGGCCAGCTCCCTAGACCTGTCCAACTAAAATCTAGAAAGCACGTCAGCTAAAGAATTCTTTATGCAAGGAACTTACCATGCAGGAAAAGTAATACTGCAGCCATGCAAGTCTGATTCAGAGTCGCCCACTGGGCCAACATTCACCCAAACGGCAGATGTTTTTTCTTCTGTGCATGCGTACACAGAGTCACAGATCACATTTACAAGCATGGAAGCAGAAGCATAAGGGGTGTTTCTGGTCGTGACTAGGCGGTATCAGTGGCTAAAACATGCACGAAGATGTTGCATCTTACGGGAGTGTCACAGGCATGTCGCTGAAATCAGCTGCATACAGAGACACACAGCTGCCCACATAGGAGCCCATACACAGGGTGGAGAAACTGCACTGGCATAGGGCTAGGGCAAGTTTCGATGGTGCGACTGGTGGTGGCACTAAAGACGCACCAGACTGTAATGCAGCATTTATTATTATTATCCTTTATTTATATGGCGCCACAAAGGTTCTGCCTTACACAGTACAGAAATGAGCACACAAGAAAAACAGTTAATAATAATATAAAACAATGCAGGACAAGGACATGGTTTATAAACATAGCTGCATAACACAGGCAGCAGAGCGCCAGCAGCCAAGTGTTAGGTGCCAATTGGGGAGTTAGGAGTAAATGATAGTATAAGTAGGGGTAGGAGAAGCATGTGAGGGATGAGGGCCCTGCTCGTGAGAGCTTACATTCTAAAGGGGAGGGGCAGATAGACAGAGGCGACACAGATGGGGTAGATGGTGAGGAAGGAGCATGGAGCAGTGGGTTAGGATACAGTATATGCTGTGGATGACCTGATGTTATGTCAACATTAAGTCCTTCGTTCATCTATCTCTATGACAGTGAGTAGATTGTTTATGCGTTATTTACATGAGAAATGTATAAAACAAAATAGTTGCACCTTAATTTTTATCCGTTACATTTTAGCTTCTAAATACATCCATCTACAAATGCAGCTATTATGGGACTCTCCTGCCATCCTAATAGTGAATACTTTAGTCCGAGCTGCCGGGTGCTATACCAGTGGCATAACAACAGCCCACGCAGACCCTGCGGTGGCTTGGGGGCAATTAAGGGTGGAAGGCGCAGGGCCCATTGCTACACCAGTGCAATGTACATTCTACATGGCACGGTGACAGGCCGATTCATTTGTCAGCCAGTGTGCTCCGGGAAATTTACATTCGCCTGTGGAACACAACCCGATAGCTGTCCTAAGCAGTGTCCCCCGCCTTCAGCCTCTGCTGCCTGCCTACCCACCTATGTAATGGGTCGCGCTGTACTCTGGAGCAGCTCCCTGGAGGTCCGCTGAACCATGCAAGGAGCAGATGGGGAGGAGACTCGGGAGAGGAGTAGGAGCTGGCATGCTGCGGTGTGGATGGGAGGAGCAGGAAACGACAGGTGCAGCTTTCCGGTCACACTGTCTGTTCTGTGTGAGGCAGCTGCAGTCGGCACTGTTCATTGATGGAGAGACAGCGCTGTTCATGGATGGAGAGATAGCAGCTGCGACCTGGGAGCAGCAGGTGACCCCCATAGATTCTCCTCCAGCTTACTGTGACCTTCCCGAGTGAGTCTTTCCACTCCAATGCTGTCCTCTGCTTCCCACCAATACTCCCATCCTGCCCGCTGTCTTCCACTGATACTCCCATCCTGCCCTCCACTGCTACTCCCATCCTGCCCTCCACTGCTACTCCTATTCTGTCCCCTGCCTCCCATTGCTATTCCCATCCTGCCCCCTGCCTCCCACCCTGCCCCCTGCCTCCCACTTCTACTCCCACCCTGCCTTCCACTGCTACTCCCTTTCTGCCCCCTGCCTTCCACTGCTACTCCCATCCTCCCCCTGCCTTCCACTGCTACTCCCATCCTGCCCCCTGCCTTCCACTGCTACTCCCATCCTGCCCCCTGGCTTCCACTGAAACTCCCGTCCTACCCCCTGGCTTCCATTGATACTCCTATTATACATGTACTTCAGTTTTTTATTTTCATTCTTTATATGCAGCTGTGGCTGCTCTTAACTATCTCTTTACACTGCACTTTTCTTACTATGGCGGTGCCCTGGGGCAGCTTAGCTGGGCCAGTTTGGGGGGGTCCTGTGCTCTGGATTTGAACCCTAGTATGTTAGGGACCTACCCTAAAGAGGTTACCTGGATATGGTGGGTAGGCCCATCTTAGCCATGATTATGCTAAAAACCTCTATTGATTGCAAAATTTTATTGCATTTATATATTAACAATAATTTGGAGTTGTGCACCTGAGATTTGTCTATGTTTGTGCCTGCAATTAGTCTCATCAGGTAGCACCTCCCATTATATATATTCAGGGTGTGCAGTCCAGCAATCTTTCCCACATACTCCATTTAATGTGCTTTATTGCACATCTGAGGGAAAGGAGACGCCCTTAGTCTGGATTAGCACTGTTCCTTATTGGTTTAAAAGCATGGAGTCTGGTAATGTTTATGCACACTGGTATTAGGCACAATTCTAGGTAAGTCCTACAAGTTATATACTGTAGTGCAACTTTGGTTCATTTTTGGGGTGTGGGTCCCCCTGGATTGCTTTGGTTGATCTGTTTCAGGGCACCACATTATAACACATTTTTCTTTTATAACACATTTTAACCCTTCACTGTTTGTTTATTATACATGTACTTCACTATTTTATTTTAATTCCGTGGCTGCTCTTAAAAATCTCGTTTACACTGCATTTTTCTTACTATGACGGTGCCCTGGGGCAGCTTAGCTGGGCCAGTTTGGGGGGGGTCCTGCACTCTGGATTTGAACCCTAGTATGTTAGGGACCTACCCTAAAGAAGTTATCTGAATATGGTGGGTAGGTCCATAACCTTGGCCATGATTATGCTAAAAACCTCTATTGATTGCAAAATTTTATTGCATTTATATATTATCAATAATTTGGAGTTGTGCACCTGATATTTGTCTATCTATGTGCCTGCAATTAGTCTCATCAGGTAGCACCTCCCATTAAATATATTCAGAGTGTGCAGTCCAGGAATCTTTCACATATACTCCTATTATATCCCCTGCCTCCCATCCTTCCCCCTGCCTTCCACTGATACTCATATTCTGTCCCTTGCCTCCCACTGCTACTCCCACCCTGCACCCTGCCTCCCACTGCTACTCCCATCTTGTCCCCTGCCTTCCACTCCTACTCCCATCCTGCCCCCTGCCTCCCACTGCTACTCCCATCCTGCCCCCTGCCTTCCAATGACTACCCACAGCTATAGCGAGCGGTCAAAAAGATGGTCGCGATGGTCAAGACCATCGGGCTTGCGAAGAGACCCTTGTGGTAGTGTCTCGTTGCCGCAAGCCCGGGAGTGCTTTCGGCTCTATCAGAGCCGAGAGCACTCCCACTGACATCACTTGTGATGTCAGTGGGGCCGGCCCCAGACGGTAGGCGTTCCTATGGGAACGCCTCTGTCTGGCCAGCCACGCCCCCGGCATGCCCACCAAAGGGGGCGTGCTGTCACTCACCATCGACAGCACGCCCCCTTTGTAGCAAGAGCCATAGCGACGGCTTGCCCATCGCTATCCGGGTCTCGTGCATGCGCATGCGCACGATGGAGCTGGCTCCCTCGTGCGCATGCGCACTCGGCCAACATCGACCCGCTTGTGAGCACTCAGCGCTTGTGAGCGGGTCTGAATTAGGCCCTTAGTTCCTAACCTTAATAAATATGTCATCTTTATACGTCTTCTTCATTTTTTTTTTGAGTTGGCGCCAGAAATTTTTTGCCAGTGGTGAGCTAAATTTATAGTTACGCCACTGTGCTATACCATGCTCCTGTGAGTGGGTGCTTCTCATATACTAGACTCACCCACAAAGGGGTGCAGCCATGCCCAACATGCTGTGGTCCCACAGGATGTTGCTGTACCCGGGCCAAGAATTCCTTTTGGCAGCTCTGGAGGTGACAGGCAGAGACAGGAGGAGATGTGGGCTTAGTGGTGGGGTAGGAAGGTGATGGAGGGAGGGAGGTGGTTGAGAGTGGAGGAACAGGAAAGCTGAGGGAAACAAGCAGAGGTTGGAAGGGAGACTGATGAGAGAAAAATAGGTGTCTAGAGGTGGATAAAGTAGGTAAAGCAGAGGATTATGTGGACACTGAAAGGGGGGGTTTTAAAGTAAGGGTGTTCATGATGTGGACGAGGATGTAGTCAGGAAGCTGGCGGATGAAAATGCTGACTGCCGGCTTCCCAACAGTGAAAGCCCGGCATGGGACTAATGATAGGCTTCTAAATACCAATGCCTATCATTTGCACACAATGCCGAAATCCTGATGACCGGCATACTGAATGTAAGTACAGTAAGCCGGGCATCAGGAGCTATTAGCCACGGTGGGGAGGTTTAGGTTTGAGGGCTCCCAGGGGAATTTAGGATTAGATACCCCCCCGGGAGGCTTAGGGTCAGGCTATGGGAAGGGGGGACAGCATCAGGCATCCCCAGGGAGAGGTTAGGGTTAGGCCCTCCGGGGGTTGTAGAGGGTAGTAGAGGCTCACATGGAGGTACAAGAGAATTCAAGAGATGAAGTGTACAGTTAGAGCCGATACAGGTAATGGTTCTGATGAGTTGGCAATTGCATCGATGATATGGCAATGATACCAATGGTCTGGCAAGTGTGCCGAAGGTGTGGCAATTGTGCTGATGCTGCGGTGATGGTGCCAATGTTGCGGCAATAGCCATAGATAAACAGTCTAGAGTATGAAAATGGCTTTGAGAGCCAACAGTGCAGCAACTGTGCCAATGTTGCGGCGATGGTGCAGCAATAGCCATAGATAAACAGTCTAGGGTTAGCAAATGGCTTTGAGAGCCGATGGTGCGGCAAGTGTGCTGATGTTGCAGCGAGGGTGCCGATGCTGTGGCAATTGCTGTAGATAAACAGTCCAGGGTATGATAATGGATTTGAGAGCTGATGGTGTTGCAAGTGTGCCAATGTTGCAGCAATGGTGCTGATGATGCGGCACGGGAGCTGCTTGGAGTGGCTAAGAAGCCGAATGTAGAACAGTGGTAGCACGGGAGCAACTTGGTGCGGCTAAGAAGCCGAATGGTGAATGTTGGCAGCATGGGAGATGCTAGATGCAGCTAGAAAGCCGTTTGGAGATTGGTGGCAGCACGGGAGCTACTTGGTGCAGCTAGGAAGCTGTATGGTGAATGTTGGCAGCAATATCATGGAGAGAACAAAAGCTGCCCATTCAGCTAAGCTGATGAAATCCACAGACACGCTATAGTCGGCACAGGTGCAATAGTTCAGTGAGTATAAATAGGCTGCAGCACTTAATCAAGCTGCACCTGTGGATGAGATCACTTCGTGAGGCGTGCCGATTGCCTAGTAATAGGAGCAACAGGAGTAACCCCGACCTGCCTAGGAAAGCTGTCAGAAAGGGTTAAGTCATGACCGTGACTTGTAACACAAGAGCAATTAATAAGAGCAGCACACAGATTGGGAAGTCCTTGCAATGTCCAAGCAGGGAGTGCAGTAAGGAGTTTCCTGGATATGCATACATCAGCTGTTAGTGATGATGAATTAGCTAATTCACATAAGTATGTTGCTTGATGTCCTTCAGAAGGAATGGGATTGAAATCCTTACAGGAGGATATCCCGACTGGGGCTGGTAAGTATTCTAACCTTCCGCCCCCCCCCCTCCAAACCTAACCCTCCCATGGTGGTGCCTAATCCTAAAACTCCCATGGTCATGCCTAACCCTAAGTCCCCCCGGTGGTGCCTAATCCTAACCCCCCCTTCCCGCACCCTAATCCTAAACCTCCCGGGGGGTGCCTAACCCTAACCTCCCCCCAGTGGCACCTAACATCCCCTTCCCCTAACCTAACCCTTCCCTGGGGTGCCTAACTGTAAGTGCCCCCAGGGGTGCCTAAACCTAACCCTACCCCACATGGCTAACAGTTAAGATGCACCAGACTTACCTTGACTGGTCCAGCGTCTGTCTGTCTTCCAGTGTCCAGATTAAGATAGGCATCTGTATTTCAATGCCTATCTTAAGTCCCACATCAGGCTTTAGGCATCGGTATTTATACCAGTGGCATTCAGTCCTCCAGTATAATAACTGCCTCCCCTTCAGAAGATGTTCTGGCTTTGAGGATGTTCTTCCTCAGTTTTCCTCCAGCTTAACTCTGGCGTAACTCTGTCTTTGTTATCAAATTGTAATTACACTTAAAATCTACCACTTTGAATCTAACACGGATTATAGCTGCCTATGGCTATGCAGCCTAACTGATCAGTAATAAGTATAGCTACAAACATGTGTCTGTGTGCTCACTGATTGGTAACCCACCCCCAGTACTGAACACATGCTAGATTGGGATGCAATAACTTCTAAGACGGGGCTTACACAGTGTGATGGCATGGTGCAACATGATGGCGATCCGATGTCTGACATATTGGGCGGTCCCCATATATGTTGCGATCGGGTGGCCGACTGCCCGATATGCTGGCTCCCCCCTCCCCTACCTGCATAGCACTAAATGAGATTGCACTTCGCATCCCCTGATTGACTGATCCTGCAGTAAGATCAGGGGCTGCGATGTACGACCCCAAGGGTGCACGCTCTGTACTACATCAGGCCCATACACGGTGCGATATAGCAGCCAAATCATACCAATCCATTGAATTGACTGCTTTATCACACCGTGTATGGTCCACATTAGATAAATAAATTGCGAGAGGGGAGTAGACTATAACAGATTGACAATAATTTCCTAACATCTTTTATAGTAATAGCTGCTAATATAAAAGTAGTGGCAATTTACCTAAAACAATTATTAAAAGCTGTGCTTTTGCAATCAATATAATAGCATCTGATGGGAACAAGAGTGACAATTTACCTGCAATTCAGAGAGAGAGAGAGAAGTCACATCAATATTTGCATGGTGTGCATGTGGCTAATAAGATCTCCAGCGTAACTCCATCTTCGTTATCAAATTGTAATTACACTTTGAATCTAACACAGACTATAGCAGCCAACGGCTATGCAGCCTAACTGATCAGTAAACTGATCCGCATCTACAGATGCTGTGAGTGGGCACTTCGGTCCTTGCACATTTGGACGCATGGCTGTATACCAGGGAAGGGCTTTGTTGGGGCATTAGCATAAAGACACAGACACAACTGCGACAAAAGATGTAGCCGCATCTGCATCCGACACTGAATCAGGCCCATAATCTTTTTTTCTACACACCAATGTGCCCAGGATATTCACTGGTAGGGCTGCATATACACACATAGGTACTGATTCTGAGTGATATACAAAGGTAATGTGTTCGCGTGAGGCCACAGAAGCCTGATTCACTACCTTATGCTAATGCGAGTTTCCATAGAGCTAATGGGAGGATCCGTATGTCTTCAAGCCACTCCGCCCACTGTTTTTTCTGTCCACAGCCGCAACCGTTATCGTCAGTATCGGCACTTCCACCAGCCCCATGCTAGGTGCAAGAGACCCATCAGAAACTGTCTCCCTTCTCCTTATGCAGGACTCAGAATAGCATGAAACTCAAGCTAAACGTCAACGACACTCCCACGACACTCCCACGGCATGCCCACGACACTTCCATGCCACGCCCACAATGCAGAACAGATTCGGGTGATTGCATTGTCTTCGCCCAGTTCCTACACCGAATCAGCTCCATAGTATTGTACAGGTATACCAACCTATTAGTTTATATAGTTTTATTACAGTAGGCACATATGCACTGTATACACATTGAATTATATAAAGTTTTATGAACGTATTTACGTGCGCCAAATTATAGAAGTTTGAACATATGTAAATACACTGAATCGTGTATAAAAAAATATCCTATAGCATTTTGTTATATTGAGATTTTTATTTTTGCATTTTGTTAGGAATATTTAATCTGGCTAAATTGAGCTTGTTAATACTCCTAAGTATATGAAATGTTACAAGTTTTATCAAAGCTTTCCGGCTTCAGGCAGATCTCTATAAATAACAGTGCATTTAAGATTTACAATAGAACAAAAATGAATCAGCCATATAAGTAGGGTTCTAAGCATGTTAGGGATCAACACTATAGAAAATTGCAAAGAACCGACAGTAACAGAAATCACAGGGAAGTCTACATTCATAGCCCGTGACTTACACGCTGCGTGCCAAGATCTCACAGCAATTTAATCTCTTTTTCCTGTGAATGTAAGTATAATAATTATATGGGTGCACCACACACCCTGCACCCATTATAAGGCCTGATTCACAGCAGCTGCACATGTGCAGTCCCCCCCGCCATCGGAGAAGCATGCAAGCGGTCAGGTTTGCGTACATCTCTGAGGAGTCTATTTACTAAGCAGTGTTAGAAGACAGAGTGAAAAGTGATAAGAAAGTGATAAGGTGCCAGCCAAACAGCTCCCAACTGTCATTTTTCAAACACAGCCTGTGAGGTGACAGTTGAGAGCTGATTGGCTGGCACTTTCTTACCACTTTTCACTCTGTCTCCTAACACTGCTTAGTAAATAGACCGCTAAATCAGTCCCAATATGTTATGATATAAGGCTAGAGGCCCCCATACACGTTGCCATACAGCAGCCGATCCGACGGTTTAGAACGATATTGCTGCTATAACGTTCCGTGTGTGGGTATGATATCAGCCAGAGCGCGCTCCTGTGGGATAGTACATCGCTCCTCCAGATCTTTCGGCATGTTCATTCGATTTGGGGAAACGAGGTATGATCCCATGCAGTGCTATGCGGGTGGGGGAGGGGGGTGCCGGCATATCGGGCGGTTGGCCACCCGTGTGTGGGGACCGCCCGATATGTCAGCCGTTGGATCGCAAGTCGCATCGCAAGGTGCATATCACACTGTGTATGGGGACCTTAAGGGTTGCTTGTTGAAAATGTACGCAAGTATTAACTATCATAACGAGTCACACAATGCAACATTTATTGCTAAGCCCTAGTATAGAGCTGAGATAGTTTCACAATGCCTGTGAGCTACAAGTATCCCACGTCTGCACTAAATGTTGCATAGGAAACATTCAGCCAGGACAGAGAGATTATGGCTGCCTACCTTTGCTACTAATCATGCATGAACTAGCTTCTGACTCCCAGCTGTTGTTAAATTCAATATATCTTGATACTCAGGCAAGCGCAAAGTCTAGAAGGACATCCTGCTACTTGTAGTTCAACAACATCTGGCAAGCCACAGGCATAAAGTGAAACTTTACCCAGCTCCATCTGCTGTCCACTGTATTAGTCCTGAAGTCTTCTTAATACTCTTCTTTTAAAATATGCAACATTCCACAGCTCCTGTCTGTGATGCTACAGCAAAATATACAAAATATGAAACAATAAGGGGCATATTTATTATAAATCACCATTGCAATGCTATTTGCACAGGATAATACCGGCACAATTCGCATTGCAAAAATGAAATGTACGCCGGACTGTATTAATAAAGGATTGAAAGGACAGCAGTCGCGTGAAAGAGATGTCTAAGCGAATAAGTATCTTTTGTGGAAAAGTTCACTTTTGCCTGTCGGGAGAACTTCTCTTCTTTCTTTCCCATTTCCTCTTGTTCTCCTGACACTGCACATGACTACCAGGGATGAGCATCAATCGCTCCCATACAAGTGCCTACGGCTATTTCTGATGTTAAGGAACTCTCGGATCCTGACCTTGTCTGTGGACAGCGGTGATCATTAGCAAAAGTACTGTAAGTAATTAATTTTTTTTTTTCATTTACATTTTTTTTAATATCTTTGTTTAATTAATTTCCTTTACAGTACTGCAGGATTCGGTGGTGCACAGCTGCAGGGGAAGGATGGGGTCCGGACTCCGGCAATCTCTCGGCTCTGTTGTGAGGGAGGGAAGGCAGGACAGACAGGAGGAGCTGCAGAAACAGAGGGGAGGGTTCTGAAAAGAACATTGGCCCTCATTCAGAGCCGTACGCTCTGGGCAGAGCGCACGCTCTGAATGAGGGCCGGGCTCCATTTTCATGGAGCGTCCTCCTGGACGCTCGTATAGCTGTGGGTCACCACCCACAGGCTATACGAGCGTGCATTGTGATGGTCGCGATGGTCGAGACCATCGCGACCATCGAATTTGCGAGCCGGAGCCTGCGGTTGAGGTTTTCAACAGCAAGCTCCGGAGTGATTTTGGCTCTATGAGAGCCAAAATCACTCCCACTGACATCACTAGTGATGTCAGTGGGCCGGCTTCTGACGGGAGGCGTTCCCATGGGAACGCCCCCATCAGGGAGGCACGCCCCCGGCACGCCCACCAAAGGGGGCGTGCTGTCAATCAAGCTGAAATACTGCAAGCTGAAATACAACCAGGTGACGTATACAATGACGCTTCCATGCTAATTATGCATGCCCAAAGAACAGCGTTTTGACGCTGAGACACGCCTATGTTCTCACATCCACTCCCCCGTTTTCCCTGTTACCACTCACAAATGGCACTATCTGTCACTCAAAGTAGCTGTCAGTCTTTGTGATACAAGAGCACGATTCACGATCGCAGTGACTGGCTCGCGCATGCGCACTGCGCAGATGGGCATTTATCGGGCATAGCATGCGTTCGCGGCTTAGCGACTGGGTCTGAGTCAGGCCCTCAGTTCAATGTTAGGGCATGGCTTAGATATTTTACAAATCTCCTCCAAAAGCACTTTAATACACTAAATGCTAGAGATGCTAATTTCTTTTTTAAAATGGTGCAAAAACATCCTTTGCAGCAAATTATTACTGAAAATATGAATAATAAATTCTGCCCAAGATTTTGTATTTAATAAGGATATAAAGAATGTACATATAGTTCAAGCCATTGTATCAGATTAGTACAAATGTAAGGAATAGAGGGCCTGATTCAGAGCCGGACGCTCTGACAAGAGCGCTCGCTCTGAATCAGGGCCCTCCTACCTAAAATTGGAGCGGCCTCCTGGCCGCTCGCAAAGCTGTGGAGCTCCCTCCATCGTGCGCATGCGCACTAGGGCACCATCAACCCGCTTGCGAGCGCTCAGCGCTCACGAGCGGGTCTGAATCACTTCCCTGTCACCACCCCCAAATGCTCACAGCCTGTCACTTACTCTGCGAACGCTTTCCTTCTGCTTGAGTGATCGCAAAGCGAATGCAATGCTAACTCTGTGCTAGCTCACTGCGTTGCATACGCACCATCGATCGATCTGCGTACGCTGTTGCAATAGCAACCCATGCTGAATCAGGCCCTGTGTACGGAGAAGAATAGTGCGAGTTTCAAAATTGACAAAACTGAAGTGAAATTACCGGGTCATATGTCTGAAAGTGGTATTAGAGGTGAAATAGATCTTATAGGGAATGGAATAGTGGATTGCAGTGTCTTTAATGAATTGAGTAAGAGGTGATTAGTATTTATTGTACTGAAGACATCAAGGGCTATAGGTGGGAGCCACATGCATTGCCCGATAAATCGGCTGTGGAAGTGGGACTGGGCACACCTAGTTACCTCTTGACTCTCCTTCTAAACTATTTTATGATTCTCATTGTGCCACTTGCTTAATACTAATAGGGGGGCAGGGAGCTGTCACTAACATTATGTTGACAGCTCCCAGAGCTCCGATTAGCTAACACATAGCAAACTGCACAACCCCACCAGAAATAAATACAAGGACTCTCTGCACCGTTAAAGTATAAACCCTATTACAGGATTCCCATAAAGTCAATAATCACATACAATTGTTGTGAATCCATGTCACATCATAATAGAATGACCTAGGGTGCCATCCTGAATAAGAAAAATAATTATCCTCTAGTGATGCACTCCTATAGTGACATACTATTGGAGAAATACATCTAAAGTACATTGTATCCACAATTAAATAATACAAAAAAAAGGGTTAAGATATTCAAATGTAAACAACTAGATACAAAAAAAAAAATCACAAATCTGTATTGTTATTTGTTTTTTTAACAATCCTTTCAATATTAAAATAAATATTAAGTTATTTGGTACTATGATATGATGTTAAAATCAAGATGCAAGGTGTTCTTCAGGACAGCATTTATATCAGCTCTTTGTCTTACCTCCTATGTACTGTAATCCTCTTTTCACAATCATAAAACAGCAGAAGAATGGAGTGAAGGCAATGGGATAGTATCTATGTAATAAGCGAGAAAGCGTGTCTGTCTGTCCATCTGTTTGTCCTTTAAGCACCGCCAGAGTTTTGGACCTAGCTCCACTAAATTTGGCATGGGGGTGTAGTTTGACCAGGATTGTATTTTTGCCTAGGTTTGAACTTCGTCAGGCTACACACTGTCACACATTCCTTAAAAATTGGGACACGCTTAAATTACACAGGTTCCAGGGCTGGCTCCAGTGGAAATTAGTAGTCTGCCAAAAAGTTGTGAGATAGCTACAAAAGTATTTATTTATTTATTAGCAGTTTCTTATATAGCGCAGCATATTCTGTTGCGCTTTACAATTGTAAGCATTAATAGAACATAACTGGGTAATAACAGACAGATATATAGGTAGGAAGGCCCTGCTCGCAAGCTTACAATCTATAATTTTAACCACAGTCTGAGCAAACTTGATGACTCATCCAAGTTCATTTTAAATCCAGGGCCTCTGTGTTTGCATGCAAGGGCATAACTAGAACTTTGTGGGCCACATAACAAGCTCTTAAAAGGGCCCCCCCACAGGTAAAAAAACACATACATTTGCCAACACACAGAGCCCATTCATGTTATGCCACACAGACCCCATTCAGGTTATGCCACACAATAGTACCCCATATACACATGCCACACAGTAGTAGTGCCCCTTATACATTATGCCACACAGTAACGCCCCTTACACATTATACCACACAGTAATGCCATTTACAGATTATGCCAGATAGTAGTAGTGCCCCATATAACACATTATTCCACACAATAGTAATGTCCATTACACATTATAACCCCCCTAGCAACTCACCTCCCTGCATCCCTCCAGCAGCCTCTTGCCTCCCCCTGTGTGCCATTAGCAACCAGCAGCTGTGGATTCGGGGCCAGGCTGCCAGCTAATTACAGCTTGCACACCGGCAAGCAGCAACAGACATGGACAAACAGCGCCGGCACAATTTGAATCTGGGGCCAGTGGCAAACCAATTGGGGCTCACGGATCGGCAGCCAATCAGGAACCGCCACTACAGATTGGCTGCCGGTCCATGAGCTCTGATTGCCTTGTGACCGGCGGCGCTGTCTCTCCATGACTGCATGCCAGTGTGCCAGCCGGCACCAAATCAACATTGCTGACACCTGAGCCCCCCTCAATGCCCCTGACTGGACCGGTCCACCTTGTGTGCATGACTGGGTGCAGGGGGAGCAGCAGGGCACCAAAAACACCCGCACCCCCTGCACCCACGGTAGTTACGCCACTGTTTGCATGCATGTTAGCAAACAATGGGGTCCTATTCAGGATCAATGGAATAGGGTCATAGGCGAGGACAATGTAAACAAATAAAGACTGCAGGTGTACTTCAGGGTCCAGATTTCACCCTGGGCAATGCTGGGTGTGCCAGCTAGTAAAGTAGTATAGTGGTGTGTTACCACAGTATGGGGGTGTAATTCAATTAGGACCAATGTATAGGTGATGCCAGTGATGTGCCATATTGTATGCATATATATGGTCTTACATCACCACTTATTAAAATGACATGTAAAGATGGGCTTGTTTTGAAGATCTACTGGAATCTTATCTTATATCAGCTGTTGGACTCAGTGAGTTCTACCATAATTGTTGTTGCCATCTCTGTGGTCTACTTGGGTGTAATAGATGCCACCACAACTATTGCCATCATTAGGAACTAGGGGGTAAATTTAATATGTGGTGCTTCATTGGTTTTGGCCACTGGATTTAAATTATACTAAATAGAAAACACCCTTGGTGTTATGTTTAATATTATTTCCCATTTATATCCAGTGGCTGAAACCACAGAAGACATGGAGACCCTGTATAAAGTAGTAAATGTACCCCTAGGTCTATTTAATATATCTTTTTCCATTCCTTCATGTAGCTGGGTTCAAGTCATCTAGACCAGTGGTTCTCAAACTCGATCCTACACAGGTCACGTTTTCCAGGTAACCGAGCAGGTGCAGAGGTGTATTCATTACTCACTGACACATTTTAAAAGATCCTCAGGTGGAGCTAATTATTTCACTTGTGATTCTGTGAGGAGACATGGAAAACATGCACTGTTTGGGGTCCCGAGGACTGAGTTTGACAAACTGTGACTTAGACAATAGTCAACACTGAATGGTTATGCTAGGAACCGATAATCTGCAGTACAGTTTAGAGGGACAGACTACTTATGCAGCAGAAGAGAAGCCATAATATATTAAGTTGCATATTGTGAGAAAACCTTAGCTCACTAGTCACTGGGTATGTTCAGGTAATGTCCCTGTGTAAAGAGTTGAGCAGCTGAAGGTTAGGAGGCCAGCCTCTAGTGTTACAATTGTGAAGGCATTCACATTGGCACATAACCCTGAGAAAAGTTATTTTCTTGCTGAAACGCGTTGGTGACACCTTATGAACTAAATATATATAGATATTCAATCTACAAACATACTTTGTATGATTCATTACTTGTTTGTACATCAAGCACTACATTCAAACTGTTTTGAAACACTGTACATAAGAATACAATTTGCTTTTGTTGTTCTCAGGTTCCACTATTCATTGCATAATAGGACATAAATAAGAATATTACTCTTTTCAATCACACTATCTTTGAAAGTTGAGAATGAGCGCTGAGATAACCTTTATCAAGTTGAATAACTGTACTTCATTTCAAAAACAGGTTGGTTTAAAACAATAGTTTTCCTACCCCAGTTTGATCAAAGCCTCACAGCTTTACTGTGTTGCTGGGTTCTCTCAATATCTAATTCTCAATGCATGGCTTCCTATTAGCCTCTTTTGCCTCCTCACATCAAGTCACCCCTGATCATGCCCCACCAGGTTTTGCGCCGGGGCTGAGGGGCTCACAGCACCCCCTCCCCAGCGCGCACCACTGCTACGCAGAGTTGCAAAACTCCTTTTTTCATTTTTGTTATCCTAAGGGGGTGTGGTCACCCCTCCTGCAATTAGGCCACGCCCCTCCACACAAGTCCAGCGCGCCTCAGCGGCAGTGCCTGCCACAAAGGCTCTGCACCCTTCACGGTGGCACCACTCTAATTATGGCGCTGCCACTGTCTCCCACAAGCTCAATACACAAATGTAAGTTCCTTCTGGTGCGTTTACAATAAAAAAAAAAAAAAATTTGACTTAAATAGAATTTTAGAAAAAAATGATCTACATACAATGGCTATAAAATATACAAATCCCAAGGTTCCATTTAAAAATATATTTAAATTGTACTTTCTTTTAGTATCTCTTTAAATTTATTGTAAATTTTTTTGTTCTAGCCAGACAAAAAAGAGCAGGTTAAGTGCTGTCTGATTGAATCCCTTATTCAATGAAGTCAATGGCGGTTTGGAAGCTCCATGTAATCAATAGGTGAAAGCCTGTGCAACATCCTCACAATACCCTATTGTTTCCTAAGCTGAGCAAAGTCACCTTCATCAGGCTACTGAAAAGGAATGTAAGAATAAAGGTAATTTATCTTACCAAATTAATTCCTTGTATAAATCAAAAGCTTTAAATAAATTAGTTTATTTTACATTAAATAAATACACCTTTTAAATGACCTATATAATGAAAAAATATTATTATTATTAAACACTGCAATGTAAATTACTTAAGAATATATAAAGATTATTTATTTTATTCACGTTCATACGTAATAGGTATTTGGGAGGGGGGCTGTTCCCCTAACATTAGGCCATAGCACAATACCTTCCAGCAACTCAAATATGTAACGGCCAAAATGCTGGACTGTATGTCCATGCACAGCTCTTACAGCAATGTTCTATAGGGATCCAGAATGGGTTTAGCTCTAACATCAGTGTTCTATTGGGATCCAGAATGGGTATAGCTCTAACATCAGTGTTCTATAGGGATCCAGAATGGGTATAGCTCTAACATCAGTGTTCTATAGGGATCCAGAATGGGTATAGCTCTAACATCAGTGTTCTATAGGGATCCAGAATGGGTATAGCTCTAACATCAGTGTTCTATAGGGTTCCAGAATGGGTACAGCTCCAACATAAGTGTTCTATAGGGTTCCAGAATGGGTACAGCTCCAGCATAAGTGTTCTATAGGGATCCAGAGTGGGTACATACCCTATATCAGTGCTCTATAGGGATCAAGAACGGGTACAGACCCTACATCAGTGTTCTATAGTGATCCAGGAAGGATACAGCTCCTACATCCATCAGCGTTCTATAGGGATCCATAAAGGATACAGCTCATACATCAGCATTCTATAGGGATCCAGAACTAGTACAGCTCCTACATCAATGTTCTGTAGGGATCCAGGAAGGATACAGCTCCAACATTCATCAGCGTTCTATAGGGATCCAGAAAGGATTCAGCTCATACATCAGCATTCTATAGGGATTCACAACTAGTACAGCTCCTACATCAATGTTCTGTAGGGATCCAGGACAGGTACAGTTCCTACATTAGTGTTCTATAGGGATCCAAAACTGATACAGTTCCTACATCAGTGTTCTATAGGGATCTAGAATGGGTACATCTGCTACACCAGTGTTCTATAGGAATCTAGAACTGGTCTCACCATCCACCATCTCTTTTGCCTGAATATGCTGATATTGGCAAATTCTGGAATATCAAAAACATTAATTTCATTAACGAGTAGAAGTGCTGCTCAGTGACCAGAAGGGTAAGTTTACACATACCAAGATATGTATTGTTACATTGGTACATTTACTGTAGTAGGATGAGATGATTACTTATAAAACAAACAGAAAGAAACAGGTGATGAGACATGCAAAGCCAGATTTATGGGAAAGCGATATAAGACTGAGCCCAGACCAAGGGAGCCAATAGAGTTCTGGGGCAAGTTTTTATTACCCAGGTAAAGTCTTATTTGGGTGCCAAGGCCAGTCATCAACAAGTGGGAGTAATACCCCCCTCCCCCATCCCATGAAGAGGAAGTGCACACAATCTACTTTGTCTTTTCCCAAGTGGGATTGTTCATGCCCCTGTCTAGTAACTGGGCCTGCCATTTGTCTCACCCTGGCTGAGGCAACAGACATCAAGAGGCAGCTGGCTGCCCGGTAGGCTGTTTGCAGTTGTGTAGAAATATAATTTACTGTAGCACAGAATTTTATGCCAAAAACATTAACTTTGAATCTGTATTCATTTATTGAAAATAGTTGGGACATGGTGATTGGTGGTTGGTGGTATAACATATACCCAGTGTGGGTTGTGTGGAGAAAGAACTCTATCAACCATAATGGCCTATGTGGGAAAAACAAAGTATCCAGCCTTGAGATATGGAATATGCTGTAATATAACACTGTATTATTTGTTGTGTATGCAGGGCTGCCATCAGAAATTGCGGGGCCCAGTACAGACAGGGCCCCCCTCCGACCCGGTGGACACCCATCAGTCCTTTTTCCCACATGACAAAAATTGCACTTGCATGTCATCTTTAGATTTAGTCTTGCCTCCATTCATCCATGCTACATTTTATCATCTGCCACTAGCCATGGGGAGCAGAGTCAGAATGACTGTTAGGGATGGGGTGGCGGAAGGGTCAGAGACTGGGAAGGGGTCAGAAAAACACATAATAGAGATGGTCACAGGAACACATCAGAGAAGGTGACAGCGGCATACATGGGGAGGGGGAAGGCAAGAGGCACAAGAGAGATGAATAGCTGCATGTGACACAATATTAACCATAGTCATGCGTTCTCCTTCCCCTGGGCGCTTCTCGCCAATTCACTGAGCAGGTTTTCTCACCTTGCAGCTTCATTCCTCCTCACTAATCCAGCTCCTCGCTGCCACTGATATCCATCTCTTAGCGGAGCAGAGGGCAGTCACGCAGCATCTACCCTGCTCCTCTAAGGGCAGCTTATTTTCACATCTCACTTAAACAGGTGGCTCATCTCTGGGGAGGGACATCGGTCACTAGGAAGTGGAAGCAGTCTAATGATGAGACCGCCCACTATTAGGCCAGGGCAGGTCAAACAGTTTAAAAAACAACCCAGCCCAGTGATGTTATTGTCTTGGCAGCAGCTTAACATGCTTGCCCAAGGTAGATGGAGGAAGTGGCAGCGGTTATAGCCCCCAGTCCATGCTAGACACCCAGCAACATACATTATCAGCCCTGACAGCATGACAAGCCCCTACCCCCACCCCATCAGTTATTACCCGTGCGGTCCATCACAAGCCCTCAGTTTACCCACCTCCCTCCATCTGTGTATGGAGTCCACATGTACATGGCACGACCACACATACCCCCTTTTATTGTCCCATTATATGAGCAGTACACTTTCTACCAAACCCTTACATGAGACTGCTCCACTCACCATAGTCCTGGTTGAAGCTTGGCGTTCAGCAAGCCGTCTCTGTCCATCTGTTACATCATGCCGTGACCCTTCACCTGGTACCCGACAGCTAGTTCTGATACTTGCAGTGCAGAGCGCCCAGCCGAGCACCGAGTAGGCAGTGCACACAATCACTGGACCTGATCCATTAACCTCAGCGCAGAGCAGAGCAATTGCAGGGGGCCCGCGGCACACCGATAAGTTAGCAAACTGTTTCAGACATGTATCAATTGTATTCACCCCCTGATTCTTAAGCTGCTTTTACATACATTAATGTTAAAGATATGTATAAGAAGCAGTTCACAGGTGGGATCATTGGAACGCTGCAGCCCCCCTGTGGTCCTGGGCCCGGTACAATAGTTCCAGCTGTACCCCCCTGATGGCGGCCCAGTGTGTATGGCCTTGTACAAAAAATGTTATGACTATTTGAGTCCCCTGCCAACTTGAAGGCATCCCATGCCACAAAATGTGTGTGTGTGTCTCGCTATCACAATAACAATGTGATAACCCTGAAGGTGTTTACTGACATGTACGGTTTGAATAGCTGGAGATGCAAGTTGATTTAATTACACCAGTGTCATATTTAAAACTACCAGTTCCCTTATATATGTTAACCCCCTCCCTGGGAAGGACTGGAGCAGGCCACCCCCTTATGGAGACGAAAGACCAAATGGAGCAAGCCGCTCACTATGGGCAGGGCCGTTTCTAGGGGTGGGCGACCCGTGCACGGGGCGCTCCACCCTATCAATGATCACAAAATACGCGCCACGTGGGTGTCACATGACAGGATGCCGCTCTACCCGCTCAGCGCTCACATCAGCCGCACTGACACTCCGGGCGCCGGCTGAGAGTGAGACCTCCGTCCTTCACTCCCCCCGGGTGTCATGTGGCAGGACTCCTGAAGGAGGGCCCACTTCTCTGCCCTCTATGCCTCCGTATGCCGCTTGAGACTCCCGTCTCAGCCCTCTGCTCTCACAGTCAAGTAGGGGCCCTGGCTGTCTGATCCCATCTGCCGCACTCTGGACTGGGACAAGCATGTGCTGCAGCTTCACCAGGTAACTGCACCTCCGCGAAGGGGGGAGGAGGTGCAGGCTGCAGCATGTATTCGCAATATCAGTTGGGGGGTGCAGGCTGCAGCATATGTGTGCAATATCAGTTGGGGGGGTGCAGGCTGCAGCATGTATGCAATATCACTTGGGGGGGTGCAGGCTGCAGCATGTGTGTGCAATATCACTTGGGGGGGTGTAGGCTGCAGCATGTGTGTGTAATATCACTTGGGGGGGTGCAGGCTGCAGCATGTATGCGCAATATCACTTGGGGGGGTGCAGGCTGCAGCATGTGTGTGTAATATCACTTGGGGGGTGCAGGCTGCAGCATGTGTGCGCAATATCATTTGGGGGGTGCAGGCTGCAGCATGTGTGCGCAATATCAGTTGGGGGGTGCAGGCTGCAGCATGTGTGTGTAATATCTGTATAGTCTGTGGGCACTGCATAAGGGGCATAAATACAGGGGGCACTGCATAAGGAGCACAAATACAGGGGACACTTCATATAGGGACAACTACAGGGGGCACTGCATAATTGCCACTTTTGCCTAAGACCTGTCGGGCTGGAATGGCAAGGGAGGGGGCTGGAATGAAGAGTGTGTATTATGTGAATCTTGTTTTTTCAAAGTGTTTTATGTGGTTCTGGATTTCAAAATGTATTTTATGTGTTTCTGGATTTAATAATGTATTTGAAGTGGATGTGGTTTTAAAACGTAGTTTATGTGCCTCTGGCTTTTCCAATATATTTTATGTGGAAGTGGTTTGTTGCAGTGTAATCCTGCAGTGGCTTTTTCAGTGTATTTTATGTGGACCTGGCTTATTTCAGTGTATTTTATGTGGACCTGGCTTATTTCAGTGTATTTTTTGTGTGGACCTGGCTTATTTCAGTGTATTTTATGTGGATCTGGCTTATTTCAGTGTATTTTATGTGGACCTGGCTTATTTCAGTGTATTTTATGTGGACCTGGCTTATTTCAGTGTATTTTATGTGGATCTGGCTTAATTCAGTGTATTTTATGTGGATCTGGCTTATTTCAGTGTATTTTATGTGGCTATGGCTTGTATCTTCAATGTGCTGGGCTCGACCCCCAACCTGACTAAAAATGGGTGTGATACAAGGTCATATTTCTGCAAATGTCATACCAAAGGCATGCACACACAAGTGCGGCGTGGGCTTGTGACAGCTAGGCCACAACCCAATTTTTGAGCTCCCCCCTCTGCGGCTGTCCGCACACTGCACCCGGCATCACTTCGATCGGGATGCAGGGCGCCAGTCTCCCGGCATCGGTAAAATGACAGAAGTCTAGATTTAGATGCTGTCAGGATTAGGTCCTCCGGCTTCCCGACTGCATACCCTTGCATTACACTACACTGCACTACAATACACTGTTCTACACCTCCTTTTTATTCTACTTTGGTTATTTCTGTGAAGAAATCTCCATGGGAGCCGCCATGTCCCCTTCAGCCATCATCACAAGTACCAGTACTTATGGCTTAGAGCCTTCAATCATCTTTCCAGAAGGACAGCAGAGCTATTTGGAACATTTAACTCTGATATCACACCGATGTGGATTTCGCCCGGACATATTGTATACAGCTGCAGCACACAGATCCACACCCTGAATGGAAGTGGGTAATACAGTATCCAATTTTATCCTTACATACTAGAATGTTTTCCTCAAATAAAGAAATTTGAGTCTAACCAATTTTAGTTTCACTAACAGTGGCAATTGTGAACATTAGTCATTAAGGAGGCTACACAACAACCACCAATACTCTTATTAACTGATGACCGAGGACAGCTGCATTTCTTGTATGTAATTATACCTTTTATGTAGTTACATTAGCTTATATCAGTGCCTGCAAGAGGGTTTCTCTCTGTATTTATATAACAATGTCTGCATTATTGCAGGATTCCTTCTCTGGGCTACAGAAGACAGGTGGGCAATGAAGGGTGTCATGCAGGGATGAAACAATGCATCGATGGAGCCATGCATTTTGAAGCAAGGCCCAAACATGTACCAATTGTGCATGCACCAGCTCAAGAGAGGAAGGGGAGCCTCAGTGGGAGGGGCGACGTTGCATTGCCTTGTTGTACCATACGTCCTGGTCATGTGGCCACCACACTTCTTCCCAGTGTAGTTTTGCCATTGCTATCATGGGGATGGCTGTGAATGGAGAAACTATGTTTTTCCTTCAGGACTTGTGACTGGTGCTCTGAACATTCAGGGCAGAGGTGGATAAATAATGACATTATAGTAAGGAGTTGTTTAATTAAAAAATAAACACTATCTTGTTTTCTTGTTCTTCTGGTTTAATCTACATACAGGACCTGATTAAAAGATGGATGGATTTGCGATTCCGTCCATCTTAAAGCAAATACAGAAGGAGGTGTCAGACACCTCCTTGTTACATTTGCGGGCACCATGGCAACCATTACGACCGACGGTTGCAATGGTTGCTCCTTTAGTCCGGCTGCTTGAGCTGAAGCTGGCCACTTCAGACTCAATGCAGACCCTGGCCTCGTCCCTACCAAAAAATGGGGGCGGCATGCCCCCATTTCATGGAGCAGTGTCCAGCCACGCCCCTGCTCTGCCCCCCAAATGCAATGTCAATCATGCTGTGACTTGGGGGGGGTCTGCGAACGTAATCGCAGGACTCATTCTGCACATGCGTATGACTCCGAATCATGCCCATAGTTCCTGCTCTCTACAGCTGAACTGCATTGGCATTATCATTGAAGAAAGCAGATGTGACTTTGTGATTGCTGAGTGACATAGAGGCCTACTCATTATATTGGCTCCTGATAATAAAGTATCTAACCCTGAGTTGAATACAAAAGTACCGGAGCAATTCAACATTGCTCAAGTTGTGGGACAGCTGCTCCGAATAGTAGCTGTCCTGCAATCTCTGTCACTGACACTTTCATCACTAATTACTAGCAGTGAGCAGGCAATGTAAGTGCTCTTGCAGGAACTCATCCTTGCACACAGATAAGGCCGCTGGAGGCAGAGGGATTTGTTTTGGTCCCTCTCCAGGAAGGAGTGGGCCATTCGGGAACTAGCGCCATCTAAAAAGAATGTCAGTTTCCATAAGCAAACTCCAAATACTTTCAGTTTTTGGAGTTTGCTGAATACGAGACGAGTTGTATTGGCCTCCTAATAATGAATGGCCCTGTTTCTGCATGTATAATGGGCCCACAGGCAGTGGCGTCTCTCCCCGCGGTGTCACCTGGTGCTGGGAGGGACATTGGGGGCGCCGGGAAGGGGGCGTGGTCACACGGCCTGAAACCTCCATGCCTATTACTTGGGCGGGAGTATGTGGGGTGCTGGAGGTCCCTGTGCGGAGTGCCGGCCGGCTCTCTCAGTGACAGGAGCTGAGTGCTGCACGTAATGCTACAGTGCAGCACCCGGTTCCTGCCAGTGAGGGGGATCCTGCACCTTGGTGTCACCCCTTGGCGGGTGACACTCGGGTGTGGACTGCATCCCCCATGTGACGCCACTGCCCACAGGAGAAAATAAACAGGCTACCATAGAATTGTTTTTTATACTATAGGTGGACTGTCTCTTATATCCATAGCAAACAAAATGCAACATTGTGTCCTCTGTACTGAATAAATTGTGATACAGTATGTGGTAGTTTTACAAGATATTACGCTATTATTCTGTTACTTGTGTTTGTGGTGAGTTACAATAACAGTAAATATGTGCTAGTGAGCCAATGGTTAATGTCAGTTCTGTGTTTCAAAGAAGGAAGTTGCCCCATTGTTACTAATAAGCCTGTATGTGTGATCATTGGGGTGCCTGTGCCAGTGTATTTTATGAACCTATTGAAATGTTGATGCAGTCACTGCCCAGATTCAATTTAAAGAACTCATTGTTGTCATTGATGCTCTTGATAACACTTTTTTTGTGATCTTATAATTGAATAAAGTTCAGCTCAATGCTTCTAACACACACATAATCCAAAGTGCATTGGTGTGGACGAGCCCTTAGTGTGAAAATCTAAGGTGTTTGTCCTCTGAAAAAGCTATTTGGCTCCTCACAAATAAAAGGCATGCTTTACAGATTGCCTAGGCCTCTCACACTGTGCTTTTTAAAATATCAGGATTAATGTAATATGCCGTTCATGGTTGGTCATCATCTGTGCGGACCAGCACTGTGTGATCTGACATCTAAGTTGAAACCAAGATCAAAAGTATGGATGCGTCAGCTTTGGCTGCCCCTGTGTGTCACCAAACCAAAAGCTGTTCTTGTCACTCAATTGTGCTGACAGTAAAATGCAAGCACACATATATAAGCAATGTTATGTATCTATGTGTGTGCATTGTGACAAAAACACTAGCAAGGTTGTCAAGGGGAGATATATATGCCCCAGGTTTTAGCTTTTGCCTGGTAGACAGAAGCTGATTGGCAGCCTTGATTGCCAACCCACCTGTGAGAGGCTGATAAAGGGTGTGTCAGTCTCTGTAGTCCTCACTGCCTGGAGAACAGATCAGAGGCCTGTTGAGAGACACTGTGATTACTGTATGCAATTGCTGTGCTAAAGACTTCTGTTTTGTGAGAGATACATTGGGTCCTTCACTCTGAGAGAGGGAATCATTTTGTTTAGTTAGAACTGGACAGGCCAGGATTTACTGTTATGTTTTTTTAAATTTTATGCTGCTAATAAAACTAGCTGTGGATACTTGTACTAAGTCCCTGGACTGGTGTACTACTACTTGGCTGCTGCATGACAAGTGCAACCGTTTACCCCAGGAGTCGGCACCCTTACCCTGATCTTGCCCACTGTATATTGTAACTGACATATTCATCTCTAAGTGATAATGTTACACATGCTACTTTACATAGCAACAGTAGTATATAAATTTTAATCAATCTGTGCACTCAAAAGCTGCCAATCTGGAAACCAATGGTAAACAGTGTATCACCACACACTGAGTCCCCTGGGTACTTTGATGGAAACCTAAATGATGGGCATCTTCAATGTAAGGATGCATGGTCCTTGTTAATATGAATTAAATAACCCAGGGTTTAAGAGGTTGAGACAGTCTCCCATTAGGCCTACAAATAGATTTTCCATATTAGGGAAGGAACATTTCCAAAACCTTTTTTCAGAGAGAGGAAGCAGACCCAACAGTTGAAGATAAAACACCCCTATTGAGGTACAAGTGGAGGAAGGGGTCAGAAGAAAGTTAGAAATAAAAAGATAAAATAGAGAAAAAAACTAAAGGAAAAATGAGGAGATAAAGCAGTCTAAAAAAGACCACTTATTAAGGAAAGTCAAGATATTTAATTTAAGTGATCACCTCCTAAAGAAGGAAGAAAGAGCAGTGCTAGAAAAAGGATTGAAATCTTGTCCTTCAACAAAGGTGAATCAATTTGATATTTTTATTAATATTCAAAAAAATTTAAGAAAATTGACCTTAAAAAAAAAAAATTGGTATGAAATATAGTGAAGATGTATTACAGGAAAGCAATAATAAGCCCCTTTTAAACCTAAATCTACATTTTATCCCGCACATTTCAGTTGATGTTTTATTGAATCTTTCATCTAAAACATTGGTTTTAGATGATTTATAAAAATTGAGTGCAGGTACAGTTAAGAATAACCTTACATTTAAAGAAAGAAATGCTTTAAAAAACCTTATGGATTATAAGCATTTAATAATCAAACCTGCGGGCAAGAAGGGGGGGTATAATACTTTATAATAAAGTAGATTATGAAGCCAAAATTTTTAAACAACAAAGAGGTAAGGAGACACAAAAAGGTAAGAGGAGACCCAACCAAAACAATTACACTATTGTTGAAAAATTTAGTTGATTAATATAAAAGGGGGACTCTTACAGATAATGAATGTAAATTCCTCTGTACGGAAGATCCAATTATTCCAACAATTTATGTTTTGACGAAAGTGCACAAAAATCCACTTCAACCCCCGGGGAGAGCAATTATCTCCGGAGTAGCTTCACCAAATGTATTGAGGTTTATAGACCCCTCATTCTAGAGAATTTATCCCATCTGAAAGATACAACAGATGTTTTACAGTTTTTAGAAAATGTAGAATGGCAGAAAGATAATTTTTTTATCACCACAGATGTCAGTTCCCTTTACACGATTATTAATCATAATCAAGGGATTGAGGCAGTCAAGAAAGCCTTGGGAAAATCCCTATTGGGATCTGACCTGCAAGAATTTTTAATTGAAGGCATTCATTTCATTCTTTTTAATAATTACTTTGTTTTTAAGGAGGAATTGTATATTCAGAAGAGGGTTACTGCTATGGGCACCAGGTTCACTTTGAGTTATGTGAATATTTTAATATGTTTGTGGGAAATTGAGAATGTTTGGTCTAACAACCCATACAGGGCAAACCTGGTGTCCTGGAGACACTACATTGATGATATTTTATTTATTTGGCAAGGTGATAAGGAGACATTTTTGCATATAAATTAATCAGAATGACAAGAATATTGTTTTATTGTTTGACATACACCAAGAAAGTATTAATTTCCTTGATTTGAATATATATATTGAAGGTAATAAGATCAAGACTAAAAAGTTTGTTAAACCAACAGATTCAAGGTCTTATATTAACAGAGATAGTTGCCACCAACCGATGGGGCAATTTAGGAGACTGCGTAGAAATTGCATGGATCAGGAAGTTTTCATTTCACAAGCTCAAGAAATGAAGACTATCTTTTAATCCTTTGGGTATGAGGATCAAGAAATCTCCATATTATTCGAGAAAGCAAAAAAATTAGATCTGATATGTTATGAGAAGAAAGAAAGCAATAAATTAAATTCAGACAAATTCAAATGGTCTTTTACCACTAATTATAATGCTGAACATCAACAGGTTAAGAATATCCTTAGAAAAAATTGGGGTCTTTTTAAAAAAGATCCAATTATAGGTGCAGAGATTCCAAATAATCTAACTTGTATTTTTTGGAGGGCGCCCAACTTGAAGTCGAAGTTGGTTAGGAGTCTTTGTCCGATATCCCCTAAAAAGTCGACAGTATTGACTAGTGGTTTTTTCAGATGTGGATCCTGTATTGGATGCAAGAATGTCCCTAACAATTTTGGTATGAAGCTGACAGAAATTGATATTATTGGGAAGTGCAATATAAAAGATTTTGTTATGTTATTTATTGCATTGAACGTGATTGCAAAAAGTTCTGTATAGGTAGGACCAGCAGACCCCTCAAAGTTAGATTAGGGGAACATTTAAGAAATATACATAAAGGTCTGGAGTCACATGCACTATCCATGCACTTTAAACAAGAACATAATTACAATGTAAAACAAATAAAAAAAATTTATGCCTGAAAAAAGTTATCATGGATACTAGGGGAGGGAATTTGGCAACAAAATTGGCAAATGTGAAATGGGCATGATTTGTCATTTTAAAACCTTGGCCCCCTCCGGACTCAATAAAGGTTATGAGCTTAAATGGTTCTTATAATCTTATTTGATATTTATTTTAAGAGTTTTTATGTATTTATTATCAATGCCATTTTTTTATGCATATTTTAATCTTGTTTTTATTGTTATTTTGGGTTTTTACGGGTCTTCACTACAAGAAAATGTCCCTTTATGTTGAAAGAATGGGAAAATCTACCTCAACATAGCTGCAGCTAAATAAAGGACAATATAACAATTCAACCGCTAGCATGAACCGCCAGACCGGAAATTCAACACCCGGAAGTGACATCACTGGAGCACAGGTGAAGTGCAAACAGCGTCTGCGACTTCCGGTTTTGGACAGGAAGTGCGGCAACAGTGGGCGGATGAATGAATACTAAACAGCAGCCACCTGAGATATATATGTAAAGATCCGGAATGGATGTTAGGATTGGCATGAGGACTGTGCAATATATGTCTTGTATAGATGGTCAGCTGATCCATGTCTGGAAATAGGGAAATAGCCTATTACAGTATGTGGATTAGGGGTATAAATATAGGTTTGGGTAGGAGTCCTCCATATGCCTTGAAAAAGATACAAATCCCTGTATCGAAACGCGTTGGAAAGGAGGACCTTTAAATAGCAGCAAATTACAGGATTCCTTCCCAAACAAATAGAATGTTTATTTCCAAAAAAATGTATTGTACTTGATAATTGCCAGGAATATTTGCCTGAAGAGGCATTACATATGTAAATTCTACAGGTTGATATGATGTGGTAGTTCTATGTGTTTCTAAATTGTATTCATACTGTATCAATTAGTCCATTAATCAGATCATTCACACTGAAAGGAGTAAACTCTCAAGATTGCAGATACTTCTTCAGTGTCCTTTTACTACCATTTTTTATTGCTTGTGAATATGGCCAGTAGAACAACTTGACAAATCTAGGCAGTTGCATAGGGTGACAGGGTTATGCTGTGCCTAAACCTCTAAAAGAATAACATAACTTCAGTTATTCATATATTTTTCACCGCGGGGCCTTCTTACACCAGGATTGGGCCACAGTCGATGATTTCTTGCCTGTAAGGAGCCCGACTGTTGTTTCTGTTGTTGTTAATGGGCTGGGAATGTGGTGCAGGGCTATGATTTCACAGCCCAGCTCCACAGAAGATAAATACGATGGAGGGGGTTTGGATTTAGGCAGTGCAGATGGTATGTGGAGGCGGGACATTGCTTGTAAAAGCACCTCAAAGGTATTTGCATTTTGCCTGAGTAGTGATACAACCTGCCACAGAATAGCGGTATGTTTTTGAAAGCAGTCAGGGCAGAGCCTCCCCTGTCATACTCCTGAGATTTGATATAATAATACAAAGGAGATATTTCTAACTTATAAATATCTTTGTTTATTGTAATAATTTTTATAGTTAACACTCACCAGCTTTGTAGAGCTCCCTGGGACTGCAGGGAGATGAGAGATGAGGCAGCAACAGCTCAGCCTTGCTTCAGTATAGTCACACTCTGCTTGCAGAGCTGAGAGCGGGGCCACACCACGGGCATTTAGGTGCACAGAAAGAGAGCTAATAGAGGCATGCCTCTGAGTTTGGGGGCGTGCCTTGAGCACTGATGGACACCTTGGATGTGTCATGTGACCAGAAAGTACTGTGCAGTGTTTCAGCTCAGTCAGCAGCAGGAAGAGAAGACACAGTGATGCAGGTAAGAGAATCATTGGACACTGAAGCTTAGTGTAGTGAGGGCAGAGTACAGTGAGTCAGGGGTGAGACAGGCTCCCAGGACTCAGACCCATCTCCATGTGTGCTCACCCAACCATTGACCAGGTCACTGCATTCAGAAGTGTTCTCCTCTAGCTAGTGTATTCCATTGACTTTCCAATCTGCTATTCCAAGGCCTGGTTACCACTGACATTTTATCCATGGCTTCCAACTTTCTGGCTACCCCTTCCAGGAGGGAGCACCCAGATCAGCATGACAGGGGGTGTGTGGCTGGCACAAAGGGGCGGGGCTGGACAGTTGGCTATCATTTATGGATGGGGACACATGATTGAATCATTTTGGCCCACCAATGCTACACAATGGCGATATTCCAGGCATTGTGAAACAGGGCGGGGCCAAAATGATGCGATTCAGCGTGAATCGCGTCACCGCCCCCCAGCTGTGGGGGCTTCTCAGGTAATCGTGGGGGAGATGGAGGGGTCAGCGGCCATTACATATGCACAGGGCCATAACTAGCATGGTGCAACCAGTGCCATGGCACAGGGCACCACAGGGCAGGGGTCGCTGTTTGGGCCTGTCAGTTTTCCTGTTTATTATCATTCTCACTTGTAGCTTCCTCTTCTTTTATCCCCAGCATCTCCTGGCCTCTCCTATCTCTTCCCTGGCCCTTCCCCATCTGGCCATGGCCCTTTTTCAGGTGTACTATCTTATGTTCCTATTTAAAAAATGGGGAGCGGGGGTGCCAATGCTCTCTGTGACACAGGACACCAAAAAGTCTAGTTACAGCTCTGCATATGCAGTGCCACTAGCGTTATCCTAACTGCAGTAAGTAACCAAGCCTAAAGCTGGGCACACACTATTTGATGTGTGACCCAGCCAATGGATAGTTCATTGCATCATCCCTTCGGCTGTGCAGGACAACAACTGGGCCGATCCAATGAAGGACCGCCCTGAACGATGAAGTAAGCATACACACTGTATGATGTGTACGATATAGTGTTCTGCTCTGCATATAGCAGGGTTATTTCCTGGTGGCCGCCGACCCATCACCCCCCCCTCCACGGTTACACTAAAAACCCTGCAGTGGGGGGGGGTCTGGTGATGCGATTCGCACTGAATCGCGTCATCGTGGCCCCTTCCCCTGCTTCACAATGCCATTCATTTCAGTATTGTGAAGAGGGGGCGGGGCCAACATGATGCAATCTTCTGTCACACCCCATGCTCTGCCCCAACAGAGAATCATTGCAGCATCACACCCCCCGCCTGTGGAAGCCTGACAGCTCCCGGAAGTAGGGAGCTGAGAGTAGGCAGCTATGGCGTATGTTGTGTATCCAGCTTTAATCCAGTCTTCTAAACAGCTCATATGTTGGTTGTTTAGAGATTGGCTCAGTGACTAAGGGGTCTATTTACTAAGCAGTGATAAGAGACAGAGTAAAAAGTGATAAGAAAGTGATAAGGTGCCAGCCAATCAGCTCCCAACTGCCATCTCACAGGCTGTGTTTGAAAAATTACAGTTGGGAGCTGATTGGCTGGCACCTTATCACTTTCTTATCACTTTTCACTCTGTCTCTTAACACTGCTTAGTAAATAGACCCCTAAAGGTGCATATCCACTACACGAGTGTAGAATGACTGTACGATTACAACATCGTAATCGTTCATCATACTGTGCAGTGGATAATGTGCCCTCACTGAATGATACGTCATTCAGTGTGGGCACCCTCCCTCATCCCCGAACATGCACAGCCTGACGGTCTCGTCAGGTTGGCCTACATGTTCAGGCGATGACAGATGCCGACAACGACCAGCAGGAATGCGCATTGCTGGTCGTTGCCGGCATAATTACTGTACGATTATTGAACGATAATGATGTCGTTATCGTTCATTTTATTCGTGTAGTGAATGTGCACTGTAATGCTGGCCATACACCATCAGATCAAACTCAAAATCAGCTAATTATCTGACATCACCATACACTGTCACATAAACTTTGGTCTGTCTGTCTGTCTGATGGTGAGTATGGGGTCCATGTACTAATGCTCCACTTATCGTGCATAAAAAGCTGCTCCTGCTTTGCCTGTTATCGATACGAAGCAAAAGGCGGCCACATTTTACTAAAAATATCCCAGTTGAAGAGAGTGCAGGAAAATGTACACCTTCAGCTGTGCCAACAGCAGAGAGACATTCTGCGTCTGGAATAACTTCTGTCCCTTCCTCCAATCGAAAGTGCCCAACAAACCTGTGCTCCACGTGATCTCATGAGTTTCGTGAGAACATGCATTGCAACTTTAGAGTTATTTTTTTAAACTGTATTGACAAAAGAACAAAAGGCATCCAAATTTCAAATCTTCTCTCTGCTGAAGGCATGTGACCTCCATGTGACGATATCAGTGCTGAAGAAGGCGGTAAGTGGCATCTCTTCCTAGTAATAGTTGGGCCACTTAGCACTGCCATAGGTGGCTATGGCAGCGCCAATATTCTAGCTTACTATTAGCGCTAGCAGGCAGAAGACAGAGAAAACACTTTAATACATATCGGGAAACGATAGTTTTAGGGACCCCTAAATCCGCTGTCAGCTCTGAACACAAATGATCACATCTGTCGGGCATCTGTCTCATGCCCGACAGAGCGATAACTGATGCTCCTTTGCAGCCATACACTGTGACCAATTGACTGATCGGGGCAATAATTGCCCAGTTTATGGCCACCTTTAGGCCCTCTTAGCACGGGGTAAAATAATAGATGAATGTAGCAATAACAGCTAATTATTATTAATATCTATGATTAACATGACTACCAGACTCTCGGTATAAGGAGAGAGTACATACATCATTTATTTATTTATTACCAGTTATTTATATAGCGCACAGATATTCCGCAGTGCTTTACAGAGAATATTTGGTCATTCACATCAGTCCCTGCCCCAGTGGAACTTACACTCTAAGGGCCTGATTCAGAGCCGCTCGTAAGCGGCCGCTCGTTCGTTCCGAGCGATGTTTGCACAACGGTTCATTTGAATAGCCACCCCTTTTTTCTGAACAAAAGCGAGCGCAAATAGCATCCGGCTCTGAATGAGGTCCTATATTCCCTATCACATGCGCACACACAGTTAGCGTTAATTTTGTTGAGAGCCAATTAACCTACAAGTATATTTTTGGAGTGTGGGAGGAGACTGGAGTATCTGGAAGAAACCCACACAAGCACAGGGAGAATATACAAACTGCACACAATTAGGGCTGTTGTGGGAATATAACCCACAACTTCAGTGCTATGAGGCTTTAATGCTAACCATTACACCAACTGTGCTGTCCTTGCATTTTAGATGTCTTTCTTTCTTTCTTTCTTTCTTTCTTTCTTTCTTTCTTTCTTTCTTTCTTTCTTTCTTTCTTTCTCTCTTTCGCATCAATGATCTATATAGGGACAAAAGTTGTAGCTGCATCCAGCTTGCAGTGGGCACAGCTGAGTGCTGTCATTGTGCCCAATGTGTCCATCGCCTTAGGCGGTACGCTCTGGAATGTGAGCTCTCCATTACCCTGCTGAATGTGCTGTCTCCTTGTGGGTATACAGAAAGCACAGACAACTGTTATGTTGTACGTTATAGGCTAACAGCTTAGCACATTACATCTCCAGCAACCCACTAGGGTGCCCCATGATGGACATACAAACAAAGGTGTAAAAATTGGAAGGGATATTTTCAGTACCTGTTGCTAACAGGTGATAGAGTAAGAAGCCCGTAGTCAATAGCTGAACAATCAGGTTTGTAATATGTCCTCCCATTCCTGTTTCCCCAAAAGAGCTAACACCTGGTTAGTCGATTTAAACGTGGTAATGAGCTGGCAAGCAGGGCTTTGCGTGCTGATATTAAATGGTGCTTCTGTTCCACTTCCCTGTCAACAACGTGTTATTGGAAGAAAAATCACGGCTTGTCTGTTAAGACTTTAGTGAATGACTGATGGGGGCCATTTATCAGTGCCGGAGGTGGTAGCTGCGCAAAAGAAAACCTCAAGGTCCTTTTAAGTCCCCACTGGCTTGTCACATTTCATGATAAGCAAGCCAGGTTCTGTCTCTGCTTAGATATGGCCTGACAATTTGTCTGTATCCAGTGTGTTTTCCTGGGCTGTGAGAGGATAGAGTGCAGGGAATCTACTTAAAACAAGCCCAGCTGGATTAGCCTGACATTTATAAGTCATGCATGAGGCACTTTGCCTTTGAAAAACATTGTAACACACTGCTCTACAGGTTCTGTCATCGCTAATTCAAGCAAATTAAGTTGTATATGTTTCCTAGGTACGACTATGCCGAAAATACACTTTAATTCACATAAAATCACACAAAAAACACCCAGAGGATTAATACTGACAAACATGTTTTCAATAGAGATCTCCAGAAATCAAAATCTACCCAAATTTCGTGAATCTGGACAGATCCTAGTTGTGGTTCTAATCTCCTGAGTAGATCCGAAAAAATCCCAGTCGCAGTTCTGATCTTCCATCAGTTCAGAATTCGGGTTTTAAAGCTGAAAATTGGATTTTGATTTGCAAATATTACATTATTTTAGCTGTTTTTAAAAACTCTTTTTCATTAAATTTTTTTTTAAATCCAGGTCCAAAACCAAAACACAAAGATGAATCTCTTGTTTTCAACCATGTCAGGAACTTACTAGAACTAATTATTAATTTTGAAAGAAAACTAGTATCGTTGGGGAAGGGGGAGATTGTATTTATTTGTTTTTTAAAATCTTTTTATTACAGCAATGAATGTTACATCACAAATTGAAAGATACACATATAATGCATACAGTAAACAGCAATTAGTACCTTTCTTTGATAAAGATGAAAATAAATAAAATTTTCTTTTTGTATAAATTTGTAAATATTGTATGCAAAAAAAAATAACAGTATATTGACAAAATTAGTCACAATGGAGAAACTATAAATAGAGTAGAATTTTGCTCGCTCACCTCAACCCCTCTCCCCCGGACTCCAAGCAATCCCCATGTTTGTATTGTCAAAGCTGGATAATTGGCTGAGACAAGATCAGTTTAAAATTGAAGCGTGCGCGACGCCATCTTGCGAATGGCAGCTAGACTCCATTTTAGAAACAAGAATCTGCAAGATGCCATTTTGCGACCAGCGTCACTTTAAGTTACAACTCACGAGCTAAGAACAGATGGCAATGTTTTTGATAATCAAAATAGAATAGACAATGCACCAGAAACTGTGAGTGTTTTACATACAAATTGGGAATCCCTGTTGGCAATTGTAATATAATCCAGGCGTTGATCTACACAATTGGATTTGTCTGAATCCTAAACAGGTTTTAGTTTCACACCCAGACAGAATGGCCTAGCTTCACAGCTGGAGGTCACATTTGCATTGCAGTCTGAAACTGTGAGTGAGGAATGATATGTGTGTGTATGTATGTATATCTGTGTATATATTGTGATAGGATCACTGGTAAAGTGGTCTGTGGCAGGTACATTTGACCCAGATTCCTGTCTTTTGTGTTTTAAACCCCCAGGAGAAAGTCTGCAGTGTAGCAGGCTTGAGTCTCAGCTTTTTGAAAAGCCGGTTTGGGACCTGGGGGTTGTGGGTGAGAGGAGAGGGAGGGCTCCACCCATGGCCACTCCAGGTTTTGGTTCTCGCAGCCTGGTAACAGGCTTGTTAGGGTTTCCACCTGAGAGTGGCCAATATAAGCCTAGTGTGTTGAGGGCTGATTGTCTCACCTGGGAGAGCAGACAGGGAGTTTGCTCAGAGACACTTGAAAATCTATCCGTGAGTGTTGTGCTGTGCTTTTGTTGCTGGTGAGGGCATTAGGTCCTGCCAGGTTCTGGTAGTGAGGGAACTACCTGTGAAGTTAGTGCCCCGACAGGGCTAGGATTTATGTTTATGTTTTCTTTATGTTTGTTTCTGACATTGTACAATAAAGACTGGCGCCGACCAGCTTGTACTTGCATCCAGTCTGGTGTACTGTTTCCCAGCTGCTGTGTGTGAAAGGAAGGAGTCCTCTACCCAGGAGAGGGACCCCCTAACCTAACTGTGTCACAATATATATATATATATATATATAAATATGTTAAGTCCATCATAGATGGAATCTCATGCATAAACACCGCACATTATGCACAATTGAGCTGCTAACATGACGCCCAGTAGCGAATGCACAATTATTAGCATCATGCGATTGAATCTTTCACCATTTCACATACACACATTATGCTTAAGACCCCGAATGAAAATACCGTGTAGTAGCTAAATGCGCACGCATCTGTCCCAAGTTAACTAGCGTCTTCATATCAAACCCCGTACACTCACACATTACATATTCACTTACAAGGTTCCATTAGCTTTAAGATATAAGATTTAAGTTTGTTCGGTTAATATAAATGCTGTGAAATAAAGATATTTGGTAACTAAGGTTTTATACATGCTAAGAAAGCCGTGTTTGGTTTTGTACTGATGCGTACTCTTTCCACAGTATTCCGGTGTAATCGGTGGGGAGATCGCATCATGCATTCTCAAGTTATGGATCGCAGAGACTTCAAACAACAAAATTTATATTTTATGAACAACTGTTAGGATGACTGTTAGGGGGCGGGTGGGCAGAGACCCCCAGTTGTTGGAGGCTGGGTTGAGTCTATTTGAATCAGCCTGTTAAACGCTCTGTAACAGATGGTTCCCCCATGGGAACCAATGGCATAAGCAAGAAACTTCTCTTTTGTCCTGTCTATTCTGGGGGGGGGGTATAAACATTTGTGCTCAAACACTGGGTCTTTAGTCTTCTTGCTGAATGCTGATAGACGGAGGTTTTCTTTCTGAATGCCGGGATCTGGTCCAGAGCGCATGCGTATGTATACTGTACTTGGGGTCTGTATAATTCCTTTGCGTCTAATTGTGTATGGATCAATAGTGTGTAACTGACTGTACTTTTTACTTGAATAATACTTTGTGCTTCGGAACCACACGTTCCAAGTCTGGAGTCTTTTATTTACTGTATGACTGCGTACGCAAATTGGCGTCATCCTTAGAGGTTTATAGGTAGGATATTAGAAGGTATAGGCAGGGGTATATAGAGGTTCAATTTTAGTATCGTCAGATGGGGGCTCATCGAGTGAAGTCACTTACCTACTCACACGGCACATACGGCTATCGATATCTCAGCAAAGGGTGGAGTGGCCACATGCAGGGTTTTCCTGCAACCGCTTTGTGCTGAAAAATCGCTATCCATTTTCGTGTGTGCAAAGGAAGCTGACTAGAATCCAGGGACAAGAAAGGAAAAAGTTTAAAGGGGTGCCGCAGTACTGAGTACGCGGCTGAGCCGCAGTTTTGCGCACAGTAAAAGACGCACTTTTGCGTACGCAGCTAAAAAGTCATTATACAGTTGTGTGGTAGTCACATTATTTTGTATGTGTCTGGTCGCACAATAGCGTATACGTACTTCTGGTTGTGCTGCCATGGTGTTTAAACAAAGCCGTTGAGGTTTACATTTTTCAATTGTTAGCAATATCTGGGTTAACGTTTATTTTTCTGCGCAGGAAAAAGTGTGTAACAGTGAGTATGTGTTGGACAGTTAAGGGTATCATATGATCCTTAAGGGCTAGGTGCAAGGTTAGTCTAGCCGCTCGGTAAGCAGCTTACCGTTCAGTACACAGAGCAGGTGTATGGTTTGTTATTTCTGTTAGGGACCGGCTCTCAGTGTGACTGCAGTGTTCAATAATATTTGAACATTGTAGTTGAGCCGCACTAGGTGTGATTGTGAGCTTAGAGATAATAGGTGAGTGGGGGCATCTAGAATTTCTTCCGTAGGTGAGCGGGGGCATCTAGAATATCTTCCGTAGGTGAGCGGGGGCATCTAGAATTTCTTCCGTAGGTGAGTGGGGGCATCTAGAAATTTCTTCCGCAGGTAAGTGAGAGTATCTAGATTGTCTTTCACCAGTTTAAATCTTTATTGAAAAGCGTAGGATTTTGTCTCAGAATGGGAGCCACGCAAACAGTATAGATGTTAGACAATGATGTGCTGCTAATGGAGGTGCCGATTGGATCGGCCCGTCGTATTATTCATACTAAGGGCCTGATTCAGAGCTGGACGCTATTTGCGCTTGCTCGTTCAGAAAATAGGGGTGGCTATTCAAATGAACCGTTCGCTCTTTGCGGTCAGTTCACGCCTCTATGTCTGAACGAGCGAACAAAACTTGCGGTTGTTTTTTTAAAAAAATACGCCCCCTGGCCGCTCGCATCTTACGTCATGTCCGCTATTTATTGGATTAATCGAGTACATCGACCAGGGTATGAACTGCTCGCTATTCTTGTGGCTGGTTTTTGCTACCACAATTTTGCGAGCAGTTCTGGCTATAAAATAACCCAGTGACATGGTCAATGACGCTGCTGTATTAATTATGCACACCCATAAAACGCCCGTTTTGACCTTTAAGCACGCCTGCGTTCGGATCTCCACTCCCCGTTTTCAAGCACCTTCCCGTTACCACCCACATACGCCTCCTCCTGTAACTCAAAATAGCAGGTTTTCGCTATTTAGCGAACAAACAATTTTCGGCCGCACTGACTGGTTCGCACATGCGTATTACGATCCGTACGCATGCGCAGTTGGGCAAACATCGCTCGGAACGAACGAGCAGCCGCTTACGAGCAGCTCTGAATCAGGCCCTAAGTACGGTACTTATGCAATAAGTTATTGTGATGTATGGTTTAAAATGACGATGAAGAGTGTTAGACCGTTTCACAGAATTGGTAGTTTTGATAAAAATGTGTTAGATAATGTCCGGGATCACATCAGTCTGATGCGCTCCTGAGAGAAAAAGGTTAAATATTGTGAATGTTTAAAATTGTGGCAGCATGAAGGGGATGCGTGGCTTAAAAATGTGCAAGCGATGCATACTAGCGTCGCGAGCGCATTGCCAGAAAATACATCCGCGACGCTAAATTGCAATACGGGTGAGCCGCAAAATGGCGCGCATGTGTGGCAAGGTAGCGTTGTGGAGAGTATTGCCAGCAGTTCACGCTCACCTCCTTCACCTTATGTGGATGGAGGTACAAGTACAGTTACCAAAAATACCCATAAAAATGTAACAAGCAATTTGTACCCTCTCTTAAGCAACTATAAAGAAAATGTTCATGATGTGGATGATGAGCCTATTGTAATGTCTGCCATTTCCCATGCTGTGCAAATGATAGATGCTGCATCACCACAATCATGAGTGGTGCCGCCATCTCCATCGGTAACACCAAAGGAAATGTTAATGCCCTCTGCACCCGTAGAGGAAGTTTTTCATACCATACGCAGCAGCAGCACACTAAACCCCCAGCCAGGTAACCAGGTCAAAGGTAGCAGCACTACCGGTCTGCATCCCATTCGGACAATAACTTTTCCAAATGGAAATGCAGATGCAAACGGTATAGTGCCCATGAGGGAAGTAGTAATGCATTGTCCTTGGACAAGAGCAGAACTAAATTCCATCATAAATGATTTCCCCGATCCCAAAAAGGAATTAGCCAAATGTCAAAGATTTTTGATAAATTTGGGTAGTTCACATGAACCCACTAATAAAGATTGGCGTGTGGTGTTAAGGGCCTGTCTACCACGCAATACCGACGTGACAAAATTTATCACGGATTGTGTATTGGATGGTGACGTTCCCTTAACAGACCAAGTAAACCAAGGTAACATTTCCCGCATTGTAACTCAATTGGGTATATATTTTCCAGTAGTAGTTAACTGGAACAAAATTTTCACCATTAAGCAGAAGGAGAGTGAATGTGCAGAAGATTATTGTGACCGGACTCTGCAGGTTATAACCCAGTACACTGGGATAGAGGATATTAAAGATAGAATTCACCACAGGGTAAAGATAGTCACGATACTCGTGGACGGTCTTAAGGAGAGTTTAAAAACCCGGGTTCAGACCTCACAGCCTGGCTGGCGGGGACTCACAATAGATACCCTCATAGAAACCGCCATCGAACATGATCAAAACATCTCCAAGAAGAGAGAAGCCCAGAGCGAAAAACTAATGGCTGTCAGTATCCAAGCTCTGGAGGGAATGACGGTAACATCACAGCCAACATACACACGCACCCACACACACACCTGCACCTGAACAGTTACACGTCCTCACCAATCCCACACCACAGCAAACACATCCTTACCCCACATATCATACACAACCACAGGCCTCATACTACCCACAAACTTCATACCTCCCACCATACCCTTATCCTCCATATCCTTACCCATACCCACCACCTTTCCCTATTGCTCAAATCCCACAACAATCTTTTCATCCACCCCGCTCAAAAACATGTTTTAATTGCAACCAAGCGGGACACATAAGTAAGTACTGCAAAGTAAAGAACACCACACAGGAACACGAGTTTCCCATGGGTTCAAAGGCAACCCCAGTATCTTCTCCCAGGCCTTATATGACTGTTTACAATCTTTTCAACCTATAAATGGATCTGTTCTAATGTAAAATGTGGACGATTTATTGTTGTATTTTAGGTCATGTTTAAATGATATTAAACTGTTGTGCTTTGTCTCCCACTCACAGGACGCAAGGTTGCTAAGGATAAATGGCCGCCATGTCAGGCTAAGGTCGAATACTCGGAATACTATCCAACCCAGTGGCCCAGACATTATTTAGAGCAGTGGCTATTAATAACAAGATTTAATTGCAGGAACCTGTATACAGATACTATATCCCTAGAATTATTAAAAATTATGGGGGGACTTATTTTACAGGTAACGTTTCCAAGAACATGTGTAAGGTGATGGGTAACAAGATTATCCCAGACTGTTATTTCCTTTATTGCCCCCCTTGGAGATACTGTTCAAACAGGCAGCCTCATGTGAAAATATGATAATGAGGTTACTGTGCAGGGTCTCATGAAGATGAATGCGAATAACAGAAATTGAAAGTGTTATTAACCAACATATTTAATGCAAGCTGTCATGATGTCAAACCTGGAGAATTTGTTATGATCCAAATTTTTTTTAGCTCAGATTGTTTGACTGATCGGTGGAAAGGTCCGTATCTGATGATACAACATCCTCAAAGGGTGGCCGAGGGTCCATTCCACTCACTATAGGGAGGTTAACCAACCAGTGGAGATACAAGGCGGAGACAGGGCCGATGGCATGGACCTGTCGATTGCGAGCTTGTGCCGGAAGGATTAAAAAGGTGACGGTGAGATATCTGAGCTAAAGAAATGTGTAGATCATTGCTTCCAGCAATGGAATGGTCTGCTGTGGTCATCCTAGTTCTGTTTTTCCAGAGTTTCTGTCGTGATGATCTGTTTAGGGATACCCAGTGTCTGTGATGGAGGACCGATAAAGGAAATGTGAGCTGATAGCAGAGCTGATGGAGTGGAGTCAGGAGGAGGAGTGCTATACCAAACCATGGGAGTGTCTGACCAGTCTTAGTATTGTAATTGTTATGTTATTTGGGAAGAATACTTCCAGAAGTTATGACCCTCACACATGTTGAAATGCTTGGTATACGTTAAAACATACCATCACCATATCTTCACACGCAATATGAACATAGAGGCAAAAGAAACATGATACCTGGTGACGTGCATAAAGCCACTCAGTTTATTAGTGAGACAACTGGCTTTCAAGTTTTAGTCGCACTGGATCCCACCAGAATTGCTCAGGGTACATTAAATTTTAGATATATTCAGGAACTTGCTAAATTGATAGATAATATCACCGAGATGTACGATGACACATTCAGGTATACAGGGAGAGAATTGCAAGCGTACAAGAAAGAACTGGTGCAACACAGGCTAGTGTTAAATTATTTAACTGCTGTTACTGGAGGGTATTGCGTAACGTTAGCCACCCAATTTGGAGTAAAATGTTGCACCTATGTCACCAATGATACCAGCGACCCTAAGGGGGTGATAGACCGGAGGATGGATGAAATTCTGCAGCTAAAATGGGAGTTTTGTAAGAACCATAATGCTTCAGTGGCTGAAGTAGGGGAAAAGATAGAAGGATGGGTGTCATGGCTGAACCCAGTGAAATGGTTCTCAGGTCTAGAGGAATGGGTCCAGGAAGTGATCACCAGCATAGGCAAATTCTTGATCCTTATACTGATTGTCATCATAATAATTGGCATATGCGTCCGGTGTGTTCCTATTGTGTTGAAGTGTGGAAAATTTAAAAATAGAGTAAAACGAAAGAATGAAATTATGATGGTGGCCAGTATGAATACCGAGGTAAATACAGAACTGCATTACAACCCTGAGCTAGGAAACACCATCATTTAATGTATTATATTTAGCCATGCATAGAATGTATTATTGAAATGTTATTTTTAAAACACCTCAGATAATGTAAAGTCTAAATTCCCCTTCAAGACTGCTTTTATAAGACTGGTGCATTCCCACACCTTTCACATGATCTTCCAAGATCCGCGGTGTGCATATAATAGTAGTTTTATGTCCCCATCCAGAGACACATTATTGATGGATTAAGAACCACCTTGTGCCATCCCACAATCACACTAAATAATATGTAAACGTAAGCCTAAATTAAATTCTAATAGCAGATTGTGATAGCATGTTGTTTGCTATCAAATGGTGGACTGTCAAAGCTGGATAATTGGCTGAGACAAGATCAGTTTAAAATTGAAGCGTGTGCGATGCCATCTTGCGAATGGCAGCTAGACTCCATTTTAGAAACAAGAATCTGCAAGATGCCATTTTGCGACCAGTGTCACTTTAAGTTACAACTCACGAGATAAGAACAGATGGCAATGTTTTTGATAATCTAAATAGAATAGACAATGCACCAGAAACTGTGAGTGTTTTACATACAAATTGGGAATCCCTGTTGGCAATTGTAATATAATCCAGGCATTGATCTACACAATTGGATTTGTCTGAATCCTAAACAGGTTTTAGTTTCACACCCAGACAGAATGGCCTAGCTTCACAGCTGGAGGTCACATTTGCATTGCAGTCTGAAACATTGTGGAGGAATGATATGTGTGTGTATGTATATATATATATATATATATATATGTTAAGTCCGTCATAGATGGAATCTCATGCATAAACACCGCACATTATGCACAATTGAGCTGCTAATATGACGCCCAGTAGCGAATGCACAATTATTAGCATCATGCAATTGCATCTTTCACCATTTCACATACACACATTATGCTTAAGACCCCGAATGAAAATACCGTGTAGTAGCTAAATGCGCATGCATCTGTCCCCAGTTAACTAGCGTCTTCATATCAAACCCCGTACACTCACACATTACATATTCACATATTCACTTACAAGGTTCCATTAGCTTTAAGATATAAGATTTAAGTTTATTCGGTTAATATAAATGCTGTGAAATAAAGATATTTGGTAACTAAGGTTTTATACATGCTAAGAAAGCCATGTTTGGTTTTGTACTGATGCGTACTCTTTCCACAGTATTCCGGTGTAATCGGTGGGGAGATCGCATCATGCATTCTCGAGTTATGGATCGCAGAGACTTCAAACAACAAAATTTATATTTTATGAACAACTATTGGGATGACTGTTAGGTGGCGGGTGGGCAGAGACCCCCAGTTGTTGGAGGCTGGGTTGAGTCTATTTGAATCAGCCTGTTAAACGCTCTGTAACAGATGGTTCCCCCATGGGAACCAATGGCATAAGCAGGAAACTTCTCTATTGTCCTGTCTATTCTGGGGGGGTATAAACATTTGTGCTGAAACACTGGGTCTTTAGTCTTCTTTCTGAATGCCGGGATCTGGTCCAGAGCGCATGCGTATGTATACTGTACTTGGGGTCTGTATAATTCCTTTGCGTCTAATTGTGTATGGATCAATAGTGTGTAACTGACTGTACTTTTTACTTGAATAATACTTTGTGCTTCGGAACCACACGTTCCAAGTCTGGAGTATTTTATTTACTGTATGACTGCGTACGCAAATTGACATCATCCTTAGAGGTTTATAGGTAGGATATTAGAAGGTACAGGCAGGGGTACATAGAGGTTCAATTTTAACAACGTCAGTATAAAAATAGGTTTTTATGTTATAAAATTATACAGCTATTGGTGGATCATTATCTATCATAGGAAGCATATACCATGTGGTATTTGAAAAAGAACTGTGAATTTGGGATTTAACAGCTGAAGAAAGTGTTGCTACATAGCTCTCCCATACGTCAAAAAAGTATTTGACCTTTGTCTCCCTTTCTAGCCTAGTTCCTACCCATTCCATCCTGAAAAGATAAAAAGCTTGGCCTTAAAAAGGCTAATAGAGGGGGGTTCAGGATGTATCCAGGTTTGTAATATGGCCTTTCTTGCCGCTGCACTGACTGCCATTAACAACTTTTGACACCCTCTGGTATCTCGCAAGTCATGGGAGATGATTCGAAACAGTGCCCATTCTGGTGTTAAGGGCAGATAGTTACTGTAGTTAGGTGTTCCACAGAATATGTACGAACACGGACCCAGAACTGGTGTATTATGGGACAAGGCCAGAGACAGTGAATCAGATCTGCTTGAAGATTGCATTGAAACACAGATCCGACGTGGAGAGACCAATTTGAAACTTTCTTTGTGGTGAGAAGTTCTATGGAGTATGTTGAGAAACATCTCCGTGTACATTACAGAAGAAAAAGCTCTACATGACTTATAGTGAGCATTAAGTAGATCAATTTGTAAACCTGGAATTTGAGATGACCAAACTGACATACATCTTTGAGATTTAGAATGGTCTATGGAGTCTGGAGCCTCTGATAAGCTGAGGAAAGAGCTCCTTTACCTAAGGGTTGCTGCTGTAATAACCTGTCAGGTGAGTTATCCCAGTCATTTAGGGAGAAACACCTAATAACTAAACTGGCATAGTGCTGTGCTAAGAGAAACACCACTGGGTGTCCAACTACGACTGGGTACTTTTTGGATGTTTCCTGGAACGTGAGAGGTCAACGGTGCTCCTTGTCTTCTATAGAACCAATATTAGTCAGCCCATCCATTCTCCAAATATTGAAGGGATATCTGGCTTGTCCTTCTTGAAAATCAGGATTTTCAACTAAGGGGAGATGCAATGTTTTATAAGCACTTAAATTATATTTGTGGAGCAACATGTGCCATAATTTTCAGACAGACCAGAGAAGTGGATTTTCTCGAAGATGGGGTGAGACTTCTTGATCATGCAAATGCAAAAAAGACACTAGGTCTCCTTCCTGAAGAAACTCCCTTTCCAGAGAAGTATTCATGTAATTGTCCCGTCAATGCAACCAATCCTTTAGATACCTCAAATGGGCAGCCTGACAGTATATGTGAACATTGGGGAAATTAATACCCCCATTAGTAACTGGCTGTTGTAGTTTTTTAAGACCTATAAGTGGCCGCTTACCCCGCCATATGAATCGTCGAAACAGGAATTGAAGTTGTTGAATATATTTGGGAGTTAACATAATAAGCAGGGCCTGAATCAAATACATTAATCATGGAAACGATGCCATTTTGATAAGGTTTGCCCTACCAATATATGAATATAAATTTGTTCTTGAAAAGTTGGCAAGTATGCCTATAGCATTATACCCCCCACTCCTGTTGTATATTCCCATCACCCCAGTACCCTTTGATCCTCCCCTGTAGCACACCCCACTCCTCCTCCTCCCCAGTCACCATAGATAACCCTATTAGTGCAGCGGAGTGTGGGACATGCAGCTCAGAGGGGACCGGGGTCCAGCAGCAGATCTGAGCTCTGCATTACGTGTAGGGGATGATGAATACATATATCTGAGTGTAGAGATCACCGATATAATGTAGTCCTCATAGCAATTTCTATACAAAATGTACTTAAAATATTATGTTTTAGTACAATTAACATTAATTAAAAATACACCTATAAGTGCAACTTCTCTTGTGTGTTGTGCTGTGCATGCTCAGGACCCAAGCATATACAAGTACAGGTGATACATTCCTATGCATTACGAGCACATCAACCCTTACGACAATTACGAAGGTGGAAATGCACACTGATGATGATATTCATATCGTCCATTTTAATCGTACCGTGTGTACGCACCTTTAGACCATTTACGCATATATAACAGAAATAATATTTTATTTTTTATTTTACAGGAATGCTGGATCTATGAGGATTGTGGGATTCCACCCGCCTGCTGTAAGGTAAAAGGTAAGTAAAACAAATATGCAATATCAACTTTACATCAATTTTCACTTCACTTAGCAATTGTCAATTCTTCTGTTTAACTATAACTAAATCCTACTGGCCAGTTAACTATTAACTATTTACTATTAAGCAAGTTCAATGAGTCTATTCAGGGTGATCACTTGGATAGTGCACAACATTGCCCGGACAGCTAATTTCCTCTAGAAACTACTGTATACTTCTCTCCGCTTATTCCTGTCTGGTTCAGAGAGGAGAATGTTAAGGTAATCTCGATATATTTGTTGAAGTTCAACTTGTTACAGTGGCAGCATCTGTTGATATTTTAACACTGCTACTATGTTACAATTTTGTAGAAGTTCTAGTTAAAGTATCTATCTTTCCCTTTAGTGTCTCTCCTTAGGCAAGAAATACACACTGTTGCCAATAGATATTTAGTAATAGTCTGGTGAACTTATTCTTTAACTCTTTCTCTGCTATATGAGCTGATTTTCTAAGAGCTTACTATAGCCGATGAGGGTTAATGAATAGGCGAAGCACTCTAATACCCCTTTTCCACCAAAATTCCGGGTCCAAGTTGGAACAGAGTTCCTATCCGGATCAGACCCGGAATTTAGCCAGTGCCGGCTCGGGATATTCCCGAGTTGGTGCCGCTCACACCGCAGTCGGGTCTGCATAGACCCAGCTTTCCTGGCATGAAAGTGGACGCTTGGAGATGACGTCATCTCCAAGCTCCACTGAAGCCGGACCAATCGGCTGGCTAGCAGCGCACTCCAGGTCATCGTGACCCGGAGTGCGCTCTTCTCACAGCATGGTTTCACGGGCTACACCCATGTTAAACCCTGCTACTTACCTGGGTTGGATTGCCGGGTCACTCGACCCGGCGATCCAACCCTCGCCCCTTTTACACCAGGGAGCTGCCCAGGTTAACCCTGCAATAACCCGGGTTTTAGCTCCGGTGTAAAAGGGGTATAATGCAGTTCTAGCTTCTAGCTGATTCTCTGCAGCTTGATCTCCCTTAGTGTAGTGCTTCCAGTTAATTGTGCAGCTGCCTGTATGAAGTAGGAGAGGTGGGATAGCTGAATTTACATTACACTCCTCTTCCTTTCAATCTTATTTTTAAAGAAGAGGGAGTGGTCCGGAGACTAAGGCCCGTATTCAATTAGTTTTGCACCCGCGATACTTTTCCGCCTGCCGGACTTTTCGCCGACATCGCGTGTTTAGGCCACAGAAACTTATTGTGCACACCCTCGCTATTCGCTGTATTCAATTCCAAAGGAACGTGAAAACACAGCCTGGCGAAACTTAAACAGGCAAAAAGTGCTGTCAAAAATGGGGAAATCAGCCTGACACCACCCCAAAAGATGCACTAACATTGGGGATCAATATAGATGTTCCCGAATAGCACTACTGAAGCTATTTGGGGTACTTAAGTCCTGTTAATTGCTTCTAATTAGCATCTTTACACAAGTGGTGAAGAATAGCATTAAGGAGGTTTTTTATGGAAATAAGTATTCCTGTCAAATTGGGGTACTTGAAAATGGGAGCAAGCATGGGTTAAAGTCGCTAAAGTGAAGTTTTATAAACCATAAAAAACTCACCTCTTGCAAACACGTGCAATCAAAAAAACACCTCACCCATACTTGCAGACCCCCCAAAAGTCTATTTTGCTACTTTTTATGTTTGTACCACCACTTTGTAATTTTTCACCCCCATTTACAAAGTCATTTTTTGGGGTGCTCCTCACCTTTTTTTTACGTAGTTATCCTTTGGGGGGCTTTCCCAAGGGTGCAGAGTGGTTTCCACACCTTTGCACCCCAAAACGGCAATTCTGCACTTTTTTCCGCCTGCTATTCAGAGGCGAAACTTTTTCGCCTATTACATTGCATTGACTTTCCACGTATGCGAAAAGTCTTTGCAATTGAACAGGGTGAAAATTGTCACCCTATTCTCAATTGTCCTGTACACTGGGGCTCTTAAGCCCCTGGTTATGACAAGTTCTCCCCCACATTGAGGTCCTTTTCTACAATCCAGTGCTTATACCTATATATTTCTCATAGGCACAGCAAGTTGGGGAATACCATTACTCTTCTGTGGGTGTTGCCCATAGAGGTCCATAATAATAAAGCATAGCATGGAAATATATAATCAATATTTACCTTATATTTTATTATAAGTTCCTATATATCTACATATACATATAATAATGGTTATAAACCTTCCCTAGAAACAAAGCTAACTAGTTCTGGGATATCACAGTATACCAATACCTCCACATACATTATACAATAATAAGTCAATAAATAAAGACACAGACAGAAGTTCTAGCATTTAAATTTGGTCATCAATTTATTTGATATTGATTAAACTAGAAGAATAGGAGAGAAAAATGGTGGCAAGGCAGAGGGGACAGGCAGATCAGCTTATATAGTATCAGGACCTGCAAACCTGCAGTGGCCAGCACATATTATAAGGCTCTTGCAAGCACAGCGGCCAGCATATGGTCTCAGGCCCTTCAGCTCTGCAGAGGCCCCAAAGGAGACAAAAGGGGGTCAGCGTACTGGTCCCGGGTGCACAATTCAAAAGACCGATCCTCTCCTCCATATCTATGCCTAAAGGAGACTCATCGGTTAAATAGAGTCACTCGCCTCCATGTGCCTGCTATTTCTGATCTGCCAGACACTCCACCTTACACACACACACACAACAACAAGGCTCCCACCATGAGCCACAGCCCCAACACCAAAAAGGTACAAGACATAAAGCGCTTCTTTAGAACCCATCCATAAATCATAACGTGCAACAAAAACCAATATCAATGGAGCCTCCCTTCACAATGGTAATGCCAGAAATACCATGGCAAGACACGGAGGTCACAGCAGACGAGTAGAGGCCAATACTTGCACAACTACCATCAAAACAGGGACAAGAGCCCACAGAAGGCAAAAAATGTCATAGCACACCGAACAAGACGCCCTAGAAAATTAGGGACCCAAAGGACCACAAGCTATCTAGTTGCTATATTTGGTTACCCACTAAAAGTTTCCGAGCACAAAACACCAAAATTAAATCAGGGGGTCAAACCACATTTTGGAATTGGGCAATGCATGAGGTAGTGGGGGAACAAGACACTCAAAAAGGGAGGCAGAGGCAAAAAGTGTTCAATATGTAGTATTTGGTGATGGTATAAGCAAAGTAATAAGTCTATACCAGCAGATCCTCAAAGTCACCAAACAAACCCAGGACTTAACCAGTAGTGTTGTTTATCGAGTGGTAGTAAGTTTGTACATAAGAAGTGAAGATAACTCGCATCGATGAAAAAAGGAGTTTGGGAGAATGTAGCTCGAAAGTTTGGAACTTAACCAATAAGTTCCTAGAAGATAACATGATCAAATGGGGAGGGGTTCCCAGTGGTTCTCCAACCTTTGGTCTCAATATGTGTGGGTTATTTTATAAAAAAAAAGGAAAACAAATATAATGAGAACTGTGTGACTCCAAAAACATACACTCGATATGATATATGCTCACTGATTCTTGAATGTAATCGGGTCTAGCGTAATATTGCACCGTTACTCAACGGTAATTGCAGATTACACTGGTGGCTTTCACACCTTCTGGTAGATGTTCCTATCGCTTATGGTGAATCTGGCCCAAAAATTCCTTCAAGATCGTACTCACCTTTTATTAATGGGTTATTCACCTCGGACATTCATTTATAATCCCAGTGTCCATGAGTTTATTAGTAATGGGGTAAAGTCATGATATCTCATTACAGAGAGGTATAAGAACCTATATTACCTACCTTGAAAAAAATAAAAATCAGAGGTATATACCTCTGATTTTAATCAGTGTCTTGCATTCAAAAGTTTTAATCAGTGTCTTGCATTTGTTATAAGGCACAATGATCCTTTTGGCTACATGCATTTTCATATAGGGTTTCTCATGGACATTTATATGGAATCCCGTGTAAAACACGATACATGAGCAAGCCCTGAAAAGTATCAGTGACTTTTCATCAACAAGTAGATCTTACTAACTGCTTTGGGGCTCGTTTACATGTGGATGTAACACAATATTATGACACGCCTCTCAGATGTAGCAGTAAACGCCCACTTTACCGTCGCTCTAATAGGTGCTTTCACAATCTGAAATGGTTTTTCAAAAGTAGGCAAGTATGGCTAGAATAAAGCTGGCCACACATCTAAAGATTATCTGTCCAACCAGCCAACTAGTTGATTGGTTGGAATGAAAATCTGGTAAGGTACACAATCAGCAATTTGCTCCCAAACGCCGGAAAATGGACCAAAACTGTTGTTTGAACAAATAGTTTAGATCAAACATTTAACAAACTTGTCTGAACGACCATTTTCATCTGTTTTCTGGCATTTAGGAGCAAATTGCTGATCATCATTTACTCCCATACGTTACCAGATTTTCATTCCAACCAATCAACAAGTTGGCTGGTTGGATGTAAGTTGGTCTAGTGTGTGGCTATCTTAAGTGTCCAATATGACTCTATTCAGAGCAGAGCAGCCTGAGCACCACGTACCCAGCAGGAGGCATAGCCTAAGCCCTAAAGAAGGCCTCTACATTACCAGATTTCCATACAAACCAGTCAATTAGTTGGATGATTGGACAAATAATCTTCAGGTATATTGCCAGCTTTACTAATCTTGATGGGGATATCGCAAAATGGTTACCAGGTACACAATGCTTTGCTCATTGACTTCCCACTCAACTATGATTGCAGTCACCACTGTTGGACTAAGTAATTGATGGATACTTGTATTGGACCAGTCGTGCAGGACATTTGTGTAAACAATTTGTGTTGAATAAATTTACCCCTAATTGTCTATCTTTCTATGTCAATCCACATAAATAAATAGGGGGTGCCACCACTTACAAATAGATTCAATATGGAACACAGAGAGGATAGAGAAAGAATTGTCCTTTGCGGTGCACACAAAAAATTGGTTAATAAAACATAACTTTTATCCAATCTCTTAAATAACAACAATAATATAAAAACAGCTATATAAAATAAAGAAATACAAAGTTTGTCTCATACCCCTTTTAGATCAAAATGCTGGATCGCACCCGAAATTTTTAATGCGGGTCCAACCTGGATACGTTCTGGCTGAGACCTTTTTCAGACAGGTCGGCCATCATCTCCAAGCGCCGACTCTTCCTATGCTGTCAATGGGTCCTGGGTCGGATGACCCGGGTTTCCCCGTACACTACACCGAGACCCAGGTAGATCCCGGGTTCAACCCTTCTAACCACCCGGGTTGAAATTCCGGGTCGCTCAACCTGGGATTTTGTGTAAGGACCCTTTCAGACTAAGCAAACCCATGGGTTCACGTGCAATAACCTGGGATTTTGTGTAAGGACCCTTTCAGACTAAGCAAACCCATGGGTTCACGTGCAATAACCTGGGATTTTGTGTAAGCACCCTTTCAGACTAAGCAAACCCATGGGTTCACGTGCAATAACCTGGGATTTGGCTGCTAGTCTGAAAGGGGCATTAGATAGAAAATGTGATTTAAAACACAGATATCCGTGCAGTTTGATATCTCTAATAAATGCAATTCTAGCATAGAGATGTTATTGCGTGTTATTTTTTCAGTGTTCATATGGTTAATATTTAATTCGGTAGACCACTGTTACCGAGGCTGTGACACAATGTAGTAGTTCTTATGCACTTGCTGCTAAAACAATTATTGTAATTCCAGTTGGTGATCAAGCATGTGGTGATAGTAGTTATTATGGTTCTAATCCACTCATTCCTAATGCAACAATTGTTATAAAATGTAAATTAGTGATCACGCTGGGTAATCAAATTTTGCAACAGTGACATAGATTTATGTGAACACTTTGGACGGAATATGTTCTTCCATTTACTTCCCTGATTAATGGTCTCTCATATGTACAGTGGGCCTGATTCAGACCTGCTCGCAAGCGCATAGCGCTCGCAAGTGGGTCGATGGTGTGCCAGTGAGCGAGCCCCGGAGCGAGCGCTAAAAGCACTTACTCCAGCGCTCGCATCCAAAAGGGGCGGCTGTCGATGTTGGAAGGCAGGGAGGGGGAGTGGCTGGGCAAACCGAGGCGTTCTTGCAGGAACGCCTGCCGTTTGTGGGCGGCCCTACTGACATCACTCGTGATGTCAGTAGGTGGACTTCCTGCTCTATTAGAGCAGGAAGTCCACTGGGGCTTGGGGCCATGAGACCCTACCGCAAGGGTCTGGTCGCAAGCCTGATGGTCGCGATGGTCTTGACCATCGCGACCATTACCTGGCCACTCGCATAAGCTGTGGGTGGTAACCCACAGCTATGCGAGTGGCCAAGAGGCTGCAACTAAAAAAACAAGCACCTGCCCTGATTCAGAGTGAGCGCTCGCTTTTTGCGAGCGCCCCTGAATCAGGGCCAGTGCCCTTATAGCATATACCCTTATTTTGTGAAGTTGATATAAATGAGGTTCAATCCTCTGTTGTTCTTTAATTTTTTATATATGTACTGATGGTTATAATTACCATCTAATATGTCGCACAGTAGTATACTGCTGTTTGACAGAAAGAGCAGTTGTTATAGTATCTAAATTTATATATAAATATATATATATATATAATATATATATATATATATATATATATAGAGAGAGAGAGAGAGAGAGAGAGAGAGAGAGAGAGAGAGAAGAAGATTCCCCTCGGAGCTGTAATAGTCCCAATGGAAGAAGATAGGCGGCACTCCGATGTTGAAACAAAAAAATTATATTTTAAATCCACAACATGGTTAAACAAAAGTGGTCGACGTTTCAACGCCAACTCAGGACCTTTTCCTCAGGACGTGTGTATACACACGTCCTGAGGAAAAGGTCCTGAGTTGAATGAAATACAGTATGCCACCTGCAATAAGTAATGTTGTTAAATGGAGCCCTAAGCAACACATTAGCTGAAAAAGTAAAAAGTCTTTTTTATTTAAAATATATTTGAAATAAAAAAAAAATGCTTATTAGGATAATTGCATTTGGGTCTCTGTGTACCAGACAGTAGATAGCCACACAGAGAGAAAACTTTTAATATGTAATACTAGGAGTACATGAATTATATAGTGATCTTTTATCCTAATTATATTAAACATTCCTTATGTACTATATGTACGCCTTATACTAGAGATAAGTGGTTCAGTTTTACTCAGTTATGTTCAGAAACGCCATCATATTGGCTATACGGCTCTCACATGTTTTGATAGCAAATAAGATAAATCTGAACTAATCTAAATTTACGCTAATTTGGCGAAAAGAACTAAGTTAAAACCGAAGTGCTCATCTCTACCTTATACTATAAATTTTCTTTTACTGCAGCTCTTTGGGCCTGATTCAGGCAGCATTGCGCTCGCAAGCGGGTCAATGGTGGCCCAGTGCGCATGCGCGTGTGTGAGCCTCGTAGTGAGTGAGACCTTCACTCGCTCCAGAGCTCGCAGCAAAGCGGGGTGGCTGTCGATGTTGATCGACAGCCCACCCCGTTTTGTAGGTGGGTCGGGGGGGGTGGCTGAACAAACGGAGGCGTTCCCGAAGGAACGCCTGCCGTTTGTGGGCGTCCATCACTCGTGATATCAGTAGTGGATTTCCGGCTCTATTAGAGCTGGAAGTCCTCTCGGCCTTGCGAGTGCTGAGACCCTACCTTAGGGTCTCCTCGCAATGCTGATGGTCGCGATAATCGCGACCATCTTCTGCCCGCTTGCAATAGCTGTGGGTGGGCAACCACAGCTTAGAGAGCAGACAGGAAAAAAAAAATACTCCCCGCCCTGATTCAGAGCATGCGCTTGCAAATAGCGAGCGGCTCTGAATCAGGCCCTTTGTCTTTTACACATAACCCTAATTGCATTAATGCCAGTAAGCTATTTTTTATTCAAAATACTATATTCTGATATAGAGATGTAAGGAAAGATGCTTGGTTTCTTTATATATCTTCAGTGCAGAGGCGTATCTATAATGGGTGCAGGGTGTGTTTTAATACTTATCTCTCTGAAGTCCCACATCGGCTGGAGCAGTGCTACACAAAATGCCTGGAAAATGGCCGCCAAGGCCATTTTCCCAGCCTTTTGTGCATGTGCAGTAAACTCCGGGCTTGTGCCCGGAGTCTGCTGCTGCTGTCAGTGCGCTGGTGACCGCCAGGGAGAGAGGAGGGGGCCCGAAATGGGGAATGCACATGGGCCCCCTCCTCCCTTAATCCGCCCCTGCTTCAGTGAGTCTGTGTGACTCAGAGAAGCCATGTCATACATGTGTGCGGAATAGACCCTAACTGGTCTGCAATGTTGCCTCTATCGCAGGGGAGCTAACGCATCACTTTGCTCTGAAATTTAAAATTTCTACTCCCCTCCCCAACTAGAAATCCTGCATGAGAACCTGGGCATCAGAAGAGCCGGAGCAGAGCTTTGCACCATACATCATTGCATCTGAACAGGGACCTCACCAGCCAGTCAGGAGCAGGTAAGATTTATTATTTTTATTTTACAAGACATGTGTACAAGGCTTTGGGAAGTATGGATTAGTGTATACAGGGGCGGTAGCCTAGAGCTTTGCGTAGGGTGGGGTGAAACCTTGCTCCGGCCCTGCCGGTATGTAACGCAATAATGCTAGGGTTTTACAGAGCCAAGTAGAACACTTCCGTATTCCACTATGGCTGTCTAACACAGTGACAAGAAGGTGCTGTGCATGCACAGTAGTGTAAACAGTGGACATCTTGGTTAGGGAATGAAGCCTCCCAAATAAAACCAGTAGCGCTCTCCAGGTATCAACAACATGAACATGAGTGAGTTAATGCACAATGTGTATAAAAGGGGCTAATAGAGAAAATAGAGAATAAGGATATTGAAAAGAAACTTAAAAAATGTAGGCGAGTGCTAATGATTGATGGATTGATTACTATTACAATATATACCAAATATGTCTCACTTTGTTTTATGCTAGCCTGTGCTCTCTACATTATAACAGCCTGTATGGTACTGTACCCATCATATTGTACCCACCTGTACCCATCACATTATACCAGCACTCCTATCACATTATGACAACCTGTGGCAATATACTGTAAGTGAAAATGCAGTGTATATATCGAGACCACACTTTTTGGAAGATAAATGCAGATATAAGCTATCTATCAGGTAATCAGTAAATCTAACAGATTTGTGTGTGTGTTAGCAACTTAGCTGCGCTATTATTGTTTGGTGACACTGTCGCAGTTTATAATCCACGTACTTGTGACTCTGCAGGTGGTCTGTCCAGGGGTGCTGTCTGTGTTGTTCATCAAGGGGCTGCTGCCTCATTCAGGGGTGCTCTTCCTCAGTGTCCAAAAAAATAAAAGTGCTTTTTTTGTGTGTGTGTGTGTGCGTTAGCAACTTAGCTGCGCTATTATTGTTTGGTGACACTGCCGGCCAGACAGCAGTTTATCGTCCCTGTATTGTGACACTGTTAGTGGTAGCACAGTGTGTTATTCTTATTCATAAAAAATCTTGTGACACTAAGTGGTAGCGGAGTGTGTTATTCTTATTCATAAATAATCTTGTGACACTAAGTGGTAGCACAGTGTGTTATTCTTATTCATAAATAATCTTGTGGCACTAAGTGGTAGCGCAGTGTGTTATTCTTATTCATAAAAAATCTTGTGACACTAAGTGGTAGCGGAGTGTGTTATTTTTAATCATAAATAATCTTGTGACACTGTAAGTGGTAGCGCAGTCTAATATTCAACTTTTCACTTCTTTCCTCAATTGTGAATAAATTATTAGTCTACACGCCGACTACAAGACCACAACAAAGTGCTAAATAACATGCATTATATATAAAACATAATGACATCACTGTAAGTGGCAGCGGTGTGTTATTCTTATTCATAAATAATCTTGTGATGACACTGTAAGTGGTAGCGCAGTGTGTTATTCTTCATAAATAATCTTGTGACACTAAGTGGTAGTGCAGTGTGTTATTCTTATTCATAAATAATTAATCTTGTGACACTGTAAGTGGTAGCACAGTGTGTTATTTTTATTCATAAATAATCTTGTGACACTAAGTGGTAGTGCAGTGTGTTATTCTTATTCATAATTAATTAATCTTGTGACACTGTAAGTGGTAGCACAGTGTGTTATTCTTATTCATAAAAAATCTTGTGACACTAAGTGGTAGCGCAGTGTGTTATTCTTATTCATTAATTAATCTTGTGACACTGTAAGTGGTAGCGCAGTATATTATTTCTTATTCATAAATAATTAATCTTGTGACACTAAGTGGTAGCGCAGTTGTTATTCTTATTCATAAATAATTAATCTTGTGACACTGTAAGTGGTAGCGCAGTCTAATATTTAACTTTTCACTTCTTTCCTCAATTGTGAATAAATTAATACTCTACACGCCGAATACAAGACCACAACAAAGTGCTAAATAAAATGCGTTATATATATAACAAAATGACATCACTGTAAGTCAGAGAGCAGTGTGTTATTCTTATTCATAAATAAATCATCTTGTGACACTAAGTGGTATCGCAGTGTGTTATTCTGTTTCATAAATATTAATCTTCTGACTGTAAGTGGCAGCGCAGTGTGTTATTCTTATTCATAAAAAATCTTGTAACACTGTAGGTCATTGATACTGCAGTGTAATATTTGAAATTGGCACAAATTGACGTGTGTGCTGTACCCAACTTCATTCGTGTTTGTTGCTATGGAGAAAGATCAGTTCAGACTTGAGTAGAGCAGGAACCACATACTAGTGCCGGAGCTGCTGCCAGTGCCACCAGTTAGGCCGATAATAGCCCATCTACATCATCTACTAAATCCGATGCCCATGGGCATACAGGGCTTAAGTTGGCATCTAAAATCAGGAACCAATCTTTTACAGTGGTAAAGAAGAAAACATCAAAGGGAGAGTTAGCTGCAGAAAGACATAAAATTGGCAATATGCCAGTTTCACCACATGAAGTGGCAAGGAAAGGCTAAGGCCTTGGCCTTTATTTATGACTGGTGGTTCTGCCTCTTATGTTGATGTAAGCGAACAAGTGAACATGCTGACATAGAAATCGAGGATGCTTCTGTGGAAGTGCACCAAGACAAGTAGGATATTTGTGTAGCTGACGCTAATAAGGATGTTGATGATGAGGATGTTGTTGATGAGGATGTTGTTTGTGTAAATTAGGCACCAGTGGATGAAACAGTTGTTGACCATGATAAGGAAAAGCCCAATGTAATGCCTGGGCACAAGACAAAAAAACTTGGTTGTGTTGACTCATCTGCATCACCAGTGTTTTCTTTGGGGAAAGTTTAGTTTTTCTCGGCAGATGCACTTGCTGGAGAAACTGAAGGAGAAGCCAAGCCACTGCTGCATCACAACCCACATGAGCTGACAATTTGCTTACCAACAGCTCTTCAGATCTGTGTCCGTTGGGAAGAAAGACACAACATCTTCATCCCTTCTGGGATGAAAATCCAGTCCCAGCAGCAGCAGGCATAGCGCTCAATGATTCTCAAGAAAGACACAACGTAAGACTTAAACCTTAAATCTTAAATCTTGCGTTTGTTCTGTTCAGTTTGTCCACATATCTGTGGTTAAGTGGATAGTAGGTACAAGGGATTTTGGAGGCCACTAATTCAGTTTTTTTAATGTCCCTGTACAGGTTGGGCATTGCTTTTCTAGTGAAGTGGAATCTTTGCAAAGGATTGTTTAATAGTCAGTAGTCTTCCACTCCCAGCAGCAGCAGACATAGCACTCAAGGATTCTTTTGGGGCAAGGACTGATGTAAATGAGTAAAATAATTTTTGTAAATGCCTTCCCTCCTACTCCGTCTTAAATTTGCTTTGGAATCAAAAAATTAATTTAAGTTTACTACTAATCAAATCTTTCTTTCCCTGCCTTCAACTACATACATACTCCAACTCCTTCATGCCTCTTCATTAATGAAAACATATGTTTCCTTATGTGCCATGTTGGAAGTTGAACTGCTACTTATTTGTGCCACCCACTGCTGCCGCTTAGCTTAGTCAGCCAGCTAGCTTGGTGCAAATTTTGGGCCTAAACTAGGTGAAAACAATATTGTGAGCTGTGAGGTGATCAAAATTGACTGGAAACAAATGGAAATGAATGTTATTGAGGTTAATAATACTGTAGGAAAAACAAAAAAAATAATTATGTGATTTTAGCAGATTTTATAAATTTTAGAAAAAAATTACTGATACAAAATCAAAACACGCAAGGGGCGGTTTTGGCAAAACCAAATCCAAATCCAAAACACAAGGAGATACAGATCCAAAACCAAAACATGGGGATCACCACACATCCCTAATTAAAACATAAACATGAAAAAAAACTTCACAGTGACACCTAAAACCCTAATGAATATACTGCACCATTCATATGTTGATGGGAGGTCATCATCCTGAAATATAATTGCTGCTCCTAAGGTAATTATTGCTCTCATGTCTCAGCAGTGGAGGTGATACAACCACCTAGTGTTTGTTGAAGAATTTAATATCTATTTAGAATGATAAATCTTTCCAGAACAAGATTAGATTTACTACGTCTGGGATCCAATGTTATTAAGTTGCTGGTTCCTTGAGAGATAATTGCCCAGTAGAGAAATATATTTCTGCTTTTCTTCTAATAAGCAAAAGAAATGTACCTGTCCAAGGCTTGCCCTCTTCTCCGCTCTGATATACTGTAAGAGGATAGTGACTTGTAGTGTAATGTATTTTATAATGACAAAAATACATGTTCCAGAAGAGGAACTACAATATGAAACACAACATCTCTCTATTTTTGATAACTTCAGAGCTTATTTGTAGTTTTAAAAATTATCTTCACAATATAGCTCACAAATGGAGATGTGCGGGTTCCCAGAGAACCAACACCAACCAAGTTTAGGAGTTCCCAGTTCAACCGAGTTCGGAATCACTTTCTTTGGTGCTCAGAGTTGAGCCGAGTCCCGGTTCGGATCTTCCTGCGGTTCGGAACACGGATTTAAAAACCGAACTCAGGTTTTGAATTGCATGTAAACAGGTCCAAATTACATGAGTTTAGCTTTTTTTAAAAAAAAATACAGATCCTAAACCAAAATCAAAAACACGTGAGGGTGGTTTTGCAAAACCAAAACGCAAGCTGAATCCCATTCCAAAACCAAAACAAAAACACAGGGCTCCGCGCACATCTTGACTCACAAAGGGACTGGAATATAGGACAACACTATGGAACAAGGAGGAGAAGTAGCGGGCAAACAAAGTGGGATTGGTGAGTACTATCAAACTCAGTAAGCTGCAAGCATGAAGCCCAAGTCCAGGATTTACATTTGAGGGTTCTCAATAACCTCAAAATACAGAATTTATGTGAATACTTGTGAATAATAGTGTGTAAGCTTTTTACATCATGAGTCATTAATGATAACAATATCTATTGCTCAGGGGCACAAGGTGGCACCATTGGGCTCAATAGCAAAATTTGGGGGAGGACCTGGTGATGCCACTCCAGCTTTATAGACCTTCGCTCTGTCCTCAGAAGTGATGGGGTGCCATTTGGACATGTGCAGGTCAGAAGCATGCGGAGAATAGGCCCCCAACTATAATCTTCAAAGAACAGAGCGATGGCCTCGGATTGGTGAACTGGTCCATTTGCTAGTCTCCTGAAATAATGTTTAGTTTAGCCTCACAAATGGTTTCAATTAATCACAAGAGCATGTTTTATTTTTGTTTTCTTTCCATTGGCCACTTCTCTATCAAAATGCCACTGGAAGGTACAAAATAATTAGCAATAATATAATAGGATGAGACGCAGTATCTGCCAGCTCAGAGCGAGTGAAAATGTTGTGCTTTTGGCTGTGCCCACTCTTTACATCAAGATTTCACCTTCTTCACCTCTTTATCTGATTTCAGTAGTCTTGCTCTGCAAAATGAAATCTCAAACATAAGGCGGAATGCATGACGCATTGCATTCTGGATGTCATGCATCCCTCCACTCTTCGCATGCATGCCGGCATTAATTACTCCGGTATACATGAAGAGAAACGCAACAGACAGCTCTCTCTGTAAGAGCGGCCCTTTGCGAGTGAAGGATTACTGGGTCAATGGCACAGAAATCCCTCTGGCATCCTTCTGCACATGCGCAGAAAGACGTGCGCTGTGGGGGGTGCTCAGAGTGATCCGATTGGATCCCTCCCAGGGTGGGCATCATGAATTGAAGCCCATAGGCTTCTTTTGGGCAAGGCCATCTGAAGACGTGTTGCCCACTGCATGCAAGCCCTGGAATGTATAACATTTCAGGGCTTGATGCGTATGAGAAATGTGGTCAGACCTCAGAAAAATTTAATTTTCGGGGGTTTGACTGAATTTCGGGCTTTGCTCCATCCCTCCCATTGTATCTATTGTGTACTTTGAAGGAACTCCCACACTGCTACCAATGGTTTCCATAGGTTGGTGCAAATGGGATGCAATCGGGAAACCGGCTGACGTGATCCCGACAGCTGGCTTTCCGACTGCTTTATCCTGGCTTGGGTTAAATGACAGGCATCTATATCTAGACGCCTGTCATTTCCCGATGCAGGGCGACAGGTGGCGACAGCCGCGGGCGGGGGGGGTTAGAGTTAGGGCACCCGGGGGGGGACTTAGGCACCCCCCCAGGAGGGTTAGGGTTAGGCCAGGGGGAGGGAGGGTTAGGGTTAGGCACCCCAGGAGGACTTAGGGTTAGGCACCCCCCCGGGGGACTTAGGTTTAGGCAGCGGGGAAGGGGGGTTTTATGGTTAGGCACTTAGAGGGGGGTATGGGTTAGGCACTTGGGGGGAGGTTAGGGTTAGGCACCCCTAAGGAGGGTTAGGGTTAGGGGGGTTAGGTTAGTTTTTACTTACCTCAGGACGTTCGGGATTTCCAGCGCTGTCGGGCTGCTGCTGCTGGGATCTGTTCAGCTGTCGGGCTGCCGCTGCTGGGAATCGAACCATGCGGCCGGCGGTATTTCATACCGATTCTGAGCAAACAACATTGCCAGGCCGACCATTACTCTGACTACACTGGCGCACAGAGCTCCAGCCAGCAGATGGCGCCGGCCCACTAGGAACACATGCTCCCTGCTGTCAACCACACACCAGACTCAGAGGAGTTGGGACAGAGGAGGAAAGTTCCTGGGGGCTCAGAACAGTGAGTGAGATGGGACTGTGCTGTCCCCCTCCCTGGAGACTGATACCAGGGCCCCTGTGCTGGCACTGCCCGTTCCCTGGAGACCAAACCCATTCTTTGGACCCTCTGTCCGGGGATTACCCCTGTTGCGGATCTATGTGGAAAGAGTGAGCCCATCACATCTGGAGTGTGGCCCCAGCAGAGCCTTAGAGTGAGCTCCCCCAATACCCTGCTACTGAACTCGTGGCTGCTGCATCAGGTTAGTGACCGGTACAATGTATCTGCTCTGTATCCCGGCAGTGACAGGCAGTGACGCACTCTATATTCCACCTGCAAAGGGATGTCTCCTACCATAAGGGGTGCTTGGCCTTGTGGGAAATCCTGATTTCATCACTCCGGGGGCCGTGCCTTGCATCCCCAGAGATACTGGGCTGCCCCCGGAGACTGTGCCTGGACTCAGGGCCAGATTAAGGTATGTGGGGGCCCCTGGGCAACAAACATGTGGGGGCTCCTATTAAATGTGACAAACTGGGGGTATGCACAATGGGGACCCCAGTAGTGCCAGTGCCCACAGTAGTAGTGCCCCGTATGCAGAGCCCACAGTAGTGGTGCCCTTTATGCAGTGCCCCCAGGAGTGGTGCCCCTTATGCAGTGCCCCCTATGCAATACTCAAATTAGTAGTGCCCCCAGTAGTCATGCCCCCTGTAGTAATACCCCCTGTGGTTGTGTCCCCAATAGTAATGCCCCCTGTATAACTACCCCCAGTAGTAATACCCCTGTAGTTGTGCCCACAATAGTAATGCCCGCCAGTAGTCATGCCCCCTGTGTGCCCAATAGTAATGCCCTAGTAGTAATGCCCCCTGTATAAATACCCTCAGTAGTAATACCCTTGTAGTTGTGCCCCCAGTAGTAATGCCCCCTGTAGTAGTGCCCCAGTAGTAGTGCCCCAGTAGTAATGCCCCCAAGTAGTAAAGCCCCCAAGAGTAGAGGCCCCCAATATTAATGCCCCCTGAGTAATGCCCCCAGAAGTGGTGCCCCCAATAGTAATGCCCCCCAGAGTAATGCCCCCAGTAGTAATGTCCCCCCTGAGTAAGGCCCCCAGTAGTAATGCCCCCCGAGTAATGCCCCCAGTAGTAATCCCCCCCAAGTAATGCCCCCAGTAGAAAAGCCAATTGCACTTAAAAAAAAAAGTTAATACCTTAAGCCCTGCTCCCGCTGCCGTCCACATCCATTCCGCCCTGCTGCTCCTCTCCGTCTCTCCCATAGTGCACTGCATGAGCCGGAAGCCGGAGCTCACGAATGAGCTTCAGGCTCCGGCTCCGGCTGACACTGCGGAGAGGGAGCTGGGCGCCCGCTGGTTACAATCAGCGGGCGTCTGGCAAATAATGCATCCCTGCGGCGCTGTGGTTAGGTTGGCCAGAGGAGACGGAATTGGTTCCGTCTCCTCCGGCTCACATTAACCCTTCAGGTGTGGGGGCCGAGGGACGATCGCCCCTGCTGTCGCCGCCCCCCACTTAATCCGGCCCTGCCTGGACTGTCGGCTCCTCCTCTGTGACTGGAGCCTAGTGCTGCAGGAGAATATCACACTGAAGTACCCGGCTCCTGTCACTGAGGAGTCGGCATTTTGGTGTCACACCCTCCGAGGGTGACACCCGCGTGCAGTGCGCACCTCCATAACGATGCCACTGGTGATAGGTAACTGCTGCTCAGCCTGTGACTGTAGGACTACAGGTCCCATCATGCCCTCATTACTGACCTGACTATAATGCTGTATAATATTATGTTGAATGAAATTACATTATTAGTAGTACAGCATTACAGTATTAGTAGTACACTATAATATAATTCTGTGATTAACATTTTATTTGTTGGGAGATCTTTACATATCTATTTTGCTATTGAGGACTCTGCTCATTTCATCTTCCAACTATCAGTCTGTGGTCTCCATTCCCCTTCCCACATCAAGACACTGGGGCAGGGCCGGCTCTAGGCATGTTCCACCTGAGCGGCCGCACAAGGGCGCCACCTACAGTGGGCGTGCCAATTTTCCTCCACCATTTTCCTGTCTGACAGCCCAAACTGTCACTCTGGCTGCCTCTAGAAAAATTCTTGCTGCCCACCCCGCTTCCTTCGGCTTTAGGACACCCGCGGCTGCTGCCCTATACTAAGCCACCAGTCCCAGGATTGGGCATTGCTGGGCGGGCTGGGAGTGACGTCACACGCCATCCCTGCCCGCGCAGTCTCTGACCCCATGCGGCAGTGGATGTTTCTAATGGCTGGGCTGCTGCTAGCGGGCAGGCAGCAGCCATCTGCGGCCACGGGACCAGCGAGCGGACTGAGGTCAGTCAGGTGGACGCTGTAGTCGTGATGTGTGACCCCAGGATGGAGGAGACAGACTGCGACTGCCGGCCCGGTGAGTGGTGACTCAGAGACTCGGTGAGTGCTGCCTCAGCCTGCCAGTGCCCTGAATGAAATAAGAAAAGTAAAACTGCGCTCTTCAGTCAGGAGGGGTGGGAATGAAGGGGATGTGTCAATACTAGGTATGGTGCTCAGAGGTGAAGGGGGAAAAATGTATAGGAGGTTGGCTATATGGGTACAAGGGGTGGGTATGGGTATAAATGAGTGCTGCACTGTATGCAGGAATACCTAGTCGTGCTGTATTAAGGCTAGAAATAGGAGACGGGTGCACTCTCTAAGGAGAGTGGTTACAGGAATGGGGGGATGGAGAGACAAGGACGCGGAGAAGGGGTGGGTGGATGTAGTGTGGTGTTGTGAGGAACAAAGTAGGCATAAAACAAAAGGGGCCAAATCGTTTATTAAGAAAACACAATACTGCTCCAGACGGCGGTATAATATATAGGGGTCTATTTACTAAGCTTTGTTAAGAGTTACCAGCCAATCAGCTCCTAACTGCCATGTCACAGGCTGTGTTGAAAAATTGCAATTAGGGGCTGATTGGCTGGTACCTTATCACCGTTCACTTTATCTCCTAACAAACCTTAGTAAATAGACCCCATAGTCATAGATGAACCTTCCCACTGTTAGTATGAGCAAGCCACCAGCACCCAGCCATTATATACCTAACACACTGTTTTAACAGTGGGAATAGTCATCCATGACTATGGGGTTTATTTACTAAGCAGTGTTAGGAGACAAAGTGAAACGAGATAAGGTACCAGCCAATCAGCTCCTAACTGCCATGTCACAGGCTGTGTTTGAAAAATGACAGTTGGGAGCTGATTGGCTGGCACCTTATCCCTTTTTACTTTGTCTCCTAACACTGCTTAGTAAATAGACCCATATACAGTATATTATACCGCCATCCGCAGCAGCATTGTGTCTTCTTGGTTTGTTCCCCTACTTTTGACTCCTTTGTGTTTTTGTTTCCTGTGGATTCATTTATTTAATTAAAAGATAGGAAACATATTAATTCTGTTCAGTTAACAAAAGAATTGGAGGGGGGGGGGCGCTACAACATTTCTCGCATAGGGTGCTAGTAGACCTGGAGCCGGATCTGCACTGGGGGGAGATTTATCAAGCCTTCTAAACAGGAGAAGTAAAGGTGTTGCCCATAGCAACCAATCAGATACTTGAGGGTAAATTTACTAAGTATATATATTCGTGTTGGTCCGAGATTGCAATCTTGTGTGAGTTTAGGCATATTTTTCAATTCTCAAATTTACTAATGGCAAACTCGGGTGAGATTTCTCTCTTTTCACTGATAAACTCGGGTGAGATTTCTCTCTTTTCACTGATAAACTCGGGTGAGATTTCTCTCTTTTCACTGATAAACTCGGGTGAGATTGCAAACCCGAATAAACTCACCATCGGCCAAACTTGGAAGTACTTTTCATGAGAAAGATATAACTCTGGAATTTACCAAAATTTGAGGTTACAATCTCGGGTGTAATTGTAGCAAACTCGCAGCTAAATTGAAGTTTCAATTAGACCACCTCCTGAGCTAGGAGTTTGGCAGAAACATACACAGATCAGTGTGATTTGTATAAGTTTCTGCATGTAAACACTATCTAAAGGGTTAATATATAAAAAAAAAAAATACGTAGGATTCCCCCTAAAAAAGCATTACCAGCCCCAAACTGCTCAGCCAGTCCTGGTTCCTAAAAAAACGGGGTCAAAAAAACTATAACTGTAGAGCGGCCGCTGATTGGCTGAAGGCTCCGGCTTCTGACAGTTTTTGGCCTCTAAAGTCACTAGCTGGGTAGTGATGCATGTGGTCACACATGCATTGCTACAGTCCGTTTGTTATTTTACCAAGACCGGGGATGCTACGGAGACCAGCGCAAGAACATAGGTGAGTATAGTTTTTTTTACAGGTACACCCATTGAATTTCTATTGGTCAAGGGAACCGACCAGCTGGCAGCAGGTAAGTATGTGAGTGTGGTAGGTGTATGTAATATAATTGTACAATCTGAGTTGTGTGTGTCTTGTGTTTTTTTCACAATTTTTTTTACAGCGGGGGGTACGGGGTGCCGGCCGCCTGCTGGCACTTGTTCTTTCACAAGAGCCAAAGGGCAGGCATGTTGGCACCTGTAGTTCCACTGTAAAAAAACAATAGTTAATATCTGTTTTCACCACTATTACCCCCGTACACACAGCCCAGGGATGCGAGGAAGAGCCCCAGGCTTCAGCCTAAGCCTGAGGTGCTTGGGAGAGGGGGGTCTCCTCCTCCTCTGAGATCCCCAGCTTGGGCTCACCAGCTTGGGGTGATAATGATTTGGTTGGGGAGACCCAGTGAAAGGGTCCCCAGGTTGTGGCATTACACCCAGGCCAGATTTGAGTCTGGTTTTAAAAATAGGGGGACCCCTATGCATTTTCCCCCCCCTATTTTTAAAACCAGGACTCAGCATCCCAGTTTTAGTTCCTAAAAATACGGGGTAACCCCTACTCGTTTTCCCCCCCCGTATTTTTAGGAACCAGTACTGGGGGAGCAGCCCAGGGCTGGTTATGCTTTTTGGGGGTGACCCTACATCATTTTTTTTTTATGTTAACCCTTTTTTACAGGTAGAACACAAAAGCAGCCTTCACATATCTCGCTGATAAGTGACGGCTGCTTGTTCAGGAGAGTTAGGCAGAGAAGACACTCCAATCTCAGGTGAGAAATCTATATCTAAACTTGCTACTTGGGTGAGAAATCTTGATCTGCTTCACCATCGCCCAACTCGATCACAGCTAGACTCACTTTTTAGTAAATTTGACAGTTCAGAAGCATCAAATCACATGAATTTCCGCGATGGAAATCGAGTTAAAAAAAAACAACAAACTCATTCAGACTCGATTCTTAGTAAATTTACAACCTAGAATTTAGTTGGTTGCTTTGGGTAAGACCGCTACTGGTCCTCTTTAGAAGGTAAGATAAATCTCTCCCACTGTCCCTGTCACATACAGCTCCTCTGACATACTGCAGGACCAGCCATAACCTTCTGAATTATTACTAAAATGTGCTGCTATGAACATTCTGATGATCTGTCTTGTTCTGTCCCTGCTCACTTTAAACAAAGAAACATAAGGACGAGCAGGAGATCAAGGCCCTCATTCAGAGCCGTACGCTCTGAGCAGAGCGCACGCTCTGAATGAGGGCCGCCCCTCCATAATTATGGAGCGTCCTCCTGGACGCTCGTATAGCTGTGGGTCACCACCCACAGCCTATACGAGCATGCAGTTTGATGGCCGCGATGGTCTTGACCATCGCGACCATCGCCACTGCGAGCCGGAGCCTGCGGTTGAGTTTTTCAACCGCAAGGCCCGGAGTGATTTTGGCTCTATCAGAGCCAAAATCACTTTCACTGACATCACTAGTGATGTCAGTGGGCCGGCTTCTGACGGTAGGCGCTCCCTTGGGAACGCCCCCGTCTGGGAGGCACGCCCCCGGCACGCCCACCAAAGGGGACGTGCTGTCAATCAACATCGACAGCACGCCCCCTTTGATCAGACACAACGAGCGAAGGAAAGTCCTTCGCTCGTCGCGTCTGACGCATGCGCACGACGGAGCTCCCGCCGTCGTGCGCATGCGCTGTGCACAACATCGACCCACTTGCGAGCGGACAGCCGCTTGCGAGTGGGTCTGAATCAGGCCCCAAGTACAAAAAGTGCATGCAGCTATATTATTTAAAGTTTCCTTTATAAACGCTGGCCATTGTGTAAAGATTGATGATACAACAGGTACTTGGTTATCACGTTGTGCATTTTATTAATGATCCTTTCTAAATCACAGACCACAGAGCCCCTACTTTGTGGCTGGGAAGCCGCAGAACAACTGCAGACCAGTGACAAGTTATAGTCTGACTGGAATACATTACAATAGGCCGCCATGTGTATTATGCAATTTACACTAAGTGTCATTCAACAGACAGTGCTTTATAGTTTAGAGAGCTTACATGAAACCCTGCCAAGATATTAGCAACTTACTGGCAATCAATTTGCAGTGGATTTTATGACTGCAGAGTCTGCAACAGAGTGTTGTGGCGCATACAAACTGGCAGTGATTATTTTAGGGGCAATGCTACGGACAGGGGTACAACAATATGTTATTCATTATCTATATTAATGTTGTGTGGGAGTTGTTCACACATTCATCTGGAAATCCACCATATTGCTGATCTGTGTTATTATAATGCCTACAGTAAGTTACATTATTAAAGGGTTTAACCTGCTATGCTTTTTTTTCTAGTTTCCTGTTGGTGTGAAAGTGTATTATACTGTACCTGTAAAGGTGCATACACACACAACGATTTTTTGAACGATTATTGTTAAACGATATCGTTTAACGATAATCATTTGAAAAAATCGTTCACTTTCTGAGTCAAACGATGAACGATTATTGTTCATGCGCATTCACGTTTGTAGTTTGTAGTTTGTAGTTCAGTCAGACTAGTCAACTCAACGATTTTCATTAAGTTAATATGCAAAAATCGTTTGTAGCTCATAAAAATCGTTCATTACATTTAAATGAACATAGTAAATGAACAACTTTAGTAAACGATTTTAGTTCATTTTTTCAAGGTAGAAAATCATTTACTAAAATCGTTCATTAACTCAATCGTTGTGTGTGTATGCAGCTTTAGTGACAACTAGGCAAAGAAGGCTAGGTAGGCAGCCTTATAGTGTACATTCACATAGAGTTAGAAAGGGGCACACAAGCTTAGGACAAGTACAGTAATGGCGTGTTCACACAAATGTGCAAAACGTAGACCTGCACAAAGACCCGCACGCACCTGTCAGGTGGAGAAACTCTTGTGAGTGGTCCCCCCCTCTCTGGTGTAAAGTATGACGAAGATGACCAGCAGCCAAATCTGATAGGTTGATTACATCTGGACCCCTCCCATCAATAGTGCATAAATTATTAATGTGATTGTTGTATTATATGCATTGTGTCCATCTATTGCATTCAGAGCGCAACAGATTAAGAATATTCTCACTTGATGTTTAATGGGAAGGCAACAAATGACTGTATTTAATTGGATTCTTTGTACGCAAATGGCAGATCAGAGACGCAGCCGCGAGGCATCTCCGTACAAATCAGAGCAGCTGAGGCATTAGCATCATTTTTCATTACCGCTACTTACAAAGACACAGCCATGACAGAATTAGGGTCCACCTCTGAATTAGGCCCACTGTCTCCAGACACTATTTTCTCCCATATACATGACTCTTCTTTACTGCATTATTTTGTGTACCAGTCGGGTAATGTAATTGTATTGCTAGCGTACACTGACCATTGGGGTGTGTGACCTTTGTGCACCTGTGTCCCGGCAGCCAGAAAATCTGAAAATTTGCCGCAATCATGTGATTATTGTCACAATTGGTGTCTCAGCGTTACCTGACTCAGGTGTTGAAATGGATTCAGCGGTGACTGGCTTGACTGGAACCATGGATAATGTAAATAGCTCTGTTTGCATAAGAATTATATGCCAGTGAGAACTGCCTTTGATGATAAATGACAGGAACAGGTAACGCTGGAGTGGAACCAGAGGGAAACTTGGAGAACCGGACTGGGACCGGCAGGAAGGCTTGCTGAGCTGGATGGGATATCAATAGGTAGACTTGGTGCGGTTGTGAAGCCGTATGGAGAATGAATTTGGAATCGGCTCTGGACTGGAGCAATATGGAATGAACTTTGAACTTGGAGTTGGCTTCGGGCTGGAGCAATATGGAATGGGTAACTTGGAACTTGGATCTGACTCCAGACTGGAGTACAGTGGAACTTGGAACTTGGATCTGACTCCGGACTGGAGTAGAGTGGAACTTGGAACTTGGAACTTGGATCTGACTCCGGACTGGAGTAGAGTGGAACTTGGAACTTGGAACTGACTCCGGACTGGAGTAGAGTGGAACTTGGAACTGACTCTGGACTGAAGTAGAGTGGAACGTGGAACTTGGAACTAGGATCTGACTCTGGACTAGGGGTGAGCGGGTTCGGATTTCTGAAATCCGAACCCCCCCGAGCCCCCCCGATCCGAGTCCGATCCGAATCAGGCTCGACTTTTCCCGCCTGACTCGGATCTGAAATCGAGGCAAAACGTCATCATCCCGCCTTCCGAGTCTCGCGGGTTTTGGATCCTATATAAGGTACCCGCGTCGGCGCCATTTTCTCACTCGGCTGTGGACAGTGAAAAGGGAGGGTGGGAGTTAGGGCTGTGTAGTGTAGTGTAGTGTAGTGCTGCTGTTGTCCACTACTTCAAAGTCCATAGGGGCTGGCTGTGTTGTGCTGTGCTGTTGTTGTTAATAGGGGCTGTGTCCACTACTTCAAAGTCCATAGGGGCTGGCTGGACTGTGTTGTGCAGTCAGTTCTCCATAGGGGCTGTGTCCACTCCAAAGTCCTGTGCAGTGTCCCAGTCCTAAAGGGGAGCTGTAGTGTTGTCCAGGGGGTGCTCTGTCCATCAGGGGTGCTCCCCCCAAGTGCTAAAAAAATAATATATTTTCTGTGTTTGTGAATTGTGTGCGCAGTAGCCGCACGTGCATCAACAAAGTAGTGCCAAGCGTGCGCCTGTGTCATAAGTAAAGGGCCGGCTGGCTTGACCGTTAAAGGGTGCTGTAACCCCCAAAGTACACTCCAGTCCAAACCAAAAAAAAAATTATTTTCTGTGTTTGTGAATTGTGTGCGCAGTAGCCGCACGTGCATCAACAAAGTAGTGCCAAGCGTGCGCCTGTGTCATAAGTAAAGGGCCGGCTGGCTTGACCGTTAAAGGGTGCTGTAACCCCCGAAAGTACACTCCAGTCCAAACCAAAAAAAAAATTATTTTCTGTGGTTGTGAATTGTGTGCGCAGTAGCCGCACGTGCATCAACAAAGTAGTGCCAAGCGTGCGCCTGTGTCATAAGTAAAGGGCCGGCTGGCTTGACCGTTAAAGGGTGCTGTAACCCCCAAAGTACACTCCAGTCCAAACCAAAAAAAAAAATATTTTCTGTGTTTGTGAATTGTGTGCGCAGTAGCCGCACGTGCATCAACAAAGTAGTGCCAAGCGTGCGCCTGTGTCATAAGTAAAGGGCCGGCTGGCTTGACCATTAAAGGGTGCTGTAACCCCCAAAGTACACTCCAGTCCAAACCCAAAAAAAATTATTTTCTGTGTTTGTGAATTGTGTGCGCAGTAGCCGCACGTGCATCAACAAAGTAGTGCCAAGCGTGCGCCTGTGTCATAAGTAAAGGGCCGGCTGGCTTGACCGTTAAAGGGTTCTGTAACCCCCAAAGTACACTCCAAACCAAAAAAATATATATTTTCTGTGTTTGTGACTTGTGTGCACTGTGGCTGCACGTGCATCAACAAAGGAGCAGCGCCAAGCGTGCGCCTGTGTCCCATAAGTAAAGAGCCAGCTGGCTCATTTCTTAAAGGGTGGTGTAACCCACAAAGTGCACTACTCTCCAGCAAAAATAAAAAAATATTTTCTGTGTTTGTGTGCGCTTTAGCCGCACGTATATATATCAATATAACATAAATGGAGGACCAAACTTTCTCCGATAAAAATAAAATAGGGAAAGATCAAGAACCACTTCCTCCTAGTGCTGTTGCTGCTGCTGGGAGTTGTTCATCATCCCAGAGAGGAAGTAGGAACATCACTACTTTTACTAAACAATTGACCCTCCAACAGTCCCTAGCGATGAGGATGAAGTACGACAGCAGTCATCCTGAAGCAAAACGTATAACTGAGGCCTTGACTGCTATGTTGGTGTTAGACGTGCGTCCGGTATCCGACATTAGTGCAGTGGGATTTAGACAATTGATGGAGGTAGTGTGTCCTCGGTTCCAAATCCCGTCTAGATTCCACCTGCATCCTCAAAGCAGCAGCGACAAGCATGCGTCTGTCTGTTAAAGGGTGGTGACACCCTCAAAGTGTGCTACACAAACAATTAAAATATTGTTCTTTTTTTTTCTGTCTTTGTGAATTGTGTGGGCTGTAGCCGCACCTGCATCCTTAAAGCAGCAGCGACAAGCGTGCGTCTGTCTGTTAAAGGGTGGTGACACCCTCAAAGTGTGCTACACAAACAATTAAAATATTGTTCTTTTTTCTGTCTTTGTGAATTGTGTGGGCTGTAGCCGCACCTGCATCCTTAAAGCAGCAGCGACAAGCGTGCGTCTGTCTGTTAAAGGGTGGTGACACCCTCAAAGTGTGCTACACAAACAATTAAAATATTGTTCTTTTTTTTTTGGTCTTTGTGAAATGTGTGGGCTGTAGCCGCACCTGCATCCTTAAAGCAGCAGCGACAAGCGTGCGTCTGTCTGTTAAAGGGTGGTGACACCCTCAAAGTGTGCTACACAAACAATAAAAATATTCTTCTTCTTTTGTCTGTCTATGTGAATTGTGTGGGCTGTAGCCGCACCTGCATCTTTAAAGCAGCAGCGACAAGCGTGCGTCTGTCTGTTAAAGGGTGGTGACACCCTCAAAGTGTGCTACACAAACAATTAAAATATTGTTCTTTTTTCTGTCTTTGTGAATAGTGTGGGCTGTAGCCGCACCTGCATCCTTAAAGCAGCAGCGACAAGCGTGCGTCTGTCTGTTAAAGGGTGGTGACACCCTCAAAGTGTGCTACACAAACAATTAAAATATTGTTCTTTTTTTTTTGGTCTTTGTGAAATGTGTGGGCTGTAGCCGCACCTGCATCCTTAAAGCAGCAGCGACAAGCGTGCGTCTGTCTGTTAAAGGGTGGTGACACCCTCAAAGTGTGCTACACAAACAATAAAAATATTCTTCTTCTTTTTTCTGTCTATGTGAATTGTGTGGGCTGTAGCCGCACCTGCATCTTTAAAGCAGCAGCGACAAGCGTGCGTCTGTCTGTTAAAGGGTGGTGACACCCTCAAAGTGTTCTACACAAACAATTAAAATATTGTTCTTTTTTTTTCGGTCTTTGTGAAATGTGTGGGCTGTAGCCGCACCTGCATCCTTAAAGCAGCAGCGACAAGCGTGCGTCTGTCTGTTAAAGGGTGGTGTAACTCTCAAAGTGCTCCAAAAAATAAAAAACTATTTTTTTAATGTGTTTGTGACTTGTGTGCGATGTAGCCGCACTTGCATCCTCAAAGCAGCAGCGACAAGCGTGCGTCTGTCTGTTAAAGGGTGGTGACACCCTCAAAGTGTGCTACACAAACAATAAAAATATTCTTCTTCTTTTTTCTGTCTTTGTGAATTGTGTGGGCTGTAGCCGCACCTGCATCCTTAAAGCAGCAGCGACAAGCGTGCGTCTGTCTGTTAAAGGGTGGTGACACCCTCAAAGTGTGCTACACAAACAATAAAAATATTCTTCTTTTTTCTGTCTTTGTGAATTGTGTGGGCTGTAGCCGCACCTGCATCCTTAAAGCAGCAGCGACAAGCGTGCGTCTGTCTGTTAAAGGGTGGTGACACCCTCAAAGTGTGCTACACAAACAATTAAAATATTGTTCTTTTTTTTTCGGTCTTTGTGAAATGTGTGGGCTGTAGCCGCACCTGCATCCTTAAAGCAGCAGCGACAAGCGTGCGTCTGTCTGTTAAAGGGTGGTGACACCCTCAAAGTGTGCTACACAAACAATAAAAATATTCTTCTTCTTTTTTCTGTCTTTGTGAATTGTGTGGGCTGTAGCCGCACTTGCATCCTCAAAGCAGCAGCGACAAGCGTGCGTCTGTCTGTTAAAGGGTGGTGTAACCCTCAAAGTGTGCTCCACAAACAATAAAAATATTCTTTTTTTTTTTCTGTCTTTGTGAATTGTGTGGGCTGTAGCCACACTTGAATCCTCAAAGCAGCAGCGACAAGCGTGCGTCTGTCTGTTAAAGGATTACATCGGTGACAGCATCCAAGTAGGCATGTCAGACAGTCCGTACCTGTACTGGCAGGAAAAAGAAGCAATTTGGAGGTCCCTGTACAAACTGGCTCTATTTTACCTGAGTTGCCCCCCCTCCAGTGTGTACTCCGAAAGAGTGTTTAGTGCAGCCGGGAACCTTGTCAGCGAAAGGCGTAGGAGGTTGCTTCCACAAAATGTGGAGAAGATAATGTTCATAAAATGAATTATCAACTCTTCCAGGGAGACCAGCCTCCAGAACGTACAAAGGGACCTGTGGTTCCAGCAGGGATGAATTAATACTCTGTGAGGATGAAGATGTACACACTGAAGAGGGTGAGGAATCGGTGGATGAGGAGGATGAGGATGACATCTTGCCTCCGTAGAGCCAGTTTGTGCAGGGCCAGATTAATTGCCAGCTTGTTTTGTGGGGGCCCAAACGAACCAATCATTTCAGCCACAGTTGTATGGCAGACCCTGGCGCTGAAATGATTGGTTTGTTAAAGTGTGCATGTCCTGTTTATACAACATAAGGGTGGGTGGGAGGGCCCAAGGACAATTCCATCTTGCACCTCTTTTTTTTCTTTGCATTATGTACAGTTTGGGGCCTAGTTTTTCAATGCCATCCTGTCTGCCACTGCAGTTTCACGCCTAGATGGGTCACGTGTTTGTGCCGCCCACTCGTGTCGCTTAGCATAGTCATCCAGCTACCTCGGTGCAACCTTCTGGACATAAAAACACTATTGTGAGGTGTGAGGTATTCAGAATAGACTGGAAATGAGTGGAAATTAAGGTTATTGAGGTTAATAATAGCATAGGAGCAGAAAAACCTACAAATTCTGTGATTTTAGCTGTTTTTATGCTTTTTTTCAAAAAAATACAGATCCAAAACACAAAACCCAGAACCCAAAACACGGAAGGGTGGTTTTGGCAAAACCAATCCAGATCCAAAACACGAAGAAAGATCCAGATCCAAAACCAAAACACAAAACACAAAAAGTGGCCGGTGCACACCCCTACTCTGGACTGGAGTAGAGTGGAACTTGGAACTTGGATCTGACTCCGAACTGGAGTAGAGTGGAACTTGGAACTTGGAAATGACTCCGGACTGGAGTAGAGTGGAACTTGGAACTTGGATCTGACTCCGCACTGGAGTAGCGTGGAATGACCTTGTAACTTGGATCTGACTCTGCACTGGAGTAGCATGGAATGAACTTGTAAATTGGATCTGACTCCACACTGGAGTAGCGCGGAATGAACTTGTAACTTCGAAGCAAAGGTTTCACACTAGGAACTCAGGAACTCGGATCATGCTGCAGCAGGACCTCTGGATATGCCACGTATTGCTGTTAGCAGGATTTCTGAATATGCCAGGTATTGTTGTAAGCAGGATTTCTGGATATACCAGGTATTGCTGTAAGCAGGATTTCTGGATATACCAGGTATTGCTGTAAGCAGGATTTCTGGATATACCAGGTATTGCTGTAAGCAGGATTTCTGGATATACCAGGTATTGCTTTAAGCAGGATTTCTGGATATACCAGGTATTGCTGTGAGCAGGATTTCTGGATATACCAGGTATTGCAGTTAGCAGGATTTCCGAATGAACTGGTCTAGGAACCAATAGGAGCAAGAGCCTGGGACACTCAGAAGTAGCATGAACTATACACTACGGAAAGTAATGAGATGTTCAGGTCCAGAATGATATCAGAGGAAGATATTTATACCCTGGGTCTTGTAGGAATTGATGGATACAGTCAGGTGGTCTGGTGGTAGCACTCTGAGTGGTGGAGGGCACAACATGCAGAGGGAGCAATCACCTCTGCAGTACTGATAATCAGAATCAGAACTACACTTGTGACTCCAATCAAGATCAGCAGTGCTCACAGGCAGAGGAGACCCAGGTGAACAATCACTGTGGAAAGCAGAGCACAGTCTAAAAGCATACACAGAGAAGTTACAGCCAGCACGAACTAGAGCAGATCTCCCAGGTGAATTGCACACACAGATTCACGGAGCAGCTGGCTCAAGTCTCAAGGCAAAAGGTAAAAACTAGCCAGGGTGGTGACAATTATGACTTGGTGACTGATTCTCCTGCTCACACCCAGCCCCTGATGACCTTCTCCACTTTAGTTATTGATAACGCTGATCTTATTAGACCCTTTATCCTCCACAGCTCACATACAGCGGTCAGCCACCAGTTAACACAATGCATTTTACGGCTGGAGAATGATGGGAAACAACAAGACCTGTGTGTTTCCAAAACCACACTAAGTTTATTCTGAGTAAAGTCACTACTTTTATAGTACTCTGATTTACATACAGACAAAAAAAATTCAGTCTGCACATGTGCAGCAAATTTTCTTATAAAAATTATATATGAATATATTTAGCATATTCCAAGCATTACATACATCGTCAGTAGATGGCAGTATTGACTAGTTTATCAATAAACAAATATTATTACTACTATCTATAGCTTTAAATCTATATGACCTCTCTCAAGGGATTTATTAGCTATGTCTAGTCTTAGAGACAATACATCATTGGTATAAGGCAGTCTCTTGACAACATACACCATTGTTCTCAATAGGACCATATAATCTCTTATCTTTCCTGTCATATAACTCAGACTTGAATACAAAGGATGAACACACTCTACTATAGTCTAAATTGTCTAACATAAGTTATTACATTTCTAAGAGCTAGAATAGATAGATAAGGAATGAGGCCCTTCTCAGGCACAAATGTCTCACACTGAATATCATTTCTTCCTAGCATTTGAACACAAAATGGAGTCATGCTTTAACATGATTCTTCACTTTATCAGTTATCAAAATGAATTTGCTTGTACTTGATTACAAACCAAGGGCCTGATTCAGTATGGACCGCAGCTACGTAATCGCTACGTAATCGCATGCAATAAATCTGTGAAAATATGCTAATGTCTGCCACCGCTCAGCCAGCATAGAGACGCCCACTACTGCCTTCTCACATCCGTAATACCTCGCAGTCCTGTGTATACATCAGTAACATCGGAGAACATCGTTCCGTCACGCACAGTTACAGCAGGGTCTGACTTGTCTCACAAATTGCAAGTCTTGTCACACGCAGTGAGTACTCAAGATGCGTAGGAAATCACCGTGGCTAATTTATGCACGCTCATGCAATGGCGTTCCAACGGACAGGCACTCCTGTGTTTTTCCAACCACTCCCCCGTCACCACCTCCAAATGCTCACGGCCTGTCACTCACTCTGCGATGGATTCCACAGTGCATCCATAATCACAGTGTGATCGCATGAGCAGTGCGGTGCATATGCATGCATAGTACACAACAATTGGCCCGTTTTGCGTATGCTGTCGCAATTGCGATCCATGCTGAATCAGGCCCCAAAATAACTGTCTTGGGCCTCTCTCTTAGGAATATATTTTTCTAAGTTGTAGTGCAATAAAGGTATTGGGTTATCTAAATTGTATAACTTATGTTTGGTAGCTACTGTACGTACTAAGTAGCTTTATAGCATTTATTTGTTACTGCTTTCTCCTGAAGTTCTGCCACCAGGATATGTATTCCTACTCTTTGATTTTTGCATACATTAGTCATTTAACCACTGGCCTGGTCGCATTTTTCCGACCACACCAGGCTGTGCGCTATCTGATCTGGTCTAAATAATTCGACCAGTCAGATACACAGTGTGGGCGGCTGCATGCCTGCACCCTCCCCCAGTGTCTCCTGTGCTACCGATCACAGCTGAATGGTCAGCACAGCAGGACCCCCACCCAGAGGCTGATTAGCAGCCACTGGGAAAAAGTAAATGAACCCCCCCCCTCACCCCCTAAAGTTTGCCTGGTGCCTGAAGCCACTGTGAAAATGAAAGTCGCAATGGTCGCAATGTTACCATTGTTACCAGTGTTATAATGGTGGTAATCTGATGTTCCAATGTTTCAAATATTTTTTTTTATGTAAATTTATTTTGGATAAGTTGAAATACATGTTCTTCGCCTAATTCACTCATAAAAAAAACCCCCGTCAATTTCTGAGCAATTTTTAGAACAACAATTTGTCAGTTAGGTAGTTAAAGCACTATATTGTTTTCTAGTACTTATATTAATGCTTCACATGCTCTGTAGAAAAGTGATACATTTGTCAATCATTTACAGTAGGGGGAGATATATCAGGTCTTGGGGGTCTAGTTACTAAGAAGTGTTAGGCGACAGAGTGAAAAGTGATAAGGTATTTGCCAATCAGCTCCTGTCATTTTTCAAACACAGCCTGTGAGATGGCAGTTAGGAGCTGATTGGCTGGTACCTTATCACTTTTCACTGTGTCTCCTAACACTGCTTAGTAAATAGACCCCTTGGAGAGAGAATAAGTGGAGAAGTTGCCTGAAGCAACTAATCAGCTTCTCACTATCATTTATCTAGCACAGTCAATGAAATGATAGCTAGGAGCTGATTGGTTGCTTTGAGCAACAACTTTTTCTCTCTCTCCAACATCTCAAAATTAGTAAGTACAATTTATAAAACACCCTTTAGCAGAAATGTTTGTAAGGGAACAGGCCCTCTCACAGAGGTGCAAAGCTCCATCAATAGAATATTTGATTTACACTCTTGCTATGCCATTCCAAATTGCATTTGCCAATGCGCATTTTTCAGAATGAACAGAGGTGGAACATCGACAGTCAATTAATTCTACATTGTGGGAAGGTTGGTGCAGTGCCAGGAATGCTTAAGGCCAATCTCCACCATCGAAATGTGAACGATTACGAGTCCAAATGTGACAGGAGGTCTATATTTCACAGAAAAATAAATGTCCTCATACTGTACATTCCAGATGGGTAACAGGTACAGTACTCATTACTAGGTTTAGTTATATGTATCTATGAAGGAGAAAATCAGACAATGTCCCTGTGTATGAGAGGAAAGGGAGGTGCCTGTGATGGGTCCGTGTTTTCTCACTGCTCACTGAGGATAAAGACAGATTAGCTGCGACTGTTTCTTGGCAGAGCAGATGGGAAGAGAGGGGCATGCTGAATCCCAACAAGGAAAGAGCACAGGCTGGATGCCAGCTCAATTCAGTTTTACAGAAGACAGGAGCTAGGAGAAAAATCAGACAGGGCAGACAAGAAAGGATGAGTCAGAAAGATAGAGCGTAAACCTTAGCGTTTATTTCAAGATTGTTAACTAACAAGTGACTGTTTAATACTTTACGTTGTGCCACTTAGAACTCACACATTCATGAATCAATGAGAAGTGTTTACATTGGGATCACCTCTAAACAATGAGCACAATTCTTAGACGCTGCCAGTACAACAGATGACAATGCCGAGGGTGTGTGATGTGATTCCAGATTCTAGATTTGTTCTTGGGGCTTGATATAAGCCACTTATAATGTATATTATACTTCCGGCAGGGGGATTTGTGGAATAAAATGGCATTCAGACATCTTGTAATTTTCATTCTTTTTTTTGTCTTTGGAACTGTGTACGGTGACTTGCCAAAGTCACATTGATTTGGAAGTACTATAGAGCAGAAAATTCAATTGCTCTTAACTGGATTGTTTGGGAGGTTTTTTTTTAGCAATATTTTTTTTTGTCTCCATCACAGCCAGGAGATTTTAATTAAATGGCAAAGTTAAGTTAGGAACGCGCTACGTCTGCACAAAAATGTAGTTTGTTTTGCTTTTTTTATTGTCTTTGTAATTAGGAATGGATCTATATTCTAGGGTCACCTTAATAAAAAAGCGTTGGCTCTGAGCAGGTCTAGCGTACTAACATTGGAATTAGGTGCAGAATTCGTACTAAACATACACCGAATTAGACACTTTTATAGTCTATCTTACAGTAGACAGATAAGGGCTAATTGTGTTTCGAAATCCAATGATAGTAAATGATTTCTAATAACTGTCTTTCCAATAGGTATGTCTGTTAGTATAAACTAGAGATGATCGGGTCCGGCTCTCTGAGAACCGGACCCACCCGAACTTCCAGTTCCGAGGCGAGAACCGAGGCAGGCTCGGGTTTTGTGCATGACTCGGATCTTAACGAGGCAAAACGTCATTCTCCTGCTGACGGATTCTCGCGAGTTTTGAATTAGATAAAGGTCCCCGCGATCTGCGCCATTTTTCACTCCAGCTGTAAAGAGAAGCTAGCAGACGTAGTCAGTCACTGTCAGTCACTTAGTGTGTGTGTCCAGTCAGGGTCGTGGCCTGATGGCTGCTGCTGTGTTGTCCATAAAAGGGCTTAGGCTGCAGTATATAAAGGGGGGCTTCCTTCAGTGGGTGCTGCAGCCGCTGTGTCACTTGTCCTGTCAATTAACTGTGATGTGGCTGCTGCTGTATTGTTGTCCTGTCCATCAGGCTAGGGCTGCAGTTCATTAAGGGGTGCTGTGTTGTCCATGGGGGGGTGCTCTGTCAATTAGGGGTGCTCTTCCCCAGTTTAAAAAAAAAAGTTTTTCTTTTATTGTGTGTGCGTGTTAGCAACTTAGCTGCGCTATTATTGTTCAGTAACACTGCCGCAGTTTATCGTCCACGTACTGTATTTGTGACTCTGCAGGTGATCTGTCTGCACTCGGCAGGGGTGCTCTGTTGTCCATCAAAAAGAGGTGCTGTCTGTGTTGTTCATCAAGGGGCTGCTGCCTCATTTAGGGGTGCTCTTCCCCAGTGTGAAAAAAATAAAAGTGAAATTAAATTAATAATATTGATATCAATCCACAAAAAAGTGCTTTTTTTGTGTGTGTGCATTAGCAACTTAGCTGCGCTATTATTTTATGATGACACTGCCACTGTTTATCGTCCATGTATTTGTGACTATGCAGGTGGTCTCTCTGCCCTCGGCAGGGGTGCTTTGTTGTCCATCAAAAAGGGGTGCTGTCTGTGTTGTTCATCAAGGGGCTGCTGCCTCATTCAGGGGTGCTCTTCCCCAGTATGAAAAAAATAAAAGTGAAATCAAATTAATAATATCAATATATCAATCCAGAAAAAAAAGGATTTTTTGTGTGTGTGTGTGCATTAGCAACTTAGCTGTGCTATTATTGTTTGGTGACACTGCCAGACAGACCGCAGTTTATTGTCAGTGTATTGTGACACTATAAGTCGTAGCGCAGTGTGTTATTTTTATTCATAAATAATTAATCTCGTGACACTGTGGCAGCTCAGTCTAATATTCAACTTTTCACTTCTTTCCTCAATTATGAATAAATGATTACTCTACACACCGACTTCAAGACCACAACAAAGTGCTAAATAACATGCAATATATATAAAACATAATTACATCACTATAAGTGGTAGCACAGTGTGTTTTTCTTATAAATAAATAATTAAATAAATAATTAATCTTATCCACTAAGGCCCTCATTCAGAGGCGGTTGCAAGAAGCGAGCGCTCTCTCTGAATGAGGGCGGCCACTTGATTTTTTAAGTGCGGCCTCCTGGTCGCTAGCTAAGCTGTGGGTTACCACCCACAGCTTTAATGGCCGACCAGGGCGATGGTCGCGATGGTCAAGACCATCGCGACCATCGGGGCTTGCGACGAGACCCTAAGGTTGGGTCTCGGCAACCGCAAGCCCCAGGGAGCTTCCTGTTCTGATCGAGCAGGAAGCTCCCCACTGACATCATTGCTGATGTCAGTACAGCCGCCCACAAAATGGCATGCGTTCCGTCAGGAACGCCTCCATTTGTGTAGCCACCCCCCCGCCCCGCCTACAAAACGGGGCAAGCTTTCGATCAACATCGACAGCCGCCCCTTTTCTCTCTCGCTTCGGGGCTTGAGCGTGCACAGTGCAGCTGCTGTGCGTGCACAGGGCCTTAACATCGACCCGGTTGCGAACGCTCAGCGCTTGCGACCGGGTCTGAATGAGACCCTAAGTGTTAGCGCAGTGTGTTATTCTTATTCACAAATAATCTTGTGACACTGTAAGTGGCAGCGCAGTGTGTTATTCTTTTATTATTCATTAAAGATCTTGTGACACTGTAGGCCATTGATATCGCAGTGTAATATTTAAAATTGGTACAAATTGACGTGTGTGCTGTACCCCACTTCATTCGTGTTTGTTGATATGGAAAACGATCAGTTGAGACTTGAGAGCAGGAACCACATACTAGTGCTGGAGCTGCTGCCAGTACCACCAGTCATGATGATACTAGTCCATCTACATCATCTACTAAAGATGATTCCCCAGCGTATACGTGGCTTAAGTCAAGGCATCTAAAATCAAGAATCAATCTTTTACAGTGGTAAAGAAGAAAACATTAAAGTGAAAGTTAGCTGCAGAAAGACATAAAATTGGCAGTATGCCAGTTTCACCACATGAAGTGGCAAGGAAAGGCTAAGGCTTTGGCCTTTATTTATGACTGGTGGTTCTGCCTCTTATGATGATGTAAGCACAAATGAATATGCTGACATAAAAATTGAGGATGCTTCTGTGGAAGTGCACCAGGATGAGCAGGATATTTCTGTAGCTGATGCTAATGGGGATGTTGATGATGAGGATGTTGATTATGAGGATGTTGTTGATGTTGTTTGTGTAAATTAGGTATCAGTGGATGAAACAGTTGTTGCCCATGATAAGTAAAAGCTCATTGTTATACCTGGGCACAAGACAAAAATACTTGGTTGTGTTGACTCATCTACATCACCAGTGGGTTTTTTTGGGAAAGTTTAATTTTTTTCTCAGCAGATGCACTTGCTGGAGAAACTGAAGGAGAAGCCTCCGCTGCATCATGTGCCAATTGAGCTGACAATTTGCTTACCAATAGCTCTTTGCATCTCTTCAGATCTGTGTCCATTGGGAAGAAAGACACAATGTCTTCATCCACTCTTAGCAGCAGCAGGCATAGCACTCAAGGATTCTCAAGAAAGACACAAGATAAAACTTAAATCTTAACTCTTGCATTTGCTCTGTTCGGTTTGTCCACATATCTGTGGTTGTGGACAGTGGATACAACAGCATTTTGGAGGCCACTAATTAAGTTTTTTTAATGTGCCTGTACAGGTTGGGAAAGCTTTTCTAGTGAAGTGGAATCTTTGCACAGGATTGTTTAACAGTCAACTGTTTTTTTTATAACACTACTAGTAGTCTTCCTTGTCCCCTTCTGGAATGAAAATCCACTCCCAGCAGAAGCAGGAATAGCGCTCAAGGATTTTCAAGAAAGACACAATGTAAGACTTAAAACGTAAATCTTAAATCTTGGATTTGCTCTGTTCAGCTTGTCCACATATCTGTGGTTAAGTGGACAGTGGGTACAATGGCAATTTGGAGTCCACTAATTAAATTTTTTTTAATGTCCCTGTACAAGTTGAGAAATGCTTTTCTAGTGAATTCAAATCTTTGCAAAGGATTGTTTAACAGTCAATTGTTTTTGAAAGCACTATTAGTAGCTGGTCCCCTTCTGGGATGAAAATCCACTCCCAGCAGCAGCAGGAATAGCACTCAATGATTCTTCTGGGGCAAGGATTGATGTGAATGAGTAAAATAATTTTTGTAAATGCCTCCCATCCTTCTCTCCCCTCCTCTCTCATAAATTTGCTTCAGAATCAAAAAATGAAATTACATTTACTACTAATCAAATCTGTCTTTCCCTGCCTTCAACTACATACATACTCCAACTCACTTAGTCTTCTTGAATAATAAAAACATTTGTTTCCTGATGTGCCATGTTGGAAGTTGAACTGCCACGTGTTTGTGCCGCCCACTGCTGCCACTTAGCTTAGTCAGCCAGCTAGCTTGGTGCAAATTTTGGCCCTAAACTTGATTAAATCATAATATAGTGAGCCATGCCTGCTGCTGCAGCTGGGAGTGGATTTTCTCATCACAGAAGGGTATTCTAGTAGTGCTTTCCACATAAAAAAAGCATTTTCCAACCTGTACAGTGACATTAAACAAAACATAGTTAGTTAGTGGCCTCAAAGTGCCACTTAACCAGCACAGATATGTGGACAAGTGTAAGATCTATTATTTAAGACAGGGGTAGCCAACCCTGGACCTTGAGAGCTACCAACAGTGCATGTTTTCCAGGTCTCCTCACAGAAACACAAGTGTAATAAATAATTAATGTGTTGTTGAGTAATGATTACACCTGTGCACCAGCTAGGTGGTCTGGAAAACGTGAACTGTTAGTAGCTCTTGAGGACCGAGGTTGACTACCTCTGATTTAAGGCCTTACGTTGTGTCTTTTTTGAGAATCCTGCGCCTGCTTCTGTGCTAGGAGTGGATTTTCATCCCAGAAGAGGACCAGGAACAGTGCTTTCCAAAAACACTTGACTTAAATAATCCTTTGCAAACCTTCTGTAAAGGCATTTCCCAACCTGTACAGGGACATTAAAAAAACAGAGAGTTAGTGTCCTTCAAACTGCCATTGTTCGTACTGTCCACTTAACCACATCAGATATGTGAACAAATGGAACAGAGCATTAAATGCAACATTTCAAATTCAAGGTTTAAGTCTTACGTTGTGTCTTTCTTGGGAATTCTTGAGTGCCATGCCTGCTTGCTGGGAGTGGATTATCATCCCAGAAGGGATGAAGACATTGTTTTTTTTCCCAACGAACACAGGGCCTGATTCAGAGCCGGACACTCTGACAAGAGTGCTCGCTCTGAATCAGGGCCCTCCTACCTAAAATTGGAGCGGCCTCCTGGCCGCTCGCATAGCTGTGGGTGACCACCCACAGCTTATGCGAGCGGCCAAAAAGATGGTCATGATGGTCAAGACCATCGCGACCATTGGGCTTGCGATGACACCCTGGATGACACCCAGGAGTGCTTTTGGCTCTATCAGAGCCAAAAGCACTCCCACAGATATCACTAGTGATATCCCATGGGAACGCCTCCGTCTGGGCAGCAATGCCCCCGGCATGCCCACCAAAGGGGGTGTGCTGTAACTCACCATCGACAGCAAAGTGTTCATGTTGCCCAAAGCAACCAATCAGATTGTAGTTATCATTTCTCTATTGCATTCTAGAAAATTATAGACAGGATCTGTCTATGGGCAACATGAACACTTTTCATATTTAGAAACTTTAGTAAATAATTATACCCCTTAGAGGCCCTTTCACAAAAAAACTTCCTTTGCTTTACTTGAGCTGCCCACCTTCCAGTGTGTACTCAGAAAGAGTTTTCAGCATAGCCGGGAACCTTGTCAGTGATCGGCCTGAGACTACTTCCCCAAAATGTGGAAAAGATGATGTCCATCAAAATGAACTACATAGTCTACAAGAAAGACCTTTACCATTGATTACATGCAATAATGACAGAGGCACTTGTAATAGTGGATTACAGAGGGGATAAATTAATATTGTGTGAAGAAGATGATGTATACATCACCCCAGATTATACCATCACCCAAACCTATATTGTCATCCCATCCTGTCTTGTGTATAAATTACAGCTGCGTTCCCTGTTATATTGGGGATTCATTGTCCACTTTAGTGGATGTGAGCTCCATTTTAGTCCATATCATCACCACACCCCCTACACATCTTCTGACCTGGGCTACAGGAGGAGCAGCTGCACTCTGGAATACGGTTGCATGGAGTTGCCCCTCTGACTCACTGAAATTCAGGTAGAGTGACCATGGGAAGGGAGTAGGGACACTATAATCAGAGTACACAGTTTTAGCTGCTTTATTCCATTTCTTAAACCATATCCTCTAGTTTCACCTTTGAAACTGTTTATGTAAATCTCAGCAGAGGCGTTTGTGATGCCATGGCTAATGCGCACACACACCAAAAAAAAAACACATTGATTGATTGATTAATTAATTCATTTTCTTTTGGCACTTGGGAGGGAGAGGACCCGAACAAGGCAGCAGCTTCTTCATAAACAACACAGGAAGCACCCATGACACACATAAAAAAAAACAAATTAATTGATTGATTGAATACATTTTGGGGGGGAACTTGGGAGGGAGAGCACCCAAACAAGGCACCAGCCTCTTGATAAATGACACAGGCAGCACATTCATAGATGAATGACGTTGACGGCCTTGCATCATCATCATGACTGCTGCTGGCAGCTACAAGACTGGTATGTGGATCCTGCTCTCCTGTCATGTGACTGTCCTCCATCCCCACTGCTGTCTTACAGCTGTGTCACCAAGCAATTATTACACAGCTAAGTTGTGGCTAACGCACACAATCAACCACACACACTGGTGGTGTGGCTAACACGCACACACAAAAAAAATAGTTTTTATTTTCACACTGGTGGTGTGGTTAACACGCACACACAAAAAATTGTTTTTATTTTTTTCACACTGGGGGTGAAGAACAACACCCCAGATGGACAGAGGACGCTATGGACAACACAGCAGAACACCCAGCCAGCCCTTATGGACAGAAGCCAGCCAGCCCCTATGGACTACAGCCAGTCATCCCCTATGGACAGGGTAACAGCCAGCCGGCCCCTATATGGATTATGGACAACAGCCAGCCAGCCCCTATATGGATTATGGAAAACAACCAGCCAGCCCCTATGGACAGCAGCCAGCCAGCCCCTAGAGACAGGACAACCTCAAAACAGCCAGCCCTTATGGACAACAGCCAGCCAGCCCATATGAACTACAGCCAGCCAGCCCCTATGGACAGGACAGCAGCCAGACAAGCCATATAATGTATGGATTATGGACAACAGCCAGCCATCCCCTATGGACAACAGCCAGCCAGCCCCTATGGACAGAACAACTTCACAAGTCACAACAGCCAGCCAGCCCCTATATGGACAACAGCCAGCCCCTATGGACATTAAGCATCCAGCCCCTGAGTGACAACACAACTGTAGCTAGCCCTATTATGCACCACAGCAGCACAGCAGATTGCGGGACCTTTATACAATCCAAAGCCTGCGAGAATCCGACAGCGGGATGATGACGTTTTGCCTCGTTTTGAGATCCGAGTGAGGCGGAAAAATCCAAGCCAGCGCGGATCTGACTTGGATCCCCTAAGTTTGGGTGGGTTCGGTTCTCTGAGATCTGAACCCGCTCATCTCTAGTATAGACCACTCTAGTAAGAAAGTAAAAAGTCTCACAAGCTATGGGACAGATGGGCTCTTTCTCCACTGGGCTGTCATAAACCTGTTGATAATCCTTCCTTGTAACCTAACCTAACTTTTCTTTTCTCTTCCTGTACAGATGTCTCTTTAGTTTGCCCCCTGTACTCTCTTCTCAGGCGGTTGTTTTTACCTCCATGCGCGAGTGGTTTCTGTGCTTTATCTGTGATTCCAGGTTCAGCTTATTACTAATATTCTTTGCCCATATATCTTGTTGTTTAATGATGTGCTTCTTGCTGGCAAAACTCACATCTTTGTAAATGTATTTATATTTAATTGATTTTTTTTAGTTCTGTTTATAACATGTAGAAAAAAAAAATTTCAACAAAAAACTACATGCTGAAAAAAAGGACAGTAAAAAGTCACATGAATGGGACATTTCAAATAATATAATATCTAACGGAAAATTTACTTAGATTCGAGTCTAATCAAGTTTTTTTTTTTTTAAACTCGTTTAGCATCACCGAAACTCGGGTGATTTGAGGCTCCTGAAACTCACGAACTTACCAAGAAGTGAGTTTATCTGAGAGTGAGTTTGCCAATGGTGAAGCAGATCGAGATATCTCCCCTGCTTAGCAAGTTTTGAAGGAGATTACTCACCCGAGATTGCAGTGTCTTCTCTCTGCCTAACTCTCCCAAGCAAGCAGCCTGCACATATCAGTGAGATATGTGAAGGCTACCTGCGTGTTGTACCAGTAAAAAAAGGGTTAAATGTAAAAAAAAATGACATAGGGTCCCCCCAAAAGACATAACCAACCCCGTACTGCTCAGCCAGTCCTGGTTCTTAAAATTATGGGGGAAAAATGTGTAGTGTTCCACCGTTATTTAGGAACCAGCACCTGGCTGCAGGGCCAGTCCTGGTTTTAAATATAGGGGGGAAAAATGCATAGGGGTCCCCCTATATTTAAAACCAGCACTGAACGCAAACCGACTGGGGTGTAATGCCACAGCCAGGAGACCCTATCACCTGGTCTCCAACGGCCAAAGCATTCGCACCCCAAGCTGGTCAACCCAAGCTGGGGATCTCAGGGGAGGTTGGGAACCCCCAAGAAGGGGTCCCCCCACTCCCGAAACCCCAGGCTTAGGCTGAAGCCCAGGATTCTTCCCCGCACCCATCTGCTGTGGGTACCGGGATAATAATATGTGAAATGTTCAAAACTATTGTATTTTACAGTGGAACTACAGGTGCCAGCATGCCTTCCCTTGGCATTTGTGGAACTAAAAGTGCCAGCAGGCAGCTGGCACCCGTACCTCCACTGTAAAATAAATAGTTAAAAAAACACAGTACACACAATGTCTAAAGGAAGATTTTATTACACACCTACCTACCTCACTCACACATACTTACCTACTGCTAGCTGGTCATGTCCACTTGTCCCGTAGAACACCTTTGGAGTACCTGAAAAAAAAAACAATACTCACCTCTTTCCTGGCTAATGTCTCAGCATCCAGGGGTCTCCAGATACGCAAATTAGTGGTGTATGTGTGTGACCACATATGGGACCTCATTCAGACCCGCTCGCAAGCGGGTCGATAGTGGTGCACTGCGCATGTCACCCACAGCTTAGTGAGCGGCCAGGAGGCCCGGGTTAAAAAGAAACGGCCGCCCTGATTCAGAGCGAACGCTCGCTTTTTGCGAGTGCCTCTGAAAGAGGTCCATAGTGTTCACTCTAAAAGCCAATGAGAAGGGGGCGTGTCTATAAGACGCTTCACCTTTTCATAACTCTTGGGAGCGTGCCCAGCACTTACGGACATGCCAGGCAGCCCCCTAGCGCTGCTGACAGGGAGAATAGATGCCGGGCTCTTGCGCCCAGCGTCTATTCACCGGAGGTGACCAGGTCACCGCACATTTCTCCACCCGCAGGACACTGCGACCCACGGGTGAAGACGGCACCCACAGGTTGTGAGGGCAGGGTGTTTTTTGCCCTCCAGACAGAAGGCATGGCACAGCGCCCCGCTAAAACAGCCTAGCGGGAACGCTACACATACACTGCTACCTGGCTACTGACTGATCAGTGTGAACGGTCAGGAGTCGGTGGCCACTAACTGTAGAGCGGCCGCTGATTGGCTCCGGCCAGTCAGCGGCCGCTCTACAGCTGGGACTTCTCAACGAAATATGAGGAACTGTCCAAGGGACAATCAGAAGGTATGAATCCTAATCCAACCCTGCCAGCAGCACCTACCATAGTACTTTGTGTGGCGTCAGAGTGCTGCACCGCATTACACAGCTCAAGGTGATGGGGCCTGTCTGCAGGTGACATCATCTAGAGGACTCACCAGCGCTTTGCATATTGCTTCTCCCCACATGGACCAGCAAAGCTGGAATCTGCAATGAAGACCAGATCTCTCCTTCACCAAACACAGGTAGGAAGCTGTGGGGGTGAGGCTTGGGGCACACGTGACAAGGGGACAATAGTAGGGCTTTACACTTGGCATATGTACCCTCGTTATTTACACAGAGAATAACAGAGAACAACTAAAATTCATAAAGCACCTCTGTTGAATTGGATTCTGGAGGATATGTGTTGTGGTGGATGTGAGGCAACAGAAGAGGAAAATCAGTCTTGCCATGACAGTTAGGATGGACATAAGTGGGGACAGTTACTTGAGGGTGATGTCATAAAGAGGAGATTGTAGTAGTTTCAAAGGGCAGAGTCAAGCTGCCAGTTTGGAGGACCAAAGAAACTATGACCTTGTTGATGGTGGTAGAGATTAATGGGGAGGTGGTAACTCAGGGAAGATGATTAGCTCTGTTTTATGCTTTAGTTAGCCTAGAATATTAATATGTAGTTAGCAGAGAGATAATTGGAGAGGTAGATTTGTTTGTCAACAAAGAGGTGGTACTGGAAGATAAACTAACAAATCAGTTCAGCAATAGATAAGGCGCACCGTTAGAAAAGCAACAGGCAGAGAAGATAGCATTGTGGGTCCGGACCAAATAGTGGGAGTGGAGTAGAGAATGTGCCGGACGTAGGCACTGAAGAAGTGGTAGGATAGGTGGGAAGGGAACCAGTAAAGAAACAATGTTATGTAGGCCAGTAAAGTGTATGCAGAAGAAGAGGGTGATCAACATTATTGAAAGTAACAGAACACCCCAAGAGGCTATCTATAGATAAATGCATTTTGCAGCAAGTACAACACAGATCACATTTTTGACAGCAGTCTCAGTTGTATTTTGAGGCGGCGGTTGTATGAAAACTGCTCAAGTAGCTAAAAGACAAAGGAGAGGAGAAAAATAGGGTGGTACTTGGAGAGATAATCTAGGTGAAGAAAAGATGTCATAGAATTGGTGAGATGAGTGCATGTGTAAGGAGAATTTGAATGTCCCACAGGTGAGATCCAGGTTGAAGAGATAAACTAGAGTATTAGAATTGGAGGTGGTCATGCAGTTTGAGTTTGAGTGCGAGTGTGGAGAAGTTGAAAGGATACAGAATTAAGGGGGCAAGGTATGAGACACTGAGATGTGTACAGAGACTTTATCCTTGATAATGAGTGAGAATGAGCAGAGGGTGTGCAGGAAAATGAGGATGGGGCATGTGCGATATGGCATGAAGGGATGTAGTTACTTGGCTGACCATTGGGATGCTAGCAGGCAAAATCCCAGTGCTGGAATCCCAACATGCAGCCACAACACCCGATTGTAAGTATATCACCTCCAGTAGGGGGGAGGGGTAGGTTTAGGCACCACAAGGGGTTAGGCTTAGGCTGCAGGGATGGGAGGTTATGGTTAGGCACCACCAAGGGGGGGTTAGGGTTATGCACCACCAGGGGGGGTTAGGGTTAGGCACCACCAGGGGGTGTTAGGCTTAGGCACTAAGGGGGGTGGGTTAGGATTAGGCACTAACTGGTAGCATTAGGGTGCAGGGGGGAGGGTAAGGGCTAGGATGCATAAAGGGAGGGTCAGCGTGTAAAGGGGGAGGGTTAGTATACTTACCTACCTACTGTCAGGATTCTGATTGCCGGTCTCTCATACCCAACCCGTCATGAACATATATACATGATCCTATAGTGTTGGTGAATGGGGGTAAGGTGTTTTTCCTTTGAAGTGGGTGCCAGACTCATCAGTGTCGGTGGAGGGGTGTGGTGTGAGTAGGGGTAAAGCAGCTGGGCAGAGAAGCAAATTGAAGTTGATATTTAATTTTACCCAGGATGATCTATAGTACAACTTCAATCAACTTCCATTCAGAGTCAACTTCTCCTAAATCCATAATAGCTGTAGGTAGCTTAAATTTGATAATCCTCTAATAACATATAAAATCCATAATAAACATTAATCTTATATTCCATAATACAAACGTGTCATCATGAATTATTCTTAAGAATTTGTACAGGGGGAATAATTTAATTGAGATGAGTCATATCAAGAAGTACTTACTTAAAGTAATTAATCAGTAATCCTCAAATCTTCCAGCAAAACTTGGAAGAGATGAAGTAATCAGCACATCCTTTCCATCTCAGTATACAGAGTACATTACTTTAACTTGTTTCACACGATTTGAAATGTTCTTATGAATACTCCAGAATTGTTTCCAAAGCGATCATGTTTGCCATTGCCCTATTGCAGGGGAGGTGCGAGAGTGGTTCCGGTGGAGCATGAGCTCTGGGTGCCAAAATGGACAGAGGGCGCCATCCAGGGTTCCGGAATTCACGGGGCGCTGCACAGTATGACAGCCGAGTGTTAGCTTTATCTCATTTGTTTGCTCTATTTCCTAAATAGGTTATGGATCTGAGATCCATTTTTACATTTCATGCTCCCTCAAACTGCCCACATTGCCTACCCTCCGGTCCTCCCTCTTCTGTGATCATCTTCTGTCACCTCCCCTATCCTGTCAGATTGATTACATTTGTCTTTCACCTCTTTAATTCCCTCCCCTCTCTACCCTGTGATCGTCTCCTTACTCCTTTCTTATTGGCTTCTGTCACCACCTCTCTAATCGGCTCTTTGCCTCTCTCCTCTCCTTTCTTATTGACTTCTGTCACTGCCTCTCTCCTCTCCTTTTTTATTGGCTTCTGTCACATCCCTCTCTGATCGACACTTTGCCTCTGTCCTTTCTTATTGGCTTCTGTCATCTCCCCTCTCCTTTCGTCTTGGCTTCTGTCACCACCCCTCTCTGATCTACTGTTTGCCTCTCTCCTCTACTTCCTTATTGGCTTATGCACTTTCTTCGGTTGCTATGGTTCCACGCTACTCCTCTGGCCTATTGTGGTTTCTATCATAATGGTACCTTCTCACGGTTACACTCACGGAAGGATTCAAAGTGACTAGTGAGATAGTTGTACTTTTGGAACTACCCCATTCCTCTCCTTTTCTTATTGGCTTCTGTCACCTCCCCTCTCTGATCCACTGTTTGCCTCTCTCCTCTACTTCTTTATTGGCTTCTGTCACTACCCCTCTCCTCTCCTTTTCTTATTGGCTTCTGTCACTACCCCTCTCCTCTCCTTTTCTTATTGGCTTCTGTCACTACCCCTCTCCTCTCCTTTCTTATTGGCTTCTGTCACTACCCCTCTCCTCTCCTTTTCTTATTGGCTTCTGTCACTACCCCTCCCCTCTCATTTTCTTATTGGCTTCTGTCACTACCCCTCTCCTCTCATTTTCTTATTGGCTCTGTCACTACCCCTCCCCTCTCCTTTTCGTATTGGCTCTGTCACTACCCCTCCCCTCTCCTTTCTTATTGGCTTCTATCACTGCCTCTCTCTGATCCACTTTTTGCCTATCTCCTCTCCTTTCTTATTGGCTTCTGTCACTGCCTCTCTCCTTTCTTATTGGTTCTGTCACCACCCCTCTCTGATCGACTCTTTGCCTCTGTCCTCTCCTTTCTTATTGGCTCTGTCACTACCCCTCCCCTCTCCTTTTCCTATTGGCTCTGTCACTACCCCTCCCCTCTCCTTTCTTATTGGCTTCTGTCACTGCCTCTCTCCTTTCTTATTGGCTTCTGTCACCTCCCCTCTCCTTTCTTATTGGCTTCTGTCACCACCCCTCTCTGATTGACTCTTTGCCTCTGTCCTCTCCTTTCTTATTGGCTTCTGTCACCACCCCTCTCTGATCATCACTTTCCTCTTCCCTTCCCCTGTTTGATCCCCTCACTCCTTCTCTCCTCATTCATTCATTCTGCTTCAATAGACTGAAAAGTGACACATCTGAGGTAAAGTCCTTAACTTCAATTATAAGGTATGAAATTACAAAGATCTTTTAAAAAATATTAGGAGACCTGAAATAATAATAATAATAATGATGGTAGACAGAACATGACATTAATATAAGTGCAATGTAGGGAGCTTCTCATAGGTGTTTCCACTCCAGTTACAGCTACTTGGGGCCGTAATTGCAGTAATAAGCTGTGCACCCTGTGGAATCTCACTCTAGCACACATGTACTCTTCCACTTTAAGTTAAATGCTCAGAATATATAATACAATATCCTCTATTGACTAATTACAATGATTCAAATGAGCAAAAGTCAGATCCGAGGTGCTATACATAAATAAAGCAGTGACAAAGGAGCTAAACCAGAATATCAGATTCTATTCCCCCACAGGCTGGCCATACCCCACTGGCACAGTTCAGTACAGGGGAGGGCGCTATGACATGCACTTTCTCCAAGTGCTATGGTTCCACGCTACTCCTCTGCCCTATTGTGGTGTCTATCATAATGCTACCTTCTCACGGTTGTACTCACGGAAGGATTCAAAGTGACTAGTGAGATATTTGTACTTACAGGGTTGAGGTACATAGTCTGATGGTGCTTCAACCCCGCCAGTACAAATAGATAGTGCTATAGATGGCGTTGCCTACTGGGACCAAGCTCTGGAAAGTTTCGCCTTCCGGAAAGTTGTTGTCCAACTATGCGTAAATCATATTTCTATCTCTCTGGTCTGATAAATGTGAATGAGATCTAGGGAAGATGTCCGCCAACATTATTTTTAGGCTGTTCCTGTTTAAATTTGCAATTCTTTTTTTTTCATTTCAATCAATTATTTGAGTGCAAATGAGCATCTTGTATGATAGAATTTTTTCTGTCACATGTAGAATAAAGTAATTATTGGGGTAGAGTTACTAACCCGCAGTTTTTCAAAACTGACAATGGCCCTCATTCAGAGCCGTACGCTCTGAGCAGAGCGCACGCTCTGAATGAGGGCTGCCCTCCATAATTATGGAGCGTCCTCCTGGACGCTCGTATAGCTGTGGATCACCACCCACAGCCTATATGAGCGTGCAGTTTGATGGCCGCGATGGTCTTGACCATCGCGACCATCGCGACCATCGCCACTGCGAGCCGGAGCCTGCGGTTGAGGTTTTCAACCGCAAGGCCCGGAGTGATTTTGGCTCTATCAGAGCCAAAATCACTCCCACTGACATCACTAGTGATGTCAGTGGGCCGGCTTCTGACGGTAGGCGTTCCCTTGGGAACGCCCCCGTCAGGGAGGCACGCCCACCAAAGGGGGCGTGCTGTCAATCAACATCGACAGCACGCCCCCTTTGATCAGGCACAACGAGCGAAGGAAAGTCCTTCGCTCGTCCCGTCTGGCGCATGCGCACGACGGAGCTCCCGCCGTCGTGCACATGCGCAGTGCACAACATCGACCCACTTGCGAGCGGACAGCCGCTCGCGAGTGGGTCTGAATCAGGCCCAATGTTCGGAGACTTTGACAAATGGATTTAAAACAGCTACAGAAACAAATGGTAAGGCAGCCTGGTTTAGCATTTATTAAGCTAGCTGCAGTATATTCATTGGTCAAAGCCGCTGATCATAGGTGGCTTTGACAAACTGCGGGTTAGTAAATCTAGAACCACATTACGGGATGCATGACGCATCGCATTCAGGATGTGATGCATCCCACCACTCCTCACATGCATGCTGACGTTAGCAAGCTCCTTTTGCGATGGAGGGTCCATGCCGCGGGGGACACTCTCCCGATAGGCCTCTATAGGGTAACGCCGTCAGTGCATAGCACTCTGGGGCTTGGTGCATATGTGAAATGCGGTACATCCTGCATTTTCGGGGTTAGACGGAATTTCTCCCTTTGATGCATCCCGCCCATAGTGTAGTATTATTTGGGGAGATTTATCAAATATTGGAGAGAGACAAAGTGGAGGAAGATAAAGTACCAACCAAACAGCTTCTGTCATTGTTTTAGCATAGCCTGTACAATGACAGGAGCTGATTGGTTGGTACTTTATCTGACTCAATTTTATCTTTCTACAAGGTTTACAGTATTGTGAAATAAGGATTTAACTAGCACAAATTATAACAAATCCACTACTAACACACATAAAACCACAAGGAACCCCCAAAAGCTCCCAGTATAAAATTGAAACACATGTCCTGCAGATTGATAGATAGATAGATAGATAGATAGATAGATAGATAGATATGAAAGATGAATAGATAGATAGATAGATAGATAGATAGATAGATAGATAGATAGATAGATAGATAGATAGATAGATAGATAGACTTCTTTTGATGGGCAGATCTTTCAAAAAATCCTAAATGGCATAGCATAGTACATCCAATAATACCAACATACTATTTTTCTATGCAGTAAATGTAAAACCTTTTATATATATTTTCTCTCCTATATTTAATAAATCTCCCCGTTATAGTGTGTAAAGAAAAGACTTTTAAAGAAATGACAATTTTTGGGTGCAGTTGGTATAAAATATATTACTATATTTTCAATAATAACTACTGTGATATTTATTTGAGTGGAAAATAGGCCCTTATAAGATAGAGAGTTTCCTGTTACAATTAGCATAAAGTGTTCTAACATGATTTGAATCCATGTCTACTGAGGTACTTATTACAATGAGAAACAGGCATTTACTGTATAAGAAAATTCAGCGTTGCAATTTGCATAAAATGTATTAAGATAATTAAAACCACATGTATTTATTTCTGTGAAAAATAGGCATTTATATAACAATTTAATGTCCTAATTAGAATAAATTATATTAAAACAGTTACAGCCCTGCCCTGTACACCATTTATCTATTTTAGTGCATTTATTATTTGAAGATATTTTCATCTGTGAATGTCGCATTCAAGAGTATTAAAGTTCACTGCAATTTTGTCACTGTCACCATGCAGATGTGTCCTTATACACTATTGCTCAAGTCACGCCTAATAGCCCCTCTCGGCGTGCCAGGTACAGGGGAGGCTTGGCCACATAGAGTGTTCTTCTCGCACAAAATGTTTGTTTTTTTAAACACAGAGGCATGCACGGATTTTACAGATCTGTGCATGTTTCTGTGTAACTCAGACCTTGTAATGAAAGTCCCATTACAAGGTCCAAGTTTTCGGACAAGTAAACTCACGCAGACTCGCACAATGTAATAGTCTGGAACTCACAAGTTTGCATTTGGCGAGTTGTGGGACAAATTTGGACCTTTAAATGTGTGAGAAGGTCCGAGTTTGTCAGGCACACAAAACTTGCACCTTATTACATTTACCCCATGGTTTGTTCTGGTACACAGATACTTGCTCTATCATACTCTATTCCCAAATCTGAAATAGGCCCATAAGCGAAAGGGGAATAAAATAATGGGGCAGTATTTGGACTCAGGAGGGGAGCCAGTTCCAGATAGAGGAGGGGAACCTAGATTGGCTGAAATTTCTCTTCCTTATCATGTAAGTGGTGAGTTATTTTTTTTTTTATTTGGGCAACTTACCAGGTAAAGGGCTTGATTCAGAGATGCACGAAAATCGAATGCAATGCAGATGTTCATGAAGTTGAGTGTAAAGTCCTGAAAACCCCTACAACGCCTGCATTGCACAGGGGACCTGATTCAGAGCCGCTCGCAAAAAGCGTGCGCTCGCTCTGAATCAGGGCGTCCACTTTTTTTTTTGACCTGGCCTACTGGCCGCTCGCTAAGCTGTGGGTGACCACCCACAGCTGTAGTGAGCAGCCAGGTGATGGTCGCGATGGTCGCGACCATCACGACCATTGGGGCTTGCGACAAGACCCTTGTGGTAGGGTCTCGTCTGCCGCAAGCCCCAGTGAGCTTCCTGCTCTAAAAGAGCAGGAAGCTCACTACTGACAACACGAGTGATGTCAGTAGAGTTACCCACAAACGGCAGGCGTTCCTTCAGGAGCGCCTCCGTTTGGCCAGCCACCCCCCTCCCCCGCCTACAAAATGGGGCGAGCTGTCGGTTAACATCGACAGCCACGTTGTTTGTAGTGAGCCCCGGAGCGAGAGAATTTCTCTCTCTCTCTCTCCGGGGCTTGCGCACACGGCGTGTGCGCACTGCCCGGCCATTGACCCGCTTGCGAGCGCATAGCGCTCGCGGCAAGTGATGGGCATTCCTGGGTGATGACTGAGAGGTGGCCTGATTTGAAAGCAAAAAAATTCTGACTTATGGGCGTGTTATAAGAGTGTCGCAGGCTTGTCAGTGAAAGTAGCTGCATTCTCAGAGTCACAGTCACAGTAGACTATTTTAACCCAAACGGTATTGGTGCCTTGAAGTGGGTGGCAGAGGAGCCTGCAGCCTGTAGAGCCGCCTGGAGCATCCTCAGGACGCTCCAGACACTCACCTCCAAGCACGCCTCTATTTGCAGGTCCCTGCATCCCTGCCCCCTGAAGGGACATTATGATGATGATAGCACAGGGCATATTTTAGCCTTACTACAGCCCTGATGTTGATCGTAAGCCCCTTCTCCTTACATAATACTTGCCTACGCTCCTTACATGTACGGTAGATTCACAGAATATTGAGGGACCTTTCGTTACCCCATGAGGTTAGACAAAGATGCTGGAAAAAATACAGACTTGCAGAACCTCAGGACCGTGCATCAACATGTGATGGAGCTAAATATAAGAAGACCATCATGGAGCATTGCTGTCACGCTGTCACAAATAGGGGTCTAAGCGCAGTTACTGGGCTGGCGATGTCACGTCACTGCCATCTGTGCCCCCCTTGGTCGATTCTGGCACTTCTGAGATCTGCGCTAGCCCTGCTGCATGTGTGCCTGGCATTTATCCCCCTGTCAGTTCCTGTGGAGGTGGAGCATGGGATCGACCATCTTGGATTTTCCAACATGACACCTGTACATCTGCCAACCAGATTCCAGCAGCTCAAATGACCCTGCTTGGCCAATAGACGCTGTGAGTGCCCTATTTAAACATTCTCCGGTGTCCGGCTTATTGCCTGAACAACACCTTTCTCACTGAGAACAGTCTCCTGGCTGCAGTGGCTTCCAGCTCTGTTTCAGCTTCTGCGTTTGAATTAGCCTTCAGTGTTGTACACTGGCAAAGTACATCTGCATCTGACTCAGCCTTCAGTGATCTGCGCTTACAAAATGATGGTCGCGACGGTCAAGACCATCGGGCTTGCGACGAGACCCTGCGGTAGGGTCTCGCTGCCGCATGCCCTGGAGTGCTTTTGGCTCTATCAGAGCCAAAAGCACTCCCACTGACATCACTAGGCAGCCACGCCCCCACCACGCCCACCAAGGGGGCTTGGCCATCGTTATTCGGGTCTCGCGCATGTGCACAATGGAGCAGCCTCCGTCGTGCGCATGCGCACTTGGGCAACATCGACCCGCTTGCGAGCGCTCAGCGCTCGCGAGCTGGTCTGAATCAGGCCCTCAGTCTATAGTGTTCTGCATTTGCAATGTGCTTCTGACTCAGCCTCTGGTGTTTTGCGCATACTGATTCAGACTCAATCTCCAGTTACCTGCGTATAAGTGCATCCTTCATCCATTCAGTCCACATTCCTCCAAAGCATCTACCATGTGGGCTGTTGCTAACTACAGGTCTAAATACAATATCATCAAGAGCCTATACAATACCTGTCGTGCTCCCAGCACTCTATCCAGCATTCTCCTAATAGACTGCATAATGTCTGTCGTTCACAAGCACCCATACATATCCTTCTAGTAGTGGTCTAGATAGTAGGAGCAGGGCCATAACTAGGGGTGTGCAGGGCTATGTTGGCGGCACTTCGCCACCCTTACTTCTGGTTAGCAGGGTGCCTAGAACCACACCATCAGCCAGGAAGACTGCTGCAGCACCATCAGAGCGTCCTTCAGATGCTCCAGACAGGCATCCTCAGGACACTCCAGTCAGCGCTGCACTTACTGGTGCTGCCTGCTCCACCCCATCTGAGTGACGTAATGACGTCATGCGTTCAGCATCATAAAGTCGGGCACTAAGGGGACGGGCCTGCACAGGGTGCATTTACTCCCTGTTATGGCTCTGAGTATTAGATTAATCAAGGCCTCAAGCTTCCACTATTCTACCACAAATAAAGCTAACTCAAGGGTCCAGATCCGAATTTACAAAATCCCAGGGACGTGACCATTGTGACCTCTGTTGACTTCATCTCCTTACTCTGTTCCACAAGTAGCTTCAAGTTATTTGTCTCCTCCATCAGATTATCGAGCTGGAGGTTCTCTCTCTTCATGCTGGGCAGGCAAGAGTTACTCATAGACACAGCGTTCCGTCTTTTTTTCACTCTTTTGAAATTGCACTAGTTATTCTGCTAGAGGTTTGTGGTGTTCATTTAAAACTGTGAACAGTGGGCCTGATTCAGAGATGAACGCAATGGCGATTACGGATCAGATCAAGCGATTGTTTGCCAGTGCACATGCGTAAAAGTCGCACTGCGCATGCGCAGTGATCGCATTGGTATTACGGAGGCACAGAGGATGTACTCACAAAGTGAGTGACAGGTAGTCATTTGGGGGTGGTAATGGGGAGGGGATCAGAAAGAGTCAGGCATGTCTCACCATTTGGACGCCGTTACCTGGGTGTGCATAAATTAGCCTTGTAATCTCCTGCACAGCATGCAAATCCTCTGTGAGCTGCTGAGTCTTCAGCTGGTCAGACCTGCTGCAAGAGCAAGATGGCCACTCGATGTGCGTTGATGTTACCAATATTTATGCAAGTCAGTTATGTGGTACGCATGTAAGAAGGCAGCAGTGGGCGTCCTTATGCTCGGGTGATCTTTGGAACCATTAGCATAATTTTACAGCTGCGTTGCATATGAAATCGCAGCTGCGATCGCATTAGCGTCCGTCTCTGATTCATGCCCAGTGTCCATATTCCAGTGTCAGCCTATTAGCTGTATTTCTCTGTGAGAGCGTAGTTCTTGATGTTGCTCCAATCATGTCTACTGTATGTAAATTAAACATAAATAAATATACTGTAGTAAATATCTCTTTGGGTGGGGGGCCGAAATGGGGAGGTGTGAGTAGTATGTGTGGAGGCCAGAGTGGCCATGGGGACATGAAGAGAGTTCTGAGTGTTATTGGACAAGGCCCCTAAACGGCATTAGATAGACCCCATTAGGAGAGCTAAACACGCCCCATTTATTTTAATAAATTAATCTCCCTGTAAAAAGATTTTTCAAAAGCAGGTGCGTAAAGCTGGCCACACACTAGACCAACTTACAGATCTGCCCAGCTATTTTGTTGCTCATGGCGTGGCGTGAGTCGCGCCACGGACTTGTGGCATGGCGTGCAGGCATCTGAGTTGCGCCATGGACTTGTGGAATACCGTGGTATTCTTCAACGAAGGATATGGTACGGCATGTAATACAGTGCTTAACCGCTGGGTGGCGAGTGCTCCACTTTTGTAATTGCATGTAATATAGTGCTTAACCGCTGGGTGGCGAGTGCTCCACTGTACTGAATGTCTATCATATTCACAGCATTTGCATGAACGCACAACCCATACTGTATTTTTAATGTCGCATAATATACTGTACAAATCACTGCACATACTGTATTGTACATACGGTACGGTGCAGTAACTGAATAGTAGAGAAGTTGCCGGAGTTGTTGTCACGGTATAACCGATACTGTAGAATAATTAGATGCACGCACAGCTTTCACTGATATGGGATGCATTACAGTATGACATTTTTTTTTTTTTTTTTAATTAAAAACAGCAGCGGGAGGAGTGCACAAGGATGAGGCCACTCTCTGTGGTTCACTGTACTGTAGCTGTCATGTGGGCTAGTGGTTAGGTGATCACTTTGGTAGAATTATGGTCCGGGGTTCGATCCCTGGAAAAGAATATACTGTACCGTACTGTATATTTTTTTTTGTCACTGTCTGCTCTGGACACTGTAGTGCCCAGAGAGGGCTCTGTACTGTACTGTATTTCACTGAATAGTGATTTCATACTGTGGCTATGGTGCGCCCAGAAACCGCAAAACGCAAACATGCGACAACGCATATGCGGGTACAAAATAGCGTTGCATCCCAAACTGATGACATTGGTGATGCTGCTCCAACCTTGCACACTAAGTACGGTAGTAGTGGGATCTGTAGGAGAGAGAGCTCTCTGTATTACACGGTTGGCACTACGGTGGTTGCGATGGATTAGAAATGGAGGGGGTTACAATGGGATCTGTGGCGCCAAGCCATACGCCATGTAGCGCTATGCTATCACTGAGCATGCGCAGTTGGCTGTATTACTGCAGTCGGTACAGTATTGTATTCTGTTGCATTTCCATCTCTGGCGGGCGCATGCCCAGTAGGAGGGTTGCGATGGGATTTCTGGCGCATGCCCAGTGGGCCCAGAGTCATACACAGTGCATCAGGTCCCTTCCCCCAAAGCAAGCCAAGAGCCTCACATTACCATAATAAAGGAAGCTTTGTTAATCCATTTACTGTAAGCAGTCAGCTCTGCCCTAGTGTCCTGAAAAATGCTATGAATTGTCACCATTGGGAAAGACACCATCCCCCATCTGCTAGGACAACTAGTGTGCCGCTATGAATGTGCCTGTACTGAATATTCAAAAGTGACGGTGCCCTACAATTTAGCACCACAGAATAGTGATTTCATAACTGCACGAACTGTTAGTGAAACTACTGTCTAGAATGTGAGACAGGCCTCTGCATCACAAACTGTGCGCCCAGAAGCCGCAAAACGCAAACATGCGACAACGCATATGCGGTCTCAGCCTCGCGCACTATGGCTACGTCCCTTGGACTGTGTCTGAGAGTGCTTTCCGTCTGTGAGAGAGTGCTCTGTGTTCAAAGCTGACTGTGCGTTTGATGCGCAAAATAGCGTTGCATCCCAAACTGATGACATTGGTGATGCTGCTCCAACCTTGCACACTAAGTACGGTAGTAGTGGGATCTGTAGGAGAGAGAGCTCTCTGTATTACAAGGTTGGCGCTATGGTGGCTGCGATGGATTAGAAATGGAGGGGGTTACAATGGGATCTGTGGCGCCAAGCCATACGCCATGTAGCGCTATGCTATCACTGAGCATGCGCAGTTGGCTGTATTACTGCAGTCGGTACAGTATTGTATTCTGTTGCATTTCCATCTCTGGCAGGCGCATGCCCAGTAGGAGGGTTGCGATGGGATTTCTGGCGCATGCCCAGTGGGCCCAGAGTCATACACAGTGCATCAGGTCCCTTCCCCCAAAGCAAGCCAAGAGCCTCACATTACCATAATAAAGGAAGCTTTGTTAATCCATTTACTGTAAGCAGTCAGCTCTGCCCTAGTGTCCTGAAAAATGCTACGAATTGTCACCATTGCCAAAGACACCATCCCCCATCTGCTAGGACAACTAGTGTGCCGCTATGAATGTGCCTGTACTGAATATTCAAAAGTGACGGTGCCCTACAATTTAGCACCACAGAATAGTGATTTCATAACTGCAGGAACTGCACACTAAGTACGGTAGTAGTGGGATCTGTAGGAGAGAGAGCTCTCTGTATTACACGGTTGGTGCTACGGTGGCTGTCAGCCATCTGTGATGGATTAGAAATGGAGGGGGGTACAATGGGATCTGTGGCGCCAAGCCATACGCCATGTAGCGCTATGCTATCACTGAGCATGCGCAGTTGGCTGTATTACTCTAGTCCCATAGTAGGAGGATGCCGTGCGTCGTGCGTCGTGCGAAGAACGACGTGCGTCACTGGCTAGTCAAAATGGCTTCTATGAGGGCAAGACGCTACTCGTCCGGCGAGCTCTTTGTCTTGGTTAAGTGGCGGGACCAAGCGTTCGCCACTAACCAAGACAAAGAGCTCGCCTACAGAAGTGCAAGCCGTGAGATCCACAGGCTATACGGCCTGCGCCGCAACATTCGCTCACTGCAGTGCAGGTGGAGTGACCTGCTGAGGAGGGATAGGCCTCGCCTACAGTGCATCCGGAGGCGTATAAGGTGAAGTAAGTACAGTATTGCTGTATAATCACATGAATTACAGTATACTGTACAATAACGAATACAGTACAATGCACGACTCTGACATACTCTACATTACTGTACACTGCACTGTAGGGTTTTGGATAGTACAGTATCTGATGATGACTGACAGTTGTTAACACATACTGACATGACTGGCAGACATTTGATTGACAGGCTGATTAAATCTACAGTACTGTACATGGACTAAAGGGTTACACACTATTGGTCGACATGGCTTGTTTGATTAATAAATTAGTAACAAAAGGCAAGTTGATTGATCCACCATTCTAATGTCTGTCGACCAAATCTGTTAACCTACAGTACTGTACACACTATTTTTCTGTGCTGGGCCTGCCCCCTTTAAGTCTGACATTATTACTGTACGTCATGGACAGATTCAGGGGTCTCCAATCAGCTCCCAACTGTCATCTCACAGGCTGTGCTTGAAAAATGATATTTGGGAGCTGATTGGCTGGTATCTTATCACTACTCACTCTGTGCCCCATTTACAGTACAGTACAAAAGAAGGGAAATACCAGGGCGAATTTTCATTTGGTATCACTGTGATACAAACGAAAATTCCACCGGTACTGTATTTATTAATACAGTACTTACCCCTCCGGCGAGGTCTCGCAAAGTCCTCAGTGGGGTCCTCCGCTGGGTTCGGGCTCCAGTGTCCTGCGCATGTGCCATCTTGTAAAGCTCGTGGGGTGGCGACAGTGCCACCCACATAGCCTATGTGTAACGTTGCACCACTTGGTCATACAGTACTTTACTGGACTGTATGTTTTTTTTTTTATATCCAGTACAGTACAGTACCATACTGTTTTATTTTGGCCCCAATGCCAGCTTCACAGACTACAGTAGTTTATGTACTACAGTATACTGTACTGGTTTGTATTTTAATCAATAGCTAATTCCCTAAGGCCATCTACCTTAAAGATGACATGTATTTTTCCCCACAGGGCGAGCAGCCCCCCCTGCCCTGGCAGCGCCACCACCGCCACCACCGCCGCCACCACCACCATCACTGCCACCACCCCCATCACTGCCAGCAGCCGGGCCCAGTTGGCTGAATTTTCAGAGTAAGTACAGTACACACTACTGAGGCCATCTACAGTACTGTACCGTAATCCCTCTCCAATTTAGAATAGAGGTCTGAACTCTTGTTTTCAAATGCTCCTTAATGACATGTTTTTTTCCCCACAGGGCCAGCAGCCACCCCTGCCCCGGCAGCGCCACCCCCATCACTGCCAGCATCTTCTCCAGCCTCCTCAAATGACAGTGGTAATGATTACAACAGTTACAGTATGGACACAATAGTGTCATGCTACTACCTTTTTGATTTTTTGTACTGTATAATATATTTTTTTCTTATACTGTATACACAGACAGACTCGTCATTGATGAGGAGGCTGCAGGAAGCCCCCTGCCCTGTAAGTAAAGTACACCTCCCTCTCCCTCTTTCTTTCTCTTTATCTTTCTCTCTCTTTCATTTTCCTCTCTCTCTCTCTCTCTCTTTTTCGCTCTCTTTCCCTGTTTTTCTCTCTTTCTTTTTCTCTATCTCTCTATCTCTCTCTCCCTGTCTCCCTCTGTTTCTCTCTCTGTTAAAACATCTCCAACGTCTTCTCCTTACACAATAATTGTTTCTGTCCTTGTGTATTTTAGTTGAAGACATTGAAGTGCCTCAGCCCTCCCCAGGGCAAGAGGAGGACCCAGACTCCCCTCCCCAGCCAAGTAAGTACTGTATACAGTTTTATACTGTAGGACATTTTGTATTAATACTGTACTGTAATACAGTACAGTATACTGTATACAGTAGTAATGTTACAGTTGAGTATGTTTACCCTCTACTTTCCCACTGAGTACTGTACAATAGTGTATTATTATTTTTTTTATGCAGAACACCTCCATATAGTGATTGTGGATCTGGAGAGCAGCGAATCCAGTAAACCTTTCTTTGTTTTTCTCTCTCTCTCTCACTCTCCCTCTTTCTTTCTGTCCTTCCCTCTCCCACCCCCTCTCTCTCTCCCTCTGTCATTCGCTCTCGCCCTCTCCCCCTCTCCCTCTTTCTCTCTCTCCTTCCCTCCCACCCCCTCTCTCTCTCTCTCTCTTTCTATCTCTCTCTTTCTCTCTCCCTGTCTTTCTCTCTCGCCCTCTCCCCCTATCTCTCTCTCTTTCTACACCACATTGTTTTGTACAGCACTGTATCGCTCTCCTTTTTTACCCTTGTCAGTCTCTCTCTCTCTCTCTCTCTGTCTTTCTCTCTTCCTCTAACCCTCCCTCTCCCTGTCTCCCTGTGTTTCTCTCTCTCTCTCTCTTAAAACATCTCCAACGTCTTCTCTCTTTTCTGTAACATACTGTACTGTCATTTTTTTCAACAGCATCACCAGAGACCGTACCCCCACCCAGCCCCAGCGACAGTTTGCGTAAGTACAGTGCATTGTTCTCTCTATCTTTTTTCATTCTCTCTCTCTGTCTCTCTCCCTCTTTCTTTCTCTCCTTCCCTCTCCCCCTCTCTCTCCCCCTCCCTCTCTCTTTTTCTCCCTCTGTCTGTGTTTGTTTTTTGTTGTTATAGAGGCTCTGTTCAAGATTTATGGTGCGTACACACTAGGCGATAAAGTGGACGACTCAGGGAGCATATCGTGTAGTGTGTACGCACCATTACAGTTTACTGTATGTGTTTCCAAATGGTTTTGATGGAAACTGTTCTTTGTCCACAGTAATACCACTTCCAACAACGGCGGCTACCCCACCACCACCATCCCCACAGACTGGCATCTCCGTGCCGTGTAAGTAAAGTACAACACATTGTTTTATACAGCACTGTATCGCTCTCCTTTTTTATCCTTGTCAGTCTCTCTCTCTCTCTCTGTCTTTCTCTCTTCCTCTAACCCTCCCTCTCCCTGTTTCCCTGTGTTTCTCTCTCTCTCTCTCTTAAAACATCTCCAACGTCTTCTCTCTTTTCTGTAACATACTGTACTGTCATTTTTTTCAACAGCATCACCAGAGACCGTACCCCCACCCAGCCCCAGCGACAGTTTGCGTAAGTACAGTGCATTGTTCTCTCTATCTCTTTTCATTCTCTCTCTCTGTCTCTCTCCCTCTTTCTTTCTCTCCTTCCCTCTCCCCCTCTCTCTCCCCCTCCCTCTCTCTTTTTCTCCCTCTGTCTGTGTTTGTTTTTTGTTGTTATAGAGGCTCTGTTCAAGATTTATGGTGCGTACACACTAGGCGATAAAGTGGACGACTCAGGGAGCATATCGTGTAGTGTGTACGCACCATTACAGTTTACTGTATGTGTTTCCAAATGGTTTTGATGGAAACTGTTCTTTGTCCACAGTAATACCACTTCCAACAACGGCGGCTACCCCACCACCACCATCCCCACAGACTGGCATCTCCGTGCCGCGTAAGTAAAGTACAACACATTGTTTTATACAGCACTGTATCGCTCTCCTTTTTTACCCTTGTCAGTCTCTCTCTCTCTCTCTCTCTGTCTTTCTCTCTTCCTCTAACCCTCCCTCTCCCTGTCTCCCTGTGTTTCTCTCTCTCTCTCTCTTAAAACATCTCCAACGTCTTCTCTCTTTTCTGTAACATACTGTACTGTCATTTTTTTCAACAGCATTACCAGAGACCGTACCCCCACCCAGCCCCGGCGACAATTTGCGTAAGTACAGTGCATTGTTCTCTCTATCTCTTTTCATTCTCTCTCTCTGTCTCTCTCCATCTTTCTTTCTCTCCTTCCCTCTCCCCCTCTCTCCCCCCCTCCCTCTCTCTTTTTCTCCCTCTGTCTGTGTTTGTTTTTTGTTGTTATAGAGGCTCTGTTCAAGATTTATGGTGCGTACACACTAGGCGATAAAGTGGACGACTCAGGGAGCATATCGTGTAGTGTGTACGCACCATTACAGTTTACTGTATGTGTTTCCAAATGGTTTTGATGGAAACTGTTCTTTGTCCACAGTAATACCACTTCCAACAACGGCGGCTACCCCACCACCACCATCCCCACAGACTGGCATCTCCGTGCCGCGTAAGTAAAGTACAACACATTGTTTTATACTGCACTGTATCGCTCTCCTTTTTTACCCTTGTCAGTCTCTCTCTCTCTCTCTCTCTCTCTTTCTCTCTTCCTCTCCCCATCCCTCTCTCTTTTTCTCCCTCTGTCTGTGTTTGTTTTTTGTTGTTATAGAGGCTCTGTTCAAGATTTATGGTGCGTACACACTAGGCGATAAAGTGGACGACTCAGGGAGCATATCGTGTAGTGTGTACGCACCATTACAGTTTACTGTATGTGTTTCCAAATGGTTTTGATGGAAACTGTTCTTTGTCCACAGTCTTAACACTTCCGCCCTGAGTAAGTACCGTGCACTACTGTACTGTACATTGTGCTCTCCTTTTTACAGTGCCTCTCTCTTCCTCCTGTACTCCAAAGACCCATCTCCAACCTCTTCTCCTTACACACTCATTGTTTCTGTTCTTGTGTATCTGTACTTGTGTAACAGGAATATTTTTTTTTTTCCCCACAGTGCGGGAACGTGGAAGGCCACAGCCCCCCACCGGCCAGTTGCCTCATCATGGGACAAGCAGGCCTCGCAGGCCGTGTAAGTACTGTACCCTACACAACTGTACAGTAAATTGTCTTCTTCCGTACTTTCTCTCTCTCCTTTTTTTGTTTTCACAGCATCTTTCTCTCTCTTCTGTACCACAAAGACGCATCTCCAACCTCTTCTCCTTACAGACTTTGTGTTTTTATTTTTGTTTTTATAAAGGACATCACTCTAAAGGTGCCCATCCACTTAAAGATACCGGTATGACAACCACTGCATGATTATGACATTGTAATCGTGCAGTCGTTTGTCAGTACAGTATGTGATGAGCCTACTCCGAACAAGCAGTTGTTCAGTGCAGGGTCATCAATCATTTGCAAACATGCTTTGCAGATACTGTACAGTAATAGTCATTAAATTGTGGGAGGTTACTCTACTGTATCTACACCGCACCAAAAGTATCCCTCTGTCTGCCAGCTTCAGTCAGTATAATCACCTTTGGTGTAGCAATGTTTAAACTGTATAGTACTGTACTTTTCTTGCATTGTACCGTACTGTAGCCATTGTATTGTTCTGTTTGTTTATGTACTGTACAGTACTTTGTTAGGAGCTACAGTAGCCAAACCATTTACAGTAGCACCATACCATATAAAGGTAAACACAGCACTGTTAATGTGAATATATTTTTTTCCAAAACAGTCTTCAGTCATGGACCATCAGGGAGGCAGGGACCCCAAGGGAGGCAGGGACCATGCCTGACTCGAGGTAGAGTACAGTATTTACGTTAGTGTCGAGATTGTACAATATTGTGTATTAGTGTTGTAATACTGTACCCTTTTTTTTCTCTCCACAGAACAAATTCTTTTTTTTTTAGGCCTGTACAGGCAGATGGCCCACCACTTAGTGGATCTTTTTTTTAATTTTTTGTTAACTTTATTTTTGTTTATTTATGATTTTTATTAAAAGTTGTGTTATTTGGTAAAACGTTTTCTGTCTTTACTTGGTGCTGTGGATAAAGTACAGTATACTGTATTTACATTTATTGATAGTGTAACAACTAAAAGGTAAGAAAATACAGTACAGTAAGTCACCCATTCCATACTTTTATTAATTGCACTCCACTCTTAAGGGGTGATTTAATAAAGGCAACAGGGATACTGTACAGTATATGACTGTGTGCGGCAACCCCCATTGGCCGGCGCGCCTCTGGTGATTGAAATCCTGTCCAGTAGTATGATACACCCCTGCATCTGTGTGTTATTGACTTTTTGTACCTTTTTAATGACAGATGCACGTGTTGGGTCTCAGGCGCACTTGAAGACTGAATTACATACAGTACAAACACCAATTGTATAAATTAATGACAATTTTTATTTAACCTACAGTAACATGCTTTACAGAGGGGGGGGGACTTCTTTAGCTTTCCACCCCTGTAGTCCTCTACAGTACCCCGCTTCTTTCTTCTGCCGCTGGCATGTCCTGGAGTTCGAAGCTGGACACGGACATGACTACTGTACAGTACCTAGGAGGAAAGATATGACGTGAGAACAGTCCTTACTCAATGCCGACCGATACGCCCTACTGGACCGAGGACTACACAAAAAGAGTTGGCTTTTAAGTTAAAATCATCACTGGCACTTTTGGCCTCAGATGCAGAGTTTCACCTATACCAGGTGCAGACTCTACCTTGCATCAGAGTGCAAGGTCCACTGTACGCCCTGAAGAAAGGAGGATAGGCAGAGACAAACAGACAATTAAAGACAGACACACAGGTATGGTACGGTACATACAGTACTCACCGGAGATACTCTTCTTCTTTGTCCCACTCAATCCCACACAGAGGTCCCTGTAGGAGAGAGAATATGCCATGCAAGGCCCTTTCCTGCTCTAATAGTGTCACACTAATACTACTGTATCTCACCAGCCTAACAAACTACAATATAAATTAATGTACAGTACAGTTGGCCTCACAGAGGGCCTACCGGTACCTGTTATGGTGGAAGAGGCTTTGAGGGGGGGAACTGCTTTAGCTCTTTTGCTTTCCACCCCTGTAGTCCTCTCCTGTCCTCCGCTTTTCTCTTCACATGGGTCTTCCTCTCTTCAGACCTGTTGGTTTACTGTAGGTTGGTTTAATGTTCCGTTGGCCTCACATAGGGCCTATCTGTTATGGTGGAAGAGGCTTTGAGGGGGGGAACTTCTTTAGCTCTTTTGCGTTCCACCCCTCTAGTCCTCTCCTGTCCTCCGCTTTTCTCTTCACATGGGTCTTCCTCTCTTCAGACCTGTTGGTTTACTGTAGGTTGGTTTAATGTTCCGTTGGCCTCACATAGGGCCTATCTGTTATGGTGGAAGAGGCTTTGAGGGGGGGAACTTCTTTAGCTCTTTTGCGTTCCACCCCTCTAGTCCTCTCCTGTCCTCAGCTTCTTTCTTCTGCCGCTGCCACGTCCAGGACAGCGGCGGCGCCGGGTCTTCCTGTCTTCTGACAAGTCCCTTCAAGTCGTGTTTGTTGATTGCAGATCTGTACTTGTATGCGTGACTGTCCTCCATGCATGTTTCCTTGGCATGCGCAGCACCCCATTCAGCGTGTCCTTTATCCGAGTAAGTTCTTCTTTTCCAATCCTGAATCTTGTCCGGCATCTTGAGAGGATATCTTCTCTTAAATTGTTGGGGATTGGCACTTTCTTCCGACTTCCATCAAAGTTCACCCGCTTCGTCCAATTGCAATACAGGTCGTAGGGCACGTGTTCCTGAAATATTGCTTGTGCATATCGATGCATCTCACAATTCACAGCTCTGTAAATTTCATTGTCCTTCTCAACGTTGATCACAGCCAGTGGTATATCCGGTAAGGGTGTTCCAAATACAGTCAGTGGTGCTGGCGTGCTCGACATGACAGGCGTTCCTGGTGAAAGTACAGGCATGCTTGCATTGTTGATCCTTGATTCTTCAACTGACCGTTCAGGCAGGCGATGTGATGCCACTGGTGTACTCTCCCACTGAGGCAGGCTGCATTATGGCACTGGTGTCATGTCCAAGTGCTCTGATGCCACTGTATTGTCCATATGTAGCAAGTGGAAGGATGGGTCAGTCTCCAAGTTGAAATCGTCGTCGTTCTCCTCAGGCTCAAATTCATCCGGTGTGACCATTTCATACTGGATTGCCTGGTCATGTCTCTTCCTGGTACTCTGGGCAGCGGCCTCTTGCCATTCTTCTTTACTTTGCCGGATTGCTTCTTTCATTGCTTCTGCAATGGTGTCCTTCAGCCCTTCCTTCAGCTCTTCTTTCAAGTTGTCAATTTTCGCTTCCAGTTGACCAACTTTTCCGACGAGGTCTCTCACCATCCTGGCACAGCTACATTTGCATGCGTTATCTTCTTGGAATGACAGTTTTTGCCGAGTTGGTGAGCAGGATACATCTTCAACAAGAGGCTCAAAGGTGTCCAATTCTTCTGGCCCATAAATGACTGGTGTTTCCTCCTGGTTCGGGACGTTCATGGGTTGCTCCACGTTCCCTGGTCCATTTTCTCCGATGTCCACTTGCAAAGTGTTGTTCTTCGCCTTTGCATTCTTCCTTGCCTTGACTAGAAGAGGTACCTGTAAATTTTCCTTACCTGTTTTCTTCTTGGAAGGTTTGCTTGTAGACCGTTGTGGGACTAGTGCACTCAGCCTTTTGGTCAGTGGAAGTGGGCAAGATTCGTTTCCGTTGTAAAAACCTTTGCTCTTCACCATGTTGACAGTTCGGTGCACTCTGAAATACACAAGTATAAAGACACTAAATACAATGTTAAGTAAAATACTGGAAATACTGTACATGTACTGTATACAGTAAATGTTTCACATTACAACACTGTAAACAATTACAGTACTCTTTCTGTCTCCTAAGACTGTGCGTGTGTTATACAGTATATACAGGTAAATATAGGAGATTACACAGCGCTAAAACTGTTAAAGCACTAACCACTATTGTGAGATTGTATAGAGGCACAAGATAATAAATATGATAAATACAGGTATATAAAAAACACTCCGTAATTATATACTGTACGGTAAGGTACAGTAGGTGTCAGCTCAACAGTAATAAAATGTGTGAATATCTCAACTGATATACAGTACAGTACTGTAAAGTACAGGGCCAAATTTGCTATTTTTATTACATAAATCAAAACTTAGTGTGTACATGACCATTAAAACCATTAGTCTCAAAGTTAAATGTGCAAACTGGTGCAATAATGCAAACACACGTTAAACACAGCAATATTGCGACTGAAAAAACAAATGGCCGCCGAGCAAAACAAGATGGCGGCGGTCAGTCATGGGAAACTATGAGGGGCAACGGGAGGCTAGGAACGATCGGTATGTGTGTGTGATAGTTACTGGATTCACAAGTAAGCCTCTATGGGGATGGGTGAAGGACGGGGCATACCGAGGCAGCGGGACAATAAACACAGCAATATTGCGACTGAAAAAACAAATGGCCGCCGAGCAAAACAAGATGGCGGCGGTCAGTCACGGGAAACTATGAGGGGCAACGGGAGGCTAGGAACAATCGGTATGTGTGTGTGATAGTTACTGGATTCACAAGTAAGCCTCTATGGGGATGGGTGAAGGACGGGACATACCGAGGCAGCGGGACAATAAACACAGCAATATTGCAATAGACGCTCTTTTATGCTACCAGATACAAAAGAATTCCTTCCCGCAGAAAATCTTGCCGCTGATTGGTGTATTTGAAATATGCACTTCCTTGTGGTCCAATGGCATGGCAGAGTTTCGGCGGCAAGGTTTTCTTTGTCTCTGGTAGCATAAAAGAGCGTCTCAGACCGCACTAGCTATCCACACTGTGAATCTGCTACTTAACTGTACGGACTTGCTGCTCGGATTGTCTCATCGGCACGTATCAACAGTACGAACCCTTGAGATACTGTACTACTACCTGCAACGCTGCCTGACTTCTAAGTCGCTGTTGTTGCTGCTCATTACCGTGATCTTATGTACCTCGGCAACTCTGCCTGACTTCCGAGTCACCTTTGTTGCTGTACCGTGAGCTTCTACAGCTGTTTCCTACAGTATCAACTCGCTGGTACTGTAAGTATGGGAGCTTGCTAGGTTCACGGTCATTTTGCAGTTTGCTGTGTTAGACGCTGATTTGCGCAGCGACTTTTCAATGCATATACGGTACCGTTTTGTTTTGCTCGGCGAGCATTTTTGTTTCAGTCGCAATATTGCTGTGTTTATTGTCCTGTTTGTCTCCTTCATACAGTACTGTAGATGCATATTTGCGTATTTAGGGGCATACTGTATGAAAGCTTGATGTGAGATTAAATTGGGAAATATATATCACAAATTAGCTCAAAACTATCATTTATTAAACACAGCCTGCAAAATGAAATTTACTAGCTGGTTACACTGTACATGTTATGGCTGATGTACAGTAAGAATGTAATAACCCCCTGTGTTTAAGATACTGAACATTACATTACTGTATGTACTGTATACTGTACTCAGTCTGTATACTCAGCAACAGTACTGTAACGTATTTCTCTTGTTCTTTACACAGATTTTGTCGTCAAACATGGCAAAAATCAGCAAAGCCATCAGCAAGATAATTGCAAGCATGAAAAAAGAACACAAAACAACACGACAGATTCATGCCTGGCTGAAAGAGTGTGGTGTTCTTGTTAGTTTACAGACTGTGCGCTATCATGCATTTGAGAGAACGCGGACCAGATATAGATTTCCTTCTAAATGCACATGGTAGGTACTTTACATAAACCTTTTTTTATTACAGTATACTGTATGTTGCTAGATTGGTACTGTATTGTGTTCCAATTTCAACACTAACTGTCCAATAATTGCTATATGCTCTGTATGTGTTCTACCGTAGGAGCGTCAAAAAGATTGTGCACAAATTGACTTGTGAGGATGATGAGCGTACAGCTTTACAAATCAAACGTATTCTAAAAGCAGAATGTGACCTGGACATCTCCTGTTCCAGCATCAAACGGATGCGTAAGGAACTGGGATGGACTTTTGGCCCTACAAGGTACTGTACATACTGTAAAATATATATACTGTATATTAATAATGCACTGATTTTACATGACAGTAAACTAAAACTTGTTTTTATTTCACAGGATAAATCCCATGATAAGGGATGTTAATAAAGTAAAGAGAGTTGAACAAGCACGACGGTGGATAGAGAGTGGAGAGAATTTTAATGACGTCATTTTCACAGATGAAACTTCGGTTTCTCTCGAGAGGTTCTCAAGACTGTCCTTCCGACACCGTGCACATCTCTCACTTAAACCACGTCCGAAGCATCCGTTAAAAGTCCATGTATGGGGAGGTATATCTCGTTGGGGTGCAGGACCGATCTATATTTTTGAAGGTGCAGTACAGTAATGCTTGTTTTAAAAATGATTTACAGTCCTGTACAGTGTATGCTTGTTACTGACAATTTCTCATCTCTTTAGGCATCATGGATAAGACCTTCTTCCAAGAAAAAATAGTAGATTGCTGTATGGTGCCATTTGTGAGAAAATGCTTCCCATCAGGACATCGATTATTCCAGGATAATGATCCCAAACATTCAGCTTCAGCAAAATTCATGGAAGAGAGAGGGATAAATTGGGAACGCACACCACCAGAGTAAGTATTGTCCTATAGTACTGTATTGACTGTTTATTGTACCAAAAAGTATGGACAGTACCAAGCAGTAATTATTCTAGTACACTTTATACTAAAGTACAGTACTGTGACTGAATATTTTTTTTATTTTTACTTACCTGTAGGTCACCGGACATGAATCCCATTGAAATGGTCTGGGCCCAGTTGAAGAGGTTCATCAGGTCTGATGTGAAACCAACAACTAAACAGGAACTTTTGGATGGGATAATGAAGTTTTGGAGAACAGTATTGACACGTGCCCAGTGTAACAATTATATTGATCATCTCCATAGAGTCTTACCAGTTGTCATCGAAAGAAACGGTCAAGCAACTGCTATGTAGCTTATACTGTACTGTATATAATTTGTAATGTGGAGGAGGGGTTTAACTTCCTTGATGTTGCCATTTGTAATGCAGATGTTTCAAGTTTTCAGGTTCCTTTAGTTCATATACACTACAATAGTAGTGGCTGCTTCAACATCCACATCCATAGTTGCAGACATACTGTACAGTAGTGGGTGCACCGTGAATTGAGAGACAGGCTTCTACTGTATGGTTAGAGCGGCGGTCCCTTCGACATCAGGATAAGGTGAGATTTTTGGTAATGTTAGTGCTCTGTTATCGTATTCACACAGCTGGTGTTCACCTCCATCTGGGGCACCCAAATAGTGTTTTGTTTCATGCATTTTTTTTTTTGTTATATTATGGTGCACTCTGATGCACGGTAGAGTCTGCACCTGGTATAGGTGAAACTCTGAATCTGAAGCCAAAAGTGCCAGTGATGATTTTAAATTAAAAGCCAACTCTTTTTGTGTAGTCCTCGGTGCCCCAGTAGGGCTAAAGAAGTCCCCCCCCTCTGTAAAGCATGTTACTGTAGGTTAAATAAAAATTGTCATTAATTTATACAATTGGTGTTTGTACTGTATGTTTACGTCATTTTGCCAGGCGTGAAATTATCGCTGTATTCAATTTGAAAGCTTTTCTGCCTACTGTAGGCAGGAAGTCAATGCAATGTACAGTAAGACAGTATGTAAAAAAGTTTCGCCTACTGTATGAATAGCAGGTGGAAAAATTTTGTGAATTGGGGTGCAATGTTGCGGGAAGCCTTCAACGTCCCCTAAAGGTACTGTAAACTGTGTACGTTTTTTTTTTAAAAAAAGTCAGAACACACTAAAAATTCACTTTCATTTTGGGGGGTGGAAGAAAAAAAATTGGGGGGAAAAAGTGAAACTTGTAGGGGTAAATTTACTAAGATGGGAGTTCTATTTAAGAAGTTACTGTACTGTACAGTATGTTGCCCATAGCATCCAATCAGATTCTACTGTACTTAGCATTTATCTACAGTAGCACCTTCTAGAAGATACTGTACAGTAATACCTGGAATCAGATTGGTTCCTATGGGCAAAATCACTTAATAGCACTACCATCTTAGTACATTTACCCCCTAATATATAAAATGTACTGAGTTTAGTAAAAAAAAAAAGTGCTAAATGGGTATACAGTAGATCTGGGCATGCGCCTGAGATACGATGACGTACAGTATTGTAGGAAACACTCAAGCCAGGTGCAAACTTGGTATTGCAGGCGGCTGTAGTGTAATGGTAAATAATCAAACCAATACATTACGCTGCCTGTACAACCCTTTTGCGGGTTCGAAGCTTGAAAGGTTACACTTTTTATTTTTTATTAACAAGGTTAGACTTTTTGGTCAAAGTACTGTGGCATAGAAATACCAGAATTTCTGGATAATGTACTGTATTAGTGAAGATTTAAAACAAAATAAAATTACCGTATAAAGTATGTACTGTACTTTAAAGGTCTCGAACCAGTGGTACAAGAAAATGGTAGATGCAGTAGGGCTAGGCATTAGCCCCCTAGACTACTGCATCTACTGTACTGTAGTTCCTAGAGTCAGGGCATCACTACAATGTCTACCGTATTGTACTTACAACTACAGTTATAAGTACCGTATAATACAGACAACTAGGCATGCGCACTGCTATGAGACTCAATACGCCACAGTGTAGCGCGCAACAATGCGGTATACTGTATGGCGTACCGTATAGAGCAACAAACTACAGTACTGTAGCTGGGCACATATACAGTACAATAGATTGATTTTTGTAAGGGTTGGATAACAAGACTGAACTACAGTACTATAGTGAACATTAAAAAAATCCATTAAATTATAAAGGTCTCAAACATAAGGAGAGAAGTGTAAGCAAGACGGATCACCTAAGCCCTTGCTCACAAGTCTCTCCTACTGTAGTCCTCTACAGTACTTTATGTGACATCTACAGTACCATACGATGACGTACAGTACTCAGGCGTCTGTAGCGTAGAGGTAAGAAATCGTACTTCTACATTGCAGACGTCTGTACAACCCGGGTTCGAAACCAGGAACCTTAATAATGAAGCTTTTCATTATTATTAGACAGTCAAGGTTACACTTTTTATTTTTAATATTATTATTACACAGTCAGTGTAATAATAACACACTTTCACTGTGTGTGAATCATGACCTGGTACTGTACACTATGATATTCCATACTGTACGCCATGGCGTACAGTACATAGCCATAGCGCTACAAGGGTATGGCTATGGCGCAGCACCACTGGCAATGCATTGCAACCCCGCCACTGGCTATAAGTTACCACAACGCAAACTGTGCTGACAGTTGATGCAATTTTGCGGTTTAAACGCCGAGTCAGTTTGTACTAGAGAGACCCCTCTCTTATACACAGTCAACTATCAGTTACTAAACATATTAAATTAATAATGTTACCAAGTCTAAGACAGCATTTTCATTGACGCAAGTTTGCGCTCTGCATCTGCCCTACAAACTGCTGTTAGTCCACTACTGTAGCACCTTATGTACTGTAGTAATGAATTTACTATTGTGTATACTGTGCGGTACTGTAAGTCTCGGACAGTGCAGAATGACACTAGTGTGAAAATTCAACAGTACTGTTGGCAATACAGACAACTGGGTATGCGCCATTAAATAGCGCAACTTAATGTATGGCTTGGCTCCACTGGACATGGGGCACACATTCCATTGTGATTAAAATCCGACCAATGGGCATGCGCAGACATTGACGCAATTTTGCGGTTTAAACGCGCAGTCAGTTTGATATACAGAAACCAGTTTCTTTAACAGGGCCCATTGCCACTTGATGGTCATAATAAATAACTATAATGTCCGCGTTCATGTCAGCGCCGGCATTGACGCAAGTTTGCGTTCTAAGGTACAGTACTGTATGTACAATAATAAAAATCCTAGTTTCGCTGTTTGACTCCCGAAGCACTGGGCAGACATGCGCTCCACATGTACTGTATTGAATACTGAATATTTTAAGTGAAGATTTTAAAAATAAATTAAAAAAACATACTGTATTTTCAAGGTCTCGAACCCACGGAACAAGAAGAGAGGAGAAGCAGTGAGACTAGGCATTAGACCGCTAGGCCACACGCTTCACCCATTAATAGAGTTCTGTAGTTTGTAAAGTCTAATGTCTAAGCTTCTGTCAAACAATCATCGGCCGGTGATACAGAACATACCGTACGGTACATTGGAAAGTGACACCTGGTGGGCAAAATGTTGTATTACACATCATGAAATCACACGCATGCGCTATGTAGTTTAGGAAAAGTGACACCTGGTGGGCAAAAAGTTGTATTACACTTAATGAAATCTGACGCATGCGCTATGTAGTTTAGGAAAAGTGACATCTGGTGGGCAAAATGTTGTATTACACGTAATGACTTTTTTCACTAATAAACTTTCTTTGTGGCGCGACTCATGGCGTGGTGTGTGGCGCGCCATACGTGGCGTGAGAGATAGCACTGTGATGCCACGTTATAGCTGGGCACATCAGTACATCCAACCAGCCAACTTGTTGATTGGTTGGAATGAAAATCTGGTAAGGTATGAAAGCAAATGACAATCAGCAATTTGCTCCCAAACGCCGGAAAATGGACAAAAACTGTTGTTTGAACAAATTGTTTAGAACAAACATTGAACAAACTTGTCTGACGACCATTTTCATCTGTTTACTGGCATTTAGGAGCAAATTGCTGATCATCAATTACTCCCATACGTTACCAGATTTTCATTCCAACCGATCAACAAGTTGGCTGGTTGGATGTAAGTTGGTCTAGTGTGTGGCCAGCTTAAGGCTTTTCATTCAACCAGGAAGAATGAGTGTGAAACTGGCTACTTGCAACTTTCAAGGTCATGGTCAGGTGGTAGTGACTATTGCATTGTGATTGGTTCCTATTTGTTTGCTTCACAGTGATTGGTCTGGTTAAATGCTGGGTGGGAGGGGTTATATCCTCTGGATTTTCTCAGAATCAGGCCAGATTTGCAAAAGTAATTGGTAAATTTGCCACATTGATAATCTCTAGATACTGTGAACAACACCAACTTTATCATTTGCATTAGTATTCATAAAATGTCCCCAAGAGAACCAGAGAGTGCAAAATGGTTTCTTGCCTCTGGTACAAGTCATCTAAACATATAAGACACTTGTGATGCCTCTCACAGTGTCACTATAGCGCTGGCTGGTGGCAACCGGTGTCCATTTCTAAAACACTGACTGTAGACTACATTACTCAGGAGCCACTGGGATAGGTCGAGCCAGGAGGGAAGTGCAAAAGGGCAGGAAGTAGGCTGGGCCAGCAGGACAGAGCAGAGTAGTTAATGGGAAGTAAGAGAGGCAGCAGGACAGCAAAGAAATTCGTGTGGTGAAACAGGAATAGGACCCAGTTTGGAAAGTCAGCTTGAATGAGATAAGAGAGCCATGGAGAAGATGCTCAGCAGAGGCAGAGACAAAACAGAGATATAAATAGTAACACTTAGAGAGAAACAAAATATTACTGTATGCCAGATAGTGATCAAGAGACACCCCCAACCAAGGTAGTGACAGAGACAGGAGCTCAGAGTCTCTAAATAACATTGGACCACCTGCTTTCTCAGGGTAAGTTACTAAAGAGGGATCCTCTGCTTCATGTGAGATTTTGTTATCAAGTCTATCAGTTGCTCCTGCATGCTTTTGGCATCATGGTTGGGTATACTTAGGAATTGTGACCAGTGGTGGCCTCTTACTTGTCTGGCCAGGGGGTGTGTCTTAAGCCTGCACCTGCTGCTTGGCTAGCAGACAGGTTGGCTTTTAGGGGCTGCATTAGCTGCAGCCCTATGAGCCAGATAGGGCTGCCATTATTGCAGGGGAGTGGCTTCCCATGGGAAATGCTCTCTCTGCTATTGCAGTCCAGACTGGCAGTCCCAGGGGGAGAAAACACCTCCCCTTGGGACTGCCTGTCTGGCTGGGATCAGCAGGGAGTGCTTCCAATAAGAAGTCACTACAACAGCTGCTAGCCTAGGCAGAGTCTGCAGCTGGTGGATTTTACTGGGAGGCTGCTGTCCCGCAGCCCCTAGGTAAAATCAGCCACTGGTTGTGGCATGATGTTGCGGGGAACCCCATACTGCCGGTCTCTCCTCCATGGTTTCACCACCCCTGGCTGGTCAAGCCTAGTGTTGGTTAGTGGAAATTCGTGGAGCCCCATACTCTCTGTCCCCTTAATTTTTCTAACAGGATAGGCATCAAAGCATGAGTTTTCACAATTTTAACATACAAGCCTACAGAGATTTTTGCATACAGCACATGTGCAAATTTTGTGCATTTTTGAATATCTATGTCCTATTCTGAATCATATGGAACTCAGTCGGATCTGTCTTTCCATGAAACTTGGTGTTTTGGTGTGCCAACAATGCAATCAGACGGAACCGCCCTGACTTGTGGGAGTGCCATGGAAGTATCATGTGAGTGTCATGGGCATGTATCTAAAGCTCCATGTGATTCTGAGTCATGCGTACAGGAAGGGAAGCTTGTTTCTGACAGATCTTTTGCACCTAGCATGTGACTGATGCATGTGCCGATACTAATGCGGCAGCTGGCATAAAATTAATGGGCAGTTTGGGTTTCTGCTTGCAGACCCATAAACCCTTGTGGAAGCTCTATGAATTCACATAATTTGCATAGGATAGTAAATCAAGATCCGCAGCTGCCCATGTCTAGTGCCACCTTGAGCATGACTCAAAATCACATGGACATGTACAAATGTTATTTGATGCAATAACATGCTCAGAATGAGATGTAATGATATGTAGACATTATTAATGTTATTTGTCAAATAGTATAGTTTTGACTAAAGAATAGGTTTATTACTTTGATTTTGAATCAAACAGTTCTTGCCAAGAAAAAGGATTTGTGTTGAGGTTCTTTTAATTGATTCTTGTTTGCGCAACTGTCACCAACTACTCATATTACGAATTGTGAAATAAATCTAATTGCACTTTATCTTTAGCCCTCTCTGCATTTATTTGTGTGCAAATGTGTGTGGTGGAATCCTTACCTCTCTGCTGAGGCGTGGTACAGGAAACCAATACTGCCAAAGGAATAGCATTCGAGCAGAGACCTGAAGATATTTCTTACCCCAAAATACTACTGACCTGTATCTATCCCACCACTCTCAGTAACTTACCACACTGGGGTACCACACGTTAATCATACAATTCTCACATTAATCATATAAATCTCAGCACTGTTCTCAAAACAGATTTTTCAAATATCTTGTAAAACAGTGATTAGGAATACAGATTTGTATATTCTATGCCATGCTAGTCACTCACCATGAATTATCACCCTATTATGTTTGAAAAAAATCATTATAATTCTGTTTTCTGAATTTATTACAGCAAGAGAATAATTCATTTATTGTATTGACAATTGTTGATGTTTTTTCATAAAAGCACCTGAAGACACAATAGAGTATAATTAAAATAAATAAAACTCATTTTAAAAATGCTGAGAAATGGCTTAATTACCTTAGCTTCATACAGATACAGAACATCTGTCTCATAAAAAAATATATATTTTATTAGATTTGATGAACTTATTAAGTAATACATCACATATTCCCACAGCCACAAAAATATGACATTTTTCACAGAGGCAATTACAGTTGATTCATGATTTTTACATACTGTTCAATTAAACAGAGACAACTAAATGTATACTTAATAAACAATTAGTCTGTTGGATAATATTGTATGGTGACTAATGAAATGTGTACTATATCCCTCTGATGGAAGAGATGGCTACGATTGTGTGCTTTACTTTTTAAAACCAATAAAATGAAATCCCTCTTAAAGTGCTGGTAACCAATTTATTATGTAATATATACCAATGGCCACATAATACAGTTATATATAATATAATATACAATACAGAAACTAACTTAAAGGGAATTAGACCATCCACACAACCATATGCATTATGAAACTGTTGCATTTCCCAGACAGTTCTGAACACAATTGTTTCATGCAAGTTGCCAAGGCTAGTTCATGAGTGCTCCATACAGATTACTACCTCTACATGGGGCTTGGCCTGACAGATACAACCAGTGGGGAGCCATACATCTACTTTGACATAAGCCCATGTAGAAGTCATGGAGAAGCTCCAGTTATCTACTTATTACTAAAGTGGACACTCAGTTAAACAGAAGACAGTGAATGTGGGAAGGTGCTGCCAGGTGATGCAAACTGTAGCTCCATACTAGACACTGGACACCAGGAAGCTGTAGAGTGAACACTAGTGAACAAGGGAGCTACAGATGGGTTAGGACTAGGGATGAGCGGGTACGGATCTCAGAGAACCTCCCGATCTACTGGGATCCAAGGCAGATCCTTGTCGGCTCGGGTTTTCCCGCCTGACTCGGATCTGAAAACGAGGCAAAACGTCATCATCCTGCTGTCGGATTCTCATGGGTTTTGGATTCTATAAAGGTCCTGTGATCGCCGCCATTTTTTCATTCCGGCTGTGGAGAGTGAAGAGGGAGGGAGCTGGGATCTGTGCTATCTGTGCATAGGGACTGGCTTCTGTTGTCCTGTCCATAAGGGCTTGCTGTTGTCTATAGAGGGGCTGGCTGTTGTCCTGTCCATAAGGGCTGGCCGGCTGGCTGTTGTGTATAGAGTGTTTGGCTGGCTATTGTCCTGTCCATAGGAGCTGGCTGGCTGTTGTTCTGTCCATAGGGGCTGGCTGTAGTGCTGTGTTGTCCAGGGGGTGCTCTGTCCCTCAGGAGTGCTCTTCACCCAAATTTGTGTGTGTTAGCCACACTTGTCATCAGCACAGGGGTGCTGTGCTGCTGTCTATTAAGGGTTTGCTGCCTCTTTCAGGGGTTCAACCCACTGTTTAAAAAAATAAATAAACAATAGTTTTTGTGTGAGGGTTAGCCACACCTGTCATCGGCGTAGGTGCGCAGGGGTGCTGTGCCGCTGTCTGTCAAGGAGCTGCTGCCCAACAAAACAATTTTTTTGTGTGCGTGTTAGCCACACCACCAGTAAAAAATAAAAACAATTTTTTTGTGTGTGCGCGTTAGCCACATTTATCAGCAACGTAGGTGTGCAGGGGTGCTGTGCTGCCTGTGTTTTTATCAAGAGGCTGCTGCCTTGTTCGGGTGCTCTCCCTCCCAAGTGCCAAAAAAATGAATAATTTGCATAAACATTTTCAAAGGTGAAAATAGAGGATATGGTTTAAAAAATGGAATGAAGCAGCTAAAACTATATTCTCTGATTATAGTGTCCCTACTCCCTACCCATGGCCCCTCTACCTAACTTTCAGTGAGTCAGAGGGGCAACTCCATGCAGCCGTATTCCAGAGTGCAGCAGCTTCTCCTGTAGCCCAGGTCAGAAGATGTGTAGGTGGTGTGGTGATGATATGGACTAAAAATGGAGCTTACATCCACTAAAGTGGATAATGAATCCCCAATCTAATAGGGAGCACAGCTGTAATTTATACACAACACAGGATGGGATGACGATATAGGCTTGGGTGATGGTATAATCTGGGGTGATGTATACATCATCCTATTCACACAATATTAATTTGTCCCTGCTGGAATCCACCATTACAGGTGCCTCTGTAGTTTTTGCACATAATTGACGGTAAAGGTCTTTCTTGTAGAATTTGTATTTCATTTTGATGTACATCATCTTTTCCACATTTTGGGGAAGTAGTCTCAGGCCGATCACTGACAAGGTTCCCGACTGTGCTGAAAACTCTTTCTGAGTACACACTGGAAGGTGGTCAGCTCAAGTAAAGCAAAGGCAGTTTTTTGTGTAAGGGCCTCCAAGGGGTATATTTATTTACCCCTTTAGTTTAGTTTCTAAATATGAAAAGTGTTCATGTTGCCTATAGCAACCAATCAGATCCTGTCTAACATTTTCTAGAATGCAATAGAGAAATGATAACTACAATCTCATGGGCAACATGAACACTTTACATTTTTAAAAACTTTAGTAAAACTAAAATTACCCCAAATTGCCTTTTTCCTGCCAGAAGTTATTTACATGTATCTCTTTCTCTTCAGATCTGTGTCTATTGGGATGAAAAAACAATGTCTCCATCCCTTCTGGGATGAAAATCCACTCCCAGCAAGCAGGCATGGCGCTCAAGAATTCCCAAGAAACACACAATGTAAAACTTAAACCTTAAACTGAAATGTTGCATTTAATGCTCTGGTCCTCTTGTCCACATATCTAAGTAACATGGTTAAGTGGAGAATGGGAACAATGGCAGTTTGAAGGCCACTAACTAACTCTATTTTTTTTAATGTCCTTGTACAAGTTGGGAAATGCCTTTACTTCTGCTAATCCAAAGGATTATTTAAGTCAATTGTTTTTGGAAGCACTCTTCCTGGTCCCCTTCTGAGATGAAAATCCACTCCTAGCCATAGAAGCAGGAGCAGGATTCTCAAGAAAGACACAACGTAAGGCCTAAATTAGGAGTAGCCAACCTCGGTCCTCGAGAGCTACTAACAGTTCATGTTTTCCAGACCACCTAGCTAGTGCACAGGTGTATTCATTACTCAGCAATACATTTGGAAAGATCCACAGGTGGAGTTAATTATTACAGTTATTATTCTGTGAGGAGACCTGGAACACATGCACTGTTGGTAGGATTAGGGTACTTACCAGCCTCTGTCAGGATTTTGAAGATCGGGATGCCACTGTCAGAAGGCCTCCCATCTAGAGGTATATCATACCGATTTCAGGCCAACCTTTCAGAGTTAAGTCCATTACTTTAATAATTATAACAAATAATAATAATAACAATAATTTTATTTATATAGCGCATTTCTCCCAAACGACTCAAAGTGCTTTACATTTACAGTACAAAATACAAAATAAGCTTAAACAAGGGACATTAGTAAAATTCTTGAGTGAAGTGGTAAGTCTGAGTCTATTTTTGAAGGATTCTAGAGTGGAGGCCTCTCGTACTGTACGGGGAAGTGAGTTCCATAAGGTTGGAGCCACAAAGCTGAAAGCTCGACCCCAGATGGATTCCAGTAGATTCTAGGTACTGTTAATAGTCCTTCATCAACGGATCGCAGTAATCGAGTGGGACAGTAAGGAATCAGAAGCTGCTTCAGGTACCTTGGGCCATGGTTATGTAGACAAGCAGCAGTCATGGCTGGAACTCCCTTTTGGGGGTTAAAAATTGATACCAATGGTTGATGATCAGTTATTAATGTAAACCTTTGTCCATACAAATATTTATGACATTTCTTTACTCCACATACTAGACTTAAGGCCTCTCAATCAATTTGAGCATAATTTTTCTCTGCTTCTGTCCGTGAAGCAAATGCTATTGGTTTCTCACTTCCATCTCTCAGTTGAAGTGACAACACTGCTCCTATGTCACATGGTGAGGCATCACATGCCATTCTGATGGGCAGTTTTGGATCAAAATGAGTAAGGACTTTATCAGATGTAATCAATCTTTTTGTTTCTGAGAATGCTCTTTTGTCCACTTCCAACATGCATTTTCTGTAGTAGGGCATTTAGTGGGTGTAGTATTTTGGAAATGTCTGGTAAGAACTTGTGATAATAATTCACTAGGCCCAAGTAAGATCTCAGTTGTGGCACAGACTGGGGACGTGGTGCTTGCAGTACTGCCTCAATTTTTATCAGTCGACTTGTGCAGGCCCTCTCTATCAATTACATGCCCACAATAGGAAATGCTGCTCTTGGAAAAATGCACATTTGTCTTTATTTACTCCAGTCCGCATTCCTTTAGTTGGGTTAATACTGTTTCCAAATGTATTAAATGGTCCACATCATCTTTGCCTGTTACAATTATGTTATCCAGGTAACATTGTGTACCTGGTATTACTTGTAGGACTTGATCCATTGCTCTCTGCCACAGTGCTGGGGTGGAAGATAGTCCAATACAAGATTATTATATTGTAATAAGCCTTTGTATGTATTGATGGTTAGGTATTTCTTGGATGCTGTTATAATACGTGGCATCAGATTATCTTGGTTGTAGGTCCATTTTAGGCGACTGGGACACTACGTCATGCTTTGATTTCAGTTCTGGATCTGGCAGGTAGCTGCATGCTATGCTATGATTAGGGAGGCACTCTGCAGGGATTGCACTGATTGGTCCCTGCTTCTAATAAATTTCAGCCAGCCTTACACTTCCTGCCGGTGATATTGTCTGACTTTCAGAGTATGTGTTTGTCCTGTGCTCAGAAGCCTGATTTCTAAATGGTCTCAGCTTGTTCTGCAGTTCCTGCATGTTGAGAGTATTTTTCCAGTGTCCTGTGCCTGTCTGATCAGAAGTAATTTGCTGTGGTTCCATTTGTTCACGTCTTTGCTGGTGGGACCTCCCAGAGCAGTGACTGCCTACCTCTCCACAGCCTATGGAATTTCCATAAAACAGTTCAGTCTAGCCACATCAGTCTGTGTCCAGCCAATTCAAGCCAGCAGTGTTCTCTATCTTGCTGCCTCCAGCCTGTGGTCCAGCCGCGTCTGTGTTCACCTGTCGGCTAAGTCAGTGGCTTGTCGTACCTCGGCCCTCAGTGCCGCAACTTGACCTTCAAGGCCACACCGTGTTGTTCCTGTCGCACCTCAGCCCTCAAAGCCGCACCTCAGCCATCAAGGCCGCACTGTGTTGTTCTTGTTGTACCTCGGCCCTCTAGACCACACCATGTTGTTCAAGTCACACCTCTGCCCTCAAGGCCACACTGTGTTGTTCCTGTCGCACCTTGGCCCTCAAAGCCGCACCTCAGCCCTCAAGGCCGAACTGTGTTGTTCTTGTCATACCTCAGCCCTCAAGGCCGCACTATGTTGTTCTTGTTGCACCTCGGCCCTCAAGGCTGCACCTCGGCCCTCAAAACCGAACCGCGTTGTTCTTGTCACACCTCGGCCCGCATAGCCACACCTTGAACCTAGTCTGATACTTCAGCCAGTGGCCCAGCCACATTATAGTGCATTTCTTGTCTGTCCTGTTGTTGACTGTAACTTGGCCCTGCTGCATTGGTTACTTTGCTTGTCTAGTCCTTGTCTGTAAATCCTGCAGTATCACTGTCCTGGTCACTCCTGCTCTGCAGCTTGTATTCATTGTCTAGCCACTCCTTGCCGGGCAACCTAGCTGCACCATAGTCCCAAGACATATCTGAGATCATCGCCATCTGTCGCAGCTTGTGTATGTTGTTCTTTACATCTGTACTAGTATTCATGTACCTGTAACCTCACTACAGCTAGTTCCAGTAGTGGAAGGACTGCCACTACAGTTCTGCCTTGTTTGTAGTCAGCAGTCCTGCGGTTTCTCATCGATTGTGTAAGCCTCTACTGCTGGAGGCTTAAATCCAGGTGGCCACCTAAGTACCGGTGTGAGTATAAATCACTAAGGGAACAACAGGTAGCTGTTATTGGTGGAAGATCCTCTTGTTGACTCTAGAGATCTTACACAACCGTACGAGAACCGTAACAGACGTGTCCTCTATTTCCATCTGTAAGTACGCTTGAGCTACTGTAGGTCGCCCCCTGAGGGAGCTGCAAAGGTGTCTTTTATTTTAGGCAAAGGATACTGTACAGTGCCCTTTTGCTCCATGGGAGGTTTCTGTCCTCCCTAACCTCACCGTACTGGATTTATTGTAATTTTGAAATCTCTGCAAATGCGGATACTTCCAGCTTTGTCCTTCTTTATTACTGGTACTATAGGCATAGCACATTCACTCCATTCTACGGGGGATATTATAACAGAGTCTTGAAAACATGTGAATGGACTGCCAATCAAGTTGAATTTTTCATTATACTGTACATTCACGGCTCAATAGTGCCTGTCCACCCTGTGGAAGTACGTATAAATACAGCTTATGGGGCTTGCCTTTGTATTTCACAAACACTTTTATTTTTCCCAACGGGGACACCGATATGCCCATATATATGTGCGGAGTGCTACTGATGTTTTCTTTAAAAGGAATCTCAGCAAACAGGCGTTTGTAATCACTTGTATTTATCACTGACAAAGCAGAGCTTGTGTCTAATTCCATTTGTAAGTCAATACCTGCTACTTCCAAGGTGACCCAAATCACCTGGCGCCCTTTTGCCATTATAGAGTGAGCCTCTATGCTGCCTAAACCTTTTTCTGTCCCAGTACTATCAGTAGAGTCTGACTCATTGTCGGCTGCCTTATGCACCTGGGGTGTTGTATATTTTCTCCCAGGGGCTTTAAGACATGTGCAGGCGGTTGGTTGTTTTCCCCGATGGGCACACCCCATACTTGCCTACTTTAGAAAAAGCATTTCAGGGAGATTGTGCAATAAGCACCTATGAGCGTGGCGATACAGTGGATGGGTACTGCTACATCTAAGAGACATACCATAAAATTGATTTACATCCAAATGTAAATGAGCCCCAAAGCAGTTAATAAGCTCTACTTCTTAATGAAAACACACTGATACTTTTCAGTGAATGCATTTAGCCATAGGGATCATTGTGCCTTATATCCAATGCAGGGAAATTATACTAATGATCCCATTTGAATGTACAGTATATAACTCAATTGTTTTCTTTATATAACAGCTTCGTAATTGGGGTAAAGTGCAATCAGGGAGATTGGTCGACTCTTCAGGGAGTCAGGGAGATTGCTACTATTTCAGGGAGTCTCCGTGACAATCAGGGAGAGTTGGCAAGTATGGCACACCCTTTCAATATGGCCTATTTTGCTACATTTTCTACACACTTTGGGCTCTATTCATGAAGATAAAAATTTCCCTACTGATAATTAAGGGATTTTCACCCACTTTTGTAGAAATTAAGTGATGATAAATAGGCCCCATAGTATTTAAACCAGCGCTGACTGGCATCATGTGAGGACTTCCCACAGCAGACACAGAACTGTCTCTGATTCCAATGAATTGGATTAGTAGTACATTCTGGTCCCTTTTATTCTGATGCATCCCTGGTGGCCATCTCCATTGAAATAGCTATGGACAGAGCCGGCCCTAGGCATAGGCATTCTAAGCAAATGCCTAGTTGCATTCCAGGGTTCTGCCGCTGCCCCCCCCCCTCCACGACGCTGCCCCCCAGGGATGGATTAAAGGGGGAGCACTGGGGGTAAGTACTGAGGGGGGCTCCCGCCACAGATCCACAGATCGGATCTCTATACAGATCCGATCTGTGCATGCGCACCTCGCTCACAGCAGTGACAGTCATCACAGCCGCCATCGCCGCAGAGTAGTGCTGGGCAGTTGAGCGATGGCTCACTTGTCCAATGGCTTTTGAAGCTGCAGCCTGAGGCTCAGTGACAGGCTGCAAGGAAGGAGAAGGCGGGAAGAAGGGAGGGCACAGCAGCAGCCCAGCCCCTCAGCATGGAGGTTGACATGATATTTGTTCTCTGAAGCGAGGAACGTGCATTCTGTCAGCAAAGAAAAGTTACTAATTAAATTAGTACTAATACTAATATTAATACTAGTATTAATACATACATATTAATACTAATATGTATGTAAGCATTATGTGTACAATATATATATGTGTGTGTATATATATATATATATATATATATATATGTATATAACATATGTGTGAATATATATATATATATATATATATTATATACAATTTATATATATTATATATATAATATATAAAATTTACTAACGAGTTTTATCACCAAAACGAGTGATAAATTTCACTGTGTTTAATAAATGGTGCTCCAGCCAATCAGCTCCCAACTGTCATTTTTCTAACAGTTGACAGTTGGGAGCTGATTGGCTGAAGCACAATTTATCATACACAGTGAAATTTATCACTCATTTTGGTGATACAACTCGTTAGTTAATGAGGCCCAATATATCCAAACTGTCCTACACTCCCTTGATTCAAATTATGCAGCGTACTAACATACTTATAGAAAAAAAGGGGGATTAAAGTCTATTAGCGCTGTCTACCATTTACTACATACTTACCCGGATGGTTCAGGATTCCGGCGTCGGTATCGACAGCCAGCAATATAACTACATCCGTGTGGTGGGATTATCTGCTAGGGGGCACCAGTCAAAATTTTGCTAGGGCCGGCTCTGGCTGTGGATAGTGCCTGATCTAAGGTCAGTTCAGACCCAACCAGCAATATCTTTTGTATACTTGCACTTGTCATTCCACAAGCTAAACAGTCTCTTAGGGCATCTGATAACCCTGCTCCAAACTCACAGTGTTCAGATAACGTGTTCAGCAATGTACTCAGACACACTTTCACTTTCAGTTTGATTCCTACTCTGAAACCTGAATCTTTTTCAATCACTAATGGTTTAGGATTTAAATGCTTTTGTAAAATGCTCACAATGTCAGTGAATGTACTGTACTTGGTGGCTGGTTTTTAAGGTGTGGTTAAACTCCTCAGCAAACTGTATGCAGACCCTCCAACATGACCCGTTCCATTAGGTACAAAATGCTCTGCTCCTGGACTTCCTTCTTAATTTATTATTGCAGCCACCTTTGTTGAAACACCGGTCTCATCAATTACCTAGCTAAACACACTGCAATCATAAATCAAGTGTGAAGTCCAGGAGCAGAGCATTTTGACCTGATGGAAGGGGTCATGTTGGAGGATAGGCTATATGTTTTGGCACCCATTACACTAAGTAATGGTGCATACACACGGTCAGATTTTGTTGGACGATATCAATGATAACAATATCGTTGATCGCGGGTCGTTTAGGGGTTGGTGGTGTGCTGGATGTTTGATATCGATCATCCAGCACATGCATATAATGATATCGTTATCGTTGTCTGATATAACCGTGTGTATGCACTAGGGGTGTGCACCGGCTACTTTTCGTGCTTTGTGTTTTGGTTTTGGATCTGGATCTTTCTTCGTGTTTTGGATCTGGATTGGTTTTGCCAAAACCACCCTTCGGTGTTTTGGTTTCTGGGTTTTGTGTTTTGGATCTGTATTTTTTTTTTATAAACAAGCATAAAAACAGCTAAAATCACAGAATGTGTTGATTTTTCTGCTCATATGCTATTATTAACCTCAAAAACCTTAATATCCACAAATTTCCAGTCTATTCTGAACACCTCACACCTCACAATAGAGTTTTTATGTCCAAAAGGTTGCACCGAGGTAGATGGATGACTATGCTAAGCGACACGAGTGGGCGACACAAACACGTGGCCCATCTAGGAGTGACACTGCAGTGGCAGACAGGATGGCAGTTTGAAAAACTAGGCCCCAAACAGTACATAGTGCAAAGATAAAAAAGAGGTGCAAGATGGAATTGTCCTTGGGCCCTCCCACTCACCCTTATGTTGTATAAACAGGACATGCACAGTTTAACAAACCAATCATTTCAGCGCCAGGGTCTGCCACACGACTGTGGCTGAAATGATTGGTTCGTTTGGGCCCCCACAAAACAAGCTGGCAATTAATCTGGCCCTGCACAAACTGGCTCTACGGAGGCAAGATGTCATCCTCATCCTCCTCATTCACCGATTCCTCACCCTCTTCAGTGTTGTGTACATCCTCATCCTCACAGAGTATTAATTCGTCCCCACTGGAATCCACCACCACAGGTCCCTCTGTATGTTCTGGAGGCTGGTCTCCTTGGAAGAGTTGATAATTAATTTTTATGAACATCATCTTCTCCACATTTTGTGGAAGCAACCTCCTACGCCTTTTGCTGACAAGGTTCCCGGCTGCACTAAACACTCTTTCGGAGTGCACACTGGAGGGGGGGCAACTAAGGTAAAATAGAGCCAGTTTGTACAGATTTGTACAGAGCCAGTTTGTACAAATTGCCTCTTCTTCCTGCCAGTACATGTACGGACTGTCTGACATGCCTACTTGGATGCTGTCACCGATGTAATCCTTTAACAGACAGACACACGCTTGTCGCTGCTGCTTTGAGGATGCAGGTGTGGCTACAGCACACACATTTCACAAAGACAGAAAAAAAAGAAGAATTTTTTTATTGTTTGTGGAGCGCACTTTGAGGGTTACACCACCCTTTAACAGACAGACGCACACTTGTCGCTGCTGCTATGAGGATGCAGGAGGAATCTAGACGGGATTTGAAACCGGGGACACACTACCTCCATCAATTGTCTAAATCCCACTGCACTAATGGCGGATACCGGACGCACGTCTAACACCAACATAGCAGTCAAGGCCTCAGTTATACGTTTTGCTTCAGGATGACTGCTGTCGTACTTCATCCTCCTCGCTAGGGACTGTTGGAGGGTCAATTTTTTAGTAAAAATAGTGGTGTTCCTACTTCCTCTCTGGGATGATGAACAACTCCCAGCAGCAGCAACAGCACTAGGAGGAAGTGGTTCTTGATCTTTCCCTATTTTATTTTTATCGGAGAAAGTTTGGTCCTCCATTTATGTTATATTGATATATACCTGCGGCTAAGGCGCACACAAACACAGAAAATATTTTTTTATTTTTGCTGGAGAGTAGTGCACTTTGTGGGTTACACCACCCTTTAAGGAATGAGCCAGCCGGCTCTTTACTTATAGGACACAGGCGCACGCTTGGTGCTGCTCCTTTGTTGATGCACGTGCAGCCACAGTGCACACAATTCACAAACACAGAAAATATTTTTTGATTTTGTTTGGAGTGTACTTTGGGGGCTACAGCACCCTTTAATGGACAAGCCAGCTGGCCCTTTACTTATGGGACACAGGCGCACGCTTGGCGCTGCTCCTTTGTTGATGCACGTGCAGCCACAGTGCACACAATTCACAAACACAGAAAATATTTTTTTATTTTGTTTGGAGTGTACTTTGGGGGTTACAGCACCCTTTAACGGTCAAGCCAGCCAGCCCTTTACTTATGACACAGGCGCACGCTTGGCACTACTTTGTTGATGCACGTGCGGCTACTGCGCATACAATTCACAAACACAGAAAATATTTTTTTATTTTGTTTGGAGTGTACTTTGGGGGTTACAGCACCCTTTAACGGACAAGCCAGCCGGCCCTTTACTTATGGGACACAGGCGCACGCTTGGAGCTGCTCCTTTGTTGATGCACGTGCAGCCACAGTGCACACAATTCACAAACACAGAAAATATTTTTTTATTTTGTTTGGAGTGTACTTTGGGGGTTACAGCACCCTTTAACGGACAAGCCAGCTGGCCCTTTACTTATGGGACACAGGCGCACGCTTGGCGCTGCTCCTTGGTAGATGCACGTGCAGCCACAGTGCACACAATTCACAAACACATAAAATATTTTTTTATTTTGTTTGGAGTGTACTTTGGGGGTTACAGCACCCTTTAATGGACAAGCCAGCCGGCCCTTTACTTATGGGACGCAGGCGCACGCTTGGCGCTGCTCCTTTGTTGATGCACGTGCAGCCACAGTGCACACAATTCACAAACACAGAAAATATTTTTTTATTTTGTTTGGAGTGTACTTTGGGGGTTACAGCACCCTTTAACGGTCAATCCAGCTGGCCCTTTACTTATGACACAGGCGCACGCTTGGCACTACTTTGTTGATGCACGTGCGGCTACTGCGCACACAATTCACAAACACAGAAAATATTTTTTTATTTTGTTTGGAGTGTACTTTGGGGGTTACAGCACCCTTTAACGGTCAAGCCAGCTGGCCCTTTACTAATGACACAGGCGCACACTTGGCACTACTTTGTTGATGCACATGCGGCTACTGTGCACACAATTCACAAACACAGAAAATATTTTTTTATTTTGTTTGGAGTGTACTTTGGGGGTTACAGCACCCTTTAACGGACAAGCCAGCTGGCCCTTTACTTATGGGACACAGGCGCACGCTTGGCACTGCTCCTTTGTTGATGCACGTGCAGCCACAGTGCACATAATTCACAAACACAGAAAATATATATTTTTTTTGTTTGGAGTGTACTTTGGGGGTTACAGCACCCTTTAACGGTCAAGCCAGCCGGCCCTGTACTTATGGCACAGGCGCACGCTTGGCACTACTTTGTTGATGCACGTGCAGCCACAGTGCACACAATTCACAAACACAGAAAATATTTTTTTTATTTTGTTTGGAGTGTACTTTGGGGGTTACACCACCCTTTAACGGACAAGCCAGCCTGCCCTTTACTTATAGGACACAGGTGCACGCTTGGCGCTGCTCCTTTGTTGATGCACGTGCGGCTACTGCGCACACAATTCACAAACACAGAAAAAATATATATATTTTTTGCACTTGGGGGGAGCACCCCTGATGGACAGAGCTCCCCCTGGACAACACTACAGCACCCCTTTAGGACTGGGACACTGCACAGGACTTTGGAGTGGACACAGCCCCTATGGACAACTGACTGCACAACACAGTCCAGCCAGCCCCTATGGACTTTGAAGGAGTGGACATAGCCCCTATGGACAACAGCAGCACAGTGCAGCACAGCACAGCACAACACTACACTGCACTACACTACACTACACTACACTACACAGCCCAGCCAGCCCTAACTCCCACCCTCCCTCTTCACTGTCCACAGCCGAGTGAGAAAATGGCGCCGACAGGAAGGCGGAATGATGACGTTTTTGCCTCGATTTCAGATCCGAGTCAGGCGGGAACAGTCGAGCCTGACTCGGATCGGCCACGGATCGAGGGGGCTCGGGGGGGGTTTGGATTTCAGAAATCCGAACCCGCTCACACCTAGTATGCACCATATGACTGCTACTTTCTTGTCTCCCTGCACAGAGTTAGCATTACAGTATAATTCCACTCTCTCAATATATGTAACCCAGTCCTCTATAGTATTATCAAAAGCAGCTATTGTGCCAATATATCCTGACATTTTGCCTTTATGTCCTTTTTCCTCTCTTCCTTAGAGAAAGAATGATATAACTCACATGCCCCTTTATTCAGGCTTGGTGATGCTGGCAGTCTGAATGTGCTGCTCCTTTTGCACCTCACAATTGTGTTGTGTCAGTGTTGCAGAAGAGTTTAACACTCGTCGCCAGTGTTAAGTCTGTGACTTATATTTCAATGAAGGTTTTCTTAGTAACCTGGACACAGTGAGTGTAGCATGCTTCTTTACTAAAAAACTGCAGGAAAACCAGACACAAAATAGAGATTCATATTCCAACTAATACACACAAAAATAAGATCCGTTGTAACCTTCCACTGGAATGCATACACAGCAATGAGAACTATATACACCACAGCGGCCATTAAAAAAAGCTTAAAGGCCGGAAGCCCTTTTCATGACTGCCGCCCCCCGTGAAGACGCCATATAATAAACTTTTATTAAAAAGTCAAGTGTTGTGTATTTATTTTAATATTTTCTTTACAGGTAGACTACAGATGCCAGTGGGCCCTTACTGTCTAGGCATGTAGGCACCAGGGGTGCGGGGCTTAGCACTGGGCTTCCAGCCCAGTACTGGTTGTTGTTCGGGAGGGGAACCCAATTAAAATTTTTCCGAGTACTTCTAGTCCTGGGCTAACTTGTTTAGGGGTAGTTAATGTGATGGTTGGGGGCCTCCACACTGAGTCTACCCCCTGCTATGGCATTATCCCCCTGGCTTGTTCAGCCTGGTACTGGTTACTGGTAAATAGGTGGAACCCTACGCTGTTGTTTTTTTTAAAGGGGGGTGTTAATCAGCCAGTGCCTCCCCCACCATTGATCTCACCGCACGTCACTGCTGCCTGCAGTGACAGGCCCCAGAGCTTTTGTATGTGCTGCTATGGCTATGGGTTGAGTGAGTCTTGGCTAAATACTAGGGGTCATTAAAACATGGACACCACTTATTAGCTGCCCCTCACACAGTCACTTCTGATTGATTTACCTAAGATAGAAAAACATGAAGTATTTTTGTAATCACAAAAATTCTTTCATAAAATAAAATATTTGACAATTTCAGGGAGCTGAGTACCTGAGAATAATTTTCAGAGAAGTTTTGCTCTTTCCTGTTTAGCACTAGATGTAGGTGTTGTAAAGATGAGACAAGATAGAGAAAATTGTTTAAGAGTCCCTTTTGTCTAATTAGCAAAGAAAATTGCTTAAATTGGTCTGACAGTTTTGTTCATTTGTAACAATTTGCAGTATAATGGCACACCCTGTCCCACTAGCACGGCGGGATTTCCTGTGGGTTCTGCAGAGTGTTATAGCACCTGCAGCTAAAGAAATCATTTCCACTCTTTTTAGCAAACATATCTATAAATAGATGACTGTAACTACCTTGTATGTGCAAGCTGTGTATGTTATAGAGATGTATGCAGAGCCCCCTGTTTTGGTTTTAGTTTTAAATATAGATGAGCGGGTTCGGTTCTCAGAGAACCGAACCCACCCGAATTTAGCATATCCGAGTCGAATCCAAGCAGGCTCGGAGGTTCCCGCCTTACTCGGTTATCGAAACCGAGGCAAGACCATAGAGATGGAAATCTCGTGGTTTGCGAGCTTTCGTCTCTGTGATCAATATAGTATATAAGGGACCACGCGACGGACGCCATTTCTACTCCGGCTTTTTTAAAGTGAACAGGAAGGGTGGGTAGTGTAGGGCTGGTAGAGGTGCTGGTGCTATCTGCTGTGTCCTGGGCTGGTGACTGCTGATCTATTCTGGTCTCTCTGGTCACGGTGCTGTCACTATCACTGTGCTTTTTGTGCTGATCCATTCTGGTCTCTGGTCACGGTGCTATCACTGTCACTGTGCAGTCTGGTGATCCATCTGGGCTGTCTGCTGTGTCCTGGGCTTGTGCTGTGTCCATCTCTGGGCCCAAGTTCTGGACTCCAAAAATAAATAAAAAGTGTCTTTTTATATGTGTGTGCATGCGTGTTAGGCTTAACCACAGTAGCGCACAAGAGCCAGCCAGCAACACTACAGTTGTGTTCAATCAAAAAAAAACAATTAAAGTGTCAGATTTTTTTCTTGTTTGGGTGGGTTTTCGGCTTAACCGTAGTAGTGGACAAGATCCAGAAAATAATCAAGTTGCAACCTTGTGCTGACAGACTCCAATCATTCTTAAAAAAAAAATACAATTAAAGTGTCATATTGTTTTCTTGTTTGTGTGGGTGGGTTTTCGGCTTAACCCCATTAGTGGACAAGATCCAGCCAGCAACGCAAGTTGCAACCTTGTGCTGCCAGACTCCAGTCGTGATCAATCGTTACTCTGGGGCCAAGTTCTTCTGGAGCTGCCAAAAAATATAAATCTTCATTTGTCGTTTTTTCTAATATTTTTGTGTGCGCGCACGACTGCACGTGTGTTAATTTTGTAACCGCACCTTGGCTACACTATTGGTGATTGTGACACTGCTTCTAGACTGCAGAAAAAATATGGAGTGCTGTCACATGACAGGAGAGCAAGGCCAAGAACCACATGTTGTAGCTGCCGGCAGCAGTGCAAGGCCGTCAACTTCCTCGACATCTAGGAAGGCCCATGCCCCAGGGCTTAAGTCACGCCATCGATATGGTAGTAATAGTAAAGCTGGTTTTACTGAAATTAAGAAAAAAAAATTTAAAGGATATTTGACTTTAGATAAACAAAAAATTGGCAATATGCCATTCACTACATGAAGTGGCAAGGAAAGGATAAGGCCTTGGCCTTCTTACTTTATGAAGAAGACTGCTGATTCTGATAGCCCTTCTGCTTGTAGCAGTAGTGGTGGTGGTCCAATTAAAAATGTGAAAGTTGTTAAGACAGTTCCGTAAAAACCAACTGTGTGCCCTGAGAAATCGGAATCACAAATCCCTGAGGAGAGTGCAAGTGTGTCCACGGTTGCCATGTGTGAGCCCAACCTAAATACTAGTGTACTGGAGGATCCTCCAAGTTCCAACATTTGTGTGCCCTCTGTAAATGTGGGGAAGGGCAGTCAACATCTTGCACACGTAGTCATTGAGGATGCTTCTATGGAATTGCACATGGAGGAGGAGGATATTTTGGTGGATGAAGGCGCTAAGGATGATGAGGATGTTGGTGTTGGTGATGAGGATGTTGATGCCGAGGATGTCCTTTGTGTAAGTAAGGCAACAGCTGTTGCCCATGGTTTGAAAAAGCCAAAGCCCATTGTTGTCATGCCGGGACAAAAGACAAAAAAATCTACTTCTCACGTGTGGAATTATTTCCATCACGATCCAGACAACAGTTGTCAAGCCATATGTGCCCGTTGCCATGCAAGAGTGAGTGGAGGGAAAGACCTAAACCACCTAGGAACCTCCTCCTTGTTACGTCACTTGGAGCGCATTCATCAAATATCAAAGTGTATGTCGCCAAGTTCCAAAACTCAAAACGTAACAAGTCCAGTGTCACCTACCTGCTCCCTCTCTGTGGGATCCAAGCGCCTTCGATCTATAACACCAACACCTGCATCATCACCTACATCCTCATTCATGATCGGAAGTAATTTAAAAAAACAATTGACTATTAAACAGTCCTTTGATAGAGGAAGTAAGTATAACAGCTGTCACCCAGTTTCACAGCGGATCACTGACGCCATGACAGCTGTGCTAGTATTAGATGGTGAAATAATAAAAAATGAGGATGATAGTGTGGAGGAAGTGCAAAAGGAGGATGAGGGGGAAATTTGACGCTAATGTGGATGTTGATGATAAGGATTAGGGATGTGCAGGCTCGGATAGGTTCGAGTTTGCACGTGGAGTTCGGATTTTTCCCTCCAAAAAAATGGAACTCAGAACGAGGCAAAACGTCATCTTACATGGACGAACATCATCATTCCTGGACAAAAGACCAGGAATGATGATGTTCGTCCATGTAAGATGACGTTTTGCCTCGTTCTGAGTTCCGTTTTTTTGGAGGGAAAAATCCGAACTCCACGTGCAAACTCGAACCTATCCGAGCCTGCACATCCCTAATAAGGATGTGGTTTGCGTAAATCAGCCACCAGTGGCAGCAATTCTTGCTAATGATAAAGAGAAAGCCAGAAAAGCAACGTCTTGGGTGTGGAATTACTTTAATCTAAATTCTGACAACAGTTGTGAAGGCATCTGTTCCATTTGTAAAGCCAAAGTTAGCAGAGGAAGGGACGTTAACCATCTAGACACCTCCTCCCTGTTACGCCATTTGCAGCAAGTTCATGCAATTTGTTTAACAAAATTATAATTTGTAAATTGTTAACAAGCAGTCCAGTATCAGCTACCAGCAGTTTGGACCATAACATGCAATCTCCACCACCAACACCCTCATCATCAACCTCCTCCTTAATAATTGAAGGTAGTCCTTCCAAAAAATATTTTGTGGGGCCCAAACAATCCAAGGAGTTCAACCATGAAAGTGTCAGTCCTAGTGGCTAAAGTGCTTGGTTTGTTAAACTGTGCATGTCCTTTTTAATATCCAACATAAGAGTGGGTGGGAAGGACAATTCCATCTTGCACCTCTTTCCTTTACATTTGGCACAATTTGGGGCATTGCCGACTAACATTATTATAGTTTATTAAACTGCCATCCTGTCTGCCACTGCTGTGTGGCAATGTTTCATAGATGTCTGATATTTTTTTAAACTGCCGTGCGTTTGTGCCGCTGCTCTGTTGCTTACTTTAACCAGCCAGCTCGCTGCAGTCTTTGGCCTATATTGGTGAAAAATAGTGAAATCAATATTATGAGCTGTGAGGTGGTTAAAAATGCCTAGAAATTCCTGAAAATCATTGTTATTAAGGTTAATAATGCTGTAGGAACAAAAACAGGCCCAAATGATGTGGTTTTAGCTGTTTTTATTATTTTTTAAGAAAAAATCCAGATCCAAAACCAAAACACGAACACAAAACACATCCAAAACCAGATTCAGATCCAAAACCAGGGGAGATCCAAAACCAAAACACGGGGGTCGGCGCACATCTCTAGTTTTAAATCATTATTGTGCTTTGGTTCGGTATTGGATTTGTATTTGATAAAAAACAGCTAAAATCATGTAATTTGGACCTGTTTTAGTTCCTATAGTATTATTAACACCAATAATTTTAATTTCCTGTAATTTCGCACTGAAATTGAATCCAAAATATGTGAGATCTGTTTTTTAGATACAAGTTCCGAATTGCAAGAAGACCCGAGTTAGGACTCGGTTTTACTCGGAACCCCAAAGTGATCAGAACCAGGATAGAGAGATTACTCTGCTAAAGCTCCTTTCAACTATTTCATCCACACTGACCCATCGTCAATTGCTTCCTTGAGCCAAGCCAGGAAGAGACACAGGGCCTGATTCAAACCCACTCTCGAGCGCTATGCGCTCGCAAGCGGGTCAATGGTGGCCCAGTGTGCATTAGCACGACGGAGCCGGCTCTGTCATGCGCATGTGCGAGACCCAGATAGCGACGGGCAAACCGTCGCTCCGGGTCTTGTACCAAAGGGGGCGTGCTGTCGATGTTGCGTGGCAGCACGCCCCCTTTGGTGGGCGGGCCAGGGGAGTGGCTGCCCAAATGGAAGCGTTCCCATGTGAACGCCTCCGTTTGGGGCCGGCTCCACTGACATCACGAGTGATGTCAGTGGGAGAGGTTTCGGCTCTGTTAGAGCCGACATCTCTCTAGGGCTTGCGGCAACGACACCCTACCACAAGGGTCTCGTCGCAAGCCCGATGGTCGCGATGGTCTTGACCATTGCGACAATCTTCCTGGTCACTCGCTATAGCTGTGGGAGGCTGCTCTAAAAAACAAGAAGGCTGGCCCTGATTCAGAGCGAGCGCTCTGTCAGAGCGTCCGGCTCTGAATCAGGGCCACAGAGCGGCTGGCTCAGCGCTAAATACACAGACGTGCCAGTGGGTTTCTGGAAATATACTGCCCACCAAACTTTCCGGCTGTCACACTTCACCGAGCGGCAGGTCAGCGACAAGCCTGTGCTCCCGCTGACGAGCGGTTGAGAGCTACCTCGTGTGGGATACATATCAGTGGGTACTTTGTGCAACTTGCAAATTCCAGCAATATCTGTGTATTGTGTATGCCTTTACACATGGCACATAGCTGGTGGATTTAGTCCAGCACTGGGGCAAAAGCACACGCCGGTGATGCAGATTATTTTTACCGGTAACATTTCTATATACATGTACCACTATATGTGGCAGTTACAAAGGACATTGCATTAATATGCCCACATAGGAACTGGCATAAAAAAGTGGAAGATCACTTGGATTACATAAACTAGATTAATTATTTTTGGCAGATTTACACAGGCCAATATCTCCTATGGATTCCTGATCTTACTGTTTTGATTCAATACATTTTTTTATGGAAAAGGATTGGGAAACATTTCATTGATTCTTAGAGCTGAAGCAGAATATTGCACTGTATTTTATTGATATCTGTATTGTATGTATTATGCAATAGTGTTATTAAATTATTTTTCATAAACACATGTGTGGTTTTTCAAACAATCGCTCCATCTACATTTTTTAGATTTTCTCTTTTAGCAGGTAGCAGATCCTGTTGGTGGAGTTGCCAGGTTGAAGCCAATACATATTTACTGATTGAGGAGCGCAACTGGTTTCCTTTTTTATTAAAATCAGAACTAGGACTCGATTCGACTCGGAACCCCAAAGCTCGTGTGTGTTCGGTTTTCAGTAAGGGAAATAATTTGTTGAAAATAATCGCTCCCTATGTGACTATTATAAGTGTAGGAATGCTGCTGCTAATATAGAAGAATGTGCAAGGACTTAAAAAATACAAATACACTTTTGAAACCAATTCAGTAAATAGATCATTTCCAATGAATGATAGAAGACGCTCAGCATCTAACAGCATCTGTAATATATTTGTGAATTGGATAGAATTGTATAATTGCTGTGTTCATCAATTCAAACAAGTAATATCTGCTGTTCTCTTCGGGAGATGTTATGTAGCCGGAAATGTTCCTAAAGTGTTATTGGTTCCAGAGTGTTAGGTCAGCAGAGTACCTTCAATTTACATAACTGTATAGCAGCCAGTGTTCACAATGTATAATGCACGGATATAGGGGCTGATAGTGGAGTGTTTTATATTTCACTGATGTGATTAGTTGTTATCACAGCTTTTGCTGTTATGCTCACCCCACCGAATCACAAGCGCACTCGCCACGTCTGGAGGATGTTCAATATACCGTGGAATCACTCGATGTTGAGTAGATGGATGGGTGGCTGGATGGTTCTTGAGTAGATGGTGCGCCAGCTGACTGGGCTTGCTAGCTGGATATAGACTCGCTCAGTTGTCGCTATGACTGCCACGGCTGGATACTACCGATAGTCCGTGCACTGGCTGCCTGGGCATGCTGCCTGGATATGTATCCTCTCTGCCACCACTAAGACTCATGCGGCTAGGTGTAGCTTGATTCCGGGCAGGCCTCTAATGCCACCGGAATCGGTGATGGTGGTTAAGATTTCTGTGGAGCTGGTGCTGTCATCAGGCTGTTCATAATTATCCACGATTATATGCGGTTTCTGTGCTAACAATCGGGCATAGCTACCTTTGGTTGCCTGTGTTCTCTGGTCAGAAAAGATAAGTAGCTCAACACGTTTCTGTGTTTTAAACACCTTCGTCAGGAGCATAAGTTTATGAAGAAAGGAGGTGTCCCTTTTGTAGTGCCAACGTAGATTTACATAATTAGAAAACGCTTGCAGCTGTAGTAGTATCTCAATCTAGTACAAAGTAACCAGTATAAACCTTTCAATATATATATTATGTGAAACTGTCAATGTTTTCAACAATGTGGCAGTTGCCTAAAAATCCTATTCCTAGCATCCAGGGGAAAAAAGTTTTTTTTTAAATAACTGTGGAACTGTCAAGTGTGTTTGAAAGCGCAGCCAATTGTTGTATTCAGTTTTCAGTAGCATGGTGATGGAAAAAGTCATAGCATGTAATACAACTTTTTCTCCACCAGGTGTCGCTTTTCCTAAACTTCACTGCGCGTGCGTCAGATATCCAATGCATTTTCTGTATCACCACCTGATGATTTGCTGACAGAACCTGTGATTCAGTACACTATAGTACAGCATTTTCGTCATGGAATCAGAGCTGTAGAAGAATGTGTGATAAAGTTTTAAATCATAACAGTATGTGTGTGTGTCCTGTACTTTTAAAAACATATATTTTCTTTATACAGTATTTGTAGTTCAGCCACCAATTACTGTCTTTACATAAACTACAGTACAGTATGTATTGTACAAGATTCTGAGACAGGCTGGGATTCGTAGTCTCACTGAAAATGGACTCTACGGTATTAACCCCATGCAATTACAGTACTGTGTATAGTAATAAGATGCAAGCCTGCATCTGGAGTAAAACAGACAGGAGCATGGTCAGGGGTTCAGGGACTCAAGTGCAACCTTCTTGGCCTAGTGGCTAGAGCAATAGTTTTATATGGCTGTGGTCCTGGGTTCCAATCCCACCACAGCTCGATCTCATTTTTTAGATTCATTCCTCCATATATATTTTTTTTATATAGTACAGTGGTGGGGTGGGTCCAAATGCACTAATTGAGTTTAAGATGCACCCACAGGTATTGGGGTTCAGGGACTCAAACGCAACCTCAGTTTTCAATAAGACCACAACATTTCCTGTTCAGTAATGTTGCAGTACCGTATTGAAGGCACTACACAGCTCCACAACTCCCCTCGCACCCTGCAATGACACACCCATACAGTTACAGTACGTGTTGGGTTTAAGACACACTTTCAGTGTCAGGGGCTCAGACAGGTCAGATGCATGCACAGCTTTCCCTGAGATGGGATTATATGTTCTATAATGGTGGGGTACTGTATGGAATGCACTACTTTGCTCCACAACTCCCCCGCACCCTGTAATGACACACCTATACAGTTAATGGGTGCAGGGGCTCGAGTGTTGGGTTTAAGACCCATCCTCAGCATCAGAGATTCAGCGGATGGACCCACTCCACCACTGTACTTTATAAATAAATATATATATATATATATAATTATTTATATATATATATATATATATATATATATATATAGTGCTCCGGTTTCCTCCCACACTCCAAAAATATACTGGTAGGTAAATTGGCTCCCAACAAAAATTAACCCTAGTGTGTGTGTATGTGTGAGCATGTGGTAGGGAACGTAGATTGTAAGCTCCACTGGGGCAGCGACTGATGTGAATGGCCAACTATTCTCTGTAAAGCGCTGCGGAATATGTGTGCGCTATATAACTAACTGGTAATAATAATGAATCTAAAGTAATCATGATTACGAAATAATATTGGGCTGTGGTGGGATTCAAACCCTTAACTTGTATAATGACCACTCTAAGCACTAGGCCAAGAAGGTTTTCACATCCATCTACTGAATCCTTGTGCACTCCACCCACCCGCTGCAGTTAGGTCAGACGCAGTGAGGGAAGCATTATAATAATGATAATAATACTAAAAATCTATCTTCCTTTCAAAATATTATACTAGTACATGTAAACACAGTACCCTACCATTAGTGAATAATAATTCATCCCTTCTCATTGAAAGCTGTACGTGCGTCTCGTTAATGTATTTGTTATAACGTCATAACAACATGGCAATTACACTACTGTACAGTACTGTATGTGTACTGATTTGTGTCCCGTTCAACGAGCTTCTGCGATATTATTAAAAAGATTGGTTGTGCGAACATGTAACATGCAAATACACTGCACACTGCAGTAATGCCCCGAACGTGATTGGCCCGCTTGTCAGGGATATCCATACACTTCTACAGTATGGTATTCAGTAGTATAAATTTCATCAGTAGAGCACTCGCCACCCAGTGGTTACGCAGTGTATTAGCTGCCGTGGATTCTCTTACGTTGTATAACACCACGGTGCGCCACAGTACAGCCCTCACGCAATGTTCCATGGCACGACTCAGAAGCCTGAATGTCACACTATGAGCAACAAACTAGCTGGGCCCATCTGTAGAAAGTGAGACAAAATTTTGTAGATGGGCAAATGCATTCTGGTTTCTCCAATTATTAATTGTTAGAATGTGCAGCAAAAACATTTTTTATCCTGTTTTTTTCACTGTTCCAGTTTTGGTGATTGGATCTTTCAGGTGTTTAGGGGACCCAGGCTCATATGCAGAAGTTGTACATATTTTTGCGACCACACCATCCCCATCCCTACACTTGGTTTTATAGCCATTATAATTATCAATGTGCATTTATACCCTCCCTATCCTTGATGCAAGAGCCACGCATGCAAAACATACTGCAATTTTGTTGACACCCCCTCAACACACTCACACTGATTTTAGCCTACAGTACATGCAAATGCCCCATTGACACCCCTTCAGCCGCATGTGCAAATGCGTTACCCGCATAATGTGTGTGCTTGAGCCTGGAGCATGCACAGTGGAAAACGAGCACAATCCATCCACTATTCTCCCTGGCTCTCAATTCTGCATCAGCCTCAATGTGATCTGTCGATTAAGCAAATATTCAGCATATGAATTATACCCCTATGCCCAATAACAGGGACGCCAATCCTAAACAATATCTCTTACTGAAAATATTAGAAAAATTAGAGACAACTAAAATGTTTTTACAGACATACAGTATAAAAATCAAAATGTGTCCATAAGTGAAAGTAAAAACAGTGGGCCTGATTCAGAGCGGACGCTATTTGCGCTCGCTCGTTCAGAAAAAGGGGCCGGCTATTTAAATTGAGCGCTTGCTCTTTGCGGTCTGTTGACGCCGCTATGTCTGAGCGAGTGAACGAAATACACGCTCGCTATTTTGTAAAGATGCCCCCTGGCTGCTCGCAACCTACGTCATCTCCGCTATTTATTTGATTAATCGAGTACATCGAAAGGCATCTGAACTGCTCGCAGTGCTTGTGGTTGGATTTTCCTACCGCAATCATGCGAACAGTTCAGGCTAAGAAACAACCAAGTGACGTGGTCGATGACGCTGCTTTGTTAATTATGCACACCCTTAAAACGCCCGTTTTGACCTTTTGGCACGCCTGCGTTCGGATCACCACTCCCCGTTTTCAAGCACCTTCCCCTGTTACCACCCACAAACGCCTCATCCTGTCACTCAAATTAGCAGGCACTCGCTATTTTGCGAGCACTCGATTTCCGACCGCAATGACTGGTTGGCGCATGCGCATTACGACCCATATGCATGCGCAGATGTGCGAACATCGCTCGGAGCGAACGAGCGGCCGCTTGCGAGCGGCTCTGAATCAGGCCCTGTATCCACAGTACAACAAACTGTGGCTCTGGGATTTGAATAAAAGGATGTCAAACTGCAAAATCTCAATCATATATAGTACTTATGCCCAGATTTATCAACGATTGATGTTCTTGTTATCAGTCGTTAGTGACTCGTTACTAATCTGATTGGTTGGAGAACCATTTAAGATTAGTAACAAGAATATTGTTAATAAATAATATTTAATGACAGCTACTTATTTTCTTACAAGATTGAGTTGAGTTTATACTGAATGGTTTATAGACATTTGGCAACCTTGCCCACTACCCCTAGAACGAGGGCGGGATGCACCAACAACAGAAATGTGGTCAAACCTCAGAAAATGCAGTTTTCAGGTGATTGATCGCATTTCTCATATGCACCAAGCACCAGAATGAGATTCATTCTGGGTCTTAGATGCGGTGGGCATCTCCATATTTAGATGGTGTTGCCCAATAGAAGCTTAGAGGCTTTGGGCTTCTATCCATGACGCCCCCTTGGGAGGCATCCAATTGTATCCCTCCCAACACCCCCCATGGCGCGCGCATTGCAGAAGGACGCCAGAGGGATGCTACAGGGGTTGCCAGGCTAGGACGGTGCCTGCGGTTGCTAGGAGACCAGAATGCCAGGGCGGCCGTGGGGGTTTCTGGGGCTGCTTCCTTCCGTCAAACTGCAGGGCGGACGTGCAGCACAGCAGCTACTCCCAGTTAGCAATCTAGTCTCAGGCCCCTGTTGATTGGTGACTTTCTCTGTTAAAAGGCAGCCAGCCTAACTCCTCCCTGCTGGTTTTAGCTGATGCCTAGTGTGTAAGACCCTGGTCCTGTTCGTGAAGAATCTCTGCTGCCAGAAGTTATGCCCACCAGAATCTCTGTCTAGACCCTGTGAACCCTTTCTCTGGTGTTCTAGTCCTAATCACCATTGCATTCGCTGCCTGCTGCACAGTACCCTCAGAGCAGCGGCATCAGCCTGTGTCCCTGCCACTCATGTCACCTCAGGCACAGTGTCATCAGCCTGTGGCTTTGCCACTCCTATCTCCTGAGTGCAGCGACATCAGCCTGCGGCCCAGCCGCCTATGCCACCTCGGTGCTGCAAAATCTACCAGCAGCCTCACCGCTTATTCCATCTTGGACCAGCGACATCAGCCTGCAGGCCAGCCACTCATACCACCTCAGTGCTCCAACATCTACCCACGGTCCTGTCATTCAGATTCCCTCAGCGTAGCAATCCAGCCTGCTAACCAGCCACTTTGCTTCGTAACCATATAGTGGCTCAGTCACTCTTCTCTATATCTGAAATCACTATCCTGTCCATACACTAGCGATACCTGAACTACTGTGTAAGCCTCTACTGTTCCGAGCATAAGTCCAGGCGGCATCGGTACCGGTGAGCGTACTCAACTCTAAGGGAACAACAGGGAGCTGTTATTGGCATGAATACCTCGTCAGTATACAGTAACTCTAGAGGTCTTACACAATAGTAGTTCAGGTCATCATAAAACCCACTCACCCACACTTCTTCCCTTCCTACCACCCACACTCCTCACTCCCTCCCATTCTACCGCCCTTACACCTTCCCTTCCAAACTCCCTCCAACCCACACTTCCATTCTCTCACCCACACTCCCTCCCATCCTTCTACATTCCTTTTCACATTCCCTCACTCCCATACTGCATCCTTCTTGCTAAATATATTAATTTCACTATTTTATTTAGTAGCTGTAAATTGTGTTTTTCAGTTTAACTATGATCTAGCAACTAACTGTACATCACGCACATCATGCAATTCCATTATTCATTGTCCGCATTAATATAGCATGTCATCTACAGTATATTAGTTTTAACTAGGGGTGTGCACCGGCCACTTTTCGTGTTTTGTGTTTTGGTTTTGGATCTGTATTTTTTTTTAAAAAAGCATAAAAACAGCTAAAATCACAGAATTTGTAGGTTTTTCTGCCCCTATGCTCTTATTAACCTCAATAACCTTAATTTCCACTCATTTCCAGTCTATTCTGAACACCTCACACCTCACAATAGTGTTTTTATGTCCAAAAGGTTGCACCGAGGTAGCTGGATGACTATGCTAAGCGACACGAGTGGGCGGCACAAACACGTGACCCATCTAGGCGTGATACTGCAGTGGCAGACAGGATGGCAGTTTGAAAAACTAGGCCCCAAACAGTACATAGTGCAAAGAAGAAAAAGAGGTGCAAGATGGAATTGTCCTTGGGCCCTCCCACCCACCCTTATGTTGTATAAACAGGACATGCACACTTTAACAAACCAATCATTTCAGCGCCAGGGTCTGCCACACAACTGTGGCTGAAATGATTGGTTCGTTTGGGCACCCACAAAACAAGCTGGCAATTAATCTGGCCCTGCACAAACTGGCTCTACGGAGGCAAGATGTCATCCTCATCCTCCTCATCCACCGATTCCTCACCCTCTTCAGTGTGTACATCCTCATCCTCACAAAGTATTAACTCGTCCACACTGGAATCCACCACCACAGGTCCCTCTGTACGTTCTGGAGGCTGGTCTCCCTGGAAGAGCTGATAATTCATTTTGATGAACATCATCTTCTCCACATTCTGTGGAAGCAACCTCCTACGCCTTTCGCTGACAAGGTTCCCGGCTGCACTAAACACTCTTTTGGAGTACACACTGGAGGGGGGGCAACTCAGGTAAAATAGAGCCAGTTTGTACAGGGGCCTCCAAATTGCCTCTTTTTCCTGCCAGTACAGATATGGACTGTCTGACATGCCTACTTGGATGCTGTCACCGATGTAATCCTCCACCATTCTGTCAATGGTGACAGTATCATATGCAGTGACAGTAGACATGTCAGAAATTGTTGCCAGGTCCTTCAGCCCGGACCAGATGTCCAAACTTGGTCCTGCCTGCCCTGCATCACCGCCAGCGGGTTGCTTAGGATACCTAAGTTTTTTCCTGGCAGCCCCAGTTGCGGGAGAAAATGAAGAAGGAGCTATTGACATGTCACGTTCCGCTTCAGCTGACAGTGTGTTCACCAGCAGGTCTTTGCACCTCTGCAGGCTTGTGTCGGCCGGAAAGAGAGACACCACATAGGCTTTAAACCTAGGATCGAGCACGGTGGCCAAAATGTAGTGGTCTGATTTCAACAGATTGACCACCCTGGAATACTGGCAAAGCGAATGAAGGGCTTCATCCACAAGTCCCACATGCCGAGCGGAATCGCTCCATCTTAGCTCCTCCTTCACTTTCTCCAGCTGCTTCTGCAAAAGCCTGATGAGGGGAATGACCTGACTCAAGCTGGCAGTGTCTGAACTGACTTCACGTGTGGCAAGTTCGAAGGGCTGGAGAACCTTGCACAACACGGAAATCATTCTCCACTGCGCTTGAGTCAGGTGCATACCCCCTCCTTTGCCTATGTCATTGGTGAATGTATAGGCTTGAATGGCCTTTTGCTGCTCCTCCATCCTCTGAAGCATAAAGAGGGTTGAGTTCCACCGTGTCACAACCTCTTGCTTCAGGTGATGGAGGGGCAGGTTCAAGAGTGTTTGCTGGCGCTCCAGTCTTCGGCACGCAGTCGCTGAATGGCGAAAGTGGCCTGAAATTTTTCGGGCCACCCAAAGCGTCTCCTGCACGCCCCTGTCGCTTTTCAGAAAATTCTGCACCACCAAGTTTATTGTGTGAGCAAAACATGGGACGTGCTGGAATTTGCCCAGATGTAATGCCCGCACAATATTGGTGGTGTTGTCAGATATCACAAATCCCTAGGAGAGTCTAAGTGGGGTAAGCCACTGGGCGATGATTTCCCTCAGTTTCTCTAAGAGGTTGTCGGCAGTGTGCCTCTTACTGAAACCGGTGATACACAGCGTAGCCTGCCTTGGAACGAGCTGGCGTTTCTGAGATGCTGCGACTGGTGACGCTGCTGCTGTTGCTGCGTAAGGTGATACATCTACCCAGTGGGCTGTCACAGTCATATAGTCCTTAGTCTGCCCTGTTCCACTTGTCCACATGTCCGTGGTTAAGTGGACATTGGGTACAACGGCATTTTTCAGGACACTGAGGACACTTTTTCTGACGTTTCTGTACAGTCTCGGTATCGCCTGCCTAGTGAAGTGGAATCTAGACGGGATTAGGAACCGGGGACACACTACCTCCAGCAATTGTCTAAATCCCACTGCACTAATGGCGGATACCGGACGCACGTCTAACACCAACATAGCAGTCAAGGCCTCAGTAATACGTTTTGCTTCAGGTTGACTGCTGTCGTACTTCATCCTCCTCGCTAAGGACTGTTGGAGGGTCAATTGTTTAGTAAAAGTAGTGGTGTTCCTACTTCCTCTCTGGGATGATGAACGACTCCCAGCAGCAGCAACAGCAGCAGTGACAGCAGGAGGCGTAGCAATGCAGGATCCTCCGGAGGAATCCGGGATAGGAGAGTCAGTCATGCCAGTGACATGGCCTGCAGGACTACTTCCGATCCTGACTAAGGAGGAAATTGACGAGGAGGGAGTTGACTGTGTGGTTTGCAGGCGCTTGGATACAACAGGACAACAGGATTTAGGTGTCCCTGGACTGCTTACGGTCTTAGCCAAAGTTTCTGAACTTGACAGTAACTTATTATGAACGCGCTGCAGGTGCCGTATAAGGGAGGATGTTCCTAGGTGGTTAACGTCCCTACCCCTACTTATTCCACCTTTACATAAGGTACATATGGCAAGACAGTTGTTGTCCGGATTTGGATAGAAATATTGCCAGACCAAAGAGGTGGAATGTTTGGTCTTCTGCCCAGGCATGACCGTGATGGGCTTTTTCATCCCACGGACAACAACTGTCTCCCCCGGAGCCTGATTTAAACAAACCACATCACCATCAGAATCCTCCTCGCCAACTTCCTCTTCAGCGCCAGCTACACCAGTATCCTCATCCTGTTGTACTTCAACAGTGACATCTTCAATTTGCATATCAGAAAGTGGACTGTGGGTGCTCCTTTCAGCACTTGCAAGGGGCGTGCAAATGGTGGAAAGAGCCACCTCTTCCCGTCCAGTGCTGGGAAGGTCAGGCATCACAACCACCACCACACTTGGACTCTCCTTGGGGATTTGTGATATCTTCTTAGAAAGCACAGTTCTTCGCTGTGCTTTTGCCAGCTTAACTCTTTTGATTTTTTTAGTGGGAGGAGGGCTTCCATCGTCATGTGAAGCTGAACCACTAGTCATGAACATACAAGGGATCGACCTTAGCCGTTCCTTGCCACTCCGTGTCGTAAATGGCATATTGGCAAGTTTACGTTTCTCTTCAGCTGATTTAAATGTTTTTTTCAAGGTCATTTTCCTGAACTTTGTCATTTGGGATTGTATGTGTCCTCTATTATGACATTGGGCATCGGCCTTGGCAAACGACGTTGATGGCATGTTATCGTCTATGTCATGACTAGTGGCAGCAGCTTCAGCACCAGGAGGAAGTGGTTCTTGATCTTTCTCTATTTTATTTTTATCGGGGAAAGTTTGGTCCTCCATTTATGTTATATCGATTTGATATATACGTGCGGCTAAACACAGAAAATATTTTTTTATTTTTGCTGGAGAGTAGTGCACTTTGTGGGTTACACCAGCCTTTAAGAAATGAGCCAACCGGCTCTTTACTTATGGGACACAGGTGCACGCTTGGCGCTGCTCCTTTGTTGATGCACGTGCGGCTACTGCGCACACAATTCACAAACTCAGAAAATAATATTTTTTTTGATTTGGACTGGAGTGTACTTTGGGGGTAACAGCACCCTTTAACGGTCAAGACAGCCGGCCCTTTACTTATGACGCAGGCGCACGCTTGGCACTACTTTGTTGATGCACGTGCGGCTACTGCGCACACAATTCACAAACACAGAAAATAATTTTTTTTTAGTTTGGACTGGAGTGTACTTTGGGGGTTACAGCACCCTTTAACGGTCAAGCCAGCCGGCCCTTTACTTATGATGACACAGGCGCACGCTTGGCACTACTTTGTTGATGCACGTACGGCTACTGTGCACACAATTCACAAACACAGAAAATATATTATTTTTTTAGCACTTGGGGGGAGCACCCCTGATGGACAGAGCAGCCCCTGGACAACACTACAGCACCCCTTTAGGACTGGGACACTGCACAGGACTTTGGAGTGGACACAGCCCATATGGAGAACTGACTGCACAACACAGTCCAGCCAGCCCCTATGGACTTTGGAGTAGTGGACACAGCCCCTATTAACAACAGCAGCACAGCACAACACAGCCAGCCCCTATGGACTTTGAAGTAGTGGACAACAGCAGCACTACACTACACTACACTACACTACACAGCCCAGCCAGCCCTAACTCCCACCCTCCCTCTTCACTGTCCACAGCCGAGTGAGAAAATGGCGCTGACGCGGGTACCTTATATAGGATCCAAAACCCGCGAGACTCGGAAGGCGGGATTATGACGTTTTGCCTCGATTTCAGATCCGAGTCAGGCGGGAAAAGTCGAGCCTGACTCGGATCGGGGGGGCTCGGGGGGGTTCGGATTTCAGAAATCCGAACCCGCTCACCCCTAGTTTTAACGTTTCTTAGAATATAATTTTCTCAGTAAAGAAACTCTTTTCTATTTGAGAGAATGCAAACTGTGAGAAAAAAATGTTGTGTGGCACTTTCAAAGTAATATTCGTAATATTGCACTTCAAGAAAAAAGTTTTCATGTTCCTGCTAGATAGTCAGTTAGAAGATGACTTGATAGATAGAAAGACAACAGTGGTGAATTGCCTGCAGTAGGAGTTATATCACTTCACCAGACTGATCATGTGGCAGGCTTATATTATATAAATGGCATTTGTGATGTCAGTTAGCTTTGATAACTTGTAGCTTACATCATATAAATAGATTTTATGATGTCAGTTAGCTTTTGGTAACTTGTTTCTACCAAGTCACTGCTTGGTAGGCTGATCATGTCACAGGCTTTCATCATAAACTGCCATGGTGATATTAATCAGCTTTAGCATTTATGTCATTGCTTGGTATAAAAACTGTCAGAATGCAGGGAGGCTGTGTGGGAGGAAGAGAGAGAGCGTGGAAAGTAGGGAGTCTGGTAGGGAGGGATGGTAAGATGGAGGGAGTTAGTGTGAAAGGGTGGTTGGGAGTTTACAAAGGAGAATATATGTAATATATACTGTACTACTGTAGTGCCCAACCTGTGGCACTTGAGCCACATGTGACTCTTCCATTGTCCTGATGTGGCTTCCATGACTGACTCTAACTGCTGGAGTGACACATGGAGAGGCTGTTGTTGTGACATATGAGGGGCTGCTGAAGTGACACAAGGAGGGTCTGGAATGACACATGTGGGGCTGGATTGTATTATGTGAATCTGTTTTTTTCAATGGATTTTTTGTGGATATGGCTTTTTCAGTGTATTTTGTGTGGATGTGGCTTGTTAGAGACTGTGGACCTGATTCAGACCCGTTCGCTAGTTGCGGCCGCTTGCTTCCAGTGTATGGAAATTCAGCTAAGTGATGTCAAGGCATCCGCACGCACAGCAAGACATAAGCACGCCCACTATATCTTGGCGAGCGATCACTTTGTGTTTATAGATGCCCGCCAGCCTGTCTTTAGCCAACCACTAGCGTACATCATCTCCAGGAAGTATATACAACCATCGGTACATCGGGAACCATCGAACAGATAGCAGCGCTAGCGGTTGACTGTACCCTACCATAAGCACTGCGAGCAGTTCTGTGTAAAAATCTCTCAGGTGACATGTACTATGACAAAAATGGAATGTATTACAGGCATATACTTATAGAGAAATAAGCAAGGTAGAGGGAAATAACAATGGGGAAAAAAGGTAATAGGGAAAGTAATAAGGAGAAATAGAAAGAAAGTAATCCATTTGGTGTGATACAATATATTTAATGTGTATATAGATAATAAAAAAAGGAGAGAAATCTGGTATTAAAATATACACTTAATAAATCACATCTAATAGTCTGGACTATATCCAACAATTTAAAACATACAATAAAGGTACAGCCTGCGGAGAGGCAACATATAATTGAGACAAAGCTTGCTGCAAATTGGCCAACAAACACAATAAGGTAAATGTATATTGCACTTAGGACCTCATTCAGAGCCGCTCGCTATTTGCGGTCGTTCGTTTTAAAAAAAGGGGTGGCTATTCAAATGAACCGTTCGCACTTTGCGGTCTGTTCACGCCTCTAAGTCTGAACGAGCGAGCAAAACTTGCAGTCAAAATTTTGAAAAATACGCCCCCTGGCCGCTCGCATCATACGTCATGTCCGCTATTTATTCGATTAATCAAGTACATCGAACAGCGTATGAACTGCTCACTATTCTTGTGGTTGGTTTTTTCAACCGCTATTTTGCAAGTAGTTCTGACTACAAAAAAAACCAAGTGACGTGGTCGCTGACGCTGCTGTATTAATTATGCACACCCATAAAACGCCCGTTTTGACCTTTAAGCACGCCTGCGTTCTGAATTCCACTCCCCATTTTCAAGCACCTTCCCCTGTTACCACCCACATACACCTCCTCCTGTCACTCAAAATAGCAGACATTCGCTATTTTGCGAACAAACAATTTTCGGCCGCACTGACTGGTTCGCGCATGCGTATTACAATCCGTACGCATGCGCAGTTGTGCGAACGAGCGGCCGCTTACGAGCGGCTCTGAATCAGGCCCTTAATCAGTGCATACAGTCTAGTCCAGAGATCTGTTCCTCCTGTCACATTATCTGTATTAGGATCCATAGTTGTAACCAAGTATAGTCTCCCAGTTTGAAATGCCACACTGTTATTTTACAATAGTTATGTGTGGCCCAAAATGGATGTGGGTAGGATGCCAGCTGTGCAGTATATTACTTCTGTGTAGGATGGTCACAGACGTGTACTATGACGCTGCCTAGTAATTATGCATACCTCTGAAATGGTGTTGAAACACTCTGGCACGCTTGCGTCCGCAACTCCACTCCCCTGTTACTACTGGCCTGCCCCAGTTACCACCCACAAACGGCCTCTCATGTCACTCATTCCACTGGGCTGTCTTGGCAGGGCGAGCGAGCACATTCCGATCGCTTGTACTAGTTTACGCATGTGCAAGAGTACATTAGCGAACATCGTCTGCAATGAGCGGCCGTCTGCTAGCGAAGGGGTCTGAATCAGGTCCTGTGTTTGTTGTGGACCAGGGGTGGTAACAGGTTTAAACTGAAAGGTGGGTTGTTTAATGTGAATGTTGGTAGACATGAACAATAAGATAACTAAAGTCCAGTAATAAACAAACTAATATATGTGGCAGGAGGGAACTGTAGTGAGTGGGAATAAAGGAATGTCCAGATCAGTGACAGAGATGAATGAGGTGAATCCAGATAGACTGTAAGAGTGAAGTGGATATCCTGGTATGCTGAATAGTGGCTGAGAGGGATATCCGGAAATGCTGTGATGACGGAAAGGGAAATATGGTAATGCTGTGATGATGACTGAAAGGAGAATCCAGCAATGCTGTGATGATGACTGAAAGGAGAATCCGGTATTGCTATGATGATGGCTAAAAGGAGAATCCGGTAATGCTGTGATGATGGCTAAAAGGAAAATCATTTAATGCTGTGATGATGGCTGCGCAGGAATGGGTTAACTGAGGAGCCAGGTTCAGGCAGGAGTGGGTCTGGTGGAAGGTGCAGGGCTGATCCCAGTGGAGCGTGAGCCAAGGCAGAGTGGTGCAGATTATGCAGGAAGCCAAAGGCTGAGAAGGAGCTAGGGCAAGCACCGGAGCACAAGTCTAAGGTTCAGGAGCACAGAGAACTCTCTCTCACAGCTGATGCTGTGAACACGTTGCACTGACAACTACAGGGTGCTTTAAACAACCTTAAGTACCCAGTACGGAACGTGATAGTCCAGAGAGAACAGGTGACCCACAGACGCTTGGCCTGCTATGTCACATGGCCAAAGACAACATGGTGGCGTCCAGACAGCTGTGACGTGGAGACGCCACTAAACTTACCCTTGCCAGGATGGCCCAATGCTGGCAAACCTCTGCATACATACAATGCCAGTCTCCACACACCAGCTCCCCTGCCAGAAAGACCACGCCACAACGCCCTCACCTGTAAGGACCGCAAACCTTTACGCCATGAAACCTGGGTCGTGACAGTACCCCCCTCCTTATGGGTGGCCTCAGGACACCTTCTAGGCCTTTTGGGATGAGCCAAATGGAATTTGCTGATGAGTTTGGGAGCGTGGACATCCTCGGCTCTGGTCTAACAATGCTCTTCTGGACCATAGCCTCTCCAATCAAGCAGGTACTGCAAGTGACCATGACGGATACGAGAATCCAGAAACACCTCAAATTCCACCCCCTTTTCAGTTTGAATCCTGGGGAGAACAGGGAGAACACTGAGGAATTAATTGAGAACTAATGGCTTGAGAAGAGATACATGAATTTAATTAGGAATTTTTAGATAAGACGGGAGCTCTAGACGATAGGAGACTGGGTTGATTATCTCTGTAATGGAGTATGGTCCAATAAACCGGGGAGCAAACTTCATAGATGGTACCCTGAGGCGAAGATTGTGGGTAGAAAGCCATACTTGATCCCCGACCTGCATCTTAGGAACTTTTCTTTACTTCCTATCAGCCTGATCCTTGTATCGCAGGTAGGTTTTAACAAGCGCAGCCCACACTTGAGCCCAAATCGAAGTAAATTTCTGTACAGTAGTATCCACAGATGATACATCAAAGGTGGGTAAACTTATGAACTCAGGGAGCCTAGGGTGAAGACCATACACGATGTAGAAAGGAGTTTGGTTAGTAGAAGAGTGGTGTGATGCGTTGTGCACAAATTCGGCCCAGGAAAGGGACTAAGACCAGTTGTCCTGGGATGAGGACATAAAGATTTTCATGAAGGTCTCGAGGTCCTGGTTCACCCTCTCGGTGGACCCATTGCTTTGAGGGTGATAGGCCATGGAAAAGTTAAAAGTTTCACTTGCAGAACAGAGCAGAGGGCTCTCCAGAATTTTGCCACGAATTGGACACCCCAGTCAGAGACGATTTCTGAAGGAAGTCCATGAAGACGCAATATATGGTGAACAAATAGGTGAGCCAAATCAGGTGCCGAGTATAACTTTTCTAGCAGAATGTAATGGACCGTCTTTGAGAAACGATCCACTACAACATAGATGGTGGTATATCCATTAGAATTTGGCAGATCTGTCACAAAATCCATGGACAGATGTGTCCACTGACGATATGGTACGGGAAGAGGCACAAATTCACCGGCTGGAGATTGTCGAGGAGATTTATGCTGGGCACACTGGGTAAAAGTCGAGATAAACTCGGTTACCTCTGTTTTCATCGATGGCCACCAGTAGGATCTCTTCAGGAACTCCAAGCTCTTACGAATGCCCGAATGACCTGCAAAATGAGAAGAGCGGGCCCATGTCAGCAACTGTTTCCTCAACTCCGAAGCCACAAAGGTCTTCCCAACAGGTGGTTGCAGTTGTATAGTGGCGAAAACCTTTGACTCCAGCACGGGATCAGTTGACAGTGACAAGGCATCGGCCTTCAGCTTGAGAGCCCCAAAGCGATACGACAGGGTAATACGAAAATGGCCAAAAAATATTGCCCATCGGGCCAGACAAGGACTTACACATTGAATATTTTTTAGAAAAAGAAGATTCCTATGTTCTGTAAAAATGTGAAAGGGAACTTAGCACCCTCTAAGAGGTACCGCCATTCCTCTAAGGCCAGTTTGACAGCTAATAGCTCCTGTTCGCCTACTGTATGGCATAATTTCTTTCGGCAGGGGAGAATTTCTTTGAGAAGAAACCACACAGATGAATCCGGTTATCCTCAAAGACCTGCCTCAGATGAAGCATCCACTTCCAGTAAAAAAGGCCTGTTGACATCCGGTTGTCTCAAAACTGGAGCTGTTATAAAGGCTTGCTTGAGAAGTTGAAAGTCTGACTCCACCTCAGGAGGCCATAGAGCAGGGTTGACACCGTTACGAGTTAGGGCTGTGATGGGAGCCATCAAGGAGAATAATCCCTTAATAAAACGCTGATAATAATTGGAGAAACCAAGAAGTCTCTGGATGTCTTTCAAAGACGTTGGACGAGACCAATCCAATATTGCTTGGACTTTCTTGGGGTCCATTTCTAAACCTGATCCTGAAATGATATAACCAAGAAATGTAATACCTGGTACACCAAACACACAGTTCTCTAACTTACAATACAGTTGGTTCTTCCTCAGATGAGACAAGACTTCTTTGACATGATTATGGTGTTCCTCAGAAGAGGCTGAAAAAAGTAAAAATGTCATCTAAATAGGTAATAACTGAGACATATAAGAGATACCCAAAGATCTCATTAACAAAACTTTGAAAAACGACAGGTGCATTACACAGCCCAAATGGCATGACCAAGTATTCAAAATGACCATCCCTTGTGTTGAATGCTGTTTTCCACTCGTCATCTGCTCAGATACGGGTGAGGTTGTATGCACCTCTGAGATCTAACTTAGAAAATATCGTGGATCTCTTGACTCTGTCAAATAATTTGATGATCAATAGTAGAGGGTATATGTTCTTTACTGTAATATCATTCAGGCCTCTATAATCTATACACGGTCTCAGGAGAAGAAAATTTATGAGGGAGAAGGGGAGGGGAGGAGGCATTTACATAAAAAAAACATAGTTAGTTAGTGGCCTCAAGCGTAAGATCTACAGTATGATTTAAGGCAGGGGTAATCAACCCTGGTCCTCAAGAGCTACAAACAGTGCAAGTTTTCCAGGTCTCCTCACAGAATCACAGCTATAATAATTAACTCCACCTGTGGATCTTTCTAAATGTGTTCATGGGTAATGAATGCACCTGTGCACCAGCTAGGTCATCTGGAAAACGTGAGCTCTCGAGGATCGAGGTTGGCTACCCCTGATTTAAGGGCTTACGCTGTGTCTTTCTTGAGAATCCTGTGCCTGCTTATGCGGCTAGGAGTGGATTTGCATCCCAGTAGGGGTCCAGGAAGAGTGCTTCCAAAAGCAAATGACTTAAATAATCCTTTGGATTATCTTCTGTAAAGGCATTTCTCAACCTGTACAGGGACATTAAAAAAACAGAGTTAGTTTTAGTGGCCTTAGTTCAAACTGCTGTTATTCCCATATCAGATATGTGAACAAGTGGAACAGAGCATTAAATGCAACATTTCAGATTTAAGGTTTAAGTCTTACATTGTGTCTTTCTTGGGAATTCTCGAGCGCCATGCCTGCTTGCTGGGAGTGGATATTTTTCATCCCAGAAGGGGACCAGGAAGAGTGCTTTCCAAAAAGAAATAAACAATTGCATTAGATAATCCTTTGCAAAACTTCTGTAAAGGAATTTCCCAACCTGTACTGGGACATTAAGAAAAACAGAGTTAGTTAGTGGCCTTCAAATTACCATATTACTTAGATATGTGTACAAACGGAACAGAGCATTAAATGCAACATTTCAGTTTAAGGTTTAAGTTTTACGTTGTGTCTATAGATCTTTGAGAAATCAGAAAAAGAGCTCTACCACAAGCAGCTGATGACTAAACTCACACACAAAGGTTTAATAGAAAAGGTACAACACCAGATCAGATGTTTACCCTGGAGGATCTGTCTGATTCATCATGGTGCCTCCAAGATTGTGCAAATTCTGCCAAAAGAGAGACTGACACCATGGCTAAACATAAGAGTCACCTTCTGGATGTGAATTGTCTCATTTGCATGGGGAAAACCCAACCCTCATATGAGATGGATCTCAGTCAGTGGACAACATTAAAATTACCATTAAAAGTCACAATGGAAGACTACAGTGTGGAGAATCTTTCTTCACAGTCAGGAGAGGCCTCAGAGAACATAAAAAATTATGCTCTAGGTGCTGAACTTCAAGGGATTTCTCCATCATGTTCTGCAGTGTGGAAAGGTTTCATTCGCATGTTTTCTATAAAGCAGTTCAAAGTAAAACCCACCTTTGCCATGAATTACCAAAGATTATCACAAGCAAAGGATTCATCTGCCCGGAATTTGTCTGGGAATTCATGGATCGTATCTGGCCTGAATGCACTAAGACATCCAGTGATTCTGTGTTCTGTAGCCAACTTTATTCCTACCTGAATTGCAAACTGAAATACGGAATAGTGAGCACAGACAACATGGAGGCCTTTGTTATTCCACTGCCTGCATGCCAACCAATACCTCCCAGACTACACCCACTGGGGGAACCAGGTCTTGATAATGACCATCCCCATCTGTTGCTAGGTCTTCTTCTTCCAAACCATCCATCCTGGACTTCCTGTCCAAAAAAGGTGAGCAGGGTACATAAAGAGGAGCTAGAAGTCCCCAATTACATTTTTTTTCATCTATAATAGATGATGTGGAGAGAGAAGAGCTTCAGATGTTGGAACAGGGGCTCCCACCTATTTGGCTTCCCTCCAGAGAGCAGAGCTCTGTTCATCAGAAAGTGTCTATGCCTGAGCTGATAGGTAGTCTCTGTCTTTTGGTAAACACTCAGGAGATGGCAACCCAGAATAACAACAACTATAATAATGTGTCCACTGATAACCAGCCTGTTTCCTTAACAGCAACATACCCCATATGGCCAACTCATAACATGACACCCAGTTTGCAGCCTACTTTTCCTTATGACACTAATTCAGTTGCCATGGTTGATCAATCAGCCATGTGTGGTCCACCCATTTTTGGCCTTCTACATTCTAACATCATAATAACACACTATAACACACTAGACTCATAATCTTTGCTTTTGTTTATGTTTTTGAATAGAACAGTTTTATAATTTAGGATATCCACACTATATATGTTTGTAAATATAGGCTTTACTTTTTTAGAGCATATACTGTAACTTTATAAGCTGTTAGGATAACACTTCTGTTATGTTTAAAATTAATAAAAACAACTTTTTGTAACCCAATAACTTAAAAAAAAGTTTTCTTTGCAATATGTTTGTTTGTTTTTTAAAAAGAGATTTTTTTATTACTGGTTTTGTTTACAAAATGCAATAAAAATATATATCAAAATTGTTTTTATTTTTCACTGATGGTGTGGCTAACATGCACACAAAAAAAATGTTTCTTTATTTTTAGGCAGCAGCCCTTTGACAGACAGGAGCACAGCACCCCTGCGCACCTACGCCAATGACAGGAGTGGCTAACACGAACACACAAAAAAATATTTATTTATTTTTTGATCAGCAGCCTTTTGACTGACAGGAGCACAGCACCCCTGCGCACCTACACCAATGACAGGTGTGGCAAACACGCCACACAAAAAAATTTGTTTATTTTTTTTTTAACACTGGGGTGAACCCCTGAAAAGAGCAAGCAACCCCTTAACAGACAATTATTTTTGGTATGGGGGAGATTACTACATCCAAGAGCAAGGGACGGCTATGGGTACGTCTTTTGCCCCTAGTTATGCCAATTTATTTGTGGCATGGTGGGAGGATCAACATATATGGAGTAACAATTTTTTTTTAAAATATATCAAATGTTGGAGAAGATATATAGACAATCTTTTTTTTGTGTGGAGTGGCCCGATGGAGGACCTTAGTAAATTCCTCATTTATTTAAATGAAAATAAAATGAATCTGGAGTTTACTACAGTTTTTAGTAAGGAAATGGTAGTGTTTTTGGATCTTGAAATATATCTATTAAAGAGAGTCGTATCCATACAAGAACGCATGTTAAAGAATGTAATGGCAATAATGTGTTACCATACAATAGCAATCACCATAGGAGTTGGATCCAAAATATCCCTGGAGGACAATTCCGGAGGATCAGAAGAAATTGTACGGATCACAGCAATTACAAGAAACAAAGTGGAGAGTTGAAAAGTAAATTTATGGAAAAAGGTTACCAAGCACAAAAATTAGAAGAGGAAATTAAAAAAATATCCACTTTAGACCGCAAAGAACTTTTAACATATAAATCTACCATTACAGAAGAAAAAGAGACTCAACCACTCTTCATCACACAATATAATGGTAACCATAAAGAGATAGAAAAAATATTGATTAGACATTGGCACATACTACAATTAGACCAAGAGCTAAAAGACTGTATACCACCAAATCCGAAAATTATCTACTGAAAAGCCAAATGTTTGAAACAACATCTAACAAAAAGCTTTCTACCTGTGGAGAAGAATAGTCATAGAGTTAACAACAATGGTTTCTACTATTGTACTAAATGTATGGGTTGCAAACAACTGTCCAATAGTACTAAACCCATATTGGAATTTCAGTCAAAGGAAACAAGAGCAACATTTACAATTAGAGATAATATCTCATGTGAAACAGAAGGAGCCATATACATGCTTGAGTGCCCGTGCGGTTCCCAATATATCGGACAAACTAAACGAAAAATCAAAACCAGAATCTCAGAACATATCTATAATATTAAGAGAGGATTAAGAGCCTGATTCAGAGCCACTCGTAAGCGGCAGCTCGTTCACTCCGAGCGATGTTTGCCCAACTGCGCATGCGTACGGATCGTTATACGCATGCGCGAACCAGTCAGTGCGGCCGAAATTCATGTGTTCACAAAATAGTGAATGCCTGCTAATTTGAGTGACAGGATGAGGCGTATGTGGGTGGTAACAGGGGAAGGTGCTTGAAAACGGGGAGTGGAGATCCGATCACAGGCGTGCTTAAAGGTCAAAACAGGCGTTTTATGGGTGTGCATATTTAAAACAGCAGCGTCATTGACCACGTCACTGGGTTATTTTAGAGCCAGAACTGCTCGCAAAATTGTGGTAGCAAAAACCAACCACAAGAATAGCGAGCAGCTCATACCCTGTTCAATGTACTCGATTAATCTAATAAATAGCGGACATGACGTAGGATGCGAGCGGACAGGGGGCGTAGTTTCCCAAAAAACGAACGCAAGTTTTGTTCGCTCGTTCAGACCTAGAGGCGTGAACAGACCGCAAACAGCGAACGGTTCATTTGAATAGCCACCCCTATTTTCTGGACGAGCGAGCACAAATAGCGACCGGCTCTGAATCAGGCCCTAAGTACGCATAGTGTTTCAGCTCATTTTCTTAAATACCATGATAAGAACCCAAAAGGATTGAAATTCCTTGGTATCCAAAAAATTACAACAAATTGGAGGGGGAAGACGTGGTGAATAAATTAAAAAAAGCAGAAACCAAATGGATCTTCAATCTTAATACATTAGAATAGAATGGGTTGAATATAGATATAGAGTTAAAAGCCTTTTTATAAAATAGTTTTTTACAAAACATCATTTTTACAAAACATTTCATTATTTATAAATCATTTTTATCCCTCTAACACACACTGATTTTAAACATATTTTAGAAAAGACAGACCAGACTTTTAAAAGATTTTAAAAAATATATTTTTAATGGAATACCAAAAACATGCTGTTGCCACTTTTTTGGAGGATTTCCGGTTTTACCCCTTCCTGTTTTGGAGAATAAAATTTAGTATTTTAAGGAAGTCAGTAACTTCCAGACTCATCCTTGAAAAAGAACCACAAAAGGTTCGAAACGCGTTGGAGAGTAAGGAGGAGAAAGGGAACACTTGCTGCACCATTGATCACCAGGTCCGGAAAGAGTTTGCAAGCACCTGACGTCACCTCCCAGCACCGCGGGTTCCACACACAGCGTGCACCGTGCTGAGAGTAGAAATCCCCGGAGGGGGAAAACAACCAGCGATTCCCCGCGAGTGTCCAGCCGCATGACGGCTATTCTTCACATCACACGCCGCGATTACCGCAGATAACCCCGGAGGAAGAAACCCAGCACTGGGAATAAGGTAGGGACAGTCAGGGGCTGCCTGCACGGACTATTATCGGGACATTGTTGCTAAATTCCCACTCCTCCAATTAGTCTTAAAAGACTATAAACATCACATGCATCTATTCCACGTATATTGTGGTAGGAATATAATTATAAAAGTCTGTCTTTTCTAGAGCTATTTAGAAGCGCTTGATCTTGAATTTTATTTAAATTGAGCGCTCGCTCTTTGCGGTCTGTTGACGCCTCTATGTCTGAGCGAGCAAACGAAACATGCGCTCGCTACTTTGTAAAGACGCCCCCTGGCCGCTCGCATCATACGTCATCTCTGCTATTTATTTGATTAATCGAGTACATCGAAAGGCATCTGAACTGCTCGCAGTGCTTGTGGTAGGTTTATCCTACCTCAATCATGCGAACAGTTCAGGCTAAGAGTCAACCAAGTGATGTGGTCGATGACGCTGCTTTGTTAATTATGCACACCCTTAAAACACCCGTTTGGCACGCCTGCGTTCGGATCTCCACTCCCCGTTTTCAAGCACCTTCCCCTGTTACCACCCACAAACGCCTCATCCTGTCACTCAAATTAGCAGGCACTCGCTATTTGGCGAGTGCTCGATTTCCGATCGCACTGACTCGTTGGCGCATGCGCACTATGACCCATACGCATGCGCAGTTGTGCGAACATCGCTCGGAGCGAACGGGCGGCCGCTTACGAGCGGCTCTGAATCAGGCCCTCAGTGCCATTTGTTAGTTGGTACGCACACTGCGCACAGCTCTCCATTAAGTTGGCTTTGTACTCCAGACTAGTGGCTGACGCTGTTAAGTGACTGTATGGGGCACACTGCACACTGATGTATGCTGTGCTACTCTGCTAATAAAGTGGCTGTAGTAGCCTTGTCCAGACTCCAGGCTCCAGTGGCTGTGCAGTTAAGTGACTGTGTACACTGATGTATGCTGCGCTATACTCTGCTGATTAAAGTGGCTGTGTCCAGACTCGCAAGTGGCTATGTGTACAAAAAAAGTTTAAAAAAGTAAAAAAACTTTCAAGAAAGTTAAAAGTTTAAAAAGTGCTGTACCCCACAGTGTATATAAGGACCGTGACTTATTGAGCCGTACCCCACTGTATATACAAGCACTGTGACTTCTTGGGCCATAGCCTGCTGTGTATACAAGTACTGTGACTCTGCAGGCCGTAGCCCACTGTGTATAAAAGCACTGTGACTACTTGGGCCGTAGCCCATTGTGTATACAAGCACTGTGATTCCTTGGGTTGTAGCCCACTGCGTATACAAGTACTGTGACTCTGTTGACCATAGCCCTCTGTGTATACAAGCACTGTGACTCTTTGGGCTGTGGCCCACTGCGTGTTCATAGCACACAGGTACTGTGACAAGTTAATGCAAGAAAAGTTTAAAAAAAAGTTTAAAAAAGTAAAGAAAATTATTAACAGTTTTAAAAAACTTTTTATTTGTGCTGTACCCCACTGTGTACTGTATACAAGTACTGTGAATGCAGACCGTAGCCCACTGTGTATACAAGCACTGTGACTCCTTGGGCCATAGCCCACTGAGTATATAAGCACTGTAACTCCTTGGGCTTTAGCCCTCTGTGTATACAAGCACCATAACTCCTTGGGCCTTAGTAGCTGATTCAGACCCGTTTGCTATAATGCGAACGCTCATAGCTGGCCAATAGTCGCTATCTGTGCATGCATATGCATCGCAACGCACGTGCGCGAACTAATGTGAGAGATCGGGATGCATTCGCTTGCTGCGTATAGACCGCTCAGTAGAGTGATTTACAGGAGAGGCCATTTGTTGGTGGTGACAGGGGCTGAACACTGGAAATGGGGGAGTGGAGGTGCGAATGCTGGCATGCCTGAGTGTCTCAAAACCGTCACTGAGCCATGCATAATTATAAGGCAGCATCACAGTACATGTCACTTGGTGGGATTTCACTCTGAAGTGATTGCTGTGCTTGCGGCAGGGTAACGGCAACCTTAAGCACTACGATCGCATCCAATGGTGCTCGATGTACCAATGTTTTCATGCACTTCCAGGAGATGACGTGCGCAAGTGGGCATCTTAAGAATGGCTAGTGGGAGTGTGCATACACAAAGTGATCGCACTCCAAGACATAGTGGGCGTACTAATGCCTTGGCATGCAATCACCTGCTTTGCTGGGCGTGCGCTGGATTTGCATATACAGGGTGCGAGCAAATGCATCTAGCAAGTGGGTCTAAATCAGGCCCTTAGCCCTCTGTGTATACAAGCACCGTGACTCCTTGGGCCTTAGGGCCTGATTCAGAGTTGGGAATAGAGAGGGAGATAGCACTTAACTGTGTACCTGGACAAACCATGTTGCAATGCAAGGGGTGTAAATAAATTTTTTTTTTTGCATGTGGGGTAAATACTGGCTGCTTTTACATGTAGCCCACAAATACTGCACAGCTTTATTATTACTCTACAATTTAGATGTCAGTTTGGACACCTCCCTCCCAAATCTAAATATCTCTGCACATTTTAAAGCTGCCCCCTGCAGTGCAACATGGTTTCACAAAGATGATCAGTTGAGAGAGATATCTCTCTCTATTCCCAACTCTGAATCAGGCCCTTAGCACTCTATGTATACAAGCACCGTAACTCCTTGGGCCTTAGCCCTCTGTGTATAAAAGCACCGTAACTCTTTGGGTCTTAGCCCTCTGTGTATACAAGCACCATGACTCCTTGGCCTTAGCCCTCTGTGTATACAAGCCCGTGACTCCTTGGGCCTTAGCCCTCTGTGTATTCAAGCACCGTGACTCCTTGAGCCTTAGCCCTCTGTGTATACAAGCATTGTGACTCCTTGGGCCTTAGCCCTCTGTGTGTTCATAACACACAAGTACTGCATACTTGCCAACTCTCCCTGATTGTCAGGGAGACTCCCTGAAACAGTAGCAATCTCCCAGTCTCCCTGAAAAGTTCAGCAATCTCCCTGATTGCACCGTTCCCCCATTATGAAGATGTTATATATATAGAAAAACAGACATTTTAACATTCAAATGGGATCATTAGAATAATTTCCCTGCAGTGGTTATAAGGCACAATGATCCCTATGGCTAAATGCATTTTCTGAAAAGCATCAGTGTGTTTTCATCAACAAGTAGATCTTACTAACTGCTTTGGAGTTCCTTTGGATGTAAGTTTATGACACGCCTCTCAGATCTAGCAGTACACGCCCACTTTACCGTCACGCTCATAGGTTTTGCTTTCACATCTGCCTGAAAATCATTTTAAAAAGTAGGCAAGTATGAAGTACTGTGACTCTGCAGTAAGTGGTGAATAGTAAATACATAATATTAGTAACTTAGTAGTTTTAGTACAACTTGAGTGTTTTCATCAATATGGATCACGGCAACCAACTGACAGTAGAGCAGAAGCAGCAAGCAAATGCTAGCACTGCAGCTGCTCGAACCAGTCATTAAGACGATACTAGTCCACTATCATCTAAAGCTGATGCTTAAGGGTGTAGAGGCTTTAAAAAATTAGGGTATCTGAAATAAAAAAATTGGGATTTTACAGGGGTAAAGAAAAAAAATCTCTAAAGCTTAGTGCAGAAAACAGTATACTGGCAACATACCATTTACCACACGCAGTGGCAAGGAAAGGCTCAGGCCTTGGCCTGAGTGGTTCTGCAACTGTCAGTGAGACATCTTCTGCCTCATGACAATGAAAGACCTTTCACTCAGACTATAGAAGTGTAAAAAAACTGAAAACCACTAAGGCAGTAGATCAAACTGTGCGTTCAGAAACACAAATGTCAGAAATCCCCGAGGAGAGTCTAAAGGGTAAATTTACAAAATTGAGAATTTTTAGAAGTGAGTTTTATAAGAGATGTTGCCCATAGCAACCAATCAAATTCTACTTAACATTTAACTAGCTCCTTCTAGAAGATAATAGATACTGTATAATCTGATTGGTTGCTATGGGCAACATCTCTTCTAAAACTCATTACTAAAAACTCTCACTTTAGTAAATGTACCCCTAAGTTTGACCACGAGTGCTATGTGTGAACCTAACCTTTCAGAGAAGCCGCATTCCACAGTTTCTGCTCCGTCTGTATTTGTGGGGATGAGCAGCGTAAGTATTGCTGATGACATAGAAATTGAGGATGTTAACGTGGAATTGCAAGAGGATGAGGGGGATATTTCTGTAGCTGACGTTGGCACTAATGAGGATATTGAGGATGTGGATGTTGTTTGTGTAAGTCAGGCACCAGTGGAAGCAGCTCTTGGCCGTGAAAAGAAGGCCATTGTTATGCCTGGGTATAGGACCAACAAATCCACCTTTTATGTGTGGAATTATTTTTACCCAAATCCTGACATTTGTCAAGCCATCTGTAGCCATTGTTGAAGCACAGTGAGAAGAGGTAGGGACATGAAGCATCTAGGAACCACCACACTATTACATCATCTGCAGCAAGCTCATGACAAGTAATTGATACCATCAGAAACTGCTGCTAAAAAAATAACAATCACTCCAGCATCACCTAGTTCCATTCTCTCTACTAGATCCCAGCACCTGCAATCTCCATCGCCAATATCCTCAGTAATGATCAGAGGTAGTCTGGCATCCAATTTGTTAGTCCTCCCCTTTCCAGGGCTCCTTAGAAGAATCCTTGAGCATTAGGCCTGCTGCTGCAGCTGCTGCTGGGGTTGAATCTGGTATACATTTATGAAGCCGGCGGACAGAATGCCGAATGCTGGCTTCTAGACTACTTAATCCCGGTAAGGGTTAAATGACAGGCATCTAAATCTAGACGCCTGTCATTTTACCGATGCTGGGAGACCGGCGTCCGGCATCCCGATCAAAGGGATGCCGGGCGCGGACAGCCACGCGGGGAGGGTTAGGTTTAGGGCTCCGGGGGGGGGGGACTTAGGGTTAGGCACCCCCCAGGGAGGTTAGGGTTAGGCTAGGGGGAGGGAGGGTTAGGCACACCGGGGAGTAGGTTAGGGTTAGGCACCCCCCGGGGACTTAGGTTTAGGTAGCAGGGAAGGGGGGGGTTAGGTTTAGGCACTTAGAGGGGGGATTAGGGTTAGGCACAGGGGGGAGGTTAGGGTTAGGCACCCTAAAGGAGGGTTAGGGGGTAAAATTAGGTTACTTTATACTTACCTGGGGACGATCGTGATTTCCTCCTCTGTCAGGCTGCTGCTGCCGGGATTTGAACCTCCGGCCTTGCGGCCGCCGGTGAATCATACTGATTCCGTTGAATCTTCACATCAGAAAAGGACCAAGAAGACAGTTTAACAAAACAATTGACTGTTAAACAATCATTTGCAAGCAGAAGCAAATATGACAGCTCTCACCCAGTTGCACAGCGGATCACTGACAGCTATGCAATTATTAGATCTGCATCCAATATCTGCAATTAATGCAGTGGTTTTTACACAGTTAATTGAGGTCCTGTGTTCCAGGTACCAAATTCCATCTTGGTTTCATTTTACCCGAAAAGCCATTCCCCGGCTGTACCAGGACATGAAAAAAGGAAAAAAAATTCTTGACCTACAAAATGCCATTGTACCCTCTGTCCACTTTACCAAAGATATGTGGACAAGCGGTAGTGGGCAAACTAAAGATTGCATGACTGTGACAGTCCACTGGGTGGGTGAATCACCTTCAGCAGCAGCAGCAGAAGCAGTATCTAACAAACAACGGCAGCTCATTCAGAGGCAGGCTACTCTGTGTATCACCGGATTCAATAAGCGACATACCGCAGACAACCTCTTAGAAAAAAAAAGAAATGTCATAGAAACATGGCTTACCCCACTTGGACTCTCCTCAGGATTTGTGATTTCTGAAAACGCTACAAATATAGTGAAAGCATTACAGCTGCGTAAATTTCAACACATCCCCTGTTTTTCTCACACGATCAACTTAATGGTACAGGGTTTTTTTAAAAATGACAGGGGCATGCAGGATATGCTGTCTGTGGCCCAAAAAATGTTGGGACATTTTCGGCATTCAGCAACAGCATGCAGGAGATTGCAGCACCTGCAAGAAATGTTTCATTTGCCCTGCTAAAGCAAGAGGTGGTAACAAGGTGGAACTCCACCCTTTATATGCTTCAGCGGATGGAGGAACAGCAAAAAGCCATCCATAGCTATACAACAAGCCATGACATTGGGAGAGGAGGGGGTACGTACCTTAGCCCAGCACAGTGGAGAGTACAGTACTTTCTGTCTTGTGCAAGGTGCTCAAACCATTTGAAGTAGCCACATGTGAAGTGAGGACTGACACTGCTAGCTTGACTAAGGTGATTCCCCTGATTAGCCTTTTCGAAAATCAGCTGGAGAAATTGAAGGAGATTAACAAAGTGAATCCGCAAAGCATGCCAGACTTGTAGATCAAGTCCTTTATTCGCTTCGCCAGGATGCACGAGTGACCAATATCTTGAAATCTGATCACTACATTTTAGCATCTGTGCTTGATCATAGGTTTAAGCCGTATACTGTGTCTTTCTTTCCAACTGACCCAGATCTTAGAAGTTGCTAAGTGCTCCTGGTGAGCAAGTTTGCAGCTCAAGTGACACATGGCAGCTTTCCCAAAAGACACAGTGGTGATGAAGAAAAGTCAACCCAACATTTTGACATCTGGTTGGGTCTAAAAGAATTGCCCAACATTAGTGACACATCTACCAAAACTCCATCTGATACAATCACCATCCAAAGAATAGTGGAGGATTATTTTCATGACAGTATACAAATAGACATGTCACAGACGGCCTGTTTCAGAGCTGGACGCTATTTGCACTCGCTCGTTCAGAAAAAGGGGCCGGCTATTTAAATTGAGCGCTCGCTCTTTGCGGTCTGTTGATGCCTCTATGTATGAGCGAGCGAACGAAACATGCGCTTGCTATTTTGTAAAGACTCCCCCTGGCCGCTCGCATCCTACGTCATCTCCACTATTTATTTGATTAATCGAGTACATCGAAAGGCGTCTGAACTGCTCGCAGTGCTTGTGGTAGGATTTTCCTACCGCAATCATGCGAGCAGTTCAGGCTAAGAGACAACCAAGTGACGTGGTCGATGACTCTGCTTTGTTAATTATGCACACCCTTAAAATGCCCGTTTTGACTGTTTAGCATGCCTGCGTTCGGATCTCCACTCCCCGTTTTCAAGCACCTTCCCCTGTTACCACCCACAAACGCCTCATCCTGTCACTCAAATTAGCAGGCACTCGCTATTTGGCAAGCGCTCGATTTCCGATCGCACTGACTGGTTGGTGCATGCGCATTACGACCCACACGCATGCGCAGTTGTGCGAACATCGCTCGGAGTGAACAAGCGGCCGCTTACAAGCGGCTCTGAATCAGGCCCAGAGTCCCTTCGAGTACTGGAAGGAAAAAAAGGCAATTTGGAGGTCCTTGTACAAACTGGCTTTGCATTACTTAAGTTGCCCACCCTCCAGTGAGCGAACAGCATAGGAAGCTACTTGCTCAAAATGTGGACAAGATGATGTTCCTCAAAATGAACTGGAAATTCCTCAAGGAAGACCTTTCCCAGCAATTACGTCACAGTACAGAGACTACTGTTGTGGTGGATTCCAGCGGGGATGAATTAATATTGTGTGAGGATGATGTACACACTGAGGAGGGTGAGGATGGTAATGACGGTGACATCTTGCCACTGTAGAGCTGTTGCCTTAAGCCAATTGGTAGCTTGTTTTGTGGGTTCCCAAACAAACCAAACACTTCAGCCACAAAAGTGGCAGTACCTGTTGCTGAAGTGCTTGGTTTGTTAAAGTGTGCATGTCCTTTTTAATGTCCAACATAAGGGTGGGTGGGAGGGCCCACAGACAATTCCATCTTGCACTACCTTTAATTTCTGCCACTGCTGTGTCGCAATTTGTCATAGATGTGCTTTATACTGCGGTGTCTGTGCTGCTGCTCTGTCGCTTAGTAACCAGCCAGCTAACCGCAGCCTTTGGCCAATAATGGTGAAAACAATATTTTGATTTGTGAGGTGATCTAAATTGACTGTAAATGACTGTGTTATTGAGGTTAATAATATTCTAGGAACCAAAAAAGACCAATTTATGTGATTTTAGCTTTTTTTGTAAATTTTTGTAAAAAATCCAAATCCAAAACTGGACGAATCAGAGCCAAATCCATATCCAGCAAAAATGGTCTGGTGCACATCCTTAACTGTAATATAGTTGAAGACCATGCTGTTCTGGAGCTTGGCATTCAAGAACAGGTTTCAGCACAGATTGGTCACAAAGCAGGTGGAAAAGAGTCTCCGTGTATCTTACCAAATAAGATCTACTACTGGTTTTTACTACATACCATCAGTTAAGTATCATGTTCTGTCCCCTTTGTTTATGCTAAGAAAATGTCAAACCCCTTTAAGGTTTAACAAAGTATGAAAAGTTTACATTTAAGGGGCCTATTCATCATCATTTAATTTACAAAAAAGCAGGTGAAAATGCACATTTTCACCTGCAATTGTAAAAATTAAGTTATTGGGCCATTCATCAAGAGGGTAAAGCAGGAGATATCACAGATATCTCCTACTTACCTTCCTCTGGCGGAATGGCCCGCTGTCCCCATACACTAGTATCATAGCTATCCCCTGCTTACCTTCCTCACCTGGAATGGCCCACTTTCCCCATACATTAGTATCACAGATATCTCCTGCTTACCTTACTCTGGCAGAATGGCCCTCTGTCCCCATATACTAGTATCACAGATATCTCCTACTTACCTTCCTCTGGCGAAATGGCCTGCTTTCCCCATACACTAGTATCACAGATATCTCCTGGATACCTTCCTCTGGTGGACTGTCCCGCTGTCCCCATACACTAGTATCACAGATATCTCCTACTTACCTTCCTCTGGCAGAATGGCCTGCTGTCCCCATACACTAGTATCACAGATATCTCCTGCTTACCTTCCTCTGGCGGAATGGCCCGCTATCCCCATACACTAGTATCACAGATATCTCCTGCTTACCTTCCTTTGGCGGAATGGTCCGCTGTCCCCATACACTAGTATCACAGATATCTCCTACTTACCTTCCTCTGGCAGAATGGCCGACTATCCCCATACACTAGTATCACAGATATCTCCTGCTTACCTTCCTCTGGCTGAATGGCCCACTGTCCCCATACACTAGTATCACAGATATCTCCTATCTCCTGCTTAACTTCCTCTGGCGGAATGGCCTGCTGTCCCCATACACTAGTATCACAGATATCTTCTACTTACCTTCCTCTGGCAGAATGGCCTGCTGTCCCCATACACTAGTATCACAGATATCTCCTACTTACCTTCCTCTTGCAGAATGGCCCACTATCCCCATACACTAGTATCACAGATATCTCCTGCTTACCTTCCTCTGGCAGAATGGCCGACTATCCCCATACACTAGTATCACAGATATCTCCTGCTTACCTTCCTTTGGAGGAATGGCCCGCTGTCCCCATACACTAGTATCACAGATATCTCCTACTTACCTTCCTCTTGCAGAATGGCCCACTATCCCCATACACTAGTATCACAGATATCTCCTGCTTACCTTCCTCTGGCAGAATGGCCCACTGTCCCCATACACTAGTATGGTGACAGAATCAATCAAGCTCCGAAAATATAATTTTCGGAGCTTCAGTGCGGAAGCATTCGCCATCTTCAGATGGTAAGTGTTTCTGCTCCGGCATCACAACTTGCTCCGTCCGGGTGGTGAAGAGGGATCCTTTAGGATCCCTCTGCTCCTGTCCGGCTCCTTCCATCGGACGTCAGGGCGCTTGTGCGCATGCGTGACCTGTAGGTCACGCCTTGTGCAGTCAAGAGCAGTGAAAAGCGGCTCATGGGGACAGCTGATATCACATCAGCTGTCACCGTGCTGGAACAATGATGAATTGCTCCGGTAGCTGCGGCGAGTCAGAATGTTAATCATCGGGGCCCCTATATCTGATAATGTCACTCTATCGTTGTCTCAATAGAAGACGTGTTGCGCCGGAATACTGCAGAGGCCCTGTGTGCTGTAGTCCATAACGTTTGTGTCATTGAAAGATCAATGCTGCCTATTACTGAAAGCATTGCAGTAAAATGCATGGCACGTCCTTGAATAAGAAATAAGATGTTTCTAGATCATTTGGAAGATAAATGAGCAATATTACATTAGCAGCTGCACTGGGGAGGACTTTCTTGCTGGACAATGATGAAGTCATTTCTGCGGAAAGTTCTTTGTACAGTTTTGGAGGCTATTTCTTTATTTGGCAGCGTCCCCAGTAGTCCTAAGTGCAGTAAAATAAGGCGAATAGCTAGTAATTACTTCTCAGAAAATGGTGTCATTGAAAATGGAGCCAGGTCATTGGATAATAAGTAAACTGTTTCTGTCCCAGCAGACTCATGATCTGTCAACACAAAGGAAGGCTAAAAAATAGCAACTGATATTCAAGAAATAACAAAAGCAGAGGGAATAAATGTAAGGTTAACAAGTCAGCATTTACACTACAATAAAAGATCTAAACTGTTTTGTGTAATATTCGCGTCATTTCACATATAGGGGCAGATGCTGAGATGGATGGAGAACATGAGTCTGTTCTCCTGCAATGCATGCATGAAAAAATACGTATGTTCAACTGTACAGACCTGCAACCCTCTAACCTAACTTTGGTTTGCTACACATCATCATGAGCGCTGTGCTTGCATTAGCCCTATACTATGAGGGTGGATCAAAAAAGTCAGTGTCCTGACCATGAATAAACGAGACATTTAAGTTCAAATGGCATTTATTTTTCAACATGGAGCCTGATTCCGAGGCGCACGCTATTTGCGTGCGCTCGCCACTCTGAATCAGGGCGTCCCTTTTTTTTTTACCGGCCTCCAGGCAGCTCGCACAGCTGTGAGTGACCACCCACAGCGTGTGCGTGCGGCTTGGTGATGGTCACGATTATCGCGACCATCGGGCTCGTGAGGAGACCCTCCTGGTAGGGTCTCAGGTCTCGCAAGCCCGAGTGGACTTCCTGCTCTAATAGAGCAGGAAGTCCACTACTGACATCACTAGTGATGTCAGTAGGGCTGCCCACAAAAGTCAGGTGTTCCTTTCGGTAATGCCTCCATTTGAGAAGCCATCCCCCCTCCCCCCCTACAAAACGGGGCAAGCTGTCGATGAACATCAACAGCCGTCCCGTCTTGTAGCGAGCCCTGGAGCTAGTGACTTCTCACTCACTCCAGGGGTCGCGCACACGCGGTGTGCACGCCACGCATGCGCAATGGCCCACCATTGACTGGCTTGCGAGCACAATGCACTCGTGAGTGTGTCTGAATCAGTCCCATAGTCTCCATTTATTTTGATGCACTTCTCCCATCGATGCTCCAACCAGTTGAATCCGTTCAGAAAAATGACTGGTGATTGGTTCTCAAACCAGTCCTATACAGCACACATGTCATCGTCTCAGGAATCTGTTCCTTGAGCGTGAGTGTGAATGTCAGTAGGCGTTATCTTCTTCATTTGCAGATATTTAATGACGGCTCAAATTTCAGTTTCCTCCATTTTTCAACATTCTCCATTTTTCAACTTTTAGTGATGTTGTTCCCAACTTTTAGTGATGTTATCCCATTTATTATTCAATATCTGCAAAAATAAAAGAAGAATTGTGCTGTAATTTTCAACAGTTTTCTACTAAGGGGTAGTGTATGGGATGGCGGCATTCAGGATGCCGGCACTCGGGATCCCGGTGGTCAAAATGTGGATGCCAGCATCCTGTTGGTAGGTATCCCAACCCTCCACCTCTCCCTACCACTAACCTTAACCCTTCCACCCTGCTACCTAAACCTAACCCCCCCATGTGCCTAAACTTAACCTCCTCCTCCCCTTCCTGCACCCTAAACCTAACCCTCCCCCTTTAGTGTCTAACCCTAACCCTTCCCTTAGTGCCTAATCCTTACCCTCCTCTTAACCCCGCTACTCACCTTCAAGATGCCAGCGGTCAGGATGCCAGCACCGGTATTCTGACAGGTGTCGGGATTCCGGCACTGGTATTCTAAGCGCCGACATCCCATGTACCGAGATATTGACCATATCCCCTATTAAGACCTCTAGTACATATATACAGAAAATCAATATGGGGCGACATCTACTACTACGTCAGGACACAGACTTTTGGATCGCCCTCGTAGGTGAAATACATACTTCTCCAAGCAGTCATATTTACTCTTATGTCCTACTCTGCATAAGCCGCAGTTCCGTCTGCACATCTCACTGAATTTGCCTTTGTAATAATAATGCCAAGCTACAGCCCATTTACACCACTCCATTGGAGATGCGTTCAAAATGTGCAAGACTCTGCATTCTCTTTACATGTCTGCGCACTTTTTTGGAGCAATGTGAAAACATGTGAGTTGTGCTCCATCAACAAGTGTACATTCAGCTCAGCATTAGGACCATGGTCAAGTACATTTGCACATTTCTCCAGTGGGATTTAACCTGGGAATTAGTCGGGAAGCCAACGGACGAAACCCAGGGGGGTTAGAGTTAGGCACTTGGGGGGGAGGTTAGGGTTATGCACCCCCTCGGGAGGTTAGGGTTAGGCTAGGGGAAGGGGGGGTTAGGGTTAGGCACCCCCGGGGAAGTTAGGGTAAGCACCCCCTCCGGAGACTTAGGGATAGGCTGCGGGGAAGGGCGGGTTAGGTTTAGGCACTTAGAGGGCGGTTAGAGTTAGGCACTTGGGGGTTAAGTTATGGTTAGGCACCCCTAAGGGAGGGTTAGAGTTAAGGGGTAAAAAAAGGTTAGCGATACTTACCTTTTCTAGCTTCGGGATTTTCACCCCTGCCGGGCTACCACTGTCGGGATTTGAACCGCTGTTTGGCTCGCGGCCCGGCACTAATGATACCTCATTCTCCATGAGCTGTCATTAGCGTACTGTAACATGCTGTAGCGTGCTGATACAGTGTGTCCGGGACCCTATTTGGATTACTGCGGAGAACATTGTGAGACAAAAGGTGAGTATTGGATCTTTTTTTACAGGTACTTCCATTGGATACTTTACGTTGAGAAGGGAACGTGAACATCTGGAAGAAGGTGAGTATGTATGAGTGTGTATGGTTGTAATAAATCTTTATTTTCATGGTGTGTGTAGTGTTTTTTACACATTTATTTCCAGGTGAACCACATGTACCAGTGGGCCCTTAATGCCCCACATGCTGGTACTTGTGGTTCTCCAAGTACCAGCATGCTGGGGAGGCTTGCTGGGACCTGCAGTTCCACTCTAAAGACAATGTGAATAATTCTAATTTTTACACACTACACCTACACTATTAACCCGCCACCCATCGCCCAGGGGTGGCGGGGATAGTCCCGGGCTATCAGCCTAGGCCAGGGGTGCCCCAGAGAGGGAGACCCCTTTATTGGGGGTCCCCAACTCCCCAGGGATCCCTGGCCTGGGCTGACTAGCGGTCAGGACTGTTGCTGCGGCTGGGGGGCCTGCTAAAAAGGGTACCTCACGCAAAAAAATTTCCCCCTATATTTAAAACCAGGTCTGACCCTGCTGCCTGGTGCTGGTTGTTAAATTACGGTGGAACCCTACTTGTTTTGTTCCCCATAATTTTAAGAACCAGGACTGGCTGGCAAGTCTGGGGCTGGTTAAGCTTTAGGAGGGGGGCCCTATGTAAAATTTTTTTTTTACTTTTAACCTTTTTTTCACAATTTACAGGCAGAAACATACATGGATCACAGTGATCGGTGTATGTTTCTGCCAAACTCGCAGATCACAGGCAGGTGTATTTATGTCACAAGTTTTTACAGGAAAGTTTTTCCATTTAATGAGAGTTTAGAAACTCTCTGCTTGGTAAATTCCAGAATCCGATCTTCACCAGTAAAAAGGTTCTCGACTTTTGCTGATAGTGAATTGAAGAGAGTTTGCTAACTCTCCAGTATTTTTCACTAGCAAAGGAGATCTCTCTCCCGAGTTTGACATTAGTAAAATTGAGAGTGGGAAAAAATGACCAAACTCTCCCGAGTTTGCAAACTCTCCCAAACTCTCCCTTTAGTAAATGTACCCCTAAGTTTCCCCAGTCCGAACACTTCTACATCACTCAGCAAAATTAATTAGATGTCAGTGATCCAGCTCTAAAATGCAACTGAACATATAGAGCGGAGAATTGCCACATTGCAGTTTTACAAACAAGTAAAATTTTGCACAATAGCTCATTTCACTCTCACTTTCACTAATAACATGTGTCGTGCAATATGTGAAACTAATGACTAGTAAACTGCTTAATGAAGGTCAATTTCTGATAGGCAACTGGAATACTTTAATAGTATGGACTTAAAGTTTCCCCATTGCCTATAAATACTGCTTTTTTTGGGCTGAATCATATATCCCAACTGTCTAAATTTTGGCAGGACAGTCCTGATTTCTGGCCATGCCCACTATGAAAAGGTCATGCCCTCGGGTGGGATGTAGTCACAATAGGGGGGGAGTTTAGGGTTAGGCACCACTAAGGGAGGGTGAGGGTTAGGGTGGGGAGAGGAGAGGGTTAGGGTTCTTACCTACTGCAGTCGGGATTTCGAACCGTCGGGCTGCCACAGTCTGTATTTGATCCGGTGGCTAAACAGCCGTCGGCATTACATTCCCCTCGGGTCAGGGCCCAATAAATGCATGTGTGGACCATAATTATAGCATACACTGCGGAGAGGAGCATCGGTGTGGTTTCTTGGGGGCAGAGAGCTACTTCTCCCCTTTACGTAAGGCCCCTAAAGAGAACTGGGCAAATTGTACACACTACCCTGCATCTCTACACCACTGAGGCTAACTGAATGAAGCTTGAAAGCCTCTCTGAGATAATGCCATGTCAGATCTAGAATAATAATGGCTTTTAATGAGAATCTGAACTAACTTCCAATCAAATTTGGTTATCCTGTAGCCATGCAAGACCCAGAAGAAGTGAGACCAGGTCTTTGTAAAATTGGGAAAAAAGTATTGATTTGTAAATGTACCAGTAAAGTTTGGCAAGAACAGCATTTTAATTAATTAGTTTACTATTGACGGCTTGAAGGGTCAGATTCACAAATAATCGAAAGGGTAGTAGAAAATTGGTACTGTTCCATGAAAGAGGACCCGGTCCTATTTCCCATTGCTCCTGAATGAAGAAAAGCTGGACCTGTAAAAGCATTTTCCATGGCTGAAAGCTTGATAGAAACATAAATAGCTGTGTCCATACAGATAATTGGTATTTCCAGTTGTTACCAGGCTTGGTGATTTTACTGGCAAAGTCTCCTGCTGCTGGTACCTTCTATGATTATATGAGAGCGACCTAATTGCTAGATTCTTCAGAAAGAGGTGAAAACTTGAAAGTCAGAAGCTTGGCAAACATAATTGTAACTTTGAGTTTTCTCTATAATACATCCAGAGAAACATGGACTTGGTTAAATAAAAAAAATATCAAATCATGAAGACAGCCTGGAGACCTTACTCTGGAAGTTGGTCCTTTAGGCAGTCAAATACAGTAGACTTTACTAAGATGCTGCCGCATTATTACACCTGGCCTCAAAGTTTAAGGTGAAGACCTGAACAGCCCATTGATTGATGAAATGCTGGAATAAAAGCAACAGCATCAGAAACTAGATGAATTCCCTTTTCCAATTGAGGTAATAACCGAGTTTGAGTGTCTCCTGGTGAACAACATAATAATGTATCCTAATATGCTAAAATTTAGAAATAGATGCTCCAAGTTTCTCACATGCATATATCAGTAGTAAAAGACAAGGTTAAAAGAAAACACAAGAAGAACACCCACTATCATCAAACCATGAAGTATAAGCTAAATATGAATGAATGAACAAATCATGTTTCGTTACATTTTAAATTGCTTCCATCCAGCTTTTACTTTTTTGTATTTGTTTCAGCTATCTTTTTCATTTTTTGTGTTAAATACATTTTGTAATCTCATTTTTGAACAGCCTTTGGGTACGTTCTGATTTAATTTGGGTGAACCTTCTTTTTGCCTTGCAATGGCTGTATTGATCCTGTGGCCATATCTGAGGGTCCCAAGAGCATTTTTTCAATAGGATATAATTGGATTTAATGAAACTCTTTTTTAAGTCTTTGTTGTGATTTTGTGGCTCTTACAAATGTACTGTCATTCACTGGAAATGAAAGCGTTGGTTTATGTTTCAGCTGTTCCCTGAAGACATTAACTATTTTCACTGCTAATGACATTTTCTCAACAATTTATCTTCAGCAGAAATTAGTGGAAAATGACAGTATAGAGAATAAATGAGTAAATACGATGACTTAAAAAGTCATTTATAAACCGCATACTTGTAAATGCTCATCTGTCATCCTTTTGCATACTATACGTATGGAAGGTTTAATGCAAAGTGAATGGTGGCCCCCAGTGGGATGCAAATGTCCAACCATGATCAAACAAAAATCAAGCACCCCTGTACCTGCGCACAAATAATTGACAATATATATTCTAATCAAAATTAGTAGTGTTATGGTGAGTCAACCTCAAAAAACATATATATTTGTATCACAGTCACTTGTTTCCAATTAGCTCCAGACAGTATCGTAAATGGGTACGGAGCTTCCGTTCTGTCAATCATATAGTGTTCCAATCTTCAAAGTGGTGAGGTGAATCACAGATATTCCTCAGGAGAGGGAAAAAAGAGAAGAAGGAAAAACCAATGGTGTAGTACTTCTGAAATAGGCATGAGGATTTAACAGTTCTCTATTTCGCATATTCAACATATCAGCCACATACCGTACTCATGTTAAAAACGGAGTATAAACCACCCAAAAAGGTTTCTTTATCTTCTATATCAAGCAATAAGGGTATATAAACAGTAGTGGGTAAGAAGGTGGGCGTACCCCAACTCACAGTGAAGTATGTTGTGTTAGACGTATCAAGGTTTCTTTTACGTCGCCCCTTTAAATTTTCTCCGTCCACATACTTTCTTATTCACCTCCAAAGGCCAACTGATGCGTCTCCGATGTAACTATTCCCAGTTCACGGAGTTCTCAGAACAGGCACATACCCTTTGCAAAAGTTTTGAAGAGAGAGGGTATCCACCAGATCTGTGGGTGCAAGAATGTTAGATATGTAGGTTGGACGATAAGAAGTCTTTGTGAAAGATTCCTCAGTGTCTGTTCTCCCCAGGGTATGTGAGGTGAATAAGAAAGTATGTGGACAGAGAAAATTTAAAGGGACGACGTAAAAGAAACCTTGATACGTATGTGAATTGGGCAGGAATGCCTAGACATCAGGCAAGTTCCAGTACCAACAGGTACGGCTTTGCCTGGTTGGGGAATCTTACACACCTCCTGCCACGAGAGAGGTCTGTGTACTTTGTACCCACCCCTTCCCTCTCAGATCCTTTAGAAGTAGGCATGCACCTCCAAATGCAGATATATATATATATTAGAGATGTGCGGGTTCGGTTTTACTCGTATTTACTCGGTTCTGTTCGCCAAATTTATCGCAATTTCGGATTAGCCTGGATTTATTTTATTGGCTATCCAAAACATGTTATAGCTGATAGCCAATAAAATGCAGTATTTGAGATCCGAACATATCCGAGTAAATCCAAGTAAAACCGAACCCGCACATCTCTAATATATATATATATATATATATATACATACAATATATATAAATATATATATATATATATATACATATATATATATCTATATATATCGTTCAAATGGCGGCACTCCGTAGAAAACAGCACACAAGTCAGTGCAAGGTATAAGCAACGTTTCAGCGCTTTATTTCGCGCTTTTGTCAAGCCAACATAACATACAAGAACACATTATACATACCAGTATATATACACAAGACAAACCCATCAGCGACGCCAACTCGCGGTCCCGAAACCGGAAGTGACGGAGACCGGAAGTGACGTCACATAGCCCCCGTTGTCATAGAAACATACAGTGAAAACAATACAATATTAAAGACAACATATAACAACAATGACACAATAAAATAATTACACGATGACTGCATAAAGTTATCAGAAACTATATCCATGTCTAGCAAACACTAGATAGTTAAATAGATACCGTCGATACCTTTCAAAGTGCACAAATACATTGTCATAATCAATCTGCATGATAAAGACTACCAATGCTAATCAAAATCAGATGTTAAATACAAACAATAACGATCAGTCAGACCAACCATGTTTGAATTTAAAATATTTAGAGTATAATGCTGACAGAATAATGTGATAGACTTAACATAACCCAATGTGCAATTTAAATGCAGAAAGAATCACTAGATAAAACAATGTAAACCCAGAGTCTCATTCAAACCTCGTGGAGAAAGAGAGTCCAATCGCATAATCCACTGAGATTCACATTGCAATAATCTACGTGCTCTGTCACCCCCTCTCACTAAGGGTGGTACGTGATCTATAATACGATAGCGCAAAGTTGAAAGATTATGCTGTTCTTCAGCGAAGTGCCTGGCCACAGGCTGCTCACTAGTGCCAGTAGCAAGTGCTGCACGGATGGCAGAGCGATGCTGCGCCATCCTTTCTCTGAGGGTACATTCTGTCTTACCTACATAAACTTTAGAGCACGGGCAAGTAATAACGTAAACTATAAACTTAGTGGTGCATGTCACAAAATAGCAAATGTTGTACTTTTTACCAGTATAAGGATGAAAAAATACTGAGCCTGTCTGTAAAGAACGATAGGTGGTGCAATTGATACATTTGAAACACCCCAATTTTGGAGTGCCCAAGAATGTACCACCTTTAATGTTTGGATTGTTGTATGTGCAGAGGACGAGCGGTGGACAGCTTGTGGTGCAGCTATCCTTCTGTTCTCAGCATTTATCAAGGCACCGATTTCAAAGGAGACAGTTATCTGTCGAATTCCCCTTTACTTGTTGTATCAAGCTATGTACATTCTTTTCACATGTCTGCATTCTTGCCTATGGACATTGGTTGTGGCCTTTTTTTAGCTGCCTAGATACCATATCTCTGTGCTTTTTTGATTATGGTGGTTTAATTCTGACTCTTTTCTTTATGAATCATTTTTTACGTGACTATTACATCGATTGTGGGAGCAATAACGAGACTGTTGTGTACTGCTTTGGATATTTACCTCCTTTTGTGTGAATGATTAATCGTTGCATCTTATGATGGCTGATACTGCTGAAAATCTTCAACCCAGAATTGTGTTAGAATGGGGTTCTGTTCACAGTTACTCCGAGTCAGAGGCTGAAAGTATTTTGTTCACTGATAATCCAAGCGACCATATTCCAGCTCCTTCATTACAGGATTTGTTCAATGATCTGGTACGTTTAAAGAAACATGAGATTGATTTTTTCTACCACGGGTTGACATTATCTAATTATTATAAGGAGAAAAAAATCCCCCGTGGGTTCAGAGTAAAGAATATTCCCACGATCGGAAGGAACAATGTTGATTTTTGCAAAAAGTGGACATCGATTTTGAATAAATGTTCCTTCGATCTACTGCTACTGGTGATTGAGGAATCCAAAAGGGAGATTGATGTGGCTAAAGAAAAAATCACGTCATTTGAAAATATTCATTTGTCAGCTTTATCGAGTGACAATCATTGTGACTGGTTAGCTAAATTAGCTTCACAATTAGAGATGTATAAAAATGATCTTATCAGATTTAAGAATGAGAAGAAAAAGAAAATGGATCTTGATTACGAGCACCAGAGGGTGTACAATTGGTTAACTGGAGCCTATTCTAAATTTGATAAACGCCCTTTGTTCAGACGCACTCTTGACAGAGCAAGATTTGATACTTCAGATGATACAGGTACCACTGAAAGTGATACAGATGCCGCCACAAGATCTAGATCCAAAGGTCGAGGTGAATCTACAGTGGGTAAACGTGTTAGGGCGCGTTTTTTAGATCTAGGCCCCATCGTACCCGCCGAAGTAAGCAGAACCAAAGGGAGAGGAAGACCTCCCAGCGGCTGCAGGACTTAGTTTTTAATTTGTCCAACAGGATATTGACTGATTGTGAACTTTCGGTTCTGAGTAGGGGCCTATCATTTGTTCCGACAGTACCCTTCGATAAAATACAGTGGAAAAAAGAGTCCTACATGTTGAATAGGAGTATTAAGATCAAAGAGCATTTTTCAGACAAGCCATCTAAGTTGTCTGACTTACCTCCACAACTTCTCAGTTTGCAGGAAAGATCCTCTTTCGATCCAGTCAGTAATAACGCGTCCATTAAAACTTTTTCACGTCTATTACACAGAGCCGTACTGGATAATCCTAATTGTTACAAACCTAAATTTTGGAATTGAAATAAAGATGAGCTTATTGCCTTAAAGAATTTATCACTGTACGATGATGTGGTTTTCCGCCAAGCGGATAAAGGCGGAGCTATTGTAGTGTTGAATTTATGTGATTACAAGGAGGAGGCTATGCGACAGCTTAGTGATGTGACCACTTATAAAAAATTGTCACAAGATCCTACGTGTGAATTTAAAAGAGAGTTTGACATTGTGTTGTCTCTGGCTTGTTCACAGGGTTTAATTTCATCATCGATTAAAAAAGATTTGGAGGTCAAATTTCCTATTAGACCCCTGTTATATTTAATTCCCAAAATTCACAAAGATCCGGTTAAGCCTCCGGGCAGACCGATCATCGCTGCCCGTGGATCTTTGTTTCAGACCGTGTCCACCTACCTCGATGCTATTTTACAACCATGCGTTCAAGCCAGACCTACTTATTTGAAGGATACTAATAGCCTATTAATTGCATTAACTTCACTGACAGGGTTACCTACGGACTGTATTCTGTGCTCAGTTGATGTATGCAGTTTATACACATGTATTCCTCATGGTGATGGTCTTAAGGCTACCAAGATGTTGATCACTAATAATCCACACTATAAAGGTCCTTCTATTGAGTTGTTTCTGGAGCTTTTGGAGCTGGTGTTGACACGCAATTATTTTACATTTGATGGGGCATATTACTTACAAGTGTCGGGCTGTGCGATGGGGTCCAATGTGGCCCCATCGTACGCCAACGCTTTTATGTTCACTATAGAACAGGATGTGTTCTTTGCTGACCCCCTTGTAGCTAGTAACATCAGAGCTATTTTTCCGATACATAGACGATCTATTCATTGTATGGAGAGGTTCCCAACAAGCTTTTGTTGATCTAATTGAGAACCATAATAGGTTAAATAACCCTGTAAAATTTACTTATACAACCGACACTAAGTCCGTGAATTTTTTGGATGTCACCATCACTAATAGTGGTGGCAATTTAGTTCCTTCGCTGTTTGTAAAATCCACAGACAGGAATAACATACTGTTGGCCCAGAGTGCGCATCCTATCCCTCTTAAGAATGCCCTTCCTTTTTCTCAGTTTTTACGGGCATTGAGAATTTCTAAGAATAGAGATGAAGGGATTAGTCAGCTTGATGCTATGTATGATAAATTCTTAGAGAGAGGTTATACCACGACTATTCTTAATCGTGCCAAGGCGAAAGCTTTGGCCATACCGATTGATAGTTTGTTGACGTTTAATCCTAAAAAAGAGAGCAATCTGAGTAACAAACATTTGTGGGTGAATCAATTCAACCATATGAGCCCTGCTATTAACAAACAGGCCAAAGCATTATGGCCCATTATTTCATCTGATAATGACTTAAAACCATTGCACAACACTAAGATTATGACCTGCTATCGTAGAGGCAAGAATCTGAGGGACATTCTGGTACATAATGATGTAACTTCTTTGGGTAAAACTAACATTAAAGGTGGTACATTCTTGGGCACTCCAAAATTGGGGTGTTTCAAATGTATCAATTGCACCACCTATCGTTCTTTACAGACAGGCTCAGTATTTTTTCATCCTTATACTGGTAAAAAGTACAACATTTGCTATTTTGTGACATGCACCACTAAGTTTATAGTTTATGTTATTACTTGCCCGTGCTCTAAAGTTTATGTAGGTAAGACAGAATGTACCCTCAGAGAAAGGATGGCGCAGCATCGCTCTGCCATCCGTGCAGCACTTGCTACTGGCACTAGTGAGCAGCCTGTGGCCAGGCACTTCGCTAAGAACAGCATAATCTTTCAACTTTGCGCTATCGTATTATAGATCACGTACCACCCTTAGTGAGAGGGGGTGACAGAGCACGTAGATTATTGCAATGTGAATCTCAGTGGATTATGCGATTGGACTCTCTTTCTCCACGAGGTTTGAATGAGACTCTGGGTTTACATTGTTTTATCTAGTGATTCTTTCTGCATTTAAATTGCACATTGGGTTATGTTAAGTCTATCACATTATTCTGTCAGCATTATACTCTAAATATTTTAAATTCAAACATGGTTGGTCTGACTGATCGTTATTGTTTGTATTTAACATCTGATTTTGATTAGCATTGGTAGTCTTTATCATGCAGATTGATTATGACAATGTATTTGTGCACTTTGAAAGATATCGACGGTATCTATTTAACTATCTAGTGTTTGCTAGACATGGATATAGTTTCTGATAACTTTATGCAGTCATCGTGTAATTATTTTATTGTGTCATTGTTGTTATATGTTGTCTTTAATATTGTATTGTTTTCACTGTATGTTTCTATGACAACGGGGGCTATGTGACGTCACTTCCGGTCTCCGTCACTTCCGGTTTCGGGACCGCGAGTTGGCGTCGCTGATGGGTTTGTCTTGTGTATATATACTGGTATGTATAATGTGTTCTTGTATGTTATGTTGGCTTGACAAAAGCGCGAAATAAAGCGCTGAAACGTTGCTTATACCTTGCACTGACTTGTGTGCTGTTTTCTACGGAGTGCCGCCATTTGAACGATATATACAGCTTCCCCCATTCATTTGTGGTAAGACTGAGGAGGGCACCCGGCAAGTATACAGCTTTAAGACTCGAGTGCCGGATATTTGGATTGTTATATCTATATATATATATATATGCAGGGCTATTTTTCTGGAAAAATAGGTTCAGGAACTGTGGGTGGAGCTATAAAAAAACAATTATATCTATATATATATATAAATATATATATATATACTGTATATATATATGTATCATCTATAATACATAGATATATATGTATATATATAATTTAGAAAAGAAGGTACTCAAAAGGGACTTTAAAATTAAACTTATCTTATGGAAAATACATTTTGGTCTATAACGTCATGGTTAATGAGTTCCTGCTGAAAAATAGCACTATATATATATATATATACAGTATATATATATAGATATATATTGTAATAGGATCGGCACTCCCACGTTAAAATGTTAAACTGGTGCCTGCGTGAACGTAATACAAACAGAGATGCCTGGACTGGCAAATCACCACACGGCACTGCAGATTTGCAGTAATCCTTAAATGTTTACTTCATTTACATGTTGTTACTTTGTATTGTACATTCTATTGTGTACACTTTTGATTTTATGTCTTTCTATGATTCACTTTTCAGGTAGCAAGTAGCCGGGGAAGCGTGTGGGGTTACTATGACAACTGCCAGGGACCGAGGCATGACGTCATTGAGACGCACCACACTCCTCGGTCGCGTGCACTCGGCTCAGCTACCGCATCTTCTCTCACGATCTCGGTGGGGCTATAAGGTAAAGCTTTGTTTCTTCTCTTTGCATTCATTTCTCCCTGAGGACGAGTCGTGTCAGCCTCGAAACGTTGATTGAAAACATTTAAGGAGTACTACAAATCTGCAGTGCCGTGTGGTGATTTGCCAGTCCAGGCATCTCAAACGCCATTTGTATTACTTACTCCAAGGGCACGCAGGCATCAGTTTAACATTTTAACGTGGGAGTGCCGATCCTATTACAATATATTTTGGAGTTCCAAGCCGGGTCTCCTAGGGTTAAGTCACCCCTATTCTTTAAGCCTATTAGCTTATCAGGATTTTCTCACTGAAGTGAGTAAGAAGTGTCATTGTATGCATGTGCAACATGGAAACAACAACACAAGCTTCAACATCTATTAACAACATGTACTTTGCCAGTTTGTTTCTACCGTTACATTTACTGAAGATCAGGCTAGCAATATTCTATTCAAGGAGGAAACAGCAGCTGATCATGAAATGAGCAATGAAGAACTTTACCACTCTTTATTGAAGTTACACAAATGGGAGATAGACTATCTATTTCATGGAACATCTTTGTCTGACTATTTTAGGCAAAAAATCATTCCTAGAGGATTCAGGGTACGGAACTCTCCCACCATAGGCAGAATGAACCCTGAAATTTGCCGAAGGTGGGTGGCAGTTCTTAACAAGTGTAGTCTAGACCTAATGTTATTGGTCATAGAGGAGGCTGGTAGGGAACTGACGGTCACTATATCGAAAATTGAAGTTTATAAAAGTGACCATTCTGTCACCCTCAATGATCCAAATTATGACAAATGGTTATTAAAACAAATCACAATGTGATCTGTATAAAAAGGATCTACAGTGCTTTAAAAAAATCTACGCTTCAAATGGTACAACAAGATTATGAGGATAATACAGTCTAGCGCTGGCTATCAGGAACTGAGCCACCCAGACGCCCTAGACGTTTTCCTAATAGAACCAACTGGAGAGAATGTTCTAAACAACAATACACCTCTTCACAAAGCGATAGTGATTTTGCCATAAATGAATCTGATGGCAACACAATTGTCAAGAGACCCCCTTTAGGGACCATTACCCGAAGTGGAGTGGAACCAAAATCAAAAGAACTAGGTGCGGTGGGCAAACAGAAAGGGAATTCAAGAGCCAGTGGCAAAAAGAAAAACAAATTTATAATCTATCGTCCAGACCATTAGCTAAATGTGAGGAAAGGGTATTAAATAAAGGTCTATCATTCATACCAACTAACATTCATAATGAGTTTCGGTGGCAAATAGATCTACACAGAATGAACAGAATATTGAGATTAAGGGAATACTTTCAACACCAACCACCAGCCATCACCAATTCCTTTTCTGCATTCCTTAAAACTAGACCTAATTCAAAATTCGATCCACCCTCCTCTAATGTTTCCATAAAAACCTACATCAGACTTCTCGACGACTCCATGATGAAATACTCTGAAGCAGCATCAAATATACATTTCAATATGTCACAAGCGGAACACCAAGCATTAAAAAATGTAAGCAATGATAAAAATATAATCAATCGCCCTGCGGATAAAGGTGGGGGCATCATTTTACAAAACATTCAAGATTACAGAAATGAGATCATGCATCAAGTGGGTGATCCAACTGTGTATGAGAAGCTGCCCACAAATCCTACAGCAAAGTTTCAGTTGGAACTCACACAATTGCTTAGGTCGGCTTCTGAAAATCACCATTTGGACCAAAAAATATATAGCCTTACAACAACACCATCCCATGACTCCGATTCTGTACACAGTCCCCAAAGTTCATAAAAGTGTTACCAATCCCCCGGACAGATCATTTCCGCCTGGGGATCGTTATATCAGCCAATCTAGCAGTTTTTAGATGGCCTAATACAACCTCATGTAATAAAAATGCCAACATATTTAAAAGATATCATTACTTTCTTGCAATTACTTAATCAAGTTACCAACATATTGGATAATACTACCTTATGCGTGCTGGATTTCAAGGACCTCTATTCGTGCATTCCCCATACTTAGGGCTATCAGCAATGAAAGAATTTTTAACACAATTGGGAGATGGATTTGCGTTCAATCAAGATCTCTTTATCTCACTCCTTGAAAAGATTTTTACGTGTAATTTCTTCTTATTTGATGGCATTCATTATATTCAAAAATTGGGTTGTGCGATGGGATCTGCGGTCTCTACATCTTCATGTTTCAATAAGAAAAGCAGCTGTTCTTCGACTTGAGCCACATCATTCAACACATCAAACTATACACCCGATATATTGATGACATGTTCATCTAATGGGAAGACGAAGGAAACTGTGCTTGAGGACATTATAAAACAGATCAATGACTCCAACTCTCCAGTCAAATTCACATGTAGATGGAGCAAAATCACTATTTACTTTTTGGATGTTATAATAAGTATCGAAGATGGCAGAATTGTTACATCTGTTTTTCGTAAACCAACAGACCGCAATACACTGTTGCAAAACAGTCATCACCCCTCTCCACTCAAACGGGGCCTTCCATACTCCCAGATGCTCCTCATAACAAGAATAACCAGCAATCCCAATCGTTTATCAGAAGAATTGGACACAGTGATCACCAAATTTAGAGAGAGGGGATATAGAAATAAAGATCTGATGGCCACAAAAGAAAAGTGCTTACCATGGATAGATCATTACTGTTTGTCCCACGTGTCCAAGAGGACACACAAACAAAGATTTTCCCTGGACTACTACCTTTGACACCAGCAGTTATGTAATCCCAAAATCCAGCAGGGCCCTTTGGCCTATCATAACAAGTGACAAGGATCTACCGGTTCTGCATAAAACCAAACCCATGACTTGTTTTAGTAGAGGTCGCAACTTAAGAGATCTGTTAATTGGAATGGACATTACCAACTATAATCTACAACATACTACAATGGGCAGGAAACCGGGTTCTTATCACTGTCCGTCGTGTGTCATTTGCAGTTACTTGCAGGCAGGTCCTACATTCCAGCATCCACATTCAGACAATACCTTTTATATTAAGCATGTTTTTAACGTGTAATACCACATTTGTGGTATATATCATCACCTGCCGTGCAGGCTTTACCATGTCAGGATGACATCCCGAAAATGTAAAGAACGAATGGCCCTGCACAGGTCTGCCATCAGGGCAGCATTGAATAATAAACCTATGGAATAACCAGTGACAGTACACTTTAAGAACAAACAACATAAATTAACCACATTGAGGTATAAAATCATCAATCATGTTCCAGTGAACATCAGAGGTGGAGATCGGATGAAAGCATTAACTAAATTGGAAGGATTTTCAAGCTCAATACCGTGGCACCCCTCGGGCTGAATGAACGGATCACATGGAACAGCGTTAACTAAATGTTGCCCCTAATTCATTACTTGATAATTGCATTATTCTATAATAGCTTCGTATAGTAGTGATGTCAGCCTCGGATAACTTACTTATTGTATTGGCAATATTTGTCCATTTACATGTTGTTACTTTGCATTATACATTCTGTTGTGTACACTTTTGATTTTATGTCTTTGTATGATTCACTTTTCAGGTAGCAAGTAGCTGGGGAAGCGTGTTGGGTTACTATGACAACAGCTGTGGACCGAGGCATGACGTCATTGAGACGCGCCACACTCCTTGGTCGCGTGCACCCCACTCAGCTGCCGCATCTTTTCTCACGATCACTGTAGGGCTATAAGGTAAGCTTTGTTTCTTCTCTTTGCATTCATTTCCTCCTGAGAATGAGGCATGTCAACCTCGAAACATTTAAGGATTACTACAAATCTGAAGTGCCATGTAGTGATTTGCTAGTCCAGGCATCTCAAACGCCGTTTATATATATGTATATATATATATATATTAGGGATGTGCAGGCTTGGATAGGTTCGAGTTTGCACGCCGAGTTCGTATTTTTCCCTCCAAAATACGGGACTCAGAAAGAGGCAAAACGTCATCTTGATGATGTTTGTCCTTGCAAGATGACATTTTGCCTCTTTCTGAGTCCCATTTTTTGGAGAGAAAATCCAAACTCGGCATGCAAACTCGAACCTATCCGAGCCTGCAGATCCCTAATATATATATATATATATATATATATATATATATATATATAAGCATTGTAGATTTGCAGTATCTAATCATCTAGCCTTGATCTATCATAAATGAGAAACAGGCATGCACCTCCAAATGCAGGTATATTGGCACACACGTATATATATATATATATATATATATATACACACACACACACATAATACTGTGCAAAAGTTTTAGGCAGGTGTGGTAAAAATGCTGCAAAGTAAGAACGCTTTCAAAAATAGAAGTGTTAATTGTTTTTTATCAATTAACAAAATGCTAAATTAATGAACAGAAGATAAATCTAAATCAAATCAATATTTGGTGTGACCATCCTTTGCCTTCAAAACAGCATCAATTCTTCTAGGTACACTTGCACACAGTTTTTGAAGAAACTCTGCAGGCAGGTTGTTCCAAACATCATGGAGATCTAACCACAGATCTTCTGTGGCTCGCAACTGCCGACACATGAGAATGATGGCAGCCCTGTGTCTCTCATGGGAGCTGCCGACTTACCAGGAAAGCTTCCTGTGAGGTCAACACTCATACAGTATGTCTTTAATAATGGGCCTAGGGTCTAGGACCCTGCATCACGGCTTTGTACCCCACAGTTATGTCACTGTTTTCCCATTATAAAATAAGAACATTTCAGCTCAAACAGCAATGCCCTCATCAGAGCGGAGAGTTTATAGCTGACAGAAGCACCCTGCTATCACAAACCAGCCTGGTAAATATTCCAGTTAATGGATGAAGCCCCTGGGCACATGCCCAATACAATGCACTCAAACTGCTACAGATGATAAAAAAATGTGCTTAAAAGCCAGAAGAAAAGACCATAAAAGTGATCAATGAGTCTTTTCCCCCACAGGCGGATGAGAAAAAACAGCATCTGTGCCAGCTCCGCATGAAACCTTGAGAATGGGAACAGTCCAGAATCAAAAGTAATTTTAACAGCTGTAAAATTGTAAATTAAAGTGGTTGAAAAACTAAGTTCAACTATTAAATTCAAGTTATGCAATGACTCTGGAGAATATGCAAGTTGCAAACATTTCCGACAAATTACTGTCTTCGCACACAGGAGGTGTCTAGGTCCCACAACAATAATTTTCCCTCAGCCATCTACAACCTAATAATCAGGCTCTCCATCTGCTCAAACCATCATTATAGAGCCCTCACTAGTGACTAGGATACATAGCTGAGCATCTTCTGGGGAAAATGATAAAACAAGACCTCTATCTGGCGGGTGTTTAAAGGAGTGTCTGGTATGAGACAGGAAGGGGGGGAGATGTATCAAACCTTGGAGAGAGATAAAATACCAACTGTCATTTTTCAAACACAGCCTGTAAAATGACAGAAGCTGATTGGTAGGTACTTTATCTCTCTCCACTTTATCTTTCTCCAAGGTTTGATACATCTCCCCCAGACTGTCCAGATTGGTGGCCAGTGGATGGCAGGATTTACATTCTGATGGATAATTTATGACAGAACACCCAATTTAGTGCCCACGGGGGAGTGTTGTACTAAATGAATGATAACTACTGTAGAAGCTGATTGGTTGCTTTTGGCAACCTCTCCACTATATCTTTCTCCAAGGTTTGATATTATTATTATTATTATTATTATTATTATCCTTTATTTATATGGTGCCACAAGGGTTCCGCTGTGCCTAACCAAGTACAGAACAAGAAAACTGTGACTTACCTTACAATGCAATACAATGCAGGACAAGTACATGGTTTATACACATTGCTGCATCAACGGTCATAACACTCAAATAAGCAGCAGAGTGGGAAAAAAATCAACAGTCAGGTGACATTGTAGGGAGTATGCAGTAGATGATAGTATAAGTAAGGGAAGGAAAATTACATTGGGGAAGAGGGCCCTGCTCGTGAGTGCTTACATTCTAAAGATACATTGATACAGGTGTTCTGCAGAACCTTCAATCTGGTGAAAAGTGTCAGACAGAACATCAAATTTGGTGAAAAGGGTAAAGAATGAATTCTAATCTGGTTCCCAATGTATACATGTACTTCCATTTTGGTGGGTAGTATATGGCAGCATTTTCAATCTGATGGATTGTATTTGATAAAACTTCCAGTCTGATGGTATGTTTTTAATGTGAAGCTCTAAATCTGGTGGCTAGTACATGACAGGACCTTCAACCTGGTGGCTAGTACATGGCAGGACCTCCAATCTGGTGGCTAGTGCATGGTAGAACCTCCAATCTGGTGGCTAGTGCATGGCAGGACCTCCAATTTGATGGCTAGTGCATGGCACGACTTCCAATCTGGTGGCTAGTGCATGGCAGGACCTCCAATTATGATGGCTAGTGCATGGCACGACTTCCAATCTGGTGGCTAGTGCATGGCAGGACTTCCAATCTGATGGCTAGTGCATGGCAGGACTTCCAATCTAGCAGCTAGTGCATGGCAGAACCTCTAATTTGATGGCTAGTGCATGGCAGGACTTCCAATCTGGTGGCTAGTGCATGGCAGATCCTCTAATTTGATGGGTAGTGCATGGCAGGATTTACAATCTGGTGGCTAGTGCATTACAGGGATTCTAATCTGGTGGCTATTGCATGGCAGGACTTCTAATCTGGTGGCTATTGCATGGCAGGACCTCCAATCTGATGGCTACTGCATGTCAGGCCCTCCAATCTGGTGGCTAGTGCATGGCAGGCCCTCCAATCTGGTGGCTAGTATATACAGTATAAATGATCTGCTACTTCAAGCAACAGTTAAGGCAGCAGTGTCAGTAGTCGATAAATTATTCATGAAAAATGTCAAAACAATATTTCCCACCTTTTGTATTCTAATCAACTTGTGTTACATAAAGTACCACATACAGTATTTGTCACTGACTGCCTGACTCATTTGTGGAATACTGTAGTTGGTGTTATCTCAGTGGCATTCCAACATCTGCATTCCGCTAGGTGCTCTGCAAGTCCAATGCCATAAGTTAGACGAGCAGTGGAGAGAAGTGCCGGAATGACATACAGTACTGACGTAGTTGTATTATCAGTAATAAGTGACAAATGCACTAGATAAAGTGCAATTTGTCACTTATAGAGAACATCCACATGCAACTATGTAACAATTTCATTGCAACTATACTGCAAAATTCTTTGGCTTATAATTTTTTTCACATTTCGCCAGCATTACCTGTCAGTATGTGTAGGGAGTCCAGCGGTACCGGCAGAACAACGGAACCGGTATACTCGCAGCGCACCAGAACTAGGCTGATATGGGCTACGGGACTTGCAGGAGTCGCCGGAGGGTGGCGTTTTCTCTCTCCCATTCCAGTGGCTGAGTTGTTAATACATCCTGTTTCAAATCGATAGGAGGCAAAGCATGAAGAGCTCTAGCGGCATGATAAATGCTGCTATAATACATTTCCCCCACTGTCCTATACTGGCCCTCTCCAGCCACTCTACAGTATATTCAGCGCATCCAACAAGAATCCCTTCCACTGATCAGTTCTGTAGATTGCCGTCTTTCTCTTAGAGGAATATAAATTAAGTCTTTACTCACAAAAAACTGAAGTGTTTTATGTCACCATGCGATTCATATGGAGTCTCAGGGCCTGAGTCAGAGCCGGTCGCTATTTGCGCTCGCTCGTCCAGAAAATAGGGGTGGCTATTCAAATGAACCGTTCGCTCTTTGCGGTTCGCACGCCTCTAGGTCTGAACGAGCGAACAAAACTTGCGGTCGTTTTTTGGGAAACTACGCCCCCTGGCCGCTCGCAACCTACGTCATGTCCGCTATTTATTAGATTAATCAAGTACATCGAACAGGGTATGAACTGCTCGCTATTCTTGTGGTTGGTTTTTGCTACCACAATTTTGCGAGCAGTTCTGGCTAAAAAAAAACCCAGTGACGTTGTCAATGACGCTGATGTTTTAATTATGCACACCCATAAAACGCCCGTTTTGACCTTTAAGCACGCCTGCGATCGGATCTCCACTCCCCGTTTTCAAGCACCTTCCCCTGTTACCACCCACATACGCCTCATTCTGTCACTCAAAATAGCAGGCATTCGCTATTTTGCGAGCACAAGATTTTCGGCCGCACTGACTGGTTCGCGCATGCGTATTACGATCCGTACGCATGCGCAGTTGGGCAAATATCGCTCTGAGCGAACGAGCAGCCACTTGCGTCCGGCTCTGAATCAGGCCCTCAATTCCCATAATGAATATCAACAAAACATACACAACTCATTGCATTTGGTTCTGAATATTACACGGAATGTCTAGAGAACCGACAACAACCAAATTTATGGGTACCGACTTCCGAGTCGAACTGAGGCAATGTTAGGAATCACTTTGGGGTACCGAGTAGAACCGAGTCCCGTTCCGGATCTTCACGCAGTTCAGAACTCAGATTTTTCGATTGCATGACGTCATTTTAGCTGTCTTTTTTTTTTTCAAATACAGATCCAAAACCAACACATGTGAGGGCGGATTTGCAAAACCAAAACATGAAGATGAATCCAGATCCAAAACCAATACCAAGATTTGGTTAGTCTGCATTCTTGACATCAAATCTAAGGCCTGATTCAGCAAGAATTGCAAGTGCAATTAAGCACGAATATGGATGATTGTTGCGTTCTGCGCATGTGTATGCAGCGTAGTGTGCATGCGCGAACACCGCACTGCGATTGGGACTGTGATCGCAGTGACTACGCAGACCCATTGCAGAGTGATTGACAGGAAGTACTGTTTGGGGGAGGTGACGGGGAGGTAGACGGTGAAACACAGGCGTGCCAGTGCGTTTGAACGCCATTGCAGGGGCATGCATGAATTAGTTACTGCGATGCCCCACGCAGATTGAGCTCTCACTGCGTACCGGAAGGTTACCAATTTTGGAGTAAGGTCTAACCTTGTACAAGTATGCATGAGGCTGCGATGGTACTCAATGATACAGATGGTTTCACAGTCTTGCTAAGTATTAAGGATGTGTGTAAGATAAGGTGGGCGTCCATATGTTGTGCTGCAACGGAATAGTGATTGCAATGGATTAGCATATTATGGCAGTGAGCCTGCGTGTGTAATCGCAGCCATGATCGCAGTTGCAATCCGTAGTGAATCAGACCCCTAGCTCACTATTTTATACCTTGCATCAGACCATCCTTACCGCCTTTGCAGGGTACCTTTCCGGGAGCAGCTGGAGAGGACCTGCTTCTTTCATCTTCGGGGGGGCAGGCCAGATAATAGCCAACAGTAGACCCCACCCCTTTACAGGAAACCCCTGTGTTCGTGGGTCCGCAAGGAGGGGGCAGGGCTAAATGAAGTGATTCACGCCATTTAGCCACGCCCCCCCCCCCATATGGACCCGCAAACGTCTCGGAAAATCTCCCCAATCCATCCTGCTAACTTCACTAGGCAGTGGGTGGGATGTGGAAGATTTGCCTACTCTTTCGGGTGTGCGGGGAGGGGGGGGAAGGTTACCCGAAAAATCGAGAGCCTCCCGCGACTCCAGGGAGAGTAGGCAAGTATGCAGACATTGCTTAGAATATGGTAACAACTGACTTTGGAGCTAGTTTCCCGGAATTTGGACATTTTGCTAAGACTGAGCGAGAACTGACTCAGGAAGTAGCTGTGCAGGGCTCAGCTCCAGTTCAGTGAACATAAAGCACCGCAGGTTCTATGGGGCAGTGAGAGATATTTGCAGAAATAGCCTTTTAAGTAAAAGTAGCAATTTTCTTTTTAATGCAGCAATATGCCTCTTAGACTAATGTAGGGAAAACAAATGTAAAAAATGTGGATCTGTATAATGTGAAACTTTACTTAGCAACTGGTCCAGCATTCACCATGTAGAGGCTCCTGTTGTACGGTGTGATCTTCTCATTTACCACTGATGGCAGGCAAGTAGCAGGCTGTTCATAACCTTATGTTACTGAGCATGCCATGGCATATTACTAGGTTACTTACTAATTGCATATCACTGGGTAAATATTTGGGCTGATCCAGTGCTTTCTTAACCACCGTTATTCCTTGAATGTCTTCAATATTAATGTTCTGTCCTCTCTATAAACTTCTCTATGTCCTGAGTATAAGTTGACAGACAGTATAACCACCCCTACTTTTCAATAAATCCAATCTAGTTGTGAAAATATGATAAATGGTGTTTATTGTAGTAATAGAATAATGATTTTACAGAGGAGTGGATACATTGTACCTCTTGCAGTGACCAAGTGAAATCTGAAATGGATTCGGTCCTATTCTCTACCATTTGGAATGCTACTATGGAAGCCTGTGATGTTCAAACCAAGCCGATATCAGACTGACCACTAGGTGGTGCTTACAAAGAACAAATGCATTCAACAAACATATGATGCTGAAGACATGACCATTAGTAAATTTATGGGGAAATAAAATATTATAGTGTACACTGTAGAAGGATGTTTGATGTAAATCAGTGAACATATTGCATTCACATTCTCTTTGCGGTAAAGTTGCATTAGGCAATATTGCACTGTTATCGGTCGATGGTGGACTCTTGGATGTCCTATTTCATGATGTTCTTTCAATGATTCACAGTAGGTAATTGGGTATATTACTCACCTTACCTCAGGTAAAAATGAGAATTGGACATTTATTTCTACCCAGATATCAGTCAGTATAAAGGTTTTGGTTAGGGGTGAGCGGGTTCAGATTTCTGAAATCCGAACCCCCCCGAGCCCCCCCGATCCGAGTCCGATCCGAGTCAGGCTCGACTTTTCCCGCCCGATTCGGATCTGAAATCGAGGCAAAACGTCATCATCCCGCCTTCCGAGTCTCGCGGGTTTTGGATCCTATATAAGGTACCCGCGTCGGCGCCATTTTCTCACTCGGCTGTGGACAGTGAAGAGGGAGGGTGGGAGTTAGGGCTGGCTGGGCTGTGTAGTGTAGTGTAGTGCTGCTGTTGTCCACTACTTCAAAGTCCATAGGGGCAGGCTGTGTTGTGCTGTGCTGCTGTTGTTAATAGGGGCTGTGTCCACTACTTCAAAGTCCATAGGGGCTGGCTGGACTGTGTTGTGCAGTCAGTTCTCCATAGGGGCTGTGTCCACTCCAAAGTCCTGTGCAGTGTCCCAGTCCTAAAGGGGTGCTGTAGTGTTGTCCAGGGGGTGCTCTGTCCATCAGGGGTGCTCCCCCAAGTGCTAAAAAAATAATAAATTTTCTGTGTTTGTGAATTGTGTGCGCAGTAGCCGCACGTGCATCAACAAAGTAGTGCCAAGCGTGCGCCTGTGTCATAAGTAAAGGGCCGGCTGGCTTGGCCGTTAAAGGGTGCTGTAACCCCCAAAGTACACTCCAGTCCAAACCCAAAAAAAAATTATTTTCTGTGTTTGTGAATTGTGTGCGCAGTAGCCGCACGTGCATCAACAAAGTAGTGCCAAGCGTGCGCCTGTGTCATAAGTAAAGGGCCGGCTGGCTTGACCGTTAAGGGTGCTGTAACCCCCGAAAGTACACTCCAGTCCAAACCAAAAAAAAAATTATTTTCTGTGTTTGTGAATTATGTGCACTGTGGCTGCACGTGCATCAACAAAGGAGCAGTGCCAAGCGTGCGCCTGTGTCCCATAAGTAAAGGGCCGGCTGGCTTGTCCGTTAAAGGGTGCTGTAACCCCCAAAGTACACTCCAAACAAAATAAAAAAATATTTTCTGTGTTTGTGAATTGTGTGCACAGTAGCCGCATGTGCATCAATAAAGTAGTGCCAAGTGTGCGCCTGTGTCATTAGTAAAGGGCCAGCTGGCTTGACCGTTAAAGGGTGCTGTAACCCCCAAAGTACACTCCAAACAAAATAAAAAAATATTTTCTGTGTTTGTGAATTGTGTGCGCAGTAGCCGCACGTGCATCAACAAAGTAGTGCCAAGCGTGCGCCTGTGTCATAAGTAAAGGGCCAGCTGGATTGACCGTTAAAGGGTGCTGTAACCCCCGAAAGTACACTCCAGTCCAAACCAAAAAAAAAATTATTTTCTGTGTTTGTGAATTATGTGCACTGTGGCTGCACGTGCATCAACAAAGGAGCAGTGCCAAGCGTGCGCCTGTGTCCCATAAGTAAAGGGCCGGCTGGCTTGTCCATTAAAGGGTGCTGTAACCCCCAAAGTACACTCCAAACAAAATAAAAAAATATTTTCTGTGTTTGTGAATTGTGTGCACAGTAGCCGCATGTGCATCAACAAAGTAGTGCCAAGTGTGCGCCTGTGTCATTAGTAAAGGGCCAGCTGGCTTGACCGTTAAAGGGTGCTGTAACCCCCAAAGTACACTCCAAACAAAATAAAAAAATATTTTCTGTGTTTGTGAATTGTGTGCGCAGTAGCCGCACGTGCATCAACAAAGTAGTGCCAAGCGTGCGCCTGTGTCATAAGTAAAGGGCCGGCTGGCTTAACCATTAAGGGTGCTGTAACCCCCGAAAGTACACTCCAGTCCAAACCAAAAAAAAAATAATTTTCTGTGTTTGTGAATTGTGTGCGCAGTAGCCGCACGTGCATCAACAAAGTAGTGCCAAGCGTGCGCCTGTGTCATAAGTAAAGGGCCGGCTGGCTTGACCGTTAAAGGGTGCTGTAACCCCCAAAGTACACTCCAGTCCAAACCAAAAAAAAAATTATTTTCTGTGTTTGTGAATTGTGTGCGCAGTAGCCGCACATGCATCAACAAAGTAGTGCCAAGCGTGCGCCTGTGTCATAAGTAAAGGGCCGGCTGGCTTGACCGTTAAAGGGTGCTGTAACCCCCAAAGTACACTCCAGTCCAAACCAAAAAAAATATTATTTTCTGTGTTTGTGAATTGTGTGCGCAGTAGCCGCACGTGCATCAACAAAGTAGTGCCAAGCGTGCGCCTGTGTCATAAGTAAAGGGCCGGCTGGCTTGACCGTTAAAGGGTGCTGTAACCCCCGAAAGTACACTCCAGTCCAAACCAAAAAAAAAATTATTTTCTGTGTTTGTGAATTGTGTGCGCAGTAGCCGCACGTGCATCAACAAAGTAGTGCCAAGCGTGCGCCTGTGTCATAAGTAAAGGGCCGGCTGGCTTGACCGTTAAGGGTGCTGTAACCGCCGAAAGTACACTCCAGTCCAAACCAAAAAAAAAATTATTTTCTGTGTTTGTGAATTGTGTGCGCAGTAGCCGCACGTGCATCAACAAAGTAGTGCCAAGCGTGCGCCTGTGTCATAAGTAAAGGGCCGGCTGGCCTGACCGTTAAAGGGTGCTGTAACCCCCAAAGTACACTCCAGTCCAAACCAAAAAAAAAATTATTTTCTGTGTTTGTGAATTGTGTGCGCAGTAGCCGCACGTGCATCAACAAAGTAGTTCCAAGCGTGCGCCTGTGTCATATGTAAAGGGCCGGCTGGCTTGACCGTTAAAGGGTGCTGTAACCCCCGAAAGTACACTCCAGTCCAAACCAAAAAAAAAATTATTTTCTGTGTTTGTGAATTGTGTGCGCAGTAGCCGCACGTGCATCAACAAAGTAGTGCCAAGCGTGCACCTGTGTCATAAGTAAAGGGCCGGCTGGCTTGACCGTTAAGGGTGCTGTAACCCCCGAAAGTACACTCCAGTCCAAACCAAAAAAAAAATTATTTTCTGTGTTTGTGAATTGTGTGCGCAGTAGCCGCACGTGCATCAACAAAGTAGTGCCAAGCGTGCGCCTGTGTCATAAGTAAAGGGCCGGCTGGCTTGACCGTTAAAGGGTGCTGTAACCCCCGAAAGTACACTCCAGTCCAAACCAAAAAAAAAATTATTTTCTGTGTTTGTGAATTGTGTGCGCAGTAGCCGCACGTGCATCAACAAAGTAGTGCCAAGCGTGCGCCTGTGTCATAAGTAAAGGGCCGGCTGGCTTGACCGTTAAGGGTGCTGTAACCCCCGAAAGTACACTCCAGTCCAAACCAAAAAAAAAATTATTTTCTGTGTTTGTGAATTGTGTGCGCAGTAGCCGCACGTGCATCAACAAAGTAGTGCCAAGCGTGCGCCTGTGTCATAAGTAAAGGGCCGGCTGGCTTGACCGTTAAAGGGTGCTGTAACCCCCAAAGTACACTCCAGTCCAAACCAAAAAAAAAATTATTTTCTGTGTTTGTGAATTGTGTGCGCAGTAGCCGCACGTGCATCAACAAAGTAGTTCCAAGCGTGCGCCTGTGTCATAAGTAAAGGGCCGGCTGGCTTGACCGTTAAAGGGTGCTGTAACCCCCGAAAGTACACTCCAGTCCAAACCAAAAAAAAAATTATTTTCTGTGTTTGTGAATTGTGTGCGCAGTAGCCGCACGTGCATCAACAAAGTAGTGCCAAGCGTGCGCCTGTGTCATAAGTAAAGGGCCGGCTGGCTTGACCGTTAAGGGTGCTGTAACCCCCGAAAGTACACTCCAGTCCAAACCAAAAAAAAAATTATTTTCTGTGTTTGTGAATTGTGTGCGCAGTAGCCGCACGTGCATCAACAAAGTAGTGCCAAGCGTGCGCCTGTGTCATAAGTAAAGGGCCGGCTGGCTTGACCGTTAAGGGTGCTGTAACCCCCGAAAGTACACTCCAGTCCAAACCAAAAAAAAAATTATTTTCTGTGTTTGTGAATTGTGTGCGCAGTAGCCGCACGTGCATCAACAAAGTAGTGCCAAGCGTTCGCCTGTCTCATAAGTAAAGGGCCGGCTGGCTTGACCGTTATGGATGCTGTAACCCCCGAAAGTACACTCCAGTCCAAACCAAAAAAAAAATTATTTTCTGTGTTTGTGAATTGTGTGCGCAGTAGCCGCATGTGCATCAACAAAGTAGTGCCAAGCGTGCGCCTGTGTCATAAGTAAAGGGCCGGCTGGCTTGACCGTTAAAGGGTGCTGTAACCCCCAAAGTACACTCCAGTCCAAACCAAAAAAAAAATTATTTTCTGTGTTTGTGAATTGTGTGCGCAGTAGCCGCACGTGCATCAACAAAGTAGTGCCAAGCGTGCGCCTGTGTCATAAGTAAAGGGCCGGCTGGCTTGACCATTAAAGGGTGCTGTAACCCCCAAAGTGGACTCCAGTCCAAACCAAAAAAAAAAATATTTTCTGTGTTTGTGAATTGTGTGCGCAGTAGCCGCACGTGCATCAACAAAGTAGTTCCAAGCGTGCGCCTGTGTCATAAGTAAAGGGCCGGCTGGCTTGACCGTTAAAGGGTGCTGTAACCCCCAAAGTACACTCCAGTCCAAACCAAAAAAAAAATTATTTTCTGTGTTTAGCCGCACGTTTATATCAAATCGATATAACATAAATGGAGGACCAAACTTTCTCCGATAAAAATAAAATAGAGAAAGATCAAGAACCACTTCCTCCTAGTGCTGAAGCTGCTGCCACTAGTCATGACATAGACGATAACATGCCATCAACGTCGTCTGCCAAGGCCGATGCCCAATGTCATAGTAGAGGGCACATACAATCCCAAATGGCAAAGTTCAGGAAAATGACCTTGAAAAAGACATTTAAATCAGCTGAAGAGAAACGTAAACTTGCCAATATGCCATTTACGACACGGAGTGGCAAGGAACGGCTAAGGTCGATCCCTAGTATGTTCATGACTAGTGGTTCAGCTTCACATGACGATGGAAGCCCTCCTCCCACTAAAAAAATCAAAAGAGTTAAGCTGGCAAAAGCACAGCGAAGAGCTGTGCTTTCTAAGAAGATATCACAAATCCCCAAGGAGAGTCCAAGTGTGGTGGTGGTTGCGATGCCTGACCTTCCCAGCACTGGACGGGAAGAGGTGGCTCTTTCCACCATTTGCACGCCCTCTGCAAGTGCTGAAAGGAGCACCCACAGTCCACTTGCTGATATGCAAATTGAAGATGTCACTGTTGAAGTACAACAGGATGAGGATACTGGTGTAGCTGGCGCTGAGGAGGAAGTTGGCGAGGAGGATTCTGATGGTGATGTGGTTTGTTTAAATCAGGCTCCGGGGGAGACAGTTGTTGTCCGTGGGATGAAAAAGCCCATCACGGTCATGCCTGGGCAGAAGACCAAACATTCCACCTCTTTGGTCTGGCAATATTTCTATCCAAATCCGGACAACAACTGTCTTGCCATATGTACCATATGTAAAGGTGAAATAAGTAGGGGTAGGGACGTCAACCACCTAGGAACATCCTCCCTTATATGGCACCTGCAGCACGTTCATAAAAAGTTACTGTCAAGTTCAGAAACTTTGGCTAAGACCGTAAGCAGTCCAGGGACACCTAAATCCCGTTGTCCTGTTGTATCCAAGCGCCTGCAAACCACACCGTCAACTCCCTCCTCGTCAATTTCCTCCTTAGTCAGGATCGGAAGTAGTCCTGCAGGCCATGTCACTGGCATGACTGACTCTCCTATCCGGGATTCCTCCGGAGGATCCTGCATTGCTATGCCTACTGCTGCCGCTGCTGCTGTTGCTGCTGCTGGGAGTCGTTCATCATCCCAGAGAGGAAGTAGGAACACCACTAATTTTACTAAACAATTGACCCTCCAACAGTCCTTAGCGAGGAGGATGAAGTACGACAGCAGTCATCCTGAAGCAAAACGTATAACTGAGGCCTTGACTGCTATGTTGGTGTTAGACGTGCGTCCGGTATCCGCCATTAGTGCAGTGGGATTTAGACAATTGATGGAGGTAGTGTGTCCCCGGTTCCAAATCCCGTCTAGATTCCACTTCACTAGGCAGGCGATACCGAGACTGTACAGAAACGTCAGAAAAAGTGTCCTCAGTGTCCTGAAAAATGCCGTTGTACACAATGTCCACTTAACCACGGACATGTGGACAAGTGGAACAGGGCAGACTAAGGACTATATGACTGTGACAGCCCACTGGGTAGATGTATCACCTTACGCAGCAACAGCAGCAGCGTCACCAGTAGCAGCATCTCAGAAACGCCTGCTCGTTACAAGGCAGGCTACGCTGTGTATCACCGGTTTCAGTAAGAGGCACACCGCCGACAACCTCTTAGAGAATCTGAGGGAAATCATCGCCCAGTGGCTTACCCCACTTAGACTCTCCTGGGGATTTGTGATATCTGACAACGCCACCAATATTGTGCGGGCATTACATCTGGGCAAATTCCAGCACGTCCCATGTTTTGCTCACACAATAAACTTGGTGGTGCAGAATTTTCTGAAAAGCGACAGGGGCGTGCAGGAGACGCTTTGGGTGGCCCGAAAAATTTCTGGCCACTTTCGCCATTCAGCGACTGCGTGCCGAAGACTGGAGCACCAGCAAACACTCTTGAACCTGCCCCGCCATCACCTGAAGCAAGAGGTTGTGACACGGTGGAACTCAACCCTCTATATGCTTCAGAGGATGGAGGAGCAGCAAAAGGCCATACAAGCCTATACATCCACCTATGACATAGGCAAAGGAGGGGGTATGCACCTGACTCAAGCGCAGTGGAGAATGATTTCCGTGTTGTGCAAGGTTCTACAGCCCTTCGAACTTGCCACACGTGAAGTCAGTTCAGACACTGCCAGCTTGAGTCAGGTGATTCCCCTCATCAGGCTTTTGCAGAAGCAGCTGGAGAAAGTGAAGGAGGAGCTAAGACGGAGCGATTCCGCTCGGCATGTGGGACTTGTGGATGAAGCCCTTCATTTGCTTTGCCAGGATTCCAGGGTGGTCAATCTGTTGAAATCAGACCACTACATTTTGGCCACCGTGCTCGATCCTAGGTTTAAAGCCTATGTGGTGTCTCTCTTTCCGGCCGACACAAGCCTGCAGAGGTGCAAAGACCTGCTGGTGAACACACTGTCAGCTGAAGCGGAACGTGACACGTCAACGGCTCCTTCTTCATTTTCTCCCGCAACTGGGGCTGCCAGGAAAAAACTTAGGTATCCTAAGCAACCCGCTGGCGGTGATGCAGGGCAGGCAGGACCAAGTTTGGACATCTGGTCCGGACTGAAGGACCTGGCAACAATTTCTGACATGTCTACTGTCACTGCATATGATACTGTCACCATTGACAGAATGGTGGAGGATTACATCGGTGACAGCATCCAAGTAGGCATGTCAGACAGTCCATACCTGTACTGGCAGGAAAAAGAGGCAATTTGGAGGCCCCTGTACAAACTGGCTCTATTTTACCTGAGTTGCCCCCCCTCCAGTGTGTACTCCAAAAGAGTGTTTAGTGCAGCCGGGAACCTTGTCAGCGAAAGGCGTAGGAGGTTGCTTCCACAGAATGTGGAGAAGATGATGTTCATCAAAATGAATTATCAGCTCTTCCAGGGAGACCAGCCTCCAGAAGGTACAGAGGGACCTGTGGTGGTGGATTCAAGTGGGGACGAGTTAATACTTTGTGAGGATGAGGATGTACACACTGAAGAGGGTGAGGAATCGGTGGATGAGGATGAGATCTTGCCTCCGTAGAGCCAGTTTGTGCAGGGATACATTAATTGCCAGCTTGTTTTGTGGGGGCCCAAACGAACCAATCATTTCAGCCACAGTTGTGTGGCAGACCCTGGCGCTGAAATGATTGATTTGTTAAAGTGTGCATGTCCTGTTTATACAACATAAGGGTGGGTGGGAGGGCCCAAGGACAATTCCATCTTGCACCTCTTTTTTTTCTTTGCATTATGTACAGTTTGGGGCCTAGTTTTTCTAACTGCCATCCTGTCTGCCACTGCAGTGTCACTCCTAGATGGGTCACGTGTTTGTGCCGCCCACTCGTGTCGCTTAGCATAGTCATCCAGCTACCTCGGTGCAACCTTTTGGACATAAAAACACTATTGTGAGGTGTGAGGTGTTCAGAATAGACTGGAAATGAGTGGAAATTAAGGTTATTGAGGTTAATAATAGCATAGGGCAGAAAAACCTACAAATTCTGTGATTTTAGCTGTTTTTATGCTTTTTTAAAAAAAAATACAGATCCAAAACACAAAACCCAGAACCCAAAACACGGAAGGGTGGTTTTGGCAAAACCAATCCAGATCCAAAACACGAAGAAAGATCCAGATCCAAAACCAAAACACGAAAAGTGGCCGGTGCACACCCCTAGTTTTGGTATAGGGTAATTAATTATACTCTACCAGACTTATAAACTCCCCATCGTCTGATATGTGCTCTTCCTCCTACCAACATGAGTGAAACATCTTAAGACTTTAACCATAATGAAATAAAGACACAGAGACTTACTTAAGGGGAAAGAAAGGTCAGCTTTATTGAATTATAAACTATTTAAGTATTTAACCTACTATTTAGGTTTTAACTAACTGAGTAAAGGTAGAAGAAGGAAAGAATAGACATGGCATGGTGGCGCAGAAAGAATGGCCCCAATAAGCAATATCACTATCTGCACACTCACTCAGATCTTCCAAATGGGAGGCGAGCAGCCAGCCCATTACCATCCTCAAGGTATCCACCTCCCACACCAATGACACAGCATATGGCCCACCTGGCTAGGTGGTTGCCGCTAACCCCAGCCTAAGCCATGTATTGGAAGGGAAAGTACCTCAGGCTGCAAAAGACAGATAGTGACTGCAACCGTTCTTTCCTGCCACAACAAAGCCGACACCTACAAAAATCCAAGGGAGGGCGGGAACCGATTTCCAAGCCAGAACACACTAAAATGGATTCTGAATAACTCTACATAATGGCCCTGAAGCCCTTCCCACAACACCATTCAATAGGCTCACAACCCTCTTAACTCCACCCCCATTATCTCACTAAAACCTTAACCCATGATTGTCCGGAGGCAGACCACAGACTCGGGAGTTTAAAATGCATTCCGTCTCTCTTATTTAAATATAATATATACATATTTTCTTGGGCCTTTTTTTGTTCATACAGTATTAATAACCTCAGTAACATGTATTTCCACTCGTTTCCAGTCAATTTTGGTTACCTCACAGCTCACAATATTGATATTTTTCATCTAGTTAAAGGGCCAAAAGGTTGCATCCGGCTCGAAACTGATTGATATAATTATTAATAGAGTTGAGGACTGTGTAAAGATGATGGTTGGGATACCCTTGAGGATTGAAGGCATGGATCTTCATAGAGGACAAGGAAGTTGATGGCCTTGCATTATCATGATGACTGCTGGCGGCAGCTATAACATGCGGTTCTTGGCCTTACTCTCCTGTCATGTGACAGCCCTCCATATTTTCTGGGGTCTTGAAGCAGTGTCACAAGCACCAATAATGTATCCAAGGTGCAGTTACAAAATTCACACACGTGCAGTCGTGCGCACTCAGAAAAAATATATACAAAAGACACTATTTTTTTTTTCGGGTCCAGAACTTGGGCCCAGAGCACAGATTGGTGATGCCTGGAGTCGGGCAGCACTAGGTTGCATTGCTGTATCTTGTGTGGCTAAGCCTAACACGCATACACACACAGAAAATAAATAGACAAAAGACACTATTATTTGGGGGGGGGTTCAGGTCCAGAACTTGGGCCCAGAGCACAGATTGATGACAACTGGAGTCGGGCAGCACTAGGTGGTGTTGTGCCAACTTGCTAGATCTTGTGCGGCTAAGCCTAACATGGACAGACACACAGACAATTTAAAAAAAAAAGCAATTGATTTTTATTTTTTTTCAGCTCCAGAACTTGGACTCAGAGCACAGATTGATCACGACTGGAGTCGGGCAGCACTAGGTTGCAACTTGCGTTGCTGGCTGGATCTTGTGCGGTACTGTGGTTAAGCCTAACACGCACGCACACACACACACACACAGAAAAATATAAAAGACACTTTGATTGATTTTTTTTTTTACTATATATTTATTTTATTTTTTTGAGTCCAGAGCTTGGGCCCAGATGGACACAGCACCAGCCCAGATGTATCTGTAGTTCTGCACCAACCCAGATGGACACCGCAGACATGAAAAACACCAGCCTAGGACATAGCAGACAGCACAGACAGCCCAGATGTATCAGCAACATACCAGATGGACACAGTAGACAGCACAGTGACAGCACCAGCCCAGAATGGATCAGCAGTAACCAGCCCAGGATACAGCAGACAGCACCAGCACCTCTCCCAGCCCTACACTACCCACCCTCCCTGTTCAGTCTCCACAGCCGGAGTGAAATGGTGTCCGTCGCATGGTCCCTTATATACTACATTGATCATAGAGACGAAAGCTCACAAACCGGCGAGATTTCATCTCTATGGTTTTGCCTTGATTTGAGAGATCTGAGTATTGCGGGAACATCCGAGCCGGCTTGGATCCGACTTGGATCTGCTAAATTCGGGTGGGCTCGGATCTCTGAAATCCGAACCCGCTCATCTCTAGTCTAAATATTATCATTAGGGAAAATAATCCCCTCTCATGTTTTTGTTTGAGGATTGCTTATTACTACTTAAATATAGGTTAATTAATGTCATGACTTGCATATTACTAAGCCAGTCATTTTACTAAGTAACTGCTACTGCTGGCATATTCTGGGGCATTCCTTAGTATTACTATTAGTGGCATATTACTGGGTACCACTACTACTGTACATGTTATTGGCATATATCTACTAGGGTTGTGTACAGGATGCTGGCACTTGGGATCCCGGTGGTCAGAATCCTGACGCCAGCATCCTGATAGGGTTAGGATACTGTCACCTGTCGATAATTATCCTAACCCTACTCCTAAACCTAACTCTCCCTTCCCACACTCTAAACCTAACCTCTACCCTAGTGCCTTAACCTTACACTCCCCCTTAGTGCCTAACCCTCACCCCTAACCCTCCCCCTAGTGCCTAACCGTAACCTCTAACCCTCCCCCAAACCCCTCTACTTACCCTCTGAATACCGGAAATCGGCATGCCAGTGCTCTGATTCTGACTGGTGTCGAGATTCCGGCGCGGGCATTCTGAGTGCCGGCATCCCCCAAGCATTAATACTACTGATAGCATATTAGTAATGGCATGGATGCCACCATTTGGGAATGTGGAATAGGGATGGGAGCACGGCTATGACCAAAGGTGTAACTACATCATAGAGGACCTGGCTGCATCATCTGTGCCCACACTCCACGTTTTTAGAAGAAGAAAAAATTGTCCAGCTGAAATCGGAATGGTTGGGAAATATACCAAGGACAGAGTAATGGTCAGGGGCACTGAGGGGACAGATAACCCAGGTGCGGACTTGTCAGGAGCAAAGCAAGGACCAAAGCCAGCCAGGAAGGCAGAGATGCACTGCTTCTCCAGTCCATTATTCAGAAGACTCTCTGTAGCCCCAATGTTGATGGTGATGTTGGGTGACACTTGTGGGGCACAATTTCACACGATACATCAGGCAACAGAAAAGCTACAGTCGCCCTAGTTCAGACCTGCTCAAAATACATATGTCATATTCATCCACTATTAAGTGAGCTGTATATTATACATGCCTACAAATTCAGCTTAATAAGCAACATTTGTCTGAGTGAAGACAGCAGCTACTGATTTCCCACTATTCTTTGAAATGCGTTGTATAATCTTGAGGTGGAATAACTTTCGTTATGAACATCATGTCACTTAATGGCGAACACAGGGTACTGAAACACAACCCTTTAATCAATGTATGTTCAATGTGTGATCTTACGTCTGCATTATTTCTGCTGATACTACACTTCATTTGATACATTGCATGGAGTTCAGGACCGTCCAAAGGGAATATAGTTTGCAGCCACATAAAATTCATTTATCTATTTCAGCTTGCCACGTGAGAAGAATCTTTACTGGAAAAAATAGCTTGAAAGGAAAATATTTCTAATACCTTTTATTATTAATATGATCTTTTATCATCTTTTATGCCACCAAGGTTCCATAGTGTTTTACATAAGTTATAGAACATACAGGATGACATGGGTACAAGATCTACAATTTAGAAAGACACAGACAGGTACACAAACTAAGATAATGACTTAATTATAACCGGCAAATTACTTACTGTATTTACATAAACCTAAGGAGAGAGGGCCCTGCACACAAGAGTTTGCACAGCACACAAGAGCTTGCACCTGTGGTTTAAGTTCATCCCAGATGCCCGTAAGCAAGTTATAATTTGGTGCCCCCCCGTCACAGCTGCTGACACTGTAATGTAGCAATTTGCATGCAGACAGGCTATAGATAGACGAAGGCAGCAGCTGATGGTCTGACATGGAGCTCTTCACTAGTTTATGGTGGCTTCTCAGGTGTCGGGAAGGGGTGCCATGTATTGGGCAGCCGTGACGGTACACTCTGGGTACATAGTTACAGCCCTAAGTAGGGTGAATATGTTGTGGACAATGGAGGAGGTGTCCCTTCAGAGCTGGAGCCCAGCGGCAGGCGCCTCCATTGTCTCCCATAGTTCTGCCCCTGGCTTGCACATTCTCTATGTGTGTGGCATTCATCATGCCTCCTATACTTAATTATCACTTCCGAAAAGCTGTTCTTTTTTTGAAGACAGCTTTTTGGAAATAGGGCACTTTTCTCCTACTGCTTCGGTTTTCTTGGACTCTTTGTAGCCAGCTTGCAGACAGACTGCAAAGAAACTGTAAAGTGAAGCAGCAGGAGAAAAGAGAAGACGGAGGACCACTCTGCATTACCATCATTGACAGCCAGGGGCAGATTGGGATGGATAACCAGCCCGGGAAATTTCTGGAAGCAGCCCTAATAGGGGAGGGGTCTGTTGAGGGGGCGGGGCTTGTCAAGAGGGAGGTGGTGGGATACTCTGAGTTGGATGCAGTGATGGCTTTCTTTGTGTCTTTTGCTGCAGTTGCGCAGGCGGCATAACGCTAATGCTGCTATAGAGCCTTCCCTGGTGTACATCCCTGCGTCTGACTGTGCAAGACTGTCCCAACCACTTTTAATGTCTACAGATGCTGCATTCATGCTTTGTGCATTTTAGACTCTTCATCAGTCGCACTGTTGACGTAAGTCAATTCATGTCTCTGTACACAACTGCTATCAACAACATGCCTGTGTCACTCTAATAACACCCTCACTCACCTACATCTGTATCTGATTAGCCAACCCCCGTAACCACCCAGATACAGTAAGCCAAACGCATTTTTAATACACTTCTTCATGCATGTGCCAGAATCTGTACTGTGACTCTGGGCCTGATTCAGAGCCGGACGCTCAGAAAGAGCGCTCGCTCTGAATCAGGGCGTTTTTTTTTGTGCGGCCTCCTGGCCGATCGCTTAGCTGTGGGTGACCACTCACAGCTATTGCGAGCGGCCAGGTGATGGTCACGATGGTCTTGACCATCGGGTCTTGCGACTAGACCCTTGTGGTAGGGTCTCAGGGCCGCAAGCCCCAGTGGACTTCCTGCTCTGATAGAGCAGGAAGTCTACCTACTGACATCTCGAGTGATGTCAGGTGTTCCTTCGGGAACGCTGCCGTTTGTGTAGACCCCCCCCCCCCCGACTACAAAACGGGGCGAGCTGTCGATCAACATCGACAGCCGCCCCTTTTGTAGTGAGTCCCGGAGCGAGAGAATTTCTCTATCGCTCCGGGACTCGCGCATGCGCACGCCGGAGTCGGCGTGCACAGTGGGGGACCATCGACCCGATTGCGAGCGCTGTGCGCTCGTGATTGGGTCTGAATCAGGCCCTCTGTACGAACATTATCGGGATGCATGATGGGAAAAAATAAAAAACACATTGGCCCCAATAAGAAAAGACAAACATTGGCCCCCGACAGGAAACACATTAGCAATCACAGGAAAAAACAACATACACATTGGCTCCCACATGGGAAAAAAAGCACATTAGCCCCTCAAGAAAAAAACCCCAAATACATTGACCGTCACAAGAAAAGAATAAAACACTGTGACACAGTCAGGTTAGGGGGTCCCTCTCCTGGGTAGAGGACTCCGCTCAGTGGTTTTCTCTACCCCTAGATGGCCTGCCGTTATGTGACCATGGGCCAGATCCAACACTGTTCTTCTGTAGGCTTTGGGAACTATTAGTTGTTCCACAACATCTTCCCCCTTCTTAGTCACCTGATATAACAAATCCTGACACATTACCATGTGGGGATAGGACAAAGGACTATCAGGGTCTATGGGTTTACCATCAACTACTTTTACATTCTTCCTGGCTTTTACCAAAGTAGGGTCATTCAACTGCTCCACGGCAAAGACCTCTCTTCTGAACTCTAAATCAGGCAGACGATCAACTGGCCCAACAACACTTCCCACCTCAATGGGAGGCACATCAGTTGGCGGGTCACCGTCACGCTCCGCATTCTCTAGTTCGCCAACCATAGTAGAAAAAGGGAATAACTCTGACTCAGAAGAAACTCCCTCCTCCACTACATCGACAACCTTCTCAAATGGATCGGGGTTGTTCACCTCTGGAACAAAACGGCTTTCCCACAACTTCCAGAAGTGAGCAAAGTCTCTCCCCAATATTGCATCGTACACCACACCATGCACCAAACCCACAGAAACTATAGCAGAACCACATGGTGTCTCGATGTTCACCTCGGCAGTAACATAATATCGAGTATCCCCATGTATGCAGGTCACACCAACAGTTTTCCCCTCACGCCGCAAGGGGTTCACCAGCTCAGCTTTTATAAGTGTCACCAAGCTACCAGAGTCTAACAGTGCCTCTACTCGGTTGCCATCTACAGTGAGTACACACATGTGCTTATCAGTCTCAGCCTGCCGGTCAGCCGTACAGGCTGTCTGTGCAAAGAAAGACCCCCTGCGGTAGACATGAGCAGTATCACATTGCATAGTTTCAGTTGTAAGTGAACAATTAGCGGCAATATGGCCGAAGCCACCACATCGGAAACACTGAGTCATATTAATGTCTAGTCATTTATTGGGCAAGAACCTTCCTGGCCTGGCAGGCCTGTCTCCAGGTTCTACACCCTCAGTCTTAGGTACATTCCACCGCCCAGCACCCTTCTCCCCTGGAACAGTCTTACCAGTGTCTGTGGGAGTTCGCCGGTGCGCCATCGGGGCTCGGTGGGGCATACTCATCAGCTCCTCAGCCGCCACGTACCTCTCCACCAGCTCGACCAACTGGTACACGGACTTAGGGTCTGCATGGCTCACCCACTTGCGCAGAGTCACAGGTAATGATCGCAGGTACCGGTCCATCACGACCCTTTCCATGATCTGTGGTCCCGTCAGCGTCTCGGGCTGTAGCCATTTTGAGGACAGATGGACGAGGTCATGCATCTGTGAACGTGGAGGCTTGTCCCTATGGAACTCCCAGCGGTGGACCCGTTGGGCACGAACAAAGGTGGTGACTCCCAAGCGAGTTAGGATCTCCTGTTTTAGTTTTTTATAGTCCTTGGCATCAGCCAGGCATAAGTTGAAATAGGCCTTTTGTGGCTCCCCAGACAAAAAAGGTGCCACCAGACTTGCCCACTGCTCCTTGGGCCAACTCTCCCTTTTGGCCGTTCTTTCAAATGCGGCGAGATAGGCCTCCACATCATCGCCCGAAGTCATCTTTTGGAGGAAGTGACTGGCTCGTACGGAGTGAGTGGGGGTGGGAGGACCAGCTGGACCGGGCGACCAGGTGCTGTACCACCTCTCTTATGGCCTGGCTGTTTTCCGCTAAGGCCTGGCGGGTTTCCTCAATGGTGACCTGTTGAAGTCTGTTAGTCTCCTGCTGAGCTCTGGTAGATTCCTGCTGAAGTTTGTTTTCTCCTGCTGAGCTGCTGTAGCTTGGAGCAAGGCCTTAATAATGTCCTCCATTTTGTCCTGGGGTGTAGGTTGGAAGCTGAACCTTGCCTCTCTGAGCATTGGCTGATGCCTCCTCTATGGGACTCCAAGGACACAGCGTTATTTCCACACTCACAAATTGGGTGTCTGTCCCTTTAATTTTTAAACGGAAAGTTTTCCTCTCGCTGCAACTTCAGTGTGTGTGGGTGCCCGCATTCTCCACCATATTGTGACACAGTCAGGTTAGGGGGTCCCTCTCCTGGGTAGAGGACTCCTTCCTTACACACACAGCAGCTGGGAAACAGCACGTCAGACTGGATTCGAGTACAAGCTGGTCGGCGCCAGTCTTTATTGTACAATGTCAGAAAAACATAAAGAAAACAAAACATAAGTTCTAGCCCTGTCGGGGCACTCACTTCACAAGTAACCTGGAGTGGCCGTGGGTGGAGCCCTCCCTCACCTCTCACCCACAACCCCCAGGTCCCAAACCGGCTTTTCAAAAAGCCGAGACTCAAGCCTGCTACACTGCAGACTTTCTCCTGGGGATTTAAAACACATGAGACAGGAATCTGGGATAAATGTCCCTGTCACAGACCACTTTACCAGTGATCCTATCACAACACATTAATACATTTACCCCAGTACCCAATAAGTTTCCCAGCACCCATTACTAAATTCACACACAGCACCGATTATTACATTTACCCACAGCACCCATTCATTCTCCCAGCACCCATTACTAAATTCACACATAGCACCTATTATTACATTTACCCACAGCACCCATTCATTCTCCCAGCACCTATTACTAAATTTGCACTTAGCACCTATTAAGCACCCAGCACCTATTACTACATTCACTTTCCTAGCACCAGAGGTGTAACCAGAGTTGATGGCGCCCACACACACACACACCTGGTAGTGCCCATACCCCCCCTACACACACACCTGGTAGTGCCCATACCCCCCCTACACACACACACACCTGGTAGTGCCCATACCCCCCCTATACACACACACACCTCGTAGTGCCCATACCCCCCCTATACACACACACCTGGTAGTGCCCATACCCCCCCCTACACACACACACCTGGTAGTGCCCATACCCCCCCTATACACACACACACACACACACACACACCTGGTAGTGCCCATACACCCCCTTTACACACACACACCTGGTAGTGCCCATACCCCCCCTACACACACACACACACACACACCTGGTAGTGCCCATACCCCCCTATACACATACACACACACACACCTGGTACTGCCCATACCCCCCTATACACACACACACACACCTGGTAGTGCCCATACGCCCCTCACACACACAGATGGTAGTGCCCATACCCCCCTACACACACACACCTGGTAGTGCCCATACCCCCCCTACACACACACACACACCTGGTAGTGCCCATACCCCCCCTACACACACACACAGGTAGTGCCCATACTCTGCATTCCCCTCCCCCCACACCCCTACCTACCTGGTGGCAGCCATCTTCTCCTGGGTCTGGAACTCTGATTCATTATTCAGCAACCAGGTCACACCGAGAGCCTGCCCCGCCTCCAATACTTGTGGCCACGCCCCCTCCCATGCTGCAGCTGCCCGTACTGTACTGGCTCCATGTACAGGGGGAGAGGGTCTGATTTCCTTGTGTGTAACAGAAGCCAGGGGTTTGTCAGAGAGCGCAGAGGGCAGCTGTCAGTACATAATCATGTGCTCCATAGTATTGTTATACTATGAAGCTCATGGTTGTATACTGCCGGCTGCCCTGCCCCCGCCCTATCTGACAAATCCCTAGCTTCTGTTACACACATAATAATGCATCTTACTAGTGTAGCAGTGTGACGGAACAACATAGTGCCCCTCCCCCCGGCTAAGCTACTGACCTGCTGTCGTGTTCCTGCTCCTCCCGGCTGCTGCTGCTCTTGCTGTGATGCTGCTGCCTGTTACTACCCGGAGCCTCAGCAGCAACATTCAAAAGTCCATGCACCCGCCTAGCTCCGCCCCCGCACCAGCCTGATGACAGCTTCCAAGTGCGGCTGCCCGCTGCCGGCACTGGCAATTTATAAAGAGGCCTGGCTGACAGACAGTGTGTCATCCAGCCCGGCAGAGGAGGGGATGGGACCGGCCCAGCGGGAACCTTCCCGCTGTCCCGGTGGCCCAATCCGCCCCTTTTGACAGCCATGGCCAAAAGTTTTGAGAATGGCACAAGTATTGGTTTTCACTAACTTTGCGGCTTTAGTGTTTTTAGACCTTTTTGTCAGATGTTACTATGGTATACTGAAGTACAATTACAAGCATTTCATAAGTGTCAAAGGCTTTTATTGACAATTATATTAAGTTTATGCAAAGAGTCAATATTTGCAGTGTTGACCCTTCTTTTTCAAGACCTCTGTAATTCGCCTTGGCATGATGTCAATCAACTTCTGGGTCACATTCTGACTGATGGTCGCCCATTCTTGCCTAATCAATGCTTGTAGTTTGTCAGAATTGGTGGGTTTTTGTTTGTCCACCCTTCCCTCTTGAAGGGGCTGTGCTTTATAACAATAGGCTGCACTGCTCCTGCACTGCATGGAGGTGGTGTAATGTGCGGTCTTTCATTTAAAACACGGTACATTACACCTCCTCCTCCATGCGCATCGGCTGTGCAACACAGATAAATCTGCTCATCGTGCTGTGTGTGTATACTTCCTGCAGAGGCCGCCGAGCAGGGACCGCAGATGATAGTTGTTCAGTGTGTATGAGCAACCATCATCTGCAGATAGATTTAGAGATGCAGAAAGTTTAGAGACTGTCTTTAAATCTTTAAAAAAGAGGTAAGCTGAATACCCATATCTGCACATTGGGCCTGATTCAGACCCACTCGCGAGCGGCTGTCCGCTCGCAAGTGGGTCGATGGTCTGCACTGAGCATGCGCACGACGGAGGGAGCTCCGTCGTGCGCATGCGCCAGACACGACGAGCGAAGGACTTTCCTTCGCTCGTTGTGTCCGATCAAAGGGGGCGTGCTGTCAATGTTGATTGACAGCACGCCCCCTTTGGTGGGCGTGCCGGGGGCGTGCCTCCCTGACGGGGGCGTTCCCACGGGAACGCCTCCCGTCAGAAGCCGGCCCACTGACATCACTCGTGATGTCAGTGGGAGTGATTTTGGCTCTGATAGAGCCAAAATCACTCCGGAGCATGCGGTTGAAAACCTCAACCGCAGGCTCCGGCTCGCAATTTCGATGGTCGCGATGGTCACGACCATCGCGGCCATCAAAATGCACGCTCGTATAGCCTGTGGGTGGTGACCCACAGCTATACGAGCGTCCAGGAGGACGCTCCATGGAAATGGAGCCCGGCCCTCATTCAGAGCGTGCGCTCTGCTCAGAGCGTACGGCTCTGAATGAGGGCCATTATTCCTTCTTGCGGTCTCCGATGGACCACTCTGTTACTCGGTTGGGAGCGCAACAGTGGCTCACAGACTTCCCATCACTTAGCTGCCCTATACTTAAAAACTTGATTTATTCATGCCGTCTGCTTCCCTCAACACAATACCAAGAAATGTACACCTCACAGGCAATACTTGGCAGGTATGTCTGCTTCCATGAGTGTCGATGCTGCCATACTCCAGAAGCTGATCTCTTTCAATGCCTTTGGACATGCCCTTTGATAAGACGATTCTGGCTACAAGTTCAGAAGTATTCAGTGGAACATTTAGTGAATTATTTACCATTCAATGCGGAATGGGCGATCTTCAGAATTATGCCTGAAAACCAGAGGGTCGCCAGAGGTTGTAGGAAGCTACTGCTGGCAATCAGAGCAAGTATGGATTCTTCCTCTCCCACCTTCTCTAAACCTTTTTAAAGGGAAGCTATACCTTTTGCAAATGGACTGGCTGGAGACGACCTTAGATAAAGAGAAGTTAGTTTAAAGATTTTTTGAGTCCTGGGAAAGTTAAATTACTAGTTAATTTAGTAGAATTTCAGGGACGGATCAGACATTCCCTTAGTAATACATAATGGTATGAAACCAGATTGTTGCGGGGTGATCCTTCCATAATATTGGATAGCTAGTTTTTCGATAGGTTTCCATTCCCTCTTTTTGGTTCTCTGACTATTCCTGTCTCCAACAAGGGTGATATTGGGATATAAGCCTGGAACTATTGCAGTACTCGCTATTTGCTATCGTGATAATTGTATTGGGCGAACTAGATGCGTTAATCATGGATATCTTCTCCTGCTTTCTTTTTTAATTCTGTAAACTGGACACATTGTGCTTGATGTTCTGTGATTTGATGTGATGCTTTACTAAAAGTGTTTTGAGCTAATTGTTCTCCCCGATCCAGGAACCCCTCACTTCTCCTATTCTCTCATCAAAGTCGGCTACCAGGGCATCATCCTCTACTCCTCCCTCTCCTTCAATCCCCACATTCAGCCCATCTCACAATCTTGCCACTTTTATCTTCACAATCTCTATAGAATCAGACTTTTCCTCAACAGCGATGGTCGTCACCAAAACTCTCATTCATGCACTTGTCATTTCCCATCTAGACTACTGCAATCTCCTCCTCTCTGGTACTACTCTCTTCCCACTGCAATCTATGCTTAACATTGCCACCAGTTTTGGTTACCTCTCTAACCACTCTACATTGTGCTCCCCCCTCTGCAAACTGCTTCACCGGCTCTCCATTCCCCACAATATACAGTTTAAACTCCTCACCTTCACTTATAAAGCCCTCAATCACTCCACTCCCTCCTATATCTCTGAACCTCGTTACTGTCCAAACTCCCTCACGCCCTTTCCACACCTCCACTGACCTCTACTCTGATTAGCTCCTCTCACTGATTACCTCCTCTTCAATATATCTCCTGTGGTGGCCTATTGCTATGGAACTCACTTCCTTACTCTATGCCAGCCTCCATAATTGTAAACAAGCCCTCACAGGCAGAGCCTTCTTCCTTAGTTCTCTTCTCCTAGAACTATCCATCACTAGTGCACATTTGTTCGCCTGTCTCCGTTTTACCCACAGGTGACTCTGTTCCTGTTTGTCCACCCATTTAGTGGTTACAGGCTGTTTGCTCCCTACCCCCCAATCCCGTGCCATTTTTTTTAATCCCGGGAATCCCGGGATTGGTCTAATTCTAAAAAAAAATGCTCCATGCCCAGGCTCCACAGTTACTGGGTGGCGGGGATTTTGGGAGGCGTGCAGGGCTCCCGGCTTTCAATAACAACCACCCAGGACAGCAGTGGGACCCTCCAACTGGCTCTGCACAGCGAACCTCTATCCTCACATCACGCTGCACAGTGCAAGCCGGAGGAAGGGAGAGTCGGCAGCGTCTGTGCACTCTGCTGGAGGTGCTCAGCACTGTCCAGCATGTAAAAAAAAACATTCATGGCCAATCTCGAATCCCGGGTTTGGAATTTTACAATCCCAATATTCGATCCTGGCCATTTTTAGTTTAAAATCTCGGGATCCCGACAATCCCGATCTCAGGATTGGCCTCCCTATGTGTAACCTATCATTGCTTGCTTCTACAAGTCATATTGAGTATCTCTTCCCTACCCTCTACTCACCCACCCTCCCAACCAACCAGCCACCCACCCACTTCTTTGGTATTATCAGCGTGTTTACGGTTATCCTATGTACTTATGTCATATTTATGAAATTGTCTTCTTATCACTGTATGGCACTGTGAACACCTTGTGACTCCCTAAAAATAAAAGTTTATACTAATACTGCACTGTAGCCATATTGCTGTTAATGAAACAGGGGAAAAACACAGATAACCAGCTTTTAATTTGTAATATAGCTGAAAGTTCTTATCAGAGTTTACTACTGGGTCCGTTGTACAGTAATTGGTTATTTCTATTAAAATGTCAAAAATGTGTCAAGGAAATATATTTCAGGCCGCAAATACCTCCAAGAAAATGTTTATTTTGTGTTTGCTAGTTGGCAGTAATTAAATGCCTCTTATCTCTCAGATAAGAGGCACGTTTAATGCAATTTGTTTACAGTGTTATCAGCTTTGCCAAGACCTTGTTATAGCTGGAAATGCTTCCCGAACACCCTTCTGATTGCACTATTGATTTGCACGTGACCCATTTTTGTTAATCTACATCTGCGTTAAATAGACTGCTGATCCAGAGTCGACGTATCTTCTTTCACCAAGTTCCTTCAAAACATAGTTCAAAGAGTGTACCCATTGCCTAAGCATACTGGAGACAGGCTTTATTAAGGCTGAGCCAATGTCCACAGGAATGCATGTTAAAGATTGGTGACATCACCAGGGGTGCCGAGATGGGTGAGGATGCTAATTACCCAGATCCATTCCTCTTGGAGCGGCCCAGTGGGGCCTCAGACCAGCTGCTGCAGGGTACAAATGTCTCCCTTTGCAGTGCACATATCATTTCCTATAATTTTTTTTTCTGGCAGGGCCATGGTCATCCAGAATTAGCCACACCTTATTCAGTACCTGGGACCTGCGGCTGTTTTGAACAGCATCTGGACAGCGCCCTCCACTGCCGTGGGTGCCCAATGCAACTGCTCCAGTTGCTCTTCACTCCCTACAATTGTCAGAAGATTAGTCACAAAGCAATTGAGTGCAAACAGAAGAATGTAAATACTATGCAATGCAAGAAATGCAATGGCTGAGATGATTCAGCCCTAAGTGTTACAGATAGCCAGAGAAAGGATTAATGGTATATCAATTTAGGCAACAAAAAGGCATTTCAACCAAGTTAACCAAATGTGACCCTATCAACATCAAAGAAATTGGCAATCAAGTCCTTACAGCAACAAAAGTTGGGACAATTAAAACATTCATATAGATCCAAGATTTGCTTTATGTACCAGAAATGGGAACAAATCTTATCGTCATCAGTGTCCTAGAACAGAGAGGTTAGAGAGTTCTCTTCGCTAAAAGAAAGTGCACTGTGAGAAATAGAAAAGGGACCATCATAGCTACAAGCACAAGATATCAGCAATTGTACGTCCTTGATACATAGCACTGTTATGCGATGATGACAACTGAGTCACAGTCATTGCAACTCTGACATAGAAGAGTTGGTCACTTTGGATATGACAGTGTTCAGAATCTACAGAATGGCATGGTCACAGGAATGTTGGTGACTAATGCAGAGAAACCCATATCAGAGAGTTGTATTGCAGGGAAACAAATGTATCAGCCTTTACCCAAATTAACAAGCAGAACTACAAAACCACTTGATATAGTACATTCAGATGTGTGTGCTACAATGAAAGTAAAGTCTGTGAGTGGATACAGATAAGATAGAATGCAGATTACAAGAGACTTGTATAGAATCAGACAGGTCACAGACTCATGTCCCTGAGATCTGATAACAGTGGAGAATATCTCAATAAAAAGGTGGAGCAATTCTTAAGAAAGTATGTAATAGCGCATCATTTAACTATTCCCTATACTCCTGAGCAAAATAGTGTCAGTGAATGAGCAAACTGTACACTAGTAGAGAGAGCAAGATGCATGCTAAAGGATGCAGGTCTAGACCAGCAATAACCATTTTTCTACAGTTGCCCTAAAGGACATAATACCTACTGTATTGATGCCTGGTCAAAGAGAGCACCAAGTGTAAGACATCTGAGAACTTTTAGTTTGGCCATGGGCTTGATTCAGAGATGTACGCAATGCACCAAGGGTGAACTGTGCATGCACTGAGATACATTAGTGATTACGCTTGCAGTGAAGATTTTTCTGCAAAGTGATTGACAGTCAGAGACCATTTCAGGGTGGTTATAGGGAGTGGCAGCAAAAATGCAGGTGTGTCGCAACTGTCTTTGGTTATGTCTCAGTATATTAATGTGATAATAATGTACATTACCAGGTGGCTACAGTATTAGCATATTTTCACTCAGAAGCTGCGTATGGATTCTTAGACCAAAGGAGAAGAGAGATGAAAGCTGGATTCAAAATCAGTAAAGTGTATCATGATTGGCTATTGCCATGAGAGCAAAGGTTACAGATTGTGGAATACAAATACCAGAAAGCCTGCCTAGTCAGGAGATGTTATCTTTAAAGAAACAACACAAATTCTAGAAGAGTTGGAAGTTAATATGCAAAGCAAGTATGTGTCACTGGACAAGCCAGCAGCAAAAGATATGTCTCAAACAAACAGAGACTATCAAAGCGGAAGTTCAATCAGAGAGATCTTCTGCAAGATCAAATATTGGCAAACCACCTAGGAGATATGATGAGGAATTTGCAAACATTGCATTCAGTGAGTTTCAAGATATCCAAACAGCTGATTGGTGTGAATGGAAATCCAAGATAGGAAAACAGACTTTGCAAGATTTAAAAACCATAAGTGTGAAAAGCATCAAGAATTGTGATAGTGAAAGCAGTCCCAAGTTCTAGAGTCTAGACACTGTTGTTCAGATACATGCTATTATTTAAAGAACTTTTGCTAAAATATCATCCGAGAAGGCCTAGTTGACGTCATGTGTTATGTTGATGCCATTTCATGTGTTTAAGCAAATTTATTTTACCTCTCACTACAGAAAATCTTTATTTTAATGTTTGTGTAACATGGAGAAGCGGAGGGTGTTGAATGAGGAGTTCGCTACTGCGCAGACTCCAGTCTTCCTGTTATCCAGGTAGGCTTCATGCCCTGTCCCAAGATGGCCACCGTGATCACTGCTAAGTATGTGCAGGGGCCATATTGTCTGTACTGTGCAGAGTGACATGGTGAGAGACAAAAGTCTCCTACTTAGCTCCTATGTGAAACCTGATTACCAGAAACCAGTAGCTGCATTTAAAGCTGGATTCAAAGTCAGTAAAGTGTATCATGATTGGCTATTGCCATGAGAGCAAAGGTTACAGATTGTGGAATCCAAATACCAGAAAGCCTGCTAAGTCAGGAGATGTTATCTTTAAAGAAACAACACAAATTCTAGAAGAGCTGGAAGTTAATATGCAAAGCAAGTATGTGTCACTGGACAAGCCAGCAGCAAAAGATATGTCTGAAACAAACAGAGACTATCAAAGCGGAAGTTCAATCAGAGAGATCTTCTGCAAGATCAAATATTGGCAAACCACCTAGGAGATATGATGAGGAATTTGCAAACATTGCATTCAGTGAGTTTCAAGATATCCAAACGTCTGATTGGTGTGAATGGAAATCCAAGATAGGAAAACAGACTTTGCAAGATTTAAAAACCATAAGTGTGAAAAGCATCAAGAATTGTGATAGTGAAAGCAGTCCCAAGTTCTAGAGTCTAGACACTGTTGTTCAGATACATGCTATCATTTAAAGAACTTTTGCTAAAATATCATCCAAGAAGGCCTAGTTGACGTCATGTGTTATGTTGATGCCATTTCATGAGTTTAAGCAAATTTATTTTACCTCTCACTACAGAAAATCTTTATTTTAATGTTTGTGTAACATGGAGAAGCGGAGGGTGTTGAATGAGGAGTACGCTACTGCGCAGACTCCAGTCTTCCTGTTATCCAGGTAGGCTTCATGTCCTGTCCCAAGATGGCCACCGTGATCACTGCTAAGTATGTGCAGGGGCCATATTGTCTGTACTGTGCAGAGTGACATGGTGAGAGACAGAAGTCTCCTACTTAGCTCCTATGTGAAACCTGATTACCAGAAACCAGTAGCTGCATTTAAAGCTGTTCCAGCATCCCTGCACCATTACCCGTTTGCAGCATACACTCACCGGCTGGTGAGCTGTATAGAACCCTGCTCCACTCAAGTTCTGCTCCATTACCAGTGCACATGTAACAGTGAGTATGGCTGTACCTATTATACTTCAATAAACCAACACTACTGTTTAAGTAAATGGACTGTTCATAGTTTGAGTCATCTATATAGGTGTGTGCCTATATAGCTCTGCAGTATCATCACCTGCACACACAACATTTCCAACATTTTTAATATGTATTTGTAATAATATCTAAAAGATGTATATTAGAGAAGTCATATGACATCCTATTAAGCATCTTTAGTTGCTTGCATGGAACATTTATTCGATATATTCCATTTCTAAACATGTTTTTTTTTTTTACATTTTAGTGTATAGTATAAATAAAGATTGTTTCTTTTTCCATTTTAGTGTATAAATAAAGATTGTTCCTTTCTTCAAGGGAAGAAAGAGAAGGAATTACATTTTTATGTTCATTAAAAAATTACTTGTTGATAGCTGATATTTAAATTATTAATTTCTATGCATATCCTGGAAGAAATAAATATGCAGAGCACTTCTAGCAAGCAGCACCTCTGACAAAGGGGCAGTTTTTCTAATTATCGGGTATTAGTCCCGGTAATTTTAATTTCTTGTCACCGCAGGGGCGTTTTAATAGAGGAGGGAGCCCGTGTGCAGACTTAGGGCCTGATTCAGCAAGGATCGCAGTTGCAAAGACGCACTCGGTCGATTAATTCACATTGCGCATGCACGAACTAGCAATTGCGCTGGGAAATGCGTTTGCAGAGGCTATGCAGACCACAAGCACAGTGATTGACAGGAAGTGCCGTTTGCGGGTGGTGACAGGGGATTGGTCGGGTGAACGCAGGCGTTTCATTATACTAAAATAACATAAAAAACACATATTTCATATACTGATAGCCAAGCAGGGTCCAAATCCAACAGTAAATATACCTAAGCTATATAAAATAGCCAACTATGGGCCTGACTCAGAGATATACAGTATTGTGATTGCAGCTGAGATTTCGCGTAGACCGCAGCTGTGAATATATGCTAAAAGTTCCTGCTGCCTTCTGAGCTGCATCTGACATCGCGCACCAGCATAAATATCGGTAACACAGACGCACATCGACCAGTCATGCAGCCCTTGCGGCAGGTCTGACCTGTCTCAAATACATCGGCTCTCCTGACACGCAGAGGGCTCTCATGCTGCATAGGAGATCCCAATGGCTAATTTATGCACGCCCATGTAACGGCGTTTATACGGTAAGACACACCTGCGTTTTTCTACCACCCCCCCATTACCTCCCCTAAACGCTGACTACCTGTCACTCACTTTGCTAATGGGTTCCCTGTGCACGTGGAATCACAAGACAAATGCATAAAAATTGTCATTGCATACATCACTGAATCAGGCCCTATATGTACAGTATAATAGGGACACTATACAGCAAATTGCATTAACCGAAAATAGGTTATCTTGATCCAAACATAAGCAATATAATAATATTCTTAAGAAGAGAGAACAATGGGGGTGTGGTTACAAAGACCACTGGTGCTGTAAGATGTCAGTATTAGCATTCATTTATAGCACCACCAATTATTATGGCACAGAGGATAATTGCCATTCACGTTTCCGCCGGGATCTGGAAGCTGCCGCTGAAGAAGCTGCTGCTGTCAGGACCAGGTAAGACACTGCTACACCACCAGGGTTGATTTGACGACATTCTGTCATGTCGACATTTCAGCAGTGTCCACATGATGGTCGACATTTTGACCATGTCAACATTCTCATGTCTGGAGCACAGGGGTACTGGGGAAATCCCCGGTGGGCATCACTGTCTGAGGGACCACCGCCCTCCTCTAGAAGTCAGGTTCCAGACCTTGCACAGACTGTACATTGTTATTCTATTACAAGGGTCAGATACCTGGTGGAGCAGGACCACTGATGAACATAGGTGCTTGGTTCATGTCTATAGAAACTACACTCTTGGGTGGTCATGACACAATCCTGTCCCCTTTTCTTGTTAGCTGTGGGCTGTACTATAATGAACACAATTTCTACTAGTAATTGGAATAGCATTGTAACTCTACATTTATTCACTAACCTACAATTAAGTCATCCCAGTGGTAAGAGCATAGATAGTTGATTTTTTTTATACAGTAGCATGTTTTTCACCTTTATTAGACCTAAAGTAGTTCTCATTGAGTTTTATACACTGGCCAGGTTAGTATTGGGGTCCCCTATCACATGTACAGTACGGGTCGGGTATGAAATCTCGGCTGTAGGGATGCCGCTGGTCATAATACAGACAGCAACATCCTGACAGCCAGAATCTCGACACCCATAGAGAACAGCGGTAAGTATTTGTCTAACCCCTACCCTAACCCTCAATCCCTCGTGCCTAACCCTAACCTCTCCCCCTAGTGCCTTAACCTGACCTCCCCGACCCACACCCTAAACCTAACACCCCCTACCCGGTTCCTAAACCTAACCTCCCCCTAGTGCCTAAACCTAACCTCCCACCCTAATCCTAACACTACCTCCCCGGTGCCTAACCCTAACCCTCCCCCTAATGCCTAACCCTAATCCCGCTACCTAACCCTAACCTCCCCCTAACACCCCGATACTTACCTTCGGGATACAAGCGGTCGGGATACTGGTGCTGGGATCCCGACCTGTCGGGATCTCGGCGCTGGTCTTCTGACCGTCGGCATTCTGCACACCGAGATGCCGACTACATCCTGTACAGTTCATTAATATTGCATATATAAACAAAATCACAATCATGTGCTTAATTATATTTCAAGTAGTTTTTTTTTTTTTGCTTACCGGTATCCTCTGCAGACTTTATGTGTTTGCGCGTTGGCGGGCGAATGAAAAATGGACATAGCCACCTGTTACAGGGCTGGCCATGCGCCATGGTGGTGTATCCCCTTTTCTTGTCACTCTGAGGGCATTCTTAATGGTATGCCATACTGACCTGTACCACCGTACTTGCACCATTACAGATATTGCATTATGCTGCATAACCAGGACTTTGGTGTATTCACTATAGTGCATTGCACTATATCAATCTGGTACATTATTTTGCATGCACTACCAGTATTTACTAGAGATGTGCGCAGACCCCCGTGTTTTGATTTTTGTTTTAAAACATTGTCATGTTTTGGTTTTGCCAAAACCACCGTCAAGTGTTTTGGTTCGGTTTTGGTTTGGTTATGAATTACTTTAAAAATGTATAAGAACCGCTACAGTATAATCATGTAACTTGGACCTGTGTTTGTTCCTATAGTATTTTTTTTTTTTTTACTTTAATTTTTATTTCGGAAAGGAACAATGAAAAGTGGCACAAAAACTGTAAATTTTCTTCAACATTGTTACAAATTACATTGTACAATTGAAAAATAAGGTATTTGATATATATATCCAAGACCAACATTACACCTAAAAATAGAGGAAGAGTGTGAAAGACACAATAAAATTAAAAATCAAAATCAATAGGCGCTGCCGGCACATTAACCCAGTAAGGTCTAGGGAACCATTGTTTGCATATTAATTGGCGCATCTCCGAGTAGGAATCTAGTCTCATACCATTGTGTAGAGTGAAAACATTTATTAATTGATTTTTAAGATCCCCTGATAAGGAATCTATGAACCCCTCCCAGATATGAACCCCTCCCAGATATGATTTTTTTTTCAGTACGCTCTTCTTTGTGTAGTGAGGCTTCCAACCAGTCCATGTGGAATACGTGAAACATTTTTGTTTTGAATAATTGTATGGATGGGGGTTCCCAGTGAATCCATTGGTGCAATATACTCTTACAGGCAACTGCAGATATTATGAGCATCAACCTTCTGCTTCCCTGTAACATTTTGGTTGTAGGGGGTACAAATCCCAGAACTGCCCATTCTGCTGAAAGAGGCAGATCGCTAAGGAGATAGGTCATTGCGAATCACCTAACTTGTTTCCAGAAATAAATTCTAAGTGGGTAATCCCACATACAATGCATAAATGTGGCATCTGGGCTATTGCATTTTGGGCAAGCCCCAGAGTCAGAAATCCCAAAAGATATCCATTGTGGGGAAAGATATCCATTGTGAAATATATTGTCAAACATTTCCCTTTACATTAAAGAAGATAATATTCGTATGGAATAGTTAAAGGTTTTCAAAAGAATATCTATTGTCAGATCAGGGAAAATCTGTGTCCAAGAGAAGATTCCTACCTTTGATTTTGTGAGATCTAGAGGGTCGTGTAATATTTGGTAGTATGTGGATATGGCCTTCCTACCAGACGATGGTCTAGTAATGCTGCCCATCCACTAGGAGATTAAACCTAGCGATGGAGCGATAACGACGGTCGTTATCGCTCCATCGCTTGGTAATAGCCCGCGAATCGGGCAGTAAAATGTTAAAAACGACCAGCGATGTGCACGCTCGCTGGTCGTTTTTAACATCAATCATCGCCCGAACATGACTGTCAACCTGCCGACCGCCATCAGGTTGCCATGTTCTGGGATGATTGTTCTGCATACACTGAATGTCTGAACATTCAGTGTATGCACTTCACCCAGCGGGAGATGACAGCATCGTAATCGTGCCATCGTCCCCGCATCGTGTAGTGGATGGGCAGCATTAGTGTGGCGTCGAGAGGATTGGACCAATCTTATGCAGAGAGATATCGGACAATTCAGTTAGCGTAATGCTGAACTTAGTACATGGCTAGAGAGTGTGATTTGGGTAAGGTATATATATCCACCAATGCTTGTATCTGGAGAGGTGAATGAGATGTGTTGTCTACTAATGCTTTAACCTGGGATATACCCTTAGAACCCCAGGAAAGGAAAGGTTGCGCTGCTTGACCATGTTGGAATTCGGGGTTGGCTATCAATGGAAGAAATAGCGAGTGGTGACTATTAAGACCCATTTTGTGTCTGGTGTGCCAGACGATCCAAGAAGACATCAGAAGCAGTTTCTGAGATATTATAGGGGTTATTTCCTGTCGATGATTGTGTAAGAATGATAAGATATGCTGTTGTGGTAGGAAGGATTGATCTATTTCGGAAATTGTGTATCAATCCGTACCATGAATCCAGTCTCGGATATATCGGATAATGCCTGCGTGGGTATATAATTTTAAATTTAGAAGATTCACCCCCCCCATTGGCTACAGGCTGCTGCAATTTGATTAAAATTATGCGCAGTCTCTTATTTTGCCAGATAACTTTTCATCCATTGGTGACCAAAAAATCAGAAGCATCTGAAGTGGGTAATGGAGTTTTGGGAACGTAATAATTTTTAATAAATGGATACGTCCTAGCTAGGATAACACTAAATTATTAACCTCATTAACATTAATTTCCAGTAATTTTTCAGTCACTTTTGACCAATTTTGGTACCTGAAATGAAAAAGAGGGACTTACATGCAATCAAAAACATGTAAGATCTGGTATTTAGATCTGACTTTCAGGAAAACCCAAGCTTGGACTCGGTTCTACTCAAAATCCCCAAAATGACCTGAGTTGGGACTCGATTCTTCTCAAAATCCCCAAAGAGATCCAAGCCGAGACTCGGTTCAACTGGAAACCCCAAAGTTAGGGTGTAACCGGTTTTCAGCAGAACCAAACTGCTCATCTCTAGCATTTACTACTGTATATATATGTAGAAAGGGGCCCACACCATGCATCTCTAATGGTTAGCCAAGCCTCTGAGGTGACTGGCCACACCCCTGTGGTGGCTGACCGGATTCATTAAGCTTGGGCCCCTACCACTGCATTCCCCCAGTGAGTTCTTCATATCCTAGTATGACATTGGTGATCAGAGAAAAATAGATAAAAAAAGTATCGTTACTGCAGGTAATGCTGGTATTTTGTGCTATGAAATTACCATTTTTTTCTGAAAAAAAAATGTAATGACAGATTTTGAAAAAAAAAAAAAAAATTGGAATTCAATAGCTGCAGACTAAGGGCCTGATTCAGACCTGGATGCTAAGCTGCGATTGCTCATGGCAAAAAGGGGCCGGATATGCAAATTCCGCGAACGCACTGTGTGGCGTAAGGACGCCCTCTATGTCTTAGACAGCAACGCCAGTGAGTGAACACAGGTGTATAATGACGCCCACTTTCATTTCTTAACACACGTCATCTCCAGGAATTGTATGAATAATCAGTAACATCGAGATCAGGTGACTTGTACAATGACGCCTCCATGCTAATGATGGATGCCCTTTAAATGCCCTTTTGGCGGCCAGACACGCCTGCGCTCGCATCACCACTCCACCGTTCACAAGCACCTTCCCCACAAACTGTCACTCAAGGTAGCGCTCAGTCTTTGTACTACGAGCGCACGATTCCCGATCGCAGTGACTGGCTCGCGCACGCGCACTGCGATGCATATGCATGCGCACAATGCGAACCATCGGCAGCTACGAGCGAACGCTTCTTAGCGTCCGGGTCTGAATCATCATTAGCCTGACAAAACATAATTGCAATGTCATTTGCTAAGCATAACACTTTCAGACATTTGCTTTGTTAGCAAGACTCACATTCACTAAACAGTATAAACCAGTTGCACTGGCATAGGCAGGGGAGGTGCAGATAGAGCGACCATTCCCTCTGCTTTAGAGCCATCGCCTATCTTGTCCTGGCCGGACACTTTTTTGTTAAATTGTGCCGTTTGTACTGAGTGGATGAAACTGTCACTATAAGGGGGGAGAGTCTGGTTGGCCAGGGTAGGTTTTCGCGGTATAGGTTTATGAAGCCGGTGGACGGAATTCCGCCCGCCTGCTTCTAGACTAATTCCCGGTGAGGGTTAAAAGACAGGCTTCTAAATCTAGACGCCTGTCATTTTACCAATGCCGAGAGACCGGCGCTCGGCATCCCGATTGAAGGGATGCTGGGTGCCAGGCGCGTAAAGCCACAGGGGGGGAGGGTTAGGTTTAGGGTTCCCAGGGGGGGACTTAGGGTTAGGCACCCCCCTGGGAGGTTAGGGTTAGGCTGGGGGGGAGGGTTAGGCATCCCCGGGCGGAGGTTAGGGTTAGGCACCCTCCGGGGGACTTAGGTTTAGGCGGTGGGGAAGGGGGGTTAGGTTTAGGCACTTAGAGGGAGGATTAGGGTTAGGCACAGGGGGAGAGGTTAGGGTTAGGCACCCCTAAGGGAGGGTTAGGGCGTAAAATTAGGTTAGTTTATACTTACCTGGGGACGATTGGGATTTCCTCCTCCATCGGGCTGCCGCTGCCGATTCCGGTTCTCGCATGAGATCCACTACAGCCTCCCACCACATCACAATTATGTTGCCTGTCAATCAGTAAGAATATCTGTGCCAAGAGAGAGATTGGGGTTTTCGGGTGAGAGGAGTGGGTTACTGGTGAGAGGTGTGTGTGTGGGGGGGTTGCTAGTGAAAGGAAGGGAGTTGCTGGTTAGAGGAGATTGGGTTGCTGGGGAGAAAAGTAGGTAACTGGTGGAAGGAGGGTGGTGCTGGTGAGAAGAGAGGGGTTGCTGGTAGGAGGAGGGTGGTGCTGGTGGGAGGAGAGGGGTTGCTGGTAGGAGGAGGCTGGTGCTGGCGGGAGGAGAGGGGTTGCTGGTAGGAGGAGGTTGGTGCTGGCAGGAGGAGAGGGGTTGCTGGTAGGAGGAGGTTGGTGCTGGCGGGAGGAGAGGGGTTGCTGGTAGCAGGAGGGCGGTGCTGGTGAGAAGAGAGGGGTTGCTGGTAGGAGGAGGGTGGTGCTGGTGAGAAGAGAGGGGTTGCTGGTAGGAGGAGGGTGGTGCTGGTGAGAAGAGAGGGGTTGCTGGTAGGAGGATGGTGGTGCTGGCGGGAGGAGAGGGGTTGCTGGTAGGAGGAGGGTGGTGCTGGCGGGAGAGGGGTTGCTGGTAGGAGGAGGGTGGTGCTGGCGGGAGGAGAGGGGTTGCTGGTAGGAGGAGGGTGGTGCTGGTGGGAGGAGAGGAGTTGCTGGTAGGAGGAGGGTGGTGCTGGTGAGAAGAGAGGGGTTGCTGGTAGGAGGAGGTTGGTGCTGGCGGGAGGAGAGGGGTTGCTGGTAGGAGGAGGGTGGTGCTGGTGGGAGGAGAGGGATTGCTCGTTAGAAGAGGGGTTGCTGGTTGTTGATATGTGTGTACTAGTTAGCAGTGATAAGCAGAGTAAATATTATACACCAGTGTATTTACCCAATGTACTAGACCAGGAGTTTTGTTTATTATATATATAGCAGTATGTTTGTACAGCCGTGCTCACAGTTACATACACACAGTAATTTGGATGGAACAGAACTTGAGTGGAACATACAGAGCATCATTCGGTGCTGTATGTAGGTAGCAGTGCATATACAAGCCAGCGGAATGCCTTTGCAAAATGTATATTGAGACTATATTACAGGATCTGTCAGGAGAACAAATCTATGTTCCACTGTGGCGATCTAACACAGTGTCAAGATGGCACCGAGTATGCGCAGAAGACCAAACGGTGGCCATCTTGCTGCTACTTCTTACACAAACATTGTGTTACTTTTAGCTTTGTTTCAGCAAAATACTGAAGGCTAGACAAGCAAGGAAATATCAACATTTCAAGTATTTCTAGTCAACATTTCTCTAGAAACATCACCAGTGACTATGATGTAATTGCTTTGGTAAGCACATCAGAAGGATTCTTGTAACTAGCTATGTGAACCACACTAACAGATCTTTTCTTTATAAGTTCATGACTGTTGTCACACACAGTGTTGATGGTGTCTACATTGTTTATAAGACCCAACTCACTGAAAGGGCAAAATTTACTAAGCGGTGGATTCTAAACCCCAGTGGTTTGGTGTCAGTTTGATGGTGGGTTCTAAACCCCGGGGGTTTGGTGGCGGTTTGGCGGCAGTTTCTAAATGACAGTCCTGTTCTATTCTATTCTAACATTTGTTTTGATGGCAGTTTTGCAGTTGTTTTGCAGTGGTTTTGGCCTTAGTAAATCTGTAGCAAAACCGCAGCCAAACCACCACAAAACCGCCTGGGTTTAGAATCCGCCACTCAGTAAAATTTGGTTATTTTAGATTTCTACTCACACCAGTCATTTATTGACTTTGCCTTTTGGATATCTTGAGATTCACAGAACGTAATATTTACAGACTTATCATAATATATTCTTAGTGGCTTTCTACAGTTGCAGAAAATCTTTTCTAAGGTTGGACGTCCATGCTGGTAGCTTCTGGTTCAGATTTGACCCCAGCTGCTAGCATATCACATACTTGTTGTGCAATGTACTTGTTCTGAAACAAGATTTCTAGTATTTGGATTCCATAGTCTGTACCCCTTACTCTCTTGGCAATATCCAAACATGATGCACTTCATGGACTTTGAATCCAGCTTATGTCTTCTTTCTTTGTGGATATGTATATATGCAGTACACACAAAAACTCTGAAATGTTTGACACTTGGTTTTCTTCCAAACCACGCTTCTTTTGGTGTTTTGTCTTTTAATGCAACTGTTCTTAAAATAATCTGATTCTTAAATTAATCTGCTGTGTACACTGCTTCCACTCAAAAACACTTGTTTAGGCCTGTATCTTTTAGCATACATTAGGTTCTGTCCACAAATGTATGATTTGCATGCTCATTTGCACCATTCTGCTCTGGCATGTATGCAATGGTCAATTGATGTTCAATGCCATTCTTCTTTAGGAAGATTTCCACAACTTTGTGGAAGAATGGAGATATTCTTCTCCATTGTCAGACCTCAAGACTTTCAGTCTGTGACTGATTTGATTTTCTACTAATCTCTCGTAGTCTGCAATTTTCTTCATCACTTTGCTCTTTTCTTTGATAAAATAAATTGTTAAATCATCAATGAACGTTATGAAGTATCTGTATCCACTTATCAATGTAACTTCCATCGGACCACACACATCTATATGCACCAATTCCAGGGGTGCCTCAGCTCTGCTTGCTTATTTTAGAAATGGTTTTGTTTGCCTGTTACACAGCTTTTACACAATGGCTTTTCTGTCATCATCTCATAACACTGTTGTATGTCAAATATATGTATTTGACAGCACCGGGTACCTGTCCCATTTTGTTCTGTACAATGTACTTTTTTAGTTATGCAGCTTCACTGATAAGCTTTAGTAACATTCTCTACTGACAGTCTGTGCTGAAACACTCTGTGCTGAACCGTCTGTGCTGAAACACTCTGTGCTGAACCATCTGTGCTGAAACACTCTGTGATGGCCACTCTGTGCTAATCCTTTGTGCTGACACATGTCTGTGTCATCTAGGTATTTGGTTCTTGTGTGCCTGGTGTTTAAGTGCCTGGGCCCATAACCTGTTGGTATGTGTGTACTATTTGGAGGTGGTATGCAGAGTAAACAGTATACACCAGCGGATTCACCAAATATACTAGACAGAGCACACATGCGCAGAATACCAATTGGCAGCCATCTTGGCAAAGGAAAGTACAATAGGTTCCCTAAAGAAGCATCATAGAGGCAGCACCATAGCCCACTCCTTATTTCAACACTGGTTAGAGGAAGGAGGAGGCTGCTGGTGAGAGGAGTAGGGTGCTAGTTACAGGAAGGGAGTTGCTGGTGAGAGGAGGGGGGTTGCTGGTGAGACGAGGGGGTGCTAGTGACAGGAAGGGAGTTGCTGGTGAGAGGAGGGGGTGCTAATGAGAGGAGGGGGTGCTAATGAGAGGAGGGGTGTTACTGGTTAGAAGAGGGGGCTGTGAGTGAGTGGGAGGGGGTTGCTGTTGAGACTAGGGGGTGCTAGTGAGAGAAAGGGGGTTGCTGGTGAGAGGAGGGTGGTTGCTGATGATGGGGGACCTTAAGTGGGCCTTGCACACAGGCTTACTAATTAATAAAATGCTCCTGGGAACTAATCAGTGTTGTTTGTGCTGATTACCGGTCTGAATGGAATGGGTATGTAATACAGACAGTCGGGATGCCTCCTATCAAAATACCGACAGTGGCATTCCGATGGTCGGTATCCCAACAAGGATCGGGTAAGTATACTTACCCACCCCTTACTCCCTCTACCCTAATCCTCCCTTCTTGCAGCCTAACCCTCCCCACCCTGAACCCTAACCCTCCCCGTTAGTGTCTAAACCTAAGTCTCCCTCCTTCGTGCCTAAACCTAACCGTCCCCCCTTAGTCCCTAACCCTAACCCCCCCAGTGGTGCCAGCCCTCCCCCCTAGGGGTGCCTAACCCTCTCCCCTAGGGGTACCTCACTCTAGCCGTGAGTGCATCTTTTTACGTAACACCATTGCAAATTTATGCTAATGCAGCAGCTGATGGGCTTCCTACTGAGACACCCACCGGCTGCATCTCCAAATGATTGCCGCTTTAAAGGTATGGGAAGATTCATAGCAATTCCCGCAGCAGCTGCATGTTGCACCCTATTACATAAGCCCCTTGGACTACTTGCATTGTATCTAACAGAAGAGAGAAGTGCGGTTTGAACGCATTATGGTTAATTGGAACCCCTGAGAATATGACTAACGGCTCATCCACTCTATAATACAATTCAATTATTATGTTGTTGTTTTTTTTATTAAATTGGGTATTCCACCCAAAACAACATGTTTAGTTTTGAGTAGAGTTGGTCTTTAATATCATTAAGCGCAGATAACTGCAACAGAATGATAAGACATGGGGTAGATGATTGTTACTTCCTGGGGTCATGTTGGAAGCTTTGCTCTTTATATGTCTTGTTAACATTACTTATTCTTTGAATTCTGTTCCGATGTTTTCACCCCTTTATAAAAAGAATGTAATATTTATTTTCCCTTACGCATGTGAACGCTCAGCTGCAGTAGGTCTCTGAATTTCACTAGTACTAATGAAACAAAAAACTCTCCTAAATCTGCCTTCAAAGCTTTGATTAATTTGGCAACGGATTATTTTAATAAATCTGATGAATGTTGTGTGTCTTATGGGATTCTGTGTAGCCAGAAGACACTAAAAGTGATTTAGCACAAGGCTGGTTCTTGACTCCTGAGATTAAATTTCACGGTGCCTCTGCAGACAGCGAATGCCTACTCGTGCAGTTGCATTACGTGAAAATAAAGCTGGGTACGTACCATATGATGGCGCGACCGCTGTAACGATACATTGATGTAACGATACATTGCACTGCATGATCCAGCATACAACAGCGCTATCTATCAGTACATGCTGTATGGAACAGCACCGCATCGTTCATTTAATCGTCCCATCTGCCCTACAGTCAACAGATGGGAAAATGCAATGAACGATGGTCAGGAAAAACGGCGTACACACTATACGATGTGTACGATATACAGTATATCATTCCTATTCGTGTTGGAACAATATACATTGCATAGTGTGTACCCAGCTAAGTGGTGTGAAGCTAAACAACTGTTCATTTTACTGGAATTATGGGGGGATAGCCAATTTTGGGGTTCCAATCTTGTTAATTACCTGAGCCTCCCAGCAGCCCATGAGCATCTGAGAGAATCCCAGAATTTTTCATTGCGAGCTTGGTAGCATCTAGGAGGAGTAAGGACAAGCTGTTATCTCTCACTTATAATGGAAAACAGTCCAGGCTGCCTAGTTCTGAGGCTGGTCAAGAATTTGGGGTGTGAGGGCACACTGCCTAGTTTCTTTAATCAATAACTTATTTTCTTAGTGTATGAAAAAAAACATTTTCCACTAAAGCAGTGGTTCCCAAGTGTCGTGGTGCCCTAGGGTGCCACCGAATACTTGCAGGGGTGCCACAGGTTGGTGGCAGAGGACCAAAGCAAATAAATGACGGTCTATGTGATAGGTAAAACCAGTGCTGGTGGCTGCCAATCATAATAGTTGTGGACAAACAGAAGCTCAATCCTTTCCACCACACATAACTCACGGGCAGCACAGACGGTGTAATGGTTAGCATTACTGCCTCACAGCGCTGAGATCATGGGTTCGATTCCCACCATGGCCCTACCTGTGTGGAGTTTGTATATTCTCCCTGTTCTTGCGTGGGTTTTCCTCCGGGTGCTCCGGTTTCCTCCCACACTCCAAAAATATACGGGTAGGTTAATTGGCTCCCAACAAAATTGACCATAGTGTGAGCATGTGATAGGGAACATAGGGGGTCATTCAGACCCACTAGCGAGTGGCAGTACGCTCACAAGTGGGTCGATGTTCCCCACTGTGCACGATGGAGGGAGCTCCGTCGTGCGCATGCGCGAGACCCGGCGAGCGACGGGCTTTCCATCGCTTGGGGTCTCGCACCAAAGGGGGCGTGCTGTCGATGTTGATTGACAGCACGCCCCCTTTGGTGGGCATGCCGTGGGCGTGCCTGCCAGACGGAGGCGTTTCCAAGGGAACTCCTACCATCTGAAGCCGGCCCCACTGACATCACTAGTGATGTCAGTGGGAGTGATTTTGGCTCTGATAGAGTCAAAATCACTCCAGGGCTTGTGGTTGGGAAACCCAACCGCAGGGTTTCCCTCGCAAGTCCGATGGTCGCGATGGTCAAGATCATCGCGACCATCTTCTTGGACGCTCGTATATGCTATGGGTGGTGACCCACAGCTATACGAGCGTCCAGGAGGACGCTCCATTTTAATGGAGGAGGGCCCTGATTCAGAGCGAGCGCTCTGGTCAGAGCGTTCGGCTCTGAATCAGGCCCAAAGATTGTAAGCTACACTGGGGCAGGGACTGATGTGAATGGTAAGATATTCTCTGTACAGCGCTGCGGAATATGTGTGCGCTATATAAATAACTGGTAATAATAATAATAACCTCAGGATGACAGGCAAGCACAAGTTATTTCATTGAATCATTTTTGCAGAACTTCTCAATAAGAAAATTTTGGAATAGGAGTGCCGTGAAAAACAATGCTGATACTCTAGGGCAGGCCTGGCCAACCTGTGGCTCTCCAGCTGTTGTAAAACTACACATACCAGCAAGCCCTGACACTGTTTTAGCATTCCCTATAGCAAAACTGTGGCAGGGCATGCTGGGAATTGTAGTTTCACAACAGCTGGAGAGCCACAGGTCGCCATGATTCAAAAATGTTTGGGAATCACTGCACTAAAGGATTGGACAGGATCTTTACTCCATCAACCTTGAGCCGGATCAACAGCTAAAAAAACCCCTCTCCTCTGCAAATATGTCTTTTTTGCTCCAATGACCAACTAACTGTGGTTCAAATTAAAGATACATTTGCACATATTAAGGAGCACAGAAGATCAAAGGCCAAATGCTGTATTCACGCTACTGAATAGTTTCCATAGCACGCTAAGACACAGGCAATTATTGAATGCAATTACAGACATTTATAATTCAATTTTAACAATTTTAATGTGGAAAGTAATAGAATTTATTAGTTATCACTCAAGCGCGTAAATGTGTTCAGTGTTTCAGTGTTTACCAAGCAAAACACAAGCACACAAACTACCATGCTGGCTACAGACAAGGCACAGTTTTGTTACATTTTTAGTTTTGTTACATTATTAGTTTTGTTAAATTTTTAGTTTTGTTACAATTTTTTTTTAACTATTTATGTTTTTAACCAGTGGAAATTCTGTACAGTCACATGAGACTCTGAAGCTGGTTACACACTTAGGGATGTGTACCCAGTGCCGATGTCACGTTTGCTTCATTTGACATGAGATGCCAGCACGGCTAAAATGCACCACGACGAGTAGAAATTACATAGATCCCAATTTTTTTTCCTGCAAAAGTCTTTGTATAAAGTATCAGATGAAAGTAGCAAATTTTAAGAAAAATTACAAGTCGTGGCTAAGTCGTAGATTTAAAGGCATGTACATTTGCCAATATGGCTAGTTTATAGGAAAGGTGTATGTGGACACATCTGTACATTACAATATGGTTTAATTAGCTTTAATTTATTATTTTAATATATGGCTTAACCACCGATTAGCTTTATTAGCGCTGTTCAAACCCCTTATTTTATTCCATGCTGGCAGCATGGCCCCCGCTGACGATAGCGCCCATCGGACCTGCAGGTCCAACGGGCATTGTCGCTGATGACGCGCGGGAGTGGACATTGTCAGCGGCATAGCGGGTACACACTAGCCAATGTGCCCGATATGTTGTCTGGCGTCTAGTGTGTACCCAGCATAATAGGTTTCCAACAATGCCAACACCACAAGCTTCTCTGTAAACTGAATGTAATAATAACTGATAAGGCAACTGTTGTAATATGGAGCATCCTGCTGGCTGCCTCCATGATGCACCTTAGGAAAGCATCTTCCTGTACCAAGATGGCCATGGTTTTTGTCATCTGCATATGTGCGGCGACATCTTGTCACTGTGTAAGAGCGCCACAGCGAAACAGACATGTTCTACACAGCTCCAGAGAGTCCCTGCAATATATGCTGTTAGGAACCACACAAGGCCAAACCACTTGCTTGTATAGGCACCGCTACCCACATACAATAAACCAAACTCCTGGCTAAGTCCTGAGCTGTCTAGGGGCCTGATTCAGAGATGGACGCTAAGGCGATCGCAGCTGCAATTCCACGTGGAATGCAGCTGCGAAAATATGCTAATGTTTACAAAGAGCACCGGCGCATAAGGATGCCCACTTCTGCCTTCTCTTATGCATACGACGGTGCTTACCTGCGTAAATATCGGTAACATCGACGCACATTGAGCGGTCATCTTGCCCTTGCGGAAGAGCTGCGTAGGAGATTGCAAGGGATAATTTATGCAAGCCCATGTAAGGGCGTTCAGACGGACAGACATGTCTGCGTTTTTATGACCATTCCCCGTTGCCGCCCCCAAACACTGACAGCCTGTCACTCACTTTGCGAAGGATTCCTCTGTGCATCCGTAATCGAAGTGCAATAGCTGAGCACACACAGTGTGGCTAATACACATTCACAATGACAAAACCATTGCTCGATCTGCGCATGTAATCGCCATTGTGTTCATCTCTGAATCAGGCCCTAGCACATCTGGTGAATTTACTGGTGTATATTTACTCTGCTTATCACCGCCAAATAATACACACATATCAATACCAACTACTGTTATTACTGTGTGATTCCAGATCAGTGGAAAAGAAGGCAAGGTTCCACACCATAACATTGGGCCTCCAGCCAGGAATGGCAGGTCTATCTTATTGTTGGAATTGTAAAATATAGTGATTATGAATGTCATGTTGTGTGAATGTATTAAATATTCACTTCATTAGCTATTTAGGTTTATCAAAGCTACAGTATCTGGGTACTCTATGAAATCCTGTATGGAATATGACCCACAGACTACATGTTGTGCACTAGTATAGATAGAGTCGGACTGGCCCACAGGGGTACAGGGAAAACCCCCGGTGGAACCAACTACCTGAGGGTCTAGGGGTAGAGCAGGATCATTGATGAACTTGGGTGCTTGATTTGTTTCTATGGAAACAACACTAAGATTAGCTCATCTGCCAATCAAAGTGGTTGGAGCTGACACCCCCTGTCCCCTCTTTTATAAAGGGGCCCTGTTCTTTGCATGTCCTCTCTAATGGTTGTGCTGGAATCGCAAATGCAGCAGGGGGTGTCATACACCTCCTGCTGCATTTGCATTATTGCAAGGACGTAATTACAAAACTGCCTGCGTGCACTTTGCAATTGTGATCCTTGCTGAATCAGGCCCAGAGACAGTAAGGGGGGCCACAGGCCTTAGAGTCAAGGTAGGATATCAATCATTACCACAGTGGGCTAGTTCCCAGAGGGGGTTAATTGTGTCCAATTGTGCAAAACAGGGCACCATGATTGTGTCATCGTGGCTCCACCTCTTGCTCTTTATAACCATACTAATTAATGAATATTGCTTCATCAAAACCCTGGGCATCCCACTTCACTCTGGAAGAGACTGACCCACTCTTTTGGGAGTCTGGGAGAGCCCCAGCCCCTGAAATTCAGCACACTCATGGACATTCCTGGAAGAGTTGGCAAACATGGCTAAGAATTACAGTTGGGTACCAGGATTAGTTTTTCTGGTCCACTAATTCAAATATGCATAGGCTATAATGGAAACTTCCGTTTTGAGAACCAGAACAAGGTAAAGCCAACACTTTAGGAGTATCGTTAACACTTTAGGAGTATCAGTAACACTTTAGGAGTATTGGTAACACTTTAGGAGTATCGGTAACACTTTAGGAGTATCAGTAACACTTTAGGAGTATTGGTAACACTTTAGGAGTATCAGTAACACTTTAGGAGTATCGGTAACACTTTAGGAGTATTGGTAACACTTTAGGAGTATCAGTAACACTTTAGGAGTATTGGTAACACTTTAGGAGTATCAGTAACACTTTAGGAGTATTGGTAACACTTTAGGAGTATCAGTAACACTTTAGGAGTATTGCTAACACTTTAGGAGTATCTGTAACACTTTAGGAGTATCAGTAACACTTTACGAGTATTGGTAACACTTTAGGAGTATCAGTAACACTTTAGGAGTATTGGTAACACTTTAGGAGTATCAGTAACACTTTACGAGTATTGCTAACACTTTAGGAGTATTGGTAACACTTTAGGAGTATCAGTAACACTTTAGGAGTTTCAGTTTAAAAAATCACTGATTTTCATTATAGTAATTTAGTATGAGGCAGGATCTTACTTATGAGGAGAGCACTCTGCGACCTTTGCAGATTGTGACCAGTTATCTCGCTAGGAAAACTTGGGAAAGTCCCCATTATCACTACTAGAGTTAAACCCAACTAATGTACTGAAATGGTGTCTGAGGTTTATTGTAATTAACTATGCCCTCCAGTTATGTCAGTGACACACTGCCTACACACCTTTCTCTCCCCCGCTGTTGTAGCTACACATTCATTTGCCTCTCGCTGAAATAATTTTTAGGCTCCTCTCTGTCTGCAGAATGCAGAGAACTGGTTCTGCTTTTGTTTTCAATCTGCTGGAAACATTATTAACAGATAATGGTCTATTACCCCAGTGACCCGCTGTGTCTGAGAGTGGGAAAGCAACTCTCCTGTGTGTAATGGAGTAAAAAGGAGCAGGTAATGAATGAGGCCGACGGAGAGCTAAATCTAGAAGGTCGACTCAATGTCAGCAAAGGCCAGTCGTAGAGGATGCAAAACTAAAAGGGTTTAAAAAAGCATCTTATACTGTGTGGTGGTGGAAAAGTAAGCAAAGTTTCTAACTTCCCTGCATTGTCAAAAGAGACAGTCAATGTTGTTTTTAAATCTTTGGCTAAACCCTGCATGTACTGTGATGTGTAACTTTATCGCACTGCAGCAAAGGAGACGTAAGACTAAATAGTCTTTTTGTTATGGAACATTACAGGTTTGCTGTGACCAAAAAGTTCACATGTGCTGACCTTTTAGAGTTGATATCAATGTAATTTGTGGCAATGGTTCAGAGAAAATGGGGGCATCTACTAATCTGTCTTGATTTTTAATCAAAAGTTTCAGGAGATACAGTATTTTCCAGAGGCTGACGGTGTAATGGTTAGCACAATGCCTCACAGCACTGAGGTCGTGGGTTTGATTCCCAAATATGGCCCTTTCTGTGTGGAGCTTGTATATCCTCCCTGTGCTTGTGTGGGTTTCCTCCGGGTACTCACATTCCAAAAATGTATTGGTAGGTTAATTAGCTCCCAACAAGAATTAACCCTAGTGTGTATGTGTGTGCGCATACATGTGCTAGTGAACATGGACTGTAAGCTCCACTGGGGCAGGGACTAATGTGAATGGACAAATATTCTCTGTAAAGCGGTCCGGCATATGTGTGCGCTATATAAATAACTGGTAATAATAATTCTGCAACCAGAACTAATTATTTATTTACTAATGAGATTGTATACAGCTTTGCTCAATGCATTTCAATAATTGGTTCTGAAAAGTACATCTACAATTGATATGCAACAGTTGAATAATATGGGAGAGTCTGGATACAGTGTAATCAGTTAAATGTGTGGAATCCAGTCACATGGTCGACAGTCAACATTCATAGAATGTTGACATCTGAAATGTCTCCATGTGCAGTGTCGACATTTTCAGAGTGCTAACAGTTAGAGTTAGAAGCCACCAGGATGGTTAGGGTTAGGCTGGGGGAGGGAGGGTTGATGTTAGGCACTAAGGGGAGAGTTAGGGATTAGGGATAGGGGAATAATACTTACAAGAACCGCCACTTGTCAGACATCTGCACCAGAGCTGTTGCACACGTGACCATGAAGACCCAGAAGAACCGCCGAGACCAGGTATTGTAAGTGACCGCTGGGCCACCAGGGACATTAGGCCGACATTCTATCTTTTGGACATCATCCGTGTAGACATGATGAATGTTGACATGGTCACTGTCGACATTTCGCCTATGTCAACATTCTCAGGACAACATGATGCTCATTGCACATGATAAATGTCAACCTAACATACCACACCCAAATGTCCATAACATTGTGATCAGGAATGGCGCTGTACAGTCTCTCCCTATGCATAACATACATAATGTAGCCTAGTCCTAATCAGTGTTTACAGCCTTAATATATATATATATATATAATCTGAACTAACCGTACCTGCTTCGATGTTATTGGACTACAGCAGTAGATGGTTTTTGCCAGCAATATGACTTTTTGTCCTTTAATATATAAGCCCTTATGTCCCTTGCTGCAGGAGAAGAGTGAGAGGTAACAATATGGCCCATGTGACGTGCCATCTGTCATATCAAGTGTCACCTGAGTCAATGTACTGTACTTTAATCCCTCATAAAGTGTCTTCTGGAGATAATCAGTTTCACATGTAACTGTACGGATAATTATACAAAAATGACCCCTACCTTTATCTTCATGTCTGGATATTAGTACTGGCTACTGCCATATTACACGCTGGACAGCAGACGTATCACTGCAGTAACCCTTTGTATTGGGGGAAACGTAAAGAGGTATATTGCTGAAGAAAACACACATTTTTTTTCTTGGATATATCAGCCCAAAGCATATATAGTATAATTTGTAAAACATGTGACTAGTTGATTAAAAAGAGCTTAGAGTGCCAAATACCTATGAAAACTGCTCTGATTCCTGTGCTGGCAAACTGTATAATAAACTGATCAGATCGATGACTATCAACATACAGGACAAGGTTTTGTCAAGATGGGGTGTCAGAAATTGAAAAAAAGGTTTAGCCTACAAACTTTGTTTAGCATTTTATTGTATCATTTTAATCCGATATGTATTTAAAATCCATTGTACAATTTTTAAATGTCACCAGGTGAGGGTTGCACACACTACTACTATTATGTAAACATACCTTTTGTTTATTTGCACTGTTAGTAGTGCATAATGCCTCCATGCTGTTGCATTTATATGCAGGCATCAGTCGCCTTACTGAGTTGCATTCCTACTGTAGCAGACATGCTGGAGCCACACACCGCAGGTACTGTATTTGCAAAAGACCTGTAAACTGGGAAAGGTCTATGGAAACCTAATTCCAGGTTTAGGTGTGGGCTAAATGACTGTCCATCTGAACCCTGTGGAAATGTGAGAGGGGTTATAAAGAGATGCAGATATAGGGCAGAGGGGTCTCTTTCCTGGACAGTGCTGATGCGAGGTTAGTTATCCAGTTAGATTGGTCACAGGGCAGTGAAGGTTCAGCATTAAGTGGATGGAGAAGACTTTGTACACTTTGCTACTGTGTGAATACATTCCACATAAAATTGTTTTGAACGTGGATGGGACACAAAGCTTACAATTAGCATAGCCGGTCAGTTATCCACACAGTGCACCAACGTTAATCCTGACCTGACATTTAAATGTACTTCGGCAGCAGTTCCGAACATCAAAGGCCCAAACACAGGACCCCCGTGGATTATATTTGGACATATCAGAACTACTTCTCCCATATCTCTCCCCCCCGCCGCATCCCTTCACAATAAACGATTGTTTGTTTTTTTCTGCGTCTACACATTCCCATTCACCCACTCCTACCCTCATGTCCCACCCACTCCTACCCATTCACCCACTCCTACCCTCATGTCCCACCCACTCCTACCCATTCACCCACTCCTACCCTCATGTTTTAGGTGTCATATGTATATTTAGTCTTATAGCAATTAATTGGCCGGCCTCTCTAGAACATATTTTATCAGACTAAGGAATTTATAATAATCACTGTTTGCCATTAGATAAAATTATTTTTCTTTATACATAAATAAAAAAAACTATTTTCTATTTTAACCAACATCAGTGACTCATGGTGGTTATATTGCATGTCATAGGTAATGCACTGCATTTAGAACACATATTTATGTATTTGCAAGGTTAACAGATATATGGTTAAAAGCACCGGTTACCTTTAAACATTAAACATACACTTTTAGTTGTATACAAGAATCAGAGTGCCCAATTTCTGGATTTTTAGTGCACGAAGAATAATATTAGTATCATTCATATTAGACCATTAGGATACAGCAAAATAAATTGTAACAGTGGGATATTTTGGGACTCGTGTGAATACATTGTGGGAGGACATTGAGCCCAGTACTTATTTATCACATCTGTAGAGGAGCCAAAAACATGGATCAGCAACTGTAGTGCTGCGTACACACGGTACGATGGCAACAATCAGATAACGATCAGACGATCGTCTGATCGTCCTGCATGTGTTGGATGTTCATCCAACACATGCAGTAACCCCTTAATGGCTATAACGACCCGCGAATGTAGTTCGCGGGTCCCTATAGTAAGCAGGCTAACCTGGTCGATATCGACCAGGTCTGCCTGCTTGCACAGACAATGGTAGTTGGTCGATAACGACCATACGTGGCCGTGCATTGACCATCGTATGGTCGTTTACAGGCGCCAGAAACTGTCAGATTTTAACGATAGGATCGTTAATGTTAAAAACTGACAGTTTATCGTACCGTGTGTACGCAGCATTACTGTGCATTGAAGTGTCTGAGACAAAGACGCTGGTGAGGCATATGAATGTGTGCAATTTGCAGTGCGGTGAACCCCCTAGTATTTGTTTAAAAATATGCTACATTTTTGTGTGACTCTTAATAAGAAATTGGGCGTTCCTCCCACTATTGGTCTAGCTGACCAGGAAGGCCAAAGGCGACCTATAAGGCTGAACTGCAGGCGTACTAGGTGGCTTATTGGGTGAAATGAGCAAGACATTGTCCTGGAATCCTCACAAAGGTATCAGCGGAACGGTCGCTGACCCATCATTCGCTGGAAATATTAACAATTGTTCCCTATATCACATTGTTGCTGAAAGAAGGGTCATGGATCTTTAAAAATACTGTACCATATACTTCATTACTCGCTTCCTCAAGATACCAATATCATTTATTGTAGATTTTAAAATGTAATTATTTATAATAGACTTCTATATGTAAAGCCTATACTGTATGTTACACTTGTGCACATTATACAGGTACTATAGCTTTGAAAATATATTGAGTGTTAGCAATGTGAAATTTTAACCTTACACATACAATAAATAAAACTAATAAGTAAGCAAAGTAATCATCATTGTGTAGTAAGAAGACTATCATCTATATATACGTCTAGTGGCGTTTACAGACGATTACAAAATTGTTGTGAAAATGATTATTTTCCCTGCAAGGCATAGAGGCATTTGAGCCAAATTGAATTACTTACTGTACTGTATATTATGGGTAACAGCATCACAGTATTGGTCACAAAATCTTCCTTGGGGCTGTCCATGTACCAGGGGAACATTTTGCAACAGAAACTGTTCTGCAGTTGCACAAAATGACGTTCTGGTCTAATTAGAATGAGTTCATTTGTGTTATCTTTCTATATTTTTTCTGATGAAACATTTTCGATCCTTGGGCCTGATTCAGAGCTGAACGCTCTGACCAGAGCGCTCGCTCTGAATCAGGGCCGTCCCAGTTAAATTTGGAGCGGCCTCCTGGCCACTCGCATAGCTGTGGGTGACCACCCACAGCTTATGTGAGCGGCCAAAAATACGAGACCCTGTGGTAGGGTCTCGCTTCCGCAAGCCCAGGAGTGATTTTGGCTCTATCAGAGCCAAAATCACTCCCACTGACATCATTAGTGATGTCAATGGGGCTGGACTCAGACGGTAGGCGTTCCCATGGGAACGCCTCCGTCTGGCAGTCACGCCCCCGGCACGCCCACCAAAGGGGGCGTGCTGTAAATCAACATCGACAGCACATCCCCTTTGGTGCGAGACCCGGAGCGACGGAGAGCCCGTCGCTATCCGGGTCTCGCGCATGCGCATGACGGAGCTCCCTCCGTCGTGCGCATACGCAGTGGGGCAACATCAACCCGTTTGCGAGCGTCCTTTGCTTGCGAACGGGTCTGAATGACCCCCCTTATTCACAGTTGAACACAAACGCAAACATAAGATACAGTAATAAAAAAGCTATATGTTGCCACCTATTCTTGGCCAGCTGCAAACACGAGATTCACACATGTTCACATAGGTAGTAAATACGAAAGGAGGTGTGGCTTGACTGCGAGTACAAAGGGCTCTATTTATTAACATTATTTTTACTAAAATAAAGTGAAAAGGGGTGTTTTCACACCCTTTTCACATTATTTTAGTATCACCTATAGTTATTACAGGGCAATTGGAGTAGAATTCGTAAAATTCTACTCTAACCCCTAAGTATCACTTATTTTTAGTAAGCAGATCGCATTTCCCATAATTGTAATGGGAAATGTGATCTGGCCAAAGTTTCGAAAAATAAATTGTAAAAAAATATTGGGGGAAAGCCCTGTGATAATAATGCCAACTGGAGGTGGCGTTATCCAGGGTCTCCCCCGGTTACCGGACTCCTGCCCTGCTCTAACGGGGAGAGCAGAGCCGGGAGTCGGTCCCAGTGATCAGCTGTGTGGTCTAAACAGACCGCAAGCTGATTACTGTAAAAAAAAAATTGGTAAAAAAAAAAGTTTACTTACCTGACTCCAGGGACCGGTGATGTTCTCCCTCCGGTCAGCTGGTCTCCCATAGTGCACTGCTGCCCGGTCATCAGGTGATCGGGTCCCAGTGCAGTATGGGAGATCACCTGACCGGAGGCATGGAGAACATCGCCGGAGGCCCGGATCAAGCAGGCAAGTGTAATTAAGGGAGCGGGGCGTCACGGGGGGTTCGCGATCGTGGGGGCGGGGCTTAGCACCGGGGGAAGTAGCAGCAGCAGTCAGTCGGCGAATGCGCGTACACTTAGTCACAGTATTTTTTGCGAAAATACCGTGATAAGGCTCTGAAGACTATTCGCAGGGACAGAGCTTTATCGCAAGCTCTGTCCCTGTAAGGGATTTGTAGTAAATCCCTGTGATATTGCCTGAATTCGCAATGCGAATTCAGTCGATAATATCACACTACAATCTGCATTCAATATGCGGATTGTAGTAAATAGAGCCCAAGATGCTAAAAATCAAAGAACACAATGCACTCACATTACAGTAAATGGGCAGAGAGTGCAGATAATAATTCACTTTGTCGCTTGGAGCACGTGAAATACTAATCGAGCAAAACATAAATATTTCATTTTATTCTTGTTTTTTAAAGTCTACTAATGAGCACATCAGCAGCCTTTCCCTTCCCAAACTGTAATACACACATTTTATTTGTAATAATATGTTGTCAGCGCACTGTAATCCTGTTTCTGAATCACAATTGCAGCACTTTAACTTCATTTGCATTAATGGGTGTGTCTTTGGCGTATTGGATGAAGTAGGATCTGCCGACGGCCATTATCATCTTCTTCAGCTTACAACTTGCATTAGGGTTTGAGTATCCGCAAGTCATGTCCATCCAAACTCTCTGACCATCTTAGGTGCACTTTGTATCAACACTCACACAACATGTACTCATTTAGTACCCCCTCCAAACCCTGTCCCAGCCTAACTGGCGCACAAGGGCACAAGTATAAGTTGCCTGGAAAAAAATGTGCATGGCACTTAAAAAACCATACAAAAGTTATGGCCAAAACAACCGTTGCCTGTATTTACTTCCAACTCTGAGGGGTCTATTTCCTAAGCCGTGTTAGGAGACAGAGTGAAAAGTGATAAGGTGCCAGTCAATCAGCTCCCACCTGTGATTTTTCAAACACAGCCTGTGAGATGACAGTTGGGAGCTGATTGGCTGGCACCTTATCACTTTCTTATCACTTTTCACTCTGTCTCCTAACACTGCTTAGTAAATAGACCCCTAAATGAGGTGCTTCGTGTGTCCTGTGTGCCAGCCAAATTACCCTAGTCGTGTCTTTCACACTGCAGCTGAACCGTATCAATCCTGCGTATAACCCTGGTCTCGACACACAACCCAGATTGACCCTTTCACACCAAGTGAGGACACAGATTGCCATGGCAATATCCCAGGTCAGAGGCTTGGTCTGAAAGGGGTATAACTCTTCACAGGGACTGGGCTTTCTCACAAGCTCTGTCTCTGCACCTCAAAATATTTTCTCACAAGCTCTGTCCCCAGTGATGTCACTAGGGGGGTGCGATCCACACCGGGTGACACCATCCAAACGGGTGACACTAAAATAGCAGAGCTGCGGTGCGCACGTCATCCATTACGACCCCCTTTGTGTCAGAAGAGGCTGGGGGCTTCGCAGCAGCTCCGGCGCACTGGGGAAGCCACCAGCATGACTTGAATGGCGGCGTGACGCGCAGTCACGCCCCCGAAACTGCATAGAACAGGGGGCGTGGCCTCACTGACATGCAATCACACCACTATCAAGTAGTTCTTAATCCCGCACCACATGTCACCACACCCGGTGATGCCACTGTCTGTCCTTACCCCTCAAAGGGCTTTCTCACAAGCTCTGTCCCTTCACCTTAGCTTTGATAACTTCTGGAGGTACATTAGATTACCGCAGTGTCAGTTCTGCCCAGTTTTTTGCAACACAATTACATTTACCATGCAGATTGTTATGAATATGCCCTTTTGTGTTTATTTTAACTGCATTAGAACAGGTAAAGTTGGCTTAGTTGGAAATTACTTTGGCCCTGATTCATCACGGATCGCATTTGCAAAGACGCACGCAATAGGTCGATTGTTTGCGCTCTGCGCATGTGTATGCATCGCAGTGCGTGAACTATCAATTGCAAACAAGATTGCGATTGCAGAGGCTAGGCAGATCCTGAGCAGAGTGATTGACAGGAACTTAAGTACCATTTGTGGGTGGTGACGGAGGATTGTTGGGCGAACGCAGGCGTGCCAGTGCATTTAAACGTCATTGCAGGGGCGTGCATAAATTAGCCACTGCATGTCTGGTAGCAATTTCTAAGTAAGGTCAGGGCTTGTGTAAGTGTACTCATGGGTCCGATGTTACTCGATGTTACAGATGGCTTTGCTATGTTCCCCTAGTACAGTGGTTCCAAAACTTTTTTGAGCCGTGGCGCCCTAGAGTATCAGATTTGTTTTCACGGCACCCCTAAGCCAAAAGTTTGTAATTGAGAGATTCAGAAAAAAAATTTAAAGTAGTAAAGTGAAATATATTGTGCTTACCTGCCATCCTTAGGTGGTGGACAGGTTTGCGCTTGTTTGTCCACATATTTACATTACATTGACCAAAAATAATTTGATTTGGTGCTGGACCACCAACCTGAGGCACCCCTGCAAGTGTCCCAAGTCACACCAGGGTACCACGGCACACAGTTTGGGAACCACTGCCCTAGTATATGGATGTGAGTAAGGGGAAGTGGGCATCTTTATGTCAGGCTGCGTTCGCAATGTGAATGCAAACATTTAAATAGCAGCGCTGATATTAGCAACTGCGGTGCGTGTTACATACTGTACATACCATATGTTACCCTGAATGTTATAATGTAAGTCCACAGCTTGTCAATAAAGTAGTTGAAATGGAGCATACGCCAGCCTACTTGTCTACTCTCCTAGGACTATTTGTTCTAATGCATTTCGGGATTATCGGCAGTCAGAACCTTCTTATAGCAGAAGGTATTTACAGTTTCTTAGTTACTGTATAACAACCAGCATTACGCTCAGTGCCCATAGAACTGACGTGTCAAGAATTAATCCTCACCCTATGAATTCTGAGTAGGGTAAATCTTAATTCTTTATGCTTCATTACGGGGATAATGCTGGTTGCTATAAACTAGCTATGATAATGTAAATACCTTATTTATAAGAAGACTCCTACTGCATTATTTACAGTGGATAGGCCTTAGTACAGCTATTGTACGTCTATAAGATTGTCCCTTTGTACATCTTTTCTACATTTGGATACAGGGTTTTGCACATTTCTCCAGCATAATCAGCCCAATCCCACAGCAGCCACACCTCACTGTAGAATGGATTGACCATTGTCATCCCAGCATTAATCAGACTACAGATTCTGCCAAGGTCAGTGTAAGAGAGGAGGGGTCCCATTTGCGGTCTCCGAGTGGGCAACCCCTCTTGCTAGCGTTGTTGCAGAGTAGACTCTGGCACCAAAGTCTACTCTCCAGGAAGATGGTGCCTGTGGCATGCTCCTGTTATTTCTCTACTGCGTATTTTCAAATCTTCAGAATAATGGCGGTCGCACCATTTCCCCGGTGATTTTTGCAGCATCAGCTTTTAGAGAGGTAAGTATAATGTATGGGTGCAATGTGTGTGGTGTGGACCCCCTGGACCCAGAGGCCCACTTGCACTGCACACCCTGCACCCAATATAGATACGCTCATGGATTCTGCAATATATTATTACAATAGACCTGTATATAGTGTTCCCGCTAGGCTGTTTCAGCAGGGTGCCGCTCTCTGCCTGATTTGAAATCACTGAAATGTGCCCTCTCCTTATGGCAGCTCCTTGCTGAAACAGCCTTTTCCACCCACTGGCTGAAGTGACCCACATGGGGGGGAGTTCAGTGAAACAATCACTGGCGACTTCATGAAAAGGGGGCGCATTTCAAGGACACGCCCCCTTTTAGTGACCACGCCCCTTTTTGGACGGCACACAGTAACAGCTGCCCTATCCCCTGCCAAGCCTAGAAGGACTAGTATAACAATACTATAGTATTACTATTATAATATTGTAATATTATATTACAAATATGGGGACTGATTTAGAGGGTATGTAGTTAATAAACCTTCAGCCGGAATACCAAACCACGACCAGAAGATCGGTGCCGGAATCCCGACATGAGTGGAGATGCCAACGTCGGAATCCCGACAGCCGGCATCCCAATCGTAAGTATAGCGTGTGGGTTAGCTGTTAGCCACAGGTGGGGGGGAGGCGAGGGTTAGGTTTTGGCACCACTGCGGGAGTTAGGGTTAGGCTGTGGGAGGGGCAGGGCCGGATTAATAATGGGGCGGGTGGAGCTACAGCTCCAGGCCCCCTATGAAAATAGGCCCTTTAGGATTCACTACAGTGCAGATAGAATTTTTTTTTCTCCTGTCACTACCTACAGGACTCCAATGCTCCTACAATAGGCATATCTAAGAAAAAGTTATGTCACTGCGTAGCTCTGCTCATTTCTTTATAGCTCATAAATGACCATAACACATATAAGATAAACAAAATGACTGTATAGGAGTGGAGAGGATTAAACCTCCTAGGATGGGGGCGGACCAGTGTGGGGAATCATGTGATAATTAGGGCCTATGGGTTCTTAGGATTGTTGGTGGTAGCAGGGATATTAGAGTTTGTTGGAGGCGGAGTCAGCCTCTTTTGTTCCTGTCTTCAGAGTTAGTAAGTGTTTTTACTGAGCTCTGTGTTGCTGGGCAGTTTATATCATAGTCCTACTTCTGTAACCTCCCCCCATTTGCCTGTGTTTCTTTCTTTCTTTAATTCAACATCCTATCTCTATTGTGTTAAAAGAATATCCTGTGCTCCCTATTTTTGTGACCCTGATTTCTTTGCCCCAAAATTACAACCCCCCCATTTGTGTCATGCCCCGTCCCAGGCACGCAGCGCGGACCCCCGCCCGTTACCGGGTACCGGAGGCTAACGCTGGCACCATAGTTGAAGCTCTTGATCGGCAGGATGGTACTGAGATGGCCAGTGGGGAGTCCCCGGCGGCAAAGCTTAGGCACGGCTGCGCTGTGCAGCCATGAGCGGGGGTCAGGTGCGGCGGCTCAGAGCCACCGCGAGCAGCCTGAAGAGACCCCGTGGGCGGGCAGAGCCGCCGCAATGAGGCCAGAGGTTAGGCGCGGAGGCTCAGAGCCGCCGTAAGCAGCAGTTAGTGAGCCCGCGGGCGGGCATAGCCGCCACAGGGAGGTCAGCGGATGCACGCCCCCCGCGGGTGCAGAGCCCACAGGGGCGCGCACGCTCCTATAGAGGAGGTGTAGGGAGTAGTGCTAGTGCCCGGATGGGCAGCGGGGATCATCCCCGCAGTTCAGGTAGTGAGGGAGGTGAGAGACTTGGCCCTGTCAGTAGTGTTAGGGCTAGGTCAGGCAGGGAGGCTGGCGGCCATTACAGGGCAGTAGGAGCAGGTGTAGGAGGGGAGGGGCTAGGAGACAATATGGAGGATGATTGGCAGGCTGTGCACAGCTCTGATGGCAGCAGCCTGTCAGGTCCTGTTGTACAGCCAGAATCCACTGCTGCTGGTCAGTGCTCAGCGTGTAGGGGCGAGAGAAGCATTCCTGCGGTTGCAGTTTCCGGCTTGGTGGATATGCAGTCCAGTAGTGGGCTTCCTTGTCAGGCTTTCGACCCTGCAGCATTCGCGGCCATGATGTCATCTATGGCATCTGCATTTGCTCCCATGGTGGCGGCATTGGGTCCTAACTATGCAGCTAGTGCGGGGGTAGATCAAGGGCAGCGTTCCGTTCCTGCTAATCTGGGGCCTGCTGTAAATCAGTTCATGCAGGCTTGCAGGGCTATGGTTGCCGCTGCTGCTCAGTTGGCAGCTGGTCCGGGGATGTCTGCGGCGCCTACTGCTGTGTATTCTCCTGCCGTGTTGGCTGGGTCCGGGGTTTCGGCCCTGGGGCCAGTTTTACTGTCTTTTTCAGATGCTGTTGATGGCGGGACTATGGAGCAGGATTACAGCATCGAGGAGGCATCAGCATCGGCAGCTTCCGGGGGTGACAAGGCTGGGTCGTCAGGTGTGACCTCAGAGGTTTTTTGATGATGATATTTCTTATTCTGCCTCCTCTTTCTCCTCTGTTTCAGACTTGTCATCGTCCTCTTCCTCCTTGGCTTCTTCAGCCAGCAGCGCGATGATGGCGCGGAAGAGGGCTGCTAGATATGCACGACGAGAGGCGGCAAGGTGCGATAAGAGGGCAAAACGGTAGCGTAAGGGGAATAGTTTGCGTAAGTCCACGTAGCGCCAAGGTCAGCCAGGTGTGGTGTATTGCGACAATACAGCGGTTTTGCGGGGTTTGCGTGCTTGTTGCAAGAAGAAAATTAGGAAGGGCGATTACGTGGACATGTTTATCTTAACTGAGCAAGCCAAAATAGATTTTAAAGCAGCTAAGCTTAAAGGCGGTGTGGTGGTGGAAGCTTTTCGCTCTTATGATAACTGGCTGGCTGGGTTTTGCGTATTCGCAGCATGCTACCTGAAAGACCGCCCAGGGGAGCACCTGAACGTAATGCAGTATATCCACCTGATTCATGGGATGCAGCGTAAATCCAGGGGCAACGCCTGGAGGACCTTTGATGGGGAGTTTAGGCGCAAGCAGGACGGATCCAAACGCTTAGATTTCGGGTGCAAGGATGTGGAAGTGTGGCTTGACGTCACTCAACCACCTAAAGGTGGAGCGTAGGAGTCTCGGGCAGGCGGGGGTACTAATAAGGGGTGGTCTGGTGCGTGGCGCCCAAATTCTGATCCCTTCCCTGGGCGCCGGCAGACAGGCCCCGGGCGGCTTTCCGGGCAGACGTCTTTTAAGGGTAAATGTTTTGCCTTTAATAATGCCACCTGTCCCCAGGGCCAATGGTGTCGTTTTCGACACCTTTGCTTGCATTGTAATGGATTGCACCCCACCTATAATTGCTTCCGGTTGTCGGCCCAACAGGGCTCCAAGTCGGGAGGAGGAGCTATTCCCAAGGCCGGAGGTAGCACAGGCGCTAAATAGGGCCCCAACACCTATCCGTTTGGATGCTATGTCCAGGTAGCTAGGGTGGTACCCTAATAGACTGGACGCTGAATTTTCGTTTTTCGGTTTCGAGTTGGGTTTTCGTTTACCCATTATAGGCAAAGTTCGAGTCTGTTCCCCAAGGAATTTACAATCTGCTCGAGTTTTTCCTGAAGTCCTTCAGGCAAAGATCGAGAAAGAAGTTCGGTTACGACGGATGGCGGGTCCCTTTGCACATCCTCCAGTGGGGAATCTGATTCTTTCCCCAGTGGGGGTGGTGCCCAAGAATACTCCAGGAAAATTTTGGCTGATCCAGCATCTGTCTTATCCATCGGGGTCCTCGGTTAATGATGCTATACCTCCTGAATACTGTTCAGTGAGGTATCAGTTTTTTGATGATGCTTTCAGTATCGTTAGAGCATATGGATGCGGGGCCCTCATGGCTAGGATGGATGTTGAATCAGCCTTTCTTTTGCTCCCTTTGCAACCTGAATCGTTTAGGTTCAGGGGTTTTCGCATTCGGGGGGAATACTTCATAGACAAGTGCTTGCCTATGGGGTGTTCGATTTCCTGCGCATTTTTTGAAAATTTAGCACCTTCCTTCTTTGGTGCGTGGATTTTTCTTGTGGGGATCATGGGATAGCGATGACTTCCTCTGCGTGGGGCCCGCTGGTTCAGAGCGTTGTAACGAGCTACTTGGTTCCATGAGAGCGCTGTTTTTTCTTTTTTCTTGAACCAATGGCAGACGAGAAGACAGAGGGTCCCCTCTCGTGTTTGTCGTTTTTTAGGTATCAGGATTGATACCTTGTCCGGCTCCTGTCGTCTTCCGCGCGATAAAGTTGACAAATTGCGAAAATCCATTTCAGAGTGTTTGGTTGCGCGTAAAATTTGTCTTCGGCAGGCCCAATCGATTTTGGGTTGTATGAACTTTGCCTGTAGAGTTATACCAATGGATATGGCATTTTGCCGAAAGCTAGAGAGGGCCACGGCGGGGGTTTCCAGACCGCACCATTTGATCGGTTTATCATCAAAAATAAAAAGAGACCTGAAAGTTTGGGTTTCCTTTCTGGCAAATTTTACTGGGGTCAGGGTCTGGTATCCCCTCTTGTGGACAATGTGGATTTGCAGCTTTTTACTGACGCAGCAGGATCTTCGGGGTTCGGTTGCTACCTGAAGGGATCCTGGTGCGTCGCAACTTGGCCGGAGGAGTGGGTTCGTACAGGTTTGACAAGGGATATGCTGCTCTTAGAGTTGTTCCCAATAATGGTGGCCTTGGAGGTCTGGGGCGAGCGCATCTGCAATCGCAGCATTTTGTTCAGATGTGACAATCTGGGCGTGGTGCATGCGATAAATGGTCAGAGAGCAAAGTTTTTGCGGGTTTTGCGTGTGAGAGTGGGAAGTTTTTTCCCGTGGACAAGGCCTCGGTGGTAAGGGTCAGCATCAGTTGATGCTTTCTTTTATTTGGCAGCTGTACGTATATGGCAGGTCAAGAGCAGTAGTCTCACGGTATCTGGCAGGTATTTCATTTCCTCCAAATTGAAGGGAATCCCTGACCTTACAAGGAGTTTTGTCATCACAAAGGGATTGAAAGGATGGGCGCGCGCTGAGCCAGTTACCCCCGATAAAAGACGGCCCATAGACATTTCCTTGTCACCGTCCATCCTAGGAGCAGTTGAGAACGTGGCGGTTTCCGGTTTCGAAACGCTTTTGTTTGAGTTAGCTTTCTCCATGGCTTTTCATGGTGCTTTCCGGGTGTCAGAATTAGTTGCTCCCTCCAAATGCTTCGTTCGGATGTGAAGGTGGGTGAGAGGTCCTTGCTGTGCAGATTGTGTCGTTCTAAGACTGATCAGCTAGGCAGGGGTCGCTGGATAACATTGGTTCCCTCGGCGGATGGTCGAATTTGTCCGGTCGGCTTGGCCACTCGTTATGCATCGGTTAGACCTTCAGTGGAGGGCTCATGGCTGATGCATTGCGATGGGCTTCCACTGACAAAATTTCAGTTTAGCTGGATGCTGCGGCGATATCTTTGCAGCGTGGGCCTCTCACCAGGGGAATATGGCACGCAGTCATTTCGAATCGGTGCTGCCGCTTCCGTCACCGCTGCGGGATTTTCCTGAGTCAGAGATTCAGGCTTTTGGCAGGTGGAAATCAGCCAGTGATAAGCGTTACATTCGGCCAAATCGTTGAGGTTTAATGTTGGGCATGCATGTTACTTATGGTTTGTTATGTGTTTACGAAATGTCATTGGTCCTGGTCTTGTCTGTTCTTACCTTGTCTTTCCTACTCGGGGATTAGCTACTCACCATTGATTTCAGTGGGAGTCTGGAGAGTTTTGACGATTTTTCTTACCTGATCTGACTGACTTAATTCGGCTATTTGATTCACTATGATAATTATATGTCCCTCAGCAGGTTTTACGTTTTCTCTCCGGTCGAGTTCATTTGTGTTATCCCTAACCCCCCCCTTGCCTTTTTATTGTTTTAACCTATCCTCTTGTGTCTTCATGTCGCTTCAGATTGGCACAGAAGCTTGTTGATCTTTAAAGATTCAGAACAAAATTTTTCTTTTTGGCAGATCCTCACTAATATGTTCCCCGTTAGATATACATTATTAAATATGCTAAGATTTTTCCAATAACTTTAATCTTTTCATTGTTTTTCCCTCATTTATAGGAATGGCTAGTGATGATTGTACTGTATGGATAGTTGGCCATTCATTTGCTTTTGGGCAGCTCAGTTCATGACCGCGCAGGAGGCGCCATTGTTTCCGGGATCTAGAGGAGTTAGATGGCTAGGGATCAGAGGTATGTTGAGGGAGAGCCTTAAGCCTACACTCTTGCAGCAGGTTCAGCGGTATGGCTTGCTGAGAGTCTTGGTGATACATCTAGGCGGGAATGTTCAGGGCAAGGGACATCTCTGGAGTTAAGGCATGCGGTGGTGGATGCGGTGGTGGATGATTTGGGTCAGATTATGATGGCTTGGCCATCTTGCAAAATAGTCTGGGCTTACATGTTCCCTAGATTGTTGGCATGGTGTGGTTGACGGCAGAGCCATTGATAAAGCTCGGAAAAAAATTAACTTGGCTGTTTCAAAATATGTGTTGAGAAATGGCGGGGCGGTGGTCAGACATCCTAGGATTAAATTTAGGTATACTTACCTTTTTCGGTCTGACGGGGTACACTTAGCTAAGGAAGGTTAGGTTCTTTTTCTTGAGGATCTGTTTGAGGTTGTGGTTTCTGTGCATTAGTTCTATGGTGGCAGTGCAAGGTTTCTGTTAGCAGAACCTTGCTTTTGGCGGGAAAGAACGGCAGGTTACTTATTAGCACTGTGAATATTGGTTTACTTTTTGTTTCGCTCACCTTCGTTGACTGTTAAAGTCTGCTGGACCACCCCGCCGGGGGCAGCATCATCACCCTCCTGGGTGGGTAGTCAAGGTAGAAGGCTTGAGTGTATGTGTTGTGGTTGGAGTGTTTATAGTGTTAGGCTTGGGCTGTTGTTAGCCGTTCTTTCTTTGCCACCATATTTAAATTAATTTTAGTAATTAATTCATTATCTGTTAATTAAATAAAATAGCTAACAATTCTGCCAAATACAAGTCTCTGTGCCTTTATTTCAATTGAGTATGTTTTATTGTCAATGATTCCCACACTGGTCAATCCTCAGACGATGGGAGGTTTAGATAAACGAAATGACTGTATAGGAGTGGAGAGGTTTAAACCTCCTAGGATGGGGGCGGACCAGTGTGGGGAATCATGTGATAATTAGGGCCTATGGGTTCTTAGGATTGTAGGTGGTAGCAGAGATATTAGAGTTTGTTGGAGGCGGAGTCAGCCTCTTTTGTTCCTGTCTTCCCACCCTCCCTCCCTAAATTTTACATTATGTGCTCTCTTTGATTTGGGTTTAGTGATTTCTTCGTTGGCTATTTTAGGCGGGAAAGAACGGCAGGTTACCTATTAGCACTGTGAATATTGGTTTACTTTTTGTTTCGCTCACCTTCGTTGACTGTTAAAGTCTGCTGGACCACCCCGCCGGGGGCAGCATCATCACCTTTCCGGGTGGGTAGTCAAGGTAGAAGGCTTGAGTGTATGTGTTGTGGTTGGAGTGTTTATAGTGTTAGGCTTGGGCTGTTGTTAGCCGTTCTTTCTTTGCCACCATATTTAAATTAATTTAATTAATTTTAGTAATTAATTCATTATCTGTTAATTAAATAAAATAGCTAACAATTCTGCCAAATACAAGTCTCTGTGTCTTTATTTCAATTGAGTATGTTTTATTGTCAATGATTCCCACACTGGTCAATCCTCAGACGATGGGAGGTTTATATAGAGAGGGCTGTGTGTCAGAGGTAACACTGCTCCCCTGCTTGCCCCTGCATGACAATGAAATGCACCAAATTAAAATAAAAAAATTCTTTAATGCTGCTGTGTGTGTACTGTGTTCACGTGTGCAAAATGTGTGTGTGTGTGTGCGTGTGTGTGTGCGTAGCTACCTCCTGCGCTGGGATGAAAGAATAAAAAGAACATTGATGAAAAGATCTGAAACACTAAAGACTACTGTTGATCTCCTGTGTTTGTGTACTAGGGGTCTGATTCAGAGATGGAGGCAATGGTGATTACAGACTCAGATCGAGTGATTGTTTGCCATTGCGCATTGCGCATCGATCGGATCCCTCCCAGCATGCCCTGCGGCCGTCGTGACACTGCGCATGCGCAGATGGACTCCCGGGTCATAAACCCGGAAGTCCACGGCGCAAGGCAGATTGCAAAGGACAGCTCTTATCGGAATAGCTCTCCTTTGTGCTGCTGATCGTGTACTGCATGTTAGTGCATATGTGATCAGTACAATTGCGATGTTGGCGGTAAGTATTACTGCATCCCGCCTTTAGCCCCTCAGGTGAAAATGACTTTGCACAGGTGGAGTGGCGGATAAGTTTTGTGTTTTATTTTTATATAAATATATCTAAAAAAAATTTTTAACACAAAACTTATCCGCCACTCCACCTGTGCAAAGTCATTTTCACCTGAGGGGCTAAATGAGTACAGGGGGCGGGGGCGCATGCAGAAGTTTTGCCTAGAGTGCATAGAAGTCTAGCACTGGCCCTGCACATATGTGAATGCTGCAATGGGCGTCCTTATGCCCCAGGTGATCTTTGGAACCATTATCATATTTTCACAGCTACTTTACTGCAGTGGCTAGGGCTGTTGGTTGAACACTCATGGAAATATGCCAGTTATCAGTGAATAACTTTGGAATTTTTTATTTTTTTTTAATCTAAACTATTCTAGCACTCAAAGACAGACAGTACAGTTCTCACCCTTTAAAAATACAAAACTACTTTTTCTTGTTATAGCTCCACTATTATGTGGTTAAAGGTAGGCGCCAACTATGACCTCCATTGAGATAGCCACTACAAGGGCCACACCTCCTCTGCTGACCACAACCACTAGTACTGCCCCACCCCCACATCACTAGTCAAACAGCTGAAGAGCTTGTCACAACCCCCTGCAGTAGCTCACAATAGGCCCTTCATAAATTTCAGCTCCAGGCCTATGTGGACATTAATCTGTCACTGGGGAGGGGGGAGGTTAGGGTTAAGCTGCGGACAGGGGGGGTTAGGGTTAGGCACCACCGAGGGAAGGTTAGGGATAGACACTAAGGGGTGAGAGTTAGGGTTAGGTACTAAGGGGGAAGGGTTAGGTTTAGGCACTAACCTGGAGGGTTAGGGTGCGGGGTAAGGAGGTTTAGTGTTAGGATACAGGAAAGGAGGGTTAGGGCGTGAACAGGGCAGGGTTACAGTAGTCACTGTTCCCCTGTCGGAATTGTCAGCATCGGGATGCCGCTGTCGGTCTATTGACAGACAGCATCCCTAAGTGCAGGTATTTTATACCCAACCCAGTAGCGCACGCAGGGGGGTTCTGAGTACCCAGAAACCCCCCCTGGCAGAGGGGAGAGCAAGCACTACCATGTTATTAAGCCCCACCCCTCGCATCAAATTTCCACGATGTGCGGGTCACTGGGGAGGAGGTGGAGCCAATATGATGCAATATAATCAGAATTGCATAATTTGGCTCCGCCCCCTCCCAACTGGTGTGTGTGTGTGTATATATATATACTAGAAACCCCCTTTAAAAATCCTGCATTTGCCCCTGCAACCCGTTTTAGAGAAGGACGCTATTCACACAGCCTCTGCGTCTTTGTACGCAGCAGCTGTGCAAAATTATGCAAAAGCCACAGGAGGTGTCTTAAAAAGTCACCCACTGCTGGCTTCTCTGATCCGCAGAAGGAGCCATCGGATCAACTGTGTGACCATCGGAAATCTGAGTAACCCTCAGCAGCTTAGTTGTGCTGGACATTCTATGCAACCTTAGGGTTGCTCAGGTGTCCCATGGTCGCCATGATGTTGATGATGTTTTCCCAATGCTGCATCTTCAGATGCAGGCAGTGAATCTGTGAAGCTGGCTGTGGGCGGCTTTTACAAAAGATGGGGCCAGTATGGCTGCTACAGGGCTTGGATTTACTCCAGGGCCTGGGTTGCCTCCTGGGCCCAGCTCTCCCCCTGCACCACACTACTACTACTAGGTGCGGGGCGGGCGCTCAACTCCTGAGCCCCCTGGGCGGCTTCGTCTTTCTTTGCAGTGTGCTGCTGCAAGCACATCTTCAGAATAGAACACCAGAGTTTAAATTTTAAGTTGCATCATTGGAAGCACACAGTGCAAAGTTTATAACAGATACAGTACAGTAAGAGCAAAATTATCGAAGTTTCAGCAACGTGAACCTAATGCTGCGACAACTGAATTACAAGCAAGAAGTGAAAATTGTAGAAAAATCAAATTCAAGTGTTATAATTGTCATAACATAAAGATCAGTCAGCCCTGGGTGTAACAGATAACCACAGAGAAGATTCATGGTATATTGATTCAGGTGCAACAAGACATTTCAGCTGGAATGAGGAATAATTCACTAAGATAAGTGAGTGTGATCCTATTAAAATCAAAGGAATATGCAATCAATTGCTGACAGAAACTAACATTGGGACAATTAAAGCGTGATTGAGGATTGGTTCAAGAATTAAAATCACAGACAGCTGAAATGTCTTCCAAGTACCAGAAATGGCAACAAATCTTATTGTAATTAGTGTACTAGTGCAAAGAGACCACAGGGTTCAATTTGCAAGAGGAAAGTGCTGAGAAACAAAGTGGCACAATCATCACTAAAGGCACAAAACACCAGCAATTGTATGTCTTTGATATACAGCACTGCTATGCAATGATGGCAAGTGTTGGAACTCTAGCATAGAAGAATTGGTCACCTTAGCTATGAGTGTTCAAAAGATGCAGAACGGGATGGTCACAGGAATGTCGGTTACTAACGTGTACTATATGAAGGAGAAATCAGAATTAGCAAAGAAAATTGCAGATTACAAAAAGACTCACAGAGAACTATGGAATAGAGCATTGAGTTGACATATAGTCCACAGCAAAATGGAGTTAGTGAACAAGCAAACCATACACTAACGGAGAAAGCAAGGTGTATGCTGAACGACACAAACCTAGAGAAATAGTTTGGGCAGAACAATACATGAACAGTTGCTCTAAAGGAAATAACACTAATTTAGAGCTGGTAAAAAAGAATGGCAAATGTAAAGCATCTGAGAACGTTTAGAAGCACTGCTTACATCCATATACCAAACAAAGGAGACACAAGCTAGATTCTAAGGGGTCTATTTACTAAGTTTGAGAACCACAGCTGTAGTGGAATTCCACAATCTGTAGTCTTTACTCTCATGACAATATCCAAGCTTTATGCACTTTAATGACTTAGGGGTCTATTTACTAAGCAGTGTTAGGAGACAGAGGGGTCTATTTACTAAGCAGTGTTAGGAGACAGAGTGAAAAGTGACAAGACAGTGATAAGGTGCCAGCCAATCAGCTCCCAACTGTCATTTTTCAAATACAGCCTGTGAGATGACAATTGGGAGCTGATTGGCTGGCACCTTATCACTTTCTTGTCACTTTTCAATCTGGGGTCTATTTACTAAGCAGTGTTAGGAGACAGAGTGAAGAGTGATAAGAAAGTGATAAGGTGCCAGCCAATCAGCTCCCAACTGTCATCTCACAGGCTGTGTTTGAAAAATGATAGTTGGGAGCAGATTGGCTGGACCCCTCTGTCTCCTAACACTGCTTAGTAAATAGACCCCTAAGTCATTAAAGTGCATCAAGCTTGGATATTTTCATGAGAGTAAAGACTACAGATTGTGGAATTCAACTACAGCTGTGGTCCTCAAACTCGGTCCTCAGAACTCCAAACAGGTCACGTTTTCCAGGTCACCCAGCAGGTGCACAGGTGTGTTCATTGCTCACTGACACATTTTAAAAGATCCACAGGTGTAGATAATTACTTGTGATTCTGTGAGGAGACCTGGAAAACATGCACTGTTTAGGGTCATGAGGATTGAGTTTGAGAACCTGTGAACTACAGGAAAGCATTTATCAAGTCAAGGGACGTTGTATTTAAAGAAAAGCCAGATTTTGACAAGCAGAGCAAGTATGTGACATTGGACATGCCAGCAACTGGAGACAACTATGAAGCAGAAACTACTAGCACGGTAATTCAACCACAACAAAGGTCATCAGATAGATCAAACATTGGCAAGCCACCCAAAAGTTATGATGAAAAGTTTGCAAATATTGCATTTTGTGTACCTCAGGAGGCCCAAGAGTTACAATCAAAGACTGACTGATGTGAATGGTAGTACTATAAGAAAAGATATTTTTTCAAGAATCAAGATTCCAAAGTATAAAGTTATCACACATTGATATTGACAGGGAACCGAACCCACCCGAATTTAGCATATCCGAGTCGGATCCAAGCAGGCTCGGAGGTTCCCACCTTACTCGGTTCCTGAAACCGAGGCAAAACCATAGAGACGGAAATCTCGCGGTTCGCGAGCTTTCGTCTCTATGATCAATGTAGTATATAAGGGACCACGCGACGGACGCCATTTCCACTCCGGCTGTGGAGACTGAACAGGGAGGGTGGGTAGTGTAGGGCTGGGAGAGGTGCTGGTGCTATCTGCTGTGTCCTGGGCTGGTGACTGCTGATCCATTCTGGTCTCTGGTCACGGTGCTATCACTGTCATTGTGCTGTCTGCTGATCCATTCTGGTCTCTGGTCACCATTCTGGTCATTCTGGTCTGCTGTCACTATCACTGTGCTGTCTGTGCTGATCCATTCTGGTCTCTGGTCACGGTGCTGTCACTGTCACTGTGCTGTCTGGTGATCCATCTGGGCTGCCTGCAGTGTCCTGGGCTTGTGATGTGTCCATCTCTGGGCCCAAGTTCTGGACTCCAAAAAAAGTAAAAAAAAAAAGAAAATCAAAGTGTCTTTTTATATTTTTCTGTGTGTGCATGCGTGTTAGGCTTAACCACAGTAGCGCACAAGAGCCAGCCAGCAACGCACGTTGCAACCTTGTGCTGCCCGACTACAGTCGTTCTTTAATAAAAAAAACAATAAAAGTGTCATATTTTTTTCTTGTTTGTGTGGGTGGGTGTTCGCCTTAACCGCAGTAGTGCACAAGATCCAGCCAGTAACGCAAGTTGCAACCTTGTGCTGCCTGACTCCAGTCGTTCTTTAAAAAAAAAACAATAAAAGAGTCATATTTTTTTTGGACCGGCCACTTTTCGTGTTTTGTGTTTTGGTTTTGGATCTGGATCTTTCTTCGTGTTTTGGATCTAGATTGGTTTTTGCCAAAACCACCCTTCCGTGTTTCGAGTTCTGGGTTTTGTGTTTGGGATCTGTATTTTTTTTAAAAAAAACAAAAACAGCTAAAATCACAGAATTTGTGGGTTTTTCTTCTCCTATGCTATTATTAACCTCAATAACATTAATTTCCACTAATTCCAGTCTATTCTGAACGGGAGGCAATCGGGAAGCCGACTGCCTAAATACCGGCAGCCGGCTTCCCGACTGTCTTATCCCGGCAAGGGTGAAATGCCGGGCGTCTAGATGTAGACGCCTGCATTTCCCCGATGCCGGGAGACCGGCGCCCGGCATCACGATCGTAGTGATGCCGGGCGCCGCGAGCGGACAGCCACGGGGGGGAGGGTTAGGTTTAGGGCTCCCGGGGGGGAATTAGGGTCAGGCACCCCCCCGGGAGGGTTAGGGTTAGGCACCCCCGGGGGGACTCAGGGTTAGGCACCCCCCCGGGGGACTTAGGTTTAGGCAGCGGGGAAGGGGGTGGTTAGGGTTAGGCACTTAGAGGGGGGATTAGGGTTAGGCACTTGGGGGGGAAGTTAGGGTTAGGCACCCCTAAGGAGGGTTAGGGGGGTTAGGTTAGTGGATACTTACCTATCCACGATCGGGATTTCCAGCAGTGTCGGGCTTCCGCTGCGTCGCACTCTGATCCTGTCGGGCTGCCGCTGACGGGAATCGAACCGCCGGCCGTATTTCATACCAATTCCATTCTGAACACCTCACAATATTGTTTTTAGGCCAAAAGGTTGCACCGAGGTAGCTGGATGACTATGCTAAGCGACACAAGTGGGCGGCACAAAAACTGGCCCATCTAGGAGTGCCAATGCAGTGGCAGACAGAATGGCAGTTTGAAAAACTAGGCCCCAAACAGTACATAATGCAAAGAACAAAGAGAGGTGGGGGCCTCCCACCCACCCTTATGTTGTATAAACAGGACATGCACACTTTAACAAATCAATCATTTCAGTGCCAGGGTCTGCCACATGACTGTGGGTGAAATGATTGGTCGTTTGGGGCCCCACAAAACAAGCTGGCAATTAATCTGTCCCTGCACAAACTGGCTCTACTGAGGCAAGTTGTTGTCCTCATCCTCCTCATCCACCGATTCCTCACCCTCTTCAGTGTTGTGTACATCCTCATCCTCACAGAGTATTAATTCGTCCCCGCTGAAATCCACCACCACAGGTCCCTCTGTACGTTCTGGAGGCTGGTCTCCCTGGAAGAGTTGATAATTCATTTTTATGAACATCATCTCCATATTTTGTGGAAGCAACCTCCTACGCCTTTCACTGACAAGGTTCCCAGTTGCCCTAAACACTTTTTTGGAGTACACACTGGAGGGGGGGCAACTCAGGTAAAATAGAGCCAGTTTGTACAGGGGGCTCCAAATTTCCTCTTTTTCCTGCCAGTACAGGTACGGACTATCTGACATGCCTACTTTGATGCTGTCACTGATGTAATCCTTCACCATTCTGTCAATGGTGACAGTATCATATGCAGTGACAGTAGACATGTCAGAAACTGTTGCCAGGTCCTTCAGTCCGGACCAGATGTCCAAACTTGGTCCTGCCTGCCCTGCATCACCACCAGCGGGTTGCTTAGGATACCTAAGTTCTTTCCTGGCAGCCCCAGTTGCGGGAGAAAATGAAGAAGGAGCTGTTGACGTGTCACGTTCCTCTTCAGCTGACAGTGTTTTCACCAGCAGGTCTTTGCACCTCTGCAGGTTTGTGTCGGCCGGAAAGAGAGACACCACATAAGCTTTAAACCTAGGATTGAGCACGGTGGCCAAAATGTAGTGGTCTGATTTCAACAGATTGACCACCCTGGAGTCCTGGCAAAGCGAATGAAGGGCTTCATCCATAAGTCCTACATGCTGAGCGGAATCGCTCCGTCTTAGCTCCTCCATCACTTTCTCCAGTTGCTTCTGCAAAAGCCTGATGAGGGGAATGACCTGACTCAAGCTGGCAGTGTCTGAACTGATTTCACGTGTGGCAAGTTTGAAGGGCTGGAGAACCTTGCACAACATGGAAATCATTCTCCACTGCGCTTGAGTCAGGTGCATACCCCGTCCTTTGCCTATGTCATAGGTGGATGTATAGGCTTGAACGGCCTTTTGCTGCTCCTCCATCCTCTGAAGCATATAGAGGGTTGAGTTCTACCGCATCACAACCTCTTGCTTCAGGTGATGGCGGGGCAGGTTCAAGAGTGTTTGCTGGCGCTCCAGTCTTCGGCACGCAGTCGCTGAATGGTGAAAGTGGCCAGAAATTTTTTGGGCCGCCCAAAGCGTCTCCTGCATGCCCCTGTTGTTTTTCAGAAAATTCTGCACCACCAAATTTATTGTGTGAGCAAAACATGGGATATGCTGGAATTTGCCCAGATGTAATGCTCGCACAATATTGGTGGCGTTGTCAGATATCACAAATCCCCAGGAGAGTCTAAGTGGGGTAAGCCACTGGGCGATGATTTCCCTCAGTTTCTCTAAGAGGTTGTCAGTGGTGTGCCTCTTACTGAAACTGGTGATACACAGCGTAGCCTGCCTTTGAACGAGCTGGCGTTTCTGAGATGCTGCTACTGGTGCCGCTGCTGTTGTTGCTGCATAAGGTGATACATCTACCCAGTGGGCTGTCACAGTCATATAGTCCTTAGTCTGCCCTGTTCCACTTGTCTGTGGTTAAGTTGACATTGCGTACAACTGCATTGTTTAGGACACTGAGGACACTTTTTCTGACGTACAGTCTCGGTATCACCTGCCTAGTGAAGTGGAATCTAGATGGGATTTGGTACCGGGGACGCACTACCTCCATCAATTGTCTAAATTCCACCGCACTAATGGCGGATACCGGATGTACGTCTAACACCAACATAGCAGTCAAGGCCTCAGTTATCCGTTTTGCTTCGGGATGACTGCTATCATGCTTCATCCTCATCACTAAGGACTGTTGGAGGGTTAATTGTTTAGTTAAAGCAGTGGTGTTCCTACTTCCTCTCTGGGATGATGAACGACTTCCAGCAGCAGCGGCAGCAGTAGGCGTAGCTATGCAGGATCCTCAGGAGGAATCCCGGATAGGAGAGTCAGTCATGCCAGTGACATGGCCTGCAGGACTACTTCCGATCCTGACTAAGGGGGAAATTAATGAGGAGGGAGTTGACGGTGTGGTTTGCAAGTGCTTGGATACAACAGGACAAAGAGATTTAGGTGTCCCTGGACTGCTTACGGTCCTAGCCAAAGTTTCTGAACTTGACAGTAACTTTTTATGAACGGGCTGCAGGTGACCTATAAGGGAGGATGTTCCCAGGTGGTTAACGACCCTACCCCTACTTATTTCACCTTTACATATAGTACATATGGCAAGACAGTTGTTGTCCGGATTTGGATAGAAATATTGCCAGACCAAAGAGGTGGAGTATTTGGTCTTCTGCAAAGGCATGACCGTGATGGGCTTTTTCATCCCACAGACAACAACTGTCTCCCCCGGAGCCTGATTTAATCAAACCACATCACCATCAGAATCCTCCTCGCCAACTTCCTCCTCAGCGCCAGCTACACCAGTATCCTCATCCTGTTGTACTTCAACATTGACATCTTCAATTTGCATATCAGCAAGTGGACTGTGGGTGCTCCTTCCAGTACTTGCAGAGGGCGTGCAAATGGTGGAAAGAGCCACCTCTTCCCGTCCAGTGTTGGGAAGGTCAGGCATCGCAACCGCCACCACACTTGGACTCTCCTTGGGGATTTGTGATATTTTCTTAGAACTCACAGTTCTTCTCTGTGATTTTGCCAGCTTAACTCATTTGATTTTTGTAGCAGGAGGAGGGTTTGCATCGTCATGTGAAGCTGAACCACTAGTCATGAACATAGGGAAAGACCTTAGCCGTTCTTTGCCACTCCGTGTCGTAAATGGCATATTGGCAAGTTTACGTTTCTCCTCAGATGATTTAAATGTTTTTTTTAAAGGTAATTCTCCTGAACTTTGTCATTTGGGATTTTATCTGCCCTCTACTATGACATTGGGCATCAACCTTGGCAGACGACGTTGATGGCATTTTATCGTCTATGTCATGACTAGTGGCAGCAGCTTCAGCACTAGGAGGAAATGGTTCTTGATCTTTCCTCTATTTTATTTTTATTGGACATTGTTTTGTCCTCCATTTATGTTATATTGATATATATGTGCGGCTAAGGCGCACACAAACACAGAAAAGAAGAATTAAAAAAAAATTTTGGAGTGCACTTTGGTGGTTACACCACCCTTTAACAGACTTATGACACAGGCGCACGCTTGGCACTGCTCCTTTGTAGATGCACGTGCAGCTACAGCGCACACAATTCACAACACAGAAAAGAAGAATTTTAAATTTTTTTTGGAGTGCACTTTGGGGGTTACACCACCCTTTAACAGACTTATGACACAGTCGCACACAGTGGCAACCCACAGCAATGAGAGCAGCCAGGAGGCCACTCCATAAATAAAAAGACACCCTGATTCAGAGCGAGCGCTCTGTCAGAGCATCCGGCTCTGAATCAGGGCCACAATTCACAACACAGAAAAACAGAAAAGAAGAATTTTTTATTTTTTTTGGAGTGCCCTTTGGGGGTTACACCACCCTTTAACAGATGAGCCAGCCGGCCCTTTACTCCACCCTTTAACAGACTTATAACACAGGCGCACGCTTGGCGCTGCTCCTTTGTTGATGCACGTGCGGCTACAGTGCACACAATTCACAACACAGAAAAGAAGATTTTTTTATTTTTTTTTGAAGTGCACTTTGGGGGTTACACCACCCTTTAAGAGATAAGCCAGCCGGCCCTTTACTTATGACACAGGTGCACGCTTGACGCTCCTCCTTTGTTGATGCACATGCAGCTACAGTGCACACAATTCACACACAGAAATAAATGTTTTTTTGCACTTGGGTGAAGCACCCCTGATGGACAGATCACCCCCTAGACAACACTACAGCACCCATTTAGGACTACAGCCTTTATGGGACACTGCACAACACAGCCCAGCCAGCCCCTATAGACTTTTGGAGTGGACACACCCCCTATGGACAACTGACTGCACAACACAGTCCAGCCAGCCCCTATGGACTTTGGAGGAGTGGACACAGCCCCTGTGGACAACAGCAGCACAACACAACACAGCCCAGCCAGCCCTAACTCCCACCCTCCCTCTTCACTGTCCACAGCCGGAGTAGAAATGGCGCCGACGCGGGGATTTTTAATAGAATCCAAAACCCGCGAGATCCGGAAGGTGGGATGATGACGTTTTGCCTCGATCTCAGTTCCGAGTCAGGCGGGGAAACCCGACCGGGCTCTGTTCCCGGCTCGGATCCGGGGGTGCTTGGGGGTTTCAGATTTCAGAAATCCGAACCGGCTCATCCCTAATTTTTTTCTTGTTTGTGTGGGTGGGTTTTCGGCTTAACCGCAGTAGTGCACAAGATCCAGCCAGTAACGCAAGTTGCAACCTTGTGCTGCCTGACTCCAGTCGTGATCAATCGTTACTCTGGGGCCAAGTTCTTCTGGAGCTGACAAAAAATATAAATCATCATTTGTCGTTTTTTCTAATATTTTTGTGTGTGCGCACGACTGCACGTGTGTGTGAATTTTGTAACCGCACCTTGGCTACACTATTGGTGATTGTGACACTGCTTCTAGACTGCAGAAAAAAATATGGAGGGCTGTCACATGACAGGAGAGCAAGGCCAAGAACCACATGTTGTAGCTGCCGCCAGCATTGCAAGGCCGTCAACTTCCTCGACCTCCTTGGCCCATGCCCCAGCGCTTAAGTCATGCCATCGATATGGTAAAGCAGGTTTTACTGAAATTAAGAAAAAAAAATTGAAAATATATTTGACTTTAGATAAACAAAAAATTGGCATTATGCCATTTACTACACGAAGTGGCAAGGGTAGGACAAGGCCTTGGCCTTCTTACTTTATGAAGAAGACTGCTGATTCTGATAGCCCTTCTGCTTGTAGTAGTAGTGGTGGTGGTGGTCCATTTAAAAATGTGAAAGTTGTTAAGACAGCTCCGGAAAAACCAACTGTGTGCCCTGGGAAATCGAAATCACAAATCCCCAAGGAGAGTGCAAGTGTGTCCACGGTTGCCATGTGTGAGCCCGACCTAAATACTAGTGTACTGGAGGATCCTCCAAGTTCCAACATTTGTGTGCCCTCTGTAAATATGGGGAAGGGCAGTCAACATCTTGCACACGTAGTCATTGAGGATGCTTCTGTGGAATTGCACATGGAGGAGGAGGATATTTTGGTGGATGAAGGCGCTAAGGATGATGAGGATGTTGGTGTTGGTGATGAGGATGTTGATGCCGAGGATGTCCTTTGTGTAAACAAGGCAACAGCTGTTGCCCATGGTTTGAAAAAGCCAAAGCCCATTGTTATGCCGGGACAAAAGACAAAAAAATCTACCTCTCACGTGTGGAATTATTTCCATCCCGATCCGGACAACAGTTGTCAAGCCATATGTGCCCGTTGTCATGCAAGAGTGAGTAGAGGGAGGGACCTAAACCACCTGGGAACCTCCTCCTTATTACATCACTTGGAGCGCATTCATCAAATATCAAAGTGTACTTTGCCAAGTTCCAAAACTCAAAACGTAACAAGTCCAGTGTCACCTACCTGCTCCCTCTCTGTGAGATCCAAGTGCCTTCGATCTCCAACACCAACACCTGCATCATCGACATCCTCATTCATCATCGGGAGTAGTCCTGCTGCATCCAATGTTGGTATTCCAACTCCTCTCCTATCCGTGATTCCTCAGAAGGACAGTTGATGACTACGTCTGTTGCTACTGCTGTTGCTGTCAGTGGATCTTCATCCCAAAAGGGGTTCAGGAGGAAGACTACTTGTAGTGTATCCTCTAAAAAGCAATTTACTGTTAAACAATCGTTTGCAAGGGCAAACAAGTATGACAGCAATCACACAGTTGCACAGCGGATTACTGACGTCATAACAGCTATGCTGATATTAGATATGAGTCCAGTATCCGCCATTACTGCAGTGGGTTTTCAACAGTTAATTCAGGTCCTGTGTCCTCACTAACAGATCCCTTCTAGATTCCACTTTGCTAGAAAGCAATTCCAAATCTGTACAAGGACATTAAAAAAAAACCTTATTAATATCCTCAGAAATGCCGTTGTACCCACTGTACACTTGACCACTGATATGTGGACAAGTGGGACAGGGCAAACTAAGGATTACATGACTGTGACAGCCCACTGGGTAGGTGTATTGCCTACAACAGCAACAGCAGCAACATCTACCAAAAGACAGCTGATACAGAGGCAGGCTACTCTTTGTATAACTGGTTTCACTATGAGGCATACCGCTGAGAACCTCTTAGAAAAACTCAGGGAAATTATTGCTAAATGGCTTACCCCACTTGGATTCTCCTCGGGATTTGTGATTTCAGACAATGCCACCAATATTGTGAGAGCATTACATCTGGGCGAATTCCAACACATCCCATGTTTTGCTCACACAATTTGGTGGTGCAACATTTTTTTTAAAAATGACAGGGGCGTGCAGGAGATGCTCTCCGTGGCACGCAAAATGTCCGGACAGTTTAGACATTCGGCAACCGCTTGTCGAAGATTGCATGACCAGCAGGTAGAGTTAAATTTACCCTTCCATCAGCTGAAGCAAGAAGTAGTAACTTGGTGGAATTCTACCCTCTATATGCTTCAGCGGATGGAGGAACAGCAACAGGCCATCCAGGCCTACACAGCGGACTATGACATAGGCCGTGGAGGGGGAATGCACCTTACTGAAGCGCAGTGGAGAATAATTTCCGTGTTGTGCAAGGTTCTCAAACCCTTCGAACTTGACACACGTGAAGTTAGTTCAGACACTGCCAGCTTGAGTCAGGTCATTCCTCTCATCAGACTTTTGCAAAAACAGCTGGAGAAACTGAAGGAGGAACTGAAACGGAGCGATTGCGCAAAGTATGTCGGACTGGTGGATCAAGCCCTTGATTCACTTCACCAGGATCCAAGAGTCGTCAATCTATTGAAATCTGAAAAATATATTTTGGCCACCATTCTGGATCCTAGGTTTAAGTCCTACCTTTTGAGTTTTTTTCCAAAAGACCAAAATCTAAAACTATGTTAAGAGCTGTTGGTCAAAAAATTGTCAGCTGCAGCCGCATGTGAAACACCTTCATCTCCTCCTTCAGTTTCAACAGCTGCCAGGAAAAAACTAAATTTTCCTTACAGAATGCCTGCTGGTCATGCATATCAGTCACCAAAAAATGACATCTGGTCCGGCCTGAGAAAACTGCGTACTAGTGACACGTCTTCTACCGTGACTATGTGTGATATGGTCTCCATTCACAGAATGGTGGAGGACTATTTCAGAGATAACATCCTAATAGACATGTCAGACAGTCCCTTTCAGTACTGGCAAGAAAAAGAGGCAATTTGGAGTCCCATACACAAACTGGCTTTGCATTACTTAAGTTGCCCACCCTACAGTGTGTACTCCGAAAGAGTTTTCAGTGCAGTTGGCAACCTTGTCAGTGATCGGCGTAGGAGGTTACTTCCTCAAAATGTGGAAAAGATGATGTTCATTAAAGTGAATTACAAATTCTACTAGGAAGACGTCGACCAACAATTACATCAAAAAATGACAGAGGCGCCTATGGTGGAATCCAGCGGGGATGAATTAATATTGTGTGAAGAAGAGGATGTACACACTGATGGGGATGACGAGGACGAGGATGATGACAACTTGTAATGTAAAGCCAGTTTGTGTATGGGATTATTTTCTTTTCCATGCCCAAAGCACATTGGCAGCTTGTTTTATGGGGGTCCAAACAAACCTGTCATTTCAGCCACAATTGGCAGTCCTTGTCGCTGAAATGATTGGTTTGTTAAACTGTCCTGTTTTGTATACAATATAAGGGTGGGTGGGAGGGCCCAAGGACTATTCCATCTTGTACCCTTTTCCTTTCCATTATGTGCTGGTGGGGCATTGCTGCCTGACATTTTAAATTAATGTTATGGTTGGTTTAGGAACCAATGATTTATTTTTAAATTTATTAATTTTAGCCAGGGGCTGCACCCAATGAATTGTTTTTAAATTAATTTATGATTAATTTAACAGCCAAGGGCTGCACCCAATGAATTGTTTTTAAATTAATTTATGATCAATTTAACAGCCAAGGGCTGCACCCAATGAATTGTTTTTAAATTAATTTATAATCGATTTAACAGCAAGGGGCTGCACCCAATTAATTGTTTTTAAATTCATTTATGATCAATTTTACACCTGGCTGTCACTGTCATCGGTGTAGCTGTGCAGGGGTGCTGTGCTCCTGTCTGTCGAGGGGTTGTTGCCCAAAATAATAAACATTTTTTTTTTGAGTGCGTGTCAGCCACACCTGTCAGCGGCATAGCTGCGCAGGGGTGCTGTGCTGCTGTCTGTCAAGGAGCTGCATGAATATTGCAATGAAAACTTTTTTTTTTAAGTTATTGGGTTACAAAATGTTTTTTTTTTAATCTTAAACATAGCAGAAATGTTATCCTAGCAGCTTATAAAGTTATATGCTCTAAAAAACTAAAGCCTATAGTTGTAAAAAAAACTAAAGATTAATTCAGCCAAAAGAGAGACTGACACCATGGCTAAACATAAGAGTCACCTTCTGGGTGTGAATTGTCTCATTTGCATGGGGAAAGCACAACCCTCAGATGAGATGGATCTCAGCCAGTGGACAACATTGAAATCACCATTAAAAAGTCACAATGGAAGACTACAGTGTGGAGAATCTTTCTTCGCAGTCAGGAAAGGCCTCAGAGAACATGAAAAAAGATGCTCCAGGTGCTGAACTTCAAGGGATTTCTCCATCATGTTCTGCAGTATGGAAAGCTTTCATTCACATGCTTTCTATAAAGCAGTTCAAAGTTACAGCCTTCAAAGTGTCTGTTAATTCCTGGCAAAGGTGGGTGTTATATATAGCAAAAGATTATTACAAGCAAAGGATTCAGCTGTCCGGAATCTGTCTGGGACTTCATGGATCGTATTTGGCCTGAATGCTCTAAGACATCCAGTGATTCTGTCACTGTGTTCTGTAGCCCACTTTATTCCTACCTGAATCGCAAACTGAAATACGGAATAGTAAGCACAGACAACATGGAGGCCTTTGTTATTCCGCTGCCTGCATGCCAACCAATACTTCCCAGACTACACCCAGGTCTCGATAATGACCATCCCCTTCTGTTGTTAGGCCTTCTTCTTCCAAACCATCCATCCTGGACTTCCTGTCCAAAAAGGGTGAGCAGGGTATAGAAAGAGGAGTTAGATGTCCCCGATGACATTTTTTTTCTTCTATCATAGATGATGTGGAGAAATAAGAGCTTCAGATGTTGGACTTGGAACAGGGGCTCCCACCTATTTGGTTTCCATCCAGAAAACAGCTCTAGGCCTGATTCAGACCCAGTCCCAAGCGCTGAGCACTCGCAACCGGGTCGATGGTGGCCCAGAGCATATGCGCACAATGGAGCCGGCTCCGTCGTGTGCATGCGCGAGACCCGGATAGCGACGGGCAATCCTGTCGATGTTGAGTGACAGCACGCCCCCTTTGGTGGGCGAGTCAGGGGGGTGGCTGCCCAGACGGAGGCGTTCCCATGAGAACGCCCCCACTGACATCACTAGTGATGTCAGTGGGAGAACTTTCGGCTCTGTTTGAGCCGAAAGCTCTCTGGGGCTTGTGGCCACGAGACCCTACCACCCACAGCTATGCGAGCGGCCAGGAGGCCATTCTAAAAAAACAATAGCCCGTCCCTGATTCAGGGCCTCTGTTCCTCAGGAACTGTCTATGTCTGAGCTGATAGGTAGGTAGTCTCTGTCTGTTGGTAAAAACCCTTCAGGAGATGGCACCCTAGGATAACAACAACTATAATAATAATGTGTCCACTGATAACCAGCCTGAAACAGCAACATACCTGATATGGCCAAGTCATCATAACATGACACCCAGTTTGCAGCCTCCTCTTCCTTATGACACTAATCCAGTTGCCATGGTTGATTAATAAGCCATGTGTGGTCCACCCAATATTTGGCCTTCTACATTCTAAGTTTCTAACATTCACATATCTAAGAGAAGTGGACAGTGGGAACAATGGCAAATTTGAAGGCAACTAACTAACTCTGTTTTTTTCCCTGTACAGGTCGGAAAATTCTGTTACAGAAAAGAAGGTTTGCAAAGGATTATTTAAGTCAATTGTCTATTTATTTTTGGAAAGCACGCTTCCTGGTCCCTTTCTGGGATGAAAAAACTCAACTGCCAGCAAGCAGGCATGGCGGAGCCGCATAACGTAATACTTAAACCTTAGGTCTGAAATGTTGCATTTGCTGCTCAGTTCCGCTTGTTCACAATATATCTCATATGGTTAAGTGGACAGTGGGAACAACGGCAGTTTGAAGGACAATAACTATGTTTTTTTTATGTCCCTCTACAGGTTCGGAAATGCCAGTTTATAGAAGATTTGCAAAGCATTATTTAAGTAATTTGTTTATTTATTTTTGGAAAGCACACTTCCTGGTCCCCTTGTTAGCTGTGAGGTGGTCAAAATTGACTGGAAACGAGTGGAAATAAATGTTATTGAGGTTATTAATACTGTAGGAACAAAAAAAGGCAAATTATATGTGATTTTAGCTGGTTTTTTTATTTATTTTTAAGAAAAAATCCAGATCCAAAACCAAAACAAAACACGAAAACAAAACACGGAGGTGAGGTTTTGGCAAAACCAATCCAGATCCAAAAGCAGGGGAGATTCACATCCAAAATCAAAACCAAAACACGAGGGTCGGTGCACATCTCTACTTATGACACAGGCGCACGCTTGACGCTGCTCCTTTGTTGATGCACGTGCAGCTACAGTGCACACAATTCAGAAACACAGAAATAAATGTTTTTTTTGCACTTTGGGGGAGCACCCCTGATGGACAGATCACCCCCTGGACAACACTACAGCACCCCTTTAGGACTACAGCCTTTATGGGACACTGCACAACACAGCCAGCCAGCCCTATAGACTTTTAGAGTGGACACAGCCCCTATGGACAACTAACTGCACAACACAGTCCAGCCAGCCCCTATGGACAACAGCAGCACAACACAGTCCAGCCAGCACCTATGGACAACAGCAGCACAACACAGTCCAGCCAGCCCCTATGGACAACAGCACCACAACACAGCAGCGCCAGCCCCTATGGACTTTGGAGGAGTGGACACAGCCCCTATGGACAACAGCAGCACAACACAGCCCAGCCAGCCCTAACTCCCACCCTCCCTCTTCACTGTCCACAGCCGGAGTGAGAAATGGCACCGACGTGGGGAGCTTTTATAGGATCCAAAACCCGCGAGATCCGGAAGGCGGGATGATGACGTTTTGCCTTGATTTCAGTTCCGAGTCAGGCGGACTCGGTTCCCGGCTCGGATCGGGGGGTTCGGATTTCAGAAATCCAAACCCGCTCATCCCTAATTCAAACATTGAGTTTTACGTGTTTGTGTCAGAGTATTTCTGGCCTCAGCTTATGCAGGCTGGCTAGCTTGTGTGTGGAGCGCACTTTGGGGGTTACACCACCCTTTAACAGACAAGCCAGCCGGCCCTTTACTTATGACACAGGTGCACGCTTGGCGCTGCTCCTTTGTTGATGCACGTGCGGCGACAGCTATTGTTGAAAGCAAAATGCCAGGTGCCACGGTCCCTCAATCTGCATATAGTCATTTCCTTTACATGTAGTTACTCTCAATAGGGAGACTGTATAGTTTCTTGTGACTCCCTCTGCTGTAAACCTGATTATACGGGATCTGTCATGGTTACGTCTATATTTGCCTGTCCTAGATTGGCATAGCTCTCCACTTCTATGCTGGGAATCACGGTGTCACAAACAGTGCCTGCACCCTTGTGCCCAACTAAGCAGCCATAAGCTATTGATACCTGCTCTTTGGCTGCTCAGTGCAGGGGCAGAACTATGGGAGACAATGGAGGCACCTGCCGCCAGGTGCTAGCACCAAAGGGGCACCTTCTCCGTTGCCCACAATATATTCTGCCCACTTAGGGCTGTAAATATGTACACGGAGTATACCGTCACGGCCGCCCAATACATTGCACCTCTTTCCGGCACATGAGAAGCCACCATACAATATACTAGTGGAGGGCTCCGTGTCAGACCATCAGCTGCCGCTTCCGTCTATCTATAGCCTGTCCCCGCTCATTGGTGTCACTGCCCCTCAGCAGCTTCTTATGCCAGTGTGACACATACGGCGCCCCCCTCACCCACAACTGCCGGTCCCACGTTCCCCTGGCGGCAGTCCTAGCCATGAACCTGTGCAACAGTCCCAGCACCCCCCTCACCCACAACTCCTTGTCCCACTCCTCCCTGGTGGCAGCTCTAGCCACAGACCTGTGCGGAGGGCCCGAGCATAAGCGCGGCTGCAGATCTTCCAGGACCTGGATGTTAAGAAGGATGCACCAGATAGAGCTGCGAGTAAGAGGGCATGGAAGGCGGGGGCCTGGGGCACCAGTGAGTGAATATGGGGGCAGATCTTTGGTGAAGTAATCTTCCCGGCATGTGAAGTAGGCGGCAGTAGACTGGGAATTTTGTGATTTGTAGTCCCACCACAGTGGCAGTCTTATGGTGCATACACACGGTCAGACGAACAACAAACGATGAACGATGAACTACGAACGATAAACGACGAACGATTTGGACGATTTTACCAACGATTTCATGAACTACGAACGATTTTTGACAGTATTAAAATGAATGAAAATCGGCCAAATCTGACTGAAAACATATCAGATGTCAGATATCGTTATCTGACAAACGGGAACGCACATCGTTCATCGTTGCAGGGACACATGTCAGATGTTGATCGACAGCTCACCCCGTTTTGTAGGCGGGTAGGAGGGGTGGCTGCACAAACGGAGGTGTTCCCGAAGGAACGCCTGCCGATTGGGGGTGGCCTGTTGACATCACACATGATATCAGTAGTGGACTTCCTGCTCTATTAGAGCAGGAAGTCCACTTGGGCTTGCGGGAGCTGATACCCTACCACAGGGTCTCGTCGCAAGCCCGATGGTCATGATAATCGCGACCATCGCCAGGCCGCTCGCACAAGCTGTGGGTGGTCAATCACAGCTTTACGAGCGGCGTGGAGGCGGATTTAAAAAATATATAAATCTGCCCTGATTCAGAGCGAGTGCTCGCAAATAGTGAGCACCTCTGAATCAGGCCCTCAGTTATTTAGGTAATCTAATGCTAGTGAAAAGAGGGCCTGAGTCAGTAAGGAATGCACATGAGAATTCGCACACTGATTTTTGCATCCTGCACATGTGTGTGCATCGCAGTGCACATGTGCGAACCAGTCGCTGCGATGAGCAAGCAATCGCAGTAAGCGCACAGTCTCAGCATAAAGTGATTGGCAGGAAGTGGCCATTTGGGGATGGTGAAACGCAGGTGTGCCAGTACGTTTCAATGCCGTTACAGGGGCATGCAGAAAATTAGCCAATGTGATGGCATACGCAACCTGAGCTCTCACTGCGTGCAGGAAGTTTAGCTGTTTGTGAGTGAGGTCAGGTCATCCACAACTATGCGTATATGTCCGATGGTTCTCGATGTTACCGATGTTTTTGCTGTATTGTGGCTGTGAGTAAAGGTAAGGGGGCGGCTTTGTGTAGTGCTGGTCATCTGCATCTTGTGCTGTGGCAGCAGTGCAATCGCATTAATTTACATAATTGCGCAGCGGCCGGGTGCGTGCGTGTGCAAGCTTGTGATCCGCGCTGAATCAGGCCCAGAGCCTTGAAGAATCCATAATCAGCTCTAGAATGTAGCAACTAATAAGCTGTAAAGTAGCGCAGAACATAATGGGCCTGATTCCGTATAAATTGCTAATGCGATCGCAGCTCCGTAATCACATGCAGTGCTGCTGCGATAATATGCTAATGTTTGCAATCGCACAGCCGGCATAGAGACGCCCACTACCGCTTTCTCACATCTACAATACCTCGCAGCCCTGCGCACACATCAGTAACATCGAGTAACATCGCCCCTCATGCACAATTACAGCAGCTCTGACCAAGAAATTACAAGTCTCAGTAAGTACACAAACTGCGTATGCCATCGCAGTGGCTAATTTATGCACGGCCATGTAACGGCGTTCATACAAACTGGCACACCTGCGTTTCTCTGACCACTCCCCCGTCACCACCCCGAAACGCTGACATCCCGTCACTAACTCTGCGATGGCGTTCTTTCTGTGTGTGTGATCGCAGTGTGACCGCAATGCTATCATGCGCACTGTGGTGCATATGCATGCGCAGTACGCACCATAGACCGATATGTGTACGCGGTTACATTTGCGATCCATGCTGGATCAGGCCCAATAGTCAGTAGCTGATATAAGTAACCACACATTCAAGTATGTGCAATTAGAATATTCATAAATGCATGAGGACTATGGGGCCTATTCATCACACAATAAATGGCCAGTAACCATGAGGAAACACTATTATTCCGCATATTTAGGTTACCGGGCCATTCATCATCAGGGGCCCGAATAGGAACACCTGATATTCAGCAATCTTCCAATACTGAAAGTTTTCGGAGTTTGCTTGCAGGAAAAAGCGCCAACTCCAGGGATGCGAAGAGAGATCCGAGCAGATCCCTCTGCCCCCCCCCTCGCTACCTCCCCAGTGGCACCATTATCATACGCAGCGAGTTTTGTCACTCATTGTGAATGATAAAACTCATTGATAAATAAGGTCCTTTATCTTTCCATAATATAGCAGACAATGTAATCACAGAGATCCGGGTCACTATCACTAATACGCTTCTGTGGAACATTGCATTTATGTGCCTATCGCCTAATTTGGAGATAGTATTCGCTTATACCCCCTTCCCCCTAGATGCCAATTCGGACATCACTGGTAATGCATTTGGATCCATTGCTCTACTCCTTTAGCATTGCCTGGGCCTCTCACCTCTGGGCCCCATAGCAGCCAAACCATTTGCTGATGTGTCAGGGGCCTAAGACAGGCTAACTGCAAGTTTTCTCAGTAGACCTAAAAACAAGAAAACTGATATGCATATGACAAAGTCTTCCACCACTATTACTGCCTCATGTAATTGTAAATGTTACTATTAGTTCCTTTATGTAATGCAGCATTTTAGCCTCAGTGGCCCTTTAAGTCATGTTGTATCCATGACAACAGCACTAAAACATTAGTCATCAAAGGTTGTCATTGTGACATCACTTGTGATTGTTCAACCTGGCTGAGAGCTCTGGAGTCTTATGACATAACAGCCAGACCACTGAGGAGCATAAGACTTTAGTTGCATTACTTTATTTCTTTATTGATTTAATTAGTTAGTTATTTATACTTATATTTATATTATTTTATATTATACTTAGCATTAGATATAGGCATTAGGATAAGTTGTATTTATATTTCTTTATATTTATATATATTTCATTTCATTTATTATATTATACTTAGAATTAGATATAGGCAGTAGGATAAGTTTTATTTATAGTTTGTTATATTTTATATTTTTATATTTATATTATTTTCTACTTAGAATTAGTTAGTATTAGTTAGTATTTTATTATATTTTCTATATTTTTTACTTTCTAGATAGATTTTAGTTTTATTTAGTTTATTTAGGACTTATACTCTTCAGTCTTTGTTGGTTTAGAGTGACAAGCAGAACTATGGACAGTGGGTAAGTACCATAAGCAAGTCACCACAATAATAACCTATAGGGTGATTAGTAATGGGGGTCACGCTGGTAAGGGGATATAAATAATGTATATGTGACTGTGCACATAGTAGAGTCAGATATTATGCAGACATACAATACCACTGATGTCTGCAGGCCAGTATAGAGGGTACAGATTTGTAACTAAGGGGTCTGTTTACTAAGCCTTGGGTGGAGATAAAGTGTATGGAGATAAAGTACCAGCCAACAAGCTCCTAACTGTCATTTTTCAAACAGAGCCTGTGACATGGCAGTTAGGAGCTGATTGCTGGTACTTTATCTCCGTCCACTTTATCCCCATCCAAGGCTTAGTAACTAACTTTGTTATAGTTTTAGATCTAATATTCTCTTTAAAAAAATAAATATAACAAATGTACTCAGTCAAGGAGCCAATATGATCCTCACAATTATTCCACATGCAAATCGTCATCTTCTGGGACAAAGTATATAAATAAGATTAAAGCACATTTACAGAGGAATTACCTGCTTTGTGGGGGGCTGCAGAGTTTCTTTCCACCTGCAAAACTATTTGGATTACTATTGGCACTTAGGAGAGGCCACTAATTGGGGATTGCTATTATACTATCAGTAGGATGACATTATAACCTCACATTATAACAGTTATCACTATGCACATATTAGCCAGAACTACAAACCTGCAAAAGTAGCTGCATCCCAATTTTATGGCATTTTCCAAAAGCGGTATGTTACCCTCATGTGCTGGGCGCATACAAAATACAGCAAACAATGAAGTGCAGAGGTGCATTTAAGGATGCTACACAGTATCCATTATCTTTCATTTGAAAATACTGTAATTGATCATTATTATCATATATAATAGAGAAAACTTTCTAATCACAGGACACCAGCCGAGTTACATCCTGCTAAGAGGAGGAGAGTAGACAGCAGCCAAAATTCCCTGTCTACTTTCCTCGGACAGGAGAGAGAGGCTTTCTGTGAATTACTGGGTAAGGCTTATTCTCTTATTATTTATTATCACTTACATATAATGTCGCAGGGTGCAATTCACTATTGATGCTAAATGATCAGTATTTACTGATAAACTCTACTTAGACCTAATAGTTTGTAGAATCCAATCTTTCCATTTTTGGGTGATGGATGAATTTTACCAACTATTGGTTCTTCCAAGTGGAGTTTATCAGTGACTACTGGGCCTGATACAGGGAAGGACAGAAGTGCAGAGCGGCCCACAAGCGGCTGTGCACATCCCTCCATCTCTGATACATGTGTCAGGCAGAGTAAGCTCAATGGGTGCAAAGCACTCAGCAAACCCCTATAAAGCATGGTGACAGAGTAAGCTCATCCCAGCACAATGGGTACAAAGCATTCAGCAAACCCCTATAAAGCATGGTTGTAGAGTAATCTCCTCCCAGCACAATGGGTGCAAAACATTCAGCAAACCCCTATAAAGCATGGTGGCAGAGTAAGCTCATCCCAGCACAATGTGTACAAAGCATTCAGCATACCCCTATAAAGCATGGTGGCAGAGGAAGCTCATCCCAGCACAATGGGTACAAAGCATTCAGCAAACCCCTATAAAGCATGCTGGCAGAGTAATCTCCTCCCAGCACAATGGGTGCAAAACATTCAGCAAACCCCTATAAAGCATGGTGGCAGAGTAAGCTCATCCCAGCACAATGTGTGCAAAGCATTCAGCATACCCCTATAAAGCATGGTGGCAGAGTAATCTCCTCCCAGCACAATGGGCACAAAGCATTCAGCAAACCCCTATAAAGCATGGTGGCAGAGTAAGCTCATCCCAGCACAATGGGTACAAAGCACTCGTCCAAACCACAATAAAGCATGGTGGCAGAGTAATATCCTCCCAGCACAATGGGCACAAAGAATTCAGCAAACCCCTATAAAGCATGGTGGCAGAGTAAGCTCCTCCCAGCACAATGCGTACAAAGCATTCAGCAAAACCCCCATAAAGCATGGTGACAGAGTAAGCTCATCCCAGCACAATGGGTACAAAGCATTCAGCAAACCCCTATAAAGCATGGTGGCAGAGTAATCTCCTCCCAGCACAATGGGTGCAAAACATTCAGCAAACCCCTATAAAGCATGGTGGCAGAGTAAGCTCATCCCAGCACAATGTGTACAAAGCATTCAGCATACCCCTATAAAGCATGGTGGCAGAGGAAGCTCATCCCAGCACAATGGGTATAAAGCATTCAGCAAACCCCTATAAAGCATGCTGGCAGAGTAATCTCCTCCCAGCACAATGGGTGCAAAACATTCAGCAAACCCCTATAAAGCATGGTGGCAGAGTAAGCTCATCCCAGCACAATGTGTGCAAAGCATTCAGTATACCCCTATAAAGCATGGTGGCAGAGTAATCTCCTCCCAGCACAATGGGCACAAAGCATTCAGCAAACCCCTATAAAGCATGGTGGCAGAGTAAGCTCATCCCAGCACAATGGGTACAAAGCACTCGTCCAAACCACAATAAAGCATGGTGGCAGAGTAAGCTCCTCCCAGCACAATGCGTACAAAGCATTCAGCAAAACCCCCATAAAGCATGGAGGCAGAGTAAGCTCATCCCAGCACAATGGGTGCAAAGCATTCAGCGAAACCCCTATAAAGCATGGTGGCAGAGTAAGCTTATCCCAGCACAATGCGTACAAAGCATTCAGCAAACCCCTATAAAGCATAGTGGCAGAGTATGCTCCTCCCAGCACAATGCATAAAAGCATTCAGCAAACCCCTATAAAACATGGTGGCATAGTAAGCTCATCCCAGCACAATTGGTGCAAAGCATCAGCAAACCCCTATAAAGCATGGAGGCAGAGTAAGCTTATCCCAGCACAATGGGTACAAAGCACTCACCAAACCCCAATAAAGCATGGTGGCAGAGTAATCTCCTCCCAGCACAATGGGCACAAAGCATTCAGCAAACCCCTATAAAGCATGGTGGCAGAGTAAGCTCCTCCCAGCACAATGCGTACAAAACATTCAGCAAAACCCCCATAAAGCATGGAGGCAGAGTAAGCTCATCCCAGCACAATGGGTGCAAAGCATTCAGTGAAAGCCCTATAAAGCATGGAGGCAGAGTAAGCTTATCCCAGCACAATGGGTACAAAGCATTCAGCAAACCCCTATAAAGCATGGTAGCAGAGTAAGCTCCTCCCAGCACAATGGGTGAAAAGCATTCAGCAAACCCCTATAAAGCATGGTAGCAGAGTAAGCTCATCCCAGCATAATGGGTGCAAAGCATTCAGCAAACCCCTATAAAGCATGGTGGCAGAGTAAGATCATCCCAGCACAATGGGTGCAAAGCATTCAGCAAACCCATATAAAGCATGGTGGCAGAGTAAGATCATCCCAGCACAATGTGTGCAAAGCATTCAGCAAACCCCTATAAAGCATGGCGACAGAGTAAGCTCATCCCAGCACAATGGGTACAAAGCATTCAGCAAACCCATAAAAAAGCATGGTGGCAGAGTAAGCTCCTCCCAGCACAATGGGTATAATGTAAAGCACTCAGCAAACCCCTATGAAGCATGGTGGCAGAGTAAGCTCCTCCCAGCACAATGTGTGCAAAGCATTCAGCAAACCCCTATAAAGCATGGTGGCAGAGTAAGATCATCCCAGCACAATGGGTACAAAGCACTCACCAAACGCCTATAAAGCATGGTGGCAGAGTAATCTCCTCCCAGCACAATGGGTGCAAAGCATTCAGCAAATCTATATGAAGCATGGTGGCAGAGTAAGCTCCTCCCAGCACAATGCGTACAAAGCATTCAGCAAAACCCCCATAAAGCATGGAGGCAGAGTAAGCTCATCCCAGCACAATGGGTGCAAAGCATTCAGCAAACTCCTTTAAAGCATGGTGGCAGAGTAAGCTTATCCCAGCATAATGCGTACAAAGCATTCAGCAAACCCCTATAAAGCATGGTGGCAGAGTAAGCTTATCCCAGCACAATGGGTACAAAGTAGGGGTGTGCACCGGCCACTTTTCGTGTTTTGTGTTTTGGATCTGGATCTGTCTTCGTATTTTGGATCTGGATTGGTTTTGCCAAAACCACCCTTCCGTGTTTTGGGTTCTGGGTTTTGTGTTTTGGATTTGTATTTTTTTGAAAAAAAGCATAAAAACAGCTAAAATCACAGAATTTGTAGGTTTTTCTGCCCCTATGCTATTATTAACCTCAATAACCTTAATTTCCACTCATTTCCAGTCTATTCTGAACACCTCACACCTCACAATAGTGTTTTTATGTCCAAAAGGTTGCACCACGGTAGCTGGATGACTATGCTAAGCGACACGAGTGGGCGGCACAAACACGTGACCCATCTAGGCGTGATACTGCAGTGGCAGACAGGATGGCAGTTTGAAAAACTAGGCCCCAAACTGTACATAATGCAAAGAAAAAAAAGAGGTGCAAGATGGAATTGTCCTTGGGCCCTCCCACCCACCCTTATGTTGTATAAACAGGACATGCACACTTTAACAAACCAATCATTTCAGCGCCAGGGTCTGCCACATGACTGTGGCTGAAATGATTGGTTCGTTTGGGCCCCCACAAAACAAGCTGGCAATTAATCTGTCCCTGCACAAACTGGCTCTACGGAGGCAAGATGTCATCCTCATCCTCCTCATCCACCGATTCCTCACCCTCTTCAGTGTTTACATCCTCATCCTCACAAAGTATTAACTCGTCCCCACTTGAATCCACCACCACAGGTCCCTCTGTACGTTCTGGAGGCTGGTCTCCCTGGAAGAGCTGATAATTCATTTTGATGAACATCATCTTCTCCACATTCTGTGGAAGCAACCTCCTATGCCTTTCGCTGACAAGGTTCCCGGCTGCACTAAACACTCTTTCAGAGTACACACTGGAGGGGGGGCAACTCAGGTAAAATAGAGCCAGTTTGTACAGGGGCCTCCAAATTGCCTCTTTTTCCTGCCAGTACAGGTATGGACTGTCTGACATGCCTACTTGGATGCTGTCACCGATGTAATCCTCCACCATTCTGTCAATGGTGACAGTATCATATGCAGTGACAGTAGACATGTCAGAAATTGTTGCCAGGTCCTTCAGTCCGGACCAGATGTCCAAACTTGGTCCTGCCTGCCCTGCATCACCGCCAGCGGGTTGCTTAGGATACCTAAGTTTTTTCCTGGCAGCCCCAGTTGCGGGAGAAAATGAAGAAGGAGCTGTTGACGTGTCACGTTCCGCTTCAGCTGACAGTGTGTTCACCAGCAGGTCTTTGCACCTCTGCAGGCTTGTGTCGGCCGGAAAGAGAGACACCACATAAGCTTTAAACCTAGGATCGAGCACGGTGGCCAAAATGTAGTGGTCTGATTTCAACAGATTGACCACCCTGGAATCCTGGCAAAGCGAATGAAGGGCTTCATCCACAAGACCCGCATGCCGAGCGGAATCGCTCCGTCTTAGCTCCTCCTTCACTTTCTCCAGCTGCTTCCGCAAGTGCATACCCCCTCCTTTGCCTATGTCATAGGTGGATGTATAGGCTTGAATGGCCTTTTGCTGCTCCTCCATCCTCTGAAGCATATAGAGGGTTGAGTTCCACCGCGTCACAACCTCTTGCTTCAGGTGATGGCGGGGCAGGTTCAAGAGTGTTTGCTGGCGCTCCAGTCTTCGGCACGCAGTCGCTGAATGGCGAAAGTGGCCAGAAATTTTTCGGGCCACCCAAAGCGTCTCCAGCACGCCCCTGTCGCTTTTCAGAAAATTCTGCACCACCAAGTTTATTGTGTGAGCAAAACATGGGACGTGCTGGAATTTGCCCAGATGTAATGCCCGCACAATATTGGTGGCGTTGTCAGATATCACAAATCCCCAGGAGAGTCTAAGTGGGGTAAGCCACTGGGCGATGATTTCCCTCAGTTTCTCTAAGAGGTTGTCAGCGGTGTGCCTCTTACTGAAACCGGTGATACACAGCGTAGCCTGCCTTGGAACGAGCTGGCGTTTCTGAGATGCTGCGACTGGTGACGCTGCTGCTGTTGCTGCGTAAGGTGATACATCTACCCAGTGGGCTGTCACAGTCATATAGTCCTTAGTCTGCCCTGTTCCACTTGTCCACATGTCCGTGGTTAAGTGGACATTGGGTACAACGGCATTTTTCAGGACACTGAGGACACTTTTTCTGACGTTTCTGTACAGTCTCGGTATCGCCTGCCTAGTGAAGTGGAATCTAGACGGGATTTGGAACCGGGGACACACTACCTCCATCAATTGTCTAAATCCCACTGCACTAATGGCGGATACCGGACGCACGTCTAACACCAACATAGCAGTCAAGGCCTCAGTTATACGTTTTGCTTCAGGATGACTGCTGTCGTACTTCATCCTCCTCGCTAAGGACTGTTGGAGGGTCAATTGTTTAGTAAAAGTAGTGGTGTTCCTACTTCCTCTCTGGGATGATGAACGACTCCCAGCAGCAGCAACAGCAGCAGCGGCAGCAGGAGGCGTAGCAATGCAGGATCCTCCGGAGGAATCCGGGATAGGAGAGTCAGTCATGCCAGTGACATGGCCTGCAGGACTACTTCCGATCCTGACTAAGGAGGAAATTGACGAGGAGGGAGTTGACGGTGTGGTTTGCAGGCGCTTGGATACAACAGGACAATGGGATTTAGGTGTCCCTGGACTGCTTACGGTCTTAGCCAAAGTTTCTGAACTTGACAGTAACTTATTATGAACGTGCTGCAGGTGCCATATAAGGGAGGATGTTCCTAGGTGGTTAACGTCCCTACCCCTACTTATTCCACCTTTACATAAGGTACATATGGCAAGACAGTTGTTGTCCGGATTTGGATAGAAATATTGCCAGACCAAAGAGGTGGAATGTTTGGTCTTCTGCCCAGGCATGACCGTGATGGGCTTTTTCATCCCACGGACAACAACTGTCTCCCCCGGAGCCTGATTTAAACTAACCACATCACCATCAGAATCCTCCTCGCCAACTTCCTCCTCAGCGCCAGTTACACCAGTATCCTCATCCTGTTGTACTTCAACAGTGACATCTTCAATTTGCATATCAGCAAGTGGACTGTGGGTGCTCCTTTCAGCACTTGCAGGGGGCGTGCAAATGGTGGAAAGAGCCACCTCTTCCCGTCCAGTGCTGGGAAGGTCAGGCATCGCAACCACCACCACACTTGGACTCTCCTTGGGGATTTGTGATATCTTCTTAGAAAGCACAGTTCTTCGCTGTGCTTTTGCCAGCTTAACTCTTTTGATTTTTTTAGTGGGAGGAGGGCTTCCATCGTCATGTGAAGCTGAACCACTAGTCATGAACATACTAGGGATCGACCTTAGCCGTTCCTTGCCACTCCATGTCGTAAATGGCATATTGGCAAGTTTACGTTTCTCTTCAGCTGATTTAAATGTTTTTTTCAAGGTCATTTTCCTGAACTTTGTCATTTGGGATTGTATGTGCCCTCTATTATGACATTGGGCATCGGCCTTGGCAGACGACGTTGATGGCATGTTATCGTCTATGTCATGACTAGTGGCAGCAGCTTCAGCACTAGGAGGAAGTGGTTCTTGATCTTTCTCTATTTTATTTTTATCGGAGAAAGTTTGGTCCTCCATTTATGTTATATCGATTTGATATATACGTGCGGCTAAACACAGAAAATATTTTTTTATTTTTGCTGGAGAGTAGAGCACTTTATGGGTTACACCAGCCTTTAAGAAATGAGCCAGCCGGCTCTTTACTTATGGGACACAGGCGCACGCTTGGCGCTGCTCCTTTGTTGATGCACGTGCAGCTACTGCGCACACAATTCACAAACACAGAAAATATATATTTTTTTGGTTTGGAGTGTATTTTGGGGGTTACAGCACCCTTTAACGGTCAAGCCAGCTGGCCCTTTACTTATGACACAGGCGCACGCTTGGCACTACTTTGTTGATGCACGTGCGGCTACTGCGCACACAATTCACAAACACAGAAAATAATTTTTTTTTTGGTTTGGACTGGAGTGTACTTTGGGGGTTACAGCACCCTTTAACGGTCAAGCCAGCCGGCCCTTTACTTATGACACAGGCGCACGCTTGGCACTACTTTGTTGATGCACGTGCGGCTACTGCGCACACAATTCACAAACACAGAATATAATTTTTTTTTTGGTTTGGACTGGAGTGTACTTTGGGGGTTACAGCACCCTTTAACGGTCAAGCCAGCCGGCCCTTTACTTATGACACAGGCGCACGCCTGGCACTACTTTGTTGATGCACGTGCGGCTACTGCGCACACAATTCACAACAGAAAATAATTTTTTTTTTGGTTTGGACTGGAGTGTACTTTGGGGGTTACAGCACCCTTTAACGGTCAAGCCAGCCGGCCCTTTACTTATGACACAGGCGCACGCTTGGCACTACTTTGTTGATGCACGTGCGGCTACTGTGCACACAATTCACAAACACAGAAAATAATTTTTTTTTTGGTTTGGACTGGAGTGTACTTTGGGGGTTACAGCACCCTTTAACGGTCAAGCCAGCCAGCCCTTTACTTATGACACAGGCGCACGCTTGGCACTACTTTGTTGATGCACGTGCGGCTACTGCGCACACAATTCACAAACACAGAAAATATATTTTTTTTTGGTTTGGACTGGAGTGTACTTTGGGGGTTACAGCACCCTTTAACGGTCAAGCCAGCCGGCCCTTTACTTATGACACAGGCGCACGCTTGGCACTACTTTGTTGATGCACGTGCGGCTACTGCGCACACAATTCACAAACACACAAAAAATATTATTTTTTTAGCACTTGGGGGGAGCACCCCTGATGGACAGAGCACTCCCTGGACAGAGCACCCCATTAGGACTGGGACACTGCACAGGACTTTGGAGTGGACACAGCCCCTATGGAGAACTGACTGCACAACACAGTCCAGCCAGCCCCTATGGACTTTGAAGTAGTGGACACAGCCCCTATTAACAACTGCAGCACAGCACAACACAGCCAGCCCCTATGGACTTTGAAGTAGTGGACAACAGCAGCACAGCGCAGCACAGCACAGCACAGCACAGCACAGCACAACACTACTCTGCACTACACTACACAGCCCAGCCAGCCCTAACTCCCACCCTCCCTCTTCACTGTCCACAGCCGAGTGAGAAAATGGCACCGACGCGGGTACCTTATATAGGTTCCAAAACCCGCGAGACTCGGAAGGCGGGATGATGACGTTTTGCCTCGATTTCAGATCCGAGTCAGGCGGGAAAAGTCGAACCTGACTCGGATCTGCCTCGGATCGGGGGGGCTCGGGGGGGTTTGGATTTCAGAAATCCAAACCCGGTCACCCCTAGTACAAAGCATTCAGCAAACCCCTATAAAGCATGGTGGCATAGTAAGCTCATCCCAACACAATGCGTACAAAGCATTCAGCAAACCCCTATAAAGCATGGTGGCAGAGTAAGCTCATCCCAGCACAATAGTTGCAAAGCATCAGCAAACCCCTATAAAGCATGGAGGCAGAGTAAGCTTATCCCAGCACAATGGGTACAAAGCATTCAGCAAACCCCTATAAAGCATGGTGACAGAGTAAGCTCATCCCAGCACAATGGGTGCAAAGCGTTCAGCAAACCCCTATAAAGCATGGTGGCAGAGTAAGCTCATCCCAGCACAATAGTTGCAAAGCATCAGCAAACCCCTATAAAGCATGGAGGCAGAGTAAGCTTATCCCAGCACAATGGGTACAAAGCATTCAGCAAACCGCTATAAAGCATGGTGGCAGAGTAAGCTCATCCCAGCACAATGGGTGCAAAGCGTTCAGCAAACCCCTATAAAGCATGGTGGCAGAGTAAGATCATCCCAGCACAATGGGTACAAAGCACTCACCAAACGCCTATAAAGCATGGTGGCAGAGTAAGCTCATCCCAGCACAATGGGTACAAAGCATTCAGCAAACCCATATAAAGCATGGTGGCAGAGTAAGCTCATCCCAGCACAATGGGTGCAAAGCATTCAGCAAACCCCTATAAAGCATGGTGGCAGAGTAAGCTCATCCCAGCACAATGGGTGCAAAGCATTCAGCAAACCCATATAAAGCATGGTGGCAGAGTAAGCTCATCCCAGCGCAATGGGTACAAAGCATTCAGCAAACCCCTATAAAGCATGGTGGCAGAGTAATCTCCTCCCAGCACAATGGGTGCAAAGCATTCAGCAAACCCATATAAAGCATGGTGGCAGAGTAAGCTCATCCCAGCACAATGTGTACAAAGCATTCAGCAAACCCCTATAAAGCATGGTGGCAGAGTAAGCTCATCCCAGCACAATGGGTACAAAGCATTCAGCAAACCCCTATAAAGCATGGTGGCAGAGTAATCTCCTCCCAGCACAATGGGTGCAAAACATTCAGCAAACCCCTATAACGCATGGTGGCAGAGTAAGCTCATCCCAGCACAATGTGTGCAAAGCATTCAGCATACCCCTATAAAGCATGGTGGCAGAGTAAGCTCATCCCAGCACAATGGGTACAAAGCACTCACCAAACCCCTATAAAGCATGGTGGCAGAGTAATCTCCTCCCAGCACAATGGGCACAGAGCATTCAGCAAACCCCTATAAAGCATGGTGGCAGAGTAAGCTCATCCCAGCACAATGGGTACAAAGCACTCACCAAACCCCTATAAAGCATGGTGGCAGAGTAATCTCCTCCCAGCACAATCGGCACAAAGCATTCAGCAAAGCCGTATAAAGCATGGTGGCAAAGTAAGCTCATCCCAGCACAATGGGTTTAAAGCATTCAGCAAACCCCTATAAGGCATGGTGGCAGAGTAAGCTACTCCCAGCACAATGGGTATAATGTAAAGCACTCAGCAAACCCATATAAAGCATGGTGGCAGAGTAATCTCCTCCCAGCACAATGGGTACAAAGCATTCAGCAAACCCCTATGAAGCATGGTAGCAGAGTAATCTCCTCCCATCACAATGGGTACAAAACATTCAGCAAACCCCTATAAAGCAAGGTGGCAGAGTAATCTCCTCCCAACACAATGGGTACAAAGCATTCAGCAAACCCCTATAAAGCATGGTGGAAAAATAAGCTCCTCCCAGCACAATGGGTACAAAGCATTCAGCAAACCCATATAAAGCATGGTGGCAGAGTAAGCTCATCCCAGCACAATGGGTGCAAAGCATTCAGCAAACCCCTATAAAGCATGGTGGCAGAGTAAGCTCATCCCAGCACAATGGGTGCAAAGCATTCAGCAAACCCATATAAAGCATGGTGGCAGAGTAAGCTCATCCCAGCGCAATGGGTACAAAGCATTCAGCAAACCCCTATAAAGCATGGTGGCAGAGTAATCTCCTCCCAGCACAATGGGTGCAAAGCATTCAGCAAACCCATATAAAGCATGGTGGCAGAGTAAGCTCATCCCAGCACAATGTGTACAAAGCATTCAGCAAACCCCTATAAAGCATGGTGGCAGAGTAAGCTCATCCCAGCACAATGGGTACAAAGCATTCAGCAAACCCCTATAAAGCATGGTGGCAGAGTAATCTCCTCCCAGCACAATGGGTGCAAAACATTCAGCAAACCCCTATAACGCATGGTGGCAGAGTAAGCTCATCCCAGCACAATGTGTGCAAAGCATTCAGCATACCCCTATAAAGCATGGTGGCAGAGTAAGCTCATCCCAGCACAATGGGTACAAAGCACTCACCAAACCCCTATAAAGCATGGTGGCAGAGTAATCTCCTCCCAGCACAATGGGCACAGAGCATTCAGCAAACCCCTATAAAGCATGGTGGCAGAGTAAGCTCATCCCAGCACAATGGGTACAAAGCACTCACCAAACCCCTATAAAGCATGGTGGTAGAGTAATCTCCTCCCAGCACAATGGGCACAAAGCATTCAGCAAAGCCGTATAAAGCATGGTGGCAAAGTAAGCTCATCCCAGCACAATGGGTTTAAAGCATTCAGCAAACCCCTATAAGGCATGGTGGCAGAGTAAGCTACTCCCAGCACAATGGGTATAATGTAAAGCACTCAGCAAACCCATATAAAGCATGGTGGCAGAGTAATCTCCTCCCAGCACAATGGGTACAAAGCATTCAGCAAACCCCTATGAAGCATGGTAGCAGAGTAATCTCCTCCCATCACAATGGGTACAAAACATTCAGCAAACCCCTATAAAGCAAGGTGGCAGAGTAATCTCCTCCCAACACAATGGGTACAAAGCATTCAGCAAACCCCTATAAAGCATGGTGGAAAAATAAGCTCCTCCCAGCACAATGGGTACAAAGCATTCAGCAAACCCCTATAAAGCATGGTGCCAGAGTAAGCTCATCCCAGCACAATGGGTACAAAGCATTCAGCAAATCCCTATAAAGCATGGTGGCAGAGTAAGCTCCTCCCAGCACAATGGGTATAATGTAAAGCACTCAGCAAACCCATATAAAGCATGGTGGAAGAGTAATCTCCTCCCAGCACAATGGGTACAAAGCATTCAGCAAACCCCTATGAAGCATGGTAGCAGAGTAAGCTCCTCCCATCACAATGGGTACAAAGCATTCAGGAAACCCCTATAAAGCATGGTGGCAGAGTAAGCTCCTCCCATCACAAAAAGATTTAAACTGTAATAAGACAAGAATCACTTGCAAAGTTTTGTTTAGTATGCTACATTACTTTATGTATTACATTTATAGCATAATGAATACTATTATATGGGTAGTTATGCAGAGGCATCACTTACCTTGGTTACACTTGATGCGGGTGGTCTGAGTCATCGATCCCGAAAGGGTGCGTGGCTTTGCAGAAAGGGGCGTGGTCTCACCCATGAAGCCACACCCCTCATGTGTGCCGATCTAGGGGGCGTTACTGTCTCTGCTATTTTGGTATCACCCCCTTCGGATGGTGTCACTGTCACCAAGTGCGGCCCGCACCCCTTTGTGACGCCAGTGTAGCTATGTAGAAAGGCAGTTACCTATAAACCAATAAAATTCTGTAATTTTCCCCACTAGATCCTGCAACATTATTACATTTCATGCTTTTCATTTCAGAATTACCTACAATCCAGCATTTTCTCAGGAGGAATAAAAAAATGTGGATGTCCGACAAGGTATTTCCTTATTATTATGAGCCAGTACTTTTCTCACTATACAAATAGTTTATAGGGGATTCAAACTTCATATGTTTTTTAGTGTTTGCTTTATTTCTCATTATGGAAGTTCCCCATGTCGCTTCCAGTAATGTACCTCTCAACATATACCAATGACTGTCTCTTCTGACATAAGGATCATTGTGTCTAAGGTAATCTCAGAGGCATGCGAAGAGATGAGGTGCCCTCATAGTAAAGCACCCCCCATACCAGTGCTGGCTGTGCTTGTGCCCATGTAGTGCCCCTCCCCATACTTGCTCCTCGGCTGTACGGCCATCTTTTCAGCAATGTATCTGGCACAGTGGCCGAGTCTTTGCTATCTGTTGTGAGTGCTCCTTCTTTCCTGATATGTTGCAGGAAAGATACTTCTATTGGATGACCTGTACCCATTATAGACCCGCCAATGATGTTTCTGCATCATGCTCATACACTTACTTACCCTACATTACTTCATTTGAAAGTCGTGAGTATTAATAAATGCGGATTGTGATAAAAATGCCCCATATTATGAATTGGTGGGGGCACTATTGTGTGGCATATTATGAATTGGTGGGGGCACTATTGAGTGGCATATTATGAATTGGTGGGGGCACTATTGTGTGGCATAGTATGAATTGGTGAGGGCACTATTGTGTGGTATATTATGAATTGGTGAGGGCACTATTGTGTGGCATATTATGAATTGGTGAGGGCACTATTGTGTGGCATATTATGAATTGGTGGGTGCACTATTGTGTGGCATATTATGAATTACTGAATTGAATTCAAAAGGGTATAAATAATAATCAGTGATTCTATGTACATATTTAAATGCATCTCAATAACTATGTTTCAGATTTAGCAATGCATCGCACCCAAAATGTTGCCCTTCAAAATTATAATGTGCCCTCCTTGGTGGTCAGCACCCTGCCAAACAAATCCTAGAGTGGGTACTACTAGACCACATTTAGATCCTCCAAAACTACGCTTCCAAATCCCATAGCCATGTTATAAATTTTATTCCCAACAGTGGACAATGGTACCACTGATGTATATATACACGCATTTCTCCATCTAATAATGAATCTGCTATTTCTATTCTAGTACTTACTGGCGATGGCCCTTATTTATTTCATGAGGGCCGGTCTCACTGAGGATGAATACACCGTCGGCAACTTTTACTGCGCACTGTAAGTATTTTACCTCATTGATTTATGAAATGAGACCAGAATGCAAAATGTTCCAGAAGAACTGACTAACCAAGTCAGGGGTTATTTACTCATCTAAAAATAATTTACTGTACTTCCAGACAATAAAGTTTCCTGAGTTCAAACTAAACATCCCAAATTATACCGTAGCTATCAGTGTAAGGACGTAATAATGTACTGGCCAGTCTAAAATGTTATCACTGATTATCGTGGCAATATAAATGTACGTATCACAGTGATTCAACAGCAGCACAGATGGTGTAATGGTTAGCATTACTGCCTCACAGCACTGAGGTTGTGGGTTCAATTCCCACCACGGCCCTGTGTGGAGTTTGTATATTCTCCCTGTGCTTGCGTGGGGTTTCCTCCGGGTACTCCGGTTTCCTCCCACACTCCAAAAATATACTGGTAGGTTAATTGGCTACCAACAAAATTAACCCCTAGTGTGTATGTGTGTGAGCGTGTGATAGGGAATATAGAGTGTAAGCTCCACTGGGGCAGGGACTGATGTGAATGGCCAAATACTCTCTGTAAAGCGCTGCGGAATATGTGTACGCTATATAAATAACTGGTAATAATAATAATAATAACAACAGTGATTTATCACCTTGGCAGGTGAGCAAGAATACTCAGCTGCCATGGAGAAAACAATCCAGAGCTGTAAAAGTTAGTTATCACTCTAGAGACCTCCAGGTCATCAGTATACCTGAAAGCATAATGTAAAAATACAACATTATCCCCAAAAAATACTATTTATTTCTGGGGGAGGAACGATATGCCCATTCTTTTAAAAAGATCAAGGTGATTCTTTCTGTTACTGCCATCCTGAGATGGCGCTAACAAAATAGGAATAATTTTGGATAGTTGATAAATGATAGCTGAAGAAGAAATGATCTATGGAAATCTCATTACTAAATTGTGTTCAGTAAAGAAAGGCCCTTTACACCATTATGCCCAGAAAGGCTCTACCCTTCCACACCACAGTCTATCCATAGTCTTGTACTTGGCATAAAAGGACGTGTGGAAAACATGGTAGGTCCTGTGTAATACTGGTAATTTAAACATGTTTGCAGATGTGATGCTTATTATTACTGTATTCTTCTGTTTCTGTAGCTTTCTGGCCAATCAAACCGAAGAAGATGAACTGTTTTACAAAAGAATGTACGATGACATCGCTAAGGTGTATCCACGAAGGTTCTTCCTGAAGAAAAAAGATGCATTTTGGGCCAGGATCCAGCGCCGCACATACGTGGCTCCAGAACAGCTGTAAGAGGTGTGTAATGTAGTAGATTAAGTTCATGGGTGAGAATGTCATGGACCACACTGGGAGTAATGTTACCTACACACTATACAATACATTGGGGCGATTTGTCAATAATCGGGTGATCGTCCTGATTTATGATATAGTGTGTATGAACGATCGTTTTAGCGTTTTACAGATAAAATAGTTAGAAAACATCCAGAAACGCATTCCTTCCATTATCCGATCTGTCAGTCAAGAACGAAAATCTCAGCCTCATTTTCCCAATATTACCACCATTGATAATTATGTAATGATGACTAAACCCCTATGTCCCTGACAAGTTGAATTATAATTTTATTTTTGTATGTTTTTAGGTGACGAGAGGGGACGATCACTGGGCATGGAAAAGGGAAAGAAATATCCACCTAGAAGGGGCCATAAGGTACTATCTGCCCCGGAACGCCATACCTGAGGTCCCCAGGAATAGTATCACAGGACCACCTCCTGTGAGAGCAGAGGGACGCCCAGCTGCCAGCGTCCGCCTTGCCGAGGTGCCACAGAGGAGGTGGAGTGGAGGCTGCCACTGCGCATAAAGGACCACACTGGCGAGCAGAGGCGGATTTAAACATCATGGGGCCCTAAGCAAGACACCGATTTGGGGCCCCACTTCCTCAAACAATCCGTCTTGCAAAGGATCCGGTGTGGTCTGAAACGCGTTAAGCCTGGCGTATTATTTATCTGACTCCGGGGGACAATTGCTGGTACCGCACATCATCGCAGGTGGCAGGGACAGAGTCCAGAACTACACCCACACCACCATTCCCTATTATCAGCTGCGGGACTGTAAGATGGGGACTGACGTGCTCCTGTGTTACCACTAAGGAGTATTTTATACTGTACAAAACGTCTTTATATTGTAAGTGCACTGTGTGAGTAAATGTGATATTTATGTCTCTGCACTGTGGTTTGTTTCTGTTCTTTTTTTTTCCATCAATACATTTTTATTGAATATATTGCAAAATATTATGGGGGTACAAAAAAGAGAAAAGGGAAAACATACATAAAATAAATTATAAAGTGGGGGTGGGGTTACAGTACATCCATAGACATTAGACAAAAACTTAAAACCATAAATACAAACAATAAGTATTATGGTCCGTCTGTGGGGGCTCATTCAAACCAAAAGGAGGACTCCGAGGATTTAGAGAAGGCCAGGATAGGGGTGCACCTCTTCCATCTGTAACATGCCAGGGGTGCCTTTTCACAGTGGGAGATGAAGTGGCAGGGGTAGAACTATGGGAGACAATGGAGGCGCCTGCTGCCGGGCTCCAGCTTTGAAGGGGGCACCTCCTCCATTGTCCACAAAATAGTCACCCCACTTAGGGCTGTAACTATGTACCCAGAGTGTACCGTCACGGCTGCCCAATACATGGCACCTCTTCCCAGCACCCGAGAAGCCACCATACACTAGTGGAGAGCTCTATGTCAGACCATCAGCTGCTGCCTTCATCTATCTATAGCCTGTCTGCATGCAAATTGCTACATTACAGTGTCAGCGGCTGTGACGGGGGGGGGCACCACATTATAACTTGCCCCCGGACGTCTGGGATGAACTTACGCCACTGTGAAGTGGCTATAGAATAATCAACCTCTCTCGTTTCCATTTCAAAATGGAATTGTGTTTTTGTTACAACTTTGGCAAATGGGGGAGGAGAAGGGGATTTCCAGGGCTGAGCTATAGTAGCCTTAGCAGATATCACAATATGACCGAGAACATAACGGTCAGATTTAGGGACAGAGGCAGAATACCAGTGGAGAAGAGCGAGGGAGGGGTTCAGAGTTAGGGTTAGACCCAGAACATCTTTAATAAGAGTAAAAACGGGCATTCTCCAACTAAACACCGCGCACAATTGAATAGCTCCGGGAGCTATCTCCCGGCGCTATTCACATCGCATAGAATAGAATCGTGCCCTATAAAAGGTTGTGTTCAGCATTGTGAATTAGTTACAACTAAATACATATATGCTTTAATGGACTTTATGCAAATTCAACTGCTTTGCTTTCCCGACTTTGTTACACAGGCTTGTCTTTAAAATCCAGCATGTACGTTCCTACTTCATTCAGCAATCCCACAAAAACAATATACAATTTCCACACAAGCGCATTTACCAGAATGGAAAAGGACATTTACTTGGCACATCATCCAAAATAAACAAAAAAAAACCATTCTACTGCTACTACCAATATTGTTTAATCAAATTCGTTTTTGCAACAGATTTCCATAACAGTGCAGCCTTTCAATTCACTAGGAACTAGCATCATTGATGAGAGCCATAAAAATAAGCTTGCTTAAACAGCAATGATATGTGGTTATATATTCAAGTACCTCAGCTATGCCACTGTCCGCTCTTGAATGTATAGCACCAGAGAGAATATACAGGAGACATTATTATAACACAATGTCAGCTAGCTCTTGTACTCAATAGCCAGCACTTGCACAAAGACTATAAAATAGATTACGTAGATCTGTCCGGGAATATACTGTTGTTGGGTCACACAAGATTCAGCTGTACAGCAAGCATCCTCCATCAATAGATTAATTGGTGATACTATGGCTAATTCTCAGAAATACAGTACAGGGTATTTAAAATCCTGAAGCTTAAATTGCTAATTCATTGAAAACGGTTAGTAAGTGCACAAAATGCTGGAGTACCTCCAGCAGCTGGCTGGAGGCTGACCACAAAAGTGCTGTAGTCACAGCAGTTCCGCCTTTGCTTGTCTGTGTCTCGCCCCCGGCAGCCTGCGTACACACCTCAGGGCCGGATTAATTGGGTGGGTGGAGCTGTATACAGGAAAAAAAAATGCCTGTCAGTTGTCTACTGAGGCCCCGCCCCTAACCATAGGCTTCACTCCTCCCGTGGGACGCGACCCCCCCTCCGCTTTCTTCTTCCCCCACAGGGATCATTGGCAAGTTAGGAGCCTTAGGTCCCCCTGTCACCTGCATGTCCATCTTCTCAGATCCCCCACCAGAGAAGCTCTGCCTCTACAGCTTCTCGCCCCCAGGCTCCAGCTCTCCTCTCCTGCTCCCATTGGCCGGGCTGCGTGCAACTGTGACTGTACTGCACAGAAGATTACAAGCAATGTGAGTGAGACAGCGCTGCCCTACTCAGGTGCCTCAGCCCTTCCTCCTGTAATTTGTCCCACCGTCCTCTTTACCATCTTTCCTATACCCCCTTTCCCATATATGTGCCTCTACCCCTTCCTATATGTTGCTGTGCTCTTTGCCATCTTTCCTGTGCCCCTTCCCCATATATGTGCCTCTGCTGCCTCCCAATATCTGTGCCTCGCTTAGACTAATATTTTTGCCCCCTCTTTATATGTCCTCCTGCCTTTTCCCATATTTCCTATGTCTGTGGAAATAACTGGGCATTTGCCCTTTCCCCACATTTGTGCCTCTGATCCCCTCATATATGTGCCTCTGTCCCCTCCCTATCTATGCTCCTGTCCTCTTATACCCTGTGTGCCTCTCCCCACATTTGTGCCTCTGCCCCCTCCCTCCATATCTATACTCCTGTCCTCTTATACCTCTCCCCATTTGAGCCTCTGCCCCCTCCCTCCATATCTATACTCCTGTCCTCTTATACCCTGTGTGCCTCTCCCCATTTGTGCCTCTGCCCCCTCCCTCCATATCTATACTCCTGTCCTCTTATACCCTGTGTTCCTCTCCCCATTTGTGCCTCTGCCCTCTCCCTATCTATACTCCTGTCCTCTTTTACCATGTGTGCCTCTCCCCATTTGTGTCTATGCCCCCTCCCTCCATATCTATACTCCTGTCCTCTTATACCCTGTGTGCCTCTCCCCATATGAGCCTCTGCCCCCTTTATCCACGTGTGCCTCTGCTCCCTCATTCAATGGCTGCTGATCAGAAGAGACTGAACGGAGGAGCGACCATCAGGTAAGCACAGCTTTCATTTATTAAGCCATTATGGATTTTTCTCCAATTATTCAAAATTTTCAAATATTTTTTTTTAACCACTTGCCTGGATTGGTCACATCAGATGCAACCACACCAGCTTGACTTTCCCTGAGATGGTCACATCTAATGTGACCATTCAGAAATGCTCACTGGGCACTGTTGGATGTTAATGTTCCAGCAGCTGCCAATCTCAGAGGGACTTCCCGGCCCCTCTGCACCCACAGCTCAACCCCAAATTTATCCAGATCACTACTGACCACAGTAATCGGGCAATTCAAACACACTCCCCACCTGGTGCTGGGGCTGATTCAGACCCGCTTGCGAGCGCAGGACGCTTGCAAGCGGGTCGATGGTGCCGAATTGCGCATGCGCACGATGGAGGGAGTTCCGTCGTGCGCATGCGTGAGACCCGAATAACGACGGCCAAGCCGTCGTTATGGGTCTCGCACCAAAGGGGGCGTGCTGTCGATGGTGAGTGACAGCACGCCCCCTTTGGTGGGCGTGCCGGGGGCGTGGCTGCCAGACGGAGGCATTCCCATGGGAACGCCTACCGTCTGAGTCCGGCCCCACTGACATCACTAGTGATGTCAGTGGGAGTGATTTGGCTCTGATAGAGCCAAAATCACTCCAGGGCTTGCGGTCACCGAGACCCTACCGCAGGGTCTCGTCGCAAGCTTGATGGTCGCGATGGTCTTGACCATCGCGACCATCATCATGGACGCTCGCTATAGCTGTGGGTGGTAACCCACAGCTATGCGAGCGTCCATGAGGCCGCTCCGAGTTGAGGGAGGAGGGCCCTGATTCAGAGCGAGCGCTCTGGTCAGAGCGTTCGGCTCTGAATCAGGCCCACTGGCCACAGTGATCAAGCAGGGTTGGCTGTATTTCCCCTTCGTGCTAGGGACCTGGAAGTGACGTGAGTGAGGGCGGAAGTGCAGTTCCTGCCCATGACAGCCAGCTAAAGAAGTACTTTGTTCCCACTTACACAAGTTTGTTGTCCCCTCGCAGGCTCGCTGCGCTCGCCACATGGTTATATTCCCCCTCTGTGCCCACTTGGATGGCAGGGAATGACGCTGGACACTGGCTGATGACGTCAGGGTCCTCTCCGTGAAGCTGATTTAGACATTACTGATCAAGCAGCCCAGCATCTCCCAGCAGCTGCAGTGTAGCCGCAGCTCCACTCTGCCCCCAGTGTCCCAATGTGACCATGCAGCTAGCCCAGTGTAACTCTCACCAAGCAGCTCCTCTCCCATATGTGTGTGTGTACTGTATACAGTATATGTGTATGCAGACTGCTGCCCTCCAGCCCCCACACACACATACTTGGGCTGACAGTGACGGGCTGTTGTGTTATGTGTGACGGTCAGTCCGCACATGTGCATTACACTTTCACCTGCCCGGTGCACAGAAATGCCTGCAAGGCTTAACTGAAGCTGGAAAGACTGTTGCTAGGTCCTCAATGCCTGCTATGGGGACCGCATCACTATTGCCATGTATAGATGGCTCAGGCGATGCAGCGATACGCTAAGCTTACCGCTGTTTGTTAAATACTAAAAAGAGACCATAACCCTGTTAGTAAATGCTAAAGGGATTATGTTTTGTTGTTAAATGGGGCCCTATAATGTCTCTTTTTCTGAGAAATGTCCAACATTTTATTTTCCTCTTATAATGTTTTGTTTATTTTAGTGTATGTACTGAGACTGACATCCCTATTAGGACACTAATTGTTCATCTGTGCTGGTCGGTCTGTGCGCGAGATCTCGCAATCTCTATTTAAGGATAAGCCGTAGCTTATGGGCCAGTGCTCTGGACTTGCCCCCCATACTAACAGTTGCCAGCCAGCCCCTGCTCCAGCTTATTGCATTATGGGCCGGATGCACTGTACTCAAAAATGCTGTGGAACCACCAAAAATGCCACTTTCGGAGGTTTGACCACATTCCCCATATGTACCAAGCTCCGGAAAGCAAACCTCTCCAAAGCTTGTACCCGATAGGGAATGATATCTATAGATGGCGTAGCCTAATGGAAGCCTATGGGATTCTTACCGGAGACTTCCCCGAGTGCGATCCAATAGGATCCTTCCCAGTGTCCCCCATGGCTCACGCATGCGCTGGCCAATGGGCCCACATGCGCAGCAGGACTCCTGGGTCAAAAACCTGCATATCCCCACACCGCAAAGGACAGCTGTGCTTTGCGGTTTTAATCTCAAATCTTCATGCATACCATACGTCGGTAATAGAGATATGAGGGTCCGGTTCTCGGAGAACCGACAACAACCAAATTTAGAGGTTTCTAGTCAAACTGAGTCCGAGTTCAGAATCACTTTGCGGTACCGATCCGAACCGAGTCCCGATTCAGATCTTCCAGCGGCTCAGAACTCAGATTTAGAAACGGAACTCTGGTTTTGGATTGCTTGCTAACAGGTCAAAATTACGTCATTTTAGTTTTTTTTTTATATTTTTTATTTAAAAAAAAAAATACAGATCCAAAACTAAAACACGTGAGGGCTGTTTTGCACAACCAAAACACAATGATCTGGATCCAAATCCAAAACACGGGGTTGGCGCACATCTCTAGCCGTTAATAAACGCCACTATGCATGCGATTAGTGGTGAGATGCTTGATGCATCCCATCCTATATAATAAATAGGCCCCCTAAGACTGAACAGGCTTATCTGTAATACTACCTCAAATTAATCCTCCCTCTTATGTATGTTTCCATGCTAGCTACTCAACGGCAGTCTCCCCACAGCCTCTACAGAAGAACAAATATTAATATTTAAAGTGTGCTGTGAAGATTTGTGCAGGAAAATGGATGACTGAAAGCTGTTTCCCTGACAGCAAGGGGGAGCCTGGGAGCGACACCGTTGATCAACAGCCCCTGCACAATGCAATTATGTATTTTGCATATTTTTCATACGGACGGGCCAAATTGCTCTGCGCTGTTAATGCACGAACATATATTATGCCGTCAATGAAGCAAATCAAGATGACAAACCTCGCTTGTTTTATATCTATGCAGCTAGAGAAACCCATGGCATAGTGATATACTGATATTTCATGGGATTTCTTTACACTAACCTCAGGCATTATCCCAAAACATATCACAGAGGGTTTATGTTCCCGTCACATTAGCTAGGCCATTTTAGTGGAAAATTAAATTGATTTGTATTTTCCTCAACATCAGTAGTGAAAAAATTTATAAATTGTCAAGTTGATTTACATTTTTTACTCAGGGCCTTCGGTGGAGCCAATTTCACTGGGTTCACATCCTAAATTAAAATGGCTTCATTTGAAAAAAGAAAACTTTATATCGTCATGATTTGAACAACACAAAGCACAGTGCTACTCTCTGCAGTTTGCATATCACCTTAGGCACCTCACGATAATTATAGCACCGTGTGCTTTAAAAGCACGTAAAAAATAATAGTGTTATAAATAACAATAAACAGGTGCTGGCTGAATGGGTATAATTAAATATATCTTGTACATGCCAATATATTAATTAGTTCACCTATTACTATGTAGAATAAAATGCTTCAGAGTTCAGTAACGTCCCTGCAATCCTCTCTCTGGTACTGAAATTCCCCAGCGTAATTTAACAATGCAATATTCTTAGCATTTTTGTGCACTTATGTGAGGATGCAAGAAAATTAAACCCAAGTTCTTACAAAGACATCAGAGCTTGGGAATACTGGAAATCAATTAACTGTAATCCCCTGTTGGTGAAACTGTCTTTCCATCCAAGATTGAAAAGGTACTTTATTTAGTATATGAGAATAAGGGAGACAGATGAAGAGAGATGAGAGATGGCAAATGGAGGATTAAATCATGGATGGCCAGAAAAGGTATTCTGTGTAAAAAAAAAATTAAAAAGTACCTTAGGACACCCGAAAAAAGTACTAGTTTTGGGGGCGAAAAAAAAAACATAGTTGGGGGACAAACTTCTAAACTAGTGAAATAGACTCAGGGGGGTCCCCAAGTATGCCCCAGGTGTTTTTTTTGATTGCAGGTAGTTGACGCAGGTGGATTTTTCAAGTTTTTTAAAACTTCATATTAGGAACTTTAAAATATGCTAGTACCCATTTTCATGTACCCCAAATTTGATGGGACACCTTATTTTTCCCCAAAATAGTTGCTAAATGCTATTCTTCACCACTTACCAAAGAAGCTATATAGCACCTATTGAGACCGTTTAAAGACCCCACATACCTTTTGCAGGGTTATTCGGGGGTACCCATAGTGATCCCCCATGTCAGTGCATCTTTTGGGGGTGTCAGGCTGATTTCCCCAAAACTGAGAGAACTTTTTGCCGGTTTCAGATTCGCCGGGTCCCATTTTCTCCAATTTGGAATCGAATACGGGATAAGCGGAGACGAGCGCGATACTTTTTCACACCCAAAACCGGCAACGGACTTTTCGCTTCTAATTGAATATGGCCCTTAATCTTTAAAGCTTCATATTATACATTTTCCCATTACTGTTTATAGAGAAAACCATTTAAGTACACTACCCACTTCAGGTTATCAGGCCATAGGTTACATGACCCCTCTGACAATGCGATAGATAGATAGATGTGCGTTTTAAGAGAGGAAGGGGCCCGTGTGCAGACTCAGTGCTGGCCCCCTCCTCTCTCCGGCAGTCCCACGGTGCACTATAGATTCTGGTTTAGTGCGAGGTCTCCGGGAAAATGTCGCCCACGCCGTGTTCCTGGGGACAGTAGCACTGCACATGCGCAGGTCACTGGGAAAATGGCCGCCGCCAGCTCGGCACTGCAAAGCAGCACTACGGAGAGGTACGTATAAGACTATGGGTGCAGGGTGTGCGGTTTGGGTCCCCTGGACCCAGGGGCCCGTGTGCACCCATTATAGATACACCCCTGGATAGATAGTGAAATGAATAGATTTATAGGTAGATAATAGATAATAAGATATGTACTAGCATACTAGCTGACATTTTACCTGGGCGATGCCAAAATTGGAGGGGTCATAGTGTCATAAATTGCATCATCACCACACTGCCCCCACTATGATCACACAATTCATCAAGAATTATGTCACCCGTATCTCCTGCTTACAGCGGATCCTGGAGGCTGTTCTACTCTCTCTAGAATCCGGGAGAGTTTCCAGAAATTAGATAGATAGATAGATAGATAGATAGATGGATCGATCATGAGTTGCGACTTATGGGAGTGTGGAATGTTGTGGACGTGTCGCTACAAGCGGTTGCAGCAGGGCGCTGTTGGATTGCTGTGTAGTGTGGACCGCACATAAGTGCAGTCCGCACTACACTAGTAGTATAACAAATACACAGGCGCCGGCAGCTGTGTGTTTGTTTTAGTAGCCGATGAGAGTCTGGCAGACTCTCATCGGCTGCTGCACCAACTGCCGGAGCCGGGCTGGAGCTCACTCATGAGCTCCATCTTCCGGCTCCCGTAGTGGGTGATGGGAGAGATGTCATGATGTCTCTCCCATAATGCAGAACGGCCCGGCGCAGGAGGTCGCTGGATGGAGGAGCAGATGCCGCAGCGGGGATCAAGGTAAGTGGAGTTTGATTTTTTTGTGTGTGTGTATCTGGGCGGGGGGGACTACTACTGGGGGCACTGTTGGGGGGGACTACTACTGGGGCCATGGGCTACATGACCCCCATGACAATGCGATAGATAGACAGACAGATAGATAGATAGGTAGGTAGTCATGACGTCTCTCCCATCATGGAGAGCGGGCCAGCCCGGGAGGACGCCGGACGGAGGAGCAGATGCCGGCGAGGGGATTAAGGTAAGTGGAGGTTGTTTTTTTTGTGTGTGTGTCTGGCCGGGGGGGGGGGGCTACTACTGGGGGTACTGCTTGGGGGACTACTCTATTGGGGGCACTGCACACTGGTGGGACCACTACTGGGGGACACTGCAGAGAGGGGGAACTACTAGGGGTACTGCTTGTGGGACTGCTGCTGGGGGGGGACTGCTACTGGGGGCACTGCTGGGGGGGACTGCTACTGAGGGCACTACATAGGGGGAGGGATTACTGCTAGGGGCACTGCTAGGGGGGCTACTACTAGGGCCACTGCTGGGGGGACTACTAATGGGGCACTACATAGAGGGGGGATTACTGCTGGGGGGCTACTACTAGGGGCACTACATAGGGGGGATTACTACTGGGGGCACTGTATAAGTGGGACCACTACTGCTGGCACTACTGCAGACACTGCATAGGGGGCCACTACTGGGGGCACTGAATAAGGGCTCGTGTAGCTAACGAGGGTGGGGGGGGGACGTAAGGCTGAAAAAATGCCTAGGGTACCAAGAAACCTTGCACCGGCCCTGGGTTGCAGTGTAGAGATGCTGAACCACTCACATAGGAGTCTATGGTCAGACAGAGAAACTGCTCCTGCCATAGAGCTGGTGCAAGTTTCAATTGTGTGATCAATGGTGAAGCCTAAAGACACACCAAGCGGTATTTCAGGGTCTTCTGTCAATGACAGTGGGTGTCTCAGTCCTTGCAAATTCAGATGCACTGATGTACACCGGGGAGGGACATAGTAGTGACATTAGCGTAATGATGCAGACGTGTGACTGGCAAGAAAAGATACATGTGACTCAGAACCAGCCCCTTGGTGTATTGCACTGTATATTGTGTTTCATGTTAATGTGCATGTGAGGATCGTCATACAGTAGATGGATGAAGTTGGGAGGTAGGGATTCTCTGTAGAGTAATATACAGTAACTTGGTGCAGAACCCTAACAAATACAAGGATCAAAATAGAGATACTACTGACCTAGGGCCTGATTCAGCAGCGTACGCAACTGCAACTACTTACGCATATCGGCCGATTGTTCAGTACTGCGCATGCATATGCACCACACTGCGTGTGCACTGCGATTACGCACGCACATTGTAATCCATCGCAAAGTGAGTGACAGATTGTGAGCATTTGGGGGTGGTGACAGGGGAGTGCTTGGAGTAACGCAGGCCTGTCTGTCCATTTGCATGGGCGTGCATAAATGAGCTACTGCGATTGCATATGCAGCTTGTGTACTCACTGCGTGCGATGAGACTTGCAGTTTCTGCTGCTGCAAAAAAAGACAGATCACAGGGGCACAACTCCACATGACTATATATAAATACATTTTGCAATGAAATTTTGCAATGAATAGAGGTTTTTAGCATAATCTTGGACAAGGTTATGGGCCTACCCACCATATCCAGGTAACCTCTGTAGAGTAGGTCCCTAACATACTGGGGTTCAAATCCAGAGCGCAGGACACCCCCAAACCAGCTCAGCCGAGCCACCCCAGGCATCACTCTAATGAGAAAGGTGAGGTGTACAGTAAGATAGATAAGAGCAGCTACGGCTGCATATATAGAGTAGAAAAGTGAAAATACATATATAATAAACAAACAGTAAAAGTGTTTCAAATGTGTAAAAAAGGAAAAAAGTGTTATAATACGATGCCCTGAAGCAGACCAACCAAAGCAATCCATGGTACCCACGCCCCAAAAATCAACCCAAAGCTGCACTACACTTTATAATTTAAAGGACTTACCTATATTGTGCCTTGTACTAGTGTGCAAAACAATGCCAGACTCCATGCTTTAAACTAGAGATGAGCGGTTCGGATTCTGTGGAATCCGAACTGCTCCGAATATTGGGGATCCGAGTCCACCCGAACCCTGTTCGGGTGTTCCCCGCCTGACTCGGATCCCCGTTCGGGGCCGAACGGCGGCCGCCTGATGTCGGATTCTCACTAGAGAATCCGACATCAGGGCTCCTATTGTGTAGGGCAGAGCGCTGTGATAGCGCTCTGCCCTACACAGATACAAACACACAGCCGCCAGCAGCAGCTGTGTGTTTGTTACAGCAGCCAATGAGAGTCACACAGACTCTCATTGGCTGCTGCACGGAGGGAGCAGGCTGGAGCTCACACATGAGCTCCGTCTTCCGGCTCCCTCCTCAGCGTGTGACAGAGCGGACGGCGCGGGAGCGGGGATACAGGTAAGTTTTTTTTTTTGTTTTTTTTACTTGTGCAAGGGCCGGGGGCGCTACTGCTGCTACTGGGGGTCCATAATACTGGGGGGCTATACTACTGGGGGGGTCTGGTACTGGGGGTGGCTATACTACTGGAGGGGGCTATACTACTGGGGGGGGTCTGCTACTAGGGGGGGTCTGCTACTGGGGGTCCATACTACTGAGGGGCTATACTACTGGGGGGGGCTTACTACTGGGGGGTGGTCTGCTACTGGGGGGGCCATACTACTGAGGGGCCATACTACTGGGGGGGCCATACTGGGGGGGCATACTACTGGGGGGGCTTAGTACTACTGGGGGGGCATACTACTGGGGGGGCTTACTACTACAGGGGGGGGCATACTACAGGGGGGGCTAATACTGGGGCAGCCTACTACTGGGGGGGGCCTGCTACTGGGGCAGCCTACTACTGGGGGGGCCATACTACTTGGGGGCATACTACTGGGGGGGCCTGCTAATGGGGGGCATACTACTGGGTGGCATGCTAATGGGGGGCCTGCTAATGGGGGGCATACTACTGGGTGGCATGCTAATGGGGGGCATACTACTGGGGGGGCCTGCTAATGGGCATACTACTGGGGGCACTGCATAGGGGACCCTACTACTAAGGGGACTGCATAGGGGGCACCACTGCTGGGGGCATTGTGTAAGGGACACCGCTACTGTGGGCATTGTGTAAAAGGGGCACTACTGTGGGCATTGTGTAAAAGGGGCACTACTGTGGGCATTGTGTAAAAGGGGCACTACTGTGTGTCGTAACATAAATAAGAGACACTACTTTATGGTGTAATGTGAATCAGGCCCTATGTGCGGTGTAATGTGAATAAGATTGTGCACTGTGACTCCTTGGGCCGTAGCCCACTATGTAAACAAGTACTGTGACTCTGCTGGCCGTTCCCACTGGGTGGGTGCACTACTTTTCATTTCTGCCACTGCTGTGTGGCAATGTGTCATAGATGTGCTTTATACTGTGGTGTCTGTGTCGTTGTGCCGCTGCTTTGTCGCTTAGTATCCAGTCAGCTCACTGCAACCTTTGGCCAATAATGTTGAAAACAATATTATAAGCTGTGATATGGTCTAAATTGACTGGAAATTAATGTTATTGAGGTTAATAATACTCTAGGAAGAAAAAAAAGACCAATTTATGTGATTTTAGCTTTTTTGTCAATTTTTGTAAAAAAATCCAAATCCAAATCCAAAGCCAGTCACCGCAGTTTGGCAAATCCAAATCCAAAGCCGGACAACGAATTAGAACCAAATCCAAATCCGGCAAAAATGGTCCAGCGCACATCCCTACTTTAAACCATTGGGGCAGGGGTGCTATCCAGGGAAGCAATCGGGAAGCCAACTGCCTATATACCGGCAGCCGGCTTCCCAACTGCCTTATTCTGGCATGGGTGAAATGCCGGGCGTCTAGATGTAGACGCCCGCATTTGCCGGGAGACCGGCGCCCGGCATCACGATCGTAGTGATGCCAGGCGCCGCGAGCGGACAGCCGCGGGGGGGAGGGTTAGGTTTAGGGCTCCCGGGGGGGACTTAGGGTTAGGCACCCCCCCGGGAGGGTTAGGGTCAGGCTAGGGGGAGGGAGGGTTAGGGTTAGGCACCCCTGGGAGGGACTTAGGTTTAGGTAGCGGGGAAGGGGGTGGTTAGGCACTTAGAGGGGGGATTAGGGTTAGGCACTTGGGGGGGAAGTTAGGGTTAGGCACCCCTAAGGAGGGTTAGGGTCAGGGGGGTTAGGTTAGGTTAGTGGATACTTACCTATCCATGATCGGGATTTCCAGCGCTGTCGGGCTTCCGCTGCGTCGCACTCTGCTCCTGTCGGGCTGCCGCTGACGGGAATCGAATGGCCATGCGGCCGGCGGTATTTCATACCCATTCCGCTATCCAGGCTGAAGGTGTCTCATGCCTTCAGGAGTGCAAAGAAGCACACTGATTAGAGTATATGGGAATAAGTCCTACACTGCACACCCTGAATATATATAATAGGAGGTACTACCTGTTGAGACTACTAATGCAGACACAAAAAAGACAGATCACAGGTGCACAACTCCAAATTACTAATTATATATAAATACATTTTGCAATAAAATTTGCAATCAGTAGAGGTTTTTAGCATAATCATGGCCAAGGTTATGGGTCTACAAAACCATATCCAGGTAACCTCTGTAGGGTAGGTCCCTAACATACTAGGGTTCAAATCCAGGGCGCAGGACACTCCCAAACCAGCTTAGCCAAGCCACCCCAGGGCATCGGTCTAATGAGAAATGAATTTATATATAATTAGTAATTGGAGTTGAGCACCTGTGATCTGTCTGTTTTTGTGTCTGCATTAATAGTCTCAACAGGTAGCACCTCCTATTATATATATTCAGGGTGTGCAGTCTAGGTCTTTTTCCCATAGTTTCTGCGACATGTCAGACCTGCTGTAATTGTGGGTGCGGGCCAATGTGCTTTGATGTTACCGTTGTATACGCAGGACTGTGAGGTGTTACGAATGTGAGAAAGCAGCATAGGGGGTCTCTATGCTGACTGAGCAGTAGCAGTCATTGCATATTTTTGCAGCTTCATTGCGTGCAATTATGCAGCTGTGATCGCATTTGCGATCCATTCTGAATCAGGCCCCTAGTCCATTTAAATCTTTGAAGTTTAGGGTAGACCATGGTGCTGCAGGTCTGAGCTTTTATGAGAGATGGATTCATGACCAGTTACCACCCACAGCTTAACGACCGACCAGGTTGATGGTCGTGATGGTGATCACCATCGCGACCATCGGGGCTTACGACCAGACCCTAGGGTCTGGGCACTCGTAAGCCCCAGAGAGCTTTCTGCTCTGATGGAGCAGGAAGCTCCCCACTAACATCACTGATGATGTCAGTGCGGCCGCCCACAAAACGGTAGGTGTTCGTAAAGGAACGCCTCTGTTTTAGAAACCACCCCCCCGGCCCGCCTACCAAACGGTGGCAGATGTCGATCAACATCGACAGCCGCCCCTTTGGTCACGAGCTCCGGAGCGACAGAGTTTCTCTGTCGCTCCGGGGCTTGCGCACGCGCAGTGCGGCCGCTGCGCTTGCGCAGGCCAAACCATCGAGTCGGTTACGAGCGCATTACATTACACGAGTTACATAGCATGTACATATGATGGCGCGGGCCCATGGGTTGTTCAATGCATCATCCCATCTGCTATGCAATGACCGACGCCATGTTGCTAAATGAAGCGTGAAACGAGACATCGCACCATTGTCCACCGCATCATGCCGTGTGTATGGACTGCATAATGGCTGGGTACACAATGGCATAGTGTGTACCCAGCTTTAGGCTTATGAGTAGGGGTGAGCGGGTTCAGATTTCTGAAATCCGAACCCCCCCAAGCCCCCCCGATCCGAGGCAGATCCGAGTCAGGCTCGACTTTTCCCGCCTGACTCGTATCTGAAATCGAAGCAAAACGTCATCATCCCGCCTTCCGAGTCTCGCGGGTTTTGGAACCTATATAAGGTACCCGCGTCGGCGCCATTTTCTCACTCGGCTGTGGACAGTGAAGAGGGAGGGTGGGAGTTAGGGCTGGCTGGGCTGTGTAGTGTAGTGCAGAGTAGTGTTGTGCTGTGCTGCGCTGTGCTGCTGTTGTCCACTACTTCAAAGTCCATAGGGGCTGGCTGTGTTGTGCTGTGCTGCTGTTGTTAATAGGGGCTGTGTCCACTACTTCAAAGTCCATAGGGGCTGGCTGGACTGTGTTGTGCAGTCAGTTCTCCATAGGGGCTGTGTCCACTCCAAAGTCCTGTGCAGTGTCCCAGTCCTAAAGGGGTGCTGTAGTGTTGTCCAGGGGGTGCTCTGTCCATCAGGGGTGCTCCCCCCAAGTGCTAAAAAAATTATATTTTTTGTGTGTTTGTGAATTGTGTGCGCAGTAGCCGCACGTGCATCAACAAAGTAGTGCCAAGCGTGCGCCTGTGTCATAAGTAAAGGGCCGGCTGGCTTGACCGTTAAAGGGTGCTGTAACCCCCAAAGTACACTCCAGTCCAAACCAAAAAAAAAATTATTTTCTGTGTTTGTGAATTGTGTGCGCAGTAGCCGCACGTGCATCAACAGAGTAGTGCCAAGCGTGCGCCTGTGTCATAAGTAAAGGGCCGGCTGGCTTGACCGTTAAAGGGTGCTGTAACCCCCAAAGTACACTCCAGTCCAAACCAAAAAAAAAAATATTTTCTGTGTTTGTGAATTGTGTGCGCAGTAGCCGCACGTGCATCAACAAAGTAGTGCCAAGCGTGCGCCTGTGTCATAAGTAAAGGGCCGGCTGGCTTGACCGTTAAAGGGTGCTGTAACCCCCAAAGTACACTCCAGTCCAAACCAAAAAAAAATTATTTTCTGTGTTTGTGAATTGTGTGCGCAGTAGCCGCACGTGCATCATCAAAGGAGCAGCGCCAAGCGTGCGCCTGTGTCCCATAAGTAAAGAGCCGGCTGGCTCATTTCTTAAAGGCTGGTGTAACCCACAAAGTGCACTACTCTCCAGCAAAAATAAAAAAAAAATTCTGTGCTTAGCCGCGCGTATATATCAAATCGATATAACATAAATGGAGGACCAAACTTTCTCCGATAAAAATAAAATAGAGAAAGATCAAGAACCACTTCCTCCTAGTGCTGAAGCTGCTGCCACTAGTCATGACATAGACGATAACATGCCATCAACGTCGTCTGCCAAGGCCGATGCCCAATGTCATAATAGAGGGCACATGCAATCCCAAATGACAAAGTTCAGGAAAATGACCTTGAAAAAAACATTTAAATCAGCTGAAGAGAAACGTAAACTTGCCAATATGCCATTTACGACACGGAGTGGCAAGGAACGGCTAAGGTCGATCCCTAGTATGTTCATGACTAGTGGTTCAGCTTCACATGACGATGGAAGCCCTCCTCCCTCTAAAAAAATCAAAAGAGTTAAGCTGGCAAAAGCACAGAGAAGAACTGTGCTTTCTAAGAAGATATCACAAATCCCCAAGGAGAGTCCAAGTGTGGTGGTGGTTGCGATGCCTGACCTTCCCAGCACTGGACGGGAAGAGGTGGCTCTTTCCACCATTTGCACGCCCCCTGCAAGTGCTGAAAGGAGCACCCACAGTCCACTTGCTGATATGCAAATTGAAGATGTCACTGTTGAAGTACAACAGGATGAGAATACTGGTGTGGCTGGCGCTGAGGAGGAAGTTGGCGAGGAGGATTCTGATGGTGATGTGGTTTGTTTAAATCAGGCTCCGGGGGAGACAGTTGTTGTCCGTGGGATGAAAAAGCCCATCACGGTCATGCCTGGGCAGAAGACCAAACATTCCACCTCTTTGGTCTGGCAATATTTCTATCCAAATCCGGACAACAACTGTCTTGCCATATGTACCTTATGTAAAGGTGGAATAAGTAGGGGTAGGGACGTTAACCACCTAGGAACATCCTCCCTTATACGGCACCTGCAGCGCGTTCATAATAAGTTACTGTCAAGTTCAGAAACTTTGGCTAAGACCGTAAGCAGTCCAGGGACACCTAAATCCCGTTGTCCTGTTGTATCCACGCGCCTGCAAACCACACCGTCAACTCCCTCCTCGTCAATTTCCTCCTTAGTCAGGATCGGAAGTAGTCCTGCAGGCCATGTCACTGGCATGACTGACTCTCCTATCGGGGATTCCTCCGGAGGATCCTGCATTGCTACGCCTCCTGCTGCCGCTGCTGCTGTTGCTGCTGCTGGGAGTCGTTCATCATCCCAGAGAGGAAGTAGGAACACCACTACTTTTACTAAACAAATGACCCTCCAACAGTCCTTAGCGAGGAGGATGAAGTACGACAGCAGTCATCCTGAAGCAAAACGTGTAACTGAGGCCTTGACTGCTATGTTGGTGTTAGATGTGCGTCCGGTATCCGCCATTAGTGCAGTGGGATTTAGACAATTGATGGAGGTAGTGTGTCCCCGGTTCCAAATCCCGCCTAGATTCCACTTCACTAGGCAGGCGATACCGAGACTGTACAGAAACGTCAGAAAAAGTGTCCTCAGTGTCCTGAAAAATGCCGTTGTACCCAATGTCCACTTAACCACGGACATGTGGACAAGTGGAACAGGGCAGACTAAGGACTATATGACTGTGACAGCCCACTGGGTAGATGTATCATCTTACGCAGCAACAGCAGCAGCGTCACCAGTAGCAGCATCTCAGAAACGCCAGCTTGTTCCAAGGCAGGCTACGCTGTGTATCACCGGTTTCAGTAAGAGGCACACCGCCGACAACCTCTTAGAGAAACTGAGGGAAATCATCGCCCAGTGGCTTACCCCACTTAGACTCTCCTGGGGATTTGTGATATCTGACAACGCCACCAATATTGTGCGGGCATTACATCTGGGCAAATTCCAGCACGTCCCATGTTTTGCTCACACAATAAACTTGGTGGTGCAGAATTTTCTGAAAAGCGACAGGGGCGTGCTGGAGACGCTTTGGGTGGGCCGAAAAATTTCTGGCCACTTTCGCCATTCAGCGACTGCGTGCCGAAGACTGGAGCGCCAGCAAACACTCTTGAACCTGCCCCACCATCACCTGAAGCAAGAGGTTGTGACGCAGTGGAACTCAACCCTCTATATGCTTCAGAGGATGGAGGAGCAGCAAAAGGCCATTCAAGCCTATACATCCACCTATGACATAGGCAAAGGAGGGGGTATGCACTTGCAGAAGCAGCTGGAGAAAGTGAAGGAGGAGCTAAGACGGAGCGATTCCGCTCGGCATGCGGGTCTTGTGGATGAAGCCCTTCATTCGCTTTGCCAGGATTCCAGGGTGGTCAATCTGTTGAAATCAGATCTCTACATTTTGGCCACCGTGCTCGATCCTAGGTTTAAAGCCTATGTGGTGTCTCTCTTTCCGGCCGACACAAGCCTGCAGAGGTGCAAAGACCTGCTGGTGAACACACTGTCAGCTGAAGCGGAACGTGACACGTCAACAGCTCCTTCTTCATTTTCTCCCGCAACTGGGGCTGCCAGGAAAAAACTTAGGTATCCTAAGCAACCCGCTGGCGATGATGCAGGGCAGGCAGGACCAAGTTTGGACATCTGGTCCTGACTGAAGGACTTGGCAACAATTTCTGACATGTCTACTGTCACTGCATATGATACTGTCACCATTGACAGAATGATGGAGGATTACATCGGTGACAGCATCCAAGTAGGCATGTCAGACAGTCCATACCTGTACTGGCAGGAAAAAGAGGCAATTTGGAGGCCCCTGTACAAACTGGCTCTATTTTACCTGAGTTGCCCCCCCTCCAGTGTGTACTCCGAAAGAGTGTTTAGTGCAGCCGGGAACCTTGTCAGCGAAAGGCGTAGGAGGTTGCTTCCACAGAATGTGGAGAAGATGATGTTCATCAAAATTAATTATCAGCTCTTCCAGGGAGACCAGCCTCCAGAACGTACAGAGGGACCTGTGGTGGTGGATTCAAGTGGGGACGAGTTAATACTTTGTGAGGATGAGGATGTACACACTGAAGAGGGTGAGGAATCGGTGGATGAGGAGGATGAGGATGACATCTTGCCTCCGTAGAGCCAGTTTGTGCAGGGACAGATTAATTGCCAGCTTGTTTTGAGGGGGCCCAAACGAACCAATCATTTCAGCCACAGTCGTGTGGCAGACCCTGGCGCTGAAATGATTGGTTTGTTAAAGTGTGCATGTCCTGTTTATACAACATAAGGGTGGGTGGGAGGGCCCAAGGACAATTCCATCTTGCACCTCTTATTTTCTTTGCATTATGTACAGTTTGGGGCCTAGTTTTTCAAACTGCCATCCTGTCTGTCACTGCAGTGTCACTCCTAGATGGGTCACGTGTTTGTGCCGCCCACTCGTGTCGCTTAGCATAGTCATCCAGCTACCTCGGTGCAACCTTTTGGACATAAAAACACTATTGTGAGGTGTTCAGAATAGACTGGAAATTAGTGGAAATTAAGGTTATTGAGGTTAATAATAGCATAGGAGCCGAAAAACCAACACATTCTGTGATTTTAGCTGTTTTTATGCTTTTTTTAAAATAAATACAGATCCAAAACACAAAACCCAGAACCCAAAACACGGAAGGGTGGTTTTGGCAAAACCAATCCAGATCCAAAACACGAAGAAAGATCCAAAACCAAAACACAAAACACGAAAAGGGGCCGGTGCACACCCCTACTTATGAGTAAAGTTGACAACACCCCCTTGAGGGGAATAAGGCACGCCCACTGGGCAGGGCAATATACACTCCTTTTGGCAAGGTAGACACACCTTTCTGGGTTGGTTAAGCATCTCCCTGAAATGATTTTGTCAAAAATTGGTACATTTGAGGATCTCTCTACACATAAAACCAGCGATCTCCCTTTATACATAAGTCTTGGAGAAGGGGCAGAGTGTGTGAGTGCAGTAAGGAACGTAGCCTGTCCTTGGGCCACAACCACTAGTAGCTTTGCTGCTGTCAGTGTTATCAAGCTTGCTGCCTTACACCACTAACACCCAGTGGGAACCCTCTCATTTTCTCAGTAGGCTGTGTGCTGCAAAATCAGAATGCTAGAAATGAATTATATACTCTTCACTTACAGACAATATTAAGGTATATTTTTAAAATAGTATTTGCCTTGCAACACTTGCCCCAAGGCATCCTACAGTGTTTGCATGAGGTTTCTATGCTTACTTAACTGTAATTGAATGGGGAACATGAAGTCATAATTTGCTGCCTGCAGTCAAATGTCATTTCACCTGTCACTGTTCTCCTGTCACAAGCACACAGCTCCGGCACTGTTTCTGACAGTAAACTGCATGATCCCCAGGTCTATTTTAGGAAATGTTACACAGTGGGTTAACATAAAGGGGAAGCGTCAGATTATATTCATTTTCATTATAATCATCAAAGATACGTATCAGGTATCTTGAGTCTACATATGAAACTTGAGTGGAATTTTTACTTACGGTTTGCAATTTCTTTCTGAGAGGTCAGGGATTTGAAATACATCCATTCTTGTGTTTGATGTAGCTACAATTGTGCAGCATTGTAAAAATGGTAGGGCCCACTCCAAATGCTGGGCCGGCACCCTCTGCCCTTGGCACACATGATGTCATGGCATCAGATGACTGGTGCCACTTTAGGTAAGAGGGTACCTCTCCAGGTAACAGCAAGCAACAAAAGGGTACCATTAGGGCAGTGACTGTGCTGTCCCTTTGGCCTTGCGCCTCGGGCACCGGCAACAGTTGAACACCCTTTATTACGGGTTGGGTACGTGATTCCGACATTGATAATGCAGGTCAGAATCCCAACATCTTAATCCCGTTGGTGGAAATCCAGATGCATAACCCTAATCCACCTTTCCCGCAGCCTAACCCTAACCGTCCTCCCCCGCAGCCTAATCCTCTGCTCCTGCAGCCTAACCCTCCCCCTAGTGCCTATCCCTAACTCTCCCCTCCTGCAGCCTAACCCTCTCCCTAGTACCTAACCCTCCCTCCCGTAGCCTAACCCGAACCGTCCTCCCCCGCAGCCTAACCCTCCCCCTAGTGCCTATCCCTAACTCCCCTCCTGCAGCCTAACCCTCCCCCTAGTACCTAACCCTCCTGCAGCTTAATCCTCCCTCCCGCAGCCTAACCCTAACTGTCCTCCCCGCAGCCTAACTCTTCCCCTAGTGTCTATCCCTAACCCTCCCCTCCGCAGCCTAATCCTCCCCCTAGTACCTAACCCTCCCATAGCCTAACCCTCCCCCTAGTGCCTAACCCTCCCCTCCCGCAGCCTTCCCCTAGTGCCTTACCCTAAACCTAACCGTAAGGATCGCAGCCGTCAGGATTCTGGAGCCGGGATTCTGACTGCTGTTGGAATTCCAGCACCGTTATTCTGTCCGCCAGCATTGTCTGCTCCGGGATGGTGACTACATCCCGTCATTACAGCCCTGGCTGTATATCACTTACATATCCTGCTCACAGGTACACTTAATCATTTCCAAAGGGTAACTTGCAAATGTAATTGAGAAGTAGACTATGGGGACCATTTATCAAATGGTTTCTATCTTTAAAACATGCGGCTGTTTCTGCACATTTAAGTAAAAAGTAAGAACCTCCCCTGTTTAAGAATACAGTTTCTCCTGTCTTCACTGCAAATATGCTGTAGACCCTGGTCCCATTTACACTGCAGCATTGCAGAACAGGGTAACTGTGCTCCCTGCCACTCAGTCCCGACTACCGGCAATGGCGCAGCAAGTTCCCCCCACTCAACTCCACTGCACACGACTCCTGCCCATGTTACGGGCGGATGTGACCATGCCCAGCTGCTGGGTGCTGCTACATGTGTGGGAGCAAAATAAAAACACTTATAGGAGTCATTATATTATTACCCTGACAGCATGATGAATTTGTAGTATATGTACAGTAAATGAAGAAATATGACTTTTTTGGCTAAACACATAGTTGTCACCCCATCAAAATTCCACACTTGTGGGTTTGGCTGCCGATAGCTTCACCATACAAAGCAAAACATCTCTAAACACCAGCCTTATAGAAACTTCTTCAACATTGAGACTGGGAAAATTTGAATAATACACATGGGGATGGCAGATGCACAAGTGTTTTCTACAAACACTTTCTGCTGCATTGGCATTTTAGATGGACAGAGGGCCTGATTGAGCAAGGATCACAACTGTTAATACGCACGCTATTGGGCGATTGTTGCGTACTGCGCATGCGTATGCATGGGCGTGCATAAATTATCCACTGCGATGCCATACCCAGCATGAGGCCTCATTGCGTGCGATGAAGTTAGCAATTCCTGAGTAAGATCAGAGCTTGTGCAAGTGTGTGTGAGGCTGCGTGCGATGGTACTCGATTGTAACGATGGTTTCGTAGTCTTGCTAAACATTACAGATGTGTGTAAGGTAAAGGGGCCGTCCTTATGTAGTGCAGCGGCGACATAGTAATCGCAATGAATAAGCATACTATCACAGTGAGACTGCGTGCATAATCGCTATTGCAATCGCAGTTGCGATCGCTAGTGAATCAGGCCCACAACTGCAGAGCCGCTGTGTGCAGCTCTGCAATTCATCCACCTCTGAATCTGGCCACAAATCCATATTGTTTCTCCCCTCCTTAATAGGTATTCAGCTAACAGAATATCAGGTGATTCCCTGGGTGTCTGCTGCTACGTCTTGCAATGTACTTTCTTTCAAATTTAAAAGCTACATGCAGGTCTTAACCCGGATAAAAGCATAGGTAAATAATCATGCTAATACAGTATAACATAGAGAAGTGTGTTTATACCCTGCATTGGAGCGGACAGAAAGAGAGGACTATGGGACAGTTTCAGAGGGGGACACGTTTTTGAATTGGTAGCAATTGACTGATGATGTTTGATGCGCGCATACGAGTGGCTCTGATTTGTTTTTGTTAATACAATGTGTTCACAGCATCTTGTATCCCAGTTTTTCAGTTCTTTACATCAGTAGACTGCCATTCTCTTTGTCTATGTCTCACAACCCCCCTGTCTTTTCCCAGGGCGTCTTCCTAGCCCTCTTGCCCATAGCCCCACTATTTTGAAGTTTTTGTTCAGTTCTGGACTGATCAGTACATAAAACAAAGGCTATTACACTTTATTTCACATATTCTTTTTATTACTTTTTTTTGTATTTTATATTGTTTGGTATGGCTTTACAGTCAACGACTGTTCAGAAATGAACATTTTCTCACACACTATAAACAGACAAATGTTATTTTTTTTTTTTCGTCAACAAAATACACACGTGCATTTGGTTTTATTTTTATTTTTTATTGAATGGTTTGTTTTGTATGAGTCAAGGTTATTTTCTTCTGTTTCATTTTTTTTTTCCTCTTTAAAACAAAAAGAAAATGGATGGGCCTCTCAAATAGCGGCTGTGTTCCTCTTGTAACTGTTAAAATTTTTTGAGCATGCTATGAAGTCCATGCAATCCTTAATAAATCCAATTGAAGTACAGAATTTTGGTGGAAGAGTGCCAACACTGAAAGCAGGGCCACCACCCATGAGGAATTTATAATATAGGTCAAGCTTTTTTTTATTATTATTATTCCCCTGCAAGTAGTCAAAATTGAAAGCACATAATCATGGACTATAGCTCATACAAAGAGAATCTCATAATGAAATTCAAAATTTTCACATCTTTATTTGTTCATATCAAGATGATATGACATGTACACGTAACCCTTCAACTTCCTTAATGCTTGTGAGCTCAGGTTGTGAGGTATCTAATCTATACCTCTATATTTGCTTTCAGAAGCCATTGAATAGACAAAGGGCAAAGGGCATTGGTCTTTTTTAAGCGAGATGATGGGTAGAATTCACTCCAAATTCAAACATCTGGAAGCACTCAACAAGTTGGAAATGATGAAGACATCAAGATAATTTTCATTGACTTGTGGATATTGCACACCCTCCCTTAAACAATGGTCACGTTAATGCATTAGTAGGAAATATACCTTTGGATGTGTCTACACATAATCTGGTGCATGATTACTAAACTATGGTCATCTTTACACACATTTGTGGATTTTGCCTATCCACATTTGTTTCCCAGGGATCTTGAATGACTATGTGTATTCTACTTGAATACGCACATCTACAGTTTTGGGAATAAGTACATTTTGTCATTGTAGTTTGAGAATAACAATAATCAGTTTCTAACAAGAAATGGTAATAATAGACCTGCTTCTATCATCAAAGCCATTAGGCCACAATGTTTCTTATTAGGCCACAAAGTTTATGAAAAGGCCCGAAGGCGTTTAGCTGGCATTTCTGTTCTGTTTTTGTTGAATGCGTTTTATATTTTGCCGAAATATCTTGTTGGCCTTTGTACCATAGCATTTGTTCAAACTGTAACGATACACTGGAAATAGTATAACCCACCTTTGTTCAGGGATGGAAGACAAAACCTTCGCAAAAACTGTGATCACCACCACAAACATAGGACAGTCGACCAAAATCAGGAGTCTCGCTCACCATAATAACAGGAGTTGCCGCTTTTTATAGAAAGGAAAAAGCCACCAAATACCACTCAACTTGACATTGTTATCAGTCTCATACACACATAATGCACATTATTACACGGATCAATAGAAAGACAGTCAACAGAAAAGTGCTTACATCTCACAACAAGAGTCCGAGAAGTTCTCCTGATGCCTCATTGTCACCACCATTTCGGAGTAAGAACTCTTCACCATTACAACCGCTCTCACCATAATGATGGTGAAATAAATGAGGGCTGCACACAATGATCTTCCGGGAATCTTTCTCCAGTTCTCATGAGAGGATCCAGAAGTTTTGTGGTGTCCGCGTGAGAGATACTCAAGGGATGACGAGGCAAGCGTTGTAACCAAGACGATAGCTTTAAAACCAGGAAACAAGTCAAAAGACCATAGTGGCATTGCTTTGGAAGTCAAGCACTGTATCCTCCACTCGGGGAGGCAAAATGAGGCCGAGAGGAGAGGCTTTTCCTTTACATGCAGATCACTCTGACTTAATGCTACTGAATGTTGCTTGATGTAAAAGATTGATCACTGTTCTGTATATCCTTCTTCATTATCACCCATGCTGTATGTAGTGCATTGCTGGAGTTGGAAATGGGGAGTAAGAGTCAGGCAACGTCCTCTGTCATAGTCCTACTGACCTTGACATCAGATAGGCCTTTCAAAGTTCACCATGGCTCGGCGTACCTTCAACCAAAATGATTACTCTATGGCTTTAAGGAAATCTACATTGTAATTTTCTGGTGCATGTTTGACAGCCTTTTGTCTTCCTTTTGTCCTTCCCAGGAGTCTTGTGCCCTCCTCATTAAAACAGGTGTGATGAAGAGGAAACAGACAGAGCGAAGCCTATGGCTCAGATACCTGAGGAACAATACATTCATGTCAATAGTCTTGTTATATAGAAGTTGCAACATTACAGCATCTGACAATCAGAATGGGTCTAGTGGCTATAACTTATAAGGTAGCAGACAGTCATTTTAAACTGATCCAATTTTACCCAATAATAGTGTAATTATTATATATTCATATTATCTTTTATTTTTAAGCACTAACATTTTCTGCTGCGCTGTACAGTAGGGAGATAGTCTGGTTATTTTACATGAACATGACGTAAAATAAAACAGCTTACAATCTAGTACAGTATGCTGCAGAAATGATCTGGTGACTCTATAGTAATACTAAAAGCATAGGTTATATAAATATCAATTATTTATTGCTTGCTTTTAAGTTGCCCCTTCCTCTTATTTGCTGTCAGACTAATGAATCTAGCATTGTTTCCAAATTAAAAAAATTAAGCAGATACAACAACAATATAAAGTAGCTGTGGGGAAAAGGAACTCATCGGTAACTAGTATTTTTGACCCGTCACCAGCTATAATGTCCGGCGTTGCGGGGATTTTTCCCACCTCATCTCTTCCTTGTCCTCACTTCCCCCTTCCTGGGTTTGGAAGATCAGTTTGAAGGCTCTAGACAGAGTCATCAAGACATATTGTGCACCCCGATAATACAGGGGAGCGTGGCCAAATCTGGGAAGTATGGCTATGCCTGTTCTGTAAAGAATAAATTAAAAACTATGCATGCATATATCTGCTAACAAACTCAGGGAACAATCCTGTGTATCAAAACAGTGCTAGGGGAAGAAGAGAGTACGTGTTTGGAGTCACAACAAGCAGCCAGTGAGAGCTTTGAACAAAGGGGCGGGAGAGGGGCGTCCCTTCAGCTCTCACTGCAATTGTGCAAGACAGACATTTAGCAGGAATATATGATAGATTACATATATTCTACTGACTAATGTGCAATTAGTGTAACTTTGCTAATTATAGCCTGATCATCTATTACTCAACCTAAACTCCCACCTCGGGCTCTAAAGGGCTCAGAGTGGGAAGGGGTCCCAAGCATACTGTAGTTTGTTGAGTCTAAGGGGGTCCAGCTCTGTTGCCGATAGTGCAGGATGTCATTTATTAGTCTGCTGTCATGTATTCACTCATAAAGGTGGTTATTCAAAGATCTTTATTTACAACACCCCACAACAACATAAGCTTAATAGCAATGGCTTCACTTGTGGAAAGTGATAGCTCCATGGTTAAAGTTCATGATTTTTTGAGCATCGCAAAATACATTGTTACTACTCTAGGCGCTAAGCCAATTTGTGTTAGAGCTCTGCCCCACACATGTTATAACAAGCAGAGCCTGGTGCAGTGGCGTATCTATAATGGGTGCAGTGTGTGCGGGGCACACGGGACCCCAGGTCCAGGGGGGCCCCGCACCGCACACCCTGCACCCATATTATTTGAAACTTACCTGTCCGTGGTCCCGCAGCGGGTGTCAGCACTGCTAAGAACACCGGAAAACGGCCGCCGCGGCCATTATCCCAGTGTTCTGCGCATGCGCAGTAGACTCCGGGCACACTCTAGTGCCCGGAGTCTACTAATGCTCCGGTGGCTGCCAGCCGCATCGGCTGCCGGCCACCGAGAAGAGAGGAGGGGGCCCCGCACGGGGAATGCACACGGGTCCCTTCCTCCCTTAAGACGCCCCTTGCCTGGTGGTAAGTCGTTTTTACCACTTTGGATATGCACAGACCACCCATCATGGCCATACCCCATTGCCATTGCATATGTCATCAGTTATGTCTGTGGCCTATGCAGCTGTTTAGTAATAGCCAAAATGCTAAACATAAAACCCATAACAGCAAAAATACATCCTTTTCAGTTATAGTGATTTTGTGCTACATAATAAATTTCCATTTATTTAGTTCATAATGTAATGGAATTCTACTATATTAAGCTGTGCATGCATTTTCTGCTGTGGTTGCCATAACAACTAGGGTAATGCAAAGTATTTATTACTTAAGTACCATAATATATGTGCATTGTTATTCTGTTTATTGTTTCTTGTATATTTTCTGTAAAAAAAAAAAAAGCTAATGGATTTTCATCAACAGCTCCCATATATGTGGTATATATCCTACATAGCATTTCTGAAGATATATACCATTTGATTTAACCTCTGACCCTACCTGTTTATTGAGGCACACATTTATCATTGTTTATTATGTCTCATACTTAAAGCAGTTTATTGCATTATGGTCCTTCCAGCGTTTGCAGAGACAGCCATGGATATAGTTACAATGATCTATTGACTTGCCAATTGCTGGTGCTAAAGGGCCAATGGGACTGTTTACTGCATTTTAGGTGTCACCATTGTACATTTTAATGTTTTTATGATTTAAAAAATGTGCTCTCCTGTATAAAGTGTCCCAGAAAGGTGATGCGTCAATCATCGCAGCTAACGCTGATCAGTGTGTTGGATGTAAATGGGTGTTATGTCACACTGTGGAGCTTAGACGTCCACCTCCAACCCTCTAAAAACTAGAGATGAGCGGTTCGGTTTTGCTTAAACCGAACACACCTAAACTTTGGGGCTTCAAATTCGAACAGAGTCTTAGGTCAGGTCGAGTCCTAACTTCTCACCAAGTTTGGAACCTGGATTTAAAAAACGGATCTTACATATTTTCGATTGTTTTTAAGTCCCTCCTTCGTGATTTCAGGTGCTGTGAGGTGGTCAAAATTGACGGGAAATGAAAGTTATTGGTGTTAATAATACTATAGGAACAAAAACAGGTCCAAGTTATACGATTTTAGCTGCATTTATCAATTTTTAAAGAAATCCGAAAACCGAACCAAAACACTTCCGATTTCCTGCCATGGCAGAGGAGTTCCGGCGGCCATTCTGAGTAAGCTTAAACTTACTCAGATGGGCGATGACATGATGGCGGTCCGATGATGCGTCTTTGGGTGCAGCAATCGCATCTGCAATGCCGGCAGTGAGCGTCTTTTGCCTTCAGACGCCTCCTGCGGCATTACCATATTTTCGCATATTGCTGCATCCAATGACGAAGCAGCGATGCAAACCATGTATGACTCTGAATCAGGCCCTAAGTTCACAGGCAGGTGGGGGAAATAATGATTGGGGATCTGTTTTAAGAAAATTATCCTGTAATGTGAACATTTCCTACATAGGTCATAGGTCGTCATAGGTAGTGTCCAGAATTTAAGGGATAGGGGCAGTAACGTGTGTATTGATGGAAATGCTTTAAATGTTTTCTTCTCTGCCTTGGTGGATGGAAGACACCTGTATCATTGGTGACTTGTTATTAAGTTGCGGTCAAGAAAATGTTTCACCTCATTTTGTAGAGATCCGAAAACAAAAGTTATAAAAAAAACAAAACTACAAATAATTACTTTACATAGATTTAAACCCCCAGTGGAAATCATTCAACGCAATAAATGTAAATTGAAAACTGGGGACCAATTATTCATACCATGTATAAAGGCAAATCAATCAGTAGCTGATCAGCTGGATGGCTTCTAATTATTGGGCAAAGAAAATCCATACTTTCGCAAAAGGCCTGTAAATTAAACTGTAGATTTTCTATAATACCTTTTGCAATTGAGTAAAGTAATTCTCCTCTCAGTGCATCTGATATTAAATGATTTATGCCCCATCACAAACACCCAACCTAACAATGGTCTTTTTATTTTCCATGACAAGGCTTTGTGGCTAGTAGCTACTACTGGAACAGGAGACTATGCGCTCCACCAGATGTGTCCTTACCTAACTATATACAAATGTGGTGGCGGGGTAATATTCTTCATATACTGGTAGGTTAATTGGTTCCCAACAAAAATGAACCCTAGTGTGTAAGTATGTGCGTGTACATGATGTAGGGAGTATAGATTGTAAGTTCCATTAGGGGCAGGAACTGATGTGAATGGACAAATATTCTCTGTACAGCGCTGTGAAATATGTGTGCACTATATAAATAACTGGTAATAATAATAAATAAATAGTTGTGGTAACACCGAGTATTTTTCCAAAATGTTTTTTTTCCAACAGTTAACATAAAATATGGTCAACCACACTACAATTATGCACATATCCCCATCCCCATGAACTGCAAAGAAATCAATGTTCTTTTGTTATTTGTATCACTAAAAATAACAAAAGTTAATCATGCCAAATAATAACATTAGTGTTACGTTCTGGGTTATTTGTGGACCCGGGGTGGTAGGAGGAGCGATCACAGAAGCAGATTTGTAAATAAAACTAGGATTTTTAATAAGTGCTCGAGTGGACATATAATGTGGCAGTAAATAAAAGTCCAGGAAAATATAAATGTGCACAAGAGTTCTGTGGTGGGAGCAAAAGGGTTAATGTCCAGGTAGAAACAATTAGAGCAGTCCAGGTGTGCAGGTAGTGAAACTGAAAATAAACAAGCCAGGTTTGCAGATAGTGAACTGAAGTGCAGGATGTCAGCAGGCTCAGGCACTCAGGTATGGGCAAGGGTGATGGAGGTAGCGGGGTAGTCCAGTGGGAACTAGGAGCTGACAGGCAGACTGGCAGACAGCGAATTCACAGGAACAGGAAAGCACAGAGAACTCCCTCTCAGCTAGGCTGAGATACACGTTGCACTGGCAAAGAAGGAAGGCACTGACCCTTCCTAAATACCCCATGCCGTGCTGTTACTGGCCGGAGGGAACATGTGACTCACCAGGATTGGCCAGCTGCATCACATGGCCAGAAGGCAAGATGGCAGCGCCCATGCCAAACGGAATGGAGACGCCGCCAGGCCTTACCAGCGCAGAGTGACAACAGGCCCGCACAACAACGCGTGCAGCCAAAGCCCCCCGCCAGACACCAGCTCCGCCACCAGACAGCCCGCGCCACAATGACCTCACAGGTAACACTCGCCTAGTGCCATGCTGAAATACCCTGGCCATACCCTGGCCGTGACAGTACCCCCCCCTTTTGGGGTGGCCTCAGGACACTCACCAGGCTTCTCCGGATGGGCAGAATGGAATCTCCTGATGAGCGTGGACATCACGAGCATCGGTCCAGCAACGTTCCTCTGGACCGTAACCTTTCCAGTCCAGCAAATACTGTAGATGACCTCTGCGTAGACGAGAGTCCAAGATCTGGGCGACCTCAAACTCAACTCCTCTCTCCGTCTGGACTCGAGGAGAAGCAGGTAGAGCACTATGGAATTTATTCAGGACCAGGGGCTTCAATAAGGAAATATGGAAGGAATTAGGGATTTTTAGGTATGGGGGTAACTGTAGACGATAGGCCACTGGATTAATGACTTCTGTTATGGAGAAGGGACCCTCAGACGAAGATTCCGGGTGGATAGCCGGACCTGGCTTCCAACTTGCATGCGTGGAACTATTCTACGCTTCTTATCGGCCTGGGTCTTATAGCGAGAGGATGCCTTCAACAAATCAGACCGTACTTGAGTCCAGATGGCAGCAAAATTCCGCACCGTGTCCTCCACGGCCGGAACATCGAAAACAGGCAGGCTTCGGAATTCGGGAACACGAGGATGAAGGCCATATACAACCTGAAATGGCGTTTGGTTAGTTGACGAGTGGTAGGAAGCATTATGTGCAAACTCAGCCCACGGCAGCAAGGCAGCCCAATTGTCCTGGGAAGATGACATAAAAATTCTTAAGAAAGTCTCTAGATCTTGATTAACTCTCTCGGTGGAGCCGTTGCATTGCGGATGGTAGGCCGTGGAAAAGTTTAACTTCACTTGAAGAACAGAACACAAAGCCCTCCAGAATTTTGCAGTAAACTGCACACCACAGTCAGAGACAATTTCAGCAGGAAGGCCGTGTAGACGAAATATGTGTTGGACAAACAACTGTGCCAGGTCAGGGGCAGAAGGTAACTTCTTCAACGGTATATAGTGGACCATCTTAGAAAATCGGTCTATTACAACCCAGATAGTGTTGAAACCTTGAGAGACTGGCAGGTCTGTGACGAAATCCATGGAGAGATGCGTCCATGGACGTGATGGAGTAGGTAATGGAAGCAATTCCCCAGCTGGAGCTTGTCGTGATGATTTATGCTGGGCACAGGAGGAGCAGGAAGAGATAAACTCCATTATGTCTGCCTTCATAGAAGGCCACCAATAGTGTCTTTTCAGGAACTCCAAGGTCTTCCGAGTGCCTGAGTGCCCTGCGAAGCGAGAGGAATGTGCCCAAGTGAGAAGCTGCTTCCTTAATTCTGGGGCCACAAATGATTTTCCCGTCGGAGGCTGAAGTTGTAATGCGGCGAAAACTCTTGATTCCAAGACAGGGGTATTGCTTTGATTTTCAGATTGATCATCACAGAGGAGAGATCTCGATAGGGCATCAGCCTTCTGATTAAGTGCTCCAGACCGAAAGGTCAGGGTGAACTGAAACCTGGCAAAGAATATTGCCCAGCGGGCCAAACGAGGACTCACACATTGGAGGTTTTTGAGAAATAGGAGATTTCTATGGTCCGTAAATACAGTAAATGGAAACTTGGCGCCTTCTAGCAAATATCTCCATTCTTTCAACGCCAACTTTACAGCTAGTAGTTCTTGCTCACCTATGGCGTAGTTCCTTTCGGCAGGAGAGAATTTTTTAGAAAAGAACCCACACGGATGGACTCGGTTATCCTCATAACGTTGAGACAAGACTGCTCCCACAGCTTCAGATGATGCATCTACTTCCAACAAAAAAAGCCTGTCCAGATCTGGTTGTCGAAGGACTGGTGCTGAGATGAAGGCCTGTTTTAGAAGATGAAAGGCAGACTCTGCCTCAGGTGACCATTGGGCAGGATTAGCACCTTTGCGGGTCAAGGCTGTAATGGGAGCCAGCAGTGTAGAAAATCCCTTAATGAAGCGTCTATAATAATTGGCGAAACCCAACAATCTCTGAATGGCCTTCAGTGTCTGAGGTCGGGTCCAATCCAGAATTGCTTGTACCTTCTTGGGGTCCATTTCTAAACTGGAGCCAGATATTACATAACCGAGAAAAGGTACACTGGGCACTCCAAAGACGCACTTCTCCAGTTTGCAGTAAAGGTGGTTTTCTCTCAAACGGGTCAGGACCTCCTTAACATGTTCTTGATGTTTAGCCACAGAGGGTGAAAAAATCAGTATGTCATCCAGATAGACAACAACCGAAACATATAACAGATCCCGGAAAATCTCATTAACGAAACTTTGAAAGACAGCAGGGGCGTTACATAATCCAAAAGGCATTACTAAATACTCTAAATGTCCATCTCTAGTATTAAAAGCGGTCTTCCATTCATCGCCAGCTCGGATACGAATGAGGTTGTAAGCCCCTCTTAGATCTAATTTAGAAAAAATGACAGAGCCCTTGACCCTATCAAACAACTCAGTAATTAGGGGAAGAGGGTATCGATTTTTTACAGTAATGTCATTAAGGCCTCGATAATCGATACATGGTCTTAGACCACCGTCCTTCTTGCCAACGAAGAAAAACCCAGCTCCCGCAGGTGAAGTGGAGGGGCGGATGAACCCCTTTGCCAGGTTGTCCCGGATGTACTCGGTCATGGCTTGAGTCTCAGGCAAGGACAGCGGATAGGTACGACCACGAGGTGGCATCTTATCAGGTATCAATTCAATTGGACAGTCCCATTCCCTATGAGGAGGTAAGATATTTGCTTGTTGTTCAGAAAAAAACGTCGGCAAACATCTGATATTCCTTGGGAATGGCAGAAGAAACTAATGAAACTGTCTCACAGGTCGAATTTTTGGAAGACAGGATTTCTGACAGTCCATACCCCATGACAGAATCTGCATAGAACTCCAATCAATCCTGGGATTATGTTTACGTAACCAGGGTAGACCAAGAACAATTTCTTGAGAGGCCTCTGATATCACCAGGAATTTTAAGGACTCAGAATGAAGTGCCCCAATTCGGACCAATACAGGTTGAGTCTCTTTGGTGACTATCCCGTTAGTCAGAGGGCGTCCGTCTATCGAGGTCAGAGAGATAGCATGGTTGAGAGTCAAACAAGGTATCTGAAATTTATCAATGAAACTAGACGTTATGAAATTTCCGGCTGCTCCTGAGTCGAGTAGAGCAGTAGCAAAGACAGGTTTGGGTTTAAGATCCAAGGCTAGGGTAATCGTGAAATCTTTAATTTTTGGAGACGGGTTCATAACTCCTAACTTGATGTCTCCAGGATCAGTTAGGATTTGGCATTTCCCGGTTTACGGAAACATTAGATCAGCAGGTGACCAGACTCTCCGCAGTACAGACAGAGGTTCTTTTGCATTCTTCTCTGACGTTCTTCTTTGGAGAGGTGTGTATGATTCACCTGCATAGGCTCCTCTTCAGTGGGAGAAGGAATGGGACGGGTAGAAATGGAGGGGGTAAATGACCTTTGCCGGTCAGTTCTGTTTTTTTCAGCCTGACGTTCCCTGAAGCGTAGGTCAACTTTGATACACAATGAAATCATGTCGTTCAGATTAGTAGGAAGCTCTCGAGTGACTAGATCATCCTTTAGTCGGTCTGACAACCCATGCCAGAAGACCGAGGTGAGGGCTTCCTCATTCCATTTGAGCTCTGATGCTAAAATTTTAAATTGCACGGCATATTGACTGACAGGACGGACCCCTTGCCTCAGTGTCATGATGTTTGATGATGCTGATACAGTACACCCAGGTTCATCGAAAATCCTCCTGAAGGATGACACAAAGCCTGCGTAATTATCCAGTAGAGGATCTGAGCGCTCCCAGAGTGGGGAAGCCCATTCCAAGGCCTGGCCGGATAACAGAGAGACTATATAAGCCACTTTAGTTCTTGCAGTTGGAAAGTTGTCAGGCTGTATGTCACACTGATTTAGGATATGTCACACAGAGTTTAGGATTGCCGTCAAATTTATTAGGTAAAGGAAGACGTAAGCGGGAAGATGATCTGCCTCCTGTATTCCCAGACGCTGATGCGGATGTAGTTGCTGGTACTTCAGGGGTAGAAAAGGAAGTTTGCAAACTATCCTGTCGCTTGGACATCTCTTGCAGAAATTTAGCCATCTGATGCTGCATGTTTTCCAGATTTTCTAATCGACCAGAAATGCACCTGAACAAATCCACTCCTGACTCCTGATCCGTGGCCGGCTCCATGTGGCCAGTGCAAACTGTTACGTTCTGGGTTATTTGTGGACCCGGGGTGGTAGCAGGAGCGATCACAGAAGCAGATTTGTAAATAAAACTAGGATTTTTAATAAGTGCTCGAGTGGACATATAATGTGGCAGTAAATAAAAGTCCAGGAAAATATAAATGTGCACAAGAGTTCTGTGGTGGGAGCAAAAGGGTTAATGTCCAGGTAGAAACAATTAGAGCAGTCCAGGTGTGCAGGTAGTGAAACTGAAAATAAACAAGCCAGGTTTGCAGATAGTGAACTGAAGTGCAGGATGTCAGCAGGCTCAGGCACTCAGGTATGGGCAAGGGTGATGGAGGTAGCGGGGTAGTCCAGTGGGAACTAGGAGCTGACAGGCAGACTAGCAGACAGCGAATTCACAGGAACAGGAAAGCACAGAGAACTCCCTCTCAGCTAGGCTGAGATACACGTTGCACTGGCAAAGAAGGAAGGCACTGACCCTTCCTAAATACCCCATGCCGTGCTGTTACTGGCCGGAGGGAACATGTGACTCACCAGGATTGGCCAGCTGCATCACATGGCCAGAAGGCAAGATGGCAGCACCCATGCCAAACGGAATGGAGACGCCGCCAGGCCTTACTAGCGCAGAGTGACAACAGGCCCGCACAACAACGCGTGCAGCCAAAGCCCCCCGCCAGACACCAGCCCCGCCACCAGACAGCCCGCGCCACAATGACCTCACAGGTAACACTCGCCTAGCGCCATGCTGAAATACCCTGGCCGTGACAATTAGATGTTATGTAATGTGTATTGACTTCTTCCTACAACAAATGCACTTTGATCATTTTCCTTCTGCAATGCCTTTTCCTTACATCCAGGCGTGCAAGGAGATGTACCGACCCAACCTGAACTTATAAAGTCATACTCGGGTCAGATTCAGAATTTGGCACGATAGGCTTATGCCTATAGGTGACAGGGGGTAAGTGGCAAGGAGGGACAGTTGGGGGCATGGCCTATAAACAAGGGGCGTGGCCTCACGGGAAATGCTAGGGAGTTTAATGTTTAATTATTATATTTCCATTGAGAATGAGATGAACTATGCAGGGCAATGAAACTATATTATACTTGCTGACTTCTGCACTGTTCCCTTTTGGAAATCCTGGAGGTGTTAAATCGCAGCCTCGCCCCTCTGGTGCACAGTGCAGTGACATTGTGCATTGACGGGGGCAGGGCCCCGTTGACGCGACTCACCATGAATCATGTCATCACCTCCTGGACCTTACACTTCACTTGGGAAGTGGACCGGATCCGAACGGCTGGTATACTCTCACAGGGAGTCCAGCAGAGCTCCTTGAAAATCGGGAGTCTCCCATGAGTGGGCAGATGTGAGCTATACCATTATCAGTACCAGTGCCAGCAATACGCGAAGGAATGCTCTAACCAAAAAACAGCTATAGCTACCTGTAGTGGATAAGGTGGGGCATAGGATACCAAAGATAATCTGGCTGCAATTATGTAAGTCTGGCCCTGCTTATGAAATAGAGACTCTCGTTTTGTAGAAAGTCATTTTACTTCATATATACGGGCCTGATTCAGAGTTGTACACTATGCCGATGTTTTTGAGCGCTTCATTTGCCACAGAGCATGCGTCTGAGTCGCACTGTGCATGCATCAAGGTACATTACCATAACCGCACGCTGCGAGTATTTAATCACAGTGTGACTGACAGTCAGGGGGCATTTGGGGGAGGCAACGGGAATGTTGCCTAAAAACACAGATGTGTGTTCACCATTTCTCGTCTGCGATCCTGTATGCAGTAAACATAACTCCGGCGTCTTAGTTACGGCGCCCATTCTGAGTGACCATAGGACTCACTCAGGAAGTCAGTGTTTGCCGGATCTGCGTCTGATGGTGCGTATTGTACACAGCTGCGATGGCTGAGGTGGGCGTCTCAGTAAAAGTCCCGACCACTGGAGCATTAGCATATCGCAGCAGTAATAGAGTACAACTCTGAATCAGGCCCATTGTATCGGATATAGTAATTGTATTCTACAGAGGCCATCAAATTCAAAAAAATAAAACTGCCCAATCACCTGGAAAACTGTGTACAGACAGCAAGGTCATGATACCATAGGGGGAGTCAGATAGGACCTCAGAGTGCACAGGATGTGCCTGAGAATTGCTTTGGTTTATCACGAGTGTCCACTAAGGGCCTGATTCAGAGATGGACGGAAATGCAGAGCGCACACAAGTGGCTGTGCAATTCCTCCATTTAAAATGGTGTCAGCCTGGGATCACCATAGGAGCAATCGCGACCATCAGTAGCGATTGTTGTACCTGTGGCCAGGCTGCGGTAGCTGAAGCTTACCGCAGCCTGACTGAATCCTGATGGCTTGCGAGGCCAGGAAGTCTGCGTCCACTGACTCAGACCATGGCCTCATCCCTCCCAGAAAATGGGGACGACACGCTCCCTTTTCCGTGGAAACGCTGCACAGGAACGCCCCCGAGCCGCCTCCCAAACGCTGCAGCCTTTCAGTCAGGCTGCGGCTGGGAGGCACTGCAAGCAAACTTGCAGATGGAGGGCAGCACATGCGCCATACACATCCTGTCCATGCACCATCCTCCCACCATCAGAGATGTGCGCTAACCATCGTCTTAGCGTACATCTATGAATCAGGCCCTAAGATCCCTCTTCAGCTTTTGATGATATCTCTGCTAACTAGGCTTGTGAGGAGGTGGGGGGCCTGATATTGCCTCAATGGCCTCCCTAATGGTGCGTACACACTGGGCGATTAAAGTGGACGACTGAACGATAACGATATCGTTATCGTTCAGTCGTCCACTTTATCGTCCATTTTTAACACAAAAAAGATGAACGATGACGACGACGCGCGTTCCCGCGGGTCGTTCGTCATCCTCGTTCATCGGGCTGACATGCAGGCCAACCTGACGACCTCGTCAGGTTGCTGCATGTCAGGGAATGGGTGAGAGAGCCCGGCGCTGAACGATATCGCTAATGATATCGTTCAGCGGCTGTGCTCAATGTCATGAACGACATTGAGCACAGCCTGCCGGGGACATACTAGACGATATCGCTCAGGGAGCATATCGTCTAGTGTGTATGTACCTTAACTGTGGAAGGTAGTTCTGCCACTATGCATTCTGGAAGATAACATCTCCACAAAGGGTTCTGCACTGCACCTCCACTGTAGATTACCTTTCTAGGGCTTGGTGCTGCTATTGGATACATGCATGTAATGAATGGTAAGAGTTGCAGTTTAATGCCGCTATCATTGTACAGAGCAGTGGTATCACTGCAGACTTCACTTCTCTCACTAGACCGGCATTTTGAAATGAAACAATATAACTGTTACTGTGATTCACAGGAGGTATTTCTGGGGGACACAATAATAAAACAACCATAACAGTCCTTGAGCAAATATTATTTTGCTGTATCTATTATTTAAGGATGGAACTATCCCTTAAGGCCACCTAGTTTCTCTCTGATGAACTGCTTGCATGGATGACCTCACCCCACCTTCTCTATCAAAACAGCCGTCCTGCTCTAGTCTAGTCTCCTTTCTCTGCAGTACAGCTTGGATAGCTAGGCATAATACAGACACACACACAATCTTTCACTTAATTCAGAAATATTTATAATCTGACTAGATCAGCCTACGCTGCACATTTCATAGTACTAATCATACAGAATATATCTGATTCTGCAACAAATTAGCTTGACTTTAATTATACAGTACATTTCAATTAATCATTGACATATAGCAGCAGATCCTGTGGTGGGATTAGCATGATCTTCCACAGAAGATAACAGTCATAGCCATGTGGACAATACTATACATGCTTCTAGACTGTAAGCTCTTACGGGCAATGATGTAGCAATGACCCATGACACCCGGAGTGCCCCATCCATCACTGCTGACAGACACATACATACATACATAAACACATCAAATCAACCCCACATGATGTTGCTGTACCTTGAAATGGGCTGCGGAGCGAGGCGCTGGAGACAGAGTCCGCCCCTGTACCTGATGCTGCATTTCCCGGTCACTGAGAGGCTGTGATCGCAGTGACCTCAGCACAGTACTTCCTGCCTGGGAGCTGCGTGCATGTAGCAGGGGAGTGAAGGGTCAGTGCGCAAATGAGTGCGCTGAGTGCCACTGCTACAGTATATCTGCTCAGCTGTGATTCACAGCTGAGCGGTAACTAGGGGGCCTCTTCATGTAGCAGTGGAAAAGCCCTTTATTAGTGATAACAGGGCATTTCACTTCGTCCTATTCAAAGAATACCGTGGAGATATCTCAGAATCCTCTAGCAGTGCCCCTAACTAGTGTACATATTGCATCCCCATACATCAGCTTCGCTTCTCAAAAAGATTTTGCCATCTCAGGATGGCGTACTGAGCCTCCTGTTCTTCCCACCCCCTTCACTAACAGCTGGCCGATCAGAGGTGCCCAGACTACTCGGCACAAAGAAGCAGTGAAGATGTACAGTATATGCTTCTGGGACCTGGGTCACCACAGACCACCGTTTGCCCACCCCTGCCGACTTGCTCTGCCCCCATGCTAATCAAGACTACACACTGCACCCCACCCCCTTGCCGACCTGCTTGCCCCCAAGCTCATCTAGACCGGCGATGCACCCCTCCCCACACGCAGTGTCCTAGTCTGCCCGTCTGCTGACCCAGAATGCCAACTACTTCACCCTCCTACCTCTGCTGACCAGGTCTGCTCAGACGCTGATCCAGACTGCGGACTGCTGCACCCACTGACCCAGTCTACCCCCACTGCTAATCCAGACTGCCCTCCGACTGAGTTATTAACTGCTCCTCTGATCATGGCACTGCCGGTGCAGGTGCAGTAAGATGACGACATATCGGACATTGATATGATGTGATATATAGGGGTCTATTTACTAAGCAGTGTTAGGAGACAGTGAAAGGAGATAAGGTATCAGCCAATAAGCTCCTAACTCTAACTTTTCAAACAGCCTGTGAGATGTCAGTTGGGAGCTGATTGGCTGGCACCTTATCACTTTTCACTCTGTCTCCTAACACTGGGCCTGATTCAGAGCCGGACGCTCTGACAAGAGCGCTCGCTCTGAATCAGGGCCCTCCTACCTAAAATTGGAGCGGCCTCCTGGCCGCTCGCATAGCTGTGGGTGACCACCCACAGCTTATGCGAGCGGCCAAAAAGATGGTCGCGATGGTCAAGACCATCGCGACCATTGGGCTTGCGACGAGACCATGCGGTAGGGTCTCGCTGCCGCAAGCCCAGGAGTGCTTTTGGCTCTATCAGAGCCAAAAGCACTCCCACTGACATCACTAGTGATGTCAGTGGGGCAGGCCCCAGACGGTAGGCGTTCCCATGGGAACGCCTCGGTCTGGGCAGCAACGCCCCCAGCACGCCCACCAAAGGGGGTGTGCTGTCACTCACCATCGACAGCACGCCCCCTTTGGTGCAAGACCCATAGTGATGGCTTGGCCGTCGCTATGCGGGTCTCGCGCATGCGCACGACGGAGCTCCCTCCGTCGTGTGCATGCGCACTAGGGCACCATCGACCCACTTGCGAGTGCTCAGGGCTCGCGAGCGGGTCTGAATCAGGCCCTCTGCTTAGTAAATAGACCCCTTAGTTCAAATTACTGGTAGCCATTTCAGTTTCTACATGAATAGACCCCTATGCCTTTCCCCTACCCTATGTCTCATGTGTGTCCACTTGCTGCAGTCCTTGTTTGTCACTGTCAAGTTTTAAGCTGAATTTTTTCTGTCTTCGTTACAAATTATTTTGTAAATTGCGTCCATGCATTTCTTAATCTTCTCTGTAACTGTGCATACAGTACCTGGTATTATGTTTAGGGCTGTATTCATTATGTTAATTATCGGGGTCTGGACAAATCTTTTCACTGCTCCTTTCAGAGCAGTGAGCCAAGTGCGCATGCGTGACCTATAGGCCACGCATGCCCACAAGAGCCCCGACGTCCAGCGGAAGGAGCCGAACAGGGGCGGAGGAATCTGTAAGGATCCTTCTTCGCAACCCGGGAAGTGGCGAGTACGGGAGCATTCGCCATCTGGCGAATGCTCCTGCAGTCAAGGTCCAAAAATATTGAATTCTGTCCCCATATTAGTGTATGGGGACAGCGGGCAATTCTGGGAGAGGAAAGTAAGCAGGAGATATCTGTGATACTAGTGTATGAGGACAGCGGGCCATTCTGGGAGAGGAAAGTAAGCAGGAGAAATCTGTGATAATAGTGTATGGGGACAGCGGGCCATTCCACCAGAGGAAGGTAAGCAGGAGATATCTGTGATACTAGTGTATGAGGACAGCGGGCCATTCCTCCAGGGAAAGGTAAGCAGGAGATATCTGTGATACTAGTGTATGAGGACAGCGGGCCTTTCCGCCAGGGGAAGGTAAGCAGGAGATATCTGTGATACTAGTGTATGAGGACAGCGGGCCATTCCGCCAGAGGAAGGTAAGCAGGAGATATCTGTGATACTAGTGTATGGGGACAGCGGGCTATTCTGCCAGAGGAAGGTAAGCAGGAGATATCTGTGATACTAGTGTATGGGGACAGCGGGCCATTCCGCCAGAGGAAGGTAAGCAGAAGATATCTGTGATAGTAGTTTTTGGGGACAGCGGGCCATTCCGCCAGAGGAAGGTAAGCAGGAGATATCTGTGATACTAGTGTATGAGGACAGCGGGTTATTCCGCCAGGGGAAGGTAAGCAGGAGATATCTGTGATACTAGTGTATGAGAACAGCGGGTTATTCCGCCAGAGGAAGGTGAGCAGGAGATATCTGTGATACTAGTGTATGGGGACAGCGGGCCATTCTGGCAGAGGAAGGTAAGTAGGAGCTATCTGTGATAATAGTGTATGGGGACAGCGTGCCATTCCGTCAGAGGAAGCTAAGCAGGAGATATCTGTGATATATCCTGCTTTACCTGATGAATGGCATTTTCACCTGCATTTGTAGAAATTAAGTGATGATGAATAGATCCATTAGTGTTTTCATGTATGACTCTCGGGCACTACAGAATCTATGGCACCATACAAAGAAACGGCTGCAGGGGAGAAAGTGTGCTGCCTGGCCACGCCTCTACACTAGACTGGAGTCAATTTTTTTTTGCCGGCTGGTGGTGCCGGGCACCCAGCACAGCAATTCAATTGTTGATAATTTGGGCACGAACAGCCTGAGGAGGTGAGCAGAAATGTGTGACAAGTCCTGGTTTTGGGAGCCCTAACCTGGACTTTATACAGGTTTAGCTGATGTACACAGCTAAGCCCAGTCTAATTTCCCACGAAGAGCATGATAATTAATGTGCACCAAAAACAATTGCATTACACCCATTAACTACTGCAACATAAAAAAACAATCGAATCGCCCCCTGTGAGCGCAGATTGGTGGAGCAGTAAGGCATATGATAAGGAGGAAAAGGGTAGACATCGCAAAATATACATCGGTAGTGAGGAAACATTGCAAGCTCACTATCAATGGCATAAACATTGATATCAGAACCAACAAATTGATGGTTCCAATATTTTAGCTTTCAATTCCAATCCTTATCGGGCACTGTCCCGAAGGAGAGAAAGTAAAAGTTGGCAAGTATGAATAAAGTCAGTCCTAATACCATTCTTCTATATCAAAAACAGAAAAGTTGACTGTAATGACGACAGTAGTCTCATAACATACTGAAATTTCCAATCGTTTTTGGAGGACCTACAAATGATTGCGCTGAACAGATAGATACACTAAAATTTGGATATGACCCTCGTAATCCTTGAAATCTGCTGAAAATTTGGTTCATAAAGCCACCAATATTTGATGGCCCTGGTAATCCCAGCATAACCATGGCATGTCTATATTGGGCGCAGGGAGTGTGCTGCACCCATTCCATATACTTTCCTGCTGCAATGGCTGTTTCTGCCTCAGAAGAAACCTCTGGGAAAATGGTGGTGGCACCATTTTGCCAGAGATATGTGCTGCACATGCGTGAAGAAGGAGGACCTGATCTGACACTGCACACAGGCCACCTCCCCTCATAAGACACGCCTGTTTCCAGGTTCAATCACCCACCCAATAAAACACATCTGTGTTGCATGTCGGGATTCTTTTTGGGTATATATTGATAGATAAATCATAGCAGCAAATATAAAGTGTCGAAGCTGAATAATTGGCTAAGACAAGTTCAGGTAAAAATTTTATCGCAACGACGTCATCTCACGACTGGCGGCAAGACGCCATCTTGAAAATGAGATCGCAAGACGCCATTTTGCGAATGGCAGCCTAAGTGCCATTTTAGATAAACTCACATTTTAGTACATGTGGCGATAATACTAATAGCACCATGCGTTTGCATCTATCACCATTTCTCATACACACATTAATACACACAATTGCGCTGTTAACTAGTCGCATATTAGCGAATGCATAGGACTTTGTATGAAACCGCTGTTTTATTAGCTTTATGCGCACACATCTGCCCCAAGTTAACTAGCGTCCTTATTTCAAACCCTGAATACCCACACATTACATATTCACACATAACGTTCAATAAGCTCTAAAGTATATGATTTAAGTTGGTTCAGTTAGTTTAAATGCTGAGAAATAAAGATATTTGATAACTAAGGTATTATACATGCTAAACAAGTCATGTTTGGAGTTGTACTGATGCGTATCCTTTTTACAGTATTCCGGTGGGGAGATCGCATCATGCATTCCCGAGTTATGGATCACAGAGCCTAAAAGCAACAAAATGTATATTTTAGAAACAACTGTTAGGATGCTACGAGAGGCGTGAAGAGGAAGACCCCCAGCTGTTAGAGGCAGGGAGAGTCTGTTTGAACCAGCCTATTAAATGTGCTGTAACAGATGCTTCACCCCTGAGAACCAATGATATCAGCAACAGACTTCCCTATTGTCCTGTTTATTCTGGGGGGGTATAAATATGAGTGCACGAACGCTGGTTCTGAGTCTTCGTGCTGAATGATGAGGGGTCTCTTGCTGATGCCTATCTCTGGGTCCGGAAGCACCTGCGTATGTATACTGTACTTGGGTCTGTATAATTTCCTTTTGCGCCTAAATTGTGTCTTGATCAATTGCGTGTAACTGTCTGAACTTTTACCTGAATATAACTTGTGCTTTGAAACCACAGATTCCACATCTAAGTCTTTATTTATGGTGTGACTGCGTACGCAATTAGCGTCATCCTTAGAAGGTATAGGCAGGACATTAGAAGGTATAGGAAGGACATTAGAAGGTATAGGAAGGTGTGTATAGAGGTTCTGATCCAGTATCGTTAAAAGGTTTCTCCTATTGGTAAATCCATCTCATCCTGCATCATGCAGTATGTAACACTGTTTAAATAGAATTTTATTTCAAAGAGACAAAAATACACCATTACCTGTATAGATAAACATATAAAATAATCCTGTATTTTGATTCTCAGGAGGTGTATTAGTGTATAATACTAAATAAAGGCAGCTGACAAGTGAATAGTAAATACTGTATGAAACCAGAGATATACAAGCTGCACATTGCAGGGCCCGATGTGAACGTAAGCTGTGTTTATTCATACATGAAAACTAATCAAGGCATTTGCAGCAGCAGAATTTGTAATTAGCAGTGCTCATTAGAGGAGACAGACAGGGCCATTAATAAAGCTTTGAACAGATTTTTGAAAGCATCAGTATGTTAGGGAAGATGAAAAAAGTGGTATTTGCGGTGATACACATTGTACAAGTGTCACTGAACAGCAGATAAATGTTCCTAATTTGTTTATGGCTCCCTTACTGCCATCATCTGTAACAGGGACCTCAGTCTGCTGAATGCTCATAGAGGGCCTGATTAGGTGCAGGCTATCACAGTCGCCACTGTGTCTTTTGTTGCAGAGCGACTGCGTCTTTATGCTAATTCTGTAGCTAATAGGATTTGTACAGAGACGCCCCCGCGGCTGCGGCTCTAATCCATCGCTATGCGCATTAAGACAATCACGTCAGTCGCACCATGAGAAATTGCACCAGCCCATCGGAGGAGCAGATTCTCTGTCTTAACATGGCTCTAGAATTAGTGCAACGGCAGCAAACGAGGCAGTCACTGACCGTGACACGAAGACATCTGACTAGCCACCCACAGAAGCCCACTGACATTGTCTCTCTCTGCGTCCAAATGCGTTCTGTGACTCCCAGTGGTACCCATCAGGATGCATGAGCAGAGCGATTCAGACACATGTGCAGACGGAAAACATTGGGCGCTGGCATGCAGCATCGACACTTCATGCACCTCTAAACCAGGCCCAAAATGTTCTGTTTTAAGATAGAGTGGCAATACGTTGCCACTGGCCAACTGGTGCTCTGGGCAAGATTGTAGCTGGAGTCCATCTCACTGGTGCTGGCATGGGGGAGAGATGCACAGAGGAGCCGTCACCAGACATGACCTCTGCCAGCACCGGCCTTACAGTCAGTCCTTTTTCTGCATTGTGACAATAAGTGATAGCGTCTGCTGGCGGCTCCTGCTGTCAACTTGCGGGTAGGTCCCCTTATTTACTTGGCACCCCAGTGGAGTGATGGCACCCTAGGTATTTGCCCATATGTCCTATGCCCAAGTTCACTCTGGTGCAATCAGGACTAGAAATGAAACTCATTTGGACTGTGAAGAATATTGTACAGAGATATTCCTAGTTCATTCGGCACAAATAACAGAGACGTTTTGGATGGACTGAACCCATCAGGATACTGGTGATTTTTTATGATCTGGGCAATGACATAATACAATGTACAGAGTGGTCCAAAAGTCTCCATACATAGAGGAGCCGGATCCTTATCTTGGCATAATGCTAAGTCCATAAAGAGGTGGTAGGGCTGAGATGACTCGATTCCCAGAGAAGACAAGTATGCATGTACTGTAGTATAGAAACAACTCAAATCTATAAAAGTCCAAAAAAGCAGCCCCAGAACACATACTGATGTAAAGGCTGCATATTTTATGCAAAGCTCATAGAGTTTACATTACAAAATGGCAGCAGTTGGGATATATTGTAGTGGAGGTAGACAAGTAAACGCGTTTTACAAAATAAAATGTGCTGCACCTTCACAGATTTTCTTGTTCAATTAGCTCCCCTATTGCTTGAGAGACTAGGCCAGAGTTTCCCAGATGTGGTCCTCAGGGCTTCCCAACAGTTCAGGTTTTAGAACAAGCCATGGTTGAGCACAGGTGACTTAATTAATACCTTAGTCAATTTGATTTAACCACCTGTGCTTAACTGTGTATATATGAACTGTTGGGGAGCCTTAAAGATCGTGTTTGGGAACCTCTGGTCTAGGCTGTTATAAATGTATAGCTTATTGGTTGCTATGGGTTGCAGCACATAATTTCTGTACAATATACCGTAAATACCAGCAATGTAAATATTTTAATTTTGTAACCCATAAAGCCTTTCAAAATAAGCCTACATTATATGAAAGAGTCAATAATTAATTCCCATATCTACAATGTTGTATTTAATTTACAGTATAGGGAGCAATTTATGTCACTTGCATTTTTATTTGACAGCTTTGTATTTAACATCCACCTACTCTCCCCAACAAATATAATAGAGGTAGCAGGTGTTGGATAGTTCACAGTTGGATTTCTTCCCATCCTCATGTGGCCATTATCCAAGAACTTACACACACTTAACCCCTTTCTAATGAAGGAAACCTTACAAAACTGTACAAACATAGCTTAGCCCGTAATCTAGCTCAGATGGAGAAAAAGTAAAATATGCCCTCAAAATAGTGCATTCACCACCCTTAGGTCTCTAGGTAGGCCTAGCTACTTTGTATTGGGCCTAATGCATCACTGTTTGAAATACAGAGATTCCCTTCTTTCGAGGGTGCCTCTATGTCTGTATGAGCAAGGATGAGGAAGTTTGAGGCTAGTATATTTGGGAATGCTGTCACTTACTCTGACTACTTCCTTCGTCATCAGTCTGGTGTTTTGTGATCAGCGAGTATTTTCTTTCTCCCCTGTGTATTGCTGAGGACAAGTGAAGCTGGCCCTTAGCAATGAAGTGTTTTAACATAGCATTACAAATTAAATCTTATCATATTAAAATTATGTGTCTACTTTGGGACATCCAATCATCCTTAATGCCCTATCCCCCTCCCCCCTCCTGTAACAAACAACAGAGAGAGGAGGGACCTTGTCCTGTCGCAAGGCGGCTCACAACACAATAAAACTCAACTCATCCAGTCCTTTTTAGTAGATTAAACTAGACATTACTGTGTACGCTTCCTGGTTTGCAGGGTGCTCACTTAAAGTGATAAAGGTTGACAAGTATTTTACTAGGCTGCTATAGAGAACAGGTAATTTAACCAAACTACCTTCCATTTAATTACATTTCAGACTCAAGACACCTTGTGGCAAACTCCAATGGACTGTGCTGACTATTTTAATAAAGAGCTCAGCAACAGATAGATCTGATGGGTTTGATATTAATCACGTATTAAAGCATATACTCAATCTACATCCATCCTATCTAGTTCCCACAGCCCTCAATAGCCTCACTCCTTGGTGGTGCCCAGACACGTTCATTATCATAGGTCTACAGGCCACCAGTGCTAAACATTAATGCCCTCTGACCAATGTGTTATTATTTAACCCTAAATTTGATATTTCTGAACAAATTCAGATAATTAGACTTTGTGATTTACCTACAAGGAATATTCAGTCACTTCTACTGCTAGTAACATGAATTCCCAAAACTCTGTACATCATGCCTTAATGAGTTCCCTCTATAAAATGTACTATAACAGGCAATTTCCACAGCTTGAAATTAGTTTACAGCACATTCAATCACAGGAATAGACCAGAAGCTGTATAACCAAGGTGTGGAAAGACAAATGTGTTTCTCAGTGCTGTAACAGCGATCACCATTGCCCAGACAGTGCTGGGCCTGCTAAGGATATATGTGATAGCTAAAGTACTTAGGATGTCATGTTAGACCGATTTGGGTCATATGTTAACATAATTGCTCCATACTTTATAAAGGGTTTGTGTTTATTAACATTTACTTAGCAGGAAACCTGTCCATCCTACAGGCTCTTTGCCTTAGAATAAATTAATTACCCAGAGTCCTTTAGGGATTTCATTAAGGAAAAAACCTATATCTCATTCACGTATCACTATGTTATAAAGCTCATTGCTGTGGGAAATAAGTGTCAGCTTAGTGTTTTTCTGACATAATGATTACTGATAACATTTAGGGGTAAATTTACTAAAGTGAGAGTTTTTAGAAGTGAGTTTTAAAAGTGATGTTTCCCATAGCAACCAATCAGATTCTAGTTATTATCTTCTAGGAGGTGCTAGTTAAATGTTAAGTAGAATCTGATTGGTTGCTATGGGCAACATCACTTCTACAACTCACTTCTAAAAACTCTCACTTTAGAAAATTTACCCCTAAGAATGTAGTACTACAGTATGTATTTATAGGGTTTAATAACTTTTAGAAAAATCCTCCTTACATTGACAAGCCTCCTCCCCTCCTAATTTCCTGAAGCCAGGAGCTGGACAGTACTGAATTGAGCAGTTCTTCCATTCAGATCAGCATTTGACTATATACGAGGGTTGATTGGAAAGTAACGAGACTGATTTTTTCATTCGGAATCAGATGACTCCACAGGATCTGAACATTTTTATTTTTCAAAGTAGCATCCTTCACATTCAATACGTTTTTTGCAGCGTTTCAACAATGATTCAAAGACAATAAAAAAGATGGGGGAAGGGTTACCCGAATGGCGCTAAAACATAGCAGGCATACACAAAAAATTTAATGAACTTATACATCCCTTAGCCTCGATGAGAGCCCTTTTTGAATTTTTCTTTTATATTTTGTCCACGGTGTCACTATCTTTTCTCTCGTCACAATGATAGACATATTCTCTGTCTATCAGTTATCCATAATATAGCTTTGTGCATCCAGAAATTCTGATTACAACCAACACCACATCTCTGAGTGTACCCCACTCACAGGATATAAACCGTGTGTTTTCGTGTAAAGGTATCTTTAAACTACAATCCCCACCAAATGTGAAGTAGTGGCTTAATTTCTATAAATTTAAATTTTCACCTGCTTTTATAGAAATTAAGTGATGATGAATAGACCCCAATGTGAGAAGATGATGAAACAAGGTCCAAGGTCACACTCCTACTGTTCACCTCTTCCCCATACTGGGCCTCATTCAGAGGCGGTCGGAGGATGCAAGCGGTCGCTCAGAAACTGGGCGGCCACTTGTATCCTGACCGCCCGCTTCTGTTGCGGTCGTTAGGCTGTGGGTTAACATCTCTAACGACCGCTCGGGTGATGGTCGCGATGGTCAGAGACCATCGGGGCTTACGACGAGACCCTAGGGTAGGGTCTCACTTGTCGTAAGCCCCGGAGAGCTTCTGGCTCTCAGAGCCGGAAGCTCTCCACTGACATCACTAGTGATGTCAGTGGGGCCTCCCCCAAACGGCAGCCGTTCCCATAGGAAAGCCTCCGTTTGGGCTGCCACCCCCCCGGCCCGCCTTCCAAACCTTTGGAAAGAGACCCGCTACGACCAGCGCGTGCGCACTGGCAAAACATCGAGGCGGCCGTGCGGTCGTAGACCGTACGGCCGCCTCTGAATAAGGTCCCCTATGTAAGCTTTCGGGGCAGGGCCCTCCTCTCTCCTGTTCTTCCCTTGCATGATCCTTGTCACTAGTGCTCCTCTCCTCTTCAGTGACACTATTTGCTTGCCCATATATTGAAATACAGGGTCATTGAGTCATTCTTACTCTCCCGTAACCTGCAGGAGGCTCCCGATTTTTAGGGTAGTCTCCCAGCATCCATCCTGAAACCTGCAGGAGGCTCACGATTTTTATGGTAGTCTCCCAGCATCCATCCTGAAACCTGCAGGAGGCTCCCAATTTTTTGGGTACTCCTCCAGCATCCCGCCCACTTCCTAGTGAATTGGGTAGAATGGAGAGAATAATACCGGGAATCTAATACCGGGATCCGCGGTCTGTGAGGTGGGGTGGCGGGGACTAGTGATGCGACTCTATGCTAATTTAAATATGCACGATTTGTGACACTTTACAGTGAGGGGAGGGGCCTAATGAATCATTAGTAATGATGCAAATAGCCCAGCCACGCCCCCGTCACCACCCATCTGCATCTCCTCTCCGGGCTTCTCCTGTAGAGGATACTACAGAAGTAGACAAGTATGCATTGAGTGCTGTATTGATTCCCACCAGAAATTTGTTACGGCTTGCTCCTGACTTCGGGTACATACCGCGGTTCATACATAAAAAGGTGCACCTCTTAGAAGAAGGTCTTTATTATATAGCAATTTGTACCCCTTCCATAGCGCTTCTGTAGTGTCACCTGGTGTCATGTGATACAAAATTTCACTGTTATGAGCATTTGCTCTTATACTTTAAAGGCAGTGGTGATACACAGACACTAAAAGTTGGTTTGAAGTCATATGTACATTCTAAATTGCCACCTATAATATATTTATATTTCATCTTGATGAGTACTTGCTCTAAAACCTTAAAGACAGTGGTGATACATAGACATCACTAAATTGGTTTGAGGGTATATGTATATTAGAGATGTGCAGTTCGGTTTTCCTGAAATACAAACAAACCCAAACGTAGGGGTTCCTTGTCGAATCGAGTCCCAGTTCAGAATCACTTTGGGGACCGAGTAGTACTGAGTCCTGGCTCGGGTCTGCTGTCAGTTCAGACCTCGGATTTAAAAAAACGTAACTCAGGTTTTGGATTACATGTAAACTGGTCGAAATTACATGATTTTAGCCATTTTTATTGATTTTTATGTAATCCAAAACCGAATCTGAACCAAAACACATGAGGGTACTTTTGCCAAAATTAAAACCAAAACACGATGATGAATTAAATTTAAAACTAAAACCAAAACACATCCGGGGAGTCCGCACACATCTCTAATGTACATACAGAATTGCCACTTATAAAATAAACAAAATCATAAGCGAAAATATTTGAAGCAGAACATAGCATCATACATATACTGAGTACATTTCTGAATTGCACATGCTATAAGTGATGCTAATACTACACAGTCACTGGGAGCAGCTCTTACAGAAGATTATAGGAGTTTAGTAGTAGCACGTTTTGGACATCATCTCAGTCATTGCAATGGGCCTGATTCAGACCCGCTCTCGAGCGCTGAGCGCTCGCAAGCAGGTCGATGTTGTCCAAGTGCGCATGCGCACGACGTAGGCGGCTCCGTCGTGCGCATGCGCGAGACCCGAATAACGACGGCCAAGCCGTCATTATGGGTCTCGCACCAAAGGGGGCGTGCTGTCGATGGTGATTGACAGCACGCCCCTGTTGGTGGGCATGCCGGGGGCGTGGCTGCCCAGACGGAGGCGTTCCCATGGGAATACCTACCGTCTGGGGCCGGCCCCACTGACATCACTAGTGATGTCAGTGGGAGTGCTTTTGGCTCTGATAGAGCCAAAAGCACTCCAGGGCTTGCGGCAACGAGACCCTACCACAAGGGTCTCGTCGCAAGCCCGATGGTCGTGATGGTCTTGACCATCGCGACCATCATGGCCGCTCACTATAGCTGTGGGTGGTCACTCACAGCTATGCGAGCGGCCAGGAGGCAGCTCCAAACACTAAGGGACGGCCCTGATTCAGAGCGAGCTCTCTGTCAGAGCGTCAGGCTCTGAATCAGGGCCAATGTGTCCTAAAATCCAATGCGATTATAGCACAGTTCACAACAGGAATAAATTAAGCCAGTATATCCATAAGACACAAGTGCCTCTCAATGTTCCAGGTCTGGTGAAGTGAAAGGGAAGATACAATTGGAATTGGAGACACGTGATACTTACAGCTCTCCTGATCTGCTTCTCCTTTCCTAGGTAGTGGAAGCAACTAGTCAGACTGTGAATTGTCCACTACTATGTTCGGCTTCTCCCGAGGAGGGGAAGATTTTGTCACAAAACTGGTCAGTGCCTTCTCCTGTGAAGATCAGAAACAGTTGATTACTTAACATCCATGAATTAGGCTCAAATGTGACAAGTTAGAAAGTCCTGTGCAAAAATTGGGCTCAGTGTAAAGCAAGTAAATAAAGAGCTATGGTATTGTGTGGCTGCCTGCTCGAACTTACTTCTGTTCAAAAGGTACTGTATGTTTTAACACTTCATTGCTCCAAATTCTACTAAGCCATCTCATAATCTATGACTCAATGTCCTCTCATGGTGGCACTGTGATTGGAAGCAGATTCCACATATAAAGGTGGACGGCCTGTTGTAGTCATGTTCTAAACAGGGTGCATTTACCTCAACCAACTGATGCCAATGTTCAATTGGTTTTCTAGGGTTTGCCAGCATTTCATTCCAGTGTTCTCTGCCAGGCATGTCCGCATCACTGCCAACTCGGCACATTCCAATGACTTCATTGTGACCTATACTGTACAAACACAATTACAATTGTATTACTGCAAAATTGTGACCAATAAGCTCTTTTGGCTTCATTTTGCGTCTTTGTCCTCTGTGACCATACAGATGTGCACACCCCCATTCCAAGACTGAAAGAGCAATGATGGACCGCTCTGATGGACCATATTAAGGATGTGGTTGCAGCGAACATTAAAATGACACTCCAAAAACATTGGTTGTACCTTACTCTTTTACAGCCTCCTCCCCTTTGACCAAATGATTTAGTTGGCATGAATTTACTACAGATGGGGACAACGCTCCTTCTCGATACCTCTAAATTTCCTAATAAGGTTGATCTTCCGTAATACTACTGTGCTGATATTTTTGTTATTATCTGTATTTATGACATGTAATCTATTTGTCTCTTTTTCTGTTTCTTTAAGTGCATTGATGGAATTATTGTGATTGTCTTTGATTCCCTCCATACCCTTCCTTTTTTGTCCTTTCTGTATCCCTTCCCGTACATGGTTCACGGACTAAGGGCCTGATTCAGAGCTGAACGCTCTGACCAGAGCGCTCGCTCTGAATCAGGGCCCTCCTCCATGAAAATGGAGCGGCCTCCTGGCCGCTCGTATAGCTGTGGGTGACCATCGGACTTGCGACGGAGACCCTGCGGTAGGGTCTCCCTGCCACAAGCCCTGGAGTGATTTTGGCTCTATCAGAGCCAAAATCACTCCCACTGACATCACTAGTGATGTCAGTGGGGCCGGCTTCAGACGGTAGGCGTTCCCATGGGAACGTCTCCGTCTGGCAGGCACACCCACCAAAGGGGGTGTGCTGTCAATCAACATCGACAGCACGCCCCCTTTGGTGCATGACCCGGAGCGATGGAAAGCCCGACGCTCCCCGGGTCTCGCGCATGCGCACGATGGAGCTCCCTCCGTCGTGCGCATGCGCAGTGGGGAACATCGACCCGCTTGCGAGCGTCCTGACGCTCACGAGCGGGTCTGAATGACCCCCACAGGCCCTCACTCAGAGGCGGTCGGAGGATGCAAGCGGTCGCTCAGAAACTGGGCGGCCGCTTGCATCCTGACCGGCCGCCTCTGTTTCGGTCGTTAGGCTGTGGGTTTACACCCACAGCTCTAATGACCGCTAGGGTGATGGTCACGATGGTCATAGAGTAGGGTCTCATTTGTCGTAAGCCCCGTAGAGCTTCTGGCTCTGTCAGAGCTGGAAGCTCTCCACTGACATCACTAGTGATGTCAGTGGGGCCTCCCCCAAATGGCAGGCGTTCCCATGGGAACGCCTCCGTTTGGGCTGCCACCCCCCCCCGGCCCGCCTTCCAAACGGGGCGAGCTGTCAATCAACATCAACAGCTCAACCCCTTTGGAAAGAGACCTGCTACAACCGGCGCTGTCGGTCATAGCGGGTCTCACGCATGCGCACGAAGGAGCCGGCTCCCTCGTGCGCATGCGCACTGGACAAACATCGAGGCGGTCGTAGACCGTACGGCCGCCTCTGAATGAAGCCCTAAATCTCTAATAAACATTATTGATAAAAAAATAAATAAATAAATGACACTCCAAAATAAGTTCCTGTCGTTGGGCACACAATCTGCCATTTTGTCTTCAGCTGGCTGCGAGAGGGGTGGATTATGGCCAGGTGAGGGTTACAATTCTAACCTAAGTCTGTCTGGATTTTGAATGTTGGAATGCCGCTGTCGGTATTCTGAACGTTTGCAAGCTGACCTTTCATTAGCATTCCATACTCAACCCTCAGAGAGTGTGAGTCTTCCCTGGCATTGGCTTGTTATTAGAAGTGCTTTCTGTTAATCAAACGCCAGACAGGCAATAACAGGGAGAGGTGCTTTCTCCTGCTGTGACTGCCAGTCCAGTCCGCGTATAGCAGAATGAGCTCTTCCAAAGGGAAGCTCCCCTGCCTTTCAGTCAGCCCTACCTGGTATCTAAGGGCTGCAGCTGATGCAGTCCCTAGAAGACGGTATTTGTGTTGGTTCACGGTGCCTGCCAGACCCATGGCGCATGCACAATGCACCTGGATGGCGCCATAACCAAACAGTCCGGACCACTGGTACCGACCAGACTGCAACACGGGCAGCCCCCTTACCCAAAAGGGTAGGAGCCAACTCTGCCAGTTAGCAATGTAGACCTTATGCTGGTATTTTAAACATTGTAGATTCAGATACACCCTTGAAACTGAAAATACGTCCCACTTTAAAATCTAAGCAGGAGCTGCAATATGAAGAGTAGATTGAGTCGGGGTGCCCCAGGGGAGGAAATTACAAGTGGGCTGCAATTCTTCTTGTGATTGCAGTACTGTCAGTGTCTGAAGCTGCCTTGCACAGTGAGGGCAATGCTCTACTGGCTTATCACTGCCCAACTTTTCATGGGCTGCCACCCCCAGCATGTCATGGCAGGTAGAACTTGTCAGAGATTGCTAAGATACTTATCTCCAACTCTGTTTATCTGCACAAATAATTTATAAGAAGAAACACATTGAAACCTTACCAATCATAATCCATGACCGCGATCGTGAGGCTCACATGGTCGATGTTTTCATTAGGAATGTCAAACACAAGGGCCTCGTTATAGGTTGGGTTCAGCGTGTTCTTTTTTATAGATGTTTTCCTCTTTTTCAGCCTCCGACCCTCACAGATGAGAGATGCCTTCACGTATGGGTCTTGTAGAGAGAGAAAACAGTTAAAGAGCCTTAAAATGAAGAGTGTGCTAAAGTTGAAAGTCAATGATTTCAAGCATACTGTATCTGGTCTGCAGTCATCAACACAACCACCATGTTTCATTGTAAGGGGCCTGGCAACGGGAGCCAAGAAACATTTACCATTTGGGAAAAGTGCGAGTGAATCGATTTTCTAAATATCAAATTTATAAAAATTGGTGGCAGAGTAACAACAAATATCATAATCACTTATCTGCAAAAGTTTATAAAAGGTGAAGGTACAGGGAATTAAGTTGGGATAAGTATTCCTTTGTTGTGTTTTTTTTGGAACAGGATATGGTCTAAAATTGTAAATGTATACTAACTACTGCTGGATGATAAGTGCTCGGCGCTGCCTCTATTCATAAAGCAGGTCTCTAGGACCTGCCGCGACTCTGTCAGGAGGCCTAACATCCGCAATGAGCTACTGCGCATGTGCGGCTCCTCTGCGCGTCCTTTTTAGCTGGACGTGTCCTGAGACCCTCCCCGGCATTTCTGCCATACAAGGCCACACTGGTGCCCCAGACACCCTGTACCGCCACTGTTTGTCTGGTGAAGCACAGCTCCACACACCACTAGGGTGTATGCTCCGATTGCACCTGGAGCACTACAATGCCCAGTTTACCCAACCACTCCAGGCTGCATTCAATACCCAGTTATGTTGCACCTGCTTTGTCCCTGAGTCTACAGCACCTGGTTAATAAACCTAAGAACTGGTTAAAGTTTCAACAGAGAGATACCAGTTGTGTACACGACCCGGCTTGGGTGAAGCTATGGTGATAATGGAAGGACACTGTTATCACTGGGAGCATTCTAACAATGACCTTCACCATTACACACATAGCCGCCCTCCACTATAATATGATTATAAGACAATCACAGAAGATGGAGAAGAGGACCCTGCAGACCCTCTTGCATCTCCAACAAAAGGATGACATTGAAGGGATATTGATTCATTTCCAACTTATCCAAAAAGACCAGTTTATTTCCAAAGATTCCAAAGATACATTATGTGCTTAATTAATTGGTTTCACTACAAATATGTAGCTTTTAATCTGACAAATAACTCTTTGGAGTCCTGGAAAGAGGCCAGAAGCAGCCCACAATTCACTTGCATAATTCTTAGTTCTCCTTATTGCAATAACAATGAAGCTCGCCATCCCTTCTGTTCTGCTGTCTAGATCACCGCAGAGCACATCCCAACACCCACTTTTCCGTTATCAGATTTGCCTTTGAATCCACACAATTTGCTTATATCTTACTGAGTGATGGTGCAAATTTCACCTGAAAACACAAGGATTGCGTAGAATGTACAGCAAGGTAAAACAGGGAATAAATAGTAGCTATACAATCCACACCCGTTTCTCCGGAACACCTCTGGGGCCTGAGGAAGAGTGCAGCATAGGGGTGTACGTATTTCAAGTGCATCGGAAAAGGTGTAACGGTGTGATCCGGGCAGATGGTCAACAGTAACCATGTTAACATCCATAATGTCGACAACACAATGTAGACATGCACCATAAATATAATAATTATTGTGGGGGAGATGAACTAAGCCTTAGGGCCTGATTCAATTAGAGAGTTGAAAATTGCCATTTGGAGATAAGTTTCCGCGGATTTGGACTTTCCACCTGTTTTAAAAGTATCTCCATATTTAATTCCAGGAAAGTCAATGCATTGTAATAGGCGGAAAAGTATCTCCTATGAATAGCAGGTGAAAAAAAGTGCAAAATCGTTATTTTGGGGTGCAAACTGGGGGAAACGACTCAGAACTCTTGGGACAGCCCCCCCAAAGGACAAATCAACAACAACAAATTACCTCAGAACACCCCAAAAAAAGTACTTTCGTTTTGGGGGCGAAAAAGTAAAAAGTGGGGTGATAACTTAAAAAACTAGCAAAATAGACTTCTTGGGGTGCTGTAAGGAGGGGCCAAGTGTTTTAGGGATTGCAGGTGCATGTATGAGGGTGGTTTTTCATGTTTTTTAAAAGTTCACTTTACAGACATGAAAATATGCTAGCACCCATTTTCATGTACCCCAAATTTGACCGGACTACTTATTTTCACCAATAAATACTGCTTTATGCCATTCTTCACCACTTTTGCAAAGACGCTAATAAGAAGTAATTTAAGCTACTTAAGTACCCCAAACACTTTTATTAGGGCTATTAGTACACATCTACATTGATTCCCTATGTTAGTGCATCTTTTTTGGGGGTACAGACTGATTTCCCCACTTCTGACAGTACTTTCCGCCTGTTCCGCATTCGCTGTTTTCCGTTTTTGCCTGTTTAGGAATAGAATATGGAGAGAAGCGGGGAGGCACGCGTAAACTTTCCGCCTCTGAAACAGGCGAAGGAGGCGGAAAGTCCGACTGTCTAAACTTTTCCGACTTTTCACCTCTAATTGAATACGGGCTTAGAGATAGATAAAGTACTAACACATCAGCTTCTATCTGTTAGGAGCTGATGTGTTACTTCTTTATCTTTCTCCACTTTATCTCTCCCCAAGGCCTGATAAATACCCCTTGTATGTTTTACTATGATTGTGTACTTTTTTTATATTCTCCTTTTTTATAGTCTCCTATATATACATTGTGGGTGTCTGTTTCATTAGGATCCCCCTGCCGTACAAGTCCAGCTGACCATGCACTGGAATGGAAGCAGCCTGTCTGGATGGAATACAAGTGCTGTGGGGGCCAGGCAATGGTGCCTGTGAGATCCAGAAGTGCAGCCATGCCTACACCGTGGAACACAGACAGTTGGCCCTGGAGGAATTGAAGCCAGTGGTCTCCTGGCACCGGTAGCCGCGGGACCCGGAAGTACAGCGGCATGTGGCATCCAGTGGACGGGGCCTGATGAAACAGTGGGGAGGGGAGTTTGGGTAGTGGATATATCCCCTGCAGTTTTTGTACCCTGACGTCATCAGTTACTGTCCAATGTCATTTCCTACTATCCACATAGAGGGGAAATATAAACCTGTGGCGAGCGAGCAAGATTCTTTTTTCGGTGGACTTTATGGGCCTGGAAACGCACTTCCTCCCTCACTGTACGTCACTTCCAGGTACTAATAATGAAGGGGAAATATACCTTTACGAGGAGTTTGTGGCGGCATATGGGGGTATTTAAATGTGGTGATAAGTGATTTTCCTTATTGTTTATGCTGTACTTGTGATCCTGAAGAACGGGCTGTTGCCCTGAAACATTGACTACGCTAATACATGTTATTTTGCTCATCCATATGGACCCTGAGTGCCGTTTCTTTATGCAATTGGAATGTGTCTGTATCCTAATTCGGGCCATTGGGGCAAGATGTATTTTAAGTTTACAGATTGCCGGCATGGACTGATTATATTATCTATCTATCTATCTATCTATCTATCTATCTATCTATCTATCTATCTATCTATCTCTCTCTCTCTCTCTCTCATATCTATCTATCTATCTATCTATCTATCTATCTATCTATCTATCTATCTATCTATCTATCTATCTATCTAGTAGACCAGAGCCTGCACTCTTTCCCAAACAGCATCTAATTGCCTGGGTGTCTTCGGCAAAGAATAGTATAATGTCTCAAAAGTAGCCGCAGCACTCATATGACTTGTATATGCAGCAATAACTTCAGGTGGGAAACACTTTAATTATTGTCAATGTTTCAGTTTGCAGGTGTACAGGAGGTGGTGGAGCCAAAATGACACTTGTGAATCATAGCAATACACCATGAGGGGGCAGGGCTCCGATTGTGCTCAAACAAGGGCAGGAGGTTCGATGGTACTCAGAAACCCCCCCCCTGCGTGCACCACTGGGAGCATATACAGTCGATTTGCATGCAGCTCTGCGTCAGGACCCAGTTGTATAAGACTGACATCAGGTTGGAGAGATCTGCCACAGCAATCCATTTAATCACTATATGCTCTTAGAATCCTGACTTATTTTCCAGTTGTAACAACACTGGCAGAATTTGGTTACAGGTTTAAGGAAGTAAAACTATTTAACCTACTGTATACAGCCAAATTCTTGCAAATGCAAAATTGGTTAAAAACAGGAAAAGTGTATTAATCAACACCAAAAATCCGGACAGTAAATATGCAAAGTATCAATCTCTGAATCCGATGTAATAACAGAAGTAATATTTTTCTTCAGTGAGGGAAATAAATTATTTATCACAACAGTCTGAACCTATGGTAGAGTCCACAAAGGTTCTTCCCGATTCCTACACTGCTTGCTCAAATTATTTTGGACATTAAATATTAAGCATGGGTAAATAAAAATAACCTGAAAAAATACCATTCTGCTTCATACTGTATTTTATCACGGAACAGTTATAGAGATGTTCATATATTTTATTTTTTAAAAGATCAATGTTACAGAAGAATTAGCAGGAGAATACAATGTGCTTAATATTATTAGTTCTCAAATTGCCCTCTGTGATGTCACTGGCTCCCAGACTGGCGCCCCCTCAGACAATGCCACGCCCACTTTTTTATCGGCACACACTACTAGCTACCCAGGAGGAGTCCGCACCGGGTGTCCCACAGGTAAGTGATGCAACTGGTCACTACTGGGACATATGGGACATTACTGTGGGAGCATTTTGAGCACTATTGTGAGGGCATATGGAGCACTATTGTGGAGGCATATGGGGCCCTAGTGTAGGAGCTTATGGGGCACTACTAGTGGCATATAGTGATCTATTGTTGGGACATAGGGCTTGATTCAGAGCCGAACGCTCTGACCAGAGCGCTCGCTCTGAATCAGGGCCCTCCTCCATGAAAATGGAGCGGCCCCCTGGCCGCTCGCATAGCTGTGGGTGACCACCCACAGCATATGCGAGCGTCCATAATGATGGTCGCGATGGTCTTGACCATCGCGACCAGCGGGCTTGCGACGGAGACCCTGCGGTAGGGTCTCTCTGCCGCAAGCCCTGGAGTGATTTTGGCTCTATCAGAGCCAAAATCACTCCCACTGACATCACTAGTGATATCAGTGGGGCCGGCTTCAGACGGTGGGGCCGGCTGGCAGCCACGTCCCCGGCACACCCACCAAAGGGGGCGTGCTGTCAATCAACATCGACAGCACGCCCCCTTCGGTGCGAGACCCGGAGCGATGGAGAGCCCGTCGCTCGCCGGGTCTCGCGCATGCGCACGACGGAGCTCCCTCCGTCATGCGCATGCGCAGTGGGGGAACATCGACCCGCTTGCGAGCGTCCTGCGCTCGCGAGCGGATCTGAATGACCCCCATAGAGCACAACTGTTGGACATTTGGAGCACTATTATTAGCTCTGCTCTGGGGCACTGGTGTTGGTGCATGTTATTAACTGGAGCACTATTGTTGGGGTGGAGGCACCCCAACAATTGTGAGGTAATAGTAACCGGGGCACTGCTGTAATATTTAGTTTATACTTGAGAGGCCTTCATATTTCTTGTTTCTCTTATGTAAAACATTTATTTCTCCTGATTGGGCTGGAAAGTTGGGAGGTGTCCTACTTACCACTGCTCCACATGGCTGCTCTGCTGAGTTGGATAGCTTGTGCGCAGTTTTCATAAGGTGTTTTTACAGGAGGAAAATGAGTCAGGGTTTGGTCCAACTTGGCCACTCCCCCTTCTCATGTATGCACCATGCGCACAAGGTTATGCCCGGATCAGGGCCGGCTCCAGGGGTCGGAGCACCCTGTGCCGACTGAGTGCACCCCAACATCGCGCACGGCTTCGCCAGAAAATGGGGGCGTGACCTAATTACCATAGGCCACGCCCCCTATGTGGCTGTACTGTCCTGCTGAAATCGGGATGTTGGCGAGGGGTGCGCTCTCTACGGGTGACGCCCCTGTTCGACCGCACTGGTCGAACACCCCTAGAGCCGGCCCTGGCCCGGATTAACCACCCTAAAAAGTTGAACAGTATAGCCAGCACTCTTCACAATTTAGATTTGGGCTTATTCTGCACTTTGACCAGCAGGCAAACATAACAGAATAATAATCAGGTTTTAGCTGTTTCGCTCTGGAGGAAGAACACTACAATAACCAAAGGATGCATTACTAGTATTTACATTTGCAATGATTACATGTTAATAATATTCACAATTTTCTCTCTAACTAGCAATTACACTTTCACAGAATGATAGAGTTTTGAAAGGACAGCACAAAAGGAAAATATGATGAGCAGTTAGTGATTGAAATGATAAATTATGCATTTCATGGAGCTAAAACACTCTCAGCCCACACATAAAGTAATAAGCTTGTGAAAAAAAATATATTTTTTTGTTTACTTCAGTCATAAATGATAATTCTGAAAGTCTACTTGAAAATTTCCATCACAATGCATCTGAATGGTAGCAAGGCGTTATGTCACTTTAGATATCACTACTCTACCTGGAGGTGGGATGTTTGGAGGCAAAACACAAGGAGCAAACACTTTTGTGTGTAAACACCTACCAGAAGCAGCTATGGCCGATAGCAGTAAAGCAACAGTACAGAAATTTGCTATGTACCCAATATATCATGGTTGTTTTAAGAAATTGCTATGTGAAGGCATATTGTTGTTGATACACTTTGAGCAGACTCTCAGGGTGTGCAGCTTAGTACATTTTCATACTTCTTGCTGTTTTCTATAGACATTAAGAGGCCTATGTATCAAAGCTTGATGAGAGATAAAATTGTGTGAGAAAAAGTATTTACCAATGAGCTCCTAACCACGGGCGTATCTATAATGGGTGCAGGGTGTGCGGGGAACACAGGCTCCTGGGTCCAGGGGGGCCCCGCACCGCACACCCTGCAGCCATAATATTACTTACCTCTGCGGAGTCCCACGTTGGCACGGGGGTCCAGCGCTGTAAAATGACTGGGAAATGGCCACGGCGGCCATTTTCCCGTCGTTTGCACATGCGCAGTACAGGGAAAATGGCCGCCGCGGCCAATTTCCCGGTAACCTGTGCATACACTATAGACTCTGGGCACACTCTAGTGCCCAGAGTCTATAACTCCGGCGCTGGCCACACACAGCTCAGTGCGCTGCCGGCCGCCGAGGATGGGGCCTGTGTCGGAGACTGCACACAGGCCCCCTCCTCTATAGAAACGCCCCTGCTCCTAACTGTTATTTTTTTAAACACAGCCTATAAAATATAAGTTAGGAGCTGATTGTTTGGTGATTTATCTCTCACAATTTTATCTCTCATCAAGCTTTGATACATAGGCCCCTAAGGGCAGTAAAAGGCTGTCCTGGCGAGGAGATAGCAAAACATCTTTCGCATTTGCGACGATCAGCATTGGTAATGTCAGTCTGACACTGATCGGGAAGCCAGCTGGGGAGAGCGGCAGCGGAAAATGTGGAGCCGGCCAGGGCAGCGGAGGAAAGCAGGGAATGAAAGCCTTTCTGCAGGTAAGAAGTCACATATCGCCATCTAGAGGTGTTTCTGCATAGCCCCCATTATATCCATTGGGGGCTGCAGGAATGATTAAGGAGAAATGAAAAGGTGGATCAGTGATTTCTCCGCACTTTTCATGTAACTAAATAGAGAGAAAACGTATGGTGTTCTCCATCTAAAGTGCTGGAGAAAAACAATTTTTTGTTTAGTAAATAGACCCCTAAACCTGCTGCCACAAATATAGTTGTCTCACTTCTCTGACATGAGATTTAAGCATGAGAAGGTCTTTAACCCCTCTGGTATAAAAGCAAGACTGCTCTCTATAACAAATAATACAAAAAGTTTAAAGTATTTTGCAGCACACTGTTTGAGTCTGTTTCCTCCAACCTGCAGAATGGCCATTCCTGCTCTGCAGTTATAATTTCTCTGTTTCACAGACTATAGGGTCTATTTACTAAGCTGTGTTAGGATACAGAGTGAACAGTGATAAGGCACCAGCCAATCAGCTCCTAACTGACATTTTTCAAACACAGCCTGTGACATGGCAGTTAGGAGCTGATTGGCTGGTACCTTATCACCGTTCACTCTATCTCCTAACACAGCTTAGTAAATATACCCCTTTATAGTCACTACATACTGTAGTGCTGGGATGAAAACGCTGTCAATTCGTTCTTCTCCGTGGTGTTGTTAGGTAGCAGAAGGCTCCCGGCATATCCGCATACAGTAGGATGCCGCCAAAAAGGGGTACAATGTTGGACCTGATCGGAAACGGTAAGTAATCTTAAATACCAGTGTCATATTTGTTAGTACCACAGTAATACTATACTAAATATGCCGCAATAGTTCCGTTCATAAATGGAGCCCTAAGTATGTGCTGAAAGCTCTGTGACTGCTATCAACTGAATTTGGAAAGAAACTGGTCTGTGTTTGGACATCCGCCCCCATTTCCCTTTTCCTATTTGCTACAATGGACCTGGGCAGATACAGTACCATTGAGACCTGCCGATAGCTGGTGCACGTAAGGAACATCAATAACTGTGTGGAATCCCCTTTAAGAAAACGAACTGAGAACCACATGCAGACACATTGCTCCCTCCCTTTCATTCATCCCATCCATTTTATTTCGGTGTTAATAGGAAAATCTACACATTTTCTATTTATAATTCATATTGAGATAATTTGTCAACCATAATTATTTTCCTCCTCCGACGTGTGGAAAAGGAATAATATGTAAATCTTTTAGCAAACCGATCTACTTGTGAGCTGGAGATTGCAGCTGAAAATATAACAGAGGTTTGGGCTAGAACCGAGGGCACATAAACTTCTAGTCAGGGATAGAAGGGGTTAATAAAGTTAAAGATGTTTGTGCTTGTTTAACAGTGGGTCGGCAGATTTGATAGGGCGAGAGGTTAGGGGGCGTGTTATGTGAGAGGGTGTGGGGAATCTGCTGTGGTAAATCTGCCTCTTTGAATTTGATCTCCCTCCCTCCTCTATTGTGTCTTGTGTCGGCTTTATTTCATAGCAGGGAAAGTCCGGCAATATTGAAGCGTCCATCTTGCGGCAGTATGAGCGGTGCGCACCCCTTCATTGCACTGATTAGGCTGATGTCACCCTATTGGGGTCAGCGGCAGCTCTCGACCGAGCAGGATAAATGGTGCATTGGCATGGGTGTCGGAGGCCGCATCACTTGCTTTGAAAGGGATAGTTGGCCCTTGCAAGTTTTAAGATCACACTGGCCCTTGTCTGGGATAGTTGGCCCTCACAAGTTGTGATATCCTTTTGGCCTAAGACAAGTGGACGCTGGTTGTTTGCCGTTCTTTCTTCTGTCACCATACCTACCATTGTAACTAAATAAAGCTGACCACTTATTTTTAATTTATAACTTGGTCTCATGTGTATATTTTAGTTAAGTTTAAGTTTATGGGTCACATCTATCATCTGACGATAGAAAGTTTATGCATCCAATCAGTTAAAAAGGATGTCAGCCTGAGCCCTCACCTACCCTTTGCACCAGCTCCCTAAAACAGAACTTGGCTGACAGTCGGGAACACTTTTTCATTTGTCATTGTTGTGACAATGTTACAGCTCCTTAAAAAACAACAGTTAAAGGTGAATGGAGCAGGGAAGCTATCTTTGAAATGTTGTTTTCTCATGATTGGGCAGCAGAATAATGAATAAATAATTAAGTTGCCGATACATCTCATCAGTTGGTTAAGAAGTAGCAATGATTGTTTAACTCACCTGAGAAGCCAGTCAAATCCATCGCCTTCAGGTTGGATGCTTTAATGATGGTGACAGTAAGGCGGCCGGCAGTCGGGAGGTAACACAGCGAGAAGTTAATTTCACCCAAGTCGGCTTTCTCCTTAAAATGCAAAACAGTTTATGAGTGTTTCCTGTTTTTGCAGCAATATTACCATCAGAAGCTAGTCAATTAGGACATGCTAAGATTCTGCAATTACACCAATTAAAGGGAGAACCACTACATAAGGTGAAGGCACTTCACCAGGCGATTCAGATGTTTAATCAACACAAGAGAGCAACTCCTACAGTGAGTGGGTGTTTCCCAGTGTTTGGTGTGAGAGAGAGCTACATTGCATTAATACCAAAAAAAAAGAGGAAATTACATGACCTTCAAGGGCAAATAGGCCAAATATCACAAACATCGGCACCTTGATCCACTGACCGAAACACACAGGTGTTTATAAAGAGCAAACATTGATTGGTTGAAGAGTATGTTACTCAAGCTGTGAGATATGTACAATCCAACAAGCAATAATTTCCTGTAAGATAAATTGATGTAAGATCAGTACAGGGCTCGTAACATTGGACTGGGCAAATAGCCCATTCTACAGCAGAACCACCACCTCACAGCTTACATTAAAATGCTATTGCAGCAGTACGGAGGCTGAGCCAGAGGCCTTGTCTACCTGGAAAATAATAAAAATAGATTCACCAATTCCATATCATAAGGCTTGGGAAAATCTGTGGTATGAAACCATTTCTATGTTAGAAGACCCTGTAGACATCTGCTTGGTGCAATGATTCTCAACTACAGTCCTCAAGTACCACAACAGGTCAGGTTTTGTGGCTTTCTTTAATCACGCACAGGTGAGTTCACCTATCTTGCTGGGTCAGTAGTTATCCACCTGCTTCCACAAACAGAAATCCTGAAAACATGATCTTTTGGGGATACTTGAGGGCTGAGGTCAAGAACCACTGGCTTAATGCATTAATTGCAGTACCAGAAGAAGCTCTCAGCCGACCCACATCTATAAGAACACACGTAGTCTGGTTGGGAATTGTCCTCTGTTGATCATACATCTTTATTTAAATGCTGGTTCTTTATCTTGTATCGGTCTATGGGAACACAAACAAAGTACCTGCTACCATAACAGGTGTTTATAAATACTTAAACACTGAATTTAGATATTTAACCACATACCGTTTTGGTTCCCAGTATACTGGGCAGTTATTTGCCTCTCTACTGTGTTTTACATAAGTACTCTCAGCTGGTTTAGAGGGTACTGTAGCAGAGCCGAATGAGGATGGGGATTAGAGACCCTTCCTAGTGCAGCGACTGGACCAGCTCTTAGCATGCTAGTGATTCTATATACTGGACCATCCTTTGGGCAAACAGTTGAAAAAAAGAGAAAGAACCCCCAAAAAATTAATTGTCATGGAGATAAATCTCTTTAATGGTTCTAGGCTACGTCAGTTTAGCAAACCAGCTAGTCATTCCTTGGCATGGAAGATGTACTGTTGTCACTGCTGCAGAAGAACATGCATTGAATCTTTTTGTTTTCCCTGTCTGTTTTCTGTATCTGTAGCCAGTGTTTTTGTCTGCATTCAGCCATGTACCAATTCCAACCTGATAAATATGTATGGCTTGTCAGAGCCAGTGATCTGTGGCGCTACAAATCCATTTGTAATGAGAAACAAAAGCCGCAGAAACAGTCTAGTCTCACTAGGCACATGCTCGCAACAAAACTTACCGACACATAAAAAGAAACACAAACCCACAAAAACATCTAAGGCTGCACTGGAACACTCACACACATGCACTTATGCCTTCGGGAACCTGAGAGAGACGAACTTCCAGGCCAATTTTCTTTTAATGAAAGAGCTTATCAATTTTACTTTATAACACCGGGAGGAGAAGAGGGGAAAGAGTGAAATGAAAAGCGGAAAATACAAATTGAAAGAGGTTAAGGTCAAAAGATATAATTGTACAGCAGCCAAGGAAACGAAAGCAATTGACTAATTTACTACTGTAGGGAACAAAAGTAATTACACTATAAACTCTCTGAGTAAAAGCTTTAGCACAACAGGCTGCGTCTTCTATTTGATTATTTTGATACCAAAGCACTGGTTTGGAAACTGAAACTTATACTGATGTTTATGGTAAAAGCTACAACTAACCAAGGGCCTGATTCAACAAGGATCGCTATTGCGATTACATACGCAATCGGCCGATTGTTGCTTTCTGCGCATGCATCACAGTGCACAAAGATTCCACTGCGATCGGGACTGCAATCGCAATGACTTTGCAGACCCATTGCAGAGTGATTGACAGGAAGTACCTTTTGGGGATGGTGATGGGGGGTGGTCAGCAAAACGCAGGCGTGCCAGTGCGTTTACTTTGAACACCATTGCTGGGACGTGCATAAATTAGCCCACTGCGATGCCATACACAGCTTGGCCTTTCACTGCATGCAATGAGGTTAGCAATTCCTGAGTAAGGTCAGACCTTGTGCAAGTGTGCGTGAGGCTGCGATGGTACTCGATGTTACCGATGGTTTCGCAGTCTTGCTAAGTGTTACGGATGTGTGGTAAAGTGAGCGTTATTATGTTATGCTGCATATGGCATTACATATCTTCGCAGTGAGACTGCGTGCATAATCGCTATTGCGATCGCAATAATGATCCTTACTGAATCAGGCCCCAAGTGTTTTGTATATACGTATCAAATTTTTTACATTTCTCCTCTCAGGACTGGGTTAACTAGGCTAATTGGGACGCAAGGGGGCCTATTCATCATCACTTAATTTTTACAAAAGCAGGTAAAAATGAACATTTTCACCTGCAATTGTATAAATTAAGTATTCGGGCCATTCATCACAAAGGTAAAGCAGGAGATATCACAGATACTAGGGGGTTTATTTAGTAAGCAGTGTTAGGAGACAGAGTGAAAAGTGATAAGAAAGTGATAAGGTGCCAGCCAGTCAGCTCCCAACTGTCATCTCACAGCCTGTGTTTGAAAAATGACAGTTGCGAGCTGATTGGCTGGCACGTTATCACTTTCTTATCACTTTTCACTCTGTCTCCTAACACTGCTTAGTAAATAGACCCCTGTATCTCCTACTTGCCTTCCTCTGGCGGAATGGCCCGCTGTTCCCATACACTAGTATCACAGATATCTCCTGCTTACCTTCCTCTGGCGGAATGGCCCACTGTACCCATACACTAGTATCACAGATATCTCCTGCTTACCTTCCTCTGGCAGAATGGCCCACTGTCCCCATACACTAGTATCACAGATATCTCCTACTTACCTTCCTCTGGCGGAATGGCCCGCTATCCCCATACACTAGTATCACAGATATCTCCTGCATACCTTCCTCTGGCAGAATGGCCCACTGTCCCCATACACTAGTATCACAGATATCTCCTACTTACCTTCCTCTGGCGGAATGGCCCGCTGTCCCCATACACTAGTATCACAGATATCTTCTACTTACCTTCCTCTGACGGAATGGCCCGCTGTCCCCATACACTAGTATGGGGTCAGAATTCATCAAGCTCCAAAAATATAATATTTTCGGAACTTGAGTGCAGGAGCATTCGCCATATTCAGATGGCGAATGCACCCGATACTCACTCCCTCTCTTTGGGAAGGAGTCCGGGGTAGCGAAGAGGGATTCTTTCAGCGGACGTCGGGGCTCTTGTGCGAAAAGGAGCAGTGAAGCCGCTTGCGGGACAGCTGATTTTCGCATCAGCTGTCACCTCGCCGGAGCAATGATGAATTGCTCCAGAATCTGCGCCGAGTTAGAATGCTAATTATCGGGGTTTGGACCCTGATAATTAACATTACGAATAGGCTCCTAAAGATCTTAAAGCCATGACAACATCAAAAAACGGTTTGGGTACGGGATGCCGGTGCTCGGATCCCAGCGGTCAGAGGGCCTGATTCAGACCCAGTCGCAAGTGCTGAGCGCTCGCAACCGGGTCGATGGTGGCCCAGAGCACATGCGTACGATGGAGCCGGCTCCGCATGCGCATGCGCGAGACCCGGGCACTCCATCGCTCCGGGTCTCGTACCAAAGGGGGCGTGCTGTCGATGTTGAGTGACAGCACGCTCCCTTTGGTGGGCGGGCCGGGGGGGTGGCTGCCCAAAGGGAGGCATTCCCATGTGAACGCCTCCGTTTGGGGCCGGCCCCACTGACATCACGAGTGATGTCAGTGGGAGAAATTTCGGCTCTGTTAGAGCCTAAATCTCTCTGGGGCTTGCGGCAATGAGACCCAACCACAAGAGTCTCGTCAGAGGCCCGATGATCGCGATGGTCTTGACCATCGCGACCATCTTCCTGGCCGCTCGCTATAGCTGTGGGTGGTCAAAAAAAGAACGGCCCTGATTCAGAGCGAACGCTCTGTCAGAGCGTCTGGCTTTGAATCAGGGCCAGAATCCCAACGCCGGTATCCTGACAGTGTTAGGATACCAGCACCTGTCGGTCGGTATCCTAACCCTCCCCCTCCTCCTACCCCTAACCCTCCCTTCTGGTGACTGCATTCTGAGCGCCAGAATCCCCGTGGTCGGTATTATGACCGCATCTCCAAAAAACATACTTTGCCTAAGTGTGCCTAGTACAGAGCAATTTATATAACAACATACTTTTATCTCTCTGATAAAACTTAAGCTTGGTACACACTATAGCACGGCTCGACAAATTTTGGAAAATCTAGGAACCATCTTATAAATTTAGGAGCCAGACCATCGTCCATTACCAAGATATATGAACGCTTTTATAGACCATCACACATGCCCTGTCAGTGTCCCTCAACCTCCCCGCATGCCATCAAATCACCACACATGTCTCTTTAATGGTCATCAGATTCTGCAACATGCCCATACCAGCCCCTGTAATAGTGCCCCCAAAAGTAATGCTGCCTGTATTAGTGCCCCCAGTAGTAGTGCCCCTGTAAAATTTCCCCAGTAGTAAGGCCCCTTTAATAGACCCCCAGTAGTAGTGCCCCTTGTAAAAATGCCCCCAGTAGTAAGCCCCCTGTAAAATTGACCCTTGTAAAAGTGCCCCCAGTAGTAAGTCCCCTGTAAAAGTGACCCCAGTAGTAAGCCCCCTTTAAAAATGCACCCTTGTAAAAGTGACCCCAGTAGTAAGCCCCCTGTAAAAATGCACCCTTGTAAAAGTGACCCAGTAAGCCCCCTGTAAAAATGCACCCTTGTAAAAGTGCCCCCAGTAGTAAGCCCCCTGTAAAAGTGACCCCAGTAGTAAGCCCCCTTTAAAAATGCACCCTTGTAAAAGTGACCCCAGTAGTAAGCCCCCTGTAAAAATGCACCCTTGTAAAAGTGACCCCAGTAGTAAGCCCCCTGTAAAAATGCACCCTTGTAAAAGTGACCCCAGTAGTAAGCCCCCTGTAAAAATGCACCCTTTTAAAAGTGCCCCCAGTAGTAAGCCCCCTGTAAAATTGCCCCTAGTAGTAAGCTCCCTGTAAAAGTGCCCCCAGTGGTAAGCCTCTTGTAAAATTGCCCCCAAGTTGTAAGCCCCATGTAAAATTGCCCCCAGTAGTAAGCCCCCGTAAAAGTACCCCCAGTAGTAAGCCTCCTGTAAAAGTGCCCCCAGTAGTAAGCCCCTTGTAAAAGTGTCCCTTGTAAAACAAAACAAAACAACAGACTACTTACCTTAAGCCCCGATCCTGCGTCCGCTGCCGTCCACTGCTCCTCGTAACTATGGGAGAGATGTCATGACGTCTCTCCAATAATTCCCGTGGGGGGAGCCGGATGCCGGAGCTCAGGAGTGAGCTCCGGCTGCCACTGCGGTGAGTCGGGCGCCCGCTGGTAAAATCTCAGCGGGCGCCCGGCAACTAGAGTTTCCCTGCGGCGGGCGGGGAAGGAGTGTGGTGGCAGAGGCGACCCTTGGAAAACTTGGTCGCCAGGACTAAGATGTTAGTCGCCATGGTGACCTAGCGACCGGGATTTCTTGAGCCCTGCACTATAGGATGTGTGTACTAAATGACGTTGCAGTGCGATATTTCGATACACTATGTGCACCGAACACACTGCACGATCTGGTATATGACGGTGCAATGTGTCGTTACATGTTGCATGTAACGGCACCACGTTGTTCATTGCATCGTCCCATATGACGTGAAGAACAGCCTGGGGCGATGCGATGAACGATCTTCGTGAACAAAGGATCGGGCATACACAAGATATATTATTCTGATCTGCGTCAGGATGATATATCGTACGATCTATCATATAGTGTTTACCTAAATGTAGAGAGTCATGTCTGCCTAGTTGACATCAGTCACCGCCCCAGTGGACTTTACCATCTATATTCCTCACCACATGGACACGCACTAGGTTTAATCACAGGGAGACATACAAACTCCACAAACAGAGAGGCCTGATTGGAATTAAGCCCATGACCCCAGCACAGTGGCACTGACACAGGACGCCATGTGCAGACAGAGAAATTGCATGTGCCGTAGGTCTGGTTGAAGTTTCTATGTTGCAACCGATGCTGCACAGATGATGCATTTAAAAGCAAGCCACAACAGATTAGCGCTGCTGCTGCTGGGTGTCTCAGTAGGACGATTATCGGTCATGGCAATAGCATGAAGACGCAGGCCATTCAGTCTCCTGAGAGTTGGGAGACTTTCTACAGTTTAAATATGTGACAAAGTTTCTCAGAAGCTCAGTGGGTATGCTCATGTCAGCATATGGGCTGTACACGCTCTCATTATACTCATCATTAATACCTGCCTGATGGCTAACTACTGTATTCCGCTGTAACTCATGAGACATGTTTATTTACAAGTTTTGATCCCACTATTTTTTGATATTGCTTAGGCTCTTTTTTTTTAATCTATTTGAGAAGCCTCCACCCTAACTGGATTCCCGGGAGCAGCGAGGTGAGTAGAGGGTTTTCTTCTTTTTCCATCCTTTTGAGCCTTAAGGAATAGAGTTGAACACACCCTATCAGACCTACAGGAGTTACTTTGGAGTACTATTCTATACCAGTTTATATATTTTTAATCCTTTTTTGTACTGGTTTTTATGTGGGACAAATTTGTGTGTGGATTTCTTTTCTTGTGAGAATAAATGTTTTTTTATGAACTATTTGGAGACTCCAGAATCCTGTCTTGAATCGTGGTGATCTTAAAGGCATATCTGTTACGGAGGTGTTATTGGGGCCCATTTATCAATGATCGCTTTTGCAACGCGATCAGAGCATGCCAATAACGCCCATGATGTTCAGATGGCATTAGCTGCGGGGGCCAATATCTGGAATGCATCCCATTCCAGATATTGGTAAATTTGGCAGCTTCGCATCCCCCATAGAAGGTAATGGAGGGATCACAGCAGGTATAAGTACCTGTTGCGGTCCCTCCTTAATATATACGGGGGATACTAAATATTTGAGGTAAGCCCCCCCACTGGGAAGGAAAAACAAGGGGAATGAAAGAAACCTTTACGTGAATGCATTTCGCTTAGTTGAGGTGAGTCCGGAGGTTCCTTCCATCGTAGTAAAGAAATGATGCATACTACTGGATAATACAATCCCCTTGTTGTTCTTCATTTTGTTCAAAGTATACAGGACGTGTAATCGAGACATCCACATCGAATCTAGCTGCGCTGGTGGTCTACTTTTATTGTTATATGTATATGTTTATTTACAGGTCATCTGTATTGCGTCATCGTGGCCCCGCCCCTGGCTACACAATGCCTGTAATCTTCGCGTTGTGTAGCGGGGGCAGGGCAGCAATGACGCGGCCGCGCCCCCTGTCTCACCCTCGAAATAGAGTCACGTCCCCTTCTCCCCCCACCGATGTGCCGAGCTGGCTGCCTCCTCCCGGGAGAGGCAGCCAGATTGTCGGCAAGGTAGGTAGGTAGGTGTGTGTGTGTCCTGCAGGTGATACGCAGCTTGGGGCTTATTGGACCTATACTGTGCTAAAGTGGGTTGGCCCCGCAGGTGAAGCTTCCTGGAGGCTGGCCCCTCTCCCCAGGGCTTGCCACCAATGCATCTGCTGAGAATTAAAGACACTGTACAAAACTGGCCCACAACACTCCCATGACAATCCCACAAAACAGAACAGCTCCATGCTATAGCATTGACTCGAGACAGTTTTTGTCCCAAAACACCTATTTCACGTAAAGAGGCGAACGGCATGGAAGAGAGCACAGAGGACAACCAGGAACCACTTACTGCTGACTGCTATGTGTAAACAAACTCACTCTCTTCCACAGGGATGTCTTAGCCCAAAGACAGATAATAGAAACAGGCATTTTCCCATTTGTGCCGTTGTGCACATTCTGTTTATTTAAAGGGAACATAAATGCTACTAAATTTCCTGTTTAGACTTTTTGAAATCTTCATATGCATTGTACAGCCCCGTACTCTTAACAGACATGTTCCAACTGAGAGTAACAAAACAGAAACCCAGGTTAAGTGATTTATTATACATGACTATACTATAAATATTTCAACACTCGCTAACCTTAGATAGATGAACATAATGAATTAAAATAGAACCGAAGATAAATGGGCGATAGTACGCACCACACGTGTCTGGCAGCCTGATTCGTTTTCTAGTCGGACACATATTGATTATCTACAGTCTATATTATATTTTTATTGGTTGTGTGCAATGTTCGGATGGATTTTATATTCCTGTTCTTTCAATCTTATTTTTCTTCCTAATGAGAGATCCAGCTGAAAGGCTCATTTCAGAAGTAGATCCACACACAGCCTTTAGGGAAATCACCACTATATATCTCATGTAAACATCAAAGACATGAAATACAGACCCATGTGTTCAAATATTAAACGCCTCCCTAACAAAACAAAGATGCAATGCGGCACAGTAAAATAAGCAGACTCGCCAGAAGACATCATCTCGTCTTTATAATTGTAAGATATGTTTATTCTTCTCTGCTTTTGTCTACGGGGCTGATATGGAGGCAGCAAATCTCCTTGAGCACGATAACGCAGACATGTACCAACAGTGAAACTCCCTACGACAGTCGCAGAGATAAAAAAGTTTTCGTCCTTTGCAAAAAAAATCGCAGCATACTAATTAGTTACTGAGTAACCAAGCATTTTGCTGCTTCTTCCACAGGAACAAGTATTCCCACTGAGATAGCGGGTGAAAAAAGCCTTGAAGCAAAGTAAAGCTCTATTAACCCTTGAACCTTCCAATCCAAAGTATGCATTTCCTAGTATTAAAGGTAATATCCCATTCCATTTTTGTTTGTTAGCAATAGCAACTTTGGTACTTTTGTAAGACGGAGCTCACTTTTCCAGGATGATCAGCAAAACTCAGTTGTAAGATTGCAAAAACGATCTGAACGGCAGATTTTGACGGTTTCCAAAGCAAAAAATCTGTATCACACATGGAAGCATTGGTTTCTGATTCTTCCTAGAATGTAACCTGATCTCTGAGTGAGTGAGGGGTCTATGTACTAAGCCTTGGAGAAAGGTGGATGAAGATAAAGTACCAACCAATCAGCTCCTAACCAGGGGCGTACCTATAATGGGTGCAGGGTGTGTGGGGCGCAGGGGCCCCTGGATCCAGGTGGGCCCACACTGCACACCCTGCACCCATACTTCCAAATACTTACCTCTCCGTCCCACGTCAGCTGGAGAGGCACGACACAGAACGCCGGGAAAGTGGCCACTGGAAAGTGGCCGCAGTGGGCACTTTCCCCGCATTCTGCGCATGCGCACTAGGGAAATCACCAAGAAAATGGCTGCCGCACCATTTCCTCGGTGTTCTGCACATGCGCAGTAGACTGCGGGTACAGACTAGTGCCCGGAGTCTACTGAATGTGTCAGTACGCCGCGGCCACCGGATAGAGAGGAGGGGGCCCCTGTTGGTGAGTGAGCACGGGCCCCCTCCTCTTTAAATATGCACCTGTTTCTAACTGTCACGTTCTAGGCTGTGTTTGAATAATGACAGTTAGGAGCTGATTGGTTGGTACTTTATTTCTCTCCACTTTATCTCTATCCAAGGCTTAGTACATAGACACCTCAGTCAGTGAAAGTCAGTCGTGGTCCTCAGTAGTCATGACAGCAGATGAAGAGGAAGGGGAATGCCCAGAAGCATGGCTGAATAGTAGATAATTTGTATACTACATAGCTGTGGTTTCCATGGTAATTGCATGACACTGAACAAACTGTAAATCGACAATAGCAACTTAAATGACTACTCTAATTACAAATAAACACAATGTTAGAAGAATATGTGTCTTCCTACAGGTAAAGAAACACCAATTTTTTAATGGATTGTGCTTTTAAAGTGGTTTCACATGTTCTACACATATTTACATTAGGGGTGAGCGGGTTCGGATTTCTGAAATCCTAACCCCCCCGAGCCCCCCCGATCCGAGTCAGGCTCGACTTTTCCCGCCTGACTCGGATCTGAAATCGAGGCAAAACGTCATCATTCCGCCTTCCGGGTCTCGCGGGTTTTGGATCCTATATAAGGTACCCGCGTCTGCGCCATTTTCTCACTCGGCTGTGGACAGTGAAGAGGGAGGGTGGGAGTTAGGGCTGGCTGGGCTGTGTAGTGTAGTGTAGTGTAGTGCAGACTAGTGTTGTGCTGTGCTGTGCTGCGCTGTGCTGCTGTTGTCCACTACTTCAAAGTCCATAGGGACTGGCTGTGTTGTGCTGTGCTGCTGTTGTTAATAGGGGCTGTGTCCACTACTTCAAAGTCCATAGGGGCTGGCTGGACTGTGTTGTGCAGTCAGTTCTCCATAGGGGCTGTGTCCACTCCAAAGTCCTGTGCAGTGTCCCAGTCCTAAAGGGGTGCTGTAGTGTTGTCCACAGGGTGCTCTGTCCATCAGGGGTGCTCCCCCCAAGTGCTAAAAAAATAATATTTTTTCTGTGTTTGTGAATTGTGTGCGCAGTAGCCGCACGTGCATCAACAAAGTAGTGCCAAGCATGCGCCTGTGTCATAAGTAAAGGGCCGGCTGGCTTGACCGTTAAAGGGTGATGTAACCCCCAAAGTACACTCCAGTCCAAACCAAAAAAAAAAATATTTTCTGTGTTTGTGAATTGTGTGCGCAGTAGCCGCACGTGCATCAACAAAGTAGTGCCAAGCGTGCGCCTGTGTCATAAGTAAAGGGCTGGCTGGCTTGACCGTTAAGGGTGCTGTAACCCCCGAAAGTACACTCCAGTCCAAACCAAAAAAAAAATTATTTTCTGTGTTTGTGAATTGTGTGCGCAGTAGCCGCACGTGCATCAACAAAGTAGTGCCAAGCGTGCGCCTGTGTCATAAGTAAAGGGCCGGCTGGCTTGACCGTTAAAGGGTGCTGTAACCCCCAAAGTACACTCCAGTCCAAACCAAAAAAATATATATTTTCTGTGTTTGTGAATTGTGTGCGCAGTAGCTGCACGTGCATCAACAAAGTAGTGCCAAGCGTGCGCCTGTGTCATAAGTAAAGGGCCGGCTGGCTTGACCGTTAAAGGGTGCTGTAACCCCAAAGTACACTCTAAACCAAATAACAAAATATTTTCTGTGTTTGTGAATTGTGTGCGCAGTAGCCGCACGTGCATCAACAAAGTAGTGCCAAGCGTGCGCCTGTGTCATAAGTAAAGGGCCGGCTGGCTTGACCGTTAAAGGGTGCTGTAACCCCCAAAGTACACTCCAGTCCAAACCAAAAAAAAAATTATTTTCTGTGTTTGTGAATTGTGTGCACTGTGGCTGCACGTGCATCAACAAAGGAGCAGCGCCAAGCGTGCGCCTGTGTCCCATAAGTAAAGAGCCGGCTGGCTCATTTCTTAAAGGGTGGTGTAACCCACAAAGTGCACTACTCTCCAGCAAAAATAAAAAAATATTTTCTGTGTTTGTGTGCGCTTTAGCCGCACGTATATATCAATATAACATAAATGGAGGACCAAACTTTCTCCGATAAAAATAAAATAGGGAAAGATCAAGAACCACTTCCTCCTAGTGCTGTTGCTGCTGCTGAGAGTTGTTCATCGTCCCAGAGAGGAAGTAGGAACACCACCACTTTTACTAAACAATTGACCCTCCAACAGTCCCTAGCGATGAGGATGAAGTACGACAGCAGTCACCCTGAAGCAAAACGTATAACTGAGGCCTTGACTGCTATGTTGGTGTTAGACGTGGGTCCGGTATCCGCCATTAGTGCAGTGGGATTTAGATAATTGATGGAGGTAGTGTGTCCCCGGTTCCAAATCCCATCTAGATTCCACCTGCATCCTCAAAGCAGCAGCGACAAGCGTGCCTCTGTTTGTTAAAGGGTGGTGTAACCCTCAAAGTGCGCTCCACAAACAATAAAAAAATTCTTCTTTTTTTTTCTGTCTTTGTGAATTGTGTGGGCTGTAGCCGCACTTGCATCCTCAAAGCAGCAGCGACAAGCATGCGTCTGTCTGTTAAAGGGTGGTGTAACCCTCAAAGTTCTCCAAAAAATAAAAAATATTTTTTTTATGTGCTTGTGACTTGTGTGCGATGTAGCCGCACGTGCAGCAACACAGTAGCAGCGCCAAGCGTGCGCCTGTGTCATAAGTCAAGGGCCGGTTTGGACATCTGGTCCGGACTGAAGGACGTGCCAACAATTTCTGACAAGTCTACTGTCACTGCATATGATACTGTCCTCAAAGCAGCAGCGACAAGCGTGCGTCTGTCTGTTAAAGGGTGGCGTAACACTCAAAGTGCGCTCCACAAACAATTAAAAAATTCTTTTTTTTTTTCTGTCTTTGTGAAATGTGTGGGCTGTAGCCGCACCTGCATCCTTAAAGCAGCAGCGACAAGCGTGCGTCTATCTGTTAAAGGGTGGTGTAACCCTCAAAGTGCGCTCCACTAACAATAAAAATATTCTTTTTTTTTCTGTCTTTGTGAATTGTGTGGGCTGTAGCCGCACTTGCATCCTCAAAGCAGCAGCCACAAGCATGCGTCTGTCTGTTAAAGGGTGGTGTAACCCTCAAAGTGTGCTCCACAAACAATAAAAAAATTCTTATTTTTTTTTCTGTCTTTGTGAAATGTGTGGGCTGTAGCCGCACCTGCATCCTTAAAGCAGCAGCGACAAGCATGCGTCTGTCTGTTAAAGGGTGGTGTAACCCTCAAAGTGCGCTCCACAAACAATAAAAAAATTCTTATTTTTTTTTCTGTCTTTGTGAAATGTGTGGGCTGTAGCCGCACCTGCATCCTTAAAGCAGCAGCGACAAGCGTGCGTCTGTCTGTTAAAGGGTGGTGTAACCCTCAAAGTGCGCTCCACAAACAATAAAAAAATTCTTTTTTTTTTTTCTGTCTTTGTGAAATGTGTGGGCTGTAGCCGCACGTGCATCCTTAAAGCAGCAGCGACAAGCGTGCGTCTGTCTGTTAAAGGATTACATCGGTGACAGCATCCAAGTAGTCATGTCAGATAGTCCGTACCTGTACTGGCAGGAAAAAGAAGCAATTTGGAGGTCCCTGTACAAACTGGCTCTATTTTACCTGAGTTGCCCCCCCCTCCAGTGTGTACTCCGAAAGAGTGTTTAGTGCAGCCGGGAACCTTGTCAGCAAAAGGCGTAGGAGGTTGCTTCCACAAAATGTGGAGAAGATGATGTTCATAAAATGAATTATCAACTCTTCCAGGGAGACCAGCCTCCAGAACGTACAGAGGGACCTGTGGTTGTGGATTCCAGCGGGGACGAATTAATACTCTGTGAGGATGAGGATGTACACAACACTGAAGAGGGTGAGGAATCGGAGGATGAGGACAACATCTTGCCTCCGTAGAGCCAGTTTGTGCAGGGACAGATTAATTGCCAGCTTGTTTTGTGCGGGCCCAAACGAACTGATCATTGCAGCCACAGTCGTGTGGCAGACCCTGGCGCTGAAATGTTTGGTTTGTTAAAGTGTGCATGTCCTGTTTATACAACATAAGGGTGGGTGGGAGGACAATTCCATCTTGCACCTCTTTTTTTTCTTTGAATTATGTACTGTTTGGGCCTAGTTTTTCAAACTGCCATCCTGTCTGCCACTGCAGTGTCACTCCTAGATGGACCACGTGTTTGTGCCGCCCACTCGTATCTCTTAGCATAGTCATCCAGCTACCTCGGTGCAACCTTTTGGATATAAAAACACTTGTGAGGTGTGAGGTGTTCAGAATAGACTGGAAATGAGTGGAAATTAAGGTTATTGAGGTTAATAATAGCATAGGAGCAGAAAAACACACAAATTCTGTGATTTTAGCTGTTTTTATGCTTTTTAAAAAAAAAATACAGATCCAAAACACAAAACCCAGAACCCAAAACACGGAAGGGTGGTTTTGGCAAAACCAATCCAGATCCAAAACACGAAGAAAGATCCAGATCCAAAACCAAAACACAAAACACGAAAAGTGGCCGGTGCACACCCCTAATTTACATGTTCAAAATTTTGAAACAAAACAGAAAAGAAATATACCCACGCTCGGTTCTACCCATATCATACATGGTACCAGCAGCGTGGCAATATTAAAGCCATAAATATATACAAAACGGAAATTAAACCAAGGGGACTTTGTCATGATTTGATCAAAGCATATACAGTAAGCCTGCAGCCCAGCATCAAGGGACCCCTTCATTTTCTACTAATATACTGCAAATCTATATGTGTGACAAAATCCCCTTTGTTTTATTTGCTGAACACATATAGATTTGCAGTATATTATTGTTAGTGCCGATAGTAAAAGTTTTCCTGTTTTGTATACATTTATGGCATTAATATTGCCTCGCTGCTGGTACCATACTGTATTTCTTTTCTGTTTTCTCATCACAAGAGTTGACCAAAAAATATTGCAAAATACTAGGATACAACAGAAATGACAGCTACTTAGAAAACAGATTTTTCCCCAGAACAGGGGAGAAAACTCCATAGAAGGTTTTGCATGGTGAGTAACCTACGGTAAAACAAATCAGATTTTGTGGGTGCAAAGTATTAGAGAAATGAGGCCTGCTACAAAACTGAGCAGTGGCAATGATTCTTGTTGGATACAATGAGATTGCCTTAGACAGGGCCGGCTCCAGGGGTCGGAGCACCCTGTGCCGGCTCAGTTAATAGCGCCCAATACTCGCGGGTGGTTGAAAATGGGGCTGTGGCCTAATCACCATAGACCACGCCCCTAAGTGACGTTATTTGGAGGCGTGCTCACATGACACGCCTCCAATTAACGTCAGGCTGGGGTTAAACCCAGCACTCCGTCACTAGCTGGGCTTCACCCAGCCCTCTATCGGCACTGAACGGATGCCGCACGCATGCGCGCAGCATCCATTCAGCTACTCCGGGGTCCAGCACCGTCGCACAGCTGCGTCAGTGGGAGTCCCCAAACTCCCGATTTCACCACCCGCGGGCCACTTCGGCCCAAAGGTGGAACTGTCCCACTGAAATCGGGATGTTAGGGAGGGGTGTGCCCTCTTTGGGGTGGTGCCCCTGTTCGACCGCACTGGTCGAACACTCCAAGAGCTGGCCCTGGCCATAGAGTACAGGACCTTCAAACCAAAAACAGGCATGGTGACTATCACCGACAGCGTGAGTTTTATTGAAGTCCTAAAGATGATGAGGTGAGATTTAAATACCAAGAGGTATGTTTACTAAAGTGCGGGTTTATAGAAGTGGAGATGTTGCCCATAGCAACTAATCAGGTTTTGGCTATTATCTTCTAGAACAGGGGTAGGCAACAAGCGGCCCTCCAGCTGTTGTTGAACTACAAATCCCAGCATGCCTTGCAACAGTTTTAGCATGGCCAAATAGCAAAACTGTTGCAGGGCATGCTGGGATGCTGGTGGGGCGCTTACTGCCCACCCCTATTCTAGAAGGTGTTAGATAAATGATAAGTAGAATCTGATTGGTTGCTATGGGCAACACCACTTCTGTAAAACCACACTTTGGTAAATATACCCCCGAGGCGTAAGACATCGCCAAAATCGCAGAACCAGGAAAGTCACCGCTAGGCCACCAGAGACATTTTATCAACATTGTATCATGTCAACATTTCATCAGTGTCAATATGATGAATCTCGGCCTGGTCCATGTTGGTATTGCAAACATGTCAACACGCTCATGTCGGCGTTATGAATGGCGACATGATGAAAGTCAACAACATACTGTATATCACCAATACATCTTTTGAACAAATGATGAATACAGTGTACGGTCGAGAACCATGGATGAGAGTCCACAGTCAGAAACAAGAGGACAAAGCAAGATGTCCAGCAAGGGGAAACTAGGGTAAACTACCCATACACTTCTCATACTAATCAAGTGCAATGAGCAAACGCGAACCCTTCTACCAAGCCTTGTGCTGACCATGAGTTTGCTGCAATCCTTGTCTGTGCCTTGCATGCAGATATACGTAACCCATGTTCCAAACGCAGCTGCTGGCCACAGCTCACTACTATCCTTGTCTGTACTTAGCCAGGAGATCAACTGAGAAGCAATCCTGCTGCCGACAATGTGACTCAGCTAGATTCTGTCTGTTTGAACCGCTCAGGTACCGTCCATAGGAATCCAAACCCTGACAACTAGCAAGAACTTCCAAATCTTTGTGACAGTCGCTGTCACCAGAAATAATATGACAACAGCAATGGGAATCAGTTTCAAAGCTGAGTCAAATGGATTGGAATACTGCAAAAAGGTTTATACATGATTTAAAAGGAACTATGGTAGACGAAATCTGTATAGGATTGAGGATAGATAAGATTGATGGTTTCTGCAAGGTGTTTTTGTATATGACAGCCTGGTTGGCTGAGTGAAGGGTTTGTGTCAGGTGGCCAGATCATCCTATAGGCAGAGGGATAGGAGGAGTTAAATGGAGGATATATAAGGAAGGGTTAGAGGGCAGCTCAGCCTCTTTTGCAGTGGAATTTCGGAAAGGCTGAGTATCTCTGGCATATTTATCCTATTTACTTTGTTACCACTGTCTTTTTTCACCATGTCTCGTCCTCGTCGCGTTGCCCCCCCTCCCCGCCGGCTGGCTGAATTTTCGTGCCCTCTGCGCTCTGTCCCCGCCCGCTTATCTCCCCCAACCTCCCCTTCCCAGTTTCAATCATCCACCCCGAGCGGCTCTGCCCCCCTTGTCATCGGCCCCCCAGCGGCTGCTGGGTCCGCTCCCTCCTCTGCCTGCACTCTTTCCCCGCGTGCTTCTGCAGCTTGCGCGCCTACATCCCCACCTCGCCCCGGCGCCAGCTCTTCTGGCAGCATCGCGGCCCCTGCTTCTCCAGCGCGCGACGGGTCTGCGCATCCCTGTCCGCTCACCCTCTCTCCGGTCAGCGTCGCGTCTCCTTTGGCGCCGCTGGGGTCCCCTTGCACACCTGCTTTGCCTGCGGCTCCGGCGGGGGCTCTCGGCGGCGTCAGTGACGTGCGCGCCGCATTTTCCGCGGGTCTCCCCCATTCAAGCAGCGGAGGTCACCTGACCTCAGCCCCGTCCTGGCCTCATGTTGGGTCCGGTGGTGTCGTGGCCACCGCGGCTGCGACCTCTGCCGCTTGATTTCCGGTGGCCCAGCCGGCCTGGCCCATGCGGCGGGCCCGGCGGCCATCTTGCCTCAGGCGGCCATTTTAGGTGCGGGGTCTCCCTATTTCCCAGGCACCTTTCCACATTTTTCGGGGGGTTTGGCGCAGCGTTTAAGCTCCCCAACTTTGCCCGCTACTCCATTTGCTGGAGTATCATTTGGGCACGTAGTGCCGGTTTCTATTCAACCCCCATGGTACACCCCAGCCGGCAGCCAGGCACCCTCCTTTAATGCACCACCCCCCCTTTCTATGGCAGGCCCTTCTTGGGGTCGGACTTCTTGGAGCTCAGGCGTAGCTCCTCCGATTTTGTCATCTTCTGTTGCCGTTCCTCCTGCCCACTTTTATTCTCCCCATTTCGCGGCCCCTCCTTCGGCATATCCTCCTGCTTTTCAGCATGCGCAGTTTCAGTACCCGTACCTGCCAGCTTGGCAAGTTTACCCACCTGCAGCGGCTGCGCCACCGCCTTTGCCCCCAGTTTCCTCTTTCAGCACACACTCCGGCCAAACTGCCTCTGTTTTTCCCCCGCCCAGTTTGTCGCCTCCTCCGCGGGCGCCAGCCATTCCGCCTCCTAAGCCGGTCACCCTGTCCCTTCCCACCCCGGAGGTTTCCGGGTCCGTTTCTGTGGTGGCTCACACGTCTTCCTTAGTTCCAGGCCTTGAAGTATCTGATGGTCCAAGTGGTGAGGTGTCCGCAGTTCTTTCATTGCCTGCTTCGGGACAGGAAGATTCGGCACCGGTATCTGAAGCTGTGGCGCCGTCAAGGGAGAAGTCTGCTGAAGCGGGTCCGCTTCCATCTGGTTCTGGTGAGTATGAAACTCCTTTGTCTTCTTCTGACTCTTCTTCTTCTTCATCTCACTCTTCTGGTTCCCCCGCTCGCCCCCGTAAAATTGCTAGACTGGTTGCGCGGCGGCTGGCGAAAAAGTCAGGTGGCGAGACTAGGAAGTCTGGTGAGTCAGGGGCAAAAGCGCAGGAAGCAGGGGCAGATACAGTGCATTGCGCGAATACTGCGGTGCTACGAGGCTTACGGAAAAGTGTAAAAGGCAAAATTCGTAAAGGGAAATTTGTAGACCTGTTTTCACTCACAGATGACATGAGGAAAGGTTTGGTGCAGGCTAAAAAATCGTGAGGCATAGGAGAAGATGCTTTTTGCAACTTTAATACGTGGTTGAAAGGCATGCTCATATTTGCGACATGTTATTTGGAGACCAGGGCGCAGGAGCACGTTAACATTCTCAGGTATCTATTTTTAGTGCTCGACATGTTCGTCAGGTCTCGTAACTTGGCATGGCGTGAATATGATTCACAATTTAGGAAAAAACATGACGGTTCTTTAGTTATTCCTTTCGGGGTTAAGGATGTTGAAGTCTGGTTAGAGGTCTCTCAACAGCGTCGGCCTCCGTTGGACGGTGCGCCTCCTCGGAAAAGCTATGCTGCCAACAGACAGGGGTCGACAGGAGTGGGGAGAGGGAAATGCTTTGCCTACAACGACTCCAAATGTACTAGGGGGTCGGGGTGTCGCTTTCGCCACTCCTGTCGTCTCTGCGGAGGTGAGCATCCGGCCAAGGACTGTCGACGTGGGGCAGGAGGTATTTCCCAGGACCGTGCTGAGGGCCCCAAGAGTGCTAGTTAAGGCTTGTTCTCCAGTCCGTTTAGATTCTCTTATTAGATGGTTACATTTATACCCATGTAGAGAGGATGCACTTTTTCTTTACGAAGGTTTTTCAGTAGGTTTTCGTTTACCCATTGACAGGCAGTTGATTGTTAGGGCATCCCAGAATTTGCGCTCTGCCAGGGATTTTCCCGGGGAATTGAGGGTTAAGGTGTGTGCGGAGGTTTTGCTGGGGAGGATGGAGGGTCCATTTCCTTGTCCTCCCTTGCATAATCTCTGTATTTCTCCAGTTGGCGTAGTTCCTAAAAAAGTGCCGGGCAAGTTTTGGTTGATTCAGCATCTTTCATATCCGCAGGGAGGTTCTGTTAATGATGCCATACCAGAGAATTGTCGTAGGGTCGTTTACCAATCATTTGATGATACCTTGAATTTAGTTCGTAGTTTTGGACATGGCGCCTTGTTGGCTAAATTAGATATAGAATCAGCTTTTCGTTTATTACCAATGCATCCTGAGGCCATGAGATTTCTGGGTTTTAGGTTAGATTCGGGCTATTTTGTAGATAAGTGTTTACCTATGGGCTGCGCGGTTTCCTGTGCCTATTTTGAGAAATTCAGCTCCTTTCTTCAGTGGTGTCTCCATGCCGGGACCGGACAAACGGGCATAGCACACTATTTAGATGATTTTCTCTTTATGGGTCCAGGAAGAAGTGACGTTTGTGCTGACCTCCTTTTTTCTGCGCAGTCCTTATTTAGAGTTTTAGGTGTTCCCGTTGCTAACGAGAAGACAGAGGGTCCGTCTGTTTGTTTATCTTATTTGGGAATTGAGATAGATACGATAGAGGGCTGTTGTAGACTTCCCATTGATAAGGTTGAGAAGCTGCGTGGTCTTATTGAGGTCTGCTTAGCAGAGGATTCAGTAAGGTTACGTAGAGTTCAGTCTCTCCTCGGCTCTTTAAATTTTGCTTGCCGTATTATTCCTGTGGGTAGGGTCTTTTATAGAATATTGGAGAGGGCAACAGCTGGCGTGGTTCGGCCGCATCACTACATTCGCCTGTCCGCGGAGATAAAGGAGGATCTTCGCATGTGGAATAGATTTTTGATACACTTTAATGGTGAACGCATTTGGCCTTCGCCTCCATTAGCGAACAGTTCGTCGCAACTTTTTACGGATGCGGCCGGATCATCCAGTTTTGGGGCCTTTTTCAATGGGGAATGGTGCGCGGCTCCGTGGCCGATAGCTTGGCGTAAAGAGGGTTTGACGGATAACTTGTTGCTGCTGGAACTTTTTCCAATTGTCGTATCAGTTGAACTTTGGTCCGTGCGACTGAGCAACTGTCATGTAGTATTTTGGTGCGACAATTTGGGTGTGGTTCATGCCATCAACAATCAGCGTTCGTCTTCGCATTTTGTTTTGCGTTTGCTCCGACATTTAGTTTTGCGCTGCTTGGAGTTTAATATTAGATTCAGGGCGAAGCATGTGCCAGGGGTGTGTAATGACATTGCAGACGCGCTGTCCCGATTTCAATTTGATCGCTTCCGGGCGCTTGTGCCGTCGGCTTCTAACGTTGGTTTGGTCTGCCCCTCGTTTGTGTGGCAGATTATCAGGCCGGCTTAGAAGGTTTGGCGTTAAAGTCGCTTGCTCCATCGACTTTACGGGCTTACTCAGCCGCTTGGCGGGATTGGTGCACGCATTGTGCTCTCCCAGACGTGGAGGGTAAGTCTCCGGAACAGTTGATTTCATCTTTTGTTTGGTTTCGTTATCAGCAGGGCAGATCTAGAGCGTTTATAGGTTCCGCGCTTGCTGGTATCTCCTTTTTCTGCAAATTAAAAGGTTTGCATGACCCCACCAAGGCTTTCGTGTTAGTGAAGGCTTTGAGGGGTTGGGCTAAGGGGTCGCCAGCTCGTTCAGACTCTCGCCGGCCAGTCGATTTGCAGCTTTTGTCTGGCTTGTTGACTTCAATGGGAAAGATAGCGGTTAATTTGTATGAAACTTTTCTTTTTAGGCTTGCTTTTGCGGTAGCATTTTTTGGGGCGTTTCGTGTTAGCGAGGTAGTGTCTACCAATAAAACTTCCACAGTTTCTGGTCTTTTGTTAAAAGACATTGTTTTTCGTGACTCAGCGATACTTTGCAAGCTGCGTTTCTCCAAAACAGATCAAACAGGCAGGGGGAAATGGGTTACTCTGCATAAGAATAGGGATTTAGACATCTGTCCAGTTCAGTTAGCTGCCAGGTTTATGGAGTTACGTCCTAGTGGGGGTGTGCAGTGGCTAATTCATGCGGATGGCACTCCTCTGACCAAGTTTCAATTTGCAGCGGTTTTTAAGAAATGTTTGTTAGAATTGGGTTTGAATCCTTCAGAGTATGGCACGCATTCTTTTCGTATTGGCGCTGCTACTTGTGCGGCCCTCTCAGGGGCGTCTGTGCATGACATTCAGAAGGTGGGGCGCTGGAAGTCAGCTGCATATAAAAAGTACGTGCGCTGCGATAAGGTATAGGGGCGCACCCTGCGTTAACCCGAAAACGTTGCTTACCCGCCAATTGGTCAACGGTTAGTGTTGAGCAATTGGGGGTGTGAAGGGATTTTTAATTTTTCCTCCCGTTAGCCATGATTTGACCCATTTGGTTCACGGGCAGGTTTTTTGGTTTTTCTTCTTCACTCGGGTTCCTGTTTTCCCCAGTTCTGCATCCCTGCTAGTCAGTTGCTATGTGTTACTAAAGTTGTGTCCGTTGGAATTGGGTTTGGTGCGGTTCTCACGGTTAGGTTCTCTCTTTTTCCACAGCAATGACGGAAGAAGAGGGGCAGGTGTGGCTTCTTGGTCACTCATATATTTTTTGGGCGGAAAAATATGTGTTGTCCCAAAAACAGGTTTTGTGGCCTCGCAGGTTTAGAGTGCGTTGGATTGGTGTAAGGGGCTTGCATGTGGCATCTGTTTTGGTACTGATAGTTTCATCGGTGGTTAAGTGGGGAGTTCCGAATATATTGGTTTTACATGTTGGTGGCAATGATGTGGGCCAGTTGAAAGGTGTGGAGCTGATTGTCAGGATTCGTGAAGTGATGGACGAGATACGTTTGCAGTGGCCCAATATTCGGATTGTATGGTCTGAAATGATGCCTCGTTTGACATGGAGGGGAGTGCGCAAGTATGGTGCTTTGGAGAGAGCACGTAAGAAAGCGAATGTTGCGATTGCCAAGCATGTGGAAAAAATTGGAGGAATTTTGGTGAGTCATGGCTTTTTGGTTGGTGATATTGGGAAGTTCCTTCGTCATGATGGTGTGCATTTGAATGCTGTGGGGACCAGTTTGTTTGTGAAGGATTTATTCTCATTTTTGGTGTAGTTTTTGGGTGGCGGGCCAGTCTTTCCTTAGGGCCTGGCTTTGGCGGGAGTTCGCTGCAACTCAGTGGCTTTAGGTGGCGTAAGACAACTTTGTGGGGGCACTGTCCCTCATTGCCCCTGGCGAATTTGTCCTTCTCTTTGCGGGGGGACCCGGGTGCTGTTTTAGTGCGAAAGCACCTCGGATTGGCCCAGGAGGGAAGTGAGACTCTCGCATCGTTAGTACGTCTTGAAGGGGGGTCGTTTAGTCGTCCTCCGAGTATTGAGCAAGGTGAAAGCTAGAACTGAGTTGCAGCGTCTCTTGGCCACTCTGGTTAGGTTGATTGAATTTAATTTATAAATAAAAAGCTGTGACCTTTTTTAGCCAAGCTCTGGTGTCCGTGTCTTTATTTATTTGTAACTTAAGTTAAGTAAGCTAATCAGGTGTTAAAGTATTGTAAAGCAGTAAACCAATACAGATCTTATGGTAGACGAAATCTGTATAGGATTGAGGATAGATAAGATTGATGGTTTCTGCAAGGTGTTTTTGTATATGACAGCCTGGTTGGCTGAGTGAAGGGTTTGTGTCAGGTGGCCAGATCATCCTATAGGCAGAGGGATAGGAGGAGTTAAATGGAGGATATATAAGGAAGGGTTAGAGGGCAGCTCAGCCTCTTTTGCAGTGGAATTTCGGAACCCACCATCCCACCCACATTTAAGTTGTGTTCACTAATCTGCTTTTTTCCAATTTAGGTGAGGCACAGCATGGCGGGAGTTCGCTGCAACTCAGTGGCTTTAGGTGGCGTAAGACAACTTTGTGGGGGCACTGTCCCTCATTGCCCCTGGCGAATTTGTCCTTCTCTTTGCGGGGGGACCCGGGTGCTGTTTTAGTGCGAAAGCACCTCGGATTGGCCCAGGAGGGAAGTGAGACTCTCGCATCGTTAGTACGTCTTGAAGGGGGGTCGTTTAGTCGTCCTCCGAGTATTGAGCAAGGTGAAAGCTAGAACTGAGTTGCAGCGTCTCTTGGCCACTCTGGTTAGGTTGATTGAATTTAATTTATAAATAAAAAGTTGTGACCTTTTTTAGCCAAGCTCTGGTGTCCGTGTCTTTATTTATTTGTAACTTAAGTTAAGTAAGCTAATCAGGTGTTAAAGTATTGTAAAGCAGTAAACCAATACAGATCTTATGAACTTTCTATTAGGACTTCCAACAATTGACAAATGCAATATGACTGTATATGTGGGAGCTATCAAAAGATGTAGGTAACAGTTGGAGATGGATTCTAGTGGCAGGAGGCAGACATATTTGGGAATAGAGAACTCATGGTCAGAGGAATGGTACACAATAGGGGTACACCAGGAATAACAACACACCAGGGAAATCTGGGGAAACTGGTCTAGGTTACATCGAAGGTGAGAACACAGGAGGTCAGAATCAGTCATCTAAATTCTTGCGGCTCAAGAAACAATTTATAATAAGGAATTGCTCACAGCAACAGTGTGACCTCAGGTTCTCTATTTTGCAGTGTTGATGGAAGGATAGAGCCACTTCTATACCTGCCTGCAGTATGGGGATATATACTTCACAGGAGATACTGTTTAATCATATCCGGATTATAGTGTACATAAAGTGAAGGTAGTCTATAACCAAAGTACATGAAAATGTACAGTAAACTAAGAAGTCATATGGAAGAAGTTACACATATGAGGTACGAGGTTATTTGTGCCTCATACCTCACAACTGTTCCAATTTTGGTGGGACAGCCATTTATTGCAATTATCGTGAAACTCTTGTCAGGACAAAACATCGGATAAGACAATGGGCCTGATTCAGACCCGCTCCCTAAGATGCATACTCTCACTGCTGCCGATGGTATGCAGTGTGTATGCAGTGTGTATGCATTGTGTATGCATTGTGCGTATGCATCGCAGTGCGCATGTGCATACCTTAGCGAAAGTTCACAATGCGTTCTCTCGCTGCGCATAGACAGCCCAGCAGAGTGAGTGACAGGAGAAGCCGTTCGTAGGTGGTAACGGGATGGCCATTAAAAACGGGGGGAGTGGAGGTGCAAACGCAGGCGTGCCTGAGCATCTCAACAGCGTTTTAGAGGTGTGCATAATTATAAGACAGCATCATAGTACACGTCACCTGGCTTGTTCTTACACTGAAGTGCTCGCAGTGCTTGCGGAAGGGTATGGTCAACCTCAAGCGCTACAATAGCATCCGATGTTACCCGACGTACCGATGGTTGCATACACTTCCTGGACATGACGTGCACAAGTGGGCATCTTAAAACAGGCTGGTGAGTGTCTGCATACACTATGTGATCGCTCTCTGAAGCTGCATACACACACAACGATTTTTTTTGACCGATTATCGTTAAACTATATCGTTTAACGATAATCGTTTGAAAAAATCGTTCCCTTTCTGAGTCAAATGATGAACGATTATCGTTCATTCACGTTTGTAGTTTGTAGTTCAGTCAGACTTGTCAACTGAACGATTTTCATTAAGGGAATATGCAAAAATCGTTTGTAGTTCATAAAAATCATTCATTACACTACAAAATATCTGACAGATAATCTGACACAAAATCGTTCATAAAAATCGTTCATAAAATCGTTGGTAACAAAATCGTTGTGTGTGTACGCAGCTTGAGAAATACTGGGCTTGCTAATGCATTGCTGGGCGGTAGCACTGTCTACGTAATTTGCATACACATCATGCGAGCGATTGCACCTAGCGAGCGGCTCTGAATCAGGCCCACTGTCCCAGCGAAGAGATAATGATCGCATACTAAGAGGCCCATTTATCAACGAATTTTACCATACACAGCGAGTTTTATCATACACAACAAGTTTTATCATACACAACAAGTTTTATCATACACAGCGAGTTTTATCATACACAGCGAGTTTTATCATACACAACAAGTTTTATCATACACAACAAGTTTTATCATACACAGCGAGTTTTATCATACACAGCGAGTTTTATCATACACAGCGAGTTTTATCATACACAACAAGTTTTATCATACACAACAAGTTTTATCATACACAGCGAGTTTTATCATACACAGCGAGTTTTATCATACACAGCGAGTTTTAAAACTTGTTGTGTATGATAATGATGCTCCAGCCAATCAGCTCCCAAATGTCATCCGCTAAACCCTACACCATCCCTAATACCCCAACTCAAACACCTAACGTGACCCTAATACCCTAACCCAAACTGATACACCAACCCTAATACCTTATCCCTAATGCCATAACCCAAACTAAACCTAATACCCTAAGGTTTTACTCCTCATTATCCATTAAATACATCACATAAGCCTGAGAAGTGCTAAAGCTGCATACACACACAACGATTTTTTTAATGAACGATTTTAGTAAACGATTTTTTCCCTTGAAAAAATGAACTAAAATCATTTACTAAAGTTGTTCATTTACTAAATGTAATGAACGATTTTTATGAACTACAAACGATTTTTGCATATTAACTTAATGAAAATCGTTGAGTTGACTAGTCTGACTAAACTACAAACTACAAACGTGAACGCGCATGAACAATAATCGTTCATCGTTTGACTCAGAAAGTGAACGATTTTTTCAAACAATTATCGTTAAACGATATCGTTTAACGATAATCAATCAAAAAATTGTTGTGTGTGTATGCACCTTAAGGATTAGAAGGTAGCTGCAAGGTGGCATCTGCAGCGGGGGTTGTGGTGTGGCCATGCCCAGTATTGTGTGTGACTGTGCTCAGCTGAGTACAATGATGGGGATGAGTCATCACCATTACACCCCCCCCCCCTCTTTTTTTTTTTAAGTGCACTATAGGATTTATTTTTGTAATGGTAGGTGGGGAGTGGACAGGACTGCATTATAGTATAGTATATTACAAGTACCTAACATGAAAATACCATCATCCTGGATCGATGTACTAATAATACTAATAATATCATGATCATCATAATGTATATTACTATATGCTTGTAATATAAGGCAGTCCTGTCCACTTCCCAGACCCCATCTGCCATAAAAAATAAATCCTACATAATTCAATCTATATTAGAGTAGTTGAGAATAGCACAGTACTTGACCCTACCTGCCTGGCTGCTGTGATTCCCTGAGATCTGGATCCTTGGTCACTGTCTCAGTCAGCCAGACTCTGCCTTGGTGTGTCCCTGTGCTCCTCGCTGGGTGCCACCGATGTGTGCTGCTGGCGGCAAGCTGCAAGCCTGGCAGTCAGTGGCAGAGGCTGCTGTGCCGGAGGTGGGCTGGAGCTAGATGGGGCTGGTCGGAGGACCCTCCTCCTCCCTCTTATGCACAGTCACTCTGTGACAATACAGACAGCGGTGCTGCAGCGGGACTCTATAAGCGGGTCCTCGTGACATCATGATGTCACACGGTACTCGTACAGTGCTCCTCTGGGAGCATTTTGACTGGCCAGATTCCTTGGGAAAAAGGGTCCCGTCTAGGGCCCCGCGAGTCAAAAGGGTCCCATCCACGGGCCCCTTGGGACTCGCGGGGCCCTAGGCGAGCGCCTAGGTTGCATTGTGGGAAATCCGGGCCTGCTTGCTCAGACTGTGAGGTTAAAATTATACTTTTGTAGGTTTCTCACAGGTTTTTGGGGGATGTAGTCTGGAACCCGATGGTTTAAATGCCGACTGCCGGCTTCCAGACTGCTTTATCCCGACTAGGGACGAATGACAGGCATCTAAATGCAGACGCCTGTAATTTGTCCAACGTCGCGAGACCGGCGCCCGGCAAACCGATCGAGCGGATGCCGGGTGCCGCAGCGGACAGCCGCGGGGGGGTGGGGTGGGTTAGGTTTAGGGCTCCCGGGGGGGACTTAGGGTTAGGCACCCCCCCGGGAGGTTAGGGTTAGGCTAGGGGGAGGGAGGGTTAGGGTTAGGCACCCCCGGGGGGGAGGTTAGGCTTAGGCACCCCCCCCAGGGGACTTAGGTTTAGGCAGTGGGAAAGGGGGGGGTTAGGTTTAGTCACTTAGAGGGGGGTTAGGGTTAGGCACAGGTGGGAGGTTAGGGTTAGGCACCCCTAAGGAGGGTTAGGGGGGTTAGGTTAGGTTAGTAAATACTTACCTTTAGGACGATCAGGATTTCCTCCATTGTTGGGCAGCCCATGCGGCCGGCGGTAATACATATCACACCTATTTTTGGCAGACTGACACTTTCCACTTGAGCCAGCCCCGGAACCTGTGTAATTTAAGAGTGTCCCCATTTTTAGGAACTTCGTGACAGTTTGTGGCCCTGACGAAGAGCAAACCTTGACAAAAACCTAATCCTGGTAAAACTACACCACTGTGCCAAATTTGGTGGAGGTAGGTCCAAAACTCTGACTGTGCATAAAGGACAAACAGACAGACAGACGCGCTTTCTCGCTTATTATATAAATAAATAGCTGTGATACTTAAATATGCAAAAATGTCATTTATGTCTTAATAAATAGGGACCTAAGTCCTAGTGAAGTGATAGAATGCACTCTTATTATTAATTATTGTTTGTTCAGCCTACAAAACAGCTGCTTTTACTGTGTAGGCTGGAGGTCTATTTAATATACAGTGTGTAAACTACAGTCTAGAGTAGATTGTCTCATTTGTCTCAGGATAAGGAAGTTGCTTAAACGTATAATTTAGTAGCATCAGACATTTCTCTTCCTCTTTCCAGCTTTCAATGATTAGAGAGATGTGTTTGACACTTTAAAATCCTTACAAAGTTTTCTGAATCGTTGAGTGATTTTCAGAAGTAATTGAATTGAAAGTGTTACGAGTGTACAGAAAATAATTTGCACATGAATTATCTCTTGTAATTTATGTGCAACCTGATATTTTAAAGTCAGAGATTGATAGCAGAATGTCTGCACATTCACTGTACTGTTTAGATGTAGGTAATGAGGAGACAAAAAGGTCCTCTGTGTCTGTCTGGGTGAAAGAATACTTTGGCTAAGAGCATTTGTATTGATTTGCATACCATTTGCATTTAATTATTGTTGTTTGTATTCTGCATTATTAAAGTTTACCATGACAGTAAGATCAGGTTAATTCATACTTGCTGACTCTCCCAGAATTTCCAGAAGACTCCTGAATTTCGGTGAGCTCTCCAGGACTACCGAGAGTGTAGATCAGCTTTCCTGGTCAGCCCCCGTTCCCAGAGAATTGTGTGGTGGTCAGGAGGTTCTATGACACAATTCTTGGTGAATTGAGTTATAGTGGTTCCACTGCGGAATGCCACAAATTGTCGGGCCGCAATTGGTGGCACCATGCTCCTTGTACCTCGCACATTGGGCCTCCCCGTCAGCATCTCCCATTATACGTGGGTAAAAGGTCAGCAAGTATGGTTTACTTCACCTTCACACAGTGAGAAAACTAAAACTTTTGTTATCTAAAACAATTAAAAATATTATTTGCCCTCAATCCAAAATCCACACAGCTAGGCAAGAAAAGGAAACCGATAACACAGGAGCAACGAGTGTGGTATATAGGGTCAACATTCACAATATCGACATGGTCTAAATGCCGATGTGCTTAGCATGTCGACTTTAACCATGTCGATATTCGTCATGTGGACACTGCAGAAATGTCAACATTATAGAATGCTGACAGACTGTCCCTGGTGGGCTAGTGGTGACTTACCTGCTCCCGGTAGCAGTGGTGTATCCAGCTGCGGCTTCCAGGTTCCAGCGGTAGTGGAGTAACTAAGGGGGGATCGAGCAGGGCGTGTGCCCTGGGCGCCATAGGACCGGCAGCATGGGGGCCATGGTACCAGCCCACCCTAGTTAGGCAGTGTAGCACCGACCGCAATGAGTGCGGTCAGCGCTACACATTTACACAGAACCGGCGCTAGGCTTCCAAGCGCCAGTCCTGTGCTGCACAGCCAAGCCCCTTCCCTCCCCCTGAGCGCTTACCCAATAGCACCAGGAGGAGGGTGGGAGGCGGGCTCAGGCTGTGCTAACACACAAATTGCCGCCAGCGCGGCAGCGATGTGTTTGTTTACCAGCAGCCAATGAGAGTCAGACAGACTCTCATTGGCTGCAGCTGCTGCACACACATCACCGCCGAGCGGCGGCGATGTGTGTGTGAATCAGCAGCCAATGAGAGTCAGACAGACTCTCATTGGCTGCAGCGCCCACTGCACGAGCCGGGCTGGAGCTCACTCATGAGCTCCACCTTCCGGCTCATGCAGTGGGTAATGGGAGAGACGTCATGACGTATGTCCCATAATGCTGAGCGCACCAGACCAGGAGGACTGACGTGCGGCGGCTGCGGGAGGGAGGAACGGTGTCCAGAGCCGGAGTGTGGATTCAGGTAAGTGAATTTTTTATTTTATTTTATTTAACGTGTCTGTACTACTGGGGGCACAACGGGGGAGGGGGTGGCTACTACTGGCAGCACCATTACTGGGGGGGACCTCTACTGGAGGTGGGGCCCTACTGATGTCTACTACTGGGGGGGCTACTACTGGGGGCACTTCATCAGGAGGGGGAACCTCTACTGGGGACTACTACTGGGGGGGAACTACTACTGGGGGCACTATATAAGGGGCTTACTACTAGGGGCACTGCACTGGGGGGACCACTACTGGGGGCAATATTAGGAAGGACCACTACAGGGGTCACTGTATAGGCGGGATCACTACTGGGGGTCTGCATAAGGGGGACCACTACTGGGGGCACTGCATGGGGGGGAACTACTGCTGGGAGCACCACTATATAAGGGGCTTACTGCTAGGGGCACTGCACTGGGGGACCACTACAGGGGGCACTGTATAAGGGGCACTGGATAGGGGGTATCACTACTGGGGGCCTGCATAAGGGGGGGACTACTACTGGGGGCACTATATAAAGGGCACTGCATAAGGGGGTACCACTACTGGGGGCACTGCATTGTGGGGACTGCTACTGGGGGCAATATATAAGGGGCACTGCATAAGGGGGAACACTAATGGGGGCACTGCATAGGGGAGACCACTACATGGGGCACTGCATTGGGGGGGACCACTACTGGAGGCACTAAATAGGGAGGACCACTACAGGGGGCACTGGATAGGGGGGTCACTACTGGGGCACTGCATAGGGGGGGGATTACTGCGGGGGGCACTGCATGGGGGGACTACTGCTGGAGGCACCAATATATAATGGGCTTAATGCTAGGGGCACTGCACTGAGGGGACCACTACTGGGGGCACTAAATAGAAAGGACCACTACAGGGGCCACTGGATAGGGGGGATCACTACTGTGGGCTTGCATAAGGGGAACTACTGCTGGGGGCACCACTATATAAGGGGTTTTCTGCTAGGGGCACTGCACTGGGGGGACCACTACTGGGGGCACTAAATAGGGAGGACCAATACAGTGGGCACTGGATAGGGGGGATCACTACTGGGGTCTTGCATAAGGAGGACCACTACTGGGGGCACTGCATAGGGGGGCTACTACTGGGGGTCCTATATAAAGGGCACTGCATAAGGGGGTACCTCTACAGGGGGCACAGCATTGTAGGGACTGCTACTGGGGGCACTATATAAGGGGCACTGCATAAGAGGGAACACTACTGGGGACACTTCATAGGGGGGACCACTACATGGGGCACTGCATTGGGGGGGACCACTACTGGAGGCACTAAATAGGGAGGACCACTACAGGGGACACTGGATAGGGAGGATCACTACTGGGGGCACTTCATGGGGGGACTGCTGCTGGGGGCACTGCATGGGGGGGACTACTGCTGGGGGCACCACTATATAAGGGGCTTACTGCTGGGGCACTGCTCTGGGGGGACCACTACTGGGAGGACCACTACAAGGGGCACTGGATAGGGGGGATCACTACTGGGGGCTTACATAAGGGGGACCACTACTGGGGGCACTGCATAGGGGGAAACTACCACTGGGGGCACTATATAAAAGGCACTGCATAAGGAGGGTACCACTACTGGGGGCACTGCATTGTAGGGACTGCTACTGGGGGCACTATATAAGGGGCACTGCATAAGGGGGAACACTACTGGGGGCACTTCATAGGAGGGACCACTACATGAGGCACTGCATTGGGGGGGATCACTACTGGGGGCACTGAATATGGGGAACTAATGGGGGGCTGTATAAGGGGGACCACTACTGGAGGTACTGTATAAGGGGCACTACTATGGGCCTGCATAAGATGGACCACAACTGGGGACATTGCATACTGGGGGTACTGTATAAGGGGCACTACTGGGGTTAAGGTGCATATGGATAGGAATGTTCTGAGTGACGATAAAGGGGTGTGTCATGTTGACACACCTCATTTTTAAGTGACCACGCCCATCTTTCGCTGTGCCTTCGAAGCGCGCACACGGGGGGGGCTCCATTTTCAAATTTGCCCTGGGCTCCAAATACCCTAGTTACGCCACTGTCCAGCGGTCACGATAGAGCAGTTCTAGCACAGACATCTGATGGAATGGCTGTACCGGTAAGTATTCTTCCCCAACCCTTTCCCTAGTGCTTAAGGCTGGGAACACATTAAGCGATCCATAGCACGATATATATAGTGCTATGGATTGCAGAAGTCTACCTTTTATCAGGTGTTCCATTGTTGCATATAGTAATAAAGTCCAATCGAGTATACTTAAGAATTTGTAATTTTATTAATTAATTAAATAAATAAATAGATCAAGCCCTCTTAACTGGGAGAATATGTCTCTCAGGGTTGATGCAGCAAAACCCACACCCATTGACATTGTTAAATAGTACTTATACCCTCTATTACAGTTTTCAGGTAATACGCCCCCTGTACACCCACTGACATTATCAGATAGACAAAGGCCCTGATTCAGACCCACTCGCAAGCGGCTGTCCGCTCGCAAGTGGGTCGATGTTGTGCACCGCATGCGCACGACGGCGGGAGCTCCGTCGTGCGCATGCGCCAGACGCAACGAGCGAAGGAATTTCCTTCGCTCGTTGTGTCTGATGAAAGGGGGCGTGCTGTCGATGTTGATTGACAGCACGCCCCCTTTGGTGGGCGTGCCGGGGGCGTGCCTCCCTGACGGAGGCGTTCCCAAGGGAACGCCTACCGTCAGAAGCCAGCCCACTGACATCACTAGTGATGTCAGTGGGAGTGATTTTGGCTCTGATAGAGCCAAAATCACTCCGGGCCTTGCGGTTGAAAACCTCAACCGCAGGCTCCGGCTCGCAGTGGCGATGGTCGCGATGATCAAGACCATCGCGGCCATCAAACTGCACGCTCGTATAGGCTGTGGGTGGTGACCCACAGCTATACGAGCGTCCAGGAGGACGCTCCATAATTATGGAGGGCGGCCCTCATTCAGAGCGTGCGCTCTGCTCAGAGCGTACGGCTCTGAATGAGGGCCAAAGTTTGCTCTTATGGTCTTATTTCCTTCGGCAATGAAAATGAAACTAAATTTCTTTAAGAGATGCTCATGTTGTGCTGCATCCCTATATTTGGTCAGAGTGTTTCTATTATACATAAATGGACAAGCTCTTGTACACTTAGATAAACAGTTTCCCATGGGAGCGGCTTTAAAGGCACCTTACCTAATGTCTCCATTTAAATGTGAGTTTAAAATGGATGTGCAAAGGCATATTGAATTTCATGACCTGTTTCATTATAAAGCATACAGCATATGTAAATATGTTTCTTGCAAATTAGTCTTCAACAGGATCGTCGTGGATAAGAATGATATATTGTGCAGATTGCATAGGGTGCAGATTGCATGTGCCCACGAGTCCTTCATTGCATCGACCCATCTGCTGTACTGCATGGAATGACACATTGCGCCGTCCTCCACTGCATCGTGCAATGTGTACAGTTGTCATTATGAATCGCTCCATTCTGTCATCCCGTCACTGAGTACACACATCGTGTAGTGTGTAGCCAGCCTAACTCTAACCCCCACCTTCTCAGATACCTAACCTTACCGGAATTGGTATGAAATACTGTCGGCCGCATGGCCGGCGGTTCGATTCCCGTCAGCGGCAGCCCGACAGAAGCAGAGTTCGACGCAGCGGAAGCCCGACAGCGCTGGAAATCCCGATCGTGTCTAGGTAAGTATCCACTAACCTAACCTAACCCCCCTAACCCTAACCCTCCTTAGGGGTGCCTAACCCTAACTTCCCCCCCAAGTGCCTAACCCTAATCCCCCCTCTAAATGCCTAACCCTAACCACCCCCTTCCCCGCTGCCTAAACCTAAGTCCCCCGGGGGGTGCCTAACTTTAAGTCCCCCCCGGGGGTGCCTAACCCTAACCCTCCCTCCCCCTAGCCTAACCCTAACCCTCCCGGGGGTGTGCCTAACCCTAAGTCCCCCCCAGGAGCCCTAAACCTAACCCTCCCCCCCCGCGGCTGTCCGCTCGCGGCGCCCGGCATCACTACGATCGTGATGCCGGGCGCCGGTCTCCCGGCGTCGGGGAAATGCGGGCGTCTACATCTAGACGCCCGGCATTTCACCCTTGCCGGGATAAGACAGTCGGGAAGCCGGCTGCCGGTATTTAGGCAGTCGGCTTCCCGATTGCCTCCCACCTTACCCTCCCCCTAGTCCCTAACCCTCCCGTCCCACAGCCTAACCCTAAAGTCACCACTGTGACCATATCGACATTCTGAGGATGCTCTACATTATTACTGCCGACATTGTGAATGTTTTCCTTATGACTGCATTCCAGAGAAACCAGTCTATGACGCTAACACAATATGTGCTGCACTGTATATTATCAATTTGTGATAGCAAAAATATAGAAGTCATTTTTGGCATTCGACATGGCGGCTGGAGGGATTTCGGCATCGGGGCTAAAGATAGGCATTGGGGCTAAAGATAGGTGTTGAGATTTAAACGCCTATCTTTAGTCCCAAGCCAGGCTTTCCACGTCGGAATTATGGCGGCCAGCATTCCAGACGCCGGTAACTTAACTACATCCCAGTCAAAAGGTCACCAATTACAATGTCGACAATCAGAATGTCAACACCTGAATGCCCACAGTTATGGTTCTGACATTATTGAAATGTCGACAGGCAACATGTTTACATTCTCAGAAGGACAGCGTAAGGCATGTGCAATCTGACTGAGCCAGTTTAAACCCCGTGGTTGTGGTAGCAGTATACCTTTAAGAACTTTGATGTTGGTGTCAATCATTAGTGTTAGCCTATAAGGTTCCTTGGAGGTTTGGCCTTGCTGGTATATTAGATCTGTTATCCAAAGACTCCGCCTCTTTGTTTTTGGAAGTCCCACTCTCCCTCCCTGTTTGTGGTGTGTTATTTGCTAGGTGTGTTGTGGTGGAAAGAACGGTAATGTGTTTTTAGTTATACAAATTAGATGGGTGCGCTCTCCTTGATCAATGATAGGCCAGAAACGTCACTACCGGGAAATGACACAGCCTGTCCGGGCGTGCTTTTTGCTGGAAAGTTGAACACCAACGGTGATGTGTTTGATCTGCGTGTGTTTTGTGGGTGTGTCCGTTCTTTGTTGTCCGCCACCAGGGCCGTAGCTAGGGTAGTGCGGCCGGTGCCATCGCACAGGGCACCACAGGTCAGGGGTAGCTGTCAAATTTCTGTTTATTATAATTCTTGCTTGTAGCTTCCTCTTATTTCATCCCCAGCATGTCCTGGCCTCTCCTATCTCTTCCCTGGCCCTTCCCCATGAAGCCATGGCCCTTTTTTGGGTGCATTATGTCCCTTTGAAAAATGAGGGGGCGCCAATGCTCTTTCTCGCACAGGGCACCAAAAAGTCTAGTTACGGCTCTGTCCGCCACCATACTAACTTTAAGCTCACAATCAATTTCAATTGACAACTTCTAATTATTTAATTAGCCCAAATTCAATATTATATTAATTATTAATAATCTAATGTCAAATACATTTGACCTTTAATTTTAAATCAATCTTCTGTTGTCCGTGTGTTAATTTTTAGATAAGTTTTTAGTTGTGTTGTCTGAAAGGTATAGTGCACCTATCAACCATAGGGAGTTTATGTGGACATGTGAAATGTTGACATTGTCAGAATGTCGACATTGAGGTTAGGCTGTGGGCAGATGGGGGGTTAGGCAGCGGGTAAGGTAAGTCACTGCTGGGCCACCATGAATGATATGTTGACATTCTAACATGTCAACACTTCATCACTGTCTTCATGAAGAATATTGACATGGTCAACATCGACATCATGACCATTTCGGCATTCTTGTGTTGACATGGTAAATGTCAACATTATGACTGTGGAGTGTCGACATACTGTATCATACCACACCTCAGAAATGGGATGGGTATGGGATGCCGGCGCTCGGAATCCCAGCGGTCAGAATCCCGACACCGGCATCTCAACAGGGTTAGAATACAGACACTTGTCAGTCAGTATTCTAAACCTCCCCCTCTCCCTACCCCTATCCCTAACCCTCCCTCCCTGATGTCTGACCCTAACCTCCCCCCCAGTACCTAAACCTAACCTCCCCGTGCCCTAAACCTAACCCTCCCCCTAGTGCCCAACCCTATCCCTGTACGTGTTTTTGTTTAAATATTTTAAATTTGTTATGTAAAATGCATCTATCTCTCCATGAGACCCTGAGAGAGTGCAGGTTCTGGACACAACCTACTGCCTGGACGGAGACATCTGCAGCCTGTTATCTATGCCATCTGCTCAAAACACGGATGTACAGTAGGCGTCTGCTATTCTGTACCAGGGACCTTCCTAGATAATACAACAACAATTTCAAGGAGCTTGCATAGGACAGAAACATATTTTGAAAGAGATATTTCTTCCTTGCAGCACTTTATCAGCTCAATGATAAACAGAACCCTGCAGAGGTCATAGTACCTGTTGGTGTTTATGAGACTGGTTACATCTACAGCATGTACTGTAGATAGAAACATTGTTTTCCTGCCAAATCTTGTCATGTTTGTATTTATAGATTGAATGATTAATTTTTCTGGCTATTGTACCTCATTTATAGAATGTTTAGCCAAAGGTAAGGACGGAGTTCATCACTGACATAGTACAAAGAAAATCTTTCCGTCATCATAGTTAACATGAAAACAAACAATAGGTTGAATCCTCTATGTCTTTCAATCCATATTGCATAGGTTAATGTCACAAGACTTTTAGCAGTCACTGGAGTTACACTAATTGGTACATTGAGCAATAGCTACAGTTAATGGTGGAAACAGGCTTACGACAGGGTTGCCAACATTCAGGCTACCCCTTCCAGAAGGGGGCAGTCAGATAGGCATAGCAGAGGGGCGTGTCTGGCATTAAAGGGCGGAGCTAGGGTGTGACTATGTGATTGCGTCATTTTGGCCTCGACCTTGATAGACAATGCCGAGATTACTTGTGAAGCAGGGGACGGGGCCAATATGATGCGATTCAGCCCCCCCTCCCACTGCAGGGGATTTTCCTGTAACCGCAGGAAAGGGGGACTGCAGGGGTCGGCTGCTTACCTGCTTTTTTGGGGGGGCTGGGAGTGGCACACGATTTTCGGAAGGGTAGGCAAATATGGCTTAGGACCTGATTCAGAGATGGGCCAATGCAGATGTTTACGCAGGTGAGCGCTTGTTGGTAATGTGCACATGTGTCTGAGGCACTCTGCGCAGGCGTCAAGTTTAATTTTTGGTGTCGCTTGCAGTGAGGATTTATCCGCAAAATGATTGACAGGCAGGGACAGTTTGTGGGCGGCAGAAACGCAAGCATGTCATGACCATTTTCGGGGCATGTCTCAGCCTGCAACTGCGATCCTGTACATAGTAAAAATGGCTCTATCGTCTCAGGGCCTGATTCAGCAGTTGGTTATACACACGCAATCGGTTGATTGTTGCATACTGCGCATGCGTATGTAGCGCAGTGCGCGTGCGCGAACTAGCCACTGCAACCAGAACATTGATCGCAGAGGATATGCAGACCCATAACAGAGTGATTGACAGGAAGTGCCGTGGGTGGTGATGGGGGGGGTGGGAGGGAGAATGCAGGAGTGCCAGTGCGTTTCAATGCCGTTGCAGGGGCGTGCATAAATTAGCCACTGCGATACCAGACGCTGCCTGAGGCCTCATAATGTGCACTGAAGTAAGCAATTCATTCCTGAGTAAGGTCAGGGCTTCATCAACTGTCCGATGTTACTCGATGTTACCGATTGTTTCACTATGTTGCCCTAGTATACGGATGAGAGTAAGGGGAAGTGGATATCCTAATGTCAGGCTGCGATTGCAATGCGAATGCAGATATATACATATCACCGCTGATTTTTGGAACTGCAGTGTGTGCATATAAGCAGAATAGCGATCCGTAGTGAATCAGGCATTGTGTCCACCCATTCTTTACAACCATAGAGTTACTCAGAAGGCCGATAATTGATTGATCTGCAACAGATGCTGCGTCTTTCTACGCAGCCACTTATACACGTATTTGCGGAGCCGCCTGTGGCCGCTTCAATACAAATTCAGACGGCTGTGACATTTGCATATTTTCGCACTGCTGCGTACAAATTAGCAGCGACATCAGTGTGCATCTCTGAATCAGGTCCTTTGTTGGGAAACGCATTTAATGATACTGCCATGGAACTTTCACAGCAGGAGTAGTACAGGTCTTGTTACTGAGAGGGTGTGGCCAAAGCTGGGTATGGCCATGTGACCTAAAAAAAAAAGTAAACATAGTAGTAGTTTCCGCTGTTTCACTGTCCGATGTGCTGCTGCGGTTATGCTGCTATACAGGCGGGGCCAGCAGTGATGGGCAAAGCTGTGGGGGCAGTCGCTGACCCAGGCTCCTTCAACCGACACAGACCCGGCTAAGTAGTACACGCTCCCTCTACCTCTCAGCGCCCCTGGCCACTATACAGCAGCATAGAGGCACAAAAGTCAGGGAGAGAGCAGCCTCTCACATATAACTTGTAGATCCGTCTGCTGTTCATAAATAAAAGAATGTTATCTGGCTACATACCAAATGAGAAATTATATAAATACTTGGTGTGGGGTGTCCCGTGCTGCCACTGCCGACGTGCATTTCACCTGGAGACTTGCTCACGGTGGATCAGCTAAAAAATTCTGAATTCAGGATTGCACTAATTGTCGTTGAGAGACAGCCACGGTGAGCACCACCTGAAAAGTGGGCACTCCCACCGGATCGAAGCCCTGACGTCAGTAACATAACTATAAATTTAGCTCCACCCTGCCAAAAAAGTTTCAGGCGCCCCTTCCCCCGTCCAAAAAACAAACACACCCAAAGACGACATTTAAGGTGTGTGGTTTCATGATACAGTAATGTCCCTTACACATTATGACACACCAAGTAATGCCCCTTATAACTCATGCCACACCATAATGCCCTTATAATAAATTATGCCACAGCTTAATGCCCCTATACCACATTATGCCACACCCAAAATGCCCTTATAACAAATCATGCCACACAGTAATGCCCCTTGCACATTATGACACACTAAGTAATGCCCCATACACATTATGACACACTAAGTAATGCACCTTACACATTATGCCACACAGTAATGCCCCTTACACATTATGACACACTAAATAATGCCCCTTATAACACATTATGCCACACCGTAATGCCCCTATAACACATTACACCACACCATAATTCCTTTTATAACACATTATGCCACACTGTAATGCCCCTTATACATTATGCCACACCTCAATGCCCTTATAACACATTATGCTGTACTGTAATGCCCTATAACAAATTATGCCACACCTTAATGCCCCTATAACACATGCCACACCGTAATGCCCTTATAACAAATTATGCCACACCGTAATACCCCTAAACCACATTATGCCACACCTTAATGCACCTATAATACATTATGCCACACAGTAATGCACCTTACACATTATGCCACACCTTAATGCCCCTTACACATTATACCATACGATAATGCCATGTATAGCACACTATGCCACACTAAGTGATACCCCTAATAGCACATTATGCCACACAGTAATGCCCCTTACACATTATGCCACACAATAATACCATGTATAACACATTATGCCACACTAATACCCCTAACAGCACATTCTGCCACACAGTAATGCCCCTTACACATTATGCCACACAGTAATGCCCATTACATCCCACCCTGACAGATCTACTTCATCAACCCTCCTCTCCGCTCCTGACAGTTTGCACCTCAGCTCAAGACAGGTTGCACAGATTCTATGTCCATGTACAACCCGATTATTGAGAACATAGCTTATAACCTGTAAACTGCGTGTATCAAGTTAGTGCCCCTTAAACAGTGCTCTCTTAGAAGTCCCCCTGTAGATGTGCCCCTTATGCAATGCCCCCTGTAGTAGTGCCCCTTATGCAATGCCCCCTGTAGCTGTGCCCCTTATGGAATTCCCCCTGTAACAGTGCCCCTTATGCAGTGCCCCTTATGCAATGCTCCCTGTAGCAGTACCCCTTATGCAATACCCCCTGTAGCAGTGCCCCTTATGCAATGTCCCCTGTAGCAGCGCCCCTTATGCAATGCCCCCTGTAGTAGTGCCTATTATCCAGGGCCTTCTGCAGCTGTGCCCATATGCAGTGCCCCTGTAACTGCCCATATGCAGTGCCCCCTGTAGTTGTGCCCATATGCAGTGCCCCCTGTAGTTGTGCCCATATGCAGTGCTCCTGTAGTTGTGCCCATATGCAGTGCTCCTGTAGTTGTGCCCATATGCCAAACCCCCACTTTTAAAAACCTGCACTTTAGTAAATATACCCCTCATACTCAATGCATTCAGATGATCACAAGGGATAGTTTTGGTTACAGCAAGTTGTAGAATTCATGAGGACAACTATATTTTAGGTAGCGTTAGCCTATAGTCAGTATGTTAACTGTCAGTAAACAGTAGTACATTTTCTTTTCAGTTGTCAGTAAGAAAAAGGTAGTGGTCACTAATAGTTGACATCATTCCTAATGCTCCAAAAACATACACAGAAGGATGTCAGTGATGTGTACAGTATAGAGCCATCAGTAAATCCATTACAAAATCAGAAAAAATACTCTAAGCGTTATCAACCCTGGTTGCTGCTGATGCTGAATAAAATGAGAGAGCTCAAGCTTACTTCCGACCTTTCCCTCTGAAAAAGCACTGATGCTTTGTATAATGGGTGCTATATTCTCTCCTGTATGACATACTGTACTTCTGTCTGGCTTGAGAATTTTATTATTATTATACTCTATAGTCTATACACAATTGCACAAAGAGTGACGGCTGTACAGCAACAAAGTGCCATTACTGAATGTGTTTACACAGAAGATGCAAAACAGATCGTCCTGCCTTCCAATAAAGGTTATTTTGATTAGAGAATTGATTGGACTGCAGCCACTCAAGAAGATGAAGTTAGTAGAAAAAAAAGGCAAATAAACAAATTAATGGTTTGGGAATGGGTGATCATTGAACCCAGAAAGACTCATTTATGTATTAGTTTAGAAGGAAAGAGATTATCTGCTAAACAAAGGAGCTCAGGATTAACTGAGATATAGATATTCCAGGGGTATCCGGTCATTAGGTCTACATTGTCTCGATAGACAATGTTTGGGTAAGATAGACAGGCAATACGTCGACAGGTACTGAAGGTCGACAGGGTCTGAAGGTCGACACACTAAAGGTCAACTAGTAACAAGGTTGACAGTTAGTGAAGGGCGACATGGTCATTAGGTCGACAGTCATATGGTCGACATGCAAATAGTCCTTGGTTTAATCATTCATATACATTGTGTATACAATACACGTTATAGTGGCTTACGCTCGCTAACTCCACAATCAAGATTCTGCTCACAGTCTATGGAGGTGTGACCAGAATCTACCATAACTGGCAGATAAATGCGCAATGATAAGTCGTACATATCACAGAATATTTATAGATTATGCCCCTATATAAGAAATAACACCATACTGCACATAACTATGCAAAAAAAGAAAACGTTTTATTATACGCAATAAGTGATAGAACTTATGCGTATGATAATGGTGCTCTAGCCAATCAGCTCCCAACTGTCATTTTTCAAAGAGTTGGCAGTTGGGAGCTGATTGGCTCATTGTGAATGATAAAACTCGTTGATAAATGAGGCCCACAGTGAGGAACATCTGAGTTTATACCACCTCTGGGGGAAAGGGTATAAAAATCTTGCCTGTTTGCATTTTGTAAAATTTCTAGCTCCTCAGCAAATTACATCTGTTTTAGTTCAGCCAACACTCTTATTTTTAAATAACAAGTTTGCAAAGCCTTCATCATCACTTCTTATGATGTACTAGTCACAATGTACAGTATGCAAAACTATGTCTCCTCAGGGGTTGGGTATGAAATTCCGGCTGTCTGGATGCCGCTGGTCAGAACACAGACAGCGGCATCTCGACAGCCAGAATCCCGATACCCATACTGTAGGAAGTAACGGTGAGTATTTTTCTAACCCCTACCCTGACCCTAAACCTAACCTTCCCCTCCCCGCACCCTAATCCTAACACTCCCTACCTGGTGCCTATCCAGTGCCAGATTAAGGTCTGCATGGGCCTGGAGCTGAACTTCATGAAGGGCCTATTGTGTGCCGCTGCAGGTATGACCAGCATTGGCAACTGTCTAGAACCACTTTATAGTGGAGCTCCTAAATAAATTGATGGAGGTTTTTTTGTAAAATGGTGAAAACTGTATGGTATGCTTTTTCTTAACCCCCTAGAATAGTTTAGATCAGGGCTCGACAAATCCCGGGGGCCAGGTCGCCATGGCTACCAGATTTTGCTGCCTGGCTACTAGATTTTGCAGTGAGGGAGAAAGCAGATCCTCATCAACTCTGGCGGAGATTAGTATTGCGGTGTTCATATCATGCACAGGAGTGCATGTGCTGAGTGTCGCCTGCGGTGACTGCTGTGCCTCTGTCCGTCCCGGCCTGCGCTGATGACTCCTCTCCATCTTGGCCTGCTCTGATCCCTGCTGTCTGTCCCAGTCTATGCTGATCTTCCTGTACGTCCCGGCTGTCTACTGTCTCCTTTCTCCGGCTGCATAGAGCTCTCCGGTAGTAGGGTCTACGGTGTGACCACGATGGGAAGGGGGTTTTGTTGTACTTTCTGGCACCATTATTTTATGTGAAATGTGGTGTGTTATTACTGGAGGGTGGGGGGGGTGGAGCAGGGGAGCTGTGCAGAGCAATGAGGGGGCCTCCATTTTACTGCATCCATTCAACTGTGACCATTTTGTGGACTAGTATAGAGTGTATAACAATTGCATAGCACACAGAGCTGTGCTCCTCACTCGTGTAATTTTTTTTGAGGGGACTGTGGTCTGGCTCCTACACTTTCATACTGGCTCCTAGATTTTAGAAAAATTTGTCAAGCCCTGCTTTAGATTAATAAGAAAAGAACAAAAAAATCTTAAAATTGTTCACTGCAAATTGCCATATTTATGTACGTTTTCATCCCACATTCGTAACCACTGTAGTAAAATAATTATTGAACTGCCTTCTTAGGTGTTGCCTTTTAATAAAAAAAAACAATGGCAATACTGGACCAGGACAGTAAGGGTTAACTTTGACAGAGGACGATTTGGTGCATCCCCACTCTGGCAAGAAACTTAAATCAATTACATCCTTATCTGCAGTAGTAGTTACATGATCTATTTTATTAGCTATCCAAAAGGATTCCTCTACATCGGTGTGTGTAAATATACAGAGAATATATATATATATATATATATATATATATATATATATATAGTTAGATAGATAATGCAAATAACAGTGCAGTGACTGCCATATAATATAGAGAGCATCGCAGTGGTCACAGATAATACTGAGAACATCTCAGTTACTGACATATAAAACAGAGAACATTGCAGAGGGCCATATAGTACAGAGGACATCACATTGACCTCCATATAATGCAGAGGACACGACAGTGACTCTCATAGAGTACAGAGAACATCACAGTGACCTCCATATAATGCAGAGAACATCACATTGACTGCCATATAATATAGAAAGCATTGCAGTGACCAACATAATATGTAGAAAACATTGTCGTGACTGCCATATAATACATAGAGCATTGCAGTAACTGACATATAAGATCGTGACTGCCATACAATACAGAGCATCGGTGCCTGCCATAATACACCAAGCATTCAAGTGACCACTACAAAGAACATAGCAGTGACCACAATATAACATAAAGAGCATTGCAGTGAGTGCCATATAATACAGCGAACATTGCAGTGAGTGCCATATAATACAGAGAACATTGCAGTGAGTGCCATATAATACAGAGAACATTGCAGTGAGTTCCATATAATACAGAGAACATTGCAGTGACTGCCATATAATACAGAGAACATTGCAAAGAGTGCCATATGAAACAGAGAGCGTCTCAGTGACCAACAGATAATACAGAGATCATTACAGTGACGTCATATTATACAGAGAGCACCACAGTAAGTGCCATATAATACAGGGGGATGTCTCAACCCTAACACTGTAATCCCGGTAAGGGATTTAACATAGGGCGTCAAATTACCAACGCCTATGTTAGTCCCAATGCCGGAACGCCGAGAGGACGCTGGACCGATCGTTCTCTGCCGGGGGTAAGTATACACGTAGCCGGGGATGGGGGGGTTAGGTTTAGGGACTCCCGGGGGAACTTAGGGCTAGGCACGCCCCCCCCGGAGAAGGCTAGGGTTAGGGGCCAGGGGAAGGGAGGGTCAGGTTTAGGCACTGGGGGAAGGTTAGGGTTAGACACCCCCAAGTGAGGGTTAGGGTGCGGGGAGGGGGGCTAGGTTTAGGCACTGGGAGGGAGGTTAGGGTTAGGCACCCCTAAGGGAGGGTTAGGGGAGGGAGAGGGGTAGAGATAGTATACTTACCTGCGCTGTTGGAATCTTCACCCATCGGGCTGCCGGTGTTGGGATTTGAACCGCCGGGCTCATACTTGTTCCAATACAGGGCATCATGATAGATATACTACACTAAGCATAAGTGACCGCCATACACTTTACAAAAAAAAACATTGCAGTGAGTGCCATATAATACAGAGAACTCCAACGGCCACCACAAAATACAGAGGACACCACAGCCACAGACTATGGCCCCTGAAATATGGGATAAACCAGATAACAAGTTGTTGGCAGATAGAGGTCTATAATACAGCACAGCCCCACAGCTGCCTAACGCCTCCATCCGTCACTACTGCCGCCCTCTATACTGTGTGCACCGCAGCTAGTGTGTCAACACAGACACACTGAGCCTGCGGCTGTGCTGTAGTAAAGCAGAGCCAAGGCAGGAGGCCGACATAGATACACATACAAACACACATATATATATTATATATATATATATATATCAGAGCCGTAACTAGACATTTTGGAGCCCTGTGCCAAAAGGAGCAGTGCCGCCCACATCCCCTAATTTTTCAAATAGGGACGTAAGATAATGTCCCTGAAAAAGGGCCATGGCCTCATGGGGAAAGGCCAGGGAAGAGATAGGGGAGGCCAGCAGATGCTGGGGGTAAAAGAAGAGGAGGCTAAAAGTAAGAATTATAATAAACAGGAAAATTGATAGGCCCAAACAGCACCCCCTGCCCTGCAGTGCCCTGTACCCTGCGTTGTACTACCCTAGTTACGGCCCCGAGAGAATATATATATAAATATATGTATCTATATAAACACACACACAAACCACTCGGACCAGCACTCAATACTTCTCAATTGTGACAATGACATGGGTGCTCACACTTTTGTTATCCTGACGAAGGGGCCGCAGGGGCCTTGAAATATTGAAACAGAAATATTACTTTGTACCAAATCCTGGAGTGACGCACTGTGTTCTGCCACATACCGTGGCTCTGCATACTAACCGAATATATATTATATATATATATATATTAGGGGTGAGCGGGTTCGGATTTCTGAAATCCGAACCCCCCCGAGCCCCCCCGATCCGAGTCCGATCCGAGTCAGGCTCGACTTTTCCCGCCTGACTCGGATCTGAAATCGAGGCAAAACGTCATCATCCCGCCTTCCGAGTCTCGCGGGTTTTGGATCCTATATAAGGTACCCGCGTCGGCGCCATTTTCTCACTCGGCTGTGGACAGTGAAGAGGGAGGGTGGGAGTTAGGGCTGTGTAGTGTAGTGTAGTGTAGTGTAGTGCTGCTGTTGTCCACTACTTCAAAGTCCATAGGGGCTGGCTGTGTTGTGCTGTGCTGCTGTTGTTAATAGGGGCTGTGTCCACTCCTTCAAAGTCCATAGGGGCTGGCTGGACTGTGTTGTGCAGTCAGTTCTCCATAGGGGCTGTGTCCACTCCAAAGTCCTGTGCAGTGTCCCAGTCCTAAAGGAGTGCTGTAGTGTTGTCCAGGGGGTGCTCTGTCCATCAGGGGTGCTCCCCCCAAGTGCTAAAAAAATAATATATTTTCTGTGTTTGTGAATTGTGTGCGCAGTAGCCGCACGTGCATCAACAAAGTAGTGCCAAGCGTGCGCCTGTGTCATAAGTAAAGGGCCGGCTGGCTTGACCGTTAAAGGGTGCTGTAACCCCCGAAAAAGTACACTCCAGTCCAAACCCAAAAAAAATTATTTTCTGTGTTTGTGAATTGTGTGCGCAGTAGCCGCACGTGCATCAACAAAGTAGTGCCAAGCGTGCGCCTGTGTCATAAGTAAAGGGCCGGCTGGCTTGACCGTTAAGGGTGCTGTAACCCCCGAAAGTACACTCCAGTCCAAACCAAAAAAAAAATTATTTTCTGTGTTTGTGAATTGTGTGCGCAGTAGCCGCACGTGCATCAACAAAGTAGTGCCAAGCGTGCGCCTGTGTCATAAGTAAAGGGCCGACTGGCTTGACCGTTAAGGGTGCTGTAACCCCCGAAAGTACACTCCAGTCCAAACCAAAAAAAAAATTATTTTCTGTGTTTGTGAATTGTGTGCGCAGTAGCCGCACGTGCATCAACAAAGTAGTGCCAAGCGTGCACCTGTGTCATAAGTAAAGGGCCGGCTGGCTTGACCGTTAAGGGTGCTGTAACCCCCGAAAGTACACTCCAGTCCAAACCAAAAAAATAATTATTTTCTGTGTTTGTGAATTGTGTGCGCAGTAGCCGCACGTGCATCAACAAAGTAGTGCCAAGCGTGCGCCTGTGTCATAAGTAAAGGGCCGGCTGGCTTGACCGTTAAGGGTGCTGTAACCCCCGAAAGTACACTCCAGTCCAAACCAAAAAAAAATTATTTTCTGTGTTTGTGAATTGTGTGCGCAGTAGCCGCACGTGCATCAACAAAGTAGTGCCAAGCGTGCGCCTGTGTCATAAGTAAAGGGCCGGCTGGCTTGACCGTTAAGGGTGCTGTAACCCCCGAAAGTACACTCCAGTCCAAACCAAAAAAAAAATTATTTTCTGTGTTTGTGAATTGTGTGCGCAGTAGCCGCACGTGCATCAACAAAGTAGTGCCAAGCGTGCACCTGTGTCATAAGTAAAGGGCCGGCTGGCTTGACCGTTAAGGGTGCTGTAACCCCCGAAAGTACACTCCAGTCCAAACCAAAAAAAAAATTATTTTCTGTGTTTGTGAATTGTGTGCGCAGTAGCCGCACGTGCATCAACAAAGTAGTGCCAAGCGTGCGCCTGTGTCATAAGTAAAGGGCCGGCTGGCTTGACCGTTAAAGGGTGCTGTAACCCCCAAAGTACACTCCAGTCCAAACCAAAAAAAAAATTATTTTCTGTGTTTGTGAATTGTGTGCGCAGTAGCCGCACGTGCATCAACAAAGTAGTGCCAAGCGTGCGCCTGTGTCATAAGTAAAGGGCCGGCTGGCTTGACCGTTAAAGGGTGCTGTAACCCCCGAAAGTACACTCCAGTCCAAACCAAAAAAAAATTATTTTCTGTGTTTGTGAATTGTGTGCGCAGTAGCCGCACGTGCATCAACAAAGTAGTGCCAAGCGTGCGCCTGTGTCATAAGTAAAGGGCCGGCTGGCTTGACCGTTAAGGGTGCTGTAACCCCCGAAAGTACACTCCAGTCCAAACCCCAAAAAAAATTATTTTCTGTGTTTAGCCGCACGTATATATCAAATCGATATAACATAAATGGAGGACCAAACTTTCTCCGATAAAAATAAAATAGAGAAAGATCAAGAACCACTTCCTCCTAGTGCTGAAGCTGCTGCCACTAGTCATGACATAGACGATAACATGCCATCAACGTCGTCTGCCAAGGCCGATGCCCAATGTCATAGTAGAGGGCACATACAATCCCAAATGGCAAAGTTCAGGAAAATGACCTTGAAAAAGACATTTAAATCAGCTGAAGAGAAACGTAAACTTGCCAATATGCCATTTACGACACGGAGTGGCAAGGAACGGCTAAGGTCGATCCCTAGTATGTTCATGACTAGTGGTTCAGCTTCACATGACGATGGAAGCCCTCCTCCCACTAAAAAAATCAAAAGAGTTAAGCTGGCAAAAGCACAGCGAAGAACTGTGCTTTCTAAGAAGATATCACAAATCCCCAAGGAGAGTCCAAGTGTGGTGGTGGTTGCGATGCCTGACCTTCCCAGCACTGGACGGGAAGAGGTGGCTCTTTCCACCATTTGCACGCCCCCTGCAAGTGCTGAAAGGAGCACCCACAGTCCACTTGCTGATATGCAAATTGAAGATGTCACTGTTGAAGTACAACAGGATGAGGATACTGGTGTAGCTGGCGCTGAGGAGGAAGTTGGCGAGGAGGATTCTGATGGTGATGTGGTTTGTTTAAATCAGGCTCCGGGGGAGACAGTTGTTGTCCGTGGGATGAAAAAGCCCATCACGGTCATGCCTGGGCAGAAGACCAAACATTCCACCTCTTTGGTCTGGCAATATTTCTATCCAAATCCGGACAACAACTGTCTTGCCATATGTACCATATGTAAAGGTGAAATAAGTAGGGGTAGGGACGTCAACCACCTAGGAACATCCTCCCTTATACGGCACCTGCAGCGCGTTCATAAAAAGTTACTGTCAAGTTCAGAAACTTTGGCTAAGACCGTAAGCAGTCCAGGGACACCTAAATCCCGTTGTCCTGTTGTATCCAAGCGCCTGCAAACCACACCGTCAACTCCCTCCTCGTCAATTTCCTCCTTAGTTAGGATCGGAAGTAGTCCTGCAGGCCATGTCACTGGCATGACTGACTCTCCTATCCGGGATTCCTCCGGAGGATCCTGCATTGCTACGCCTACTGCTGCCGCTGCTGCTGTTGCTGCTGCTGGGAGTCGTTCATCATCCCAGAGAGGAAGTAGGAACACCACTACTTTTACTAAACAATTGACCCTCCAACAGTCCTTAGCGAGGAGGATGAAGTACGACAGCAGTCATCCTGAAGCAAAACGTATAACTGAGGCCTTGACTGCTATGTTGGTGTTAGACGTGCGTCCGGTATCCGCCATTAGTGCAGTGGGATTTAGACAATTGATGGAGGTAGTGTGTCCCCGGTTCCAAATCCCGTCTAGATTCCACTTCACTAGGCAGGCGATACCGAGACTGTACAGAAACGTCAGAAAAAGTGTCCTCAGTGTCCTGAAAAATGCCGTTGTACACAATGTCCACTTAACCACGGACATGTGGACAAGTGGAACAGGGCAGACTAAGGACTATATGACTGTGACAGCCCACTGGGTAGATGTATCACCTTACGCAGCAACAGCAGCAGCGTCACCAGTAGCAGCATCTCAGAAATGCCAGCTCGTTACAAGGCAGGCTACGCTGTGTATCACCGGTTTCAGTAAGAGGCACACCGCCGACAACCTCTTAGAGAAACTGAGGGAAATCATCGCCCAGTGGCTTACCCCACTTAGACTCTCCTGGGGATTTGTGATATCTGACAACGCCACCAATATTGTGCGGGCATTACATCTGGGCAAATTCCAGCACGTCCCATGTTTTGCTCACACAATAAACTTGGTGGTGCAGAATTTTCTGAAAAGCGACAGGGGCGTGCAGGAGACGCTTTGGGTGGCCCGAAAAATTTCTGGCCACTTTCGCCATTCAGCGACTGCGTGCCGAAGACTGGAGCGCCAGCAAACACTCTTGAACCTGCCCCGCCATCACCTGAAGCAAGAGGTTGTGACGCGGTGGAACTCAACCCTCTATATGCTTCAGAGGATGGAGGAGCAGCAAAAGGCCATACAAGCCTATACATCCACCTATGACATAGGCAAAGGAGGGGGTATGCACCTGACTCAAGCGCAGTGGACAATGATTTCCGTGTTGTGCAAGGTTCTCCAGCCCTTCGAACTTGCCACACGTGAAGTCAGTTCAGACACTGCCAGCTTGAGTCAGGTCATTCCCCTCATCAGGCTTTTGCAGAAGCAGCTGGAGAAAGTGAAGGAGGAGCTAAGACGGAGCGATTCCGCTCGGCATGTGGGACTTGTGGATGAAGCCCTTCATTCGCTTTGCCAGGATTCCAGGGTGGTCAATCTGTTGAAATCAGACCACTACGTTTTGGCCACCGTGCTCGATCCTAGGTTTAAAGCCTATGTGGTGTCTCTCTTTCCGGCCGACACAAGCCTGCAGAGGTGCAAAGACCTGCTGGTGAACACACTGTCAGCTGAAGCGGAACGTGACACGTCAACGGCTCCTTCTTCATTTTCTCCTGCAACTGGGGCTGCCAGGAAAAAACTTAGGTATCCTAAGCAACCCGCTGGCGGTGATGCAGGGCAGGCAGGACCAAGTTTGGACATCTGGTCCGGACTGAAGGACCTGGCAACAATTTCTGACATGTCTACTGTCACTGCATATGATACTGTCACCATTGACAGAATGGTGGAGGATTACATCGGTGACAGCATCCAAGTAGGCATGGCAGACAGTCCATACCTGTACTGGCAGGAAAAAGAGGCAATTTGGAGGCCCCTGTACAAACTGGCTCTATTTTACCTGAGTTGCCCCCCCTCCAGTGTGTACTCCGAAAGAGTGTTTAGTGCAGCCGGGAACCTTGTCAGCGAAAGGCGTAGGAGGTTGCTTCCACAGAATGTGGAGAAGATGATGTTCATCAAAATGAATTATCAGCTCTTCCAGGGAGACCAGCCTCCAGAAGGTACAGAGGGACCTGTGGTGGTGGATTCAAGTGGGGACGAGTTAATACTTTGTGAGGATGAGGATGTACACACTGAAGAGGGTGAGGAATCGGTGGATGAGGAGGATGAGGATGACATCTTGCCTCCATAGAGCCAGTTTGTGCAGGGACACATTAATTGCCAGCTTGTTTTGTGGGGGCCCAAACGAACCAATCATTTCAGCCACAGTTGTGTGGCAGACCCTGGCGCTGAAATGATTGGTTTGTTAAAGTGTGCATGTCCTGTTTATACAACATAAGGGTGGGTGGGAGGGCCCAAGGACAATTCCATCTTGCACCTCTTTTTTTTCTTTGCATTATGTACAGTTTGGGGCCTAGTTTTTCAAACTGCCATCCTGTCTGCCACTGCAGTTTCACGCCTAGATGGGTCACGTGTTTGTGCCGCCCACTCGTGTCGCTTAGCATAGTCATCCAGCTACCTCGGTGCAACGTTTTGGACATAAAAACACTATTGTGAGGTGTGAGGTGTTCAGAATAGACTGGAAATGTGTGGAAATTAAATTAATTGAGGTTAATAATAGCATAGGAGCAGAAAAACCTACAAATTCTGTGATTTTAGCTGTTTTTATGCTTTTTTAAAAAAAAATACAGATCCAAAACACAAAACCCAGAACCCAAAACACGGAAGGGTGGTTTTGGCAAAACCAATCCAGATCCAAAACACGAAGAAAGATCCAGATCCAAAACCAAAACACAAAACACGAAAAGTGGCCGGTGCACACCCCTAATATATATATATATACAGAGAGAGAGAGAGGCATATAATTACTCTATATATACACATTATCTCTCTTTCTCTCTCTATACAGAGCAGAGGTGTGGCACTCTTAAGGTGCCCATACACGGTGCGATATAGCAGCCGACCCGAATGATTGGTTTGATATCGCTGCTATATCGTACCATGTGTGGGTATGATATCGGCCAGAGCGCGCTCTCGTGGGGTCGTACATCGCACCCCCAGATCTTACTGCAAGTTCAATTGATCTGGAGATGCGATGTACGATCCCACACAGCGCTATGCGGGTGGGGGAGGGGGGTGCTGGAATATGGGGCGGTCAGCAACCCGATCACAGCGTGTGTGGGGACCATCCAATATGTCGGACGTCGGATCCCCCATCGCATCGCAAGGTGCATATTGCACCGTTTATGGGGGCCTTTAGCTTAAACATTTTCTGAGACTGGATGCAGTATCAGTGTGACTCAATGACTGAAATGTTGATAATGCATTCAGTCTCAGAAAATGTTTATTTAAGCTAAAGGCTGGTACACACTAGACGATGCCAGGAGCATTCGACAGCATGGGCCCCGCTAACAATATTGACAAGCAATGTCGCTGACAACGCACGGGAGCGCACGTCATCAACGACATAGCTGGTACACGCTGGTTGATGCGGACGATATGTTGGCCCGATCCGCCGGATCGGGCAAAATATCGTCTAGTGTGCACCAGGCATTAGAGTGCCCCAACTCTGCTATGTAGATTTTTCTGACTGTGAGGACTAGGGGGGGCATTCAGACCCACTCGCAAGCGGCAGTACGCTCGCAAGTGGGTCGATGTTCCCCACTGCGCATGCGCACGACGGAGGGAGCTCCGTCGTGCGCATGCGCGAGACCCGGACTGCGACAGCCAAGCTGTCGCTCTGGGTCTCGCACCAAAGGGGGCGTGCTGTCGATGGTGACTGACAGCACGCCCCCTTTGGTGGGCATGCCTGCCAGACGGAGGCGTTCCCATGGGAACGCCTACAGTCTGAAGCCGGCCCCACTGACATCACTAGTGATGTCAGTGGGAGTGATTTTGGCTCTGATAGAGCCAAAATCACTCCAGGGCTTGTGGCTGGGAAACCCTACCGCAGAGTTTCCGTCGCAAGTCCGATGGTCGCGATGGTCAAGACCATCGCGACCATCTTTTTGAACACTCGTATATGCTGTGGGCGGTGACCCACAGCTATACAAGCGTCCTGGAGGACGCTCCATTTTAATGGAGGAGGGCCCTGATTCAGAGCGAGCGCTCTGGTCAGAGCGTCCGGCTCTGAATCAGGGCCTAGGTTCTTTATTGTTGGTAGTGCCAGACAATGGGAAAAAAATAAAAAAATATTATATATATATATATATATAAATAATTATATATACACATAATTATATATACACACATACATAGGTGCCAGCCAGTATACCTACCTGTGGGTTGCTTGCTCCTAATGGCTGGCGACAGCTCCCTCCCTCCTGTGCAGGGCTGACATCTCATAATTTCTATGCCAGCAGTCAGCTCAATCAATGGAGGTGGGTGGGGATGAATGGACCGTGTTTCATATGAAAGGGGACATAACTGCAGATGCAGATGGGACCCCTAGCACGAATTGGGGGCGGAGCTTCGGACAGTATGGGGGCGGAGCTTCGGCTGGTATGGGGGCGGAGCTTAACACTGCAAGGAGACCCTGCAAGGAGAGGATACTCGGATAACATAGGGGCGGGGCTTCAGACAGTCTGGGGGTGGAGCCTCGAATGACGGAGCTTCGGATTGCCGATGTGGGGTGGGTAGAGAGGGGGCGACTGGCCGGGGGTAGAGAGGGGGTGACTGGCCGGGGCCTGAGGCTTCCCTCCACTGCAGTGCAGACAGCGGTGACAGGGATTTTTTTTTTTAATTCCCTTTCAAAAATGCCTGCACTGCAATGGATCCTGTGGGCCTATTTTCAAGGTGGGCCTGGAGCTGTAGCTCCACCCGCCCCATTAGTAATCCGGCCCTGTGCCTATCCCTCCCCCTAGTGCCTAACCCTAATCCCGCTACCCAACCCTAACCTCCCCCTAACACCTCGATACTTACCTTCGGGATGTCGGTGGTCGAGATACTGGTGCCGGGATCCTGGCCTGTCAGGATTTTGCGCTGGTATTCAGACCGTCGGCATCCCATACACCGGGATGCCGACTACATCCTCTTCTCAGATATGCAGACCTTTCTCCTCAATAATTAAATGTCTACAAGTATTCAAATAAAAAGGTTAACTACGTTAAAGTGCTTGTCTCATGATGGAGTCTCAAAATGATATAAAATCTAATATTGCCTAGCATCAGTGCGAGAATTATCATTTCTTATCACCACAAAAAATGTACTTATGGATTTGTCAAATATTAGGCTTGACTCTGAGTCACACCCAATATGTCCACGATGCCTATGGTGATGTAGCTGAGCGATTATTTACAACTGCGCATGCGTGAACATATCTGAAAGCCCTTGCGGTGCATGCGGTACACAGAGTGTACACACATAGGTGCTGTTTTGATCAAGTCAGACGGTATCAGAAAGGTGGAGGAACAGTGATAGGAGTTCCAGGGTGGTGTCTGGGAGGTGACTAGTAGATCACGCAAAAATGTTCCGTTCAGTGGGCATGTTATGGGAGTGTAGGATGTGTGTCAATGCAAGAGGCTGCGTTCCCAGACGCCCAGACGCAAGCATAGGAGGCCATGGTCAGATGAAGAAACTGCACCTGCGAGCGATGGTGGAGTATAAGGGTGCACCAATCAGTATTACAGTATTACAGTGGGCGTATCAGTCCTTACACATTCGGCCACACAGATGTACACAAGGGAAGGAGTTTGTAAGCCATTTAGACAAGCTTGCAGACAAGTGACCGCCAATACACACTGCTCAGTGCTCTTTTGCGTTTGACTCAGAACCAGGCCCATTGAGAGGAAATACCAGCAAGAATTGTAAGTACCTAAGTACATGCATAGGCAAATGCAGGGGGGGTTTCCGTCTGCCTGGAAACCCCCCTCCCTAGCCCACACCATGACCACAATAGAAATAGTAATATAATAGATTGTTACTAGTGCTGCATGTCCTTCTCAGTATCACAAATGAAATAATTAGCACCACCTGTGGATCTTTTAACATGTATCAGCCAGTAATAAATAACCTGTGTACCAACTAGGAGATCTGGAAAAGATACACTGTTAGAGATGCACTGCTATAGAGCCCAATATGTACATATACAGTATGTCCAGGGCAGTGCTAGGTTCTTCTGCTGCTCCTCCAGGCTCCCGGACTTGCTTGGAATGTGCCCACATCTAAAATAAATACGTTCAGCTCAGGCAGGATGGCCTACTGGCGCATCTAATAGCTTACTGTGATCACTGGTCCTGTATATGCTGGAATTATGACACACAATACACTTTGACGCTTACCAGGGGCAGAAGTATGGGAGACAATGGAGGCGCCTGCCGCCAGCACTGAAGGGGCACCTCCTCCATCACCCACAATATATTCACCCCATTTAGGGCTGTAAATATGGGGGAAAGGGGGGCAATAAATGATAACTTGCCTCCGGGCGTCTGGGATGAACTTACGCCACTGACGCTTATTAAAGCTGGTTAAGTACTAATTCTACCCTCTTCATTGACAGGCCACAATCGCTCTAAAATTAAGCCTTTGGAAACCCCCCTCTGGAAATCCTGCGTTTGCCACTGACCTGTCTCCTGACCAGTCTCTGTAAGCATCAACTACAGTAGCACACACACACATAGACAATATTACATAACTTACATACATAATATTGTTTTTAATACATTTTTAAATATTATTTCATTTATTGTAATAATTTAATGAATAATATTTAAACCTTACTTTACTGAAAGAATAAAATATATTTTTAATGCTTTTGTTCTGTTAATGTCAGCCCTTGTGCCCATTAATGTGCATGCTTCCTCTCCGCACCCCGTTTCTATATTTTGTTAGTAACAAACAGCACATACTTACTGTATGTACAGATTATCCTTCTCATTTTACACTGGAAGAATTATAATTAGAGAAATAAATGCATGACAAAAATGTAAAAATAAAAAAGTACATAAAGTAAATAAAATACATTAAACTTGCAAAACAAAAAATATTATAATATATATATATATATATATAATATATATAATTATATATATATACAATAATATGAAAATAGTATTGTAACATATTCCTGTTGGACACTTACAGAGCTAGCTTCCAGGATGTCTCTCCAGATGGGACTCTCTTCCGCAGGATTAGAGAACTCCAGCAGATTATCCAACACCACCTGCCCAATGAGGTCATGTCGGGAAAATCGGTCAAAGTCATAGATACTGAAGTGCAATTTGCGGTTTTGGAGCTCATTAAAGGGCACATTAAAATGGAATGTCTCATTAAAGATTGGGTTAAGAGTCTTGCGGTGTACTTTAGTTTGGAACTTTTTCTTACGGTCAGGTAGAAGATACATCTTCACGTACGGGTCTGAGAACCCATTCGCATCCTTTGCTGGTAGGTCTAGAGCCTTCAGTATCTTTACCACCAGTTGCTCTGTGTTATAGGCGTAGCGTAGGATGAAGCTAATGCGCCCACAGCTGGTGGCTTCCAGCTTCTTCATCTCAGCATCAGCCGATCGTTGCTTATACAGCTCTGGCTTAATCTGACCGATGCTGGTGGCCTGCTCTGGTTTCTCATCCACATGACCTGAAAAATCAGGACTGGACAACTGCTGTGTCATGGGTCTGGGCAATGTGTTGTATCTGGAAGATAAAAGAAAATAATGGCAAATATTAATTTCTATTATCATTTTATGTATTTTTTTTAATATATATTTTAGGTTTTAAGGCTAATGGTTAAATTCTACAAAACAATGACAAAGATAACTCAAACCTCCTCTAAATTGCTCTTGATTTTTTAGCTATATTGCCTTAAAATTAATTTACGGAAACAACAGGACAGTCTAAAGTTGGGGTTGTTACAGTCCCAAGCTTGTAAGAATTGGAGCTCAGTCTGTCAATAAGGGCAGTTAACCTTTGGCGTTAATCATCAGGTATTTACCAGCACTCTGTAAGGCTAGTAACTAAAAACATCTAAATAGGTGAGGATGGAAGTATCCAAAAAAAACAGTTCCGTTTGTGCCTGCAGTCAGGATGATATGTAGACTAAAGCTGGGTACACACCTTATGATGGTACGATCCAGTAATGCAGCAAGCGATGTAACGATACATCTCTCACACCGTACACACTACACGATCCGCCGAATGACGGTGCAATGTATTGTTATATGCTTGAAGTAACAACGCCACGTCATTCATTGACTTGTCCTATACCAGGGGTCTTCAACCTTGGCCCTCCAGCTGCTGTGGAACTACACATCCCAGCATGCACTGCCATAGTTTTAGCATGCTGTTATATCAAAAAGGTGGCAGTGCATGCTGAGATGTGTAGTTCCACAGCAGCTGCAGGGTCAAGGTTGAAGACCCCTGTCCTATACAATGGGACATTTCACTGAATGACGGGTGGGGACGACGGATCGGGCATACACAGTATACCATGTGTACGATAAATTGTTCTGATCCGCGTCGTGCTGATATATCCAACAATATATTGTATGATGTACACCCATCTTAACAGATAAAGTGCACCAGCCAGTTAGGGCATGGGGTTAATCTGCATCCCTCTGATGGTCTGGCTAGCTTCCCTCCTGCTCTTTCCTTCACCCTCCCCTCTGTTTCTTAACTTCCCTCCACTCTTCTGCCCTTCCCTTCTTCTTCCCTCTTCGAGTCGAACCAAGTCCTGGCTTGGTTTGCCAAACTCGGGTTTTGGATTGCATGTAAACAGGTCCAAAATACATGATTTTAACAGTTTTTTCTATATTTAAAAAATAAATAAAATTAGGGGTGAGCGGGTTCGGATTTCTGAAATCCGAACCCCCCCGAGCCCCCCCGATCCGAGTCCGATCCGAGTCAGGCTCGACTTTTCCCACCTGACTCGGATCTGAAATCGAGGCAAAACGTCATCATCCCGCCTTCCGAGTCTCGCGGGTTTTGGATCCTATATAAGGTACCCGCGTCGGCGCCATTTTCTCACTCGGCTGTGGACAGTGAAGAGGGAGGGTGGGAGTTTGGGCTGTGTAGTGTAGTGTAGTGTAGTGCTGCTGTTGTCCACTACTTCAAAGTCCATAGGGGCTGGCTGGACTGTGTTGTGCAGTCAGTTCTCCATAGGGGCTGTGTCCACTCCAAAGTTCTGTGCAGTGTCCCAGTCCTAAAGGGGTGCTGTAGTGTTGTCCAGGGGGTGCTCTGTCCATCAGGGGTGCTCCCCCCAAGTGCTAAAAAAATAATATATTTTCTGTGTTTGTGAATTGTGTGCGCAGTAGCCGCACGTGCATCAACAAAGTAGTGCCAAGCGTGCACCTGTGTCATAAGTAAAGGGCCGGCTGGCTTGACCGTTAAAGGGTGCTGTAACCCCCAAAGTACACTCCTGTCCAAACCAAAAAAAAATTATTTTCTGTGTTTGTGAATTGTGTGCGCAGTAGCCGCACGTGCATCAACAAAGTAGTGCCAAGCGTGCGCCTGTGTCATAAGTAAAGGGCCGGCTGGCTTGACCGTTAAGGGTGCTGTAACCCCCGAAAGTACACTCCAGTCCAAACCAAAAAAAAAATAACTTTCTGTGTTTGTGAATTGTGTGCGCAGTAGCCGCACGTGCATCAACAAAGTAGTGCCAAGCGTGCGCCTGTGTCATAAGTAAAGGGCCGGCTGGCTTGACCGTTAAAGGGTGCTGTAACCCCCAAAGTACACTCCAGTCCAAACCAAAAAAAAAATTATTTTCTGTGTTTGTGAATTGTGTGCGCAGTAGCCGCACGTGCATCAACAAAGTAGTGCCAAGCGTGCGCCTGTGTCATAAGTAAAGGGCCGGCTGGCTTGACCGTTAAAGGGTGCTGTAACCCCCAAAGTACACTCCAGTCCAAACCCAAAAAAAAATAATTTTCTGTGTTTGTGAATTGTGTGCGCAGTAGCCGCACATGCATCAACAAAGTAGTGCCAAGCGTGCGCCTGTGTCATAAGTAAAGGGCCGGCTGGCTTGACCGTTAAGGGTGCTGTAACCCCCGAAAGTACACTCCAGTCCAAACCAAAAAAAAAATAATTTTCTGTGTTTGTGAATTGTGTGCGCAGTAGCCGCACGTGCATCAACAAAGTAGTGCCAAGCGTGCGCCTGTGTCATAAGTAAAGGGCCGGCTGGCTTGACCGTTAAGGGTGCTGTAACCCCCGAAAGTACACTCCAGTCCAAACCAAAAAAAAAATTATTTTCTGTGTTTGTGAATTGTGTGCGCAGTAGCCGCACGTGCATCAACAAAGTAGTGCCAAGCGTGCGCCTGTGTCATAAGTAAAGGGCCGGCTGGCTTGACCGTTAAGGGTGCTGTAACCCTCGAAAGTACACTCCAGTCCAAACCAAAAAAAAAATTATTTTCTGTGTTTGTGAATTGTGTGCGCAGTAGCCGCACGTGCATCAACAAAGTAGTGCCAAGCGTGCGCCTGTGTCATAAGTAAAGGGCCGGCTGGCTTGACCGTTAAGGGTGCTGTAACCCCCGAAAGTACACTCCAGTCCAAACCAAAAAAAAAATTATTTTCTGTGTTTGTGAATTGTGTGCGCAGTAGCCGCACGTGCATCAACAAAGTAGTGCCAAGCGTGCGCCTGTGTCATAAGTAAAGGGCCGGCTGGCTTGACCACACACTCCAAAACAAAAAAATATATATTTTCTGTGTTTGTGACTTGTGTGCACTGTGGCTGCACGTCCATCAACAAAGGAGCAGCGCCAAGCGTGCATCTGTCTGTTAAAGGGTGGTGACACCCTCAAAGTGTGCTACACAAACAATAAAAATATTCTTCTTCTTTCTGTCTTTGTGAATTGTGTGGGCTGTAGCCGCACTTGCATCCTCAAAGCAGCAGCGACAAGCGTGCGTCTGTCTGTTAGAGGGTGTTGTAACTCTCAAAGTGCTCCAAAAAATAAAAATTTTTTTTGAATGTGTTTGTGACTTGTGTGCGATGTAGCCGCACTTGCATCCTCAAAGCAGCAGCGACAAGCGTGCGTCTGTCTGTTAAAGGGTGGTGACACCCTCAAAGTGTGCTACACAAACAATAAAAATATTCTTCTTCTTTCTGTCTTTGTGAATTGTCTGGGCTGTAGCCGCACCTGCATCCTTAAAGCAGCAGTGACAAGCGTGCGTCTGTCTGTTAAAGGGTGGTGTCACCCTCAAAGTGTGCTACACAAACAATAAAAATATTCTTCTTTTTTCTGTCTTTGTGAATTGTGTGGGCTGTAGCCGCACCTGCATCCTTAAAGCAGCAGCGACAAGCGTGCGTCTGTCTGTTAAAGGGTGGTGACACCCTCAAAGTGTGCTACACAAACAATTAAAATATTGTTCTTTTTTTTTCGGTCTTTGTGAAATGTGTGGGCTGTAGCCGCACCTGCATCCTTAAAGCAGCAGCGACAAGCGTGCGTCTGTCTGTTAAAGGGTGGTGACACCCTCAAAGTGTGCTACACAAACAATAAAAATATTCTTCTTCTTTTTTCTGTCTTTGTGAATTGTGTGGGCTGTAGCCGCACTTGCATCCTCAAAGCAGCAGCGACAAGCGTGCGTCTGTCTGTTAAAGGATTACATCGGTGACAGCATCCAAGTAGGCATGTCAGACAGTCCGTACCTGTACTGGCAGGAAAAAGAAGCAATTTGGAGGTCCCTGTACAAACTGGCTCTATTTTACCAGAGTTGCCCCCCCTCTAGTGTGTACTCCGAAAGAGTGTTTAGTGCAGCCGGGAACCTTGTCAGCGAAAGGCGTAGGAGGTTGCTTCCACAAAATGTGGAGAAGATGATGTTCATAAAATGAATTATCAACTCTTCCAGGGAGACCAGCCTCCAGAAGGTACAGAGGGACCTGTGGTTCCAGCAGGGACAAATTAATACTCTGTGAGGATGAGGATGTACACACTGAAGAGGGTGAGGAGTCGGTGGATGAGGAGGATGAGGATGACATCTTGCCTCCGTAGAGCCAGTTTGTGCAGGGACAGATTAATTGCCAGCTTGTTTTGTGGGGGCCCAAACGAACCAATCATTTCAGCCACAGTTGTGGGGCAGACCCTGGCGCTGAAATGATTGGTTTGTTAAAGTGTGCATGTCCTGTTTATACAACATAAGGGTGGGTGGGAGAGCCCAAGGACAATTCCATCTTGCACCTCTTTTTTTTCTTTGCATTATGTACAGTTTGGGGCCTAGTTTTTCTAACTGCCATCCTGTCTGCCACTGCAGTTTCACGCCTAGATGGGTCACGTGTTTGTGCCGCCCACTCGTGTCGCTTGGCATAGTCATCCAGCTACCTCGGTGCAACCTTTTGGACATAAAAACACTATTATGAGGTGTGAGGTGTTCAGAATAGACTGGAAATGAGTGGAAATTAAGGTTATTGAGGTTAATAATAGCATAGGAGCAGAAAAACCTACAAATTCTGTGATTTTAGCTGTTTTTATGCTTTTTTTCAAAAAAATACAGACCCAAAACACAAAACCCAGAACCCAAAACACGGAAGGGTGGTTTTGGCAAAACCAATCCAGATCCAAAACACGAAGAAAGATCCAGATCCAAAACCAAAACACAAAACACGAAAGTGGCCGGTGCACACCCCTAAATAAAATACAGATCCCAAACCAAAACACATAGGGGTTGTTTTGCAAAACCAAAACAAGAAAATGAATCCGGATCCAAAACCAAAACACGAGGTCCCGCGCACATCTCTAATTATAAATAATAGTCCCAGTCTTAATGTAAATAGCCTCTGGCGGCGATTCAAATGTTTTTAATGACGTGATAATTAATTAACAATTCAATTGTTCAGGGCACTCATTAATTATCGCTCTCTTTGGCCCCTTTGAGACCGGGTTTAGCCGTTTTACACGGCTAAACCCGTCTAAAGTTCTGGTTAGGGCGCGCTAATTGCAGTTAGCGCGCCCTAACCAGGGGGTTTCTCACTCATTCTGCTCGCACCCTCCTGAGGGCGCGTGCAGAAATGCCGGCGCCTGCGGCTATCACGCCCTGACACAGCAACAATTAAATTAACTGCGGTATGCATGCCATAAGGGGCGGGATTTATCACATCCAAAATGCAATGCTTGATACATCCCGCCTAATATCTTTTTATAAGTAACAGAATTTTTTTTTTCTATTTACAAGTTTCCCACACACTATTCCCACACACTATTCAATATTGGAGCTAAAAGTCCGTGCTGGACTTTTCGCTCTACATCGGAGGTTTTGCAGGGATAAAGTATTCAATTTAAAAGCTGCGAAAAAGGGACCCGGCGGAACGGTATCGGAAAAAATTTGTGAATTTTCGGGAAAGCATCCAGGGACCCCCCAAATGATGTCCTGACATGGGGGATCATTATATGGGTACCCCTGTTTTGGCCCGCGGAAGGCAAGTATGGTTTTTAAATAGCAGCGGCTGGTGTTTTTTTTCCGATAGGGAAGAAGTGGTGGAGAAGAGCACTTAGCTTTTAGCTTTTTTTTTTTACAAAAAAAAACTAGGTGCATCAAATTTGGGGTACATGAAAATGGGTGCAAGCATATTTTTAAGTCCCTAAGGTGCATTTTTAAAATTCTTCAAAAATGCACCTGCCACTACTACCCCGTATGAAGAAAATACCTGCCGCATACTTGGGAACCCCCCCCCCCCTGAATTAATTTCATTAGTTTCAAACTTGTTCCCCATATTTATTTTATTTTTCACCCCAAATTTAAACTTTCTTTTCTGGGGTGTCCCGATTTTTTTTAAAACTTTTTTTTTGGCACAGATCCTATTTAGGGGACTCTCCGAGTGGTGCAGGCTTTTTTTTTTAAACCTGCACCCTTAAACCCCAAAGTTATCCTCGTTATTTTTCAAAGACTTTTCGCACCAGCGAAAAATCTTTGAAATTGAGAACGGGGATAATGAAAATAGGCGAAAATTACATCATCGGCGATAAATTATCGCCGATAACGGCCCTTTCGCTTCAAATTGAATATGGCTCTAAAATGTCATCTGAATGAAAAAAAAAATCCTTCAAAATACATTTTTTCTCATGGAATAGACTCATTATCCCGACCATTACAGGGAATCCACTATAAGAACAGCAATTATTTCTTACAAGTAAGAAAAAAAAAACAAACGTCAATAGAAAGCAATGATATTTTTAGCCCAGGGAGTCTGGTGGCTGCACCTCAACTCAATTCTTACATAAGATGGCTGGAACAGGCAGCCTAGCCGATAAGCACAGGTGACAGCTGTGATCTGAGGTAATCCTTCCTGACAGCATCTTCCCTCACAGTGACAGATAAGTAGGAAAATCTCACAGGGAGAACTCACTGGTTCAATAAGAGACAACAGATAAAAGCCTAGCATCAGTTTGCTGCCTGTACATGTTAAATGTTTTGCCGTTCTGAGCCCATGAATTCTTATTGTAAAATAAAAAAAATTAAAAACACAGCAAAAATACTTAATTATTTAATGATCAACAGTTCTCATCTCACGGGCATTGATTGGGGAATATTTTAGAGGTAATTTGTTGAGATTTAACAGCCTGTTTTTAGTCACACTAATTTAATGTACCGAAATATACCAGTGGTCAAAGAGAATTGATTAATTGCATTTTTCTAATAACTAACAAGGGCTCGCTTTACTAAAGGGCAGATTTAATTGTATGTTTTATATGCACAGTGTGAAATGTTCTGTTTAGCCAAAAGCGGTTCCCTTCTGGAATCGTAATGATTAATGAACAGTATTTTTTTTTTAGCCAGTGTAATACATGGGAAAAGGTTATGCAAGTGTGAGAATAACATTATTACTAATTTTTAAGAGCATGACCTAGAATTTCAGAGTTAAAGAGCACCAGTTGCCTAGATGTTGTACAGTGGGAGCAGCCATTTTGTGGGCAGAACAAACAGCCTATCATTGCATTAGGAACTAGTGATATAACTGAGACAGGGACAATTGCCTGTTACTATTGGTAAAAGGATTATAGCGTCACCCCCAATTAACTCTTGCTCTTCTAGCTCTCTCTCAACTAAATACGTGGGCCTTATTATTCCCTGTACAAAGTATGAAACAGGTGCAAAAAAGTCAGTCATAGCAAGTGGAACTTTCTCATGTCTGCAGCATATTTGCCAACTTTATGTTTCACCTCCTTGAGAGAAGCCTGGAGAGGAGATGGGGCTGACCACTTCGTGAGTCGTTGAGAAGGGGCGGGGCTAAATGTCACCATTTTAACTCTGCCCCCTCCATATGGACCAGCGATTCCTGGTATTATCGCCCTATCCTGCCCATTTCATTATGAAGTGGGCAGGATGGGGGAGATCCACCCACTCTTTTGGGGTTTCTAGGGGTTACCAGAAAAATCAGTTGTCTCCTGCACCTTCCCAGAGCGTAGTTACAGTAAGTATGGTCTGCAGTGATTTTTTTTGATTGATGGCGTATAGCAACAGCTACAAGCTAAGTATTCATTGAGAACAATACTAGAGGGACAGTAGGTGTTTTTCTATCTTAAGTTGCCTCTTCTAAAATCTTCTTGGTACTCCATGTTATAAAGTTTACATGTACTGGTCACAGTCAAGTTAATCCAACAATCTTTTTCAGAGTGTTTGCTGCTTGAACAGAGAATCATATTCTGCAAAGGTGGAGAAATCTCCATATGAACTTTGACACCGGGTGAAACCTAACATAAAAAAATCAGTTTTTGGTTTGAAAGCATCTGTCTAGTTTCATGAAGAAACTGTGGAAAATGGGATGTAGTGTGCATGTCCGCAATCATTATGGGACCCCAAAGGCAGGCATCGCGCTGTCGGCAAGTGGAAAATGCTACTTACAGCAAATTACACCAGCCGGCAGTACAGCTGTAAACATAGTCAATTACCATCATGTTCACAGTTGTACTGCAGTGTGCATACAATGCTGTAATTAGCCTGTTACACTTACAACACAGTGCCTGCCTTCCATGGTACCCATAACGCTTGTCACCATTCTGATTGCTGACAAGCTGTACTGTAAGTATCCCATGGCAAACTACAAATCTGTGGAAGGGATTCTTGTTGGATATAGTGGGAGTTCCAAAGAATGCAGAAAGTAGATCTAAATAAGAAAAAACAAATTGACTTTCAGCAACAGATTTTGTTGACGACCTAAAGGGTGATTTAATCACCTCACTAGACTTAGGTACTAGGAAAATTTCAACACTAAACAGATCAACAATACATCTTCTGAACAAATAATTGAGTTCAGTGTAGGGTCGGGAAGCATGGATGAGAGCACACAGTTAAGAACAGAGGAGATGAAGTAAGGAATTCAACAAGGGAAAACAAGGGTAAAGCACCAATACACCTCTCATACAAAGTAAGTGAAATTCGTATAAGTGACCCCACAACCAGGAAAGTCATATCTCATCTTTTAGAAGAAGTAACTGACAAAGGGGTTTATTTACTAAACCTTGGATGAAGATGATGTGAACGTAGATAAAATGCCATCCAACCAGCTCCTAGCTGTAATTTTTCAAACACAGGCTGTGACATGGCAGTTAGGAGCTGATTGGCTGGTACTTTATCTCCAAGGCTTAGTAAATAGACCACCTACTAAGTTGAAGAGGAAATCAAGTCTATGCACGATGATGCATAAAGCCATGATGTTGAAAATATAATCATGTGATATGTATCTACATCATTTGTGGTATAGAAGCTTGTGTGACAATCTTAGGTTGTGGGAGTCATCCCTGCATGCATTAATTTGTATCTGCAGATCATCTAAATATAAACTTTACTTTTGCACTTCAACAAGATATTTGTGGATATTTATAATTGGATCAAAAGATGTTTCTGTATCAAGTTAGCCAAGCCTGGATAATCACGAGATGCTAGCAAGAAGAAAAGCCATAGGCTATAAAAAAGAGACAGTCAAAGTGAAGAGTTAAACACATGCCAAAGTTAAAATGTACAAAGCAGGACTAGTGGCCAAAGGTTATTCCCAAATAACAATAATAGTTAGGGATCAATTCAACATCAACATTTTCACCTATTTTTGTATTAATTAAGTGTCAGGGCCAGTGGTGGCTCCAGAGGTGAGGCTGCAGCGCAGGCCAAAATTCAAATAGGGGAACCACTGCCATTTCAAACTCTGCCAAACATCACCGGCCGGGACTCACAGGCAGTTGGTGTGACTCCCCTATTTGAATCTTGGACTGTACTGCAGCCCCACCTCTGGAGCCCCCACTGGTCAGGGCTATTTATCATTAGGTAATGCAGTTGATATTACAGATATCTACTGCTTACCTTTCAGCCCCAGTCTTTCCTGCTGTCCCCATAAACTAGTATGTTGACCTAAATTCATCAAACTCCAAAAATACAACATTTATGGAGCTTGACTGCGGGAGCATTCGCCATCCTCAGATGGCGTTTGTTCCCACACCCCCAATGCTTGCCTATTGGAAGGAGGCCCGGTCCCCTCTGCCACTGCTCGTCTCCTTCCGCCGGAAGCCGCGCATGAATGAACACAAGTTCATGGATGCGCAGTAGCACTGTTGAGTCAGACTTGGTGGTGTTAAGTTTCACCGATAAGGTGAAAGGATTCGCGTGGACAGCTGATCTTCGAATCGGCTGTCTCTGCGCCAGAGCAGTAATGAATTGCTCCGGCGCTCGCAGTGAGTTGGAATGTTAATTACCAGGGCCTGCCTAGCCACCATTTAACATAATGAATAGGCCCCATACTCTAGAGCAGTGGCTTAACGTGGGGGGGTCGAGCAGGGCATGTCCCTGGGTGCCGCGGTTCAGGACACTGGTTTCAAGTTAGTGCAATGCCGTGCGGTCCGCACTACACAGTAACAAACACCGCCACCGGACCCGGGTAGTACACTCGTGTGTTTGTTTTAGCAGCCAATGAGAGTCAGACAAACTCTCATTGGCTGCTGTGCCCACTGCCAGTGCCGGGCTGGAGCTCACTCATGAGCTCCGCCTTCCGGGTCCTGCAGTGGGTGATGGGAGAGATGTCATGACGTCTCCCCCATAGTGCCGAGTGGGAGGACGGAGAAGGGGACGGCAGGGGGCACAGGAGCAGGGATTCTGGTAAGTGTTGTGGGGTTTTTGTGTGTGTGGCTTTCTTCTATATATGTAAGGGGCACTGCATAGGGGGGACCACTACTGGGGGCACTGTATAATGGACATTGCATAGGGGGGACCACTACTGGGGGCACTGTATAAGGGGCACTACTAGGGGCACTGCATAGGGGGGACCACTACTGGGGGCCCTGTATAAGGGGCACTGCTGGGGGCACTGCAGAGGGGGGACCACTACTGGGTGAACTGTATAAGTGGCAGTACTGGGGGCTCTGTATAAGGGGCACTACTACAAGGGTCACTGCATAAGGGGCACTGCTACTGGGGACATTGTATAAGGGGCACTACTACAGTGGGCATTGCAAGAGGGGCACTACTTCTGGGGGCATTAAGGTGCATATGGAATGGAAAGGAATGTTCCCAGAGTGACAAGAAATGGTGGTGTGTCATGTCGACACGCCCCCATTTTCGCTGGTCACGTCCCTTTGTGACATGTAACCACATCCACTTTTTGGGTGCACGCACATACTTGGGGGGGGCTCAATTTTTTTACTTGCCCTGGGCTCCAAATACCCTAGTTACGCCACTGCGCTAGAGTCTAATAGATAAGCACGCTACACTTTACTTACAGTGGCAGCTGAAAGAAAATACATATTAAACATTTTGATGCAATTTTAATGTTCCTGCATGGTGAGCTGCAGGGGCGGATTGGGCCGTCGGGACACCGGGCTGGTCCCTGTGTGGCCGCCCTTCATTCACTCCTACTCGTTACTGCCCAGTGCCTGTAGTTAGAGAAAAATGGCTGACTGGGGAGCTGCTGCGCATGCAGCTCCTCCCATAAGCCTTTGCGGAGCCATCAGTCACCAGCGACGGCTGCGCCTCCAACCCTTCCGCAGCCCGCCTTAATCACCCTCTACGTCTGTAGCCTTCACAATGTGCACGCTAGCGCCGTTTCATATACTAGAGGCGCACTTAAGGCTGCCGCTAACTGCACCCTTGACTAGAGGAGCCCCAGTTCGGATCTGCTGGAGATTGCTGCTGAGGGCTATACCCCCCCCCCGGTTCTCCAACTTCCCAGTTCCCTGCAAGTAACTGTAGCCCCCCTCCCACCACCGGAGACTCCTTCCCCGCCTCGACTTCTCCCTGGGGATGCTGCCTTGGAGACAACCACTGCAGCAGCCGTGGTGAATATGTCCTCTGTTAGTAATGGTCAGCGGGGGGGGGGGGAGAGGGAGTGGATAGTAGTTCTAGGATGAATGGTTGGGTGGGGGGAGGTCCTCTGCCCGGTATAGCTAGGGGTACATACATTATGCATAGCTGGGGGCACATATAGCTGAGGGTGGGATGTGTATAGTGCATGGGCATTGCTGTGGGTACATGGGACAGCTGATATGTGTGATCAGTGAAATGCTTGGGTATAGCTGAGGGCACATTCATAGGTATCTGATGTGTTTATCTCCAGTCCTTGCACCATGTATCCACTTACCACCCCTCACCCAATCCCATTGCTACCCCAGATGCTGCCTTCAGACTGCTTTATTGCCCTTCATGGGAGCATGGCCCTGATTCTGAAACCGCTCGCTGACCCGGAGGCAGCTCGCAGGTCTGAAGGGCATTTTTTTTTTTTTAGAGACCGGCCTCTGGGCGAGCGGCAAGGTGATGGTCGCAATGGTCGCGACCATCGGGGCTTGCGATGAGACCCTTGTGGTAGGGTCTCGTCTGCCGCAAGTCCCAGTGAGCTTCCGGCTCTAATAGAGCCGGAAGCTCACCACTGACATCACTCGTGATGTCAGTGGGGCCGCCCCCAATCGGCAGGCGTTCCTTCGGGATCGCCTCCGTTTGGCCAGCACCCCCCCGGCCCACCTACCAAACGGGGCGAGCTGTCGATCAACATCAACAGCTGCCCCTTTTTTCATGTGTAGGCCAATGTGTGTGCATTTCCCCTGTAGGGGCTGTGTGTTTTTTTTTCCCGTGTGGGACAACTTTTTTCCTGTCGGGAGCCAATGTGTTTTATTTGTTCCTGTCGGGAGCCAATGTGTTTTATTTTTTCCTGTGGGGGCCATTGTGTTGGTTTACATATTCTGTGTGTGTTTGTGTTCCTGTAGGGGCCAGAGGGCCCGATTCAATTCAGCGCAATGCAGAATAGCGCCGGCAGGGAGCTCACAGCGATGTTTGGTCCGACAGTTGCCAGTTGTCTGAGAATGTCATCTCCTGTGACTTAATTTGGGTGTTTAGTCGTGAGAACCAGATTCTCCGACTAAAGTGATGGCCGTGAGACTATTAGCGCCACGCTAAGCCAGAAAACACAATTTTGGCCAGCACTTTTGTCATATTTCTCCTCGCACCCCCAATGTTGTTTGTACAGAGTTGCTGTACTGATTCAGATGCACGCACCAAGTAGTGTATTCTTAATGTGCTGAGCATTCTTAGGAGACTGGACACTGGATGCGTGATAGTTAATGACCACCCAGTGTTGAAATTCAATTGTTTTGAGGCTCATTCATTATCGCCCTCTTCGCCACGGGTTTAGCCGTTTAAAATGGCTAAACCCGTCTAAAGTTCTGGTTAGGGCCCGTTAACTGCGGTTAAACAATTGAATTCCCCCCACTGTATTGGTCACATCGGAGGCCATACACAGGTGGATGATCTGCACCTAGCATAGGGCTGGTGAAAGTTTCTAAAGACACACAAAGCATGATTGCAGCATCTGTAGACACTGACTGTGATCGTCTCAGTCCTTACATATTTGAATGCACGGGTGTATACTAGGGGTGAGCAGGTTCGGATTTCTGAAATCCGAACCCCCCCGAGCCCCCCCGATCCGAGTCCGATCCGAGTCAGGCTCGACTTTTCCCGCCTGACTCGGATCTGAAATCGAGGCAAAACGTCATCATCCCGCCTTCCGAGTCACGCGGGTTTTGGATCCTATATAAGGTACCCGCGTCGGCGCCATTTTCTCACTCGGCTGTGGACAGTGAAGAGGGAGGGTGGGAGTTAGGGCTGTGTAGTGTAGTGTAGTGTAGTGCTGCTGTTGTCCACTACTTCAAAGTCCATAGGGGCTGGCTGTGTTGTGCTGTGCTGCTGTTGTTAATAGGGGCTGTGTCCACTACTTCAAAGTCCATAGGGGCTGGCTGGACTGTGTTGTGCAGTCAGTTCTCCATAGGGGCTGTGTCCACTCCAAAGTCCTGTGCAGTGTCCCAGTCCTAAAGGGGTGCTGTAGTGTTGTCCAGGGGGTGCACTGTCCATCAGGGGTGCTCCCCCCAAGTGCTAAAAAAATAATATATTTTCTGTGTTTGTGAATTGTGTGCGCAGTAGCCGCACGTGCATCAACAAAGTAGTGACAAGCGTGCGCCTGTGTCATAAGTAAAGGGCCGGCTGGCTTGACCGTTAAAGGGTGCTGTAACCCCCGAAAGTACACTCCAGTCCAAACCAAAAAAAAAATTATATTCTGTGTTTGTGAATTGTGTGCGCAGTAGCCGCACGTGCATCAACAAAGTAGTGCCAAGCGTGCACCTGTGTCATAAGTAAAGGGCCGACTGGCTTGACCGTTAAGGGTGCTGTAACCCCCGAAAGTACACTCCAGTCCAAACCAAAAAAAAAAAAAATTTCTGTGTTTGTGAATTGTGTGCGCAGTAGCCGCACGTGCATCAACAAAGTAGTGCCAAGCGTGCGCCTGTGTCATAAGTAAAGGGCCGGCTGGCTTGACTGTTAAAGGGTGCTGTAACCCCCGAAAGTACACTCCAGTCCAAACCAAAAAAAAAATTATTTTCTGTGTTTGTGAATTGTGTGCGCAGTAGCCGCACGTGCATCAACAAAGTAGTGCCAAGCGTGCGCCTGTGTCATAAGTAAAGGGCCGGCTGGCTTGACCGTTAAGGGTGCTGTAACCCCCGAAAGTACACTCCAGTCCAAACCAAAAAAAAAATTATTTTCTGTGTTTGTAAATTGTGTGCGCAGTAGCCGCACGTGCATCAACAAAGTAGTGCCAAGCGTGCGCCTGTGTCATAAGTAAAGGGCCGGCTGGCTTGACCGTTAAAGGGTGCTGTAACCCCCAAAGTACACTCCAGTCCAAACCAGAAAAAAAATTATTTTCTGTGTTTGTGAATTGTGTGCGCAGTAGCCGCACGTGCATCAACAAAGTAGTGCCAAGCGTGCGCCTGTGTCATAAGTAAAGGGCCGGCTGGCTTGACCGTTAAAAGGTGCTGTAACCCCCAAAGTACACTCCAGTCCAAACCAAAAAAAAAATTATTTTCTGTGTTTGTGAATTGTGTGCGCAGTAGCCGCACGTGCATCAACAAAGTAGTGCCAAGCGTGCGCCTGTGTCATAAGTAAAGGGCCGGCTGGCTTGACCGTTAAGGGTGCTGTAACCCCCGAAAGTACACTCCAGTCCAAACCAAAAAAAAAATTATTTTCTGTGTTTGTGAATTGTGTGCGCAGTAGCCGCACGTGCATCAACAAAGTAGTGCCAAGCGTGCACCTGTGTCATAAGTAAAGGGCCGGCTGGCTTGACCATTAAGGGTGCTGTAACCCCCGAAAGTACACTCCAGTCCAAACCAAAAAAAAAATTATTTTCTGTGTTTGTGAATTGTGTGCGCAGTAGCCGCACGTGCATCAACAAAGTAGTGCCAAGCGTGCGCCTGTGTGATAAGTAAAGGGCCGGCTGGCTTGACCGTTAAAGGGTGCTGTAACCCCCAAAGTACACTCCAGTCCAAACCAAAAAAAAATTATTTTCTGTGTTTGTGAATTGTGTGCGCAGTAGCCGCACGTGCATCAACAAAGTAGTGCCAAGCGTGTGCCTGTGTCATAAGTAAAGGGCCGGCTGGCTTGACCGTTAAAGGGTGCTGTAACTTCCAAAGTACACTCCAGTCCAAACCAAAAAAAAAATTATTTTCTGTGTTTGTGAATTGTGTGCGCAGTAGCCGCACGTGCATCAACAAAGTAGTGCCAAGCGTGCGCCTGTGTCATAAGTAAAGGGCCGGCTGGCTTGACCGTTAAGGGTACTGTAACCCCCGAAAGTACACTCCAGTCCAAACCAAAAAAAAAATTATTTTCTGTGTTTGTGAATTGTGTGCGCAGTAGCCGCACGTGCATCAACAAAGTAGTGCCAAGCGTGCGCCTGTGTCATAAGTAAAGGTCCGGCTGGCTTGACCGTTAAGGGTGCTGTAACCCCCGAAAGTACACTCCAGTCCAAACCAAAAAAAAAATTATTTTCTGTGTTTGTGAATTGTGTGCGCAGTAGCCGCACGTGCATCAACAAAGTAGTGCCAAGCGTGCGCCTGTGTCATAAGTAAAGGGCCGGCTGGCTTGACCGTTAAAGGGTGCTGTAACCCCCAAAGTACACTCCAGTCCAAACCAAAAAAAAAATTATTTTCTGTGTTTGTGAATTGTGTGCGCAGTAGCCGCACGTGCATCAACAAAGTAGTGCCAAGCGTGCGCCTGTGTCATAAGTAAAGGGCCGGCTGGCTTGACCGTTAAAGGGTGCTGTAACCCCCGAAAGTACACTCCAGTCCAAACCAAAAAAAAAATTATTTTCTGTGTTTGTGAATTGTGTGCGCAGTAGCCGCACGTGCATCAACAAAGTAGTGCCAAGCGTGCGCCTGTGTCATAAGTAAAGGGCCGGCTGGCTTGACCGTTAAAGGGTGCTGTAACCCCCAAAGTACACTCCAGTCCAAACCAAAAAAAAAATTATTTTCTGTGTTTGTGAATTGTGTGCGCAGTAGCCGCACGTGCATCAACAAAGTAGTGCCAAGCGTGCGCCTGTGTCATAAGTAAAGGGCCGGCTGGCTTGACCGTTAAAGGGTGCTGTAACCCCCGAAAGTACACTCCAGTCCAAACCAAAAAAAAAATTATTTTCTGTGTTTGTGAATTGTGTGCGCAGTAGCCGCACGTGCATCAACAAAGTAGTGCCAAGCGTGCGCCTGTGTCATAAGTAAAGGGCCGGCTGGCTTGACCGTTAAGGGTGCTGTAACCCCCGAAAGTACACTCCAGTCCAAACCAAAAAAAAAATTATTTTCTGTGTTTAGCCGCACGTATATATCAAATTGATATAACATAAATGGAGGACCAAACTTTCTCCGATAAAAATAAAATAGAGAAAGATCAAGAACCACTTCCTCCTAGTGCTGAAGCTGCTGCCACTAGTCATGACATAGACAATAACATGCCATCAACGTCGTCTGCCAAGGCCGATGCCCAATGTCATAGTAGAGGGCACATACAATCCCAAATGACAAAGTTCAGGAAAATGACCTTGAAAAAGACATTTAAATCAGCTGAAGAGAAACGTAAACTTGCCAATATGCCATTTACGACACGGAGTGGCAAGGAACGGCTAAGGTCAATCCCTAGTATGTTCATGACTAGTGGTTCAGCTTCACATGACGATGGAAGCCCTCCTCCCACTAAAAAAATCAAAAGAGTTAAGCTGGCAAAAGCACAGCGAAGAACTGTGCTTTCTAAGAAGATATCACAAATCCCCAAGGAGAGTCCAAGTGTGGTGGTGGTTGCGATGCCTGACCTTCCCAGCACTGGACGGGAAGAGGTGGCTCTTTCCACCATTTGCATGCCCCCTGCAAGTGCTGAAAGGAGCAAACACAGTCCACTTGCTGATATGCAAATTGAAGATGTCACTGTTGAAGTACAACAGGATGAGGATACTGGTGTAGCTGGCGCTGAGGAGGAAGTTGGCGAGGAGGATTCTGATGGTGATGTGGTTTGTTTAAATCAGGCTCCGGGGGAGACAGTTGTTGTCCGTGGGATGAAAAAGCCCATCACGGTCATGCCTGGGCAGAAGACCAAACATTCCACCTCTTTGGTCTGGCAATATTTCTATCCAAATCCGGACAACAACTGTCTTGCCATATGTACCATATGTAAAGGTGAAATAAGTAGGGGTAGGGACGTCAACCACCTAGGAACATCCTCCCTTATACGGCACCTTCAGCGCGTTCATAAAAAGTTACTGTCAAGTTCAGAAACTTTGGCTAAGACCGTAAGCAGTCCAGGGACACCTAAATCCCGTTGTCCTGTTGTATCCAAGCGCCTGCAAACCACACTGTCAACTCCCTCCTCGTCAATTTCCTCCTTAGTCAGGATCGGAAGTAGTCCTGCAGGCCATGTCACTGGCATGACTGACTCTCCTATCCGGGATTCCTCCGGAGGATCCTGTATTGCTACGCCTACTGCTGCCGCTGCTGCTGTTGCTGCTGCTGGGAGTCGTTCATCATCCCAGAGAGGAAGTAGGAACACCACTACTTTTACTAAACAATTGACCCTCCAACAGTCCTTAGCGAGGAGGATGAAGTACGACAGCAGTCATCCTGAAGCAAAACGTATAACTGAGGCCTTGACTGCTATGTTGGTGTAAGACGTGCGTCCGGTATCCGCCATTAGTGCAGTGGGATTTAGACAATTGATGGAGGTAGTGTGTCCCCGGTTCCAAATCCCGTCTAGATTCCACTTCACTAGGCAGGCGATACCGAGACTGTACAGAAACGTCAGAAAAAGTGTCCTCAGTGTCCTGAAAAATGCCGTTGTACACAATGTCCACTTAACCACGGACATGTGGACAAGTGGAACAGGGCAGACTAAGGACTATATGACTGTGACAGCCCACTGGGTAGATGTATCACCTTACGCAGCAACAGCAGCAGCGTCACCAGTAGCAGCATCTCAGAAACGCCAGCTCGTTACAAGGCAGGCTACGCTGTGTATCACCGGTTTCAGTAAGAGGCACACCGCCGACAACCTCTTAGAGAAACTGAGGGAAATCATCGCCCAGTGGCTTACCCCACTTAGACTCTCCTGGGGATTTGTGATATCTGACAACGCCACCAATATTGTGCGGGCATTACATCTGGGCAAATTCCAGCACGTCCCATGTTTTGCTCACACAATAAACTTGGTGGTGCAGAATTTTCTGAAAAGCGACAGGGGCATTCAGGAGACGCTTTGGGTGGCCCGAAAAATTTCTGGCCACTTTCGCCATTCAGCGACTGCGTGCCGAAGACTGGAGCGCCAGCAAACACTCTTGAACCTGCCCCGCCATCACCTGAAGCAAGAGGTTGTGACACGGTGGAACTCAACCCTCTATATGCTTCAGAGGATGGAGGAGCAGCAAAAGGCCATACAAGCCTATACATCCACCTATGACATAGGCAAAGGAGGGGGTATGCACCTGACTCAAGCGCAGTGGAGAATGATTTCCGTGTTGTGCAAGGTTCTCCAGCCCTTCGAACTTGCCACACGTGAAGTCAGTTCAGACACTGCCAACTTGAGTCAGGTCATTCCCCTCATCAGGCTTTTGCAGAAGCAGCTGGAGAAAGTGAAGGAGGAGCTAAGACGGAGCGATTCCGCTCGGCATGTGGGACTTGTGGATGAAGCCCTTCATTCGCTTTGCCAGGATTCCAGGGTGGTCAATCTGTTGAAATCAGACCACTACATTTTGGCCACCGTGCTCCATCCTAGGTTTAAAGCCTATGTGGTGTCTCTCTTTCCGGCCGACACAAGCCTGCAGAGGTGCAAAGACCTGCTGGTGAACACACTGTCAGCTGAAGCGGAACGTGACACGTCAACGGCTCCTTCTTCATTTTCTCCCGCAACTGGGGCTGCCAGGAAAAAACTTAGGTACCCTAAGCAACCCGCTGGCGGTGATGCAGGGCAGGCAGGACCAAGTTTGGACATCTGGTCCGGACTGAAGGACCTGGCAACAATTTCTGACATGTCTACTGTCACTGCATATGATACTGTCACCATTGACAGAATGGTGGAGGATTACATCGGTGACAGCATCCAAGTAGGCATGTCCATGCCTGTACTGGCAGGAAAAAGAGGCAATTTGGAGGCCCCTGTACAAACTGGCTCTATTTTACCTGAGTTGCCCCCCCTCCAGTGTGTACTCCGAAAGAGTGTTTAGTGCAGCCGGGAACCTTGTCAGCGAAAGGCGTAGGAGGTTGCTTCCACAGAATGTGGAGAAGATGATGTTCATCAAAATGAATTATCAGCTCTTCCAGGAAGACCAGCCTCCAGAAGGTACAGAGGGACCTGTGGTGGTGGATTCAAGTGGGGACGAGTTAATACTTTGTGAGGATGAGGATGTACACACTGAAGAGGGTGAGGAATCGGTGGATGAGGAGGATGACATCTTGCCTCCGTAGAGCCAGTTTGTGCAGGGACACATTAATTGCCAGCTTGTTTTGTGGGGGCCCAAACGAACCAATCATTTCAGCCACAGTTGTGTGGCAGACCCTGGCGCTGAAATGATTGATTTGTTAAAGTGTGCATGTCCTGTTTATACAACATAAGGGTGGGTGGGAGGGCCCAAGGACAATTCCATCTTGCACCTCTTTTTTTTCTTTGCATTATGTACAGTTTGGGGCCTAGTTTTTCTAACTGCCATCCTGTCTGCCACTGCAGTGTCACTCCTAGATGGGTCACGTGTTTGTGCCGCCCACTCGTGTCGCTTAGTATAGTCATCCAGCTACCTCAGTGCAACCTTTTGGACATAAAAACACTATTGTGAGGTGTGAGGTGTTCAGAATAGACTGGAAATGAGTGGAAATTAAGGTTATTGAGGTTAATAATAGCATAGGAGCAGAAAAACCTACAAATTCTGTGATTTTAGCTGTTTTTATGCTTTTTTTCAAAAAAATACAGATCCAAAACACAAAACCCAGAACCCAAAACACGGAAGGGTGGTTTTGGCAAAACCAATCCAGATCCAAAACACGAAGAAAGATCCAGATCCAAAACCAAAACACAAAACACGAAAAGTGGCCGGTGCACACCCCTAGTGTATACCAGAGAAGGGCACTGTAGCTGCATTAGCATAAAGTCACAGACGCAACTGCATCAAAAGGAGCAAAGAAGGCCGCGACTGCCTCCGACTCAGAATCAGGCCCTATGAGGAGGAAGTATTCCGCCCCTCTTGACAGACCCCACCCCCATTAGGTCTGCTTCCATAAACTTCACGGGCTGATTTTCCATCCCAATCTGCCCCTGGTGAGCTGGCAGAGGATATTTACATGAAACAATTGCTAGAACTTATAGACTTGCAAAGGCCAAACCCTGGGGCTCATTATGAATGCATCTGCAACTTTATGCTAATGGTAGACGAAATCTGTATAGGATTGAGGATAGATAAGATTGATGATTTCTGCAAGGTGTTTTGATATATGACAGCCTGTTGGCTGAGTTAAGGGTTTGTGTCAGGTGGTCAGTTCATCCTATAGGCAGAGGGATAGGAGGAGTTAAATGGAGGATATATAAGGCAGGGTTTGAGGGCAGCTCAGCCTCTTTTGCAGTGGAATTTCGGAAAGGCTGAGTATCAATTGCATATTTATCCTATCTATTTATTACCAACTGTCTCTTTCACCATGTCCCGTCCTCGTCGCGATGCCCCCCCTCCCCGCAGGCTGGCTGATTTTGCGTGTCCTCTGCGCTCTGTGCCAGCCCGCTTATCTCCCCCATCCTCCCCTTCCCAGTTGCATATATCTTCCCCGAGCGGCTCTGCCCCGCTTGCCGTCGGCTCCCCAGTGGCTGCTGGGTCCGCTCCCTCCTCTGCCTGCACCCTTTCCCCGGGCGCGTCAGTATCTGGCCCGGCTGCATCCCCACCACGCCCCGGTGCCAGCTCTTCTGGCAGCGTCACGGCCCCTGCTTCTCCGCCGCGCATCGCGCCCGGACATCCCCTTCCACTCACCCTCACTCCGGTCGGCGTCGCGTCTCCTTTGGCGCCGCTGGGGTCCCCTACCATTCCGGCTTTAGCCGCGGCTCCTGCGGGGGCTCTCGGCGGCGTCGGGGACGTGCGCGCGGCGTTTGCCGCGGGTCTGCCCCATGCAGTCAGCGGGGGTCACCTGACCTCAGCCCCGTCCTGGCCTTATGTTGGGTCCGGTGGGGGTGTATACACCCCGGCTGCGACCTCCGCCACTTTGATTTCCAGTGGCCCAGCCGGCCTGGCCCATGCGGCGGGCCCGGCGACCATCTTGCCTCAGGCGGCCATTTTAGGTGCGGGGTCTCCCTATTTCCCAGGCACCTTTTCACATTTTTCGGGGGGTTCAGTGCAGCGTTTAAGCTCCCCAACTTTGCCCGCGACTCCATTCGCTGGAGTATCATTTGGGCACATGGTGCCAGTTTCGATTCAACCCCCATGGTACACTCAGGCCGGCAGCCAGGCACCCTCCTTTAATGTGCCGCCCCCCCTTTCTATGGCAGGCCCTTCTTGGGGTCAGACTTCTTGGAGCTCAGGCGGAGCTCCTCCGATCTTTACATCTTCTGTTGCTGTTCCTCCTGCCCCCTTTTATTCTCCCCATTTCGCGGCCACTCCTTCGGCATATCCTCCTGCTTTTCAGCATGCGCAATTTCAGTACCCTTACATGCCAGCTTGGCATGTTTACCCACCTGCCTCGGCCGCGCCCCCGCCTTTGCCTTCAGTTTCATCTTTCAGCACGCACTCTGGCCAAACCACCTTTTCTTTGCCCACGCCCAGTTTGTCGCCTCTACCACGGGCTACAGCCATTCCTCCTCCTAAGCCGGTCACCATGTCTCTCCCCACGTCGGAGGTTTCCAGGTCTGTTTCTGCGGTGGCTCACACATCTTCCTTAGTTCCAGGCCTAGAAGTATCTGATGGTCCAGGTGGTGAGGTGTCCGCGGTTCTTTCGTTGCCTGCTTCGGGACAGGAAGATTCGGCACCGGTATCCGAAGCTGTGGCTTCGTCAAGGGAGAAGTCTGCTGAAGCGGATCCGCTTCCATCTGGTTCCGGTGAGTATGAAACTCCTTTGTCTTCTTCTGGCTCTTCTTCTTCTTCATCTCACTCTTCTGGTTCCCCCGCTCGCCCCCGTAAAATTGCTAGACTGGTTGCGCGACGGCTGGCGAAAAAGTCAGGTAGCGAGACTAAGAAGTCTGATGAGTCAGGGGCAAAAGCGCAGGAGGCAGGGGCTGATACAGTGTATTGCGCGAATACCGCGGTGCTACGAGGCTTGCGGAAAAGTGTAAAAGGCAAAATTCGTAAAGGGAAATTTGTAGACCATTTTGCGCTCACAGATGACATGAAGAAAGGCTTGGCGCAGGCTAAAAAATCGGGAGGCATAGGGGAAGATGCTTTTTGCAGCTTTAATACGTGGTTGAAAGGCATGCTCATATTTGCGACATGTTATTTGGAGACCAGGGCGCAGGAGCACGTTAACATTCTCAGGTATCTATTTTTAGTGCTCGACATGTTCGTCAGGTCTCGTAACTTGGCATGGCGTGAATATGATTCACAATTTAGGAAAAAACATGACGGTTCTTCAGTCATTCCTTTCGGGGTTAAGGATGTTGAGGTATGGTTAGAGGTCTCTCAACAGCGTCGGCCTCCCTTGGACGGGGCGCCTCCTCGGAAAAGCTATGCTGCCAACAGATAGGGGTCGACAGGAGGGGGGAGAGGGAAATGCTTCGCCTATAACGACTCCAAATGTACTAGGGGGTCGGGGTGTCGCTTTCGCCACTCCTGTCGTCTCTGCGGAGGTGAGCATCCGGCCAAGGACTGTCGACGTGGGGCAGGAGGTATTTCCCAGGACCGTGCCGAGGGGAACAAGAGTGCTAGTTAAGGCTTGTTCTCCAGTTCATTTAGATTCTCTTATTAGATGGTTACATTTATACCCATGTAGAGAGGATGCACTTTTTCTTTACGAAGGTTTTTCAGTAGGTTTTCGTTTGCCCATAGACAGGCAGTTGATAGTTAGGGCATCCCAGAATTTGCGCTCTGCCAGGGATTTTCCCGAGGAATTGAGGGTTAAGGTGCGTGCGGAGGTTTTGCTGGAGAGGATGGAGGGTCCTTTTCCTTTTCCTCCCTTGCATAATCTCTGTATTTCTCCAGTGGGAGTAGTTCCTAAAAAAGTGCCGGGCAAGTTTCGTTTGATTCAACATCTCTCATATCCGCAGGGAGGTTCTGTTAATGATGGCATACCAGAGAATTGTCGTAGGGTCGTTTACCAATCATTTGACGATACCTTGAACTTAGTTCGTAGTTTTGGGCATGGCGCTTTGTTGGCAAAATTAGATATAGAATCAGCGTTTCGTTTATTACCAATGCATCCTGAGGCCATGAGATTTCTGGGTTTTAGGTTAGATTCGGGTTATTTTGTAGATAAGTGTTTACCTATGGGCTGCGCGGTTTCCTGTGCCTATTTTTAGAAATTCAGCTCCTTTCTGCAGTGGTGTCTACATGCCGGGACCGGACAAACGGGCATAGCACACTATTTAGATGATTTTCTCTTTATTGGTCCAGGAAGAAGTGACGTTTGTTCTGACCTCCTTTTTTCTGCGCAGTCCTTATTTAGAGTTTTAGGTGTTCCCGTTGCTAATGAGAAGACAGAGGGTCCGTCTGTTTGTTTATCTTATTTGGGAATTGAGATAGATACGTTGGAGGGCTGTTGTAGACTTCCCATTGATAAGGTTGAGAAACTGCGGGGTCTTATTGAGGTCTGCTTAGCAGAGGATTCGGTTAGGTTACGTAGAGTTCAGTCTCTCCTCGGCTCCTTAAATTTTGCTTGCCGTATTATTCCAGTGGGTAGGGTTTTTTGTAGAATATTGGAGAGGGCAACAGCTGGCGTGGTTCGGCCGCATCACTACATTCGCCTGTCCGCGGAGATAAAGGAGGATCTTCGTATGTGGAATAGGTTTTTGATACACTTTAATGGCGAACGCATTTGGCCTTCGCCTCCGTTAGCGAACAGTTCGTTGCAACTTTTTACGGAAGCGGCCAGATCGTCCGGTTTAGGGGCCTTTTTCAATGGGGAATGGTGCTCGGCTCCGTGGCCGATAGCTTGGCGCGAGGAGGGTTTGACGGACAACTTGTTGCTGCTGGAACTTTTTCCAATTGTCGCATCAGTTGAACTTTGGTCCGTGCGACTGAGCAACTGTCATGTAGTATTTTGGTGCGACAATTTGGGTGTGGTTCATGCCATCAACAACCAGCGTTCGTCTTCACATTTTGTTTTGCGTTTGCTTCGGCATTTAGTTTTGCGCTGCTTGGAGTTTAATATTAGATTCAGGGCGAAGCATGTACCAGGGGTGTGTAATGACATTGCAGACGCGCTGTCCCGTTTTCAATTTGATCGCTTCCGGGCGCTTGTGCCGTCGGCTTCTAACGTTGGTTTGGTATGCCCCTCGTTTGTGTGGCAGATTATCAGGCCGGCTTAGAAGGTTTGGCATTAAAGTCGCTTGCTCCATCGACTTTCCGGGCTTACTCAGCCGCTTGGCGGGATTGGTGCACGCATTGTGCTCTCCCAGACGTGGAGGGTAAGTCTCCGGAACAGTTGATTTCATCTTTTGTTTGGTTTAGATATCAGCAGGGCAGATCTAGAGCGTTTATAGGTTCTGCGCTTGCTGGTATCTCCTTTTTCTGCAAATTAAAAGGTTTACATGATCCCACCAAGGCTTTCGTGTTAGTAAAGGCTTTGAGGGGTTGGGCTAAGGGGTCGCCAGCACGTTCAGACTCTCGCCGGCCAATTGATTTGCAGCTTTTGTCTGGCTTGTTGACTTCAATGGGAAAGATAGCGGTTGATTCTTATGAAATTTTTCTTTTTAGGCTTGCTTTTGCGGTAGCATTTTTTGGGGCGTTTCGTGTTAGCGAGGTAGTGTCTAGCAATAGAACTTCCACAGTTTCTGGTCTTTTGTTAAAAGACATTGTTTTTCGTGACTGAGCGATACTTTGCAAGCTGCGTTTCTCCAAAACAGATCAAACAGGCAGGGGGAAATGGGTTACTCTTCATAAGAATAGGGATTTAGACATCTGTCCAGTTCAGTTAGCTGCAAGGTTTATGGAGTTACGTCCTAGTGGGGGTGCGCAGTGGCTAATTCATGCGGATGGCACTCCTCTGACCAAGTTTCAATTTGCAGCGGTTTTTAAAAAAGGTTTGTTAGAGTTGGGTTTGAATCCTTCAGAGTATGGCACGCATTTTTTTCGTATTGGCGCTGCTACTTGTGCGGCCCTTTCAGGGGCATCTGTGCAGGACATTCAGAAGGTGGGGCGCTGGAAGTCAGCTGCATATAAAAAGTACGTGCGTTGCGATAAGGTATAGGGGCGCACCCTGCGTTAGCCCGAAAACGTTGCTTACCCGCCAATTGGTCAACGGTTAGCGTTGAGCAATTGGGGGTGTGAAGGGATTTTTAATTTTTCCTCCCGTTAGCCATGATTTGACCCATTTGGTTCACGGGCAGGTTTTTTGGTTTTTCTTCTTCACTCGGGTTCCTGTTTTCCCCAGTTCTGCATCCCTGCTAGTCAGTGGCTATGTGTTACTAAAGTTGTGTCCGTTGAAATTGGGTTTGGTGCGGTTCTCACGGTTAGGTTCTCTCTTTTTCCACAGCATTGGCGGAGGAAGAGGGGCAGGTGTGGCTTCTTGGTCACTCATATATTTTTTGGGCGGAAAAATATGTGTTGTCCCAAAAACAGGTTTTGTGGCCTCGCAGGTTTAGAGTGCGTTGGATTGGTGTAAGGGGCTTGCATGTGGCATCTGTTTTGGCACTGATAGTTTCATCGGTGGCTAAGTGGGGAGTTCCAAAAATATTGGTTTTACATGTTGGTGGCAATGATGTGGGCCAGTTGAAAGGTGTGGAGTTGATTGTCAGGATTCGTGAAGTGATGGACGAGATACGTTTGCGGTGGCCCACTATTCGGATTGTATGGTCTGAAATGATGCCTCGTTTGACATGGAGGGGAGTGCGCAAGTATGGTGCTTTGGAGAGAGCGCGTAAGAAAGCCAATGTTGCGATTGCCAAGCATGTGGAAAAAATTGGAGGAATTTTGGTGAGTTATGGCTTTTTGGTTGGTGATATTGGGAAGTTCCTTCGTCATGATGATGTGCATTTGAATGCTTTGGGGACCAGTTTGTTTGTGAAGGATTTATTCTCATTTTTGGTGTAGTTTTTGGGTGGCGGGCCAGTCTTTCCTTAGGGCCTGGCTTTGGCGGGAGTTCGCTGCAACTCAGTGGCTTTAGGTGGCGTAAGACAACTTTGTGGGGGCACTGTCCCTCATTGCCCCTGGCGAATTTGTCCTTCTCTTTGCGGGGGGACCCGGGTGCTGTTTTAGTGCGAAAGCACCTCGGATTGGCCCAGGAGGGAAGTGAGACTCTTGCATCGTTAGTATGTCTTGAAGGGGGGTCGTTTAGTCGTCCTCCGAGTATTGATCAAGGTGAAAGCTAGAACTGAGTTGCAGCGTCTCTTGGCCACCCTGGTTAGGTTGATTGAATTTAATTTATAAATAAAAAGCTGTGACCTTTTTTAGCCAAGCTCTGGTGTCCGTGTCTTTATTTATTTGTAACTTAAGTTAAGTAAGCTAATCAGGTGTTAAGGTATTGTGAAGCAGTAAACCAATACAGATCTTATGCTAGTATCAGCTATTACCCTGATGTACAATCTGCAAGGACAGGGATGTCCACTTTGGGTTGCTGCAGTAGGCTTGATGCAAGAATGTCCATCAGAGTATGGACCTCAATGTATGCGATTAAGCATCTGAGTCCAAAACCACTCCTGCGACGCGTCTGCTACACTCCAATCAGAAGGAATACCTTTGTGCACTTGTATAGCCACATCCCAGTCACCACCCAGGAACGCCAATGCATTCCAGAGTCAGTGTGGTTCAACCGGCCCTCTGACTCTGTGCGCAGACACAGAACATCTCCAACTTACGTGATCATGGGCATTGTGTCAAATGCAGAATAAGCCCCCTAGTATGCAAGCTCTAGAAAAGTATTTATGGTCTGAAGCCGGCTAGGGGAGCATGGAATATCAAAATAAGTGACGTTGTATTTGGTGAGGAGCCCCCAGTTTATATATGTATAGAATAATTGACAGATGGATCTATCTTGGCATTTATGGAATCGTCAGGTCGTCTATTTTAAGTGAGAAGCAGTGAAATTGAAAAACTGCAATTATTACATCAGGATTTCGAGACAAAAGACCGTGGAACAGAAAACATTACCTGGGAGAGAGGAGAGGGCGGTAGTTTTCTTCTTAATCAAAGACTTTTTTTTGGAATGCAAGATGCAAAACTAACCAGTAAGCACCCCCACGGAAACTTACTACACAAAGAATATAAATAGCCAATGTATGTCACTACCATATAATCATCAAGCAGTAGGAAACTGTCTCTACATTGCCAATGTCAGCAGACCTGACATTACAACAGCAGTGGAACACTTATGTACAAAGAGCCAAGCCAAGTGGGTTGGATTTTAGTGAGAAGGCTGATGCTCTACGTAAAGGGAACCATGAAATTTCAAAAAAGACTTTCAGCAGCTGACAACACACAATCTGACTGGATATGTAAAAGCGGATTAAGCTGGAGATTCTAATTCAGGTATATGGAACCTCAGGCCCGGGGGCCGTATAAGGCCCCCGGAATCATTTGGTCTGGCTCTCTGAGCTTTTTTCTGCTACCCTCATCTTGATAGCAGGATGCCTAGAATGGCACCATGCAGCCAGAATCTATGCAGCAGTGATGCCTGGAGCTTCCTTAGGACGCTTCAGACGATCACACTGCTGCCCTTACAGCTCCCCGAAGCATCCTCAGGATGCTCTGGGCATTGCTGTAATCACCGGCGACTGTGGCCCCACCCCCGTGTAACAATGCAGAGGGGGCGTGGCCTGCACCAGGCCCGCAAATAATGTTATTTATATCAAAATGGCCCTAGGCAGAAAAAACGTTCCCCACCCCAGTTCTACTTGATAGAAAGTATACAAGTGGCTACTTGATTTAATTTAGTGGAGGACCAGTGTGTTGGACTAGCAGAAATCAATAATCTGTAATGCTTTATTCAACAGAGGCAGAATATGTTACAGCAGCACATGCAAGCTAAGAGGCGGTATGGTGAAGACAGGTGTTAGCCGATTTGGGACAACAGCAGGCAGAACTTACAGCCAACGATGTCTTGCTCTGGCACCGACAGAAACATTGAGTTAAACCGAGAACCAAGCACATTGATGTGAAGTATGATTTTTTTTGAGATACAGTATCTACAAGAACAAGGTCTTTTTAATTTCCATTATTATTTAACAGAGGTCACAATCTTAGACATCTTTAGTGGACTAAGGGGTATATTGGTTTGTTTTGGGTATTTGGACATTTTTATGTTGGTGTTTCAAAACCAACCATTTACTAAAGTCAAAACCGACGGCAAAACTATTAAAACCCGACATTAGAACACTTTAGACCAGTGATTTTCAACCTTTTTCAACTTGAGACACAGTACGCAAGATTTTAAAATTGCCAAGGCACACCATCTGGCGATACGGCATGCACGACCTATGAAAAAACATACATATTGGCTCCCACATAAAAAAAAACACACCCATTGACCTCCACAGGAATAAAACACACTACATTGGCCTCCACAGGAACAAAACACACTACACAACACTCCCCACAAAAAATAAAATCATTGCTGGCCCCCAAAGAAAAAACCCCCACATTGATCCCCCCAAAATAATTTTTCTGCCCCTACCTGTTCCTCATCGGCCGGGGGTGCACACAGTGCAGAGCTGTCAGTAGCGTCCAGGCGGACGGGAGGGCTGGCACGCTGACTGGCAGGGCGGCCAGGCTGGCAACGCGGCGTGCGTGACCTATGATATCATGCCACAGCGTCTAAGAGATCAGTGGCAGCGCTACCCGGTCTGCAGCACACTAATCTGACCAGCGGCTCTGACCCTGAGTCACATATGACAACCGCTCGCGGCACACCAGTGTGCTGCGGCACAGCAGTTCAAAAACTATGCTTTAGAACATCGGACCAACAATCGATTTTTCCACATAGAGACCAAAAACCACCTGCAAAACAATGGGAAACTCACCCAAACATTAGACCTGCCTGTGGCCAGTTACTATTAACCCTGCATTCTGCCACCATGGAGGAGGGACCACATTTTTTTTCTAGGGTCCACACTTTGTGAGGAATTCCAGCTGTGGGCTAACCAGTTTGGGGCTGGTTAATGTGATGCAGGGGGACCCCATGCCCCCCCTTCCTATGGCATTACCACCCTGGCTGGTTCAGCACAGTGTTAGTTATTGGAAAATCGGAGGAACCCCATATTGTTTTCACCCTATTTTTCCCCCTATTTTTCAATACCAGCCAGACTGAGAGGTCCTGGTTAATCAGTAACTGGGCTGGTTACTGATTTTGTGAAGGGGGGCACTTTAGAACATCAGACCAACTATCAATTTTTCCATGTAGAGAAGAATAGGATCCAAAGATTTTGAAATGAAAATTCAAAACCAACAGACTAAAGTTCAAAACCAACGGACTTTAGAGCTGCAACAAACGACTGACATTGACATCAGGTTTCAGAAGCTAAAACCTGATGGATGATAAAATAGTTGTTTTTCTAAACACATCAATACCCATTGGTTTTGGTTTAGAACCAAAATGGATCTTAGTAAATATACCCCTAAGCCTCAGTTGTTGAGAACCTGTGTTGGAATATAGTAACAGCCTCAGAGACTATACTAGAAGAACAGAAAGTGATGCTGGATCTTAAACTGTCTGAGTAGTCTGTCTTTGTTGTGATAGTTTATTCTCTTCTAGATTTTTCTTGTTTATCCTGCATGTGATGATGTTTATATGTAGTGATTACACATGAACAAGTAGGAAATGAAGTGGATGGGGCTAGTTAAAATTAAGTATATATTTAGCATGCATCGTTTGTCTCCTAGCAATAATTTTCTCCTTTTCAAAATCTCTCTGGAAGGGAGTCCAGTATGGTTGCCAGTCACAGAAGCCCCTGTGACTGGCAAGTCCCAATAGTGCTACCAGGTCCGACTGACAGTGGCATCCCTTGTCCCTGCACATTCAGATGCATGGCTGTACACCAGAGGAAGAGCTAATAACAGCATTATCATAAAGTCATAGATGTGACTATAGCGAAATGATGTAAACATGGTTGATCCATAAATATTGGGTCTAAAACCCGATAATTGATAAATATGCCCCTTAATTTTATAATATTATGACTTGTCAGTGATTATAGGTCATTCTTGTCCATTCCATTTCATCTCCTGCTTGTCCGCATACAACCAGTATTAAGAATGAATGTTAAATTTGTGTTGACCATAATTAAAGTACACATTAATAGGAAAAACAACAACATTCTTTCTTCATAGAGAACGAGAGAGAGAGAGATTTTTGACAAGTACACGAAAGGAGTAAATGCCACATGTTCATGTAGCCAGAAGAACCACTGTGGTTTTCAAAAGAAATCAAGACATTGTTCTGCCAGAGGTTGCTGTCTATCCTGTGCCTGACAGTGAATGGGAGAAAAATAAACATATTAAAACAACTGTCACACGTGGTTGTTTGGGGTAAGGTCCTTGCTAGCAGTGAACCGTTACAGACGCAGCAAGACAGATGAGGCGTGGAGATTGCGGTGCAGCCAGGTGTATGCGTGTGGGCGGCTTTCTGACACTCACCATAATATTTATAGCACAATGTCATTTCTCTAATTGAATGGGATTTTATTCTAAAGGCTTTAACTGGAGACACTTCTCACATAGGGGTCTATTTACTAAGCAGTGTTAGGAGACAGAGTGAAAAGTGATAAGGTACCAGCCAATCAGCTCCTAACTGCCATCTCACAGGCTGTGTTTGAAAAGTGACAGTTGGGAGCTGATTGGCTGGCACCTTATCACTTTTCACTCTGTCTCCTAACACTGCTTAGTAAATAAACCCCATTGTATTTAAATAATCCAACTTTTATGGAGGCTATTTGTTCCTATCCTAGGATGGATGTTTCATATATTTGTCCCACAATGGTTATTAATATTGCCGTTTATTACTTTTCCCACAGAAGGTGATGCTCAAATTTGTTTTTCATCAGATAACTGTAATAAAATGAATGTGTATCTTCTCTGCTTCATATGAGGAAGAGGTGACGTGCGTTTCCTACAATTTAATCTGAAGAGTGAGCGGGCAGTCAACCCCTGTATCTAATGTCAGACTGGTAAATTCATCATTCTCTTTTTTTTTAATTTCAACTACATACACTATACAATACAGATCTGAGTCTCAGGGACATTTCCCCTTTTTGTTGTGTCTTTTAAAAATTGCACCCCCCACTTGCTCTATCTGTGTAGTAGGGCATCGGAGCTTGAGCACCCCCTATGTTTGTACTGCTTCTGACATTAGCCATCTCTAAAGTCAGCAAGTATGAGCATAGGCATATGTGTCCATTGTAGTTCTGTGTGATGCTGCCACTAAGGTTTCCTTGCACCTGGCTAGGCAGGAAGGATATAGGGCCGAGTATAGGGAGTGCCCTATATCCTTAGGGCACTAAGGATATAAGGATAGGAAAGGCAAACACATGCACACAAATCATTATTATTATCAATATTATAATTTGCACGTGGTCAAGTGGTGGTGTAAATAGCTGATGAGGACATCAGCAGCATGAGTGAACTGCTTGTGATTGGCTGTTTGTGAATATTCCGTTCACATTGATTGACGATTTTTGTTACTCGAGCATATATTATGCTTTTGTGTGCATGCTTTAAGGCTACACAGCCTTAAACAGGAGGATGGAGGGTCCGATAAACAAAGGCTACTTCCAATAATCTACAGAAGCGAGGGCAAGTACATGGCTTATGCCGACGTGGATGGACAGCTTGTTTTTCTAAAACTGCGGTTGCTTCATTGGAAGTGGGTGTACACACCAGGCTTTCAACAGTGGACGGGACATTTTATATATATATATATATATATATATATATATATATATATATACAGATTGAGTCTCCCATATCCAAATATTCCGAAATATGGAATATTTTTAGCATGACTGAGATAGTGAAACTTTTGATTTTTGCTGGTTCAATGTACACAAACTTTATTAAGGCACACAATTATTACAAATAAAGTATAAAATTACCTATAGGCTGTGTGTATAAGGTGTATATGAAACATAAATTAATTTAATGCATATACACAACCTTTGTTTGAGCTACAAATTTATTGAAAATATTGTATAAAATTACCTTCAGGCTGTGTGTATAATATGTATATGAATCATAAATGCATTCTGTGTTTAGATTTGGGCCCTATTCCTAATACATTTCAATATGGTATGCAATTATTCCAAACTACGGAATATTCTGATATTCAAAATACCCTTGGTCCCAAGCATTTTGGATATGGGAGACTCAACCGGTACATATGTTGGAGTATACTGTACATATCCAACTATAAAATCCACTTCCTACTAAACCTGTTGGATTATCCCTTATTGTAACTTAAGACCTCAGAAGTCTTCCTCATTCATATTCCGTTTTCTATTTCATTGCATGTTTTCAGGATTACCTTGGCCACTTTCTGTGATATTTTATTATTGTTGTAGCGTATGTGTGGTGCTACAGTGAACTCTCTCTATGGTATTATATATCTGTATGTATTAGAAGGATCTTCAGTCTGGAACTCTGCTTCTACATATTGCAACATTGTTGTTATATTGTGTTTTACGTTCCTCTCTTCCACTATTGGAATAATAATACCGATGTAATTGTGCACACAATCAAACATATCCTTTTTTATTAAAGTATTAATGTGATATTAGTATATATGTTTATGCAATTTATTTTTGTTTTGCTACAATTGTTCTGTTATTTCTAAAGACCTTCAGCGCAGTTCATATATAGTCAAATGTTTTAGGGATGGACACCAACCATTGATTAATCTGTTAATTGTCTACAAACGATGGCAAGTGTTTCTTTTGCAATCAGTTATGGAGGCCGATGTCCGATGGCATGCGCATCACTCAACCATTGATGGCTAAACAATCGATTTAAAACCATCGACCATCAATGTGACAACCTTTAATGGCCATCACAAACACGTTTTAGCAATCCTTTTTTGTGTGTGTTTGTGATGGGGAGCTGTTTTTGCTGTATTACAGATTTTTTGGTTAAAGTAAATATATTTGTTGCCCGTAATTGTCTGTAATACTGCATATGTCAGGCATAAATCAGGTACATAAGCTATAGTTGCCGACTGATAGCTATCTTAAGAAAGTATATGATAGTATAGACTTTATTAGTGCAATTTGCTATTTGTGATTTGGAGCATAATTGTAGAACTCTCCATCGACTCCTTTAAGGCAATCTTTTGGACTCAAATGCGTTCACGGTCAGCACCAGCCCATTAGCGTCTACTATATTTTATTGCTGGTGTGACCGTCATCTTCCATCTCAATATCATTGGAGATATCCATCCAGAACTGCACATACAGGACCTCATTCAGAGCCGGTCGCACAGAGCGTGCGGTCGGACTGAATGAGGGGAGGACGTCTTGACACCCACAGCCTTACAATCGCCTAAGGTGATGGTCGCGATGGTCAAGACCATCGCGGCTTACGACGAGACCCTAGGGTAGGGTCTCCCTTGTCGTAAGCCCCGAAGAGCTTTCGGCTCTGTCTGAGCCGGAAGCTCTCCACTGACATCACTAGTGATGTCAGTGGGGCCGCCCCCAATTGGTAGGCTTTCCCATGGGAACACCCACATTTGGGCTGCCACCCCCCCGGCCCGCCTTCCAAACGGGGCGAGCTGTCAATCAACATTGACAGCTCGCCCCCTTTGGATCGAGACCCGCTACAACCGGCGCTGTCGGTCATAGTGGGTCTCACGCATGCGCACGACGGCGCTGGCGCCGTTGTGCGCATGCTCTGTGGGGGGCAATCGACCCGGTTCGAGCGCATCGGCGCTAACGACCGGGTCTGAATGACCCCCACAGAGCCTGTACTTCCATCAATATGGAGATAGGGAATAATGCTTTTCTTCAGTCAGATAAAACCCCAAGTGGATTTCTATTTGTATGTGTTCATTTGACTGGCATGAAACTAATTGTGTATGATATTTATGATTTGCATATTTAAACTTTTTGAGTGCTCAGGGGGCATATCTCAGTCCTACCATTTAGGCTATCAGTGTACTGTGGCTAAAAGCAAATGATATCTCCAGAGCCACAGTCCTGGTGATGACTAAATCATAGCTCTGTCGTGTATTAAGTGCTTCCTAACAATTAAGAACAACCGATGCGCGATACGTTACTTAATCCTCAAGTATTTAGTAGACAAACAAAACTGCAGTCTGGTAATCAGGATAGCTTGTTAATGGTTTATTTACTATATATGATGAGTGTAGAAGGATGATGCAAAGTTCAATGCAAGTCAGCTGTAATTGCTTCTACAGAACTAAATGTGAATATTCACCAGTATGCAGAGCTGCACTCAGTTATGTGGTCGGACCGCCCATATCTCCTAAGGTTGCTTTCATATCTCTTACCATTATCAGTCGGACCCTGGTGCATAAAATCCTTCTGAACACGGGTATATTTACGGGTTATGCACAACGCTACCTGCAGATCCGTCAATAGGCCCCAACTGAGCTTAGCCTGTATGCAAGTTGCCCTCTTACAGCATTGTTAAGCCCTTCCAGTCGCAAATGGACATAAGTTTAGCTTGCCCATAACTCTGTATCAATCATATGTATGGTTCCAGAGCATGTGCAGAGCGAACACACGCATGACAATCTCAATATATGGATTTGCGTTCAAATCTGCGTCAGCCCGTGTGTCTGAGAAAGTGTAGAAAGTCCACTTTAAAAAGATGCATAGATATGACTAGAGACGTGCGGTTTGGTTCTCCAGAAATCCGAATCCACCTGAATTTTGTGAATCTGGAGTTGCAGTTGCGGATCTTCCAGCAGTTCGGAATTCGGATTTGAAATCTGAATTTCGGGTTTTGGATTGCAAAAATTGCATGATTTAAAAAACTTTTTACAATTTTTTTTTTTTTTTTTTTAAACCCAGATCCAAAGCCAAAACCAAAACACTTGAGGGTGGTTTTGCAAAAACAAAAAAAAACACGAAGATGAATCCAGTTCCAGAACCAAAACAAGAAGATGAATCCAGATCCAAAACAAAACCAAAACACTTGAGGGTGCATTTGCAAAACAAAAACCAAACCATGATGATGAATCCAGATCCAAAACCAAAACAAAGGGGTCAGCGCACATCTCTAGAATTGACCCCTATTACAGTATGTTTGTCTGGAGGGCAGGAGTCAATCTTGCCTCAATTTGTACTAAGCTGCTACCAGGTTATCCTCTGTCCCTTTATTGTTTTACTACATGAGGACTCTCCAGTGGCCCTGTTTGCCAGATGTGGAGCATTTAATTTAATGTGCTCTCTATGCAAGATTACACTGTCTCTCCTCCAACAGTTCAGCAGTGATGTGAGGTTTCTATCAAACTATTGCAACCCAGGGCCTGGTAAGTCTCCCATATATTTCAGGAGTCTCCTGCATTTTAACTTCTGTCTCCTGGTCTCATGATTTTATCTTTAAATCACCAGAAATTCAGGAATGCCAGAGACAGGATGAAGCAGTTTCCACTGTGTCAAGAAGCTGCCACACACAGATTTCACTGCACACCTGAATAGTAAATGGCCAGCAATATCGACCAATCAGAATGCTGGATGCTATCTAATGGGTATGAGAGTTTTCATGCAACCTTCTACTAAGAGTCAGTGTAGGACTGCATAACTAATATTGGGGTATTTATTGTATTAACACCAGCGATCTGGGACCTGTATTTGTTTGCCATCAGAGATTTGAGGGTCTGGATTTTAAACTAACCACAGATTTGGGCCATCAAATTATAAAAACCACAATGAATGGTCATTGGAGGGTTAACCATCGATGGTCCCTAGTAGGAGAATCGTGGATTAGTGGCGTGTCGAGGCTAAGCTCCGTGCCCCCTGCAATGGTTAATAAAAATTCCATTGTTTCTGCCATTGATGGAGGAAAACCATCACATCACTACCTTCAATGGGAAAACTATCAACCATCGGTGGCAAACAATTTCTGGTTGCTAACCATCAATGGTCGTTGGCCATGCCTAAAAGCCAGAGATGTGGGGAAGTCTGTATTGTTAAGCCACTAGAGATTTGGCTGAGGCCCACGCTGTAAAGCCACTGAAAATTTGGAGCTCTACATCTATGCACAAAGAGGGTCTAAAGAGTATTCATTGGTATTGGCAGAACACAGGTATAAATGGGTGATGGCACTGTGATGCTTTCACACCTGGGCACAACTATTGCTTCACTGCATGGCCGTTGGAAAGTAGGGGTGGGAGCTTGCCCCCTCTCCCCCAAACATTTGACAGGCAGGGTGGCTGTGCTATATAGCCATAGGCTGCATGACCCCTGCACTTCACAGAGGAGGAGATGTAATATGCGGTCTTTGAGTAAAATGACTGCATAGTACAACTCCTCCTCCAAACAATGCAATGGCCGTGCAGTCTATTGCTATTATACACAGTCCCTGACCATCTGCGGCCGCCGTTCCAGTCCCAGCATGCCCAGCAACAGGTAAGTTGGAGGGAGGGGGGCCTCATTGCATGAAGTCAGGGGCATCAAAACAATTTTATGTTGCCCTACCCAACAAAAAATCGTTCCAACGTCCCTGCTTCCCTGGATGTACAATAGGGATATTAGGAGTGGCTGCTTTGATAAGTTTTAGAGTGACCACAATAAATACTTAGCACATCCATTTTGTAATCAAGCAACAAAAAGGTCAATAAGTGTAATACAAGCATCAGAAAATTTGTGGCATGTAAGTTTGAGGCCTGGCCTAGCTGTTAGGGGGCATGGCTAGTATATATGGGGTGTTGCCTAAAAAGTGCAGTATTTAAAATCAGGAACTTTGAGATATACTAACAACTACAGATGTTGCGGACCCCCGTGTCTTGGTTCAGGTTCCAATTCATCATCGTATTTTAGTTTTGGTTTTGGCAAAACCACCCTCAAGTGTTTTGCTTCGGATTCAATTTTGGCTCAGTTTTAGAATACTTAAAAATCGATAAAAGAAAATTGCTAAAAACCCCTAAAACCATGTAATTTGGACCTGTTTACATACTATCCAGAACCCGAGTTTAGTTTTATATCAGTGTTCTGAACTGACAGCAAAGCCGAGCCGGGACTCTGGGCCTGATTCAGACCCGCTCGCGAGGATATGCACTCGCAAGCGGGTTGATGGTGGCCCAGTGCACATGACGGAGCCGGCTCTGTCGTGTGCATGCGCGAGACCTGGATAGCGACGGGCAAACCGTCAGTCCGGGTCTCGTACTAAAGGGGGCGTGCTGTCGATGTTGAGTGACAGCACACCCCCTTTGGTGGGCGGGCCAGAGGCGTGGCTGCCCAGACAGAGGCGTTCCCATGGGAACGCCTACCGTCTGGGGCTGGCCCCACTGACATCACAAGTGATGTCAGTGGGAGTGCTGTCGGCTCTGTTAGAGCCAAAAGCACTATGGGGCTTGCGGCAACGAGACACTACCACAAGGGTCTCGTCGCAAGCCCGATGGTCGCGATGGTTTTGACCATCGCGACCATCATCCTGGCCGCTCGCTATAGCTGTGGGTGGTCACCCACAGCTCTGCGAGCGGCCAGGAGGCCCGCTCTAAAAAAACAGAAGGACGGCCATGATTCAGAGCGAGCGCTCTGTCAGAGCGTCCGGCTCTGAATCAGACCCTCTGTTCCACTTGGAACCGCAAAGTGATTATGATCTGCGACTTAATTTGCCCCGGAACCCCTAAGTTCAGGTGTATTCGTATTTCAGGAAAACCGAACTGTACATCTTTACAAACAATTGACTGATATGTATATTGTTTTCATAGTGATGATGTAAAAATAATAACATGTTAAGTGACATTTACACTCCCCTTCCCTGGATGCAGTCCGGCAAGTTACCCCCCTAGGACTAAGGTTATCTCTAGCTATTCTGTTGCATGAGGCAGTAACAGAAATGTTGTACTCTTCATCCCTTATACATATTTCCATATATATTCCTATATGATTTACTGTCATTGCTAAGCATCACTAGATCGTACAAGAAGGAAAATATCACTAACTAGCTGAAGTACCTGGTGTTGTCCGGGTTTAAATCTTCAAGTTATTAAGTTTTATTATGTGTTATCGTCCAAATCCATCCAGTGGAAGGCCCAAAACAGGGTCCCTGGGTCAAAGTTCTGCCTTGGTGCACTCTGCAGTGAGGTCCTGTTACAAGTCCAGTCCAGGACTTGTACATGTCTCAAGATTCTCCTGCTCCTGATCCTGTTCCCACTGGACCTGCCCCCAGGCGATCCGGACGTCTGAGACCTGGGCTGGGTTCCTCTCATGTCACCTGATGAGTCCTTCCTCTATTTAAACTTACTGAACTTTTGCTGCCTCGCCGGCTATAGCGTTTACTTCAGAGCTCGGCTCTGCTGCATGGTCAGCATTACTTACTTGCTACTAGTCCTCTGTGTCGCTCCAATGGCTAAAAAATAAACGTACAAGATGTATGACAAAAAAAGGCTTATCTGTCCATAAAAGGTACTCAGGTACTGTAGACCCAACGCATTTCGTCTATCATCTATCAGACTTCATCATCCCTTTTTTTGTCATACATCTTGTACATTTGTTTTTTAGCCATTGTCTGTTTTCTGTGTAATTAAATGTCTTTTCATCTTCATATATTGTGAAGTGGATGTTCTTTTGGGACTGATATGTTCCTAATGAAGCTGTGTCCAGCAATATTTATGAATTACTGAAAACAGTATACACTATGTTGCATTTTTTCTTTCTTCTACATATTATTTATTCCCATGGTGGTCATGCGACCGAAGCTTTCACTACCAGGTAAGTAGTGTCGATCTTTTCTCTAATACTGCAAGTGTTACCACATCACTAATTAATTTGATACAGTTAGGCGCTTATGTTACACTCCACGTTGTCTATATATATATATATATATATATATATATATATATTTATTTATTTTTTAAACTTTACTGTGTTCTGCCGGGAGAACAACAGTTGGAGCAGCAGCTGGAGCTGGAGGAGGGACCAGAGAGCGCCGGATGGAGCCGAGGACGACCTGCCTAGCTGACAGTATCACCCGCTACACGCCACCTGAGAGTGGTGTATAGTAACACCGTCAAATTCCGAAAATACATAATTTTCGGAATTTTGATGAATATCCTAATTTCTACATCCCCATAATAATGTATGGTGAGTGTGAAAATTAATGAAGGCGGACTTAACCAGGAAATATCAGTGATATCTCCTGTGGTAAGTGTGTTCATGAATACTAAAATAACGGTAATTAAGGAAAATGTCCTTAAAACCGTTATTTTAGTGTTGATGAATAGGCCCCTTGGAACCTTCCTATTTAAATGATATATTTGTCTTTGGAAATTAAACTAACATATTTTCAGGATTGTAGGGTGAATTACAGTTACAAGAGATTTGAACTCCATTATAACTGCAAAAATGGTAATTAAATGTAATATCAATTTCATTAACACTGAATGATGATTAATTTTTATTTTTTTTGCTTTCTAAATGTAACACATTTAACAATCATAGAGTGAAATGTACCCGAGCTGGCTAAAATTATACCTTGGGAAGAGAGTGTTTTTATATTTAGTAGGTCTTAATGAGCAATGGATGAATAGTTAATGTCTATCAGCAAGCTACACACTTGTAATAACAATGCCCGCTGCACATTCAGAGAAGTACACTTATGTGTATAATTATATAACATATATTCTTCCTTTGAATGAGTTAATATTTTATGAAAACACACTGTTCAACAAAAGTTAACATTGTATTCAGAAGACGGATAACGCTAATGAAAATTAATAAGATGCAGTCGGTGGACAGATAATTATCCAGTCGTGGAATTACATCTAACGTTTTATGAAAGAAGAGTCAATGGAACTCTTGAAATTAAGAGAGACGTTCTAAAGTCTCCCAGAGGTATAGTAATGAGAGTGCTGTATATTTCATCTTATATGTGTGCGGTAAACTTTAAATAGTGCCAAAGTGGTGGAGCAGCCAAAAGGTCTAACAAACACAATGAGAAAACAAGTCCTGATGTATACAATCCAAGAATATACTGCTCCACTGGGATAAATATCAGTACATATTATAGAAAAAGATGTGCGGTAGCTGCAAATAAATGAAATCCTCTTTATTTTCCTTTTATTAAATTGTTCAACTACAACCACATACATCAGTGACTTGTACCAAAAGTCTGTACATGCCATTTAATTCTTAGGGGTATATTTACTAAAGGTTGATTTTAATCAATTTAAAATTGATAAAAATCGTTCAATATCGATGTTGTGTATCTGAGGCTAAATTACGCCTTTACTAATACTTTAAAAAAAAAAATCAAAAATTGTCTGTTAGTATAGGAGTGATTTAGCCCCAGAAACACAACATCGCTTTTAATCAATTTTTATATCAATCAAAATTGATTGAAATCGATATTTAGTAAATGTGCCCCTTACACTCAACTGATTACAGCACCGAGATCCCTGAATGATGCTGAGGGTCAGGTAAATGAAAGTGGGAAGTGGAGCTCTAGTGGATATTTGCATGTGCATTTAGTCTACTAAATGCACATGCAAATGTGAGTGGGAATTGTTGCAGAATATGAGTGGGAATTGTTGCAGAATATGCTTCTTTGATTAAGCATTAAGGGGCATATGTATCAAACTTGATGTGAGATAAAATTGTGAGATATATATCACCAACCAATCAGCTTCTAACTTACATTTTGAAGGCTGTGTTTCAGAAATGATAGTTTGGAGCTGATTGGCTGGTGATATTTCTTTCACAATTTTATCTCACATCAAGCTTTATTTATAAATCTTACAGTAACTAATCTATATAAACTACATAATGTGGAGGATCAACAAGAAGCTTTTACAAGATAGTATAGCAATAATCACAGAGAGACTACACAGTGATAGATGAAGACACAGTGCCGCCTACTGTTTCTCCAGTATAGGTTCTAAACAACATTTATACCCCTTTTACACCAAAATCCCGGGTCCGACCCTGGAACTTGAACACTGGTCAATCCCGGGTCGAACTCGGCTTCAGACCCTGTTTACACTGCAACTCGACCCGAGTTATTCCCGGGTTTGCCCCGTTTACACTGAACCCGGGTAATCCCTGCTTTTCCCTATAGATGTCATTAAAAATGGTCTTTTTTGAGGGCTGACAAAGAAGAGGTCACAAAAGGCAACAAAAGAGGGGTAGGAACAGGCTGTGGGTCAGGCTGCTGTTATGGCTGTGTGCAGGCTGTGTATCAGCCTGCGTTTGTAGCTGCTGGTCAGGCTGTGGTGTAGGCTGCAGTTCTGACTGTGGCAGGCTGTGTATCAGCCTGCGTTTTGTGGCTGCTGGTCAGGCTGCTGTGGTGCAGGAGGTTAGGCAGGCAATTGATGGCTGCGTGTGCGTCTTTCTGCAGGGCACTGACAAATGACATCATCTGCCAGCGCCCCAGAAGCTCCAATCAGCTAATAGCAGAATGTAGCCAGGTCAAATAATCCGGGTAGCACCCGTTCACACTGCCGCATGACCCGGGAACAACCCGTTTTCAACCCTGCTCTCAAACCGAGTAAGATTGCCGGGTAAATCGTCTCGGGTTATTTTTCTGGGAGCCGTTCACACAGAGCCTCGACCCGGATCGACCCGGCATTAACCCAGGTTATTCGGTTGGTGTAAAAGGGGTATTAGCCTGTAGCCCAACAGCCCTGATTTGTATAGTAAGCCCTGTTTGCATAGAGCTCCTGCCTGAAGAGGAAACTGCTTTGGCTGATGTTAAGACATACCCCTTTTACACCAGAGCAAAAACCTGGGTTTTTGCTGGGTCTACCCGGGTCGCAGCTCAGTGTAAAAGGGTCCCTGAAAAATAACACAGGTCAAGTGAACCAGCAATCCAACCCAGGTAGCTACCAGGGTTGGACCCAGGATGGACCCGGGTAATGTTGCAGTGTAAATAGTGCAACCCGGGTTATCTGACCTGGGTCATACCTAAAATGAGCTGATTGGTGGTTGTGGGGCATTCACCTCCCACTTTTTATGATCTCACAGGTTTAGCAGGGCAGACCTGAGTTCAGTGTGAACAGGGCTGACCTGGGAGTAACCCAGATCGAAGGTGCAGTGTAAATGGGTCTGACCTGGGTCTGACCAGGGTTGGGACCATGTCCAAAAACCCAGGTCAGACCTGGGTTTTTGGTGGAAAAAAGGTATAAGTAATGTGAAGCAGAGACAGAAATGACCACACTTTGTTCTGCTTCTGGGTTACAACAAACAATACTGAGGGATGCATTTGACACCTTACCAGCAGGGCAGAGCAGACCCTGGTTTGGTTACCACGGAATTTCTAAGCTACATACTGTACGTGGGAAAAGGCTACATGTGTATGTGTGAAGCCAGAGGGGGTATATGAAACTTGCCATCTTTGAATTGAGTGCCAAAACAACTTGCCACATAGATACATTTATTTTGGCAATAAAACATAATGGTTATTGTCAGGGCATGGTTTATCCATTCGGGAGTGGTAGTGGGCAGATTATGGGCCCAGTCTAGGTGTATCTAGAGTTTTTCCTTAAATGTTGAGAGGTATGGCAGGATTTGGGCAATAGGTGTAGATGTATGGATGGCAGAATATCTGCATATGATACCACAATCCCACCAGACCAGGTTGACAAATGGCTAACGTTCATGCTCTGTGCTGCTGGGGAAACCCTGCTCCTTCCACTATCTATTTTTATTCTGTGGCTTTTTCCATTTGCTTACGAACATAATCACACGTGAACAGGCTACAGCCTCCCACATCAGCGCCCTCATCTCTTGCTGCTGTGACCATTCTGATGTGACTGGCCACAATACCTTTACCAGGCATCATTAAAGTAATGGACACAGCTTTAAGAAAGGAGCAACGCAATTATATGCACTGCTGTCAATGTGCCATCAGATCGGTGAGGGAAGGCTCATAACTGTGGTGAGCTTGCCCACACATTGCATCCTGACATTGCATTTATTTGAATATGCCCTAAAAATGATAACAAAATCTTATACCCTTTTTTAAATGAATATAAATAGATACATAAATAAATATATAAATCAAAAAATAATTTATCTTGCAACAGGGTGACCTAGGTGACATTTATGGCATATGGTTCATGGCGCAGCCTTTGCAGGACATCTGGAAACACCATACTGGAAATACCACGAAATTTTGTTGTATCCACCAACAGTAAGTTTATATAGTAATAGTAACAGTTATTCAATATAAACCAATCAAAATTGTTCTCTATCTTTTAGATTTATTTACTAAGTTGTAGATACTCTTCAGCTCAGGGCTGTAACTAAGGGTGTAAGACGTGCTCATGGCTCCTGCATCTGGCTGGTAGGGTGCCTGGAACACCACCCTGCAGCCAGTATTTCTACTATAAAGCTGCACTTACCGTTGTTGGTGGCCCCACCCACACTGGGTTATGATGTCATGTGCTCAGGGGGGTGGAGCCAGCACAGGGTGCCTGACCAGCTTGTTATGCCGCTGCTTCAACTATTGTTACTCAATACATTATTTTGTCTTCCAGAGTGTCCTGTGCTTTTCTGTTATTTCTTTATATAACGAGGCAGAGTTGTTCATTTCTTCTGCCTTAGTCATTATTATTACTATCTTTAATTTATAAGATGCCACACAGTGTATACAGCGCTGCACTGGGAGTCAACAAATTTATGTCATACAGTAGCTCTAAAAGCTGCATCATAATGATCAGATACATTACCTGGTGCACCCAATACATGTCCTTTCTGATTAAAAAATAGCAGTTATCTGATTAGTTAATTAATATTGTTCAGTTTGCTGCAATAGGAAATGGGCATTGTAATGGGTTTTATTGGCGGGTCAGTCATATTTACGGAGCAAATTTGTATTGCATTGCTTCCTTGGGCAGGGAAAAAAAAAAACTCTCATACAAAGACTGACACAATAGCAGAACAAATAAATCAATATAATTCGTAAAAATTGCAGGATGGCGAGTACAAGCCAGCAAACAAGATGTCTGATGGTGGCAAAATGGAAATTGATTAGACTATATTATATAGATTACATTAGATCTAGAAATAAGCATTTGTAAATTGCAGACCATTATATTGAGAATTGAATCAACACAAGTACTATACAGTATGTCTAATGTTGGGTACACACTAGAGATTAACGACTTGCCCGATTCCGACAGATCGGAACGACAAATTGTCAAAATTGTCAAGTGTGTACCCAAAATGTTGTCAGTCGCATTGTCAGGTCAGCCCTACATGCAGCTCAATCTGACAATGCGACTGACCTTATGCAGCGGGATGTGGCAGGGCCGACATACCGGGCGGTCGGGCAACAGATCGTCTAATGTGTGCCAGCCACCCGATGTGTCAGCCCGTAAACAGGGAGGTCGTCAGTCACATTTCTGGCTACACACATCTCTTAGTGTGTACCCAGCTTAACAGAGCACAAGAGTCACCTACTGTAATGTTACGGTAGTGGCTGGAATCTTACCTTGTGGTAGGAGCGATATTTGCCACTTGCTGATGTGACTGTGCATAAGGTATCTGGGACTCCTTGGCCACAGCCTGGCTGTCCACTGGTATATCAGGGGATGTCTGACTAATTTTAATGTTGACTTCAGGGTAAGAGTCCATATCTAAATAAGAACGTTCAGGCATCTCAGGTCCAAGCTCCACACGATCCACCAACAAGTCCCCATAGTGGGAATGGTGGAGATGGCCATGATGTCCATGATCTTTCCGCTGAGTTTGAGAAGAACCTTTGTCCCTCCATGGAATCCAACACAACTTCCAGGAGACGAAAAGTAAGACTCCAAGGAGAACAATTCCGCAGAAGGTGACAATGACGGATAGCAGGCTTACCGAGATATCTAGAAGGGAAATATAAATACAGTAATAGGCATTAGCAGGGAAGATGTACACTATTGACTCTATCAAGTGTTGGAAGGGCATAGGCCACATTAATGATCCTTGTCATATCAGTTTCACTTCACTAGCTTATGTGAGTAGACTTTTATATGATGAGGAGTACAGAGAATGCAATGGATGTTAACCCTACACTTATGCTCTCATGTAGGATAATTATGGCTGTACTGTATTTGGTAGTTTAGGGATTCTTCTCTTAAAGACCTAAACTTCCAAGACTGTATGTACTATATTATACAGTAGGGTTCATTTTTGAAAAAACATCTTGGACACACTACATCTGTGTATGTACAATTGCATTTATTTATATGGACAAGAGTATACATAAGTGCTTGTCCACAAACAGAATTATGTTCAGATGCTTTGCATAACGTGTGTAATTTAATGTCTACTGTCCCCGCCATCATTCCCATAAGACACCATGTAAATTTCAGACGAATGTGTGTGACTAACAAGCTGTGTTGAGTACTTCTTTAGGAGTGCATTAAGCCCTTCCTCTTCATTTTAATTTTTCATGGGCTATGAAACCATTTTTTATTTTTTTACATGTATATATTTTTTGAATAAAAAAAGTTTTGGAATTGCTCATAAATCGGGATGCAGTCAGAAAGCCGATGGTCGAAATGCCGACTGCCGGCTTCCCGACTGTCAAATCCCAGTAGGGTACTAATGGCAGGCGTCGAAATTCCGACGCCTGTCATTATACCTAAGGCTAGGGAAAGGGGGGGTTAGGGTTAGGCACCCCCGGGGGGAGGTTAGAGTAAGGCACGCCCCTGGGAGACCAAGGTTTAGGCTGCAGGGATGGGGGGTTAGGCACTTAGGGGGGTTTAGGGTTAGGCACTAGGGGGGGAGGTTAGGGTTAGGCACCCCTTCAGGAGGGTTAGGGTTAGGAAGACCAGCAGCAGTGAAGATCCTGACAGCTAAAAAGGTATAAACTAACCCTACTCCCCCCCCCTAACCATAACCCTCCTTTAGGGGTGCCTAACCCTAACCTCCCCTATTTCATACCGATCCCCATAAATCATATTATCATTGTAATGTATATAGCCTACAATCATATGAAGACAGTGCAATTTCCTGGTGCTTGCACATCTTTGCTTCAGTCGTGCCAAACAGCCCCTCTCTGCGCACCAGTTCCCACGAGACTCTGCCAGTGTCGGGCTTCTTTTTTTGATTCTTTTTTTGCCAAAAATGCGTTAATTCGATATGCTACACTTGTATATCTGTGTGCGCAACTGAGTCTCTGAATCAGCATGCGAAGTGCTACGATGCAGCGGCGCGGCTTTTTTCCATGCCAAGTACCAATTACAGACTCAGTGGCACACAGATATACAAGTGTCACGTACCAAATTAATCAGCACAGACTCTTGATGCGTCCTAGTCACATCCCATTGCAACTAAGATGCATATTTGGCAAAAATAGAAGCCAGACGCTAGCATAGTTGCAAGGGACCTGGTGGCTCATTCACGCCAGGCATGTCGCGCTGTGTCGCCTATTGAGGGTAGATGTAGGAGGACACATCTGTAGATCTTTCCACACTTATTGGTGTGCAATTCCTAAAACAGGACAACAGCAAGCTCTGTGGACTTGTGAGCCTTATACAATGCTGCAACACTAATTTATTAATGACCTCCAGTAACTTCTCTGTACATTAACAAAGAGGCCCTTGCCAGCCCTCCAGTACCTGCACAGACGACGCTGTATCATTGTGCTTTACAGAATGACCCTCACATTGATGATCAACCCTAAGAAACCATGATCACAAAAAAGCACATATTTTTAGACAATCCCTAACACTTTTCTGATTGCAAATTCAAGTACCCTCCGCTGAGAGCAGAAAAAATATCATATCAATAATACAAAGGAACAAAAAAAATATTAACATTTATACAGCTCATAAAAATCTTTCATTACTCGGATTTCATTTAAAAGTCGCTCTTCAGACTGCAGTCCTAGGTGGAAACTATTGTTTTCATCTGAATGGAATATTAAACCCTGTCTATTTACCAGGAGCTTGTGATATGGACCAGCAGAATACCTCGTATCTGATTAAAAACATGTTAGCACTAACCAATGTTCAGGTACAATGTCTGTCTTATATATTGTATTTCAGCAACATCAAAGTTCTGTATGCTAGCAAAACACAGGTACTTTTCATAATAATTCAGGAATTATGTCACTCCTTTAAAAAATACTTCAGTTGTAGGCCTATTTTTTTTTACCCAGAAAGCCCAGGAGATGTCAGAGGATGAGGTACTGGTGGGAGGTGTGTGTGTGTAAGTGGGGAGTTGTTATGACGGTTCTGGCCCCCAAATTGCATTGAGAGGGCAGGGTCGAATTCAATACAAAGAAGTGAGTGGATCCGGATCTCTTGGGAGTCAGGACAGCTCTCCAAATTTTGTCATTCTCCTGTACATTGCAGGAGAATAGGCAAATATGTGTGATACCCCTGAACACTGCTTGCCATTGAAATCGATAGACTCTGTAGTACTGGAGGCCTGCCTGTGATGGCGCTGTGGAGCTCAGGAGAGACATTCAGGCAATGAAATAAAGCACTGGTGTTGTGACATGCTTAGTTGGAGGAGACCAAGGAGCGGAGCTGGCAGGTGTGTGCAAGAGAGGAGTGCTGGTGGTCTGCGTGAGACTGGAGCGAGCGACATCGCTGAGGTGGTGCCACTGAGTAACCACTGTGTGTGAAGCACTGAGGGCCCAGCTGAGTCTCAGCAGTGTAAATGGTTGAGACAGTTCAGCGTTCCAGTTCAAGGTCTTGCATCAGAGCAGTACCAGAGTTGCAGCTTCCTCAAGTTGTACTCTAACTACATAAGACTCCGATTCCTGTGTTGAGTTCTGAGTTCCTATCTACCTTTACTATATTGTTCTGAACCCTGGAGTGTATCCCTGGTCTTCCTGGCCTTCACAGGTCACTAGATGAGGGGTCGCCCAGTGAACCTGGTCTGTTCACTCCAGTTCCAGTTCAGTATCCATGCATATCACAAGTCTGTGGTTCCTACACTGTCACTAGTGTACCTACAGGATACTCCTGGTTATACTCATGCGCAAGAGTTACATTAAGCCTCCTCGTATCATCTGCACCTCCGTTCAGTCCAAGGGTCCCATACCGGATCTACAGAATACCCAGACCGTGACATAACCACTAGGTGAGGAGCTGAAGATTCATGTGCCTACAGGATGAAATTATATAATTGTTAGAGAGCTTAAGATTCAGTCTTCTAGCTGCAGTGAGCTGGCTGGCTAAACTAAGTGACAGAGCAGCGGCACAAACACGTGGCAGTTTAATAAGAATATAGCACATCTTTGAAAAACAATTGTAAGAGTAGCTCCCTTCAAGTTCACGTCTAACAAACATACACAAGAGACTATTTGCACTGGATTGCAGGTGCTACTCGTTACCCCAAAGTTCAGGTGTGTTCGACATTTCAGCATAAACTAATCTCTACTCTCTATGGGGTCTATTTACTAAGCAGTGTTAGGAGATAGAGTGAAAAGTGATAACAAAGTGGTAAGATGCCAGCCAATCAGCTCCCAACTGTCATTTTTCAAACACAGCCTGTGAGATTACAGTTGGGAGCTGATTGGCTGGCATCTTATCACTTTCTTATCACTTGTCACTATATCTCTTAACACTGCTTAGTAAATAGACCCCTATGTCATATACTGTACAAGTATCCTGTATATTGGGAGTCATAAGCGACAATGAAAGGGAAGGTGGAGGTCATATGAGATGTGGGAGTGAGGGCATATGCATACTTGCCGAGAATCAGCTCCCTTCTTCTGTGAGGGAGCTGATTGTCGGCTAACAGCGGGGGGCGTGCCCGTTCATTGATGTCACGTCGGGGGCAGAGCCGTGGGTGGGCCCTTGTGATTGCGTGATCGTGGCCCCACCCCCTCTTCACAATGCCGTTATTTTCAGCATTGTGAAGTAGGGGGCGGGGTCACAATGCCGCGATTCAGCGCAAATCGTGTCACCGCCCCCCCCCCGATGCGGAGGTATGTAGTTTATTCTGGAGGGAGATTGGGAGGGTTGCTGGCTGACGGAAGGCTAGCCTGCCTTTCCGGGAGGCCGGGAGCGGCACCTGATAATCGGGAGGCTCACAGCCAAATCGGGAGGGTAAGCAAGCCTGGGCATATGTAATAAGAGAATAGTGTGAGGCACATTTGATAAGGTGATAGAGAGTTGGGAGTGATAAAGTGTAATAAACAGATCTATTTAGCTCATATCTCCAGCAAAAGCATCCAGCCGAGCAGAGGTGAAAGGATGCCGTGAGCATAGTGTTGTAACAAGACTGCATATCGCCCTGTGCCAGCCTCACACCCTGAGTGCATGACAACATGACGTAGCGCAGAGGGGGTGAGGCCGACATTACCAGGAAGTTCAGCACTGCCCAGAGCGTCCTGAGGACGCTGCATACGGATGCCCATCTGCAGGGTGCCTGCCTGAAGTGTTCCACGCACTCTGCTAGCCAGAAGCAAGGGCCGCAAGGCAGCAACAGAGCCCTGCGCTCGTTGACGGCACCGCTCCCAAGCCCCTAGTTACGGCCTTGCGTGTGTGCACAGTTTCCATACACCATTGATAGGGACTGGGGGCAGCCCAGCAGCTTGGAAAGCGCTGTGCATGCCCCTTACGTGATAAAAAATGTGGCATGCCGCACGGCCATACCCCCAGACCGCGAGGCCATTCACAATATCCTGATCTCAACCTCCGCAATGTTAGGAGGTATGCATGTCACCCATGCACAAGACTGGCATGGCAAAGCAGTAAATTAAGCTCTACCCCTCTGGGCGAGTATCACTCAGCTGAACCAGCTACCATATATTTTATTGATAAATTATGCGATGGGTGTGATTTTTATTTATCACCACCAGGATAAGCAACATTTTTTAAAAAAAGAGCCACATACATAGATCCCGCAGCCTGTATAGGGAGGGCTAACATGTGACTTCTGATATGTATGAAGGGTACAACAGCCAGGCACATGGATGACATGAGGATAACAGGAAGTGTTTACTGTGAGTGATAACCTATTGATTACCAACAAATTGCACAGAGGAACACAATGCATGCATCACATAGCCCAGGGGACGCTCATAAGTGGCCAGCTGGAAGTAAAGGATCATCGCTTTGTATGTGAACAAGGAACATACTTTTTTTGTGTCTCCTGAGAATTTACAAGTGATAGCTAAAACAATTACCTAAAGTACTTTTTCTTACTGTCTAAAAATAATGTGGATTTTAAGAGCTCTTAATGTGAGCTCTAGTTATCTTGTGACTGAGAATGGTTTTCTGGGGCAATTAAACAAAAAATGTGATTGCCCCACGTAAACTATCATTTCTTATAGCCAAATATCAAAGATAAATAATCTTAAGTGTGTATTTAATGAAAACCTCTTGCGGCTCCGATAGGAGGAGAGATCTGCATTCCCGGCGAAAAGGTCTGCAGTAGAGTAATTGCCATTGCTGCCAGATCGGACCATGGCAAGGAATAAAATTGTGATAACTGGGAGGAGGTGTGAATGGAGGCCGCCATGTAGGGAACAGATCCCTCTTCGGTGATGATCTCCTCAATTGGATACAGCTTTAGTATCCGCATGGTGTTAGATAAAATAGAACCCAATACTTTAGAACAGGGTACACTTACTGATGGCCTCAATTTGGCATACGAGGACCCATGTGATACAAGCATGAATGATAGATAATAAGCTTATGCTCTCAGTTTACTACTAGTATACACCACCATACATATTTATTTCAAGGACGTCCTATATATCCAACTGTCCATGATTCCTTCAACCTGAGTTAGGTGGATGGTTTGTTTTAACCTGACGTGAACTCTGATCTGGGAGCCTGGTCTGAGAATCTGCTGTTCGTTCTCTAACCCATACACATTTATATTTAACAATGTCATTTTGGCAGAAATTAGGAGTCTATTTATTAAACTGCAATGATAAGGCCAAGTTTCTATTGCAGGCAGCAGAATAATCACCTAGGGGTATACAGTATATACTAGAGATAAGCGGGTTCGGATCTCAGAGAACCGAACCCATCCGAACTTAGGGAATACAAGTCAGATCCGAGTCGGCTCGGGTTTTCCCGCCTGATTCGGATCTCAAAACGAGGCAAAACGTCATCATCCCTCTGTCGGATTCTTGCAGGTTTTGGATTCTATAAAGGTCCCGCGATCTTCACCATTTTTAATTCCAGCTGTGGAGAGTGAAGAGGGAGGGAGCTGGGAGCTGTGCAGCTGTTGTGCATTATCACTTGTGAGGTTGTGCTGGGAGCTGTGCTGCACTGCTGTTGTGCATAATTGAGGTTGTCCTGTTCATAGGGGCTGGCTGTTATCCATAGGGGCTGGCTGTTATCCATAGTGGCTGGCTGGCTGGTGCTAGCTGTTGTCCTGTCCATAGGGGCTGGCTGGCTGTAGTCCATATGGGGCAGGCTGACTGTTGTCCATAGGGGCTGGCTGTTCTGCTGTCCACGGGGTGCTCTGTCCATCATGGGTGCTCTACACCCCCAGTGTAAAAAAAATAAAAACATTTTTTTTGTGTGTGTGTTAGCCTGCTACACCACCAGTGTGAAAATAAAAACTATTTTTTTGTGTGTGCGTGTTAGCCTGCCACACCACCAGTGTGAAAAGAAAAACAACTTTTTGTTGTGTGCATGTTAGCCTGCCACACCACCAGTGTGAAAAGAAAAACATTTTTTTGTGTGTACGCGTTAGCCACATTTATCAGCAGGGGTGTCGTTTATCAAGAGGCTGCTGCCTTGGTCGGATGCTCTCCCTCCCAGGTGCCCCAAAAAATTAATTAATTCAATCAATCAACCTTTTTTTGTGTGTGTATCAGGGGTGCTGCCGCTGCCTGTGTCGTTTATCAAGAGGCTGCTGCCTCGTTCAGGTGCTCTCCCTCCCAAGTGCCCCCCAAAAATTAATTAAATCAATCTTTTTTTGTGTGTGTCAGGGGTGCTGCCTGTGTCGTTTATCAAGAGGCTGCTGCCTCGTTCGGGTGCTCTCCCTCCCAAGTGCCCCACAAAAATGAATTCAATCAATCAATCAATCTTTTTTTGTGTGTGTGCATCAGGGGTGCTGCCTGTATTGTTTATCAAGAGGCTGCTGCCTCATTCGGGTGCTCTCCCTCCCAAGTGCCCCACCAAAATTAATTAAATCAATCAACCTTTTTCTTGTGTGTGTTTCAGGGGTGCTGCCTGTGTCATTTATCAAGAGGCTGCTGCTTCGTTCGGGTGCTCTCCCTCCCAAGTGCCCCCCAAAAATAATTTCAATCAATCAATCAATCAATCTGATTTGTGTGTGTGTACGCGTTAGCCATGACATCACAAAATGCCTCTGCTGATATTTGCATAAACATTTTCAAAGGTGAAATTAGAGGATATGGTTTAAAAAATGGAATAAAGCAGCTAAAACTGCAGTCTCTGATTATAGTGTCCCTACTCCCAGTCCCTACCCATTGTCCCTCTACCTGAATTTCAGTGAGGCAGAGGGACAACTTCATGCAACCGTATTCCAGAGTGCAACTGCTCCTCCTGTAGCCCAGGTCAGAAGATGTGTAAGGGGTGTGGTGATGATATGGACTAAAATGGAGCTCACATCCACTAAAGTGGACAATGAATCATCAATCTAACAAGGAGCGCAGCTGTAATTTATACACAACACAGGATGGGATAACGATATAGGCTTGGGTGAAGGTATAATCTGGGGCGATGTATACATCATCCTCTTCACACAATATTAATTTGTCCCCTCTGGAATCCACCATTACAGGTGCCTCTGTTATTTTTGCACGTAATTGACGGTAAATGTCTTCCTCGTAGAATTTGTATTTAATTTTTATGGGCATCATCTTTTCCACATTTTGGGGAAGTAGTCTCAGGCCGATCACTGACAAGGTTCCCGGCTGTGCTGAAAACTCTATCTGGGTACACACTGGAAGGTGGGCAGCTCAAGTAAAGCAAAGGCAGTTTGTGTAAGGGCCTCCATATTGCCTCTTTTTCCTGCCAGTAGTTCTTTACATCTCTTCAGATCTGTGTCCGTTGGGAAGAACAAACAATGTCTTCATCCCTTCTGGGATGAAAATCAACTCCCAGCAGTAGGCATGGTGCTCAAGACACAACGTAAGACTTTAACCATGAATCTTAAATGTTGCATTTGCTACTCTGTTCCACTTGTCCACAATATCTGCTCCGGTTAAGTGGACAGTGGGTACACCGGCAGTTTGAACTGAAGGCCACTGACTAACTATGTTTTTTTTAATGTCCCTCTACAGGTTGGGAAATGCTTTTTCGGAAGGTTTGCAAAGGATTATTTAACAGTCAATTGTTTTTGGAAAGCAGTCTTCCTGGTCCCCTTCTGGGATGAAAATCCACTCCTAGCCGCAGAAGCAGGCGCAGGATTCTCAAGAAAGACACAACGCAAGGCCTTAAATCAGGGGTAGCCAACCTCGGTCCTCGAGAGCTACTAACAGTTTACGTTTTACAGACCATCTAGCTGGTGCACAGGTGTATTCATTACTCAGTACCACATTTGAAAAGATCCACAAGTGGAGTTAATTATTACAGTTGTGATTCTGTGAGATCTGGAAAACATGCACTATTGGTAGCTCTCGAGGAATAGTGTTGGCTACCCCTGCCTTATCATAGATCTTACGCTTGTCCACATATCTGTGCTGGTTAAGTGGCACTTTGAGGCCACTAACTAACTATGGGCCTCATTCAGACCCACTCGCAAGCGGCTCCGCTCGCAAGTGGGTCGATGGTGTGCACTGCTCATGCGCACGACGGAGGGAGCTCCGTCGTTCGCATGCGCCAGACGCGACGAGCGAAGGACTTTCCTTCGCTCGTTGTGTCTGATCAAAGGGGGCGTGCTGTCGATGTTGATTGACAGCACGCCCCCTTTGGTGGGCGTGCCGGGGGCGTGCCTCCCAGACGGAGGCGTTCCCAAGGGAACGCCTACCGTCAGAAGCCGGCCCCACTGACATCACTAGTGATGTCAGTGGGAGTGATTTTGGCTCTGATAGAGCCAAAATCACTCCAGGGCTTGTGGTCGAAAACCCCGACCACAGGCTTCTGGTCGCACTGGCGATGGTCGCGATGGTCAAGACCATCGCGACCATCATCCTGCACGCTCGTATGTGCTGTGGGTGGTGACCCACAGCTATGCGAGCGTCCAGGAGGATGCTCCATTTTTATGGAGGACGGCCCTCATTCAGAGCGAGCGCTCTGCTCAGAGCGTCCGGCTCTGAATGAGGGCCTATGTTTTTTTTTAATATTCCTGTACAGATTGGGAAATGTTCAATGTGGAAGCTTTGCAAAGGATTATATTACAGTCAATTGTTTTGGAAAGCAGTCTTCCTGGTCCCCTTCTGGGATGAAAATCCACTCCTAGCCGCAGAAGCTAGCGCAGGATTCTCAAGAAAGACACAATGTAAGACTTTAAAGGGTAAATTTAATTTACTAAAGTGAGAGTTTTTAGAAGTGAGTTTTAGAAGTGATGTTGCTTGCCCATAGAAAATAATCAGATTCTAGCTATTATCTTCTACAAAGTGATGTTAAGTAGAATCTGATTGGTTGTTATGGGCAACATCACTTCTAAAACACACTATGTTTTTTTTAATGTCCCTGTACAGGTTGGGAAATGCTTTTTCATGTGGAAAGCACTACTAGAAGTCTTCCTGGTCCCCTTCTGGGATGAGAAAATCCACTCTGAGCAGCAGGCATGGCGCTCAAGGATTCTTCTGGGGCAAGAACTGATGTGAATGAGTAAAATATTTTTTAGTAAATGCCTCCTCCCCTCCCCTTCTCCCTTATGAATTTACTTCAGAATAAAAAAATTAAATTTACTACCAAATCCTTCCTGTCCCTGCCTTCAACTACATATATACTCCAACTCTGTCAGGCCTCTCTTGAATAATAAAAACATTTGTTTCCTGATGTGCCATGTTGGCAGTTGAACTGCCACATTTTTGTGCCGCCCACTGCTGCCACATAGCTTAGTCAGCCAGCTAGCTTGGTGCAAATATTGGGCCTAAACTGGATGAAAATAATATAGTGAGCTGTGAGGTGATCAAAATTGACTGAAAACAAGTGGAAATAAATGTTATTGAGGTTAATAATACTGTAGGAACAAAAACAGGCCTATTTTATGTGATTTTAGCTGTTTTTATATTTTAAGAAAAATCCAGATCCAAAACCAAAATCGAAAAACAAAACACGGAGCTGAGGTTTTGGCAAAACCAATCCACATCCAAAACCAGGGGAGATCCAGATCCAAAACAAAAACACGGGGGTCGGTGCACATCTCTAATATATACTAAAGTGCAGGTTTTTAGAAGTGGAGTTATTGCCCATAGCAACCAAACAGATTCTAGCTATTATCTTCTAGAAGGTGCTAGATAAATAATAAGTAGAATATGATTGGTTGCTAAGTAGAATATGAAAGGTTGCTATGGGCAACAACAGGGCCGAAACTAGGATATCTGTCACCTGGTGCAAGTCAGTAATTTTGCGCCCCCTCCCTTCCCGTACCTGGATTTTGTCCTTGCTCCTCCATAAGGCAGTGCACTACTCAGACGTCCCTGGTATAGTGACTTACATTATTCCACACACCATAATCCCCATTACACATTATGCCACACACTGTAATGCCTATTACCAAAGTGCCACTTACATATTAACCCGACACCAGTCCAGTAAGGACCTCTAGCATCTGTCTCCTCCTTGGCGGGGGCTAATTTTGGATGGCCATTTTCTGAATCTGTAGCCCCCAAGCCACCGCGAGTCAGCCCTTTTTCACCCCCTGCATTCCGGCACCTGGTGCATGTGCACCTCTAGCCCCCCCCCCCCTAGTTGCGGCCCTGGCAACAACTCCACTTCTAAAAACCCACACTTTAGTAAATATACCCTGATACTATCAATGCAATTTACCATTAAAATTTCATAGAGGCAGCTGAGCAGTACGAATCTGTCTCGACAAAACTGGCACAGAGAAGTATGGGCTAACTTACCTGTGTGGTGGGCGAGTCTAAAGGGGTGAGTGCACATTTCCTCGTCAAAGCATGGAACCCGGCTAATCTTATGGCCAGCAGGGATTGATGGACATGGCTTTTACTTGTATATTAAATACAGCCCGTGGGCACCAATTAACTCACCTGAGGATCTGGAAAACATGAACCGCCAGCAGCTATTGAGGACCGGAATTCAGAATCCATTATATAGACAGCCTGACAAATAGGTAAATAGGTCTTTATGTGTTTATTTATTAATTTAATTTCAACTGATTAAAACATGTCTTCGTAACCTCTCTCTCTCTCTCTCTCTCTCTCCTCAATGTCTGTTTATTAGCTTGATGTACGAAATCAGCTTGCGAGTTAGGAGAGAATCCGGTTATCTCTGCTCTCTTGCTTGAGATCATTAATGAAGGTTCATGACCCCTTTCTGCTTCCTGCACTTAAAACTGAACTATTATTTACCCTTTCATCTTAACTACCCTTTGGCTAATTTCTGATATAGATATATTTCTATTAAAAGATACAGACATAGCACGCTACATCTGAATATACCCCGGGAATGTCATTTTTATTATTTCTGTTACAATGTTTTAGGAGATTTTAAAGGACATTTTCTAAAACCCAAAACTGAAACATTCAGATGAGAGCTATAAAGGTAAACTAACATTGTCAAGGGTATGGTATGATAAGTCGACAGTCATGTCGACATTCATCATCTCAACATGAGAATGTTGACATGGTCATAATATCGAGGTTGACCAGATCAACATTCAACATGTAGAGTTGTAGACAGTGTTGAAATGTCGATATGGTAGGACAGGGGCAAACGCAGGAATTTTAAAGAGGGGTTTCCAAACAGTTGATTTAAAAAAATAAAATAAATAAATAAATAAAAGCAACTACATATATATATATATATATAAGGAGTTTTTTAGGGGTGCACTCGCCAGACTTCAAGTAAAGATTTGACTCCCCATCGCAGTACCAGAGAGTAACATCGCCCCTGCATACACAAATATCTATATGGATGAGTACGAGAAGCGATATATCTACCCGAGGTTTGGAGGTAGCATCGTATACTATAAACGCTACATAGATGATATATTCATCCTGTGGCGTGGTGATATATGTTCTGTGCAAGAAATGCTTAATTACTTAAACAGCTTAGAGACACCTATTCACTTTACCATGTTATACGATAAATGTCAGATTAATTATTTGGATGTGACTGTGTTCGCTACCAACTCAGGTTATGGGCACCGATTGTTTAGGAAGGCCACTGATCGTAATACTCTTTTAGATTATAATAGTTATCATCCAAAGCCCCTTAAGGAAAGTTTGCCTATATCACAATTTATCAGAGTTATGAGGAATAATTCAGACCCCAAAACAATGGAGGTACAGCTTTCTGAAATGCAGAAAAGATTTTTTGATAGAGGCTACCATCCGAATGTCATCAATAGATGCCTCCTAAGAGCTCGCAACCTCTTTAAAGATGGTAATTTACGTAAGACCGTTAAAAAAATCCAGTATCGACTTTCGATACTGGAAGCTATGCCACTAGGACAGCGATTCAGAAAAATTGGGAACTGGTTAAGACTGATCCTACCTTGAATAAAGTTTTGCCAAAAAGACCTTTCATTGCATATAGGAGGGGACCCAACCTGAGGGATATGTAATGCGTTCCAACATGTTGATGGACAAGACTAAGGAAAGTTGGCTGAATGCCACTAAAGTCAGATGTTTTCGATGCTTGAATTGTATCACATGTAGGAGCATGAATGCTGGTGCATATTTTACACATCCCCATAATGGACAGAAAATCATGATCAAACATCGATTGTCATTTACATCGGATTTCGTGATATATCTACTGATTTGCCCATGCTCCTTGGTGTATGTTGGCAAAACTATCCGTCCGTTCAGAGAACGATTTGCAAACCATCGGTCCACTATAAGATTGGCATTGGACTCCGATAAACCAGTTGCCCGTCATTTTTCCCAATGTAAACATCAACTTTCCTCCCTACGATGTATGGTTATCGATAGAATACCACCGTTACAAAGGGGAGGTGATAGAGCAAAGTTACTTCTACGTAAAGAAGCTATGTGGATATTTAAACTTGATACCATCTGGCCCAGAGGGTTGAATGAATCAATTCATTATAACATCTTTCTATAAGGGGTGCACTCTGAAAATCATCATGTGTAGTGCTATTGATTTCAAATAATTAGAGAGAGTGGAATGAACATCGATACTCAAATAATTAAAGAGAGTGGATTGAACATCGATATTTTGATAATATGGATATTTTTCAATATTTTAAATTTTTATATGTTTTATTATTTTTTGTATTTTCTATATTCTTCAGTGGCTCTTCGATAGTTGGTGCCCATGATAAACAATATTGATAAGTGCTGAGGTCTATGCATGTATGTATATGTATCTGTATTGCTATAGGATCTGGCTTGTTGCAGTTATGGTTTGAAAAAATATGGTGATCGACAGCTAGACATACCCTGTGTATACTCTGTTTTATTAGGTCTGCTTTATGTATCCACGAGAAGGTGGGATTGTTTAATGACACGGTGGGTTGCTAGGTTACATGATCTCTATATGGATCCACACACTGTGCTGGGTGATATGCTGCGTATGTTGTTGTGATTGCCAGTGGGTGTCACATGCTCGGAGTCGCGGGATGTGACGTCAGCGCTATGCGCAAACCACGTGGGCTATGTAGATGTCGCCCGCAGCTGTCAGCTGCCGGCTATGGCTAATTGGGCTGGTCTCGGAGAGACACAAGCTACGGTGTTATATGCCGTGGATAAGTAGACAATTAGTATGGTGATGCTGCTGGATGTTATGTGTTAAATGTGTCCATGTCTTGTTTTATGTATATGTTTGTGTATTGCTCTTGGGGGAGGGTTTAGGGGTATTTAAGGATGCTGTATGTAATTGATTATTACTCCTTGACAAAGGTCCTAAGAGGACCGAAACGTTGGATTAGCGTTGGTTGGAATAAAGCTGATTTTTTTCAAATCTTTACTTGAAGTCTGGTGAGTGCACCCCTAAAAAACTCCTTATCTATTGGTGGCTACTTGGATTTTCCGGAACCACGATTTGAAGTTGCACCCCAGCAGTTGTCTGCTTTAAGTGAGTGCGGAATTGACAAATAATATATATATATATATATATATATATTAAACCTTCTATCGGATGAGGTGTTGTCATGTGTGCAAACCACTTATCATACTAACATAAAATAAAGACACTGAGACGTGGATTTGGCAGATAACTTGATGGCGATTTATTGGAGCAATAATAATTATTATTTATTTAAGGATGTATGGTGGCAAAGAAAGGACGGCCAGAAATCAGCCAGATCTGCTATGCCCACACACAAACAACAAAAGGCATAGCAGGCGTAGATCGCCCAGAGTGCATACACATAACCATGTAACTCATATCATCAACAAAAGGTAACGCTCACCCCCATCTTGACTTCCCACCCGTTTAGGTGGTGATACTGCCCCCCGTTAGGTTGGTACAGCCAACTACCAGTCAACGAAGGGAGCGCCCTTAAATCATAATTGCACCCGGACTGGCGACCTGCCGTTCTTTCCCGCCACCCAAAACCAAACCCACAACATACCAAAATTTATAGGGGAGGGAGGGTGGGGAATCTGGAACAAAGAGGCTTTGGCCCACACTTTTATCCCACTATATAATGTTCCTGTTACAAACCCGCCCCTGCTTGCCATAGGCTAACTCCCACAAGTAATTTGCATACATGCCTGCCCCCATCCTAGAGGTTTAAAACACCTCTTTTCTTATGCAATCTTTCGGTTTCTCTAAACCTTCTATCGAATGAGGTGTTGTCATGTGTGCAAACCACTTATCATACTAACATAAAATAAAGACACTGAGACGTGGATTTGGCAGATAACTTGATGGCGATTTATTGGAGCAATAATAATTATTATTTATTTAAGGATGTATGGTGGCAAAGAAAGGACGGCCAGAAATCAGCCAGATCTGCTATGCCCACACACAAACAACAAAAGGCATAGCAGGCGTAGATCGCCCAGAGTGCATACACATAACCATGTAACTCATATCATCAACAAAAGGTAACGCTCACCCCCATCTTGACTTCCCACCCGTTTAGGTGGTGATACTGCCCCCCGTTAGGTTGGTACAGCCAACTACCAGTCAACGAAGGGAGCGCCCTTAAATCATAATTGCACCCGGACTGGCGACCTGCCGTTCTTTCCCGCCACAGCAAGGTTCAGCTTATAGAACCGCCGCACCGCCACCATACCAAGTACTACCCCAATAACGCCAACTCCTCAAAAAGATCCCCAATAAACAATGACACACCCTCCTCTGTTAAATGAACTCCATCAGGTCTATACATATAACTAAATCGAAATTGAATGTTATTATGGTAAATGAAACGGCCATAATTGGCCATCACAAATTTGGCAACTGCGAAATTAAGTTTCTTCCTAGCTTCGTCATTAGCAGGAAAACTCCTAACCCCACGCCAGACCTGTCGAGGTACAATGCAAGACCAAATTAATTTACACAAGGGCCAGGCCGATAGCACCCTCGCCAAATCGTTGACAATATCAACTCGTAATTCTACAGTGGACCTCTGCCCTAAGTCGTTGCCTCCTAAATAAGCCACCAAAATACGTGGCCTACCAAAAAGCCTTGCATACTCTAACAGTTTAGGACAAAAGGAATGCCATCTCATACCTCTGGAACCTATCCAACGGACCCTAGCTGAATATTCAAAAATTGGAGCTTGATCTGAACTCAAACCTAGCAGCCCAGAAAATATATGAGTGGCCTATAACCCAAATGTCCTGCGTGTCAAAGAGCAATCCTAAAGGTGGAGGAAAGCAGTAAATAAAAAATTAGTAATTGTCATAAAACAATAAAATTTTATGGTGTATTAGTGGGATCTGATAGAACATAAGTGAGTATCTGCCAAAAAGAAAAATTTTCTATTGGTCGCCGACTTTACTATTTGAAGTGGCTGAGACAAACAGAAGACACAAAGGGGAAGAATGGGTGGGGGGGAATTGGGAAAAAACAGGTGAACTCGGCAAGAGGTAAAATAAAAACCTGCTGAGGGATGGACTATGGCCTAATTAAATGATTGAGAATAGCCGAATTGAATCCGTCAGTTCAGGTAAAAATTGTAAAATCCCTCAAGACTCCCATTGCCAGCAATGGCGAGTAGCTAATCCCGAGTAGGACGGACAGGGGTAACAGACAAGACAGGACAGTACATGAGACAAGACAAAAACCAGGCAAGCATAAAATATAAACGTAACCGGAACAGACTGTGAAATGACTTTAAACAAAGGGCCTTCATGCCTAGGTCGAATGTAACCTTTATAACTATCCGATTTCCAATGTCCTAGGGCCTTAATTTCTGATGCCGAAAAACCCGCAGCTGCCGCCGAAGTTGCGGCTCCGATCAGAAACGAGTGTGTACCAAAATCTTGAGGCGGGAGGCCTAAAACTGATACACACCTCTTCAAAAACCAACCAAACTGGTATTTGGTAAGCGGAGTCCTGTCCATATGCATGAGTCATGAACCAGGAACATCCGGCCGCAATAACTCATACCGCATAGCTAGTGCCACGGGGCAGATCTGTTCATCCCTAGATGGACCCAACGAGATCCACCTACCCCTACCAGTCTGGTCGGTCTTCGACTGCCGAATCCTACAGAGAACAGACCTCTCACTGACCAGGATATCCGAGAGGAGCATGGCGGCATCAACCCATTTGGATGATGCCACCAGCTCCGATACCCTCAAGGTGCCGTGAAAAGCCTCCGAAAACACCACTTGAATCAGGACCGCCTCATACGCAGTAAGAGCCACTCCGAGAACCGCCCCTAATACTGCCGGAAGCAGATGAGCGTCCACAGGTCTCCTACGGTCAGCTACTGGCCGGGAGACCCGTGCCAAACCCTTTAAAGCCTTCACTATCAGAAAACTTTTAGTAAAGTCAGGTTGGCCCTTCAATTTACAATAAAATGCAATGCCCCCCAAAGAGCGCGCAACAGAAGCCCTGGATCTGCCAGCCAAACGGAGACTCCAAATAAAAGAAAGCATCGAACGATGCTGACTCTTACCTGCCTGTTTGCTGCTACGGGAATAATCTTCCCATTCATTCCATGCCTGCCAATATGCTCGCAACGTGGAGGGGGCTAAAGACTGTTCTGCTTAGCCCTCCATGCCGGCTCGATCACCTGCCAAACATAAGAGGGGCAAAGCACAACGTCAGCACCAGGGGCCACAGATCGGGACCTAGCCCACTGGAAACGTGATAACGCATCGTCTATCTCATTCTCCACCCCAGGAATGTGTCTTGCCTTAAACATGATGTTACAGCGCAAACATGTGAGCACAGCTGCGCTAGCAAGCGCAAAACCAGCAGGGAAGCCGCATGTTGCTGATTGTATCGCATGGACCATGCCCAGGTTGTCACACCTGATAATGATGCTGCGATTGCGTAACCATTCCCCCCAGATTTCCAAGGAAACCATTATGGGAAAGAGTTTGAGAAGGAGTAAGTCCTTAGTCAAACCCTTTCCCACCCATTCTTCCAGCCAACGGCCAACGCACCAGGAGCCATCAAGGTAACATCCGAACCCCGTGGTGCCTGCTGCGTCGGTGAACAGCTGCAGCTGCAAATTGTCAGCGGCTGGAGACATCCACAACCGAACGCCATTAAAATCCCGAAGAAACGAGACCCAGACAGAGAGGTCCTGCTTAATCTCTGAGGATAAACGTAGCAAATGTCTCGGTTAGTGACACCAGCCGTGGCCCTTTCCAATTTACGTGAAAAAGCTCTGCCCATTGGAATTACTTTACAGGCCCAGGAGGGATTGCGCCTGCCGCAGGGTAATTCTACTGGAAGCCGTGCATTCCGCTATGGCATTACTTGACAGGCTTATCGAGAGGAATGCGACAAGAACCCACCGAGGTACAGATCTCGATACCCAGGAATGACAAGGGGAAGGGCCCTCCGTTTTGTCCACAGCAACGGGAACTCCAAATGAAAAAACAGCGCTCGTAAAGAAAACAAAAGATAACTGCATCTGCCTGAACCGGAAGGGCCGACACACAGAAAGTCATCGAGATAGTGGGCTATTCCATGACTACCGCAAAAATTAAATAAATAAATTCCGCGCACCAGTGTAGGAAGGTGCTAAAATGCTCGAAAAACGCACAGGACACAGAACACCCCATAGGCAAGCATTTGTCTATGCAATATCCGTTGTCCAAGCTAAAAACTAGGGGTGAGCGGGTTCGGATTTCTGAAATCCGAACCCCCCCGAGCCCCCCCGATCCGAGTCCGATCCGAGTCAGGCTCGACTTTTCCCGCCTGACTCGGATCTGAAATCGAGGCAAAACGTCATCTTCCCGCCTTCCGAGTCTCGCGGGTTTTGGATCCTATATAAGGTACACACGTCGGCGCCATTTTCTCACTCGGCTGTGGACAGTGAAGAGGGAGGGTGGGAGTTAGGGCTGTGTAGTGTAGTGTAGTGTAGTGCTGCTGTTGTCCACTACTTCAAAGTCCATAGGGGCTGGCTGTGTTGTGCTGTGCTGCTGTTGTTAATAGGGGCTGTGTCCACTACTTCAAAGTCCATAGGGGCTGGCTGGACTGTGTTGTGCAGTCAGTTCTCCATAGGGGCTGTGTCCACTCCAAAGTCCTGTGCAGTGTCCCAGTCCTAAAGGAGTGCTGTAGTGTTGTCCAGGGGGTGCTCTGTCCATCAGGGGTGCTCCCCCCAAGTGCTAAAAAAATAATATATTTTCTGTGTTTGTGAATTGTGTGCGCAGTAGCCGCACGTGCATCAACAAAGTAGTGCCAAGCGTGCGCCTGTGTCATAAGTAAAGGGCCGGCTGGCTTGACCGTTAAGGGTGCTGTAACCCCCGAAAGTACACTCCAGTCCAAACCAAAAAAAAAATTATTTTCTGTGTTTGTGAATTGTGTGCGCAGTAGCCGCACGTGCATCAACAAAGTAGTGCCAAGCGTGCGCCTGTGTCATAAGTAAAGGGCCGGCTGGCTTGACCGTTAAGGGTGCTGTAACCCCCGAAAGTACACTCCAGTCCAAACCAAAAAAAAAATTATTTTCTGTGTTTGTGAATTGTGTGCGCAGTAGCCGCACGTGCATCAACAAAGTAGTGCCAAGCGTGCGCCTGTGTCATAAGTAAAGGGCCGGCTGGCTTGACCGTTAAGGGTGCTGTAACCCCCGAAAGTACACTCCAGTCCAAACCAAAAAAAATATTATTTTCTGTGTTTGTGAATTGTGTGCGCAGTAGTCGCACGTGCATCAACAAAGTAGTGCCAAGCGTGCGCCTGTGTCATAAGTAAAGGGCCGGCTGGCTTGACCGTTAAGGGTGCTGTAACCCCCGAAAGTACACTCCAGTCCAAACCAAAAAAAAAATTATTTTCTGTGTTTGTGAATTGTGTGCGCAGTAGCCGCACGTGCATCAACAAAGTAGTGCCAAGCGTGCGCCTGTGTCATAAGTAAAGGGCCGGCTGGCTTGACCGTTAAGGGTGCTGTAACCCCCGAAAGTACACTCCAGTCCAAACCAAAAAAAATATTATTTTCTGTGTTTGTGAATTGTGTGCGCAGTAGCCACACGTGCATCAACAAAGTAGTGCCAAGCGTGCGCCTGTGTCATAAGTAAAGGGCCGGCTGGCTTGACCGTTAAGGGTGCTGTAACCCCCGAAAGTACACTCCAGTCCAAACCAAAAAAAAAATTATTTTCTGTGTTTGTGAATTGTGTGCGCAGTAGCCACACGTGCATCAACAAAGTAGTGCCAAGCGTGCGCCTGTGTCATAAGTAAAGGGCCGGCTGGCTTGACCGTTAAGGGTGCTGTAACCCCCGAAAGTACACTCCAGTCCTAACCAAAAAAAAATTATTTTCTGTGTTTGTGAATTGTGTGCGCAGTAGCCGCACGTGCATCAACAAAGTAGTGCCAAGAGTGCGCCTGTGTCATAAGTAAAGGGCCGGCTGGCTTGACCGTTAAGGGTGCTGTAACCCCCGAAAGTACACTCCAGTCCAAACCAAAAAAAAAAATATTTTCTGTGTTTGTGAATTGTGTGCGCAGTAGCCACACGTGCATCAACAAAGTAGTGCCAAGCGTGCGCCTGTGTCATAAGTAAAGGGCCGGCTGGCTTGACCGTTAAGGGTGCTGTAACCCCCGAAAGTACACTCCAGTCCAAACCAAAAAAAAATTATTTTCTGTGTTTGTGAATTGTGTGCGCAGTAGCCGCACGTGCATCAACAAAGTAGTGCCAAGCGTGCGCCTGTGTCATAAGTAAAGGGCCGGCTGGCTTGACCGTTAAAGGGTGCTGTAACCCCCGAAAGTACACTCCAGTCCAAACCAAAAAAAAATTATTTTCTGTGTTTGTGAATTGTGTGCGCAGTAGCCGCACGTGCATCAACAAAGTAGTGCCAAGAGTGCGCCTGTGTCATAAGTAAAGGGCCGGCTGGCTTGACCGTTAAAGGGTGCTGTAACCCACAAAGTACACTCCAGTCCAAACCAAAAAAAAAATTATTTTCTGTGTTTAGCCGCACGTATATATCAAATCGATATAACATAAATGGAGGACCAAACTTTCTCCGATAAAAATAAAATAGAGAAAGATCAAGAACCACTTCCTCCTAGTGCTGAAGCTGCTGCCACTAGTCATGACATAGACGATAACATGCCATCAACGTCGTCTGCCAAGGCCGATGCCCAATGTCATAGTAGAGGGCACATACAATCCCAAATGGCAAAGTTCAGGAAAATGACCTTGAAAAAGACATTTAAATCAGCTGAAGAGAAACGTAAACTTGCCAATATGCCATTTACGACACGGAGTGGCAAGGAACGGCTAAGGTCGATCCCTAGTATGTTCATGACTAGTGGTTCAGCTTCACATGACGATGGAAGCCCTCCTCCCACTAAAAAAATCAAAAGAGTTAAGCTGGCAAAAGCACAGCGAAGAACTGTGCTTTCTAAGAAGATATCACAAATCCCCAAGGAGAGTCCAAGTGTGGTGGTGGTTGCGATGCCTGACCTTCCCAGCACTGGACGGGAAGAGGTGGCTCTTTCCACCATTTGCATGCCCCCTGCAAGTGCTGAAAGGAGCACCCACAGTCCACTTGCTGATATGCAAATTGAAGATGTCACTGTTGAAGTACAACAGGATGAGGATACTGGTGTAGCTGGCGCTGAGGAGGAAGTTGGCGAGGAGGATTCTGATGGTGATGTGGTTTGTTTAAATCAGGCTCCGGGGGAGACAGTTGTTGTCCGTGGGATGAAAAAGCCCATCACGGTCATGCCTGGGCAGAAGACCAAACATTCCACCTCTTTGGTCTGGCAATATTTCTATCCAAATCCGGACAACAACTGTCTTGCCATATGTACCATATGTAAAGGTGAAATAAGTAGGGGTAGGGACGTCAACCACCTAGGAACATCCTCCCTTATACGGCACCTGCAGCGCGTTCATAAAAAGTTACTGTCAAGTTCAGAAACTTTGGCTAAGACCGTAAGCAGTCCAGGGACACCTAAATCCCGTTGTCCTGTTGTATCCAAGCGCCTGCAAACCACACCGTCAACTCCCTCCTCGTCAATTTCCTCCTTAGTCAGGATCGGAAGTAGTCCTGCAGGCCATGTCACTGGCATGACTGACTCTCCTATCCGGGATTCCTCTGGAGGATCCTGCATTGCTACGCCTACTGCTGCCGCTGCTGCTGTTGCTGCTGCTGGGAGTCGTTCATCATCCCAGAGAGGAAGTAGGAACACCACTACTTTTACTAAACAATTGACCCTCCAACAGTCCTTAGCGAGGAGGATGAAGTACGACAGCAGTCATCCTGAAGCAAAACGTATAACTGAGGCCTTGACTGCTATGTTGGTGTTAGACGTGCGTCCGGTATCCGCCATTAGTGCAGTGGGATTTAGACAATTGATGGAGGTAGTGTGTCCCCGGTTCCAAATACCGTCTAGATTCCACTTCACTAGGCAGGCGATACCGAGACTGTACAGAAACGTCAGAAAAAGTGTCCTCAGTGTCCTGAAAAATGCCGTTGTACACAATGTCCACTTAACCACGGACATGTGGACAAGTGGAACAGGGCAGACTAAGGACTATATGACTGTGACAGCCCACTGGGTAGATGTATCACCTTACGCAGCAACAGCAGCAGCGTCACCAGTAGCAGCATCTCAGAAACGCCAGCTCGTTACAAGGCAGGCTACGCTGTGTATCACCGGTTTCAGTAAGAGGCACACCGCCGACAACCTCTTAGAGAAACTGAGGGAAATCATCGCCCAGTGGCTTACCCCACTTAGACTCTCCTGGGGATTTGTGATATCTGACAACGCCACCAATATTGTGCGGGCATTACATCTGGGCAAATTCCAGCACGTCCCATGTTTTGCTCACACAATAAACTTGGTGGTGCAGAATTTTCTGAAAAGCGACAGGGGCGTGCAGGAGACGCTTTGGGTGGCCCGAAAAATTTCTGGCCACTTTCGCCATTCAGCGACTGCGTGCCGAAGACTGGAGCGCCAGCAAACACTCTTGAACCTGCCCCGCCATCACCTGAAGCAAGAGGTTGTGACACGGTGGAACTCAACCCTCTATATGCTTCAGAGGATGGAGGAGCAGCAAAAGGCCATACAAGCCTATACATCCACCTATGACATAGGCAAAGGAGGGGGTATGCACCTGACTCAAGCGCAGTGGAGAATGATTTCCGTGTTGTGCAAGGTTCTCCAGCCCTTCGAACTTGCCACACGTGAAGTCAGTTCAGACACTGCCAGCTTGAGTCAGGTCATTCCCCTCATCAGGCTTTTGCAGAAGCAGCTGGAGAAAGTGAAGGAGGAGCTAAGACGGAGCGATTCCGCTCGGCATGTGGGACTTGTGGATGAAGCCCTTCATTCGCTTTGCCAGGATTCCAGGGTGGTCAATCTGTTGAAATCAGACCACTACATTTTGGCCACCGTGCTCGATCCTAGGTTTAAAGCCTATGTGGTGTCTCTCTTTCCGGCCGACACAAGCCTGCAGAGGTGCAAAGACCTGCTGGTGAACACACTGTCAGCTGAAGCGGAACGTGACACGTCAACAGCTCCTTCTTCATTTTCTCCTGCAACTGGGGCTGCCAGGAAAAAACTTAGGTATCCTAAGCAACCCGCTGGCGGTGATGCAGGACAGGCAGGACCAAGTTTGGACATCTGGTCCGGACTGAAGGACCTGGCAACAATTTCTGACATGTCTACTGTCACTGCATATGATACTGTCACCATTGACAGAATGGTGGAGGATTACATCGGTGACAGCATCCAAGTAGGCATGGCAGACAGTCCATACCTGTACTGGCAGGAAAAAGAGGCAATTTGGAGGCCCCTGTACAAACTGGCTCTATTTTACCTGAGTTGCCCCCCCTCCAGTGTGTACTCCGAAAGAGTGTTTAGTGCAGCCGGGAACCTTGTCAGCGAAAGGCGTAGGAGGTTGCTTCCACAGAATGTGGAGAAGATGATGTTCATCAAAATGAATTATCAGCTCTTCCAGGGAGACCAGCCTCCAGAAGGTACAGAGGGACCTGTGGTGGTGGATTCAAGTGGGGACGAGTTAATACTTTGTGAGGATGAGGATGTACACACTGAAGAGGGTGAGGAATCGGTGGATGAGGAGGATGAGGATGACATCTTGCCTCCATAGAGCCAGTTTGTGCAGGGACACATTAATTGCCAGCTTGTTTTGTGGGGGCCCAAACGAACCAATCATTTCAGCCACAGTTGTGTGGCAGACCCTGGCGCTGAAATGATTGGTTTGTTAAAGTGTGCATGTCCTGTTTATACAACATAAGGGTGGGTGGGAGGGCCCAAGGACAATTCCATCTTGCACCTCTTTTTTTTCTTTGCATTATGTACAGTTTGGGGCCTAGTTTTTCAAACTGCCATCCTGTCTGCCACTGCAGTTTCACGCCTAGATGGGTCACGTGTTTGTGCCGCCCACTCGTGTCGCTTAGCATAGTCATCCAGCTACCTCGGTGCAACGTTTTGGACATAAAAACACTATTGTGAGGTGTGAGGTGTTCAGAATAGACTGGAAATGAGTGGAAATTAAGGTTATTGAGGTTAATAATAGCATAGGAGCAGAAAAACCTACAAATTCTGTGATTTTAGCTGTTTTTATGCTTTTTTAAAAAAAAATACAGATCCAAAACACAAAACCCAGAACCCAAAACACGGAAGGGTGGTTTTGGCAAAACCAATCCAGATCCAAAACACGAAGAAAGATCCAGATCCAAAACCAAAACACAAAACACGAAAAGTGGCCGGTGCACACCCCTACTAAAAACCCATAAACTGGAATGACTCTGGGTGCAAAGGAAGTAGACGAAAAGCTGACTCAACATCTATCTTAGCCATCAGTGCGCCCGGACCATAACACCTAATGACGTCCAAAGCATCGTCAAAAGACTGGTACACCACCGAGGAAACCTCAACTGGTATGGCATAATTTACTGACGAGCCTGGCGGATAAGACAGATGTTGCATGAGCCCTTATTTTCCTGGAATTTTCTTGGGAACCACTCCCACCGGGGAATTCACAAGATCCCTAATGGGGGTTCTGCAAAAGGCCCAGCAATGCGCCTGCGCTAACCTCGCCAGCCACTTTTTCCCTAAGAATGTGAGGCAATTCAAAGGCAGACTTCAAATTTCTAGGCGGATATGTGTCGACATCCCTGCAAATAGGTAAACGAAAACCAAAACTGAAGCCTTTTAACGAAAATTCTGCGTCCTGCAGAACCGGGTACCAACTCAACCATTTTGCTATCGCTGTGACACGGACAGGGGATGGAACTTTACTTAACACTTGTGCCTTTTGCTGGCTGTGCAGGCTGCTGCTGGGCACCCCCCTTGAAACACTTGGCAACTGGGTGATTGCCACCACATCGCAAGCAGAGGTGACGAAAACGACATTTTAATGTGGAATTATTAAAGGCGAAGCATTTTCCCCAGACGCCTGCTGTTAGCCCTGACGAACTGAACTAGCTGCTTTGCATGCGTTGTACCCCTCATAGGCAGGACGCGAAGGCTGCGTGACCTCCAGCAATGTATATTTGTCGAAGTAGGAGCATAGCTGAGAATGGAGCTTCCCGGTGATAGCTGCTTGGGGCAGTGATTGCAATAATAAGCTGTGCACCCTGTAGAAATTCACTGTAGCACATGTATTCTGTCTATTTTGTAAGTTAAATGCTCAGAATACAGTATATAATACAATCTCCTCTATTGGCTGATAATAATGATTCAAAGGAGATAAAAGCTAGATCTTAGGTGCTATAGATAAATAAAGCAGAGTCAAAGCCATTACCCCTTACTGTCATATAACGCATCACTAAAGCATTCTATTCCCCCAATGATACCTCAATGCCCAGCATAATACTGACACTGTTTGCTGCAACTGTTTTCTACCATTAAGAGGGCATAATCAGCACTTAGACCATCTATAAAATACATCATACGAATGTACTGAATGATATAATTCTGGCATATACAGGACCAGCAAACACAGTAAGTAATTATATGTAGAAGTAGGGCCATCCTGTCTGAGCTGAATCTTTTTATTTCATGTGCCGGCTCCTTTACAGATCATATGAGCAAGTTGGGGAATCTGGGAGAGGGCAGAAAAAGAAACCATGCACTGTCCTGGACACAGATGCACAGACTGGTCCCCCTATGTACTGGATGGTGTATTATCCAGTATTAATAATTGATCCAATAGGTGATCCATATCAGTGCACCCCGTACAGTGCATGTTTTCCAGATCTAGTTGGTGCACAACAATATTCATTACTGGCTTTTTAACTTTTTCTACTGGCTGACACATTTAAAAGATCAACAGGGACTGTAGTGCTAGTTATTTCATTTGTGACACTGAGGGGATCCTAAAAAACATGCAACTTTAGTATTATATGCTATTTCTATTGTAGTCATCATGGTGTGGGCTGAGGGGGGGTTCAGGTAAGGCACTCATAAACCCCTCCTGCATTTGCCTATGGTGCTGGCCATTGCAGCCACAAAGATAATATTGACCAGGGGCATTAAGGACTAAAGGGAAGCACCCCTCCCCCGCACTGGCACACCTTCCACAAAGCTGCTGCAGCCTGAGGGGGGATAGAACTATCAATAGGGGAACCACACCTGCAGCTCCTAATAACATGGGGACACTGTGGAGCCAGGGACCAGGGTCTGGGGAGGCTCATTACTAGGCAGGACATAGCTACACCCACCCCCAGCAGAACAAGAAATCAGAAAAGACACTGATTGAGGACAGAAAGGAAAAGTAAAAGCAATGATATGAAGTAAATGAAAAGAGACTAAATACAATAAGGAAAAGGAGGAGAGAAGAAGAGAAGAAGGAGAAGCACTAAGAGAGTTTTATTAAGGAAAATGACAACTGACAAAATGCACTTCCCTGTCCTGGAGGAATCTGGAACAAAGAGGCTTTGGCCCACACTTTTATCCCACTATATAATGTTCCTGTTACAAACCCGCCCCTGCTTGCCATAGGCTAACTCCCACAAGTAATTTGCATACATGCCTGCCCCCATCCTAGAGGTTTAAAACACCTCTTTTCTTATGCAATCTTTCGGTTTCTCATACATACACATATTAGTGATGAGCGGTTCGGATTCTGAGGAATCCGAACCGCTCCGAACAGGTGGAATCCGAGTCCACCCGAACGCAAGTTCGGGTGTTCCCGCCTGACTCGGATTCCACCTCGAGGCCGAACGTCACCCGTCCGGCGTCGGATTCTCGCGAGAGCCGAGTGACGTTCGGCCTCTATAAAAAGGCGCGGCGCCCGGCAGTCGGCGCCATTTCTCGCGTGACGCTTAGTAAGGTAGTTAGCTAGTGCGCTGTCTGTTCTAGTGTTAGATAGATTAGAGTAGGCAGTGTTCTGTGACTTTACTGGGCATAAGCCCTTGTGTGTGCTCCGTGACTGGGCATAATAAGCCCACTGTGTATGTGTACTCTACTACTCACTGTATTATACAAGCTCCGTGACAACTGACAGGGCATAGCCCACTGAGTGTATTATACAAGCTCCGTGACTGGGCTTAGCCCACTGAGTGTATACAAGCTCCGTGACAGGGCATAGCCCACTGAGTGTTTTGTACAAGCTCCGTGACAGGGCATAAGCCCACTGTGTCTATTATACAAGCTCTGTGACAGGGCATAAGCCCACTGTGTCTGTTATACAAGCTCCGTGACAGGGCATAGCCCACTGAGACTATTATACAAGCTCCGTGACAGGGCATAAGCCCACTTAGTATTATACAAGCTTCGTGACAGGGCATAGCCCACTGAGTGTATTATGCAAGCTCCGTGACAGGGCATAGCCCACTGTGTCTATTATACAAGCTCCGTGACAGGGCATAAGCCCACTGAGTATTATACAAGCTCCGTGACAGGGCATAGCCCACTGAGTGTATTATACAAGCTCCGTGACAGGGCATAGCCCACTGTGTCTATTATACAAGCTCCGTGACAGGGCATAAGCCCACTGAGTATTATACAAGCTCCGTGACAGGGCATAGCCTACTGTGTCTATTATACAAGCTCCGTGACAGGGCACAGCCCACTGTGTCTATTATACAAGCTCCGTGACAGGGCATAGCCCACTGTGTCTATTATACAAGCTCCGTGACAGGGCATAGCCCACTGAGTGTATTATACAAGCTCCGTGACAGGGCATAGCCCACTGTGTCTATTATACAAGCTCCGTGACAGGGCATAGCCCACTGAGTGTATTATACAAGCTCCGTGACAGGGCATAAGCCCACTGAGTATTATACAAGCTCCGTGACAGGGCATAAGCCCACTGTGTCTATTATACAAGCTCTGTGACAGGGCATAAGCCCACTGTGTCTATTATACAAGCTCCGTGACAGGGCACAGCCCACTGTGTCTATTATACAAGCTCCGTGACAGGGCATAGCCCACTGTGTCTATTATACAAGCTCCGTGACAGGGCATAGCCCACTGAGTGTATTATACAAGCTCCGTGACAGGGCATAAGCCCACTGAGTATTATACAAGCTCCGTGACAGGGCATAGCCCACTGAGTGTATTATACAAGCTACGTGACAGGGCATAGCCCACTGAGTATTATACAAGCTCCGTGACAGGGCATAAGCCCACTGAGTATTATACAAGCTCCGTGACAGGGCATAGCCTACTGTGTCTATTATACAAGCTCCGTGACAGGGCATAGCCCACTGAGTCTATTATACAAGCTCCGTGACAGGGCATAAGCCCACTGAGTATTATACAAGCTCCGTGACAGGGCATAAGCCCACTGAGTATTATACAAGCTCCATGACAGGGCATAAGCCCACTGAGTATTATACAAGCTTCGTGACAGGGCATAGCCCACTGAGTGTATTATACAAGCTCTGTGACAGGGCATAGCCCACTGTGTCTATTATACAAGCTCCGTGACAGGGCATAAGCCCACTGAGTATTATACAAGCTCCGTGACAGGGCATGGCCCACTGAGTGTATTATACAAGCTCCGTGACAGGGCATAGCCCACTGAGTGTATTATACAAGCTCCATGACAGGGCATAGCCCACTGAGTATTATACAAGCTCCGTGACAGGGCATAAGCCCACTGTGTCTATTATACAAGCTCTGTGACAGGGCATAAGCCCACTGTGTCTATTATACAAGCTCCGTGACAGGGCATAGCCCACTGAGGCTATTATACAAGCTCCGTGACAGGGCATAGCCCACTGTGTCTATTATACAAGCTCCGTGACAGGGCATAGCCCACTGAGTGTATTATACAAGCTCCGTGACAGGGCATAAGCCCACTGAGTATTATACAAGCTCCGTGACAGGGCATAAGCCCACTGAGTATTATACAAGCTCCGTGACAGGGCATAGCCCACTGAGTGTATTATACAAGCTCCGTGACAGGGCATAAGCCCACTGAGTATTATACAAGCTCCGTGACAGGGCATAGCCTACTGTGTCTATTATACAAGCTCCGTGACAGGGCATAGCCCACTGAGTCTATTATACAAGCTCCGTGACAGGGCATAAGCCCACTGAGTATTATACAAGCTCCGTGACAGGGCATAAGCCCACTGAGTATTATACAAGCTCCGTGACAGGGCATTGCCCACTGAGTATTATACAAGCTCGTGACAGGGCATAGCCCACTGAGTGTATTATACAAGCTCCGTGACAGGGCATAGCCCACTGTGTCTATTATACAAGCTCCGTGACAGGGCACAGCCCACTGTGTCTATTATACAAGCTCCGTGACAGGGCATAGCCCACTGTGTCTATTATACAAGCTCCGTGACAGGGCATAGCCCACTGAGTGTATTATACAAGCTCCGTGACAGGGCATAGCCTACTGTGTCTATTATACAAGCTCCGTGACAGGGCATAGCCCACTGAGTGTATTATACAAGCTCCGTGACAGGGCATAAGCCCACTGAGTATTATACAAGCTCCGTGACAGGGCATAAGCCCACTGTGTCTATTATACAAGCTCTGTGACAGGGCATAAGCCCACTGTGTCTATTATACAAGCTCCGTGACAGGGCATAGCCCACTGAGTCTATTATACAAGCTCCGTGACAGGGCATAGCCCACTGTGTCTATTATACAAGCTCCGTGACAGGGCATAGCCCACTGAGTGTATTATACAAGCTCCGTGACAGGGCATAAGCCCACTGAGTATTATACAAGCTCCGTGACAGGGCATAAGCCCACTGAGTATTATACAAGCTCCGTGACAGGGCATAGCCCACTGAGTGTATTATACAAGCTACGTGACAGGGCATAAGCCCACTGAGTATTATACAAGCTCCGTGACAGGGCATAAGCCCACTGAGTATTATACAAGCTCCGTGACAGGGCATAGCCTACTGTGTCTATTATACAAGCTCCGTGACAGGGCATAGCCCACTGAGTCTATTATACAAGCTCCGTGACAGGGCATAAGCCCACTGAGTATTATACAAGCTCCGTGACAGGGCATAAGCCCACTGAGTGTATTATACAAGCTCCGTGACAGGGCATAGCCCACTGAGTATTATACAAGCTCCGTGACAGGGCATAAGCCCACTGAGTATTATACAAGCTCCGTGACAGGGCATAGCCCACTGAGTGTATTATACAAGCTCCGTGACAGGGCATAAGCCCACTGAGTATTATACAAGCTCCGTGACAGGGCATAGCCTACTGTGTCTATTATACAAGCTCCGTGACAGGGCATAGCCCACTGAGTCTATTATACAAGCTCCGTGACAGGGCATAAGCCCACTGAGTATTATACAAGCTCCGTGACAGGGCATAAGCCCACTGAGTATTATACAAGCTCCGTGACAGGGCATAAGCCCACTGAGTATTATACAAGCTTCGTGACAGGGCATAGCCCACTGAGTGTATTATACAAGCTCCGTGACAGGGCATAGCCCACTGTGTCTATTATACAAGCTCCGTGACATGGCATAAGCCCACTGAGTATTATACAAGCTCCGTGACAGGGCATAGCCCACTGAGTGTATTATACAAGCTCCATGACAGGGCATAGCCCACTGAGTATTATACAAGCTCCGTGACAGGGCATAGCCCACTGTGTCTATTATACAAGCTCCGTGAAAGGGCATTGCCCACTGTGTGTATACAAGCTCTGTGACTCCAGGTTCATAGTGATAAAGTAATATGGATCACGAGAATGAACTGAGAGGAGAGCAGAAACAACATGTAAATGCTAGCATTGCAGCGGCTGGAAGTCCATCACTTTTATCTAAAGCTGATGCTCAAGGGCGTAGAGGCTTTAAAACCTTAGGGAACCTGAAATCAAAAAATGTTGATTTTACAGGGGTAAAGACAAAAAAAAAACCTCTAAAGACTACTACTATTGCAGAGAAACAGAAAATTGGCAACATACCATTCACCACACGCAGCGGCAAGGAAAGACTCAGGCTTTGCCCTTTATTTCTGAGTGGTGGTTCTGCAGCTGTCAGTGAGGCATCTTGTGCCTCTCGTGATGATAAAAGACCTTTTCAATCAGACTATAGAAGTGTGAAAAAATTTAAAACCAATAAGGCAGTCGAACAAACTGTGTTTTTTGAAAAAACAAATGTCAGAAATCCCTGAGGAGAGTCTAAGTGGGTCCACAAGTGGCATTTCTATGTGTAAGCCTGACCTTTCAGAGAAGCCGCCCTCCACAGTTTCTTTTCCATCTGTAGTTGTGGGGATGAGCAGTATTGCCGAGGACATAGAAATTGAGGATGCCACCGTGGAATTGCAAGAGGATGAGAGGAATATATGTGCAGCTGACGCTGGCACTAATGAGGATGTTGAGGATGAGGATATTATTTGTATAAGTCAGGCATCAGTGGAAGCAGCTCTTGGCCAAGATAAGAGGGCCATTGCCATGCCTGGGCATAGAACCAACAAATCCACATCTTTTGTGTGGAATTACTTTTACCCAAACCCTGACAACGTTTGTCAAGCCATTTGTAGCCTCTGTGAGACCACAGTTAGTAGAGGTAGGGACGTTAAACATCTAGGAACCTCTACGCTATTACGTCATCTGCAGCGAGCTCATGACAGGTGTTTGATAACAGAAACTACTGCAAAAAACATAACAAGAAGCAGTCCAGCATTAGCTAGATGCCTTCTCTCTACTAAATCCCAGCACCTGCAATCTCCGCCGACAACACCTTCCTCCTCAATATCCTCAGGAATGATCAGTGGTAGTACAACATCCAATTTGTTAGTGCTAAGTCACGGTGACTCCTCCAATTTCCAGGACACCTCAGAAGAAACTGAATCTTTGAGCGCTAGGCCTGCTGCTGCTGCTGCTGGTGGATCTTCATCCCAGAAGTGGACCAAGAAGACTACTAGTAGTATACCAAAAAAACAATTGACTGTTAAAGAATCTCTTGCAAGGGGAAGCAAGTATGACAGCTCTCACCCTGTCGCACAGCGGATCACTGACGCCATGACAGCTATGCTAATATTAGATCTGCGTCCAATATCCTCAATTAATGCAGTGGGATTTACACAGCAAGTTGAGGTCATGTGTCCCCAGTACCAAATTCCATCTCGGTTTCATTTTACCCGAAAAGCCATTCCTCGGCTGTACCAGGACGTTAAACAGAACCTAATTATTGGTCTGCAAAATGCTATTGTACCCACTGTCCACTTAACCACAGATATGTGGACAAGCGGTAGTGGACAAACTAAAGATTACATGACTGTGACGGCCCACTGGGTGGGTGAATCGCCTTCAGCAGCAGCAGTATCTAACAAACAACACCAGCTCATTCAGAGGCAGGCAACTCTGTGCATCACCGGATTCAATAAGAGGCATACCGCTGACAACCTCTTAGAAAAACTAAGAGATGTCATAGAAACATGGCTTACCCCACTTGGACTCTCCTCAGGATTTGTGATTTCTGACAATGCTACAAATATAGTGAAAGCATTACAGCTGGGTGAATTCCAACACATCCCCTGTTTTGCTCACACAATAAACTTAGTGGTCCAGGGTTTTTTAAAAAACGACAGGGGCGTGCAGGAGATGCTGTCTGTGGCCCGAAAAATTTCGGGACATTTTCGGCATTCAGCAACAGCGTGCAGGAGATTGCAGCACCTGCAAGAGCAGTTTAATTTGCCCTGCCATCAACTGAAGCAAGAAGTGGTAACGAGGTGGAACTCAACCCTGTATATGCTTCAGCGGATGGAGGAGCAGCAAAAAGCCATCCATAGCTATACGACAAGCCATGACATTGGGAGAGGAGGGGGAATGTACCTTACCCCAGCACAGTGGAGAGTACTTTCTGTCTTGTGCAAGGTGCTCAAACCATTTGAAGTTGCCACTTGTGAAGTGAGTGCTGACACTGCTAGCTTGAGTAAGGTGATTCCCCTGATTTCGCTTTTGGAAAAGCAGCTGGAGAAATTGAAGGATGATATTAAACAAAGTGATTCCGCAAAGTATGCTGGACTGATAGATCAAGTCCTTTGTTCGCTTCGCCAGGATCCACGGGTGGCCAAGATCTTGAAATCTGATCATTATATTTTAGCAACCATTCTTGATCCTAGGTTCAAGTCATATGCTGTGTCTTTCTTTACAACTGACCCAGATCTTAAAAAAACCAAAGCGTTCCTGGTGAGCAAGTTGGCAGCTGAAGTGACACATGGCACTACGATGACGTCTCCTCCTTCGGTTTCTCCAGCAGCAGCCAGAAAAAAATGCACCTTTTCCAAAAGACCCAGTGGTGATGCAGATAAGTCAAGTCAACATTTTGACATCTGGTCGGGTCTAAAAGATTTGCCCAACACCAGTGACACCTCTACCGCAACTCCATCTAATACGATTACCATCCAAAGAATGGTGGAGGATTATTTTCAGGACACCGTACACGTAGACATGTCACAGAGTCCCTTCAAATATTGGAAGAAAAAAAAGGCAATTTGGAGACCCTTGTATAAACTGGCTTTGCATTATTTAAGCTGCCCACCCTCCAGTGTGTACTCGGAGAGAGTTTTCAGTACAGCCGGGAACCTTGTGAGTGAACGACGAAGGAGGCTACTTCCACAAAATGTAGAAAAAATGATGTTCATTAAAATGAACTAGAAATTTCACGAGGAAAACCTTTCCCACCAATCACGTCACAGTACAGATACTTCTGTAATGGTAGATTCCAGCGGGGATGAACTGATATTGTGTGAGGAATCGGATGATGTACACACTGATGAGGGTGAGGATGGCAATGATGGTGACATCATGCCACTGTAGACCTGTTGCCTTTAGTAGATTGGAAGATTTTTTTGTGGGGGCCCATACAAACCAAGCACTTCAGCCACAAAGTGGCAGTACCTGTCGCTGAAATGCTTTGTTTGTTAAAGTGTGCATGTCCTTTTTAAGATCCAACATAAAGGGTGGGTGGGAGGGCCCAAGGACAATTCCATCTAGCACTACCTTTCATTTCTGCCACTGCTGTGTGGCATAGTTTCATAGATGTGCTTTAAACTGTGGTGTCTGTGCCACTGCGCCGCTGCTCTGACGCTTGGTCACCAGTCAGCTCACTGCAACCTTTGGCCAATAATGGTGAAAACAATCATTTAAGCTGTGAGGTGGTCTAAATTGACTGTAAATGACTGGAAATTAATGTTATTGAGGTAAATAACACTCTAGGAAGAAAAAAAAGCCCAATTTATGTAAGTTTAGCTTTTTTTGCCAATTTTGGCAAAAAATCCAAATCCAAATCCAAATCCAAAGCCAGTCACCGCAGTTTGGCAAATCCAAATCCAAATCCAAAGCCGGACGACGAATTAGAACCAAATCCAAATCAGGCAAAAATGGTCCGGCGCACATCCCTAACACATATATATGTATACATACAGCAGCACACACACCCGTCACATAGAGCAGCATCACACACACCCTGTCACACACAGCAGCAGCACACACACCCTGTCACACACAGCAGCAGCACACACACCCTGTCACACAGCAGCAGCACACACACCCTGTCACACACAGCAGCAGCACACACCCTGTCACGCACAGCAGCAGCACACACACCCTGTCACACACAGCATGCAGCACAAACCCTGTCACACACAGCACACACCCTGTCACACACCTCTCTGTAAAAATGACTTACTTCCTGCATCCAAGGAGTTAATCATCACGAGTCAGCTTGCCGGGCTGAACGGGACTGCCGGGCAGTGACAGTGTAGAGGTGAGGAATGCAGGCTGCCTGTGTTACTGAATCAGTCACATCACAGGAACACATACTCTACTTTTTGAATTTGCCACGTTTAGCTTCCCCAGCAGTGAATTCTCTGGCACCACACGCATGGACCCGATTACACTTATTATAAAGAGCGGTGCCAGGATTTTTAATCTGTCAGTGTTCCCCCTCAAGCCCCAAAACACCCCTGTACCTTTTGTTGGCACTTAGCTGCTGTCATCCCTTTACACCTTTCCGGCTATATATGCTGCCTGTCACTCTGCCATTTTAGACCACCCCTTTTGGAAGGTGATGCTCTGGTTCAGAAAATCATTAAGTGCCTATGACATCCGAGGTGAAGTGCACCTTCCTCGAGGCTACTCCACTGCATCCCCGGAGGTGGCACAGTTCTCAATCAGAGTGTCCACCTCTACTCTGCTGTGGACCTCCTTCTAGGTGCCGGACTGCTGGGTAATTCTCCTTCTCCCACACTCCCTCTGGGAGCACTGTAAGGCAGTGCCCGTGCAGCTCCAATCGTGAGGGGGTTGCATGCAAAGGTGCAGAGACGGAGACAAGGATGTCTCCGTCTCTGTAAAAAAAAATTTGGTGCGTCAGGGGGGGTTTCTAGGTACTCAGAAACCCCCCCTGCGTGCGCTACTGTAGGATGCCGACATATCATCCCTGGTGCAGCGAGTCCAGCGTGGCTGCGATGTCCCGACAGTCATGTGACAGTGACTTCCGGGTCAGAGATCCGATCCTCAGGCGTTTGGCTGAGTATTTGTTCCCTATCTTTAACCCTAATCCCTAACACTAATCCTCCCTCTAGTGCCTAACTCACCTCTCCACACAGCTTAACCATACACTGTAACTACCATTGCAACCAAACCCTAACCCTCCCTCTGCAGTCTAACCTTAACCCTCATACCTGCAACCTATACCTAACCATGCCACCCACAGCCTAACCATGCATGCCTACTCTCCCGATTCGGCCTCTCCTGCCCCCTCGGAAATGCAGGCAAGCCTCCTGGCAGCTCTCCCCCCGCAGTTATAAGAAAATCCCCCGCAGCAGGTGGGGGAGCAGTGACGCAATTCTCGCCGAATAGTGCCATTTTGGCCCCGCCCCCTGCCGGTAATCTCACGCCCCCTTGATTTGCCCATCTGACTGCCACCTCCCAGAAGGGGCAGCCAGAATGTCGGCAACCCTGAGCCTAACCCTAACCCTTCCACCCGCAGCCTAACCCTAACCCTCCCACCCACAGCCTATCCCTAACCCTTCCACCTGCAGTCTATCCCTAACCCTCCCACCTGCAGCCTAACCCTCCCACCCGCAGTCTATACCTAACCCTTCCACCCGCAGCCTAACCCTAACCATCCCACCCGTAGTCTATCCCTAACCCTCCCACCTGCAGCCTAACCCTCCCACCCGCAGCCTATCCCTAACCCTTCCAACCACAGCCTAACCCTAAACCTCCCACCCGCAGCGTAACCCTAACCCTCCCACCTGCAGCCTATCCTGAGAAAGTTGACACATTGCCTGTTAAAATTGTAAAAATATTGACATAATAACTGTTGACATTGTGGTGTCGACATTATAAATATCCACATTGTCAACCTTTTGACTATATCCCATTTGCAGTACATTTCACAGTACAGTAGCTATGTTAAAATGTAAAGTAGGATCTCCACACATTATAGACAGGTAAATCATGATAACCAACTGTCCCATCATAGGTGACGCAGTCCTGAAATGAGGGAACTGTACCACCATTCCAACAGGCAGAACCTATGTTCCGATTGATTGCACTTCCTGGAGGTAGCAGGTGTCACGTGCACACCTGCCACTACTGCGTGTTACCGTGTAGGACTGGGGTCAGGGAACTTTTTTACCTTTTACTCCAAAATATATTTAGATACGCCGACGTTACCCCCTTGATTTGAAAGGAAGAAAATCATATAGTAGTGCCCCCATATAATGCCCCTGTAGTAGTGCCCCCATAGTTATGCCCCTGTAGTAGTGCCCCCATATAGTGCCCCTGTAGTAGTGCCCCCATATAATGCCCCTGTAGTAGTGCCCCCATATAGTGCCCCTGTAGTGCCGCTTGTACAAAAAAAAAACTTACCTTAATCCCCGCTCCTGCATCCTCCGCCATCCTGTCCGCATGGCTGCTCCTCGGAACTATGGGAGAGACGTCATGATGTCTCTTCCATAGTGCGCATGGAGAGAGACGGAAGCTGGAGTTCAGAAGAGAACTCCAGCCTCCGGCTAACGCGGCGCTGCAGGGAAGGAGCCGGGTACCCGCTGGTAATAACATCTTAGCGGGCTTCCAGCTTAGAGACTCCCTAGGCACAGCCGGGCATGCATATGAATCATTCTATATTATAGAATGATTCATATGCATGCCCGGATGTCCGTCGATTACCCCAGGAATTTCATTTTTACCCCATGTGGGGTAATTTACCCCTGTTCCCTGACCACTGGTATAGGAGCAGGGAGGGGGTTGCACTGAGACAATGTTGGGAGCTGTGCTTGAGGATAGTGTACTAATGTGATTAGATTTAAGTCCAAATACATTTGTGGACATGTACTGACAAGTCAAAACTTAAAAATTTATTTTTTTTCCCATGGCAACATTCATTGTGCTGCCTAAATCATCACCGCCGAGTAGCCCTAATTTTAACTATATCTCACAGTATAAAAGAAAGCAATGCCTTTTCAACTCGAGACACACTACACACGATTTCAACATCTATAAAGCACACCATACGGCGATGCGGTGTCCGTGACCAATGAAAAAAACATACACATTGGCTTCCATAGGAATAAAACACACTACATTGTCCTCCACAGGAATAAAACACTACTTTGGCCTCCACAGGAATTATATTCACTACATTGTCCTCCACAGGAATAAAACACACTACTTTGGCCTCCACAGGAATTATATTCACTACATTGTCCTCCACAGATATTATATTCACTACATTGTCCTCCACAGGAATTATATTCACTACATTGTCCTCCACAGATATTATATTCACTACATTGGCCTCCACAGGAATAAAACACACTACTTTGGCCTCCACAGGAATTATATTCACTACATTGTCCTCCACAGGAATTATATTCACTACATTGTCCTCCACAGATATTATGGCCCTCATTCAGAGCCACTCGCTAGCGGCAGTACGCTCGTTCCGAGCGATGTTCGCACATCTGCGCATGCGTACGGTTTTTAGTACGCATGCGCGAACCAGTCAGTGCGGCCGAAAATCATTTGTACGCAATATAGCGAGTGCCTGCTATTTTGAGTGACAGAATGAGGCGTATGTGGGTGGTAACAGGGGAAGGTGCTTGAAAACGGGGAGTGGAAATCAGAACGCAGGCGTGCTTAAAGGTCAAAACGGGCGTTTTATGGGTGTGCATATTTAAAACAGCAGCGTCATTGACCACGTCACTGGGGTTTTTTTAAGCCAGAACTGTTCGCAAAATTGTGGTAGCAAAAACCAACCACAAGAATAGCGAGCAGTTCATACGCTGGTCGATGTACTCGATTAATCTAATAAATAGCGGACATGACGTATGGTGCGAGCGGCCAGGGGGCGTTTTTAACAAATAAACGAGCGTATGTTTTGCTCGCTCGTTCAGACTTAGAGGTGTGAACAGACTGCAATTTGCGAACGGATCATTTGAATAGCCACCCCTTGTTTTTGAACGAACGACCGCAAATAGCGAACGGCTCTGAATCAGGCCCTATATTCACTACATTGGCCTCCACAGGAATAAAACACACTACATTGTCCTCCACAGGAATTATATTCACTACATTGTCCTCCACAGGAATTAAACACACTACATTGTCCTCCACAGGAATAAAACACTACTTTGGCCTCCACAGGAATTATATTCACTACATTGTCCTCCACAGGAATTATATTCACTACATTGTCCTCCACAGATATTATATTCACTACATTGGCCTCCACAGGAATAAAACACACTACTTTGGCCTCCACAGGAATTATATTCACTACATTGTCCTCCACAGGAATTATATTCACTACATTGTCCTCCACAGATATTATATTCACTACATTGGCCTCCACAGGAATAAAACACACTACATTGTCCTCCACAGGAATTATATTCACTACATTGTCCTCCACAGGAATTATATTCACTACATTGTCCTCCACAGATATTATATTCACTACATTGGCCTCCACAGGAATAAAACACACTACATTGGCCTCCACAGATATTATATTCATTATATTGGCCTCCACAAATTTTATATTTACCACATTGGCCTCCACAGGAATTATATTCACTACATTGTCCTCCACAGCTATTATATTCACTACATTGGCCTCCACAGGAATAACACACACTACATTGGTCTCCACAGGAATTATATTCACTACATTGTCCCCCACAGAAATTATATTCACTACATTGGCCTCCACAGGAATAAAACACACTACATTGGCTTCCACAGGAATTATGGGCCTGATTCAGACCCAGTCGCAAGCGCTGAGCGCTCGCAACCGGGTCGATGGTGGCCCAGAGCACATGCGCACGACGGAACCGGCTTCGTTGTGCGCATGCGCGAGACTCGGATAGCGACGGGTCTCACCAGAGGGGGCGTGCTGTCGCTGTTGAGTGACAGCACGCCCCCTTTGGTGGGTGGGCCGGGGGGGTGGCTGCCCAGACGGAGATGTTCCCATGAAAACGCCTACCGTCTGGGGGCGGCCCCACTGGCATCACAAGTGATATCAGTGGGAGAGCTTTCGGCTCTGTTTGAGCCGAAAGCTCTCCTGGGCTTGCGGCCGTGAGACTCTAACACAAGGGTCTCGTCGCAAGCCCGATGGTCGCGATGGTCTTGACCATCGCGACCATCATCCTGGCGAGCGCTCTGTCAGAGTGTCCGGTTCTGAATCAGGGCCTATATTCACTACATTGGCCTCCACAGGAATTATATTCACTACATTGGCCTCCACAGGAATAAAGTACACTACATTGGCTTCCATAGGAATAAAACACACTACATTGGCCTCCACAGGAATTATATTCACTACATTGGCCTCCACAGGAATAAAATACACTACATTGGCTTCCTTAGGAATAAAACACACTACATTGCCTCCACAGGAATAAAATACACTACATTGGCCCCCTCAGGAACAAAACACAAACAGTTTGCGTCACAGTGGTTGAAAAACGCTGCTGTACAGTATGAACAACCTGCCACCCTTGGAAATCTGTCAGGTCAAGTCAGTACAAAAACCCCCAATAAATCTGAAGAGCTCCAACTGACCTGATTCCCAAAATAAATTGAGCATTATTAATGTTCTTTTACTACACTTAACAACCGAGATGTGCTCTAAGATGACAGTGGGTCCACAAATAGAGTATAACATTGAGTGACACACATATATTTAATTATTACTACATAAATACAATATAATTAATATCTTATATGTAAGACTCTAAGGAACTGTTCTCGTGGTTGGCACCTTACTGGCATTTACTTATTTGTACACTGCATTATTGAGAGGGAATTTGACTTTTAATGTAATTGCAATACTTTGACGTAATGTCTTCTAGCTGGGGATTTACGCCTCCAGCAGGAATGGTACCCATCTAAATTCATTAATTTATTACTAACATTTCACTGCGGCTGCCACTCTAAGCCAACTGTACTTTGTGCTACACGTTTCCGTAAATGCCGTAACAAGTGTGTATTATTTCATCTCCAATCTTAAAGGATAACACCACTCAAAACTACATTTTGTTATAGGTGATATAAAATAAAGACTACCTGCGCTACTATGATCCTTCTATCCAGAGGGTCCCACAATACCTGTAACTAGAGATGTGCGGTTCGGTTGTCCAGAAATCCGAATCCACCTGAATTTCGTGAATCCGAGTGGCGGTTCTAATCTCCTGAGGAGATCCGGACAGATCCGAGTCAGGGTTCTGATCTTCCCGCAGTTTGGAATTCTGAATTTGAAACTGAATTTCGGGTTTTAGATTGCAAAATTACATGATTTTAGCTGTTTTTATAAACTTTTTATCATTTGATAAAAAAAAAAACTAGATCCAAAACCAAAACACAAAGATGAATCCAGATTCAAAACCAAAACAAGGGGGCTAGTGCACATCTCTATGTGTAACGGTGCAAATAGTACATCCTTTTACCAGCTTGGGGCTTTCTGTTTTTTTTTTTTTTTTTTTAAAGTGGTTGCTATGGGCAACTTTTACGCTTGTGCTCTGTAGAAGGTTTGATATTGTATATCCTCCCCATAATTCTTTTAATCATTATTATTATTCAGTACTTTATAAAATGACAACATGTAGCATTGTAAAATAGGAACACATACAGTCCATACTAAAACAAAGTAAAACAAAAGGATGAAGACGGTACTGTGCCAGATCTAACAATTAAAAAGGAAAACGGAACAGGGAAACAGCTTGGCTTTTTCTCAACATCACAGACAAAGGGATAATGAAATGTTCCTCGAACTGCACCATTAATTTGCACATCATAGCTGGGGAGGCACTGGCTAGTATCAGCCAGATTTAGACATACATAAATGAACCCGAGGACTCATGTGGGCCTTATATAAAATAAATGTGCAGCAGTATATAGTGCTGGAAATTGGGTGTGTTTTGATCAGGGATGTGTGGAAAAGGGAGACAGGGGAGGCAGTGCCTCAGCTGCCATAAACATTTTACTCCAGATTTGAACTCTAAAAATGATTCGAATATTACAAAGAAGATATTTATAACATTTTCTTTACATTTTTCTTATAATTTTTTATAGTAAAAACTGTGGAGTATACCTAAGTATGACAGGAGAGGCTCTGCCTCACCTGATCGCACATCTCTGCCTCACCAGACCACACATCACTGCTGTCTACCATAAATTGGACGAGATTTGTAGCCTAGATCATTTGACAGTGGCAGGTGGGGAGTTGGCTGGGGCGATACACCTGTCAAACCGTAAGGCAGATGTCGTAAGGCGAGCTCAGGGAGGACAGAAACCTCCAGAGAAGCAGAAGGTCGAAAGTTCTACGGTTGCTCTGATTATGGGCCTCATTTATCAACATGTTTTACCATTCACAATGAGTGATAAAACTTGTTGCGTATGGTAACGGTGCTCCAGCCAATCAGCTCCTAACTGTCATCTGGTTGAAAAATGACAGTTGGGAGCTGATTGGCTGCAGCACCATTTATCATACACAACAAGTTTTATCACTCGTTGCGTATGATAAAACTCATTGATAAATGAGGCTCTATGGGGCCTATTCATTAAAACTAAAAATTCTCTGGAGATAATTAGCTTTAGAACTCTCATGGAGTTCTAGCTAATTATTGGTGGAATTCATCATTCCACCTCTCCATAAGTATCTATTCCGAAAAGCTGTCATTTTTGTGATGACAGCTTTTCGGGAAATAGATACTTTTCCCTGCCTACACTACCTTATCGCATCTGGAAACAGTGCTGCGCATGTGCTGTTACATCTGTAAAACCAGCGCATGCGCAGCACTGCATAGAGATGCGTTAAGTTTCGTACCCCCCCCGATCCCCCCCACCCCCCTCCTCCCTCCGCTCACCTTCCCCCCCCCCGACTTACCTGTCCGCGCAGCAGCCTTCGGCTCTGTCCTGCTGGTCTGTCATGTGGTTTCCCAGCAGACCACATGACAGATTAGAAAAAAAAAAACAACGTATTTTTTTTGTCTAAACTTTCTTGTGCTCTGCTGGGGAGCACACATGTCCGACCAGCCTCCGGAGCCTGAGGACGGAGCAGAGCGCCGGAGGGACTCGTCAGGGGACCTGCACCCGTGGATACAGGTAAGTCGATTCTGCTATTCGCCACCTCACAGTGGAGAATAGTAACTGCATCAAATTCCGAAAATTTATAATTTTCAGGAATTTGATGAATACCATAATTTCCACATCCCCATACTAATGTATGGGGAGTGTGGAAATTAACGCAGGGGAACTTAGCAAGGAGATATCTGTGATATCTCCTGTACTAAGTGGCTACATGAATACCAAAATAACGTTATTTAAGGAAAATGTCCTTAAAAACTTTATTTTAGTGTTGATGAATAGGCCCCTATGTTTGCTAAGATTCCTGCAACATCGTTCTGCATCTTGCACTAAAGAGCTCTAATAAGATAGGGACAGCTACAGTACATGACATGCAATTTGCTACAGTATATGGATCTGCCTAGTATTTTTAGATTTTTTTTCCTGTCTCCTGAGCTGATCTATGATCAGATGTTTCAGTAACATATCCAAACAACATACATGGGAGGGACGATACACTGGGTGCTTGTGCTGTTGCTTACACTTAGTGCATCATTAAGCAGAGACATCTTCAAAGAGAAATAATTCATACCCCAAGAATGCACAGTTTTATAAACAATTTTATCACAAAAGAATGAGTGATTTATTGTTCCCCTGAGGAGGCATCACAGGGAATGAGCTCATCCCAGCTAAATCAGTTGAACAAATGGAACTCTCTATAGCATTTATGATACCACTTAAAAACGCAACAGCACGGTACAAACAACAAAGGCTGGGAAAATTACTGTCTTAATGCTATGGATGAAAAATACTAATGACTTCTTAAAAACACATTTAACTATGAAGATATTTTGTAATTATAGTAATATTATTAATGGGGCTCTCCACCTTTAGCAAATCTTAAAGTAACTAGTCACGGCTTTGCTGCACATCAGTATGGTTACAAGCCGATCGCCTCTCCATGGTGAGCCACCTGAATCATATAGAGAAGTCATGGGCAACAGGCAGCACTATTGAAGGGCAACAGGCAGCACTAGTGATGGGCAACAGGCGGCACTAGGGCAACATATGGCCCTCCAAACCTCCCGATTATCATTTGCTCCCATACATTACCAGGTTTTTCAATCCAACCAGCCAGACTGGACAGATGTCTGACAGATAATTGTATAGTACATGCCCAGCATTAACATTGCAGAGATCCGGCACAGTCCTGTCATTTAAGTATTTTAGATTGTATATTTTTCTGGGATGCTCAGTATTGTATCCTCATCATATTAATAGTCATTGTTTTCTACTATACTGTGCAGCATTCAGACTTGCCTAGGTCACTATTGCTCCAGAGGGAGGCACTCACCATTCCCACCGGCCCATTAGAATGTAATCTAAGGAGCACCAGGTAAAGTTGTGCCTAGGACGGCAAATTGGGCAGGGACGACTTTGGCATCAGGAAAGATTATTTGACTCTACCAATGTATGTAACAGAGCTGTAACTAGAGGTGTTGGAGCACTGCAGTGCCGTCACACAAGTCGCAGGGCCCTGGGGGCGGCACCATCCCTGCCCTATGACCCCTGCATCTGGCTAGCAGGGTGCCTGGAGTGGCACCCTGCAGCCAGTATCGCTGCTCCAGTGCCACCAGGGCCAGATTAACAATGGGGTGGATGGAGCTCCAGCTCCAGGCCTCCACATAAAAATAGGCCCATTGTCATGACAACACGATGTTGACTGGCCATCTGCTCTCCACACGGTTAGCCATAAATCATAAGTAGTAAAATTGTATCTCTATTTGCCTCACAAAATGAAGCATTTTTTTTCTTTTAGATATTTAGGGAGACATTAGAGCTAAGAGTATAGGGATGTACACACCCACATGGCACTGGCCACACCCACACAGCACTGATCACACCTCCTCTGCTTTTCATAATAGGCCCTTAGTCATTTTCAGCTCCAGGCCCATGTGGTCCTCAAACCGGCTCTGAGTGCCGCCCAAAGCTTAGTTTGAATGATCTGGGCACACACCCTGCAGTCTATGCAGTTGCTCTTCTCAATGCTCGTGGCCCTGCCCCCTCGGGGCAACATTATGATGTAATGCGCTCAGGAGACGAGACCAGCACAGGGTACACTGCAGCCCTGTTACGACGCTGGTTTGTAAGACACAGAAACACTTAAGAGATATTTGCAAGTGGTTACAACAATCCTCTTCTTTTTTAAAGGAAGCATATAACATCTAAAAGTATAAAAATAAATATTATAGAGCATTCTGGCCCAGTCACGTCTTCTAGATACTGTAGCTCCACTCAGTACATCATTTTCAGTATCAGACAATGACAGTAAATTGCTGATTTAAGCATGCTCAGATATAGAATACACTTTAGGTTAGCAAAACAGTACAATTGATATCTTTTAAGATAATGACAGGAACATTTATAATTAAAACAATGGGCCTGATTCAGAATTGTACGTCATGCTAATATTATCGCAATTGCGCATGTGTCTGCAGTAGAGCACGCAGGGGGGGTTTCTGAGTATCCAGAAACCCCCCTGACAGGCTCGAGAGCAGGCACCATGTTTTTAAGACCCATCCACCTCACAGCAAAATGCCGTGATTTGCGGGCCAATCGAGCGGAGATGGAACCAAAACGACTTGATTCCATTCGAATTGCGTAATTTGGCTCTGCCCCCCTGATTGACCCACGAATCGTGGCATTTTGCCGCTAGGGGGAGGAGCCTAATGACATGGTGCAAGGGAAGTGTGTGTGTGTGTGTGTGTGCAATGCATGTGTGACATGTGTGTGTATATATTAGGGGTGTGCACCGGCCACTTTTTGTGTTTTGGTTTTGGATCTGGATCTTTCTTCGTGCTTTGGATCTGGATTGGTTTTGCCAAAACCACCCTTCCGTGTTTTGGGTTCTGGGTTTTGTGTTTTGGATCTGTATTTTTTTTTTTAAAAGCATAAAAACAGCTAAAATCACAGAATGTGTTGGTTTTTCTGCTCCTATGCTATTATTAACCTCAATAACCTTAATTTCCACTAATTTCCAGTCTATTCTGAACACCTCACACCTCACAATAGTGTTTTTATGTCCAAAAGGCTGCACCGAGGTAGCTGGATGACTATGCTAAGCGACACGAGTGGGCGGCACAAACACGTGACCCATCTAGGAGTGACACTGCAGTGGCAGACAGGATGGCAGTTTGAAAAACTAGGCCCCAAACTGTACATAATGCAAAGAAAAAAAAGAGGTGCAAGATGGAATTGTCCTTGGGCCCTCCCACCCACCCTTATGTTGTATAAACAGGACATGCACACTTTAACAAACCAATCATTTCAGCGCCAGGGTCTGCCACACAACTGTGGCTGAAATGATTGGTTCGTTTGGGCCCCCACAAAACAAGCTGGCAATTAATCTGTCCCTGCACAAACTGGCTCTACGGAGGCAAGATGTCGTCCTCATCCTCCTCATCCACCGATTCCTCACCCTCTTCAGTGTTGTGTACATCCTCATCCTCACAGAGTATTAACTCGTCCCCACTGGAATCCACCACCACAGGTCCCTCTGTACGTTCTGTAGGCTGGTCTCCCTGGAAGAGTTGATAATTCATTTTGATGAACATCATCTTCTCCACATTTTGTGGAAGCAACCTCCTACGCCTTTCGCTGACAAGGTTCCCGGCTGCACTAAACACTCTTTCGGAGTACACACTAGAGGGGGGCAACTCAGGTAAAATAGAGCCAGTTTGTACAGGGGCCTCCAAATTGCATCTTTTTCCTGCCAGTACAGGTATGGACTGTCTGACATGCCTACTTGGATGCTGTCACCGATGTAATCCTCCACCATTCTGTCAATGGTGACAGTATCATATGTAGTGACAGTAGACATGTCAGAAATTGTTGCCAGGTCCTTCAGTCCGGACCAGATGTCCAAACAGATGTCCTGCCTGCCCTGCATCACCGCCAGCGGGTTGCTTAGGATACCTAAGTTTTTTCCTGGCAGCCCCAGTTGCGGGAGAAAATGAATAAGGAGCTGTTGACATGTCACGTTCCGCTTCAGCTGACAGTGTGTTCACCAGCAGGTCTTTGCACCTCTGCAGGCTTGTGTCGGCCGGAAAGAGAGACACCACATAGGCTTTAAACCTAGGATCGAGCACGGCGGCCAAAATGTAGTGGTCTGATTTCAACAGATTGACCACCCTGGAATCCTGACAAAGCGAATGAAGGGCTTCATCCACAAGTCCCACATGCCAAGCGGAATCGCTCCGTCTTAGCTCCTCCTTCACTTTCTCCAGCTGCTTCTGCAAAAGCCTGATGAGGGGAATGACCTGACTCAAGCTGGCAGTGTCTGAACTGACTTCACGTGTGGCAAGTTCGAAGGGCTGGAGAACCTTGCACAACACGGAAATCATTCTCCACTGCGCTTGAGTCAGGTGCATACCCCCTCCTTTGCCTATGTCATAGGTGGATGTATAGGCTTGTATGGCCTTTTGCTGCTCCTCCATCCTCTGAAGCATATAGAGGGTTGAGTTCCACCGCGTCACAACCTCTTGCTTCAGGTGATGGCGGGGCAGGTTCAAGAGTGTTTGCTGGCGCTCCAGTCTTCGGCACGCAGTCGCTGAATGGCGAAAGTGGCCAGAAATTTTTCGGCCCACCCAAAGCGTCTCCTGCACGCCCCTGTCGCTTTTCAGAAAATTCTGCACCACCAAGTTTATTGTGTGAGCAAAACATGGGACGTGCTGGAATTTGCCCAGATGTAATGCCCGCACAATATTGGTGGCGTTGTCAGATATCACAAATCCCCAGGAGAGTCTAAGTGGGGTAAGCCACTGGGCGATGATTTCCCTCAGTTTCACTAAGAGGTTGTCAGCGGTGTGCCTCTTACTGAAACCGGTGATACACAGCGTAGCCTGCCTTGGAACGAGCTGGCGTTTCTGAGATGCTGCTACTGGTGACGCTGCTGCTGTTGCTGTGTAAGGTGATACATCTACCCAGTGGGCTGTCACAGTCATATAGTCCTTAGTCTGCCCTGTTCCACTTGTCCACATGTCCGTGGTTAAGTGGACATTGGGTACAACGGCATTTTTCAGGACACTGAGGACACTTTTTCTGACGTTTCTGTACAGTCTCGGTATCACCTGCCTAGTGAAGTGGAATCTAGACGGGATTTGGAACCGGGGACACACTACCTCCATCAATTGTCTAAATCCCACTGCACTAATGGCGGATACCGGACGCACGTCTAACACCAACATAGCAGTCAAGGCCTCAGTTACACGTTTTGCTTCAGGATGACTGCTGTCGTACTTCATCCTCCTCGCTAAGGACTGTTGGAGGGTCAATTGTTTAGTAAAAGTAGTGGTGTTCCTACTTCCTCTCTGGGATGATGAACGACTCCCAGCAGCAGCAACAGCAGCAGCAGCAGCAGTAGGCGTAGCAATGCAGGATCCTCCGGAGGAATCCCGGATAGGAGAGTCAGTCAAGCCAGTGACATGGCCTGCAGGACTACTTCCGATCCTGACTAAGGAGGATATTGACGAGGAGGGAGTTGACGGTGTGGTTTGCAGGCGCTTGGATACAACAGGACAACGGGATTTAGGTGTCCCTGGACTGCTTACGGTCTTAGCCAAAGTTTCTGAACTTGACAGTAACTTTTTATGAACGCGCTGCAGGTGCCGTATAAGGGAGGATGTTCCTAGGTGGTTGACGTCCCTACCCCTACTTATTTCACCTTTACATATGGTACATATGGCAAGAAAGTTGTTGTCTGGATTTGGATAGAAATATTGCCAGACCAAAGAGGTGGAATGTTTGGTCTTCTGCCCAGGCATGACCGTGATGGGCTTTTTCATCCCACGGACAACAACTGTCTCCCCTGGAGCCTGATTTAAACAAACCACATCACCATCAGAATCCTCCTCGCCAACTTCCTCCTCAGCACCAGCTACACCAGTATCCTCATCCTGTTGTACTTCAACAGTGACATCTTCAATTTGCATATCAGCAAGTGCACTGTGGGTGCTCCTTTCAGCACTTGCAGGGGGCGTGCAAATGGTGGAAAGAGCCACCTCTTCCCTTCCAGTGCTGGGAAGGTCAGGCATCGCAACCACCACCACACTTGGACTCTCCTTGGGGATTTGTGATATCTTCTTAGAACGCACAGTTCTTCGCTGTGCTTTTGCCAGCTTAACTCGTTTGATTTTTTTAGTGGGAGGAGGGCTTCCATCGTCATGTGAAGCTGAACCACTAGTCATGAACATAAGGAAAGACCTTAGCCATTCCTTGCCACTCCGTGTCGTAAATGGCATATTGGCAAGTTTATGTTTCTCTTCAGATGATTTAAATGTTTTTTTCAAGGTCATTTTCCTGAACTTTGCCATTTGGGATTGTATGTGCCCTCTACTATGACATTGGGCATCGGCCTTGGCAGACGACGTTGATGGCATGTTATCGTCTATGTCATGACTAGTGGCAGCAGCTTCAGCACTAGGAGGAAGTGGTTCTTGATCTTTCTCTATTTTATTTTTATCGGAGAAAGTTTGGTCCTCCATTTATGTTATATCGATTTGATATATACGTGCGGCTAAGGCGCACACAAACAGAAAATATTTTTTTATTTTTGCTGGAGAGTAGTGCACTTTGTGGGTTACACCACCCTTTAAGAAATGAGCCAGCCGGCTCTTTACTTATGGGACACAGGCGCACGCTTGGCGCTGCTCCTTTGTTGATGCACGTGTGGCTGCTGCGTACACAATTCACAAACACAGAAAAAAATTTTTTATTTGGTTTGGAGTGCACTTTGGGGGTTACAGCACCCTTTAACGGTCAAGCCAGCCGGCGCTTTACTTATGACACAGGCGCACGCTTGGCACTACTTTGTTGATGCACGTGCGGCTACTGCGCACACAATTCACAAACACAGAAAAAATATTATTTTTTAGCACTTGGGGGGAGCACCCCTGATGGACAGAGCACCCCCTGGACAACACTACAGCACCCCTTTAGGACTGGGACACTGCACAGGACTTTGGAGTGGACACAGCCCCTATGGAGAACTGACTGCACAACACAGTCCAGCCAGCCCCTATGGACTTTGAAGTAGTGGACACAGCCCCTATTAACAACAGCAGCACAGCACAACACAGCCAGCCCCTATGGACTTTGAAGTAGTGGACACAGCCCCTATGGACAACAGCAGCACAGCGCAGCACAGCACAGCACAACACTACTCTGCACTACACTACACAGCCCAGCCAGCCCTAACTCCCACCCTCCCTCTTCACTGTCCACAGCCGAGTGAGAAAATGGCGCCGACGCGGGTACCTTATATAGGATCCAAAACGCGCGAGACCCGGAAGGTGGGATGATGACGTTTTGCCTCGATTTCAGATCCGAGTCAGACGGGCTAAACAGGAAACATCAATGTATTTATTAACACCAATGCGATTGATAGCAGAAGGCCCCTGTAAAGGAATAGTGGATGGGCCACCATTTACCAATGATGAACTGGGAGGTGACTTATCTCAGCACTTAGAAACACAGGGCCTGATTCAGAGTCGCTCGCAAAAAGCGAGCACTCGCTCTGAATCAGGGTGGCCGCATATTTTTTTTAGTTCGGCCTCCTGGCTGCTCGCTAAGCTGTGGGTGACCACCCACAGCTTTAGCAAGTGGCCAGATGATGGTCGCGATGGTGGCAACCATCGGGCTTGCGACAGGACCCTTGTGGTAGGGTCTCGTCCATCACAAACCCCAGTGAGCTTCTGGCTCTACCAAACGCCTACCAAACGAGGTGAGCTATCGATCAACATCGACAGCCGCCATTTTGGTTGCGAGCGCCGGAGCAAGTGATTTCTCGTTCGCTCCGGGGCTCGCGCGCGCACACTGCCCGGCCATCGACCCGCTTGTGAGCACATAACGCTTGCAAGCTGGTCTGAATCAGGCCCACGGTGCATTGCTATTGCAGAGTTAGATTATAAGGGGGTACACTGGGCACGTGTCCTTGGCCTTGTCCTAGTAACAAAACTGCTGCACCATTTGCATAATTGCTTATCTAGGGGCCGCTGCTTTCTGTGCACAATGCACATGCCCTGACCTCTACTGCTCTGCTGGGTACCCCTGTTTCTGGTCAGCTTTCCTCCACCCCCTGCTTCCTTCATTGTTCTTCTGTCTGCAGTGCACCCCCCTCAGCAGCCACAGTGTGTGCCTGTTTGATTCTGCCATCACTTCCTGCCTCTGTCTCCTCTGTACAGTATTTGACTACCCATCTCCAGTTATCTGTGTGGGCTGCGCTGTCCCATCATCGTTTATATGTCTAGGCATTTTTGAAAAAAAAATCAAGATCATTGCATTCCAACATGTCCACAATGAGCGCAGCCGCCATCAAAGCACGTGGAGACGCTGATGCTGCAAAAGCACGTGCCGCTTATGCAAAAATGGAGATCACATTAAAATTAGAAAAAGTGCCTCTGGAAACCAGTTTAGATGCACTGCGTCAAAAAAGAAGCAGCTGCTGCTGTGGCACAGGCTGACCCTCTAGAAGCAGCCATAAACCGAGATAGCAGAGATGATCTAAGTAGCCAAATTATGTCAGAAGACCCTGATAAATGCACCCGAGAATATGTACTAAGTCATACCAACTTACCCTGCTCTGACAATGAGGAACCATTTGTAAATGCTGAACCTTTAAATATACAATCCGACAGGCACATTGGCAGTCTCCACAGTGATTTACAAACCTTCTCACATGCAAATTCAATTCATCAGACTCACATACCAAGTGTAGATCAGCTGAAGGACAGGGGCACCGAGAGGGGGGGGGAGTGGGTACAGATTGCCCGGGCTTTCTAAGGGGCCCGGGTCCGGCGCCGCCCCCCCCCCTCACAGCAGCCCAGCAAACAGCGTGTGCTGAGCTGCAGTTGGAGACTGCTCGTGGCTGCTGAGCAGCAGCCACAGCAGTCTCCTATGCCTGTGCGGGGAAGCGATCACACTGATCGCGCCCCCCCTGGCTTTGCGCCGGGCAGAGGGGGCTTCGCGGCGCTGCAAATCTTTTTTTTTTATATCGGCAAGGGGGCGTGGCCACGCCTCCCACTATTAGGCCACGCCCCCCTATTACAGGGGCCCGCCACGGCTCTTGGTGGGCCTGCTGAAGGATACACTATTTTGCTTTCCAGAACTAAAACCTTCATACAGACTACAAATGCCTGATCAGCAGAAACTTGCCCCCCTCATCAGACAAAATAAACAGTGTGATACATTGAATCACAACATCCTAAATACACCTCATCAAATCAGAGAGGACAGACTTTGTTAAATTCATGGTTCGCCGTGAGCTAGTTAACACAGGACTTACAAAGTTTGATGACCATCCAGAAAACTACAGATCGTGGAGATCCAGATTTAAGAACTCAATCAATGACCTAAACATCACTGCTAGTGAAGAACTTGATCTCTTAGCAAAATGGTTGGGGAGCAAGTCTTCAGAATACATGAGGACACTCAGGTCAGTCAATGTGAATAACCCCTCAATAGGACTCAAACTAGTATGGAAACGACTTGAAGAGTTTTACGGTAACCCATCAGTTATTGTAGAAGCCCTTCTCAACAAAGTTAAAAACTTTCCCAAAATGTCAAACACAGATAATCAGATATTACGAGAAATTGGAGATCTGTTGTTAGAATTAGAGTCAGCAAAAACTGATCCATTTTTACCAGGACTAAGCTATCTATATACTGCTCAAGGGGTGAAATCCATTGTTGAGAAACTTTAATTTTGCATACAAGAAAAATTGACTTTCCAAGGTTCAAGGTACAAGGAAGAAAATAAAGTGGCATTTCCTCCATTTTTTTTCTTTTCTAAATTCATTCGGAACTTAACTCCTTAACAACAGCTAGCCTAGGTTATCCAAAATGTGAAAACTACAAAAAGGTACGATAACTCCAAAATACCTATTTCAGTACACAAGACAGAGGTGAAAACACTTGCGACTTCTCCTTTCACAAAGGATAAAAAAGTAGAGGATCCAGATAGACAATGCCCTCTGCACAAGAAGCCACACCCTCTTAAGAAATGTCGTACTTTCAGAGAAAAACCTTTAGAGGAGAGAAAGAATTTACTTATAAACTTTGGCATCTGTTTCCGATGCTGTTCTTCTACAAATCACCTCTCTAGAGACTGCAAATCTACAATTAAATGTTTGGAGAGTGACAGTGAGAAACATGTAACTGCTTTACACCCAGACACCTTTAACCCAAATTCTGTCAACACCCTCGGCCCTGTGTCAAAGGACGGTGGCGAGAAGGAGGGTGAAAAGATGGAAACCATTAGTCACATCTACATGTACTGAGGTCTGCAAAGAAGGTGATAGCAGTCCTGTTCAAAAATATGCCTGGTATCTCAAAGGACATTCAAAAAGATCCGTCAGAATGTATTTTATTATGGATGAGCAAAGTAATAGATCTTTAGCTGAGTCAGATTTCTTTGACCTATTCAACATAGGGGAGAACCCTACTCCAGACACACTAAACACATGTGCCAGGACGAAAGATACATTAGGAAGAAGAGCAGGTGGATACAAAATAGAGACTGTGGGTGGAAGCCTAAAACTTCCTCTTCCTACAGTTATAGAGTGTGATCAATTGCCAAACAACAGGAGTGAGATCCCTACCCATGACATTGCACATTGCACTATTGCTAATCACATCCCACCATTGGATAATGCCGCAAAAATTCTACTTCTGCTTGGCAGAGACATACTGAAGGTACACAAAGTTTGTCAACAACGCAACAGCCCTCACAATGCCACCCTATGCCCAAAGACTTGACTTAGGATGGGTTATAGTGGGTGACGTTTGCATTAACAAGGTGCGCAGAACAGACAACGTCAATGCCTTCTAAACAAACGTGCTGGAAAATGGTTGTGTAACCCTATTTGAACCATGTCCTAATTACTTCTTTAGAAAAGAGTCTCACCAGAACAAGGAATTTCTAAAAATTATAGATAAAGAATTCTTCAAAGATTAATCAAATAGTTGGGTTGCTCCACTCCCTTTTTGTACAGCTAGATGTTGTCTTCCCAACAATACAGGGCAAGTTCTTGCAAGATTCAACTCACTGAGGCGTAACTTATAAAAGAATTCAGAAATGAAAGAGCATTTTGTAGCCTTTATGAAAAACATATTTGACAACGGCCATGCAGAACAAGCTCCTCCACTTGAAAAGAGTGAAGAATGTTGGTATCTTCTAATCTTTGGAGTGTACCAACCATGAAAGTCAGGTCAAATTAGGATGGAATTCAACTCAAGTGCTACATTTCAAGGTACAGTACTTCATTGAACAATGTCCTCCTCACTGGACCAGATCTTACAAACAACCTCCTGGGAGTGTTAATTAGCTTCAGAAAAGATCATGTCGCTATAACAGCAGATATCCAACAGATGTTTTTTCTGCTTTGTTGTTAGAGAAGAAAATAGAAACTATTTAAGGTTCCTGTGATACCTCAACAATGATGTGCATGATGAAATCTTTGAATACTGAATGAAAGTGCATGTGTTTGGTAATAGTCCTTCACCTACAGTGGCTACCTGTGGACTTGGAAAACTTAAATATGGCAATGATACAAGGCAATTCATTGAAATGGACTTTTATGTGGATGATGGACTTAAATCCCTGCCTACTGAAGATGAAGCTATACATCTACTCAAAAAAGCTCAAGCGATGTTAAATATTGCTATTTTGAGACTTCACAAGATAGTTTTGAACAGTACCCGAGTTATGAAGGCGTTCAACTCGGAAGATTATGCAAAGGATTTATAGAATTTAGATATAGGAGTTGATACTCCTCCAATTCAGCACAATTGGGATATAAAGACAGACACCCTTACATTCCAAGTGTCAATGGAAGAAAGACCATACACTCGAAGAGGTATCCTGTCTACAGTCTCTATGACCCAGTTGGTTTTGCAGCTCCAGTACAATACAGGGGAAGTCTTTACTGAGGGAGCTTTCAGCAGATTCGCAGGACTGGGACGCACTACTACCTTCAGGAAGGAAATAAGAGTGGGAGATGTGGAGAGATACCTTACATTCCCTAGAACAAATTTAAGTTCCACATTGCTACACCCCTGTGTCACTTATTGCAGCAAAACGCAAGAAGATTTATATTTTCTCAGATTCTTCAACAAAGGCCATAGCTGCAGTTGCTTATCTAAAGGTGACAGATCCTAAGGGAGCTTGCCAGGTTGGATTCATTCTAGGCAAGGCTAAGTTGGCACCACAACCTCAACACACTATTCCGAGACTCTAAGTGTGTGGAGCTGTACTAGCAGCAGAAATAGCTGAGCTAATATTTGCAAAATTAGACTTCAAACTGAATGCGTTAAATTCTACACTCACAGTAAGGTAGTTTTAGGTTACATATATAACCAAACAAGAAGATTCCATGTGCATGTTGGTGACTATAAATTTTGCTCCCCATACCAAAAAAGTTTCAGACGACCCCCCCCCAAAAAAAAATCAATCACACCCAAAGACGACGTTTAAGGTGTGTGATTACATGATACAGTAATGTGCCTTACACATTATGACACACTAAGTAATGCCACTTATAACACAGTATGCCACACCGGAATGCCCCTTTAACACATTATGCCACACCGTAATGCCCCTTACAACACATTATGCCACACAGCAATGCCCCTTACACATGCCACACAATAATGCCATGTATAACACATAATGTCATACAGTAATGCCCTTATAACAATTTATGCCATGCCATAATGCGCCTATTTCACATTATTCCACACCGTAATGCCACATACAACACATTATGCCACACAGTAGCGCCCCTTACACATTGTGCCACACAGTAATGCCCCTAATAGCTCATTGTGCACACAGTAATCCCAAATACACATTATGCCAAGCAGTAATGCCCATTACCCATTAATCCCACCCTGACAGATCTACTTCACCAACCCTCCTCTCTGCTCCTGCCAGTCTGTCACTTCAGCTCAAGATAGGTAGCACAGTTTTTATGTCTGTGTAGAACCAGATTATTGGGAACATAGTTTATAACCTGTAAACTGTGTGTATCAAGTTAGTGCCCCTTATACAGTGCCCCCTGTAATTGTGCCCCATATGCAATGCCCCCTATAGTAATGCCCATTATGCAGGGCACCCTGTAGCTGTGCCCATTAAAGTAGTGCCACCTGTAGTTGTGCCCATATGCAGTGCCCCCTGTAGCTGTGCCCATATGCAGTGTGCCCTGTAGTTGTGCCCCATGTAGTTGTGCCCCTTCAAGTAGTGCCCTCTGTAGTTGTGCCCCCTCAAGTAGTGCCCCCAGTAGTTGTGCTCCTTCAAGTAGTGCCCCCTATAGTTGTGCCCCTTCAAGTAGTGCCCCCTGTAGTTGTGCCCCTCAAGTAGTGCCCACTGTAGTTGTGCCACTTCAAGTAGTGCCCCCTGTAGCTGTGCCCCCTGTAGTTGTGCCCCTTCAAGTAGTGCCCGCTGTAGTTGTGCCCCTCAAGTAGTGCCCCCTGTAGTTGTGGCCTCTCCTGTAGTCATACAACCCCCAAACCTCTCCCCCCTGTACTTACCTGACTGCGCGGCTGTCATCTGGGCTGTCTCTCCTGCTGTCACGCTGACTGGATCTAAATTGATCCAGCAGACGCGGCTGCTCAGGTTCCTCACGTTGCGGGTGACGTCATGACGTCACCCGCCCAAATTGCCTCTGAAGTGATCGGAGGCTTCCTTAGCCTCCGATCACTTCAGGGGCCAGCACTCACAGTTGCAGTGGCGAAGCTATGGCCCTCGGCGCCCCCAAGCCACCCGGCGCCTCCAAGCCACCGCGGGAGCTGCGGGGGTAGTAGTTACGCCACTGGGTGACAGGGTGGAAAAGATCAGAAGATCTTTCTTTCCGGAACAATGGAACCATGGGCCAAATGTAATAGGGTGAGAGTTTAGAAAATGTGAGAGTTTAGCAGTAAACGCTCACACTTTTTAAACTTGGCCAATGAAATAGAGTCCAAGAACATGCAAACTCGATGTTTTTAGACTCAAAAACTCTCACGATTTAAACCCTCATCCAGATGTTTTCCCATTTTGAAGATAAAACTTGACCAATGTTAGAGTTTACTGCTAAACTCTTGCATTTTCCAAGCTCCCAACCTATTACATTTGGCCCTATGTGCCTACAAATACAAACCTTGCAGACCATGCCACTAGGTCAGTTCCTGCAACAATTCTGATGAGTACCACCAGGTCCAACATTCTTGTATTGTCCAGATGATGAATTACTCATTGCCAGAGACTTCTGTTGAATATATAAACCCTGAATCTGATGCAGAGCTTTGCCTGCAAGTAACTGCATTGTTTGTAATTACTGTTACAAGGACCAGCTAGATCTGCATCATTTTGAACATTTTCCAAAGTGGATGATGCTCATTAGAGCTATAGCACGACTCATTCATATTGCGCAGTGTCTTGCTGATACCTTTTGGAATCGTTGGAAGCGTGAGTACCTGACTACTCTACAAAATCTAAAAGACAAACAATAGAACTCTGCGTTAATGAAAATAGACACAGTATTTGAGATGGCAGATGGAGATGTAAGAATTGTTAGGACTCGATCAAATATGCATAAATATGAATTTTTTATTAAAATCTATATAAAAAACATTTTACCTAAAAAGTATCATACATTGAATAATTGTGACGTCACAATATCTCTGTATACTTGTCAATCAACTGAGATAAATGCAACAACATAAGAAACAATGTATCTATATATATATATATATATATATATATATATATATTGACTGAGATAAATGGAGCTCTCAAATCATTTGTACTGATAAAAAGTCCATGATTAATGGCCTGATGTCGTCCACATGTAATGTATTGTGTGACTTCCGCATGTAACATATACTGCATGATGCCAGAATCAATTGAGTGAATGGCCAGATAATCACCGTCTTCAGCAATGTGGTTTAAGTCCTGTGAGGTTGATAAGCAGTATATGGCCTGGAATGTCCCAGATTCTGGGATAATGCTCCCCCCGTTGGCTTGATCTGTGTCTTGGAGGCATTTGCCGCGGCTCAGCTGAAAATGCCTTATGTAAGTAGATAGGTGTCAGCCAACGGTGAGCTTAGACAGTGTCTCACAGCACTGTATCTGAAGTCGCTGCCACCTGTATAATGCATCTGCATCCTGGATAGTCAAGTCTCAGTAGACAGCGTCTTGACCATATAAATGAAGACTGGGGGATCCCCCTGACGCTTTCGCCCCTAAAAATAGCGGGGGCTTTCTCAAAGAGAAAGTAGATTAATTACTCTACAAAATCATTGCAAATGGCAATCTAATTGTACCAACTTACAAGAAAATGTCTGTGTGCTACTTAACGACAAGCAGGTCAATCGAAATTATTGGCCACTGGGACTAATTGTTACAACCTTTCCTAGCGGAGATGGAAAGATTCGGAAAGTAGCAAAGTAATTAAAGATGGAACTGCTAAGACATTTGTCAGACCAATTACATAGACTGTGCTTCTTATGTCGCATAAGGATCTTGTGTAATTGTTGTCATTGCATTACTATGATATTGTTATTTTCCTTATGTGTTTGCATAGGTATATAGTGATATCTACAGATATCAGATGAGGAGTGTACTGTATCCACAGCATTTCTAATATTGTTTCATATAGTCTTGCCAGTGATTTTAGTGAAAAGCTTGTGTTTTGCACTCTTCTAGTTCAGTCTACTCTACTCTGTGCAGATCTGCATTAGTTTGCCTATGCCTAGCTATCTTTTATCATGTGACAGGTCAAAGGGTAGAATCCTCCATTTTATCTTACTGCAGAAATCTGTGTATGAGAAGCTGACCCAAGCTGCATGAGTCTCCTGTACCCCACAAGGCTTATGGTAAGGTATTTTTCCCCTTCAGATTCTGTACCTGGAAGTGATGTAAGTGAGGGCAGAAGTGCAGTTTTCTGCCCATACTGTCCACCAAAAGAAGAAAGTTGTCCCCTTTGAGCTTCAGGCTCGCCACAAGATTATATTCCCACTCTGTGCACACATGGATGGTAGGGAATGATGTTATACAGTAACTGATGAGATCAGGGTCAATCTACGGAAGGGGATCTAGCTGTAACCAAAGGCTTATATTTTCTTGCATTGTTTGTTCTCAAATTTTATTTTGTTACCACAAGTATAGTGATCTACTCTGCAGAAGCACACCTGTATTATAGAGACAATCATTCCAGTATGTATTAATAAAAGTACAAAGTTCCAGAAACTCATTGTCTGTGGATTAAGAGATGAACTTGGTTTAGCTATCTGAATAGTTACACACTGCTTACGTGTAATGAGGGTCAAAATAGTGTATGTGCACCTCTGTCTCCCCCATCCATCTCTCTTTGCCCTCCTCCCCTTTGTCTTTAAGGGTCTCTTTTTCTGTATTGCGGGCAACTGCTCTTTATTTCTCCCCATTCACATTTAACAAGTATTATACTTGTACAGCCACAATGCCTAATCTGGTTAGCGCCATCTCAGTGGATGGATTTCTCCATTGGTGAGATTTATATAACTGATAGTATAGGGGCACAACCTTTGGCTTTAGCCCCAGCCCATTCTGGTGTGGCACTTTGTAACCTTGTCAGAGCACTACTTAGTTCCATCTCAATCCAACTTTGTTGGTAAAATCTGAAATGAGTTCTTAATATCTATCACCTGTAGCCAAAGGCCTAGTGCACCTATTGCTTATAAACCACAGTCATCTATTCTCATGGAATGTCCGGCATACAACCAGATTAGGGCGTCTGGTCACTTGATGACACAAATGGTATGGCAGTTGGGAGTGCCTTGATGACGCGAATAGCAGTAGTAAGACAGTGACTTTAGACCCTCATATGAGTCATCACGTCACTCCCAACACTTCTTCTCAAATCTCCTGGAAGCAAAGGTATGAAAAGTAGGCTAGTAAGTTATAAGAAAAAGAGGAAGTGCCCAAAAGTGTTACGTCAGTTGCATCCCATACAGCTGCCATGGGATCTGGCAGTGAAGTGGGTCCCAGCGATGAATGTTCACCATTCTGCTCTGTGATAGAACTGAAAGCCCAAATAGGTCTCGATTATGCAAGCACCAACCCCAGTGCATGCTGGAAAGAGCAGAATGGTGCCCCCTAGAGAGGTTAGCAGATACAAATCACCAGACAACACCCTGTAATAACATTTTACAATGGGGCTTTGCTTAATTACACCACTGGGAGTATCTGTTTAATTCAAACAATCTATATTTCTATTAGAGATGAGCGGTTGGCTTTTCCTGAAATACAAACACCCCTGAAGTTAGGGGTTCAGAGTCAAATCAAGTCCTAGTTTGGTTCTGCCAGAATTGTAAAGAGGTCCAAAATACCTGTTTTATCGATTTTATATTGAATTTTAATGAATTTTCAGTGATTTTTAAGGAATCAAAAACTGAACCAAAACCGAATCCGAACCAAAACACTTGAGGGTGGATTTGCCAAAAGAAAACATGATGATAAATTAGAACCAAAACCAAAATACTGGGGTCCGTTCACATCTCTAATTTCTATAGTTTCTTAATTTAGAGCCACTAATACAAGAAAGTGATATTTCTCTTCAAATCAATATATGTCTATTGATTGCTTCATATCTTGGCGTCAGCTTGTTTACAAAATTCTGTGCTATTTTTACATTATTACTTTAGCCTAGCGTTTTTTTTTGTCATGTGCACTAGAAACTCAATACAATGTCTTATAACAAATAATACAGAATGCAACAAATCGCTGAGAAGGGGCAAAATAAATAATGTACAGATCTCAAGTCGATCATCCTAATGATTGCTTATAGAAGTATACCGTGACATCACAACCACTAATCACTGTCATGTGTATACTCATTCTCCCAGTAACCAAATGCAAAACTTGAAATAAATAATTCATGCAGACATTTGCATGGCAGTGAATGATATAAGAGCCAGAATAAGTGCTTGTATTCAGGAAGCTTGTTTTATGTTGCATCATATTTTTAAATATTAAATATTCAGTTAGCATGAATAATTAGAGTTTAAGTAATCTTTCATCAAAATATATTAAGTATGGAAAAAGGTATTAAAAATTTTTTATTTCCATGATAGCACTGGACAGTTCCGCGTAATATTATTAGTTCCTAAATTCTAATAATAATAATAATTGTATTATTATTATTATTACACTGCACTATTTTAGTCCAGTACTCCTTTTAGGATTGGGACACTTAAGTCAAGTTTGAAGTAATAATACTATTTTGAATTACTTTACCAATGACTGCAATGTGATTGTGTAAGTAATGCGGGCTATACATCAGTGCCTCAATTGCCTGATCAAAACCGCAGATCGCGGGCATTGGGGAAAATTCTGTTAAAAATCCCTTACTCACCAATCCCGATAATTTTTCGTTTGGGATTGACAAATCAGGGAAATTCAACATGTTGGATTTCCCTGATCCCCTGACCCAAGCATCGGGGAATCTGGGAATTGTGACAGTCAGTTGCAGATGTATGGGCCCATTTAACATAACTGCGAGAATATTATCAAAATACTATTAAAATATAAAAAAATAATTGTTCTGCATGGATATACAGTTATGTTGATAAAGAGATATAGGTCCATCTGGTACAACCTTCTATTAATTTTTGCCTAATAGTTGCCAAAGGGGCAGATTTACCAATATTTCTAAAAGGAAAGGGTGGATATAGTGCCCATAGCAACCAATCAGATTTTATTTATAACTAGCATTTGCCTGCAGCTTCGCTTGCGTAGATGTCTGTTATTGCTCAGTGAAACTCATTTTACAAAGTAGGTAGTGGCATCTAATATTGTGATGTATATTTTATATTGTAGACACTGATCACAAAATGTCTTTGTAAACAATATTTGCAGTTTTTCCTTCAGGGATTAACACAAAAAGATGCTTAGGGCTACTGACTCATGAGCAAACCACGTAAAGCTGCCCATGGGAGAAGCAGTTGGTCCTGAAATCTGCGCCTGCAGTCCTGAGCCTTTGTCTCTGTGACTTGTTGATTGTCATAGAGAAGCAGGCACTTACAGGAAACCTCAGGCACTTGAATTGAAAAGGAAAATTGTTGGGGATAAGTGGTATACGTTGTATAGACACAGTCTCATCTGTGCCAGATCCCATTAGAATCTGAGCCTCAATTAGGTTCCTCTGTAGGGCAGTGAATTTAAGTCGGGATCCATTGCATAACTTGGTTCTGCTAAAGCATGATCGGAACACCAACTTTCATTGCAATCCTGTGCATCTTGCAGTCTAGCTGCACTATCTTGTAGATCCCAAATCTGTTGCTACTTAACCTACAGTAACACTGAAAGGTCGCAAGTAACATGGTAGCAACTCTATGATTTGAAGTGTCACAGTCCTGTGGTCCGACCATCACGATACGCCAATCTGAGAATCACCGCCCATGATTTTTACAGGTTACCTCAGCACATGTGGTTCACTAAACCTGGTAAATGCCAAAGGAGCAGAAGAAAAATGTAATACTAAAACATAATGTGAGCTTCTGCTCTCACCTGCATACACGATTATAAATACAGAACTAGAATTAAAGTTTAATTCAAGGATATCTTCAAAGCTTATGTACAAAAAGTTACAAAGAATATAATAATGTTAAAGAAAATCCCACCATTATTTACAATTTCCAGAAAATAAAATAACAAATTGGAGAAACAAAACGACAATGTTGGATTAAATGGTTCTGGGATGAGGCCTTCCCAGTAACGAATTAGGGATCATCTGTATTCTTCGATAGCACATTGCAGAATGAACAATGGGCCAGGGTTGAGTCACATATTTATGCCTGCTTTTCCAGGCACCCCCTCAACCTCCTCCCTGGGGTGATTTTAACCCTTTTCAGCTCAGAGTGGATTGTCCAGCTGGCTGAAACTCAATGTTTCCTGGCCACATGAGCAGGGGTTCTTTAATCACACATTCAGCTCTCTTTGAAGTTGGGAAGCAGGCCGAGGTAGAAATTCACACCTGCTGAGACTGAGTGTCTTCCTGTGTAAACAACTATTCTTTGATCACTGTCCCCAAACAGAACACAGGGCTCTTAATGACTGTTTAAGCAAGGGCCTGGCCAGCTGTCCTATAATTTCCACAGACATGTTTCTTTTATGCCCTATGCAGCGAGATAGGTTTATAGCTGACTCAGGAAGACAACCTTCCTATAACCTCTTTTGTCCAGCTTCAAAAGGCTTGTCATCTTTCCACACACAAAGGACATGTTTTTACCAATGCAATATCATGTGCAGTTATGCCCATGCTGATGTGTAATGAGCTTTTCCGTTACATGAAGTATTTGTCTTGGTGCGCCATCCACTGGATTGACATGCGGACTGCATTTTCATGAATCGAGATTAGTGATTAGTGCTTTATATATAGTTGGATTTTAAGCAACATAAATCTTGAGATATATATATATCTATGTATTTATATATGCATACATATATAACTGTTTATGTTCAGGGTGTGCAATATATTTATATTTTTTATATATATATATATATATATATATTTATATATATTTATATACATATAGGCATTTTGGGCTTAAGGTGTCACAATCGTGGGATTTAAAGACTGTGTTCCCGGACTGGGCCTTGGACCTGTATCACTTGGCGCAGACGCTCGCAGGAGGAGACTAGGTTTAATAAAGTTCCTCTGCATGAGAGGAAGCAGTGAACTAATAGGGAATTTGAGTACTGTTAGAAGTGGTGTGGTAGCTTGGAAGCCACTTGGAAAGACTGGATAGCCTTGTGTGGACGTTGAGCTGAGAAGCTACGTGGAGCGGCTGGATAGCCGTGGTTAGACGTTGGCAGCTGGGTGGCTACGTGGAGTGGCTGGATAGCCATGGGGAGATGTCGGTAGCTGGGAAGCTACGTGGAGCGACTGGAGCACAGTGGGAAAGCTCACTAGGAAACTAGTTGCACTGGCAACTTGTGTCAGCATTGGGGAACCTTATATAGTGGACGCTGGGAGCTGACAGGCTGAGAGAGAGGGAGAAGACTCCTCATTGTAAAAAAACTGTAAAAAATGGAGTTGAGTTGGTGGACGTGTGATAATGATTATTGTGAGCAAATTCAGCCCAAGGAAGAAGTTCAATCCAGTCATCTTGGGAGGAGGAGACAAAAGTGCGCAGGAACTGTTCCAGGTCTTGATTGACCCTTTCGGTCTGACCATTGGTCTGGGGGTGATAAGCGGTAGAATATTTTTGTTTTATTTGAAGGGCTGAGCAGAGTGACCTCCAGAACTTCGCTATGAACTGTACTCCCCTGTCTGAGATGATCTCTTGAGGAAGGCCGTGGAGCTTGAAGATCTCTTTTATAAAACTCTGGGCGAGTAGAGGTGCAGACGGGAGCCCAGTAAGAGGTACAAAATGAGCCATTTTAGAAAAGCAATCCACGATAACCCAAATGGTGTTGTGGCCCCGAGATGGAGGAAGCTCAGAGATGAAATCCATAGAGAGGTGAGTCCATGGCTTAGATGGAATTGCTAGAGGCTGGAGTTGACCGTGTGGAACCCGCCGGGGAATTTTTTGTTGAGCACATTTGATGCACGACGATACATAAGACCTGACGTCCTTTTTCATCGAAGGCCACCAATAGGACCGCTGGTTGAATTCAAGGGTTTTATCCATACCCAAGTGTCCAGAGAACCGGGAAGCATGGGCCCAATGCAGCAACTTCTTGCGGAGTTCTGGAGCGATGAAGGTCTTCCCAACCGGGGGTATAGAAGATAATTTGGTGGAGGCGAAGAAAGCTGGATTCAGGATTGGTTGGGGCTGTTCCATGGGTAGATCAGGGTCGCTTGTCATGGAACGGGAGAGTGCGTCGGCTTTGAGGTTTTGCGAGCCAGGGCGATAGGAGAGTTTGAAGTTAAACCTGGAGAAAAACATTGCCCACCGGGCTTGACGAGGGTTCAAGCAATTTGCGGATTTAAGATAAAGCAGGTTCTTGTGGTCTGTGAAAATGGTAATGGGGTAATGGGCTCCTTCTAGAAGATATTCTTCGAGGGCTAGTTTCATGGCGAATAACTCTTGATCCCCGATGGTGTAGTTTTTTTCTGCAGGCAAAAACTTCCGGGAAAAGAAACCACAGGGATGAAGTTTTTCATCTTCAAACCGCTGGGAAAGCACAGCACCGACACCTTCGGAGGATGCGTCCACCTCCAGGATAAATGGCCGGGTGGAATCCGGTTGCTTTAAGATGGGAGCGGAGATGAAGGCTTGCTTAAGGAGTTGAAATGCCGAGGTTGCTTCGACGGGCCACTTAGTTGGATCTGCTCCCTTACGGGTGAGAGCTGTAATAGGAGCTACCAGTGTTGAAAAACCTTTCACAAACTTGCGATAATAGTTGGCAAATCCTAGGAACCTTTGTACGGATTTTAAGGAAGAAGGAAGAGACCAATCAAGAATGGCTTGTAGTTTTGAAGAATCCATTTGAAGGCCGGTTCCGGAGATGATGTACCCCAGGAATGGTACACTTGAGACTTCAAACAGACACTTCTCTAATTTGCAAAAAAGTTGATTGGACCGCAACCTCAGAAGGACTTCCTTCATCTGGTCTCGATGAGTTTGGAGGTCTTGTGAAAAAATCAAAATGTCCTCCAAGTACACAACCACACTCTTGTACAAAAGATCCCGGAAGATTTCGTTGACGAAAAACTGGAAGACGGCTGGAGCATTACAGAGGCCGAAGGGCATAACGAGATATTCGTGCCCATCCCTGGTGTTGAAGGCCGTTTTCCATTCATCGCCTGGACGGATACGAATTAAATTATAGGCCCCTCTTAGGTTGAGTTTGGTAAAAACTGTGGCTTCCTTGACTCTATCGAACAACTCTGTTATGAGAGGAAGAGGGTAGCGATTCTTAATAGTTATTTCATTAAGACCCCGGTAGTCAATACACGGGCGCAGCCCACCGTCTTTCTTTTTTATGAAGAAAAATCCAGCCCCGGCTGGAGACGTGGAGGGTCGAATGAAGCCTTTACTTAAGTTTTCTTTAATGTACTCCGAGATAGCTTGAGTCTCAGGGAGAGATAGAGGGTAGGTTTGGCCTCTAGGAGGATTCTTCCCGGGAATCAGATCTATGGGACAGTCCCAATCACGATGGGGAGGTAATAGGTCTGCATTCTGTTTGCTGAAGACATCCAAAAACCCACCATAAGCTTTGTGCAGGTCAGTAGAATCCTGTATGACAGAAGATTGGACAGGTACTACCCGCTGAAGGCAGCTTTTGAAGCAATTGGAACCCCAAGAGGTTATTTGCATGGTGGTAAAATCAATTTGTGGTTAATGTCTCTGTAGCCAGGGTAGTCCAAGGACTAAAGAATGAGAGGCTTTGGGAATCACTAGAAAGGACAGTTGTTTGGTATGGAGCACCCCAATGGTAAGTCTAAGTGGTGCTGTACGATGGGTGATGGTTCCACTAGTAATGCGACTACCATCGATGGCGGTTAAAGTGATGACCCGAGGCAACGCTTCTATGGGGATTTGATGTTTCTGGGCAAAGTCCGTAGTGACAAAGTTCTCTGCTGCTCCAGAATCCAGAAGAGCTAATACAGCTTTGGAACCTCGGGGAAGCTTTAAGTGAGCCTGGATGGTGGAATCAGACTTCCTATGTGGTTCAATGGCAACTCCTAACTTAACCTCTCTGTCATAAGTTAGGAGGAGATGTTTCCCGGATGAATTGGACGGATGGGATAGGATCTAACTAAGTGTTGAGGAGATCTGCAGTACATACAGAGGTTCTGTCTCTGCCTTTTCTGTCGTTCCTCAGCCGATAGACGAGAGCGGTTGACCTGCATGGGTTCTTCGCCCGTAGGAGAAGAGGGTAAACGGGAAGCTGGACGTGGCCTTCCGCTGTCAAGTTTGCCTCTTTCCAAGGCACCCTCCCTGTGACAAAAATCCACCTTGTTGCGAAGGGAAATTAAATCATCCAAATTGGTTGGAAGGTCACGGGAAGCTAGGTCGTCTTTGAGTCTTTCTGAAAGACCACTCCAGAAGGCAGCGATGCGAGCGTCCTCGTTCCAATTGGGTTCTGAGGCCAGAGTTTGGAACTGGACTACATATTGACCGACGGTCCTGCTACCCTGACTGAGGCGTAGAATATCAGCTGATGCGGAAGTGGTTCTTCCAGGTTCGTCAAAGATCTTGCGAAACGTGGAAATAAATTCAGGGTAGTTGGAGAGCAAAGGATCCGATTTCTCCTAAAGGGGTGAGACCCAGTCGAGTGCTTAGCCAGAGAGCAGAGAGATGATATATGCCACCCTGGTTCTGGCTGTTGGAAAATTGGCAGATTGTAGCTCGAACTGGATTTCGCATTGGTTTAAAAAACCCCTGCATAATTTGGGGTTGCCATCAAACTTGCTCGGAGGGGAAAGCTGAAGACTAGCAGGAAGTAGAAGCGGGGGAGCAGGTGACAACACAGGAGGAGAGGCGGCTTGGGAGCCAGCGGGAGCGGGATGAGCCAATAAGGACTGAATGTTGTCCAAGCGTGACGACATATCTTGGATGAACTGGATCAACCGGGCCTGAGAGGTCTCCTGTCTTTCCAGACGAGATAGTACATCCTGCGAGGGATCTACCCCAGATCCTTGACCACTTGCCGAGTCCATCTGGACAGTGCAAACTGTCACAATCGTGGGATTTAAAGACTGTGTTCCCGGACTGGGCCTTGGACCTGTATCACTTGGTGCAGACGCTCGCAGGAGGAGACTAGGTTTAATAAAGTTCCTCCGCATGAGAGGATGCAGTGAACTAATAGGGAATTTGAGTACTGTTAGAAGTGGTGTGGTAGCTTGGAAGCCACTTGGAAAGACTGGATAGCCTTGTGTGGACGTTAGCAGCTGAGAAGCTACGTGGAGCGGCTGGATAGCCGTGGGTAGACGTTGGTAGCTGGGTGACTACGTGGAGCGGCTGGATAGCCGTGGGTAGACGTTGGTAGCTGGGTGGCTACGTGGAGCAGCAGGATAGCCGTGGGTAGACGTTGGTAGCTGGGTGGCTACGTGGAGCGGCTGGATAACCGTGGGTAGACGTTGGTAGCTGGATGGCTACATGGAGCGGCTGGATAGCCGTGGGTAGACGTTGGTAGCTGGGTGGCTACGTGGAGCGGCTGGATAGCCGTGGGTAGACGTTGGTAGCTAGGTGGCTACGTGGAGTGGCTAGATAGCCTTTGGTAGACGTTGGTAGCTGGGTGGCTACGTGGAGCGGCTGGATAGCCATGGGTAGACGTTGGTAGCTGGGTGGCTACGTGGAGCGGCTGGATAGCCGTTGGTAGACGTTGGTAGCTGGGTGGCTACGTGGAGCGGCTGGGTAGCCGTGGGTAGATGTTGGTAGCTGGGTGGCTACGTGGAGTGGCTGGATAGCCGTGGGTAGACGTTGATAGCTGGGTGGCTACGTGGAGCGGCTGGATAGCCGTGGGGAGACGTCGGTAGCTGGGAAGCTATACGGAGCGGCTGGATAGCCGTGGGTAGACGTTGGTAGCTGGGTGGCTACATGGAGCGGCTGGATAGCCGTGGGGAGACGTCGGTAGCTGGGAAGCTACGTGGAGCGACTGGAGCACAGTGGGAAAGCTCACTAGGAAACTAGTTGCACTGGCAACTTGTGTCAGCATTGGGGAACCTTATATATAGTGGACGCTGGGAGCTGACAGGCTGAGAGAGAAGGAGAAGACTCCTCATTGGTGGTAGTGTGTCACATGGGCAATCCAAGATGGCCGTGGTCATGGATCGGAGGACAGCGCTGCTCAGAAGAAGTCAGCGGGGACCAGCGACCAGCAGGAGCCAGCGTGGGAGCAGCAGAGCAGCGGGACCCTCCAGAGGACAGCGGAGACCGGCCAGAGATAGCGGGAAGCAGCGCACAGCGCGGGAGCTGGAAGACAGCACGGGTCAGCACCCGCAAAGGTAGGCGACGGGGTCTGTTTCTGCGGTCTCCAGGGCGGCGTGTGACATAAGGAGCCTGTGCAAATTCCGATAGAATTGCTTTATCTCCATAGTTTCATAAACGGTTCCTAAAAGTATATTTGTCCCAAAAAAAATTTGTTTACACACATATAGTAATTTTTGGTTTGAGGAACCCGCACACTGCATGTGCCGAGTGTCAAGCGTCTGTTTTTTCCTTTAAAATTCAGATTTTTTTTTGTCTCCATGGTTCATATACAGTCCCAAGGAGAACATTTCTCCAAAAAAAAATTCTATGAACAGACACAACTGTTCTAACTTTATTATTAGTATAGATTTATCTACTGCATTCTAGAAAATGATATCTAGAATCTGATTAGTTGTTATAGGTATTACCTCTCACTCCTGCTTTTAAGAAGTTTTAGTAGATTCCCCAAAAACTCCATTAATGCAATCGCTAGTGTAAAAAAATTCTTCCTGATACCATAAATACTAAATTTTTGAGTCATCCCCAGAAAATACAGTGAATTGTAGCTACGGTTACCATTTCCTGTAGGAAAGACAATTCTAAAACATAATTAAAGTCAGTAATTAAGTTGCCAGCCCCACATATATAGTCAGGTATTCCAATGCAGGCAAAGAAGGCAGCATATGTGGGGGTTCAAACGTTTTAATTGGCCAATGCTAGGAGTAGAGCACATTACTAAGGGGGAGAGTTATCAAACCTAAAGAGAATAAGTGTAAGTGTTGACCATAGCAACCAATTACATTCTTCCAATCATTTTATAGAATATAGTACATAATCGATAGCTAGAGTCTGGTTGCCACTGACTACACCTCCATTTGTCCTCTTTAAAAGAGTTGATACATCTCCCCCTATAATAACACTTCTATGTGTGTTATAAATGTAAAATTTTGCATGATTACTGTAGTTTCTACTCTTTAAAACTAGGTGCAGATTGCTGTTCTAGGTCCATTCCAAGGCCAGTGACGTGGTTGAACCCCTTAGTGTTGACCTGCTGGACAAGACAGTATACTTGCGCATATAAAGAAGCATGGTCAGCTGATATATGACCGATTCCTCTGCCTCTTATAATGTAGTTGTAATAATTAAAATGTTCTCTTACTTTCATTATAGCCTCTAATACAGTACTTTGTTATTTAACCACATTATCATTCATGAGTGCTTGCAAGCTGACTCACAGATATATGGGGGTATTTACTCTAAAATAAAAGCAATGAGGATTAATTAACTGGAACTAATGAATGCAACTCGTGTTTGAGAAAGTACTAGAGAAAGATCTAAATTACTTTTAAATAAAAATTGATTAAAGCAGATTACAATATAGTTGTTAATAGTGTTTAAGTACACACTTGCCTACCCTCCCGATTCCCCGAGAACCTCCCGAAAATCGGGTGCAGCTCCCGGCCCCCCGGAAAGGCAGGCGAGCCTCCCGGCGGCTGCTAATCCCCCCCGACCCCCCTGCGATTAACAGTTAAACCCCCGCAGCGGAGGGGGCCGGTAACGCGATTCACGCTGAATCACGTCATTTTGGCCCGGGCCCCTGCTTCACAATGCCTGTATTATCGGCATTGTGTAGTGGGGGCGGGCCAAAATGATGTGATTGCATGGCCCCGTCCCCGTCATGCCCACAAATGCCAGTCACCCACCCGGCCATGCCCCCTTGTATCAGCCACCCCCATGCCCTGCCGATCTGGCTGTTCCCCCCCGGAAGGAGCAGCCAGAAAGTCGGCAAGTATGTTTAAGTATTGCAACTCTTTCTTTAAGATGTGTGCTAACCCCCGTGTTTTGGTTTTGGATCTGGGGTGGTTGTTTTTTTTTTAATTGCTCAAAAGTTGAAATCATGTAAATTTTGCAATCCAAAACCTGAAATTCAGATTTAAAATCCGAATTCCGACCCGCAGGAAGATCAGAATTGCGACTCAGATCTGTACAGGATCACAAAATTCGGGTGAATACGGATTTCAGGAGAACTGAACCACACATCACTATTTAATAGTTTTAATACTGTACCATAGGCCAGAATTTGTAGCATTCAACTACTAATAGATTATATTATATTTCATTTAAAACATTGTAAGCATTTCAGAAAATGTGTAAACGGAAACTACAGTACTACTTCACAGTATACAGAGACCTATAGCAAGAGAGAATGTGAAACTACAGTATACTGTACCTGCGTTTGTCTATTTTCTTCCATCAAACTATGCATTTACAGTATGAAGAAGATACAAGGAAAACCTATGACACTCAGTGTCAGATTTATAATGGCTGCAGGCTATGCAGTGCACACAGGCCCCTCGGTCAGGTGTCCTACACCGCACACCCTGCACATATGTTCTTAAATACTTACCTCTCCGGAGTCCGGCAGCACTGCACTTTGGATCAAATGGTGCCGTGGCCATTTTCCCGATGATTTGCGCATGGACAATAGAAAAATTGCTAGGAAAATGGAGATCTGCGCAGGCGCAGTAGACTATGGTACAGAGGGGGCACAGACGGAGACTGCACATGGGATACCTCCTTTTTTAATTCACCTCTGTTGACGTTACAGGTGTGAAAAAGGAAGACACCTCATTTCCATCTCTACTGGAGGAGGCAGAATAAATATATGCCCATGGGATCTTCAAAGGAGGCGATAAGATCTTGTGTATATGTATGCTTCATAGTCGAACACACGCATTCACAAGCGATGCAAAGTGAAATCTCAACTTGTGGCTGAATGGGCATAACTGGGTGGTTATTGGCCTTCTACTGGGGCGCCGTGTGGGGGGTACTAATTACCCAGGTTTTCTGTGGGGTCTGGGACAGCCATGGAGGGGGAAGAATGCTCCCATGGTATTTTCAGTCCAAGTTTTAACAAGAGGAAATGGACACACCCCCATGTTTGGCCATGCCCCTCATATGGCACCCAGGCCAGACGGGTGCTAGAGGAGGCTAACTTTAGGGAGAGACTGTAGACATTTGCTGGCCATGCTGAGTTGTGCTTAGGCAGAGAGATTTATTGTTAGGTGGCCTCGCACGTCACAAAATATGCTGGAAAAGTTTTCCAATATAAATATGAGCCACCATGAGGAGTAGTATACAGAAGTTTTACAGGTGAGGGCAGCACAGACGGTGTAATGGTTAGCATTACTGCCTCACAAGCACTTAGGTCATGGGTTCGATTTCCACCACGGCCCTACCTGTGCGGAGTTTGTATATTGTCCATGTGCCTGCGTGGGTTTCCCCCGGGTACTCCGGTTTCTTCCCACACTCCAAAAATATACTGGTAGGTTAATTGGCTCCCAACACAAATTAACCCTAGTGTGTATGTGTGTGCGCATGTGATAGGGAATATAGAGCGTAAGCTCCACTGTGGCAGGGACGTATGTGAATGGCCAAATATTCTCTGTAAGCGCTGCGGAATATGTGTGCGCTATATAAATAACTGGTAATTAATAAATAAATAAAGGTGATCTAAACTTAAATACCATGGGACACTGTTCTTGGATTGTAAACTCACAGGCTGGTCTAGTGTATGCTTTAATTAATAAAAGGTCTACACTCTCTTTCTCAAATAAATGGAGCATAGCAACACTGATTTTTTTTTAGTACACCTAAATATTGCACTAGTCACTATGTAAAACAAGTATCAAATATCACATAAAAATCGCAATATATACTGTAGTTATCAACACCCATACACATTACATTTTTCTGAAATGTAACTATAACAACTCTCCCCTGTTATTTTCTTTATGCTGTAATTCTGTAGGCATTATTTTGTTTAGATGTTGGTGTGGGCTGGTCTGTGGACAGAAGATGGTTATATAAACACGCTGGAGCCTATGAAAGTTGCCAGATTTCCTACAGTTTCATGATGTTACAGGATGTCCCTCAGGAGCACAGTGAGCATGCGGCTGCCAGCACGTCGGATGTTTACTCTCTCAATAACACTCATCAATTTTATACCTGCCCATAAGACGGTTCGCATAGTGATGTAAAGTGGTGAATTTACAAGACTAGGAGGTTTATTTACGAAGTGTCGGGTTGTAAAATCCGACACTTCTGTTCATGTTTACGCCCGATATTTGAAAGGGCAGTGCTTTTACTAGCAATATCAGGCATGAACAGAAGGGACGGGTTTTACAACCCGACACTTTGTAAATAAACAACCATGGGTTGATTTATTAAAGGCATGTAATGTATTTTTTTCAACTAAGAACAGGTGTTCATGGCAGTGAAATGCGTTGGGTTCATTTTGCTTTCAATAGTCTCTATTTTGTCAAAGCCTATTTATCAGGTACTGCGACTGTTTGTGCTACAGTACCTTGATGCCTACTCTGATAAAGTCATCTGAAGATGCATTTTAAAGAAAACTTTGCTCTTCTAGAATAAAGCTGTCATGGCTGCTGACACTTGAGACTCCTGGGAGGAGGCAGGTCTACTAGGCACAATAAACTGGGGTGGCTTTAGGAATGACCTTTTCATGAAATCTCGATAGCACAGAATGAAAGTAAATAGAATTTATTCACAGGAGAAATATAATAGCAATGTCTCACATAAAGTCTCAACAACACTGAGGTTCACATAAGCAATAATGAGTATAGGAGAAAACCCCCCATATAGTCTTTAACACAGAAAAGTTAATATGGTAGGGAAACCCCGAGTCCAGTATGAGGCTGGCACCTCAGGATGGTATAGAGGAGCTTCACCTGGGTGGAACCCTGTAGTGATGGAGATGCGGAGCAGAGTGAGCCCTGTGATGTGGTGAAAGATGGAGCAGGGTTGAGCCCTGTGATGCTGTGAGGTTGAAGCAGGGTTGAGCCCTGTGATACGGTGAGGTCGGAGCAGAGTTGAGCCCTGTGATGCAATGAGGTCAGAGCAGGGTTGAGCCCTGTGATGCGGTGAGGTCAGAGCAGGGTTGAGCCCTGTGATGCGGTGAGATCAGAGCAGGGTTGAGCCCCGTGATGCAATGAGGTTGAAGTAGGGTTAAACCCTGTGAAGCTGTGTGTTTCCGGAACAGGGTTGAGCCCTGTGGTGTGACTAGAATCCGCGATGCAGTGATGATAACTGTAATGGTGCAGTTGACAACTGTAACGAAGATGGATTTGATGTCCACAGGAGTGAGAGGCAACAGGCAAAGTAAATAGTGTAGCAAAAGGTGAAACCACAGCAGTGGGGCAGAAAGCAATACTTAGGCAATGGCTATGCTGAGCTCTGTAGTGCAGCTAGTAACTGACATCAGAAGTTAAGCTGGAACATGAGCGGAGATATAGCAAAGTCCACAGCAACCCACAGGCACAGCAGGGATCTGGCAGGAGTGCAAGAAACACCTGAAAGTAACGTTGCACAGACTCTGAGACACAGTTAGTAACAGGCTTTATACTAGAGGTCTGTGATCCATAGGAAGTTCAGTACATGTGACCCAAATGGAATCAGGTTTGAAATAATGAGCAATCTAGGAATCCCACAACCTGACAACACCTTGGAAACAGATGATCACTTTAACTCTCTATCCCCTGTATGTGAAGAACGCCAGCAAGCAGGATAGCTCCTCCAACGACCACAAAGGAACTTTGGAAAAAGTAATCTATCTTTATGTACTGAAATAGTCGCAGTCCTGACAAAAGCATGTTTAATACACTACTTTATAAAGCATTCCTATGTATAAAACGTGAAAAGAGTTCTTTCATTCACATACTGTAAGTTGGGGAAAAAAACAATATAAATTATGTATTAAATATGTTGTTTATTGGTGTTTCATTTTTACTTAATATTTTTTTTTAATCATTTTCAATTGTGGAACTTTTAATAAACATGCCCCCAACTGTTTTATATATTTTTTATAATAAGCACATTCACTGGATCAGTAAGGGGATGGAGTAGCACATACCCAGCACGGTTTGGTAATTTTCTCTTATTCAAAAATACAGGATGAACCAGTGCGTCATCCCTTTATAAAACAATTGGAAAGAGGTATGAACCAAATTAATTTCTACTTTATACAAATCCATTGTTAGGTAATTTTATATCTCATTAATCATATTGGGGGTCATGTGACATTTCACGTCCGGAAATAACTGCTACTCTCCCAAGCACAATGACATGACGTATTCTGCCTCCAAGAAAAGTGTTTCTTTATATCCCATGAGCAGTTTTGGAAATCCAATCTGGTGTGATAAATGCACATCTATACATGTATTAAGAACCTGCCAAATAGTAGCTACATCTAGCTTGTAAGAATCAAGTATAAAAGCAATCAATAAAGGGCTAAAACATTTTATAAGAAGGACACACCAGTGAATACAAATAAAAGAGCTCACTGTATAGCTGAAAATATAATGTATGTATCATACCTATTTTGACCATAAAAAAAACCCTTGAATCATGGCTCTATGAAGAAGGGTGGAGCCAAAATGACGCAATTATCATAGAATAATGTCATAGTGGCTCCATCCCCTCCCCCGCAGACCTGTTATTTATGGTATTATTCTCTCCATCCTGCCCATTTCACTAGGAAGGGGACAGGATGGCAGAGGACCACCCACTCTTCCAGGAGCCCAGGGGACTCCCCGGAAATTGCAGAGTCTCCAGGAGGATATGGGGGAGTAAGTATGTATGAATCTCTTTTCCTGCCTGGGCTATTGCAACCTATTTCTCTCTGGTCCTCCTCTAACCAGCCTCTCAATTATTATATGTGTCCTGAATGCTGCTGCTCATCTCATCTTTGTGTCTCATACTGTAGCTCTGGCAGAACTTCTCATCTTAATAAACTGCTCATCTGGCTCCCCTTACCCTACAGAGTTCAGAATAAGCTCCTCACTCTTACTTTCAAAGTGCTCGTTCACCCCTCCGCTCCTACATCTCCAACCTTATCTTGATCCACACTCCCTCTCACCCTCTCCACTCTTCCTCTGACTGTCCTCCATGCTGATTACTTCCTCCCAATCCTGCACCAAGGCTTTTCCTGTGCTGCTTCCCTCCTCTAGAACTCACTCCCCCACCCTAAAAGACTCTCTACTAGCCTTCTGGGCTTCAATTGTGCCCTGAAAATGCACCTATTCAACAAAGTCTACCACTCCTCCTATCAACATTAACTCAAGCCGTCTATTCTCCCTCCTTATCTCTTCCAAGTAAGCCTCCCAGTTAAACCCCTCTCACCTACACTTTAAGCTCTCCCAGGCAGGGTATCCTAATCTCCAGGGTTCACATACATAGGCTCGCTTATTTAAATCCATCACTTGGAGTTGATCATATACTGTACTATATACACATTCGAGTCACATTATTATGACCACCAGGTAATAGCCATAGTAACCACCGTGTGCAGCACGGACAGCAGCTAGACGGGCTGGGAGTGACTCATTAAAGTGCTGGTAGGTTGGCACAGGTACCTGGAGCCATGCTGACTGCAGTGCATCCCACAGCTGCTGGAGGGTGCATGGTGGAGTATCCATACAGCAAACACAACAATGGCTGAAGGGTGTTTGTTCTCCGATGTTCCTCGCCTGCCATACCAACGTCCATCCGTTCGATGAAGCAGAAAACGTGACTCATCAGAGAAGGCAACCCTTCGCCAATCAGCAGAGGTCCAATTCCGATACAGGTGTGAAAATTATAGCCTTTTCCGCCGATGCACATTCGTTAGCAAAGGTGCAGTGACCATCCATTTGCTCAGAGCCCCATACGCAGCAGGGTTTGCTGAACTGTTGGTTTAGACTAGAGATGTGCGCCGACCCCTGTGTTTTGGTTTTGATCTGGATCTCCACTGGTTTTGGATCTGGATTGGTTTACCAAAACCCCACCTCCGTGTTTTGTTTTCGTGTTTTGGTTTGGATCTGGATTTTTCTTAAAAAATTAAATAAAACAGCTAAAATCACATAAAATGTGCCTTTTTTTGCTCCTACAGTATTAATAATCTCAATAACATTTATTTCCACTCGTTTCCAGTCAATTTTGGTTACCTCACAGCTCACAGTATTGATTTTTTTCATCTAGTTAAAGGGCCAAAAGGTTGCATCCAGCTTGCTGTCTCAAAACTGATTGATATAATTATTAATAGAGTTGAGGACTGTGTAAAGATGATGGTTGGGATACCCTTGAGGATTGAAGGCGTGGGCCTTCATAGAGGACAAGGAAGTTGACGGCCTTGCATTATCATGATGATTGCTGGCGGCAGCTACAACATGTGGTTCTTGGTCTTGCTCTCCTATCATGTGACAGCCCTCCATATGTTCTGCGGTCTTTAAGCAGTGTCACAAGCACCAATAGTATAGCCAAGGTGCAGTTACAAAATTCACACACGTGCAGTCGTGCACACACAGAAAAAAAATAAACAAAAGACACTATTTTTTTTTTTTTCGGGTCCAGAACTTGGGCCCAGAGCACAGATTGGTGATGACTGGAGTTGGGCAGCACTAGGTTGCGTTGCCGTATCTTATGTGGCTAAACCTAACACGCACACACACACACACACAGAAAATAAATAGACAAAAGACACAGTTTTTTTGTTGGTTTTTTTCACGTCCAGAATTTGGGCCCAGAGCACAAATTGATGACGACTGGAGTCGGGCAGCACTAGGTTGCGTTGCCGATTGCTAGAACTTGTGCAGCTAAGCCTAACACGCACAGACACACAGACAAAAAAAGAAAATTTGTTAAAAAAAAATTTCAACTTCAAAACTAGGTTGCTTTGCTGTATCTTGTGTGGCTAAGCCTAACACGCACACACAGAAATTAAATAGACAAAAGACACAATTTTTTTGTGTTTTTTTTCGCGTCCAGAATTTGGGCCCAGAGCATAGATTGATGACGACTGGAGTCGGGCAGCACTAGGTTGCGTTGCCGATTGCTAGAACTTGTGCGGCTAAGCCTAACACGCACAGACAATTAGACAAAAAAAGAAAATTTTTTCAGCTCCAGAACTTGGGCCTAGAGCACAGATTGATGACGACTGGAGTCGGGCAGCAATAGGTTGCGTTGCCGACTTGCTAGATCTTGTGCGGCTAAGCCTAAAATGCACAGACACACAGATAATTATTTATTAGACAAAAAATTTAAAAAAAAAATTTAAAATTTTCAGCTCCAGAACTTGGCCCCAGAGCACAGATTGATAACGACTGGAGTCGGGCAGCACTAGGTTGCGTTGCCGACTTGCTAGATCTTGTGCGGCTAAGCCTAACACACACTGGCCCTGATTCAGTGCCGGATGCTCTGACAGAGCGCTCACTCTGAATCAGGGCTGGTCTTTTTTTTTTTTAGAACGGCCTCCTGGCCGCTCGCATAGCTGTGGGTGACCACCCACAGCTATAGTGAGCGGCCAGGAAGATGGTCGCGATGGTCAAGACCATCGCGACCATCGGGCTTGCGACAAGACCCTTGTGGTAGGGTCTCGTTGCCGCAAGCCCCAGAGAGATTTCGGCTCTAACAGAGCCGAAATCTCTCCCACTGACATCACTCGTTCACATGGGAATGCCTCCGTTTGGGCAGTCACTCCCCTGGCCCGCCCACCAAGGGGGCGAGCTGTCACTCAACATCTTTGTTGCGGAGTGCCCGACGCTATCCGGGTCTCGCGCATGCGCACGATGGAGCCGGCTCCGTCGTGCGCATGCGCACTGGCCCACCATCGACCCGGTTGCGAGCGTACAGTGCTTGTGACGGGGTCTGAATCAGGCCCACAGACACACAGACAATTATTAGAAGAAAAAGACAAGTTTTTTTATTTTTTTTTAGCTCCAGAACTTGGGCCCAGAGCACAGACTGATGACGACTGGAGTCAGGCAGCACTAGCTTGCGTTGCTGACTTGCTGTAATTTGTGCGGTTAAGCCTAACACGCACACAGACAAATATATATTACACAAAGAAATACACTTTATTTGGGTCCAGAACTTGGGCCCAGATGGATCAGCAACAGCACAGCATCGGCCCTGATGGATCAGCAGCAACAGCCCAGATGGACGCAGCAGGCAGCACAGCACCAGCCCTGAATGGATCAGCACCAGCCCAGGACACAGCAGACAGCACAGCACCAGCCCAGATGGATCAGTAACAGCCCAGATGGACACAGCAGACAGCACCAGCCCAGAATGGATCAGCACCAGCCCAGGACACAGCAGACAGAACAGCACCTCTCCCCAGCCCTACACTACCCACCCTCTCTGTTCAGTATCCACAGCTGGAGTGAAATGGCGCCGCCTCCCTTATATATATAAAGACGAAAGCTTGCGAGCCGCGAGATTTCGTCTCTGGTTTTGCCTCGATGTCAGAGATCCGAGTAAGGCGGGAACATCTGAGCCGGCTTGGATCCGACTCTGATCCCCTTAGTTCGGGTGGGTTCGGATCTCTTAGATCCGAACCCGCTCATCTCTACTTTAGACACACGTCTGGTGACCCCCAGGTTCATTTTGACAATGAGCTGCTCCACTGTAGCGTGTCGGTCGGCCCCACGCACCTTCATAGCCGACGTTCATCTCTCACATCAATAGCACGTGGTGCTCCGCAGTTATTCGCAATGGTGCCATTTGTCCTGTCACGATACACCTTCACCACAGCAGCACCTGAACAGTTCACAAACTGCGCTGTGTCAGAAATACTGCCACCCTTTGCCCAATAGCCAATAAGCATCCCTTTTTGGAACTCGGATAAATCGCCCCTTTTACCCATGACAGTAATGAGTGATATGTGTGCAGACAGCCTATCGCACACCTTATATACCCACCAAGCCAACGCACGGCATGTGATGTACTTCATGGGCTACGCGCTGCCGAAGTCAAATGTAGGAGGTGGTCATAATAATGTGACTCAACCATGTAATATCTGATAATATTCCTCACTCTGGATAGCTATAAGGCAAGCTAGGCAAGTGTCCGCTACATAATATGAAGTTGTTTGATCACTGCAGTTGCTGGTGATACCTAAAAAGATTACAAAAAGCATTTTTCACATTGTTTTACCTAGGCCACTGAAGCAAAATAGATTTATTTTTTAATTACAACTGGTCAACACCAAATATTCTGAAAGTAGGACTGAAAGAATAATTGTCAAACTTGATCTAAGCAAACATTGACTCTTTATTGGCTAAGTATTTACAGTCTCTCTTTTGTTAAGATATACTTGAATTAACCCTGATGTCCTCAGATTTCATAATTTTTTGCTTGGACCTCACATATGTAATATTAACGTGTTCCAATTGAAATAAAAAATAAGAACAACTTTCTATAAGAGGTTCCGTAATTGGCTAGCATATTTCCAAACTATGGCTTCTTCATGAAGATCAAAGAACATACAAAACACATTACAGATCATTTAAAGAACTTGTTATATAGGGAATGATGCCAAATGTAGTCTGTGGATAAAAAGACCCAGTTACTTCCACAGGAGGTTTCCCCAGTTTTGAACAAGGTGGATTAACAAAATTGGGCCTCACAAGGTACAGCATATTTAACATAAAAAAGGATAATTAATACAAATCATAGGATTCATGACACAAACCAAAGGATTATCAATGCTTCTGTAACACGTAACTCTGTTTATCTTTCAGGAACATTCATGAGCTGATCAGCTAATCCTGCAGGTGCAGCATTTAAATTAGGTCTGTCACTAGGAATTAACATTTTATTACTTATTAGTAATTTAAGGGATAATTACACTCCATAAATTATTATGAATATGAATTATCTATGTTTGTGGGAAAAAAACACAGAGAGTGATACGGGTTAGATTATATACTGTATATATTGCTAAACTCTGCGATGAGCTTCTTGGAAGATGACTTTATCTCTGTCTGTTGTAGATCTCATTTCCTCGCACCACAGTTCTCCCCTAACAGTACTGTACATCAGAAGTAAATTATGCCAGACATTTATTCCGCATTCACTTTGTTTAATTATTTATCATTTCATCTGTCTCCTGCATTTCCATTCATGATAATGTATGGGTCCCTGGCCTAACATCAACCTTCACTGCCAAGCCTATGTTGTGTTCACGGCACTTAGCTGCCATATCTGAAGGATACAACGCAAGTATTTCCTAAAAGGATAAATAACATTTAAAATATTTGGATTCAAAAATAGTATCTATAAAATATGATGTTATCTATAGTTTTCTACAGATTAACAAATGATCTAAACTGGAATCTTTGTGATTTAAGGCAGTGTTGAATTTTAGTGGCTGAGGCCAGTGTAGAACTGGTAACTGGGATATTAGGAAAACATAACATGGACCCCCACATTCTAAGGGCCCACAACACCTACCTTACAGTATGTCTCTCTCTTTGTACTGAATATATACAGCTGGGCTTAACCAAAAATTGGAACATGCGGCATATAATGGAGGGGGCATTGGAAGGTGGATAAAATTGGCGTTAGTCACACCCACCACATGCTGGCAATACCCCGTCCATGAATTGTCCTTGGTTGGCACCAGTAGTGCACTATTGCTATCCCAATTGAACCCTTCATATGCCAGTCTGACACTATTTTCGAGTCTCGCTCTAACTCAATAAAGAAGTGACTGGCAGTTACACACACCAATCATCTCAATCTTTTCCTTCCAAGTGATTTACCCCCATGTCTTAATGATATGGCAGCTGGACAATCAAGAGACTAATACTAGAGATAAATAGCATCATTAATGGTCCTGTGGTCATTTATTGACTGGAATATATGTTATTTATGTTTACATTCTATAGGACAAGTGCAGGGTTATTTAATAACCCCTTACTATCCAGATAATATCTCTGCACTTTTTTGTTTACTTAAGTTAATAAGCAGTATCTCTATTGAACTTCAATGGTCTATAAAACATGTAGTCAATTAGCTACTGGATACGTCTTCCAACTAAATAAATACCATAATGATAACATGACTATGCACATCAAAAGGAATGGAGGTTTTTATGAAAGAGACATCCCTAAGACTTTATCCAGGTACTGCCTTATAATCACACGACTGCCTTCTTGTGATGTCGTGATCTTGCTTATCGCCTAGTCCTTATAGATTAGAGTTTTAAAGAATACTACAGTTCTATTCACTGTTGAGTATAAAATCAAATGTTATGTTCCATCCCCAAAGTTCCATGGGTTGAAGTTACCTTGGGTTCCACTGTTGGAGAAGCTAGACAACTGGTGCACCCAAGGCTAAAGAATTGAACTTTGGGTATGTGGTGAAATCTTCATCGAAAAGCTGATTTCTACATATTTGGCGGAAATATCTATTAACTTTATTTCTAGTTTTCTAAAACTACTTCCACGTTTTCATATGGAAAACATTGCTGAATATGTCCCCTCTCTTCCCTACCACTCCCACAAGGAAATGCATCACTATTGTACTGTCAAAGCACTGGTTAGTAAATCCTTACCAATGTAAGCTAGTCTATACATATATAAAATCAGTGGAGCCGGCACTCCACAAGAAACAAAAAATACTTGCCCAGGTGCCATCCGAGGTGGGGAGACCTGATGTGTAGAAATGAAAAAGACAGCGGCACTCACGGGACTAAGTAAAAAAAGACTCAGGTACGCAATTTGTGTAAGTGATTCGACGTTTCAGTCGGTGAGGACTTTTATCAACGTTCTTGATAAAAGTTCTCACTGACTGAAACGTCGAATCACTTACACTACTTGTGTACCTGAGTCTTTTTTTACTTAGTCCCGTGAGTGCCGCTGTCTTTTTCATTTCTACACATCAGGTCTCCCCCACCTCGGATGGCACCTGGGCAAGTAATTTTTGTTTCTTGTGGAGTGCCGGCTCCACTGATTTTATATGTATATATATATATATATATCTACCAACCCAGGAAATAGTAAACAGCCCCTTTCTTTCCTAAATAGGACTGTCAAGGGAAAATATTTAGTGAATAAATTATTTTTTCCATTGCTTCCCCGAGATGGTGTAAACAGAATACACATCACTGTGGCAAGGGATCCTCTATTGGCACCGCTCTGGCTGACCATCTTATCAACTGAAAAGAGTTCATTTGGTTATGTAGCTGCCAATACGATCCAGTTACAATATCAGTGTGTAGACTTGACTTTTTGGAAAATGTACAAGGCTGTGAGCATCAATAAAGATTAAGAGCAAACTATGGTTCCTCAGGTGCTGTGGAACTACAAGTCTCAGAACCTTGCCTACGTCAACAATAGAGGATCTGTGTATCTGTGATTATTATATATTTGTGCCATGCTCCTACCACTGGCAGCTGTTACACTTTGTATCTGGTAAATAATTCAGTGTCTTCAGACAGTAACTTTTCTCCAGTCTATTTGTTAAAAACAAGTTACATGCACGCTCTATTGATTTCCCTTCTCGGCTGCTTGTCTCTACTTTCTGCCAGATTCTACAACTACAATCTCTGTGCAAATGTCATTGGTTTCAGAGCAGTACACTGGCACACACAGGATCTGTTGCTGATTATTCTATGAATGCAAGGGGTCAAGGTCTCTGCTAATCAAATACTTCCAAATACATCCCCGCTTACTGCCAGGAAACTTCAGCTTTAACATATAGTGTGACGGTTTCAATCTTAACTTCTCTGCAAAGTTGCTAATATTTCAGATTCTCTGTTATAATGGTGTAGTGGTTAACACAGGTGGTAGAGCCTAATGCAGAAAGTGTGAACATGCATGATATAAACCTAAGGGTGGGTACACACCTAAACGACCCGCAATCGTGCCGATGTTCAGGGCGATTTGCCTTCACATGATTGCCGGTACACACTGCACGATTTAATAAACGACGGAACGATCACTGTCCTTCATTAATATGTATGACTCCGCATGCGATAACGTGTGATTGGCTATGCAGCATGGCCAATCACACGATATCGCTTGCAAATCAGCGTGCAAATCAGGCGTACACTGTACGATATGCCAGATTTGTCGTTCCGATTTGGCTGGCGATATCGTGCCGGTGTGTACCCTACATCTAAAAAAAAGGTTATAATCAAATAGAGTCTTATCAGGGATGAAAAAAGCAGACTAGGGGGTAAATTTACTAAAGTGAGAGTTTTCAGAAGTGAGTTTTAAAAGTGATGTTGTCCATAGCAACCAATCAGACTCTACTTAACATTTAACTAGCACCTTCTAGAACAGGGATGGGGAACCTCAGGCCCGGGGGCCATATAAGGCCCTCGGAATCATTTGGTCTGGCCCTCTGAGCGTTTTTCTGCTAACCTCATCTGGATAGCAGGGTGCCTAAACTGGCACCCTGTAGCCAGAATCTATGCACATTGCCACCTGGAGAGTCCTTAGGACGCTTCAGACGGTCACACTGCTGCCCTTACAGCTCCCTGGAGCATCCCAATCATTAGCTATTGTGGCCCCGCCCCCATGTGTGATCACACAGAGGAGGCGTGGCCTGCATCAGGCCCACGAATAATGTTATATATATCAAAATGGCCCTCGGCAGATAAAAGGTTCACCACACCTTTTCTAGAAGATAATAGCTAGAATCTGATTGGTTGCTATTGGCAATATCACTTTAAAACTCACTTCTAAAAACTCTCACTTTAGTAAATTTACCCCTAGGAGTCCCATGTATCAAGCCAGAACATAACCCTGCATATTGCATTATTTCCTTAGATCAGTAGTGCCCAAATTAGGTGCCGTGACTCGCTGGGGTGCCAATGCGCACTTGCAGGGGTGCCACGGGTTGATGGTGGTCCAGAATCAAATCAAATTATTTATGGTTAATGTGATAGGCAAAATCAATGCTGGTGGCTTCCAATCATAAAAAGTGGACAAACAGAAGTGGAACCCTGTCCACCACCACATAATTGAACAGGTACTGTAAGCACAAGTTACTTAATTTAATAATTTTTACTCAATTTCTCAAAAAGAATCTTTTGGACTATGGGTGAAAAAAATGCTGATACCAAAAAGTTTGGGATCCACTGAGTTAGATATATATTTGTTGTCCAACCTTAAGTTGCATTCATTCATTTTCTTATTTCTTAAACTATATTAAGAAACAGAACATTAAAGTAAGTTTTTTGCCTCAGCAGCCTGTGGTTCAGGGTAACTGAGAGAGTTGGAGTGGGTACAGAGCGCCCAGGCCTGTCCCAGGGTCAGGGCTGCAGAGTAGACACAGTCAAGTCTCCAAGATAGCATTGCCAGGCCTCTTTTAGAGGGAGGCGCAGTAGTCAGTGCAGGGATTGGTCACACACCTGGATGCATGGTCACGCCCCCTAATGGGTGGCATGCCTGCAATGCCCAATGTTATTCTGTATATGACACATCTAAACCGCAGAAGTTCCTTATCTATAGTACATTCTGATAATCATTGTGCTAAGGCAGGGATGGGGAAGCTCAGGCCCTTGGGCCATATAAGGCCCGGGAAATAATTTGGTCTGGCTCTCAGAGCTTTTTTCTGCTAGCCTCATCTGGCTAGCAGGGTGCCCAGAATGGCACCCTGCGTCCAGAATCTATGAAGCAGTGCCACCTGGAGCATCCTTAGGATCCTTTTGACGGTACACTGCCCTTTCATCTCCCCGGTGCATCCTCAGGATGCTCTGGGTATTGGTGTAATCAACGGCGATTGTGGCCCCGCCCAGTGTGACGTCACAGTGAGAGACCGCAGCCTGCACTGGGCCCGCGAATGATGTGATATATATCAAAATGGCCCTCGACAGAGAAAAAAGGTTCCCCACCCCTGTGATAAGGAAAAAGCTTTCCTCCTACCCCTTTAACAAGGAAGAAAGCCAGAGAGTGGCAGCCTAATTCATAATTGTATACAATTTCCTATTTTGAACTTGTGTTGACATTTTTATCTTTGCTTCATATTTATCAGGCTTTCGGCGCGATTAACCTCCATAAATGCCAAGGGCGTCATATTTCCCGGCACCTTCAATCTCCTGGAAAGCACAGTGCAAGGAAAAAAAAATCATTGGTAAAATTACCCTGATTATTAAATGAGTCGGTAGAGATATAATATATAGGTTTGAGATGCTGTAAGGATATAAAATTAGACAGGTCAATATGTCATTTCTTGACATATTGCTCCATGTGTTGTTATTTGTGTGTGGGCAGTAATCTACTGAATGGAAATTACATGAAACAGGGCACCAGCGATCACAGGCGTAATTTGCTCACATAGCTAAAAACCCATGTCAGTGGCAATGTCACCATTTATAGTAATAGAGCTCTGGGAATGACAAACCTTCTAAATGTTGGATGAGAAGCTCTCTGCGCTGACTCCCTCCGTTAGTTTGAGCCGGCGGTCTCTAAGACCGTTACTGGTTCTGTCGGGCGGCCTGATCTTTCTCAGCTAATTTTTCTCCTTGGCGTCCATGTTAGACAGACGTGCCCTGATACTCTCCCCTGCATTTTTGTCATACAAAGCTACACAGGTGCCCCAGACACTCTGTACTACTACCACTTGTATAGTGGAGCACAGCGCCAAACACCACTAGGGTGTACGCTTCGATCCCACCTGGCGCACTACATTGCCCAACATACCAAAAGTCAGCAATGACCTCCTTGCTGCCAAATCCAAGGGTCACTACTCTCTGCTTATTCTCCTTGACCTCTCTGCTGCATTTGACACTGTTGACCACCCTCTCTTGCTGCAAATCCTTCACTCCCTTGGTTTACATGACACTGCTCTCTCCTGGCTGTCCTACCTCTCAGACCGGTCCTTCTCTGTCTCTTCTCATGACTCCTTCTCCCCACCACAGCCTCTTACAGTAGGTGTTCCCCAAGGTTCCGTTCTTGGACCTCTACTATTCTCCCTCTATACGTCCCTCTCTAGGTGAACTCATCAGCTCTTTTGACCTCCATTATCACCTCTATGGTGATGATACTCAGATCTACCTTTCCTCCCCTGACCTCTCCCCCTCTCTCCTCACTCGTATCTCCAACTGTCTCTCTGCTATTTCTTCCTGGATGTCCCAGCGATTTCTTAAACTTAACATGTCTAAGACTGAGCTGATCATCTTTCCACCCTCCAACATAACCTCACTTCCCACTATTTCTTTAACAATTGATGGCACAACTATCTCTTCTAGCCCCAAGGTGCGCTGTCTTGGAGTTATCCTGGACTCCTCCCTCCTACAAACCACATATCCAGAGCCTCTCACAGTCCTGTCACTTCCATCTCAAAAATATTTTCAAGATTAGACCCTTTCTCACCCAGGATGCCACCAAAACCCTCATACACTCACTGGTCATATCCAGATTGGACTACTGTAACCTCCTATCTGGCCTCCCCAACTCCCATCTCTCTCCTCTCCAGTCTGTCCTCAATGCTGCTGCTCGACTCATCTTCCTCTCCAAATGCTCTACATCTGCCTCCCCTCTCCTACAAGCCCTCCACTGGCTCCCCTTCCCTTTTAGAACCCAATTCAAGGTTCTCACACTTGCTTACAAAGCCCTCACCCTTTCCTCTCCCATTTACATCTCTGACCTCATCTCCCTCCACTCTCCTGGCCGTCCGTTTTTGTTTATGTACTTTGTAAGGCGCTGCGGAACACTTGTGGCGCCATATAAATAAACGATAATAATAATAATAATAATACCTAATCACTCCAGGCCGCATTCCAATACCCAGTTCTATTGTACCTGCTTAATCTCTGTGTCTAAAGTAGGGAGGAGCGGGTTTGGATTTCCGAAATCCGAACTCCCCCGAGCCGGGAACCGAGCCCGACTTTTCCCGCCAGACTCGGTTCCCGGAACGAGGCAAAATGTCATCATCCCGCTGTCGGATTCTCGCAGGTTTTGGATTCTATAAAGGTCCCGCGATCGCCGCCATTTTTCATTCCAGCTGTGGAGCGTGCAGTGGGAGGGAGCTGGGAGCTGTTGGCTACTACTAGTACTGTGTGATACATATATAATACATTCAATACTGGGCTGGCTGGCTATTGTGAAGAGGGAGGGAGCTGGAACCTGTTGCTGACACTGGCTGGCTGGCTACTGTTGTCCATATACATAGGGGCTGGCTGGCTACTGTTGTCCATATAGGGGCTGGCTGTTGTCATGTCCATAGGGGCTGGCTGGCTGTAGTGCTGTGTTCAGGGGGTGCTTGTCCTTCAGGGGTGCTCTCTTCACGTACCACATGTGTTAAAAAAATAAATACTGTATATTTTATTTCTGTGTGCGTGCCGTATTAGCCACACCTGTCATTGGTGTAGGTAGGTGCGCAGGGGTGCTATGCTCCTGTCAAGGGACTGCTGCCAAAAAATAAAAATTATTTTTACAGGGGCTGTCCTGTGTGTTGTACGCTGCCCTTCATCAAAGTAATTTTTACAGGGGCTGTCCTGTGGGTTGTACGCTGCCCTTCATCAAAGTCATTTTTACAGGGGCTGTCCTGTGGGTTGTACGCTGCCCTTCATCAAACAAATTTTTACAGGGGCTGTCCTGTGGGTTGTACGCTGCCCTTCATCAAACAAATTTTTACAGGGGCTGTCCTGTGGGTTGTACGCTGCCCTTCATCAAACACATTTTTGCAGGGGCTGTCCTGTGGGTTGTACGCTGCCCTTCATCATCAAACTAAATTTTACAGGGGCTGTCCTGTGTGTTGTATGCTGCCCTTCGTCATCAAAATTATTTTTACAGGGGCTGTCCTGTGTGTTGTAGGCTGCCTGTCATCAGAGTAATTTTTACAGGGGCTGTTCTGTGTGTTGTACGCCGCCCTTCATCAAACACATTTTTACAGGGGTGATTCACTCCATAAAAATAATGCACTCCATAAAAATAATGGAGGACAAAAATTGGAGGATAAATTATGGGAAGATCAAGAACCACTTCCTCCTAGTGCTGAAGCTGCTGCCACTAGTCATGACATAGACGATGAAATGCCATCAACGTCATCTGCCAAGGCCGATGCCCAATGTCATAGTAGAGGGCATGTAAAATCCAAAAAGCCACAGTTCAGTAAAATGACCACCCAAAAAAACATTGAAATCATCTGAGGAGAAACGTAAACTTGCCAATATGCCATTTGCGACACGGAGTGGCAAGGAACGGCTAAGGTCCTTCCCTATGTTCATGACTAGTGGTTCAGCTTCACATGATGATAGAAGCCCTCCTCCTCCTGCTAGAAAAATGAAACGAGTTAAGTTGGCAAAAGCACAGCAAAGAACTGTGGATTCTAAGAAGATATCACAAATCCCCAAGGAGAGTCCAAGTGTATAGGCGGTTGCGTTGCCTGACCTTCCCAACACTGGACGGGAAGAGGTGGCTCCTTCCACCATTTGCATGCCCTCTGCAAGTGCTGGAAGGAGCACCCACAGTCCACTTGCTGATATTCAACTGAAGAAGTCACTGTTGAGGTACAACAGGATGAGGATATTAGTGTAGCTGGCGCTGAGGAGGAAGTTTACGAGGAGGATTCTGATGGTGATGTGGTTTGTTTAAATCAGGCACCGAGGGAAAGAGTTGTTGTCCTTGTGATGAAAAAGCCCATAATGGTCATACCTTTGCAGAAGACCAAACATTCCACCTCTTTGGTCTGGAAATAATTTTATCTAAATCCAGACAACAACTGTCTTGCCATATGTTGCATATGTAAAGGTGTATTAAGTAGGGGTAAGGACATTAACCACCTAGGAATATCCTCCCTTATACGTCACTTGCAACGCGTTCATAAAAAGTTACTGCCAAGTTCAGAAACTTTGGCTAAGACAGTAAGCAGTCCAGGGACACCTAAATCCCTTTGTCCTGTTGTATCCAAGCACCTGCAAATCACACGGTCAACTCCCTCCTCGTCAATTTCCTTCTCAGTCAGGTTCGGAAGTAGTCCTGCAGGCCATGTCACTGGCATGTCTGACTCCTCTCCTATACAGGATTCCTCCGGAGGATCCTGCACTGCTACGCATACTGCTGCCGCTGCTGCTGTTGCTGCTGGGAGTCGTTCATCACCCCAGAGAGGAAGTTGGAACACCACTACTTCTTTTCCTAAGCAACTGACCCACCAACAGTCCTTAGCGAGGAGGATGAAGTACGACAACAGTCATCCTGTTGCAAAGCGGATAAATGAGGCCTTGACAGCTATGTTGGTGTTAGATGTGCGTCCGGTATCCACCATTAGTGCAGTGGGATTTAGACAACTGATGGAGGTAGTGTGTCCCCGGTACCAAATCCCATCTAGATTCCACTTCACTAGGCAGGCAATATTGTGAGGTGTTCAGAATAGACTGGGAATGAGTGGAAATGAATGTTATTGAGGTTAATAATAGCGTAGGAACGAAAAAAAACAAATACTGTGATTTTAGCTGTTTTTATGCTTTTTTCCAAAAAATACAGATCCAAAACACAAAACCAGAGATGAGCGGGTTCGGTTCTCAGAGAACCGAGCCCACTCGAAATTTGCAGAACCGAGTCGGATCAAAGCAGTGGGATCTCAAAACCGAGGCAAAACCATATAGTCATCGGGATTAGTCCTGCTGCATCTAATGTTGGTATTTGAAGCATGATTGACTCCTCTCCTATCCATGATTCCTCAGAAGGATCCTTGATGACTACGCCTGCTGCTGTTGCTGTCAGTGGATCTTCATCCCAGGAAGAAGACTACTTTTAGCGTATACTCAAAAAAACAATTAACTGACAGCAATCACCCATTTGCACAGCAGATTACTGATGCCATAACAGCTATGCTGGTATTAGATGTGCATCCAGTATTCGCCATTACTGCAGTAGGTTTTCAACAGTTAATTAAGGTCCTGTGTCCTCGCTACCAGATCCCTTCTAGATTCCACTTCGCTAGAACAGCAATTCCAAGTCTGTACAAGGACATTAAAAAAAACCTTATTAATGTCCTCAGAAATGCCGTTGTACCCACTGTCCACTTGACCACTGATATATGGACAAGTGGGACAGGGCAAACTAAGGATTACATGACTGTGACAGCCCACTGGGTAGGTGTATCGCCTGCAACAGCAGCAGCACCATCTACCAAAAGACAGCTGATATAGAGGCAGGCTACTCTTTGTATAACTAGTTTCACTAAGAGGCATACCACTGAGAACCTTTTAGAAAAACTAAGGGAAATCATTGCTAAATGGCCTACCCCACTTGGACTCTCCTCGGGATTTGTGATTTCGGACAATGCCATGAATATTGTGAGAGCCTTACATCTGGGCGAATTCCAACACGTCCCATGTTTTGCTCACACAATTCATTTGGTGGTGCAACATTTTTTAAAAACTGACACAGTCGTGCAGGAGATGCTCTCGGTGGCCTGCAAAATATCCAGATATTTTAGACATTCGGCGACCGCTTGTCGAAGATTGCATGACCAGCAGGTACTGTTAAATTTGCCCTTCCATCAGCTGAAGCAAGAGGTAGTAACTCGGTGGAATTCTACCCTCTATATGCTTCAGCGGATGGAGGAACAGCAAAATGCCATCCAGGCCTATACAACGGACTATGACATAGGCCGTGGAGGGGGAATGCACCTTACTCAAGTGCAGAGGAGAATAATTTCCATGTTGTGCAAGGTTCTCAAACCCTTTCAACTTGCCACACGTGAATTAGTTCAGACACTGCCAGCTTGAGTCAGGTCATTCCCCTCATTAGACTTTTGCAAAAACAGCTGGAGAAACTGAAGGAGGAGGTGAAACGGAGCGATTGCGCAAAGTATGTCGGACTGGCGGATCTAGCCCTTGATTCACTTCACCAGGATCCAAGAATCGTCAATCTATTGAAATCTGAAAAATATATTTTGGCAACCATTCTGGATCCTAGGTTTAAGTCCTACCTTGTGAGTTTTTTTTAACAGACAAAAATCTAAAACTGTGCAAAGAGATGTTGGTAAAAAAATTGTCAGCTGCAACTGCATGTGAAATGCCATCATCTCCTCCTTCAGTTTCTACAGCTGCCAGGAAAAGACTCAATTTTCCTTACAGAATGCCTGCTGGTCATGCAGATCGTTCACCAAAAAATGACATCTGGTCGGACCTGAGAGAACTGCCTACTAGTGACATGTCTTCTACCATGACTATATGTGTGATACAGTCTCCATTCACAGAATGGTGGAGGACTATTTCAGAGATAACATCCTAATAGGCATGTCAGACAGTCCCTTTCAGTACTGGCATGAAAAAGAGGCAATTTGGAGGCCCATATACAAACTGGCTTTGCATTACTTAAATTGCCCACCCTCCAGTGTGTACTCTGAAAGAGTTTTCAGTGCAGCTGGCAACCTTGTCAGTGATCGGCGTAGGAGGTTACTTCCTCAAAATGTGGAAAAGATGATGTTCATTAAAATGAATTACAAATTCCACAGGGAAGACCTCTACCAACAATTACATGAAAAAATTACAGAGGCGCCTATGGTGGATTCCAGCGTGGACAAATTAATATTGTGTGAAGAAGAGGATGTACACACTGATGGGGAGGACGAGGACAACGACAACTAGTAATGTAAAACCAGTTTGTGTATGGGATCATTTTCATTTCCATGTCCATATCACATTGGCATCTTGCTTTATGCGGGTCCAAACAAACCAATCATTTAAGCCACAATTGGCAATCCTTGTCACTGAAATGATTGGTGTGTTAAACTCTCCTGTTTCGTATACAACATAAGGGTGGGTGGGAGGGCCCAAGGACTATTCCATCTTGCACCTTTTTCCTTTCCATTATGTGCTGGTTGGGGCATTGCTGCCTGACATTTTAAATTAATGTTATGGTTGGTTTAGGAACCAATGATTTATTTTTAAATTCATTTATTATCAATTTTACAGCCAGGGGCTGTACCAATGAATTGCTTTTTATTAATTTTTCAGCCAGGGGCTGCACCCAATGAATTGTTTTTTAATGAATTTATTATCAATTTTACAGCCAGGGGCTGCACCCAATGAATTGTTTTTAATTAATTTATTATCAATTTTACAGCCAGGGGCTGCACCAATGAATTTCTTTTTATTAATTATTCAGCCAGGGGCTGCACCCAATGAATTGTTTTTAAATTAATTTATTATCAATTGTACAGCCAGAGGCTGCACCCAATGAATTGTTTTTTTTATTAATTTATTATCAATTTAACAGCCAGGGCTGTACCAATGAATTGCTTTTTATTAATTATTCAGGCGGGGGCTGCACCAAATGAATTGTTTTTTAATTAATTTATCAATTTTACAGCCAGGGGCTGCACCAACTATCAACTATCAATTCTTCAATCCTCAAGGGCACAGGTTTTCAGACTCGGTCCTCAGGACCCCAAACAGTGCATGTTTTGCAGGTATCCTCACAGAATCACAAGTGAAATAATTAGCTCCACCTGCAGATCTTTAAATGTGTCAGTGAGTAATAAATACACCTGTGCACTGGCTGGGTGACCTGTAAAATGTGACTGTGTGGGGTCCCGAGGACCGAGTTTGAGAACCACTGCTCCCAAACAAACATCATCTTTGCACAGTTCTCAACTGTATTAATAATTATATCAATCAGTTTTGAGCCAGCAAGCTAGATACAACCTTTTGGCCCTATAACTAGATGAAAAAAATCAATATTGTGAGCTGGGAGGTGATCAAAATTGACTGGAAATGAGTGGAAATAAATGTTATTGAGGTTATTAATGCTGTAGGAACAAAAAAAGGCCCATTTTATGTGATTTTAGCTGTGTTTTTGATTTTTTAAGAAAAAAATCCAGATCCAAAACCAAAACACGAAAACAAAACACGGAGGTGAGGTTTTGGCAAAACCAATCCAGAGCCAAAACCAGAGGAGATCCAGATCCAAAACCAAAGCACAGGGGTCGGCGCACATCTCTACACAAAACCCGGAAAGGTGGTTTTGGCAAAACCAATCCAGATCCAAAACACGAAGAAAGATCCAGATCCAAAACACAAAACACGAAAAGTGGCCAGTGCACACCCCTAGTCAAAAGCCACCTGTATTTATGCCTAACAATGCTATATCAGTACTCCTAGGGCTCAGAGTATTGTTAAGAGCTAGAAGCTGATTGGTTGTTATTGTCAGTCTCTCCATTTGTTCTCTGAGTATTTCATGACTTTGCCCCTAAGATACTCAATAGGAGATTACAAAACTCATTGACCGGGCTCTGTGATATATGCATTTTCATGGGATTGTTGGTTTATTTAACATAGGTAAAGAAAAAAATACAACAATAGAATATATGAAGCAAACAGAAGACTTAACATACACCATAATAACCATAGAAAAGTACAGTAAGTTTATATGCTTCTGCTCTGCTGTAGGTGTTGCTTACAGTACTTAGGATCATGCATTGCCCTAAGCTCAAAGGTCACAGAGGACGCCATTGGTAGAGGGATGCTTCCCTTCTCTTGCTGATTTCAAAGTGTCACTTGTGTTGATAATGAAACATTGACCACACCTATGTATGTTGGAAAATAGGTTGCCCTAGTAGGATAGAGAAGTGCAGTTCGGGACCACTGGGGCCCTCTAGGGACTAATCGATCTGGGGGTATATCTGGATCTCGGGTAAGTAGCATTATGGCATAGATGTTTGAATTCTAGCTAAAACAAAAGTTTCATACTCAATAGTTGCAGTTCTCAAATAGGATGAGAAAGTAAAGAAGGTGATCAATGGTGAGGGGAATTAGAGGACATCTGGGATGGATAAGAAGTGTCTGAACAATTATACTGTAGTTGTTTGAAAAACATCTATTTTTCCCCAGCTCCATCACAGATGTTTAGAATATGGAGGGTTTTGCATTCACTAAAGAGATTCATTCTGATTAAAACAAATCCAACACCCACGCTCAGTAGTGTGCCAAAAAAGAGGCAATGAGAGGCAGCGGCATCAGGCTCCGTTTGTGAAGGACGGCAAAATGTTATTATTTTCAAAAATGTCATTTTAGTACCGTGAATGTATAAATTACAGGTTTCTACCTTGTCAGTAAATCTAATAAGGATTAAAATGGAAATATTAGTTTTTTTAAAATGTACACTACATACTTTATATAGAATTGTTTATGGTATGTTCAATAAAAGATGAAAGGGGTACCATTCATTTTCTGTCTCAAGCAGCAGAAGTGCTAGTATCACTCTACTGCCATTCTGTATTCAGCACCATGACATATTGTACAACCGACAAAAGTTCAATCTGATCAGTCAAAGTAGTTAGTATTGGAAGTACAATGCAACAATTACCTGCATCTCCAGTATAGCGTGTCAGCCCCTGGTTTCGCTGTAACTCATAAAATTCCAGACATTTTTCATCCTGCTCATTTCTATAGCACAGTTCTCTCATCAGCGTCATAGTGCTGCGACAAAAATCCTCTTCATAGTCCCCGGACATCTCGCAATACCATCTCTCAGCACTGGGGGCATAACAGACATGTTGTTTATCACATCACCATATGGCTAGTCATCTCATTTTTCTTTTTAATACTTATTTACCTGACTGCTAAAATAGAAGTGGTATCAATCTGAGAATACGCAGAAAAGGAATATCTATATATTACAATTCATATTTTATAATGTTATAAATATTGTGATTTTATTTTACCTTAAAAGACAGGAATTACAGTATTTTGATCTCTGTTGAAATAATCATACTAAGGAAGCAAACACCAGATGGTTAGTTATAAATGTATATCTAGTTATATACATGCATATTAATTGCCTCTGTCTACTGTATGTCACCGGTTTAGGCACTTTACACATCTGGTGGGAATATCCTCAAGTTAAGAAGCAATAAATTGACATTTAGGGGTCTATTTATCAAACCCCACATTGAAAAACACGCAAAAATGGGAGTTTTAAGATATCAGAGATATTTCCTGTATTAGGCTAATTAACGCTGCAGATCAAACACAACCCATTCGTAATGGAGACTGCAATCTTGCACGATTTACCAAACTCTGAAAATCTAATCTTCTCAGAGCTTGGCTCCATTATCCATTATAATTATCATTATTTGTAAATATGCAAATGAAACAGGAGGTGTCTGACATCCCTTGCTGCATTTGCGATCCCAGCACTGCGACCAAGGTCACAGGCTGGGATCACCATTATGACTGCGCTGGGCCACCAGCCAGCTGAGTAAGAGTCAGCTTACTCAGGCTGGCCTGCTTGCGAGGCCAGAAACTGCCTCCCCGGCCCCCTCACCGCCCCATAAATGCCTCTGCCTGTCAATGAGGCAGAGGCATAGAGGGAGCTGTGTGAGATCACGCAGGACACATTCTGCACATTCGGAGAACAGGTCGTGCGCACGCACAGATTCCCAATATACTTATCCACAAAAAAGTATCTTCTGATACCTCCCCAGCCTCGCTACGGTGCTGCACCTTACTTGCCTACACAATCAAAATTCCTCTCCAGGAGGTCCTCGGGGAGAGGTCCAAGGGGCAAGTGTGCCTAGTGTGACAATGTGACTCACTATGGCTCTGCCCCCTGCGTCGCAATGTAGTGAATCATGTCATACAGTAAATGCCCCGCACACTGCCTTAGGGAAGTGTTCAGGATCAGAGAGGATGGCCTAATGTGCTGGGAGTCTGGAAGAACTTCCCTAAATTAGGGAGTCTTCCAGACATTCTCTAGATAGGTATGATTAACGTATAATTAAAATCTTTACTGTACTATAGAATAATTTTACCGTTACGAATCTCACATATGCTCAGGTGTGCTGTACTTCTAATTATATTTCCCATATTAAATTCGTTTTTATCATTTCGTCCCTACAGCAGTTCTCATATGTTCCAAATACTCTGTTTTGTTTTTTGTTTTTGCTTAGGGTTATTAAAATATATTTTGTTATACTTCATTATATACAGCTATGTCTTGTTTCAGAAAACCATGTGCCACCCATCTACTGTACCTCAGCACCATAACTCACTGACTCAGCAATCATCCCCATGCACCACACATCTACCTCTACACCAGGAATCACTGACTCAGCAATCATCACCATGCGCCACCTATCTACTTCAGCACCATAACTCACTGACTCAGCAATCATCCCCATGCACCACACATCTACCTCTACACCAGGAATCACTGACTCAGCAATCATTACCATGCGCCACCTATCTACCTCAGCATCATAACTCACTGACTCAGCAATCAGCACCATGCACCACCTATCTACCTCACCACCAGGAATCACTGACTCAGCAATCATTACCATGCACAAACCATCTACCTCAGCACCAGGAAACACTGACTCAGCAATCATTACCATGCACCACCTTTCTACCTCAGCACCAGGAATCACTGACTCAGCAATTATCACCATGTGCTACCTATCTACCTCAGCACCTGGAATCAATGACTCAGCAATCATCACCATGCGCCACCTATCTACTTCAGCACCATAACTCACTGACTTAGCAATCAGCACCATGCACCACCTATCTACCTCAGAACCCTAACTCACTGACTCAGCAATCATTATCATGCGCCACCTATTTAACTCAGCACCATAACTCAATGACTCAGCAATCAGCACCATGCACCACCCTTCTACCTCTGCACCAGGAATCACTGACTCAGCAATCATTACCATGCGCCACCCATCTACCTCAGAACCCTAACTCACTGGCTCAGCAATCAGGACCATGTGCCACCTATCTACCTCAGCACCATACTCACTGACTCAGCAATAATTTCAATGCGCCATCAATCTGCCTCAGCAATCAGCACCATGCACCACCCATCTACCTCCGCACAATACTCACTGACTCAGCAATCACCATGCGCCACTTATCTACCTCAGTACCATAACTCATTGACTAAGCAATTAGCAGCATGCATCACCTATCTACCTCAGCACCATAACTCACTGACTCAGTAATCATCACCATGTGCCACCCATCTACCTCAGCACCATACTCACTGACTCAGCAATCAGCACCATGCACCACCAATCTACCTCAGCACCATAACTCACTGACTCAGTAATCATCACCATGTGCCACCCATCTACCTCAGCACCATACTCACTGACTCAGCAATCAGCACCATGCACCACCTATCTACCTCAGCACCATAACTCACTGACTCAGCAATAATTTCAATGCACCATCAATTTGCCTCAACAGTCAGCACCATGCGCCACCCATCTACCTCCGCACCATACTCACTGACTCAGCAATCACCATGCGCCACTTATCTACCTCAGTACCATAACTCATTGACTCAGCAATCAGCAGCATGCACCACCTATCTACCTCAGCACCATAACTCACTGACTCAGTAATCATCACCATGTGCCACCCATCTACCTCATCACCATACTCACTGACTCAGCAATCAGCACCATGCACCACCTATCTAACTCAGCACCATAACTCACTGACTCAGCAATCATCACCATGCTACACCCATCTACCTATCTACCTCAGCACCATAACTCACTGACTCAGCAATCAGCACCATTCGCCACCCATCTACCTCTGCACCATACTCACTGACTCAGCAATCATCACCATGCGCCACCCATCTACCTCTGCACCATACTCACTGACTCAGCAATCATCACCATGTGCCACCAATCTACCTCAGCACCATACTCACTGACTCAGCAATCATCACCATGTGCCACCCATCTACCTCAGCACCATACTCACTGACTCAGCAATCATCACCATGCGCCACCCTTCTACCTCTGCACCATACTCACTGACTCAGCAATCATCCCCATGCACCACACATCTACCTCTACACCAGGAATCACTGACTCAGCAATCATCACCATGCGCCACCTATCTACTTCAGCACCATAACTCACTGACTCAGCAATCATCCCCATGCACCACACATCTACCTCTACACCAGGAATCACTGACTCAGCAATCATTACCATGCTCCACCTATCTACAACAGCATCATAACTCACTGACTCAGCAATCAGCACCATGCACCACCTATCTACCTCACCACCAGGAATCACTGACTCAGCAATCATTACCATGCACAAACCATCTACCTCAGCACCAGGAAACACTGACTCAGCAATCATTACCATGCACCACCTTTCTACCTCAGCACCAGGAATCACTGACTCAGCAATTATCACCATGTGCTACCTATCTACCTCAGCACCTGGAATCAATGACTCAGCAATCATCACCATGCGCCACCTATCTACTTCAGCACCATAACTCACTGACTTAGCAATCAGCACCATGCACCACCTATCTACCTCAGAACCCTAACTCACTGACTCAGCAATCATTATCATGCGCCACCTATTTAACTCAGCACCATAACTCAATGACTCAGCAATCAGCACCATGCACCACCCTTCTACCTCTGCACCAGGAATCACTGACTCAGCAATCATTACCATGCGCCACCCATCTACCTCAGAACCCTAACTCACTGGCTCAGCAATCAGGACCATGTGCCACCTATCTACCTCAGCACCATACTCACTGACTCAGCAATAATTTCAATGCGCCATCAATCTGCCTCAGCAATCAGCACCATGCACCACCCATCTACCTCCGCACAATACTCACTGACTCAGCAATCACCATGCGCCACTTATCTACCTCAGTACCATAACTCATTGACTAAGCAATTAGCAGCATGCATCACCTATCTACCTCAGCACCATAACTCACTGACTCAGTAATCATCACCATGTGCCACCCATCTACCTCAGCACCATACTCACTGACTCAGCAATCAGCACCATGCACCACCAATCTACCTCAGCACCATAACTCACTGACTCAGTAATCATCACCATGTGCCACCCATCTACCTCAGCACCATACTCACTGACTCAGCAATCAGCACCATGCACCACCTATCTACCTCAGCACCATAACTCACTGACTCAGCAATAATTTCAATGCACCATCAATTTGCCTCAACAGTCAGCACCATGCGCCACCCATCTACCTCCGCACCATACTCACTGACTCAGCAATCACCATGCGCCACTTATCTACCTCAGTACCATAACTCATTGACTCAGCAATCAGCAGCATGCACCACCTATCTACCTCAGCACCATAACTCACTGACTCAGTAATCATCACCATGTGCCACCCATCTACCTCATCACCATACTCACTGACTCAGCAATCAGCACCATGCACCACCTATCTACCTCAGCACCATAACTCACTGACTCAGCAATCATCACCATGCTACACCCATCTACCTATCTACCTCAGCACCATAACTCACTGACTCAGCAATCAGCACCATTCGCCACCCATCTACCTCTGCACCATACTCACTGACTCAGCAATCATCACCATGCGCCACCCATCTACCTCTGCACCATACTCACTGACTCAGCAATCATCACCATGTGCCACCAATCTACCTCAGCACCATACTCACTGACTCAGCAATCATCACCATGTGCCACCCATCTACCTCAGCACCATACTCACTGACTCAGCAATCATCACCATGCGCCACCCTTCTACCTCTGCACCATACTCACTGACTCAGCAATCATCACCATGCGCCACCCATCTACTTCTGCACCATGACTCACTGACTCAGCAATCATCACCATGTGCCACCCTTCTACCTCTGCACCATGACTCACTGACTCAGCAATCATCACCATGTGCCACCCATCTACCTCTGCACCATGACTCACTGACTCAGAAATCATCACCATGTGCCACCCATCTACCTCTGCACCATACTCACTGACTCAGCAATCATTACCATTGTATAACATCCAAAGCATATCATATTGACAAATTTATTGGTAGGGGTTCCCATAAGTTAGTTGCAGGATATTCCCTGAAAACACTAATTTTCTGTGGGTACCCGCAAGTATTTAGTCTATCCCGAATGTAAAATAGAGGGACAGCAACAAATATCAGCATATCTGCCACGGCCAGCCCTTTTCTAACAGCAGCCGCAGCCTTCTATGGGGCTGTGAAGCTGATCAGATTTAGCAAGCACTATAATGCGATGCATTCTGGAGTTTGGCCCCCACAGATGAAGATGGCGTTAAGTCGCTGTAGCCTACGGGCCTACATTTTGCCAACATTACCTGGAGAGTGTTCCTTCTGAATTCTTCCGAGCATTGGCTCCGCACATGCATGGTCAGCAGACCACTTATGTGCAGTAGTGTACAGGAGTCCCGATAGAGGAGAGAAGTGACTGCGGATGTGATCACTTCACTTTGAACACATTGCAGGGGCTCTCCTGTCCCTGTGTGTGAGTTTTGATGCATCTGGTCAAAACTTAATTTCCTAATTCCGCGAATAGCAGCAATAAGAAATGATAGGGTCCAAGATTGGATCATTTATAAATATACCCCTAAATTTAACAGTGAGCCTTAATCTACTGGCTATAATATAACTAGATTGTCAATGCCTCCAAATATATGTAATGTCCACCATGCCTTTCCATTATCATATGTAACCCAGCAAAACATGCATGCATGTTACTGCATAATCTACAGTACTACATGCTCTTATCTAGTATTCTACAGGGAAAACCCCAATCCTCCCACTTAAAACACATCCTGGAATAGAAGAGATGTCATTTGTCAGGACAAGGCATGACAGTAATTCATAAATCAGGTGCTAATAGCTTCTGTGTTGGAAGGTTGCACTTTGCACTGATTCTACCATTATTATGCTTTTATTTATGTTCCTGGCTATTCTTTCAGTTTTTTTAATATATATATTTATTTTTATTTTTTATGTTGGTGACTTTGATATATAACCCATAGTATTCAAAGGAAATATTTATTATAAGAAAGAACTTGGCCAAATTGGGACAATGAAGATACCAAGTGAACCTTTGATTAGAAGAGCTAGGTATATGACTATTTTTGAAAGGGGGTGTAGTTAGCGGACCAGTGGACGGGATACCGCCGGTCTAAATCCCGATGGTGGAAGCCCGACACGGGACTTAAGATAGGCGTCGATATACCGACGCCTAGCCTAATCCCGACGCCAAAATACAGACAGATGCCAGCCCGAACGAGGTAAGCCGGGGGCGTATAAGCTGTTAGCCGTGGGGGGGGGGAGTGTTAGGTTTAGGCAGCATAGCAGGGTTAGGTTTTGGGTGGGGAGGGGGGAGGTTAGAGTTAGGCACCCCTGGGGGGGGTTAGGCACCACTGGGAGGGGTTAGGGTTAAGGGGGGAGGGTTAGGTTTAGGCACAAAGGGGGGAGGGTTAGGTTTAGGTACTAACGGGGAGGGTTGGGGTGCGGGTGGGGAGGTTTAGTGTTAGGCTACAAGAAGGGAGGGTTAGGGGGAGAACGGGGTGGGTTAGTATACTTACCCGACCCCTGTCGGGATACCGACCATTGGGATGCCGCTGTCGGTATTTTGACAGGAGGCATCCTGACTGCCGATATTACATACCCATTCCGTTGAAAGACATCACTTTATGCAGACTATAATACATACTGTACATAATAGTAAATGTTTTTCTTTACAAATCTATACAATAATGCTCTATGAACCGTCCCTTCATTGTCAAGCACATTGGGAGCGGGAGAAACCCTGGCACAGGGTAAGTATAGAGAGTGGGACAGGCGTGATCTGGCATATTACTAGTGCATAAATACACCAAAACGTCATAGAAAACCATAGATAAGTATTAAACAGCAGAAGTATTTTTCACAAGAATAATCCACCAACATACTGCTGCAGCAATCTTTACTAGTTAATTGGTATCAAGAGGAAAATATTCACAAAGCAGCTGCTGTTCTATTACTTATAGTGCCGATTCTCATGCTTACTGTAGGACTAATAAAGGAATTAATTGAGGCGTATCCACATAACAACGTAGGAGTTGATGCAGAGTCAGACCTATGCCAGTTTGCATAGAATAAAATACATAAATTGCTCTGCCCTTGCCATGTGGCTATGGGCTTAAGCATATGGGGTTAAGCAGGTGTGGGTGAATCGAACACTTAAGCCCACTTGCATCTGGAGGTGCGGGGCTGGGGAAGGAAGGACCAAACTACTGTAGTGTAGGCCAAGTACAGTCAGAGTGTGTGTAATTGTGGTCAGATGCAGAACAACAGCGGTGCACATATGCCTGTCCAAGCTACAGTACAGGTTGAGTCTCCCATATCCACAATGTTTGGGACCAGGGGTATTTTGGGTATCGGAATATTCCGTATTTTGGAATATGTGCATACCATATTAAAATGTCTTAGGAATGGGACCCAAATCTAAACACAGAATGCATTTATGATTTATATACACCATATACACTGCAGGTGTATATGGTGTATACACTTCCATACACCATATACACACAGTCTGCAGGTAATTTTATACAATATTTTCAATAATTTTGTGGAGGTAAGTGGCTCAAAGAAAGTTTGTGTACATACAGTACATGAAATTAATTTATGTTTCATATACACCTTATACACACAGCCTATAGGTCATTTTTTTTCTGCAAGTAGTTTTTATTAAAGAATTTTCACATAAGAGTTACATAGGCATAATAACATGTGAAAAGGTACATAGTACATAACATTGTTCGAAATAATGTAGCCCAAATATTACAAAGTAAACACCATACAGACTCAGCGTCTATAATCAAATAGTATGGCCATTTAGTAAACCATCACATAAAAATTGTCAAATTTAATTAATCTACTAATATAATATAACAAAACAAATACATAGATAATAATAATACTTATGCTGGGCATACACTGCCAGATAAAATGTCTGTCAGACCAACAGACATTTTATCTGGCTGCCTGCCAGCCGCAGATGTCGCCGGCATACACTGTGAGAGAAATCTCACAGTGTATAGCCCGACATCCGCGCTCCGCCCCCGGGGGAGGAGACATTTCCCTGTTCCTTCAGTAGGAAGGAACACAGGAAATGTCTGTCTGTCGGCAGCGCTGGGCATACACTGCCCGATGCGGCCGACAGTTTCCCGGGTAAATATCGCATCGGACGGGCATGCTGGACAATCCAGCATGCCCGACCGAGCAATATTTTACCCTCGGTCGCCCGCATACACGCTGCAATTATCGCGGCGGTCCGCCGATATCGGGCGGATCGTCCCGATAATTGCAGAGTGTATGGCCAGCATAAGTAATAATAAATTATAAAAAATAATCACAAAATAAAAGAGAGGGAGGGGGGGGATGTTTCCACCGGGAACCTAACAACCTGAGTGAAAATCTATAATCCAGTAATCTAGAGTGCATAGGATATATATTTACTTATAATAGACCCATAAGGGATTTATAACGGGTCGAATCACAAAAGACTATCCATGGAGACCAAATTTTCAAGTAGTTTTTGGATTGGTCAGTTGAAGACTGTACTATATCGTCATATTGAGTGATATAGTTCAATTCTTTTGAACCAATCTATTAGGGTCGGAGGGGAATTAGTTCTCCATCTCACAGGAATGACCGCCTTAGCAGCACTATTGAGGTACTTAAGAAGGGATTTTTTATAGACCGGTAGAGGCATGGAAATTAAGTTCAGGAGCCAAAATTCAGGTCCAACCGGTACCTCCTGGCACATAATCTCCCTGCTAACCGAAGGTCTAAGATCCGGACACAACCACCAAATATGAAGAGGATTACCATATTCCCTACTACATCTCCAACAATAGGCCGACACACCCTGATACATTTTAGTTAATACTGATGGACAACGATGCCAGCGAGAAATCACCTTAAAATGAGTCTCAATAGTTAGTATGTTGGTAGAACTACTCCAGGATTTCTCAAAAATGGAAGTCCATTGAATATCACTAATATCCATGCCAAGATCCGTTTCCCACTTTTTAGTAAAGTTAGGCAATGAGGAAAAGCGATACTCAATCAGTATTGTGTATAAGGTGGACACCACATGGGACGGGAGAGTTGGTGACAATACCAAAAGGGAGGGGCCTACGGGATCCTGAAGAATAAGGATTCTGTGTTTGTATAAAATGTTTAATCTGGAGATATCTCCAAATCTTGTTATTGGATAAATGCCATTGGTTTTGAACATCCTGAAAAGACATAATTCCCGAAATATCAAATAATTGACCTATCCTGGATATCCCTGCACCTGACCAGCCTTGAAAAGTCTGGATCGACATCCCAGGAGGGAAAGAAGGATTTTCTAACAGTGGGACGAGGGGACCGTGGAAATACAATCTAATCCCCTAAGTCTTTTCCAAATTCTTAATGTAGGTTCTATTGTTAGATGTGAAATATTAGGTAATCGCAACATCCAAGGTACTACCTTTAGGGGTATCTGCATAAAAGAGCCCTCAATAGTTACCCACTGCTTGGCCGAATCAACCCTGGACCATTCCAGTATTCTACTGAGTATGACCGCATCATAATAAGAATTAAAATGCAGGAGCTGGAGACCACCCACATTTCGTCGACTGAATAGAATATTATGTTTGAACCGGGGGGTTCTCCCGCCCCATACAAAGTTTTTAATCACCCGATAGAGATCCGTAAACCAACCGTGAGGGATCAGCACTGGCAAAGTTTGCTAAATATAGAGCACTCGAGGTAAGATGTTCATTTTTCCTCCCAATCCATGAGATGCCTTTACATGTCCAAGTAGTAAGCTCATGTCGGATCTTTGCAAGTAGTGGGACATAATTTAGTGAATGAATCTTAGAGAGATCCCTGGGGAGAAGAACTCCCAAGTATTTTAAATGGGAAGGATGCCATTGAAAGGGAAAGGCCTGTTGTAAACCCACAAGAGCCGATGCACTAATCGTAAGATTCATTGCAATCGATTTGGAATAGTTAATTTAAAAAAAGGAAAGATCGCTAAATGTTTTGAATTCTTTCATCAAGTTAGGGAGGGAGATCATGGGGTTTGAAATAGTCGCCAACTGGTCGCCAGCAGAGAGGGCTAGCTTATATTCTGATCCACCCACCCTCAGACCTGAAATATTTGGATTGGCTCTTATGGCTCGCGCAAGAGACTCCATGCATAGCACGAATATCAATGGAGACAGCGGGCACCACTGCCTCGTCCAGTTAGATATTTGAACTGGGTCGGAAAAATCCCCATTAATTTTTATTCTAGCAGTAGGTCCCCTGTAAAGTGCTAAAATTCTATGTAAGGACATCGGACCAAATCCCATATGTTCCAACAAACCCTGCATAAACGACCAACCAATGCGGTCGAACGCTTTCTCCGCATCAGTGGATAAAAGCATTGAAGCCTCCGGAGACCGGGTTGCCAGGTGAATCAAGCTAAGCATTTTGGTTGTGTTGTCCCGGGCCTCGCGACCCAGAACAAAACCCACCAGATCTGAATGAATTACTGAAGGCAAGAGTAATTTTATCCTATTTGCAATCAGTTTTGCATAAAGTTTTATGTCCACATTTAAAAGGGATATGGGTCTATAGCTAGGGCAGCGTGAGGGGTCCTTCCCCTCCTTAGGGATAATGGTAATATGGGCCTTTAATGATTGCGTTGAAAAATGATGGTCATCAGAAATTGTATTAAAGGCCTGGAGCATCATAGGTGATAAGATATCTTGAAAAGCTTTATAATATGAAATCGGGAGACCATCTGGACCCGGACTTTTCCCCGATGGAGCCGTTTTAATCGCTTCTCTCAATTCCTCTATTGAAAAAGGCCTATCTAAAGCAAGAGCTTCATCTGCTGACAACGTGGGGAAATTAATGTCTAAGAGATAGGCCCGTATCTTTTCAATCCCAACTTCGCCTATAGTCTGAGTGGGACTTTTAGACAGATTGTAAAGTTCAGAATAGTATGAATGAAACACTGCAGCAATCTCCGATGTTAACCGACAGTCCCGACCCGAGTCGTCTACTATCGACTGGATATGCACAGAGGCCCTCTGTGCTCGCAAAGCTCTGGCCAACATCCTGCCAGGTTTATTTCCCCATTGAAAAAAGTGGCTTCTACATTTACGGTAATCCAATTTAATTTTATCCGCCATGAGCTTGTTCAGGGACCGCCTAGCATCTGTGAGTTTTGTCAGAACATCACCCGACTGGGAAGATTTATGAACCGTCTCCAGCTCCTGAATCTGCTTCAATAAATTCTCCTTTTGAGCCTCCCTCTGCTTTTTCATGTAGGAGCCTAGCTGAATCAGCTTACCTATGGTTACACATTTATGCGCTTCCCAAAGGGAGATTTTGGATATGTCGGGAGTGTCATTAAAAGAGATATAGGGCCTCATTCAGAGGCAGTCGGAGGATGCAAGCGGTCACTCAGAAACTGGGCGGCCGCTTGCATCCTGACCGCCCACCTCTGTTGCGGTCGTTAGGCTGTGGGTTAACACCCACAGCTCTAACGACCGCTCCGGTGATGGTCGCGATGGTCAGAGACCATCGCGACCATCGGGGCTTACGACGAGACCCTAGGGTAGGGTCTCCCTTGTCGTAAGCCCCGGAGAGCTTCTGGCTCTGTCTGATCCGGAAGCTCTCCACTGACATCACTAGTGATGTCAGTGGGGCCTCCCCCAAATGGTAGGTGTTCCCATGGGAATGCCTCCGTTTGGGCTGCCACCCCCCCGGCACACCTTCCAAACGGGGCGAGCTGTCAATCAACATCGACAGCTCACCCCCTTTGGATCGAGACCCGCTACGACCGGCGCTGTTGGTCGTAGCGGGTCTCACCATGCGCACGCCGGCGCCGTCGTGCGCATGCTCTGTGGGGGGCCATCGACCCGGTCCGAGCGCATCGGCGCTAACGACCGGGTCTGAATGACCCCCATAGTCTTCAATGCATTTCTTCAGCTGGCTCCTACAATAGGAGTCTTGTAGAAGAAGATCATTGAGTCTCCAAGAACGAACAGAGGGAGGCGAACGGCAAATCGATACTTTAAGGGAAACAGGTGCATGATCAGACCAAGTTATAGAGCCGATCTTCGCATCATTGATCGTATGCAAGTGTTGGTGTTCTAAAAATAGATAGTCTATTCGGGTGTATAAAGTATGTGGGTGCGAGTAAAAGGTATAGTCACGTTCTGTGGGGTGACGCAGCCTCCAAACATCCACTAGTTGGTGCTTGTGGCGTAAACGTCTCACTCTATGGTGCTGTGAGTCAGGTCGATTGGAATCACATTGGAATGGTAGGTGTTCCCATGGAATCGCCACCCCTAATGTTTTGCCCAAACTATTGTTACTAAAATAGGAGTGTGGGTAATCGCGATTGCTTAATTTTGGGGCTTTCCCCTCCTTAAAGTGAGTCTCCTGAATAAATGCCACATCCGCTCTGTCCGCCCAGAGCTCCCTTAGAAGTCTAGACCTTTTTTCTGGGATGTTCAGACCCTTTGCGTTTATAAAAATGAGATTTAGCTTAAGAGTCATTATGATAAACAGGGAGGAGAGCTCTCACAAATAACCCCGGCAATAAAATAAGATATAGAGACCTCAGCACACAAAACTGGTCATATTTGTTAATTCCCGGTGGAAGGGAGTGAGGGAAAAAATTTACAAAAAAGAAATAAGAGAAAATATAAGAAAAAATTATATTAGAAAATAAAGGAACAATAATATTAGAAATGAGCAAATGAAATGAGTAGAAACCAGTAAATAGAATACCGCTCCCAATAAGGAAGGAAAGAAAAAATCTCCCTATTAGGAAAAATATTGGCGGTATAGGGGCACTGGGGAAAAAGTGCCAGTAGCAGTAACATATATGCAAATGGGAAACCTTGCTCAGCACATGAATATACACATTAATAAATGTCGGAGAATAAAGAAGCAGAGGTATAAAATATTACATAACCTAAACAGTCTATAACATTAAATAATAATTATTGACTAAAGAGAAGAAAATGTTCAGTACGTTAGTACCCTAGCAGACAAGAGGAAAGAAGTCTCAGAGTAGGGAAAATTAATCTAAATTTATAAAATATCTAGGACATTCACTAAGAATACCTAAGAAACATTATAACATGAGACTTATAGTTAAGTGAACGTTACATGTTAACAAGAAATCTATATAATAGGAGGATATGATGATATATCACAGAGAACATAGACAACCATATAAGATAAAGTAAGTAAGACAAATCAAGTGGCGTCAGGGATAGCTACCGATTGTCTTCGCCTCTGTTGACGTCTGGGAGCTCTCACCAAATGGAAAGCCCCATCACAAGATGAATTTCTCGAAGGTTGAGGAAATATATAGGTTTCAGACCATTCTGGGAGATCAGGAGCAGTTAAGTCCAAAACTGAACAGAACGTGACGAGATCAGATGGGTCACGGAACACAGCAAATTTGCCATTATGTGATGATTGAAGGCCAAAAGGAAAAAGCCATTTATATTTCCTGTTGTTTGAACGTAGCACTTCAGTTAACGGCCTCAGTAGACGCCGCTGTTGAAGGGTATGCCAAGAAAGGTCCTGAAAGATCTGGACTCGGTGGCCGTTGAAATCCACTCCTTCCACAGAGCGCATTTTCCGTAGGATCTCCTCTTTCTGGGCATAATAGTGCAGCCTACAGATAACATCCCTTGGTTTATCATTGGAATCATCCCTCGGTTTTAAAGCTCTATGTGCTCTATCAAACGTGATATCAGCATCAGGGTCGTTACCCAGAATTTCGTTAAAAATCTTGGTCAAGACATCTAGTAGACCCTGTGTCAGAATATCTTCAGGGATACCACGAACACGAAGGTTGTTTCGGCGGCCTCTATTGTCGAGATCATCTACTTTATGTTGCAGAAGAAGAAGACCTCTGGCGTGGTTGTTGACTGAGTCTCGCAAACACTGGAAATCCTCATTCATGGCCTCCTTCCCTTCCTCCAAAGCCACCAACCTGGTTGTCAAATGAAAGATGTCAGCTTGAAGAATTTCTACTTCTTTACGAACTGTTTCTTGGAGTTTAACTTCAAGCAATTCAAAATCTCTTTTAGATGGAAGTTCTTGTTTTGTCGGTAGAGATTTAAGAAGTTTCATTATGGCTGAAAGGTCATGGGAATCTGATGAGGCGGTACTACTAGAATTTTCCTTGTGAGGGAGTTCCAGTGAAGGAGATGTGGCTGGGGAGGAGGGTGGGGATGGAACTTCCATATTAGCTGAGGAAGCCCCGGGAGGGTTTAGGAATTTACGTAGATCAGGTTGAAGAGTGGACCTCTGAGGCTTAGGAGTGTCGACCCTTGAGGAAATCTTCTTATTCTTGCCCATGGAAAGTGGTGGCTATATAGTGGTTTTCAAAATGGACAGATGTCTGGGCAACTATATTGAAACATAGACTGATGGTATAAGCAGCGACCGTAATGAAACATAGACGGAGGGTAGAATCAGCGGCCGTGATGTAACATAGACTGTAGGTATAATCTGCTACCGCATTGAAACATAGGCCCTCATTCAGAGCCGGACGCTCTGAGCAGAGCACTCGCTCTGAATGAGGGCCGTCCTCCAGAAAAATGGAGCGTCCTCCTGGACGCTCGTATAGCTGTGGGTCACCACCCACAGCACATACGAGCGTGCAGGATGATGGTCGCGATGGTCTTGACCATTGCGACCATCGCCAGTGCGACCAGAAGCCTGTGGTCGGGGTTTTCGACCACAAGCCCTGGAGTGATTTTGGCTCTATCAGAGCCAAAATCACTCCCACTGACATCACTAGTGATGTCAGTGGGGCCGGCTTCTGACGGTAGGCATTCCCTTGGGAACGCCTCCGTCTGGCAGGCATGCCCCCGGCACGCCCACCAAAGGGGGCGTGCTGTCAATCAACATCGACAGCACGCCCCCTTTGATCAGACACAACGAGTGGAGGAAAGTCCTTCGCTCGTCGCGTCTGGCGCATGCGCACGACGGAGCTCCCTCCGTCGTGCGCATGCGCAGTGCACACCATCGACCCACTTGCGAGCGGACAGCCGCTTGCGAGTGGGTCTGAATGAGGCCCATAGACTGTGGGTATAATCAGCAACTGACTTGAAACATAGACTGTAGGCATAAGCAGGAACAATTGCACTGCCACTGGTCACATTTCCCAGAAAAATTGGCCTAGGCAATCATACTCTGGAGCAACATTAGGGTGTGCCGAAGAGCCACATCTTCAAAAATAAAGGCAGCAGCTTCCCCGTTCTCCCAACCCAGCCAGCTGGACAAAATTGAGTTGAGTGAGACCAACAAGCTCTCACCAGGCTGCAGTGAAGAGCACCGGGAGTGGGCTGATAGGAAAATGGCCGCCCAGGGAGCAATGACCAGAGGCCTCACCCCTCTCAGCAGAGACAGCCGACCACCAGCAGGAGAGAAAGTCCAGGTCGCGGAAAAGGCTCCAACATCCCCCCTAAGCTCCAATGCGCAGGATCAGTTTTGGACACAAGGCTAGTAGTGGTGAGGAGGAAGAAGACAGACAGGTGCACGTGGCCTGAATTCCTGGACAGCCTCCGGGTCCCCTACCAGCGCTGTGGAGTAGGTGAGAGAGCTGCAGAGAGGGTCACTGGGCTGAGAAAGGTGCGGGAAAATGGCCACCTCCCGCGACTCGTGAGTGCGTCCACGGGTATGTCCAGGGGCCCCCTGGGGTAATGAGTGGCCTCACCCTAAGCCCCAGCAGCCGGCGAGGGTCCGGTGAGTGCTAAGAGGCCGCGAATCCGTCCTGCGGCAGCTGCGACTGCTCCGGACCGTGGAGCTCCAAAATCCAGGCCGGGGCCTCTGGAGGTGATGTAGGCCCCGAACACCCCGGGGCCTCAAAACTCTCCCAGGATCCGGGCAAGAGGACAGGAGGGCTGCAGGAAGTCCAGCACAGCAGAGAGGACCAACAAAAGCAGCGGAATCCAGCAAAAGGCAGGTATGGCAGAGATAATTAGAGGAGCTGCAGAGATGCACGTCTGCTCCGTTCAGCCAGCAGGCCACGTCCCCCAGCCTATAGGTCATTTTATACTTTATTTGTAATAATTTATGCCTTAAACAAAGTTTGTGTACATTGAACCATCATAAAACAAAGGCTTCACTATCTCAGCCATGCTAAAAATATTCCGTATTTCGGAGTAGTTGGATATGGGAGACTCAATCTGTGTATTATTTGCAGGTGCTTGAGGGTGGTTGCAAATTTACGATGATAAAGATAACGATGTCAGTCACCATCACTAGCAGACCGCTTCTAATTGGCTGGTTGCAAAAACTGATAGGTGCCCTCACCATAGCTAGTGTACAGATTTTTTGGGGTGCGTGTTTTACCAATTTTCTTGGGTGCCTGAGATGTACTGTAGAGAGATGTCTAACTTTTAATAACGCCTCATAGCAAATGCAAATAGCAAATGCATATTTCAAATAAACAAAGAAACATGGATATATGTGCAGGGGTGTTTCTAGAGACGAGGGGGCCAGTGTGCAGTCTCTGACATGGCCCCCTACTCTCCACCTGGCGGCCGGCAGCGCACTGAGCTGTGCGCAGCCAGCGCCGGAATTATAGACTCTGGGCACGAGAGTGTGCCCAGAGTCTATAGTGTCTGCACAGGTGACCGGGAAAATGGTCGTGGTGGCCATTTTCCCTTTACTGCGCATGCGCAAACAACGGGAAAATGGCCACCGCGGCCATTTTTCAATCGTCTTACAGCGCCGGACACCCGCGCCAACGTAGGACTCCGAAGGTAAGTAATATTATGGGTGCAGTGTTTGCAGTGCGGGGCCCCCCTGGACCCAGGGGCCCGTGTACCCCTCACACCCTGCACCCATTATAGATATGCCCCTGTATATGTGTATGTGTTGTATGTCGGATGTATAGTAAGCATGGCGATAATGCTGCTGGTGCACATTCGCTTGTAATAGTCGCCACTTTGCATATGCCCTTAATTGAGGCTTTTTAGTGGGGCATATTTATTAATTATCAGGACTTGTTCTCAATATTATAACTTCTTATGACCACTTATGGCAGCAATAAGAAATTAAATAATGCTGGCATGTATTATTAATCACATGCAGGAATAGGGACTCCAATAGGAATATGTCCTACAGATCCCTCTTCTGTTACTGGTAAATTTTTAGAAGTGAAGCTAATAGGCAACAACAACTACTGTAGCTCTATCTGAAGATGGCAGCAGCTACTGGGGCCAAGCTTGGGAAGTTTAGTAAATTCGGCATTTTAGCAGACCCTGTAGAAACCAATGGGTGCTGCTTTTGCGATTGAATTTGGGGGATCACAACAGTAATCTCCAACATCTGCTGCATTCCCTGGTACATACACGCAAATTGTGCTTAATATTTATCCCACAAATATTTTTGCCTTATGTCTTTTTAAAAACAAAACATATATACAGTACAGTATACATATTTGTGTGTACTTCCCATATAAGAAAGGAGAAATAATCGCCATCAACAACTAGAGGAGTAGAGGCAAAAAGAAGCATGTGTATGTTTGTGTGTGTGTAATATGCAATCTAATGCTTCAATGGTGTAACATCATTGTCAGCTCATAGTCAGTCATTCGAGTTTTCACATAGCCATTGCCCAAAAAGAATCTAATGTTGCTGGGACTCAAACTGAGAACTGAGAATTCCCAACAGTGCAGCCTCTACATAGTTAGGCACAGGCGCAGCTAATGACTTACTGTACCCTTTACATTATCGCTTCATCTGTTCAGACTTTTATAGGATAATGGCCAAATCACCCACTGCTAGTAATGAATTACCAGCACCAGAGTCTTATTTCTAGTTCCAGATCTGTTCATTTAAATAACACATTACCAATTTATTGAGCTTGTCTCTGTGAGCCAACACTCTTTTTCTCATATCTTACTGGCAGTCTTCCTGTGCTATGAACTCTAGCTCTAATGACGACTAACTCTCTGGCTCTTAACCCCTAGCTCTCAGACGACAAATCCCTGGCTAGTCTCTCTGTTTACTATTATGTGAAATCTCAGACCTATATTATAGGGATGTAGGCAGGATCACGGCGGTGGCCATCTTAATGGTCACAATACCGGCTCTGACATTCCTAACGGTCATCATCATACCGGCTCTGGAATTCTGGCGGTCAGAATCCCGACGACGATTAGTAGGGGTAGGTTTAGAGTTAGGCACTAGCGGGAGGGTTAGAGTTAAGCTGCGGGAGGGGACAGTTAGGGTTAGACTGAGTAAGGGGTGGGTTAGTGTTAGGCTGCAAAAGGGGACAGTTAGGGTTAGGCTGCGCGAGGGGTGGGTTAGGACAAGGGTTAGAGTTAGAATTAGGGATGTGCGCCGGACCATTTTTGCCGGATTTGGATTTGGTTCTAATTCGTCGTCCAGCTTTGGATTTGGATTTGGATTTGCCAAACTGCGGTGACTGGCTTTGGATTTGGATTTGGATTTGGATTTTTTTACAAAAATTGACAAAAAAAGCTAAAATCACATAAATTGGTCTTTTTTTTCTTCCTAGAGTATTATTAACCTCAATAACATTAATTTCCAGTCAATTTAGACCATATCACAGCTTATAATATTGTTTTCAACATTATTGGCCAAAGGTTGCAGTGAGCTGACTGGTTACTAAGCGACAAAGCAGCGGCACAACGACACAGACACCACAGTATAAAGCACATCTATGACACATTGCCACACAGCAGTGGCAGAAATGAAAAGTAGTGCACCCACCCAGTGGGGTACGGCCAGCAGAGTCACAGTACTTGTTTACAAAGTGGGCTACAGCCCTAGGAGTCACAGTGCACAATCTTATTCGCATTACACCGCACATAGGGACTGATTCACATTACACCATAAAGTAGTGTCTCTTATTTATGTTACGACACACAGTAGTGCCCCTTTTACACAATGCCCACAGTAGTGACCCTTTTACACAATGCCCACAGTAGCGGTGTCCCTTACACAATGTCCCCCAGCAGTGGTGCCCCCTATGCAGTCCCCTTAGTAGTAGGGTCCACTGTGCAGTGCCCCCAGTAGAATGCCCCCCAGTAGTATGCCCCCCATTAGCAGGCCCCCCCAGTAGTATGCCCCCCATTAGCATGCCACCCAGTAGTATGCCCCCCATTAGCAGGCCCCCCCAGTAGTATGCCCCCCATTAGCATGCCACCCAGTAGTATGCCCCCCAGTAGTATGGCCCCCCCAGTAGTAGGCTGCCCCAGTAGCAGGCCCCCCCAGTAGTAGGCTGCCCCAGTAGTAGCCCCCCCTGTAGTATGGGCCCCCCCTGTAGTATGGCCCCCCCTGTAGTAGGCTGCCCCAGTAGCAGCCCCCCCCAGTAGTAGTAAGCCCCCCAGTAGTATGCCCCCCACAGTAGCAGGCCCCTCAGTAGTATGGCCCCCCCAGTAGCAGACCCCCCCCAGTAGTATAGCCCCCCCCAGTAGCAGGCCCCTCTGTAGTATGGCCACCCCAGTAGTAAAGACCCCCCAGTAGCAGACCCCCCCAGTAGTGCAGACCCCCCCCAGTAGTGCCCCCGGCCCTTGCACAAATAAAAAAATAAAAACTTACCTGTATCCCCGCTCCCGCGCCGTCCGCTCTGTCACACGTTGAGGAGGGAGCCGGAAGACGGAGCTCATGTGTGAGCTCCAGCCGGCTCCCTCCGTGCAGCAGCCAATGAGAGTCTGTGTGACTCTCATTGGCTGCTGTAACAAACACACAGCTGCCGCTGGCGGCTGTGTGTCTGTGTCTGTGTAGGGCAGAGCGCTATCACTGCGCTCTGCCCTACACGCGAGGAGACCTGATGTCGGATTCTCTAGTGAGAATCCGACATCAGGCGGCCGCCGTTCGGCCCCGAACGGGGATCCGAGTCAGGCGGTGAACACCCGAACAGGGTTCGGGTGGACTCGGATCCCCAATGTTCGGAGCGGTTCGGATTCCACAGAATCCGAACCGCTCATCTCTAGTTAGAATACTCACTAACGTTTGTCAGGATGTTGACCATAGGGATTTTCGCCTCCAGGATTCCACACCCAAACCAGCCTTTGTCCCTAATAGGAACAATACACCTAGGCCCTCATTCAGAGGCGCTCGCAAGAAGCGAGCGCTCGTTCTGAATGAGGGTGGCCACTTATATTTTTTAGTGCGGCCTCCTGGTCGCTAGCTAAGCTGTGGGTTACAACCCACAGCTTAGCGACTGACCAGGGTGATGGTAACGATGGTCAAGACCATCGCGACCATCAGGGCTTGCAACGAGACCCTAAGGTTGGGTCTCGGCAGCCGCAAGCACCAGGGAGCTTCCTGCTCTGATCGAGCAGGAAGCTCCCTTCTGACATCACTGCTGATGTCAGTGCGGCCGCCCACAAAATGGTCGGCGTTACTTCAGGAATGCCTCCGTTTGTGAAACCACCCCCCCGCCACACCTACAAAACGGGCCAAGCTGTCGATCAACATCGACAGCCGGCCCTTTTGTAGTCAGCTCCGGAGCGAGAGAGTTTCTCTCTCGCTCCGGGGCTAGCGCACGCACAGTGAGGCCGCTGCACGTGCCAGGACCAAAACATCGACACGGTTGCAAGCGCGCAGCGCTTGCGACCGGGTCTGAATGAGGTCCATTGTTCACTAAAGATTGTTCCTGCCATTAGAATCCACAAACCTAGTTTTCACAATACAAATACCATAATTACTGACAAGAGCAAAAACAACATACATTAAAAGAAAGGAAATAGTTATTAATAGCTACAGCATAAATAACCTAAATAAAACCAGTTCATACATGATTCTCTACATCTTCTCAAGGACAGAGGTCTATCTGCTTTCCATGCAATATACAGCTATTTTCCCATTTTATTTTTGCTCCAAATATTAAATGTGTACAGACCTGTATTAGAGAAAGCTGGGGAGTAGACAATTTTCTCCCGCCATTCAAATGATGAGACTTAAGGGCTCAATGTTGTTGTCCTCAGCGTGGTGAGAAGAAGTTGGGCTGTATATGGAGTCCCGCTCGGTGGCTTGTTTCTGGCTAGAGAAAATATATGTAGAGAAGGCTGTAGACCAGGATAAATCTGTACTGCTACAGGCACCATAATTATAGTTACACTACATTTTATAATTTACGGTAGTTTAGTAGTGGGTTCTCCACATGCAAAATGAAGTGGTAGGTTAATTGGCTGCTGACATACAAGAATCCTAGGGTGTGTGGTTGAGAATTTAGAGTTTAAACTCCAATGGGTCATGGACTGATGTGAATGAGTTAATATTCTCTGTGAAACGTTGCATAATATAATGATGCTATATAAGCAGTGCTGTTTTCCAGGGGAATGGCACAGGAATGCTGTACTTCAAATACTCTAATGATGACACAGGGGCTGATTCAGTTGTACGCATATAGCAAAGCATATTATACGCAGCGTCTGTGCGGAAATGTTCAAATGCCGCAGGACCGTCTTGTGTAAATTAAATAGACGTCTCCTGCCAGCTTCTCTGATCCGCTGCTGCATCCGAGGATCAGCTGTGGGAACATTGGACATCTGATTAACCCTCAGGTTACTCAAGATGTCTGGTGAAATCATGCTGCCTTGGCCAGAGAGGATGCATTCGAGGATGCCCTGGGCTTTGACCTTTGACGTGCTCAGAAAACGGGGCCAACACGTCTCCGTTTTCTGGAATGCTGCTCTTCACTGCCACCAAATGCCAGCAGCATGTAAATGCTGTGGCATTTGGGGAACTGCGAGTGACATTGCAGGACCTAATCTGCACATGCGCAGTGCGGCTCCTGCCCTTGCGCAGATCAGAAAGAAACTGGAAAATATTGCGCCAGAGTACAACTATGAATCAGCCCCACCATCCGCAGTGGCGCTACCGAGCCTTACTCCAGACAGTCCAGGAATCAGAAAGTCTCACAGGAGTCAAAAGGTGACCTAGTTCTGAACCTAGAAGTTATATTTCTGGCGGGAGACTGAAAAGCTGGGTACACACTATATGATGTATCATACGATATATCGTTCCGACGCAGATCCCAAAAATATATATCGTACTCATTGTATAGTGTGTATGCCCAATCCGTAGTCATTGCATTGTCCCATTTGCTGTCCTGCAGAAAATGGGACGATGCAATGAATGTTCAGCGCATGCAATGTTTCGTTACATCTCTCGCAGCATCACTGGGTCGCACCATCGAATAATCTGTACCCAGCTTAAGACATCTGCTGTAGGTGAGCAGCTCTCATGGAGAGACTTGTTGCTGTGGAAAGGATTGAAGACCTGTTGGACAGTGAAGCTTATCTGAATTCTTAAAGCACCAACAACAACAAAACATAAGTTCAAAGAATAAAACAAAGTTTTAAAAACTGACTACCACAGGAAAATTATATATATATATATATTTATACTCTTTTTATTGAGCGAACCACAATAGGAAAATTAAATATTTTAATAGGAAATAATTATCCTGCTCAGACAGCTGGATAAAGCAGCCACATAAGGTTATTTTAAGCAACAGTAAGAAAAAAAATATTCACGAACAAAACATGTTCTCTCTGAATTTGCATGAACTAGATGTCATTGATTAAGTATAAGATAATAATTATGGATCGTTTTAGTTTCATCTTTTTGAATAGTATAATTGGTCTATTTGCTACAACCTGTTATTATATAATGCAATGTTCCCTGAGAAAAGATTGATTAATTCTTTGAACATAAATAGTTTTTGTCTAGTTATGGAATTCTATATTATACAGTTGTTAGATAAGAAGGTTCAGCTATAGAATTATACAAAATGTTATCTCAGTATGATAGGTATTATTTTGTATAATTTGTAATACAGTATGTATCAGTGCTTCTTACTGAAACCTTTGGAAGGTTGGGAGTTTGACTGGGGCAGTACACCTGTCAAACCTATCGCAGGTGTCCTAAGGCGAGTTCAGGGAGGACAGAAACCTCCCGTGGAGCAGAAGGGCATATGAGGTACCCTGCCTCATAGAACAATCAAGGGAACATACTGTATATTTTAAAGGTTGTGCACAGGTAAACACTTATTATACCTTCTCTTGCATAATGGCTGCACTCTTGCACTTTTGCAGTGTAATAACAACTAATAATTGTTACTCAATGTACAGTTCTGTGTAATCATACTTGCCGATGTGATGGAGAGTGGGGTTGTGCGGGGACGGGGGCGTGGTGCTACAATTACGTTATCGTGGCCCTGTTCTCCACTATACAAAGACTCTATTCATTCCTTTGTAAAGACGGGGCAGGCCTACGATGATGTGATCCAACACAAATCGTGTTATCAAGCTTCCGGACTGCCCACTTCACTCCACACTTTCAGACTTTAAGTATCTCCTCTCAGGGAGAAGCCTGGAGGGGAGATGCAGCTGACAGCTGCGGGGGCAGGGCTGGGCTCTCCATATCATTAGGCAATTTGTGTTATTTTAGCCCCGCCTCTAGATACGGACCTGAGATTCCTATATTATCTCCCCATCCTGGCCACTTCCCTAGGAAGTGGGCGGAATGTGGGTGATTCTCCTACTCTTCTGGGGTGTGGAGAACTACCCAAAAAATCGGGAGACTCCCGAAGCTTCCGGAAGAGTAGGCAAGTACTGTATACTTCACTTAGGAAGTGGGTAGCATAGGGGTACTTGGCCTTCTCTCCTTAGAGTTCAGGATAGACACCCATATTTTGGGATTCTTCTGGACATTACAAGAGAGTATGTCATTATGTTAAAAAATAAAGATTATTATAATTATTCATAACCAATAGTAATAATAATACTAGTAATAATGATGACTTCATAGTAGCCTGATCCCTGGAGTAAAAGACAGCTATTTGCCACCTTCCTACAACCGCAGCTGGGGAGTATAGGGCTTGTCTGTTACATATCCCTTTATTATATTAGCCTGTTATCAGGCTAGGTAGTTTAAAGACATATAGGAAGCTACAATACAATGGAAAAAAAATGTATTTAGTAAATAATGCAGAAGGAAATGTACAAACCAATATTAAACTAAAGTAAACAGATGTCTCACATTACAGAAGCAGCAGTCAGCATAAGGGAACAAAATAATGGCTCAAGTGGATTCTCATCTATAAAGCTTGATCATCCGGTCTCTAAGGCACATGCATATTTATCCCCATGTCCAGATCTTGAGCTGTAGTTCTAATAATGTATTTGGTATATTATACGTTTTATCCCACTCTACTGGTAGCACATTAATCAATATAAAGTCTCTACTTTTCTACTTTTGCATTTTAAACTAAAAGACTGCTGGCCTGATTCATTACAGATCGCAATTGCTACAGCGTACGCAGATTGGACGATGGTGCATACTGTGGATGCGTATGCACCACTGTGCACTGTGTGAGTTAGCATTGCGATCACACTGTGATCACTTACGCAGATACAAAGCCATCGCAGATCGAGGGAGGGGACAGCAGCGTTTGAGGGGAGTGGTTGGAGAAACGCAGGCGTGCCTGTCCATTTGAATGTCGTTTCCTGGGCGTGCATAAATTAGCCACTGCGGCGGCATATGCAGCTTTAGTACTCACTCCGTGTGACAGCAGTTGCAATTTCTGAGACAGGTCAGAGCTGCTGTAATAATGCGTGAGGGGCCGATGTTAATCGATGGTACCAATGTATACGCAGGTCTGTGAGGTATTACGGATGTGAGATAGCGGTAGTGGGCATCTCTATGCTGGCTTTGCGATTGCGTAATCGCAGCTGCGATCGCAATAGCGGTCTGTAGTGAATCAGGCCCTATATTTGGTATTTGGAAAAAACAGTATAATATGTTGTGTGTTCTTCGGCTCTGCAGGATTTATTTTTCTGCTATTCTTTACCCATATACTTAGATTTGGTTTGATGAGTAAATAAATAAACAGTTTATTGCTTTGTTGTTTTTAAATTCTTACTGAAATGTTAATTTGTGCTTCACCCTCTGAGCACGATCGCAGCATGATAAACTCTCTGTTTAATAACAGTGGATCTGGACGCAAGAGAATTTTCTAAATAAATTAAACTGTTCACAGATATATATATATATATATATATATATATATATTACATTGTTCTTTTTCTCTCACTCACCTTTGAGAGAGTTTCACATCCTTCTCAGGCTTTTGTCTTCCAGTTGTATCGGCTCCTTTGAACTGAGGAACATTGCCAGTGGCTTTGTAGTCCTCTCATGAGATCGTCTCAACTTCCTACACTTCTGGCTAGCGACCGTAGCTGGTTCATTGACTGATAGGTAGCCAAGATTTACATAGTTAAACCACTGTTTCCTTGCAGACGGCCCCTGAAGATTCCAGCTGCAAGAAAGATCAAATACAATTGTTGTTCTGAAATGAACACAGAAATCCAAGTAAATAATACGGGATACATTCATTATGATAGACAGTGTCTGACAGAATCTGAAAAATTGAGAATAATTGGAGCTATGATAAAGATATCTGTTCTATGGAAGACTATGGGACGGATTTAGAGGTGGACTTTGGTTGCAGCCACTACTGCAAATTTATTCTACGGCTGCAGCCAATGGGCTTTCTAATGCTGCAGCCAATGGGCTGCGGAACTAATCTAATCAAAGTCGCACCATCAAACAGACATCGGACGAACCATCGGAAATTAGAGCAACCCTATGGTTGCTCAAGATGTCCGATAGAATATGGCGTCAGCTGTCTGTGCCAGTGGAAAGCGCCTTTTGACGCAGTCCCTGATACCGGCATGTCCCTGGTACCGTCACACTCGCCGTTGAAAGGATCTTCAAGCAATTACAATTTGTGTCCGCTGGCAGTAACCATAGGGACACATACACAATGTGCACAATTGTATCTTGGAGTTATGCACGGATTTTATGTTCTAAATCCATCCACCTCTGAATCAGGCTATATGGGGGCAATTCAATTCAGCGGGAATTGAATAGCGCTGGCAGGGAGCTATTCAAACATTGGTTTGTTTATTTGTCTGTCTGTCCGGTTATGCATTCGGACACCCCTGCACCGATTGGGATGAAACCAACCCAGTTGCATCCTGGCAAAGGTTTTAGGGGGTTAGGGTTCCGGTTGGACCTCCCGTTGGTGTACGCTGGGCAGAATTTGAGCCCAGGGAGCCTTTTCTGTGCCTACCACTGGATGAATTTGGATGAAAACTTCACAGAGGGGTGGCAATTGGTCTGGGATGCCTAATGGAGTGGTTGAAGTCACGGTCAGACCTCATGGTGGAGTGCGCTGGGCAGAACTTTGACCCATAGAGCCTGTTCTGGGTCTTCCATTGGATAGCTTTGGAAGACATCACATAATTTGGACAAAAACTTCACAGTGTGGTAACTTTGGATTTCAGAAGGCATACTAAGGGGTTGAGGTCCCGGTCGGTCCTCCCATTGGTGTATGCTGGTCAGAACCTTGACCCAAGGATGTACCAGCCAATGCTCCTAACTGCCATGTCACAGGCTGTGTTTGAAAAATGGCCGTTAGGAGCTGATTGGCTGGTACCTTATCACGTTCACTTTATCTCCTAACACAGCTTAGTAAATAGACCCCAGAGTCACTAAATGACCCATGATTGAGTCTGTATCCCCACTGTAATATTTTCAGAAAATACTAAATAACCATTGGACAGTGGATGAGATAGCAGCAGGGTCACTATCCTGGGTAGACTTAAATTTAGTCATGTTTGTCCTACTGCCTCTCAACTGTCAACTCAATGCCATGCTTGGGCATGAAGACCCTCCGCGCCAACCTTTGTCCGATCTCCCCAAAAAGATACCGGACATGCAAGGATACAGTACAATCTACTAGTATTGATGGAGCCAGAGGTTAGTTTAGACTCAGAGCATCCATGGATGTATTAAAGAACTAACCATTGACTTCCTGCCCAGGACCCGACCTCAGCTGGTACCCAAGTATTTTCATTATTAATTTATTTAATATAAAAATTATGTGGCGACCAGATCAACCTCATCTTTTATACTGCACCCACGGGTGGCCACCCTGTCAGGCCCGCCAAGAGCCGTGGTGGGCCCTGATAATAGGGAGCGTGGCCTAATAGCGGGAGACGTGGCCACACCCCCTTGCTGATAGAAAGAAAAAAAACGATTTGTAGCGCCGCGAGGCGGCGCTGCGCACTTGGGAGGGGGGGCGCTCCGAGCCCCCTCAGCCCGGCGCAAAGCCAGGGGGGCGCGAACAGTGTGATCGCTCTCCCGCACAGGCATAGGACACTGCTGTGGCTGCTCCTCAGCAGCCACGAGCAGTCTCCAACTGCAGCTCAGCTGGACTGCAGTGAGGGGGGGGGGGGGGCGCCGCCGGGCCCCTCAGAAAGCCTGGGCCCGGGTAATCTGTACCCGCTCCCCCCCTTCTCGACGCCCCTGCACCCTGTTAGGCCGCACACTGGGCCATCGCTGATTAACAGAAGTTGCTATTAAGACAGAGCTGTCTATTAAGGCATATTTTATGATTTATATTACATGTAAGAAACTGTTGACAGAACAAGCTAGTAGTAAACATATCCTATAGCATGAATTATAGAACGATCGTTAATGAACAAGGCATTCTCGTAATTATCAGTTTGATGCTCCTTTCCGGCATATGGAAAGTAGGACTCTTACTTGAATCCTGTCTGTTTGCATAAATGACCCTGATATCCGTTGTACATTATTGTGAGAGTCAGTGACAAAGGAATGAGAATGTTATAGAAAATAATCAGACACAGACAGACATCTGCAGGCAGCAGGTATAGCAGTGAGTTTTAAATCTTCATAATACAGTATGTCAGTATGCAACATTCTGAAATATCACTTAACGTTGATTAGATATGACCATCATGCTTGTTACATACGGGGGCTCTGAGAGAAGGAAGGGGGGGAGCGGGTACTAATTACCTGAGCCTGGGCCTATTGGAGAGGCCTAGTGAGTTGCCAGGCCTCTCCAATACTGTAGGCCCAGGCCCCCTTTGCAGCAAGCACATAGTATATTTCAAGGTTTGTATTGGTGAGGGGCTATGGCCACAACTCCCAGATTTGACTACGCCCCCAGTACTTGATGACCTCTCAATGGCCCTGGTTACATATGTGGATTTTGGGGAAATAATGATTACATTATGAATGAGAAAATTACCTGTAAACACCTTTGATGACTGATAGCTAACGCATACTTGCCTACTTTTGAAACAGCATTTCAGGGAGATTGTGAAAGCGACACCTATGAGTCCAGCAGTAAAGTGGGCATGTTCTTCTACATCTGAGAGACTTGTCATATAATTGACTTGCATCCAAATGTCAATGAGCCTCAAAACAGTTAGTAAAATCTACATGTATTGTGTTTTACTCATAAGTGGCCACAAGAAACCTTATACGTAGCCATTGGGAGTATGGTGTCTTATAACCAATGTATATGTTTCTGATTTCTTTCTTTCCACATGTATATAACAGCAACATAATAGGTGTATGGTGCAATGAGGGAGATTGCTAGACTCTTCAGGGAGTCGGGGAGATTGCTGCTATTTCAGGGAGTCTCTCTGACAATCAGGGAGAGTTGGCAATTCTGAGTTAACGAAATCTGGTAACTGTAGAATTTGGGCATCTGTATATCAGCTGCCGATTATCTGCATTCCTATGTGTGTTCATTATAATTTACAATAGCAGCATGTATTTATTTTTAACAACTTGTTCAATAAATCAGCTAACAGAGGGCCTGATTCAGACCCACTCGCGAGCGGCTGTCCGCTCGCAAGTGGGTCGATGGTCTGCACTGAGCATGCGCACGACGGAGGGAGCTCCGTCGTGCGCATGCGCCAGACACGACGAGCGAAGGACTTTCCTTCGCTCGTTGTGTCCGATCAAAGGGGGCGTGCTGTCAATGTTGATTGACAGCACGCCCCCTTTGGTGGGCGTGCCGGGGGCGTGCCTCCCTGACGGGGGCGTTCCCACGGGAACGCCTCCCGTCAGAAGCCGGCCCACTGACATCACTAGTGATGTCAGTGGGAGTGATTTTGGCTCTGATAGAGCCAAAATCACTCCGGAGTTTGCGGTTGAAAACCTCAACCGCAGGCTCTGGCTCGCAATTTCGATGGTCGCGATGGTCACGACCATCGCGACCATCAAACTGCACGCTCGTATAGCCTGTGGGTGGTGACCCACAGCTATACGAGCGTCCAGGAGGACGCTCCATGAAAATGGAGCCCGGCCCTCATTCAGAGCGTGCGCTCTGCTCAGAGCGTGCGGCTCTGAATGAGGGCCAGAATCAGCTGCAGATTGCAGTGAGCTGCAAAACAAAGGGATGAGATATGTTTCTATACTACTAATTTGTAGTTTGTGAAAATTGGCAAAACCGAAAACACATTCAGAAGATACAAGATGCCTATATTTTCTGCAGCTTTTGACTGAACGACTGTAATGTCACAAGAGGAATTAGTATTGCTTTTACAGTTAGCAGCTTTGTATACTCGATATTTACCTGTCTAGCCACACAGTTACAGATGGAGCAGATTCTATTTCAGCGTTTGTCTCATATTGCTCACTTTGGTTCACCCGATAAATGACATTAGTATCATGCTGTCCCCATTTAGAACAAAGGGCCTGATTCAGAGCCGGACGCAAGTGGCTGCTCGTTCGCTTCGAGCGATGTTTGCCCAACTGCGCATGCGTACGGATCATTATACGCAATGCGCGAACCAGTCAGTGCGGCCGACATTCATGTGCTCGCAAAATAGCGATTGCCTGATAATTTGAGTGACAGAATGAGGCGTATGTGGGTGGTAACAGGGGAAGGTGCTTGAAAACAGGGAGTGGAGATCCGATCGCAGGCGTGCTTAAAGGTCAAAACGGGCGTTTTATGGGTGTGCATATTAAAACATCAGCGTCATTGACCACGTCACTGGGTTATTTTTAAACCAGAACTGCTCGCAAAATTGTGGTAGCAAAAACCAACCACAAGAATAGCGAGCAGTTCATACGTTGGTCGATGTACTCGATTAATCTAATAAATAGCGGACATGACGTATGGTGCGAGCGGCCAGGGGGCGTATTTTTCCAAAAAACGACCGCAAGTTTTGTTCGCTCGTTCAGACATAGAGGCGTGAACAGACCGCAAACAGCGAACGGTTCATTTGAATAGCCACCCCTATTTTCTGGACGAGCGAGCGCAAACAGCGACCGGCTCTGAATCAGGCCCAATGTTTGTAGCATCTTGTGACTTTCTGTGAAAAGCAAAGCTACGTAAGCAACAATCTAAGAATCCCAGGAGCATGTTCAGACTCTCTTCTCAGTAAAGTAGGCTGCATCACAGACAGAGTTAGCGTTAAGGAATCACAACCAGTGGCGGCTCCAGAGGTGGGGCTGCAGCACAGTCCAAAATTCAAATAGGGGAGTCACACCAACTGCCAGTGAGTCCCAGCCAGTGATGTTTGGCAGAATTTGAAATGGCAGTTGGTGTGGTTCCCCTATTTGAATCTTGGACTGCGCCATGGAGCTGCCACTGATCACAACCACCACCAAGTTGTAGTATGAGTGCTCTGGTGCTGCCTTCATCCTTGTTGACCCCACCCCCTATTTCAATTTGAGACACTAGCGAGGGGGCAAGTTAATAGGCTCTGGATCCCCATACACCTACCAATACTCTGGTAATACAAGTGACCCATTTTTTCATGGGGCAGGCCAGTGATTTGGGATTGCAGGCAGGCGAATACAAGGTGTGACCTGGTGGTATGTAGGTGTAACTCGGAGAATTTGCTTACATAATTTTTGAAGTATTTTACACAGTTTATCTCTTTACTATACTTTTACAGTATATAATGTATGCTTATGTAATACCGGACCCAGTGCACATACTGCCATACTGTATGACCTCAACAATCTAAAGACTCAGACTACAACTGGACTCCCTGTACAATCACGGCAGGAACACTTCTATTGCTATTCATAATGCTGGCCTTCTGATTCTCGCATACAATTCAATGCTTATCGTACTTTTTGCCATGTCAGTTTACATCTATCTACTTTGAAACACTGTCCTTTATCTCAGCTCTCTTGCATAGCCTCACATCCTCTATCTGCTTACATTCTGCATTAATTTTCATTTTCTGCACACATTTGAACCCCACTTTTAATCCTCCCTATAACAATCTTGTTAATCTGCATACATATTGATACACTGTTTTTTGATACATCACTGTATTTTTTTTTTTCACTTGCATTCCTACAAATCTCTTGCACTCATACCTCATTTACATTTCCAAATTTCATTCCTCTTGTTTACCTATAAACACCATGACAAGGTTTTCGTCAACTCCCTCCTTCACTCAGTCTCTACCTAATCCTCTATTCTGCCCCCTGCTTCCACCTTTATCCTTTCCTCCTTATCTCTTCCACCTCCTCCTCCCCTTCTCCCCCCTCCTCTGTCTGCCTACTCTTCACTCCTCTCCCTTTACTCCACTTTCTTCCTGTTCTACCCCCCCTCTGTCCTACTACCCCACCACCAAACCCTCCTCCTGCACTCCTCTGCCTGTCACTTCACCCCACTGCCATCCACATCTCTCTCCCTACCCACCTCCTACATATTCCCTTTCTAGCTCAGGTGCCCGCACCATCACTAAACTCGCTTCATATCAGTCCTCCAAATTAAGCTTACTTCCACGTTACAGCAACCCGGATAATCTTATTCACATTTCCCCCACAAATGCTATCTCTCTATCCTGTGCCCTCTGGAATGCCAGGTCAGTCTGTAATAAACTGGTCCCCACCCATGACCTTTTTATCTCCAACTCTCTGAATCTCCTAGCCATCACTGAAACTTGGATCTCACCCTCTGACACCACTTCTCCTGCTGCTCTATCCTCTGGGGGCCTCTCCTTCTCCCACACCCCCCGGCCTGAGGGTCGCCATGGTGGTGGTGTTGGGGTCCTTCTAGCCACCAGTTACTCCTACCAGCTAATACCCTCTGAACCATCCCTTACATTCCCCACATTTGAGGTTCATGCTATACGCCTCTTCCAACCAGTAAACCTCAGAGTAGCTGTCATTTACCGTCCCCCTGGCTCTCCCTCCAAATTCCTTGACAACTTCGCTTCCTGGCTCCCTCACTTTCTCTCCTCAGACCTTCCCTCCATTATCCTAGGTGACTTTAATATTCCTATTGACATTCCCACAGAATCCTCTGCAGCTAAACTCCTTACCCTCACCTCTTCATTTGGTCTCGCCCAATGGACCTCCTCACCCTCCCATTTGAGTGGGCACTCACTTGACCTGGTCTTTACGCACCGTTGTGATATTTCTGATTACTCCAATTGCCCATTCCCCCTCTCTGACCATCACCTTCTCTCTTTTAACCTATCCCTCTCTCCTTCCCCTCCTCTAACTCCTAAAGCTACAATTACTAAGCGTAATATTGAGGCTATTGACACTGTTGCCTTTTCCTCCCTGCTGGACTCTCTTCTCTCCCCTATCATTTCTCTCTCCTGTCCTGAACAAGCTACTTCCCTGTACAATTCCTCCCTTACTTCTGCTCTTGATTCTGTTGCTCCAGCAATAACCACTCACCCTCGCAGATCCACACCACAACCCTGGCATTCCAAATGCACCAGATACCTACAAAAGTGTTCAAGAATTGCAGAGCGTCAGTGGAGAAAGTCACGCTCTAAGGCTGACTTCCTCCATTTCAAATTTATTCTCTCTTCCTACAGTGCTGCCTTGTCTCTCTCCAAACAAACATATTTCAAGAACCTCATCTCCTCCCAGTCCTCAAACCCCCGGCGTCTCTTTGCCACTTTCAACTCCCTACTCTGCCCTTCCCCTCCTTGCCTTCCCTCCTCGCTCTCTGCCCTCGACTTTGCCACCTACTTTACATCTAAAATTGACTCCATACGTGAGGACATCATATCCCATCTGACCCTCAGCACTCCTCCCCCTCCTTGCCCTTACCACCCCTCCCCTTCTGTCTCACCAACTCTGACATCCTTCTCCCCTGCTTCTGGAGAGGAAGTCATGGCCCTCATCCGGTCCTCACCCCCGTCCACCTCCACTCTTGACCCTATCCCTTCCCGTCTCCTCTCCCACCTGTCTCCTTCTGCCTGTTCCCATCTGGCTCACCTCCTTAATCTCTCCCTATCATCTGGCACTGTCCCTTCTGCATTCAAACATGCTCTTGTCTCCCCCATTCTTAGAAAACCTACCCTTGATCCTAACATACTTTCCAACTATCGACCCAGCTCTCTTCTCCCTTTTGCTTCCAAACTCCTTGAGCGTATTGTCTACAACCGCCTTACCACCTTTCTTTCTTCCCACTCCCTCCTTGACTCATTTCAATCTGGCTTCCGATCTCTCCACTCCACTGAAACTGCCCTCACGAAAGTCAGCAACGACCTCCTTGCTGCCAAATCCAAGGGCCACTACTCTCTGCTCATTCTCCTTGACCTCTCTGCTGCATTTGACACTGTAGACCACCCTCTCCTCCTGCAAATCCTTTACTCTCTCGGTCTACGTGACACTGCCCTCTCCTGGCTTTCCTCCTACCTCTCTGATCGTTCCTTCACTGTGTCCTCTCATGACTCCTCTTCCCCTCCACTTCCACTAAAGGTAGGAGTTCCCCAAGGTTCTGTTCTTGGACCTCTCCTTTTCTCCCTATATACATCCTCTTTGGGTGAACTCATTAACTCCTTTGACCTCCAATATCATCTCTATGCAGATGATACTCAAATTTACCTTTCCACCCCTGAGCTCACCCCTGAGCTCCTTAACCGTATCTCCAACTGTCTCTCTGCTGTCTCTTTGTGGATGTCCCAGCGCTTTCTTAAACTTAACATGTCTAAGACTGAGCTGATCATCTTCCCACCCTCTTCCACTACATCACTTTCCACAATTTCATTATCTATTGATGGCACAACTATCTCCTCTAGCCCCAAAGTGCGCTGTCTTGGAGTTATCCTAGACTCCTCCCTCTCGTTTAAACCGCACATTCAGCACCTCTCGCAGTCCTGCCATTTTCACCTAAAAAATATCTCCAGGATTAGACCCTTCCTCACCCAGGATGCCACTAAAACCCTCATCCACTCACTGGTCATATCCAGATTGGACTACTGTAACCTTCTCCTAGCTGGCCTCCCAGTCTCTCACTTCTCTCCACTAGAATCGGTTCTTAATGCTGCTGCTCGGCTCATCTTCCTCTCCAGATGTTCTACATCTGCTTCCCCTCTCCTTCAAGCCCTACACTGGCTCCCCTTCCCCTTCAGATGCCAATTCAAGGTTCTTACATTTGCCTACAAAGCCCTCACCAAATCCTCTCCCGCATACATTTCTGACCTTCTCTCCCTTCACACTCCCGCCCGCCCACTTCGCTCAACTAATGCATGCCGCCTCTCTTGCCAACTGATTACTTCCTCCCACTCACGCATCCGAGATTTTGCCTGTGCTGCTCCCTACCTTTGGAATGCTCTCCCTCTCCCCATCAGACTCTCCACCTCTCTACAAATCTTCAAACGGGCTCTCAAGACCCACTACTTCATCAAGCCTTCCAGCACTCATCCTAACCCACCTCATGCTCTTTCCTTCCCATCTTCCCCTTCTGTGTCACGCCTGTCTGTCTGCCCCTCCCCTTAGAATGTAAGCTCTCATGAGCAGGGACCTCTTCCTTCATGTGCTTCTCTTTACATTTTCTTCTACTCTCTACTCCCCATTAGGGCACCTAACACGGGACCGCCAATTCCCGGCAGCTTATTGTGAGTGCTTTAATCACTATTTCAGCAATGTATATAAGTTGTGTCCTTGTCCTGTACTGTAATGTACTGTATGTTACTTGTTTCTTGTTCATCCATTAGTTGTATGTACTATGTAAGGCGCTTGTGGCGCCATATAAATAAAGGATAATAATAATAATAATAATAATTCACTGTAGGACTATTCACATTCAGAGAATCCTACAATTTTACAGTGTTGGCCATTTTCCTTTACCTGCTTATCTCTGTACCACACACAGAGCTGGATTAAAGCTTTGGGGGGTCTGAGGCATTTAAGACTGGGGGCCCTAAAATCTACAGTACAAGTAATAGTGTAATACAGGGGTGAATTAACTCCTGAGGGAGCCTGTGTGCAGTGGCTTCTCCCATCCCTCCACCTTACGTTGCTCTAGGCACATCCTCTCAAAGGTGTCACTGAGAAGATGGTGCCGTGGTAGAGTAGGTCTGCATTCCGTAGCAAGGTGTATACTTGGGGTGCAGGGTGTGTTCAATTCAGGCCCCCCTGGACCCAGGAGCCCATGTGCACCACATTATAAATATGGCGTCATCTATCACTATAGAGAGAATTACAATTAGGTGGTAAATAAAATATTTTTTGAACCCTTGGCTTGAGAAAGGACTTGAGGTTTTGAAATACTGCTGAATATAAAATACCCACACTCCTGGTCACCTCCCATTTAACTTAATTGATAACAAAAAAAAGTTCACTACTGTCTTACTTTTTCCACTGAGTGTCTGTGTGTAGACTCTGAAGATGATCCCTGTATGATGCTGACACTGCCTGTCTGCACTGCAAATTCCTCTCCTCACATCATCCCCCGGATTGTCCCGCCCTAATCCTTCCCTGCAGCCTGTCAGTCAGTTTGATTACACTGAGAACCTGTGCAGCCACAGGGTGCTACTTCGTATTCCATTAGATGGCCGCTGCTCTGCGGTGCGGTCAGTATTATGGCTGTCAGTCACTGCCGGTGCAGCGCTAAGGATTGGATAAGTGATGAAGTAGCGGTATGCCTTCTCACAGAGGGACCCTTTGGCACTTGCCCCTGGTGCCTCCCCCTTAATCCGGCCCTAAACACACCCAGTTATTTGCCCATGGGATAGTCTGTTTGAGACAGAGATACTGGCTGCTTTGTATTGTACTACCACTGCTTGACCACTTCCTATCACACATAAGTTGTAACTAACCAATTAGGGGACTACTACACCTCTTTTCCACTACTTTTTTATACATTTTTATCTGTAGCGATACTTTGCATCTGTAGTGGTACTGTGCATCTGTAGTGGTACTGTGCATCATTACTAGAGATCTTGCTGAAAACCGAAGAAACCTGAAAATTAAGGCTTCCGAGTCAAATCGAATCCCGGCTCTGATCTGTTCCCAGTAGAACCGAGTTCCGTCTTGGGTCTGCTGTAAGTTTGGAATTCGGATTTAAAAAACAAATCATGGTTTTTGGATTGCATGTAAAAACAGGTCCTAATTACATGATTTTAGCTGTTTTTATAAATTTTCAAAATATCCAAAACCAAAACAGAAAATTATAAAAACACTTGGCAGTGGTTTGCCAAAATCAAAATCATATTATTGAGGATGATTTTGCCAAAACTAGAACTCGAGTGTCCGCGCACATCTCGAATTATTACGTCTCCCTGAATCTCCCGCTACCTTGTACTTTGAGCACAGTGCTCGATGTTACAATAACTTCCCCCACACCAGGTGGATATTGCAACTATCACCCTTATTATTATTGCTTCCTCTATTTCTTAATAGCAAAGACCTTTTTTAAAAAATATTGCACTGTTTGCCTGATAAGTGTGTTTTATTACCATGACATTTCATTTGTATCAGTATCACTACATTATTGTGCACATGTATTGTGATTGCATTATCACCTTACTAGTACTGAATATTGGACCCAGACAGAAGATGTTGGGGCATATTTATCATAGTAGACATAGTAGACAATTAATACAATAACTTGGAGTCAAAATAATTATTTCCAATGATGTTCATTGTCACAGAGTATACACCAAGGGACATATATGCTGGTATTTCCTTCATTGTCTGGGGACTGCCACATTCTGTGTTGTGTTATTTGTATAAAGGTTTTAATGAGATAAGCCTGTCCCCTATTTTTAGGGCATTCTCAAGATATGGGCCCTGATTCAGAGCCGGACGCTCTGACCAGAGCGCTCGCTCTGAATCAGGGCCCACCTCCATAAATATGGAGCGTCCTCCCGGACGCTCGAATAGCTGTGGGTCACCACCCACAGCATATACGAGCGTGCAGGATGATGGTCGCGATGGTCTTGACCATGGCTACCATCGCCACTGCGAGCAGAAGCCTGCGGTTGAGTTTCTCAACCGCAAGGCCCGGAGTGATTTTGGCTCTATCAGAGCCAAAATCACTCCCACTGACATCACTAGTGATGTCAGTGGGGCCGGCTTCTGACAGTAGGCGTTCCCTTGGGAACGCCTCCATCTGGGAGGCACGCCCCCGGCACGCCCACCAAAGGGGGCGTGCTGTCAATCAACATCGACAGCACGCCCCCTTTGATCAGACACTACGAGCGAAGGAAAGTCCTTCACTCGTCGCGTCTGGCGCATGCGCACGACGGAGCTCCCTCCGTCGTGCGCATGCGCAGTGCAGACCATCGACCCACTTGCGAGTGGACAGCCGCTCACGAGTGGGTCTGAATCAGGCCCATGGTTCCTTCAAGGGAATCAGGCTCTCTCCCAGGTGTTCATAAATTTATATAAGGAAACTCAAAAACATCAAAACCACACCCTTTCTAAGCCACATGTTTTAGCACGTATATACTAAAAAAGGAGAATTAGCTACATAAAAAATAACTATTACCCTGTTAGGGAATACAGTGAAACAATATACTGTATGTATCGTTCGTCAGGCATTTATATTTCATAATGCTGTTTCATATGTATCAGTGTGGAAAGTCCTACTATGTTGATTGTAGGTAATATTATATTTCTAGCATGTGCCAAAAGATAAATAGTTTATTGAATATAGTGTGTTGGAGCAAAAGGGTTGTATAAACCAGTAAGCATGCATACACACACACACACTACTTTAGTGACCTCACAACAAAGGCGATTGGAGAGCAGACAGTAAATGTTTAAGATGCCAGCACAATATGAGAAATTGAAAAGGACTGTGGGCCTGATTCAGACCCGCTCACTAAGATGCATACTCTTGCTCCTGCCGACGGTATGCAGTGTGTATGTATTGTGCGCATGTGTATGTATTGTGCGCATGTGCATACCTTAGCGAAAGTTCACAATGCATTCGCTCGCTGCACATAGACAGCCCAGCAGAGTGAGTGACAGGAGAAGCCGTTTGTAGGAGGTAGCAGGGGCTGTCCATTAAAAACGTGGGGGAGTGGAGGTACAAACGAAGGCGTGCCCGAGCATCTCAACGGTGTTTTAGAGGTGTGCAAAATTAAAAGACAGCATCATAGTTCACGTCACCTGGCTTGTTCTTACACTGAAGTGCTCGCAGTGCTTGCAGAGGCTTATGGTCAACCTCAAGCGCTGTGATAGCATCAGATGTTACCCGATGTACAGATGGTTGCATACACTTCCTGGACATGACGTGCACAAGTGGGCGTCTTAAGACAGACTGGTGGGTGTCTGTATACACAATGTGATCGCTCTCAAAGAAATACTGGTCAAGCTAATGCTTTGCTGTGTGATAGCACTGCCTACGCAACTTGCATACACATCGTGCGAGCGATCGCATTTAGCAAGCGGCTGCTCATTGCAGACAATGTTTGCTATTGTGCGCATGCGTGTAGTTCGCAGTGCGCGTGAGCAAACTAGTACGAGTGATTGGAATGTGCTCACTCGCCCTGTAAAGACAGCCCAGTGGAGTGAGTGACAGGAGAGGCCGTTTGTGGGTGGTAACAGGGGCAGGCCAGTAGTAACGGGGGAGTGGAGTTGCAGGCGCAGGCGTGCCAGAGTGTTTTCACGCCATTTCTGGGGCGTGCATGATTAATAGACAGCGTCATAGTACACGTCACCTGGTTGATTTTTACACTGAACTGCTCGCAGTGCTTGCGATAGGGTACAGTCAACCGCAAGCGCTGCAGTTTGATCCGATGGTTCCCGATGTACCGATGGTTGTATATACTTCCTGGAGATGACGTACGCTAGTGGGAGGCTAAAGACAGGCTGGTGGGCATCTATAAACACAAAGTGATCGCTTGCCAAGACATAGTGGGCATGCTTATGCCTTGCCGTATGAGCGGCTGCCTTGACGTCACTTAGTTGAATTTCCATACGCTGGGAGCGAGCGGCCGCATCTAGCAAGCGGATCTGAATCAGGCCCCTAGTCCGAGTTTAGAATCACCTTGGGGTTAAAACCGAACTCGGATTTTGGATTGAATGTAAACATGTCTAAACATGTCCAAATTATATGATTTTAACTGTTTTTTTTTTTTTAATACAGATACAAAGCCAAAACCAAAACATGTGAGGGTGGTTTTGCAAAACCAAAACATTAAGATGAATCCGGATCATAAACCAAAACCAAAACACGGGGGTCTGCTCACATCTCAAAAACTGTTGTTAATTTGTGCTATTTTGCCTACATGCTCAGCCTTTCACTGGAACAAAGGAGACTCCTGATTCATGAGACTGCAACCTGAATAGTCGCAGACTTAGAGACATGTTATTATACAGTAGCTGGGCCGTATATCCCAAGGGAGAAATGTATCAAACCTTCTGTAGTATGGAGAAGTGGAGACGTTGCCATTAGCAGCAAAACAGCTTCTACCTATCATTTATCTAGTACATTGTATAAAATAATAGGTAGAGGCCAATTGCTTGCTATGGATAACTTCTCCACTTTGTCCTCTTTAGAAGGTCTGATACTTCACCCTCCAATATGAGATTAAATAGAACAGTTTAACGTGCAGCAACACATTGGGGGGATGAAACTACACCTCATTGCCATGTCAGCAATAGCATCTCTCTGTGGCTCAATTAGCTGTTAAATAGGATTGTGATGTATGACAAAGGATATAGCTTCAAATTACCCAGATTATATGTGGGACTCTTAATTGGCTAGTTAAGATATTAAAAAGTCATAACATTAATAACAATAAAGTCATATAACAGTTATAATGCAATAAAATATTTATACAAAACAGTAGTAAACAAATATATGTATTTGGGGCCTGATTCAGAGCCGCTCGTAAGCGGCCGCTCGGTCACACTGAGCGATGTTCGCACAACTGCGCTTGCGTACGGATTGTAATTGCGTGAACCAGTCAGTGCGGCCGAAATCGTTTGGTCGCAAAATAGCGAATGTCTGCTATTTTGAGTGACAGGAGGAGGCGTATGTGGGTGGTAACAGGGGAAGGTGCTTGAAAACGGGGAGTGGAATTCAGAACGCAGGCGTGCTTAAAGGTCAAAAAGGGGCGTTTTATGGGTGTGCATAATTAATACAGCAGCGTCAGCGACCACGTCACTTGGTTTTTGTTTAGTCAGAACTACTCGCAAAATAGCGGTTGAAAAAACCAACCACAAGAATAGCGAGCAGTTCATACGCTGTTCGATGTACTCGATTAATCTAATAAATAGCGGACATGACGTATGAGGCGAGCGGCCAGGGGGAGTATTTTTCAAAATTTCGACCGCAAGTTTTGTTCGCTCGTTCAGACATAGAGGCGTGAACAGACCGCAAAGTGCGAACGGTTCATTTGAATAGCCACCCCTTTTTTTTAAATGAACGACCGCAAATAGCGAGCGGCTCTGAATCAGGCCCTTGGTGTTCTGAGTGTTGAAGGGTTCATACAATGACTAGAAATGTGCACCGACCCCGTGTTTTGGTTTTGGATCTGGATTTATCTTCGTGTTTTGTTGTGGTTTTGCAAAACCACTCTCACGTGTTTTGGTTTTGGATCTGTATTTTGTTTTTTCAAAAAATAATCAAAAAACATCTTAAAAGATGTCATTTTGACCTGTTTACAAACTTTACATGCAATCCAAAACCCGAGTTTGGTTTTGAAATCCGAGTCCTGAACTGCATGAAGATCCGAACCGAGTCCGACCGTGTGCAGGAGCGTTTTAAGACCTTTATCGGCATACACACCTGTACAACTATCAGGCTGATTAGCCGATATCGGTTAATTGGCCCGATTATTGCATAGGTGTCTACCTAACTTTTCACTGTCAAGGAGTTCCAAAAAGTCATTAAAAAATTAACTAAAAAAATAAATAAATAAAATCAATTGTTTCATTAACCACATGAAAACGTAGACCCTTATTTACAGATCCAGCTTTGTTCTCATTTAAGCTCCTCTTTATCTATATCACTATGGGCTCTATTTACTACAATCTGCTTTGGTAATGCAGATTGTAGTGTGATATTACCGAGTGAATTTACTACAAATCCCTTGCAGGGACAGAGCTTGCGATAAAGCTTTGTCCCTGCTAATCCCCTTCGGAGCCTTATCACGGTATTTTCGCAAAAAATACCGTGATTAAGTGCCCGCGCATGCGCCGACCGGTCGCCGCTGCTACCCCCTCCGGCGCTAAGCCCCGCACCCGGTGCTAAGCCCCGCCCCCGCGGACCCGTCCCCCCCCCTCGCGACCCCCCTCTCCCTTACTTACACTTACCTGCATGCTGCAGGCCTCCGGTGATGGTCTCCATTCCTCCGGTCAGGTGATCTCCCATACTGCACTGCTGCCCGATCACCTGATGACCGGGCAGCAGTGCACTGTGGGAGACCAGCTGACCGGGGGGGATTCATCACTATTACTATTTTTTTTTCTTTTTTTTTACAGTAATCAGCTTGCGGTCTGTTTAGACCACACAGCTGATTACAGGGACTGACTCCCGGCTCTGCTCTCCCCGTTAGAGCAGGGAAGGAGGCCGGTAACCGGTGGAGACCCTGGATAACGTCACGTCCAGGTGGCGTTATTATCAAAGGGCTTTCCCCGGTATTTTTTTCACATTTATTTTTAGTAACTATGGTCAGATCACATTTCCCATTACAGTTATGGGAAATGCGATCTGCTTTACTAAAAATAAGTGATACTTAGGGGTTGGAGTAGAATTTTACGAATTCTACTCCAATTGCCCTGTAATAACTATAGGTGATACTAAAATAATGTGAAAGGGTGTGAAAACACCCTTTTTCACATTATTTTAGTAAAAATAATGTTGATAAATAGAGCCCTATGTCTTCAAAGGAGTTTAACACATTCAATAAATTAATTCAATATTGACCTTTAAATTAGGGGTGTGCACCGGCCACTTTTCGTGTTTTGTGTTTTGGTTTTGGATCTGGATCTTTCTTTGTGTTTTGGATCTGGATTGGTTTTGCCAAAACCACCCTTCCGTGTTTTGGGTTCTGGGTTTTGTGTTTTGGATCTGTATTTTTTTGAAAAAAAGCATAAAAACAGCTTAAATCACAGAATTTGTGGGTTTTTCTGCTCCTATGCAATTATTAACCTCAATAACCTTCATTTCCACTCATTCCAGTCTATTCTGAACACCTCACACCTCACAATAGTGTTTTTATGGCCAAAAGATTGCACCGAGGTAGCTGGATGACTATGCTAAGCGACACGAGTGGGCGGCACAAACACGTGGCCCATCTAGGAGTGACACTGCAGTGGCAGACAGGGTGGCAGTTTGAAAAACTAGGCCCCAAACAGTACATACTGCAAAGAAAAAAAAGAGGTGCAAGATGGAATTGTTCTTGGGCCCTCCCACCCACCCTTATGTTGTATAAATAGGACATGCACACTTTAGCAAACCAATCATTTCAGCGCCAGGGTCTGCCACATGACTGTGGCTGAAATGATTGGTTCGTTTGGGCCCCCACAAAACAAGCTGGCAATTAATGTGTCCCTGCACAAACTGGCTCTACGGAGGCAAGATGTCGTCATCATCCTCCTCATCCACCGATTCCTTGGATAAAACAGGAAAAAGGGATTTAGGTGTCCCTGGACTGCTTACGGTCTTAGCCAAAGTTTCTGAACTTGACAGTAACTTTTTATGAACGCGCTGCAGGTGCCGTATAAGGGAGGATGTTCCTAGGTGGTTAACGTCCCTACCCCTACTTATTTCACCTTTACATATGGTACATATGGCAAGACAGTTGTTGTCCGGATTTGGATAGAAATATTGCCAGACCAAAGAGGTGGAATGTTTGGTCTTCTGCCCAGGCTTGACCATTATGGGCTTTTTCATCCCACAGACAACAACTGTCTCCTCCGGAGCCTGATTTAAACAAACCACATCACCATCAGAATCCTCCTCGCCAACTTCCTCCTCAGTGCCAGCTACACCAGTATCCTCATCCTGTTGTACTTCAACAGTGACATCTTCAATTTGCATATCAGCAAGTGGACTGTGGGTGCTCCTGTCAGCACTTGCAGGGGGCGTGCAAATGGTGGAAAGAGCCACCTCTTCCCGTCCAGTGCTGGGAAGGTCAGGCATCGCAACCGCCACCACACTTGGACTCTCCTTGGGGATTTGTGATATCTTCTTAGAACGCACAGTTCTTCGCTGTGCTTTTGCCAGCTTAACGCATTTGATTTTTTTAGCGGGAGGAGGGCTTCCATCGTCATGTGAAGCTGAACCACTAGTCATGAACATAGGGAAAGACCTTAGCCGTTCCTTGCCACTCTGTGTCGTAAATGGCATATTGGCAAGTTTACGTTTCTCTTCAGATGATTTAAATGTTTTTTTCAAGGTCATTTTCCTGAACTTTGTCATTTGGGATTGTATGTGCCCTCTACTATGACATTGGGCATCGGCCTTGGCAGACGACGTTGAGGGCATGTTATCGTCTATGTCATGACTAGTGACAGCAGCTTCAGCACTAGGAGGAAGTGGTTCTTGATCTTTCCCTATTTTATTTTTATCTGAGAAAGTTTGGTCCTCCATTTATGTTATATTGATATATACGTGCGGCTAAGGCGCACACAAACAAAGAAAATAATTTTTTATTTTTGTTGGAGACTAGTGCACTTTGTGAGTTACACGGACCTTTAAGAAATGAGCCAGCCGGCCCTTTACTTATGGGACACAGGTGCACGCTTGGCGCTGCTCCTTTGTTGATTCACGTGCGGCTACAGTGCACATAATTCACAAACACAGAAAATATATATTTTTTTTGTTTGGAGTGTACTTTGGGGGTTACAGCACCCTTTAATGGACAAGCCAGCCGGCCCTTTACTAATGGGACACAGGCGCACGCTTGGCGCTGCTCCTTTGTTGATGCACGTGCAGCCAGTGCACACAATTCACAAACACAGAAAATATTTTTTTATTTTGTTTGGAGTGTACTTTGGGGGTTACAGCACCCTTTAACGGACAAGCCAGCTGGCCCTTTACTAATGGGACACAGGTGTATGCTTGGCGCTGCTCCTTTGTTGATGCACGTGCAGCCACAGTGCACACAATTCACAAACACAGAAAATATGTTTTATTTTGTTTGGAGTGCACTTTGGGGGTTACAGCACCCTTTAACGGTCAAGCCAGATGGCCCTTTACTTATGACACAGGCGCACGCTTGGCACTACTTTGTTGATGCACGTGCGGCTACAGTGCACACAATTTACAAACACAGAAAATATATTTTTTTGTTTTGGAGTGTACTTTGGGGGTTACAGCACCCTTTAACGGACAAGCCAGCCGGCCCTTTACTAATGGGACACAGGAGCACGCTTGGCGCTGCTCCTTTGTTAATACACGTGCAGCCACAGTGCACACAATTCACAAACACAGAAAATATTTTTTTATTTTGTTTGTAGTGTACTTTGGGGGTTACAGCACCCTTTAATGGACAAGCCAGCCGGCCCTTTACTAATGGGACACAGGCGCACGCTTGGTGCTGCTCCTTTGTTGATGCACGTGCAGCCACAGTGCACACAATTCACAAACACAGAAAATAATTTTTTATTTTGTTTGGAGTGCACTTTGGGGGTTACAGCACCCTTTAATGGTCAAGCCAGCCGGCCCTTTACTTATGACACAGGCGCACGCTTGGCACTACTTTGTTGATGCACATGCGGCTACTGTGCACACAATTCACAAACACAGAAATTTTTTATTTTTTTTTGCACTTGGGGGGAGCACCCCTGATGGACAGAGCACCCCCTGGACAACACTACAGCACCCCTTTAGGACTGAAACACTGCACAGGACTTTGGAGTGGACACAGCCCCTATGGACAACTGACAGCATAACACAGTCCAGCCAGTCCCCATGGGCTTTGGAGGAGTGGACACAGCCCCTATGGACAACAGCAGCACAGCGCAGCACAGCACAGCACAACACTACACTGCACTACACTACACTACACAGCCCAGCCAGCCCTAACTCCCACCCTCCCTCTTCACTGTCCACAGCCGAGTGAGAAAATGGCGCCAACGCGGGTACCTTATATAGGATCCAAAACCCGCGAGACCCGGAAGGTGGGATGATGACGTTTTGCCTCGATTTCAGATCCGAGTCAGGTGGGAAAAGTCGAGGCAGACTCGCATCGGCGCCTCGGACCGGGGGTCTCGGGGGGGTTCGGATTTCAGAAATCCGAACCCGCTCACCCCTACTTTAAATACACAGGCTTCAATACCTTCATTCAGTACCTTAATCCAACACATTAATGTAGATTCGGGATTACAATAAGAGATGTGTGCTGACCCCCGTGTTTTGGTTTTGGATCTGGATTCATGTTCATGTTTTGGTTTTGGTTTGCAAAACCACCCTCAAGTGTTTTGGTTTGGGACCTGTTTTTTTATTTTTTAAATTGATAAAAAGTTGTTAAAAACAGCTAAAATCATGTAAGTTTTGCAATACAAAACCCGAAATTCAGATTTAAAATCCGATTTCCAAACTGCCAGGAACATCAGAACCGTGACACGGATCTAATGAAAAAAATATTTATGCAGAATCACAACAATAAGTCATAAGCAGCAGATTGAACTAAAACAATTAATCGCCAAATCAAAAACATACATATAATAAAAAGGTTCAGTATATAATCATGCACCAGACTTAAATCCAAACATGAGAGAAAAAAAAAAACTTTTAGAGATCTCAGTCTAAACTGTTTGGTCTCATCCACAAATTTGCGAGAGATGTGATGTATTTCCTCCAATAAATTCCAATATCATAAGGGAAAAAAAGGGGAAAGAGACCAACAATAGTTTCCAAGAGGTATTGCAAAGATAACACCACATTTTAAAAGCTAAAATGAGAAAGTAAAATGGTAACATATATATATGCAATGAGGTGCTTCATTGCACATGTATCTGGACCTGCATACTCAGGTCACTCTGCTTGAAAAAGATGCCTGGAGTGTGTCGAAACGGGTAGAATGAGTGATTACAAACAGTGGGCCTGATTCAGACCCCCTCACGAGCGCACAGTGCTCACAAGCGGGTCGATAGTCCCTCACTGTGCATGCACATGCCGGAGCCGGCTCCGGCGTGCGCATGCGCGAGACCCGGCCAGCGACGGGCGCTCTGTCGCTGCAGGTCTAGCACCAAACCGGGGCGGCTGACGATTTTGATTGACAGCTCACCCCGTTTTGGAAGCGGGCAGGGTGGTGGCTGGCCAAATGGAGGCGTTCCCGAAGGAACTCCTGCCGTTTGGGGGCGGCCTCAGTAGTGAGCTTCCTGCTGTATTAGAGCCGGAAGCTCACTGGGGCTTGCGATGGACGAGGCACTACCACAAGGGTCTCGTCGCAAGCCCGATGGTCGCGACCATCACCTGGCCGCTCGCAAAAGCTGTGGGTGGTCACCCACAGCTTAGCGAGCGGCCAGGGGGCCGGCTCGCAAAAAAATAAATGCCGCCCTGATTCAGAGCGAGCGCTCTGAAAGAGCGTCCGGCTCTGAATCAGGCCCAGTGTCTCAAAAGGTGCATTATTTATCCCGCCCAGTCCTGTTTGATGTTCCAGTATTGAACACTCGGGTTTCATATTTTGGAGCTCCCTCCATCTTCCGGGTCCCGCAGGGCACTATGGGTGTGATGCCATGATGTCACTCCCATAGTGTCGAGGAGCAGACGCCGGGGTATGGACGGCAGCAGCACTGGAGCGGGGATAAAGGTAAGTGTTTTTTTTTTGCGTGTGTGTGTGTGCTTGCGGAGGGTGGAGCAACTACAGGGGGCTAACTACTGAGGGCAACTACAGGGGGCTTACTACTGGGGGCAACTACAGGGGGCTCACTATTGGGATCAACTAGGGGCAACTACTGGGAACAACTGCAGGGGGCTCACTACTGGGGGCAACTACAGGGGGCAACTACAAGGGGCAACTACTGGGTGCAACTACAGGGGGCTAACTACAGGGGTCAACTACTGGGCACAACTACATGGGGCACTACTAAAATGGGCACAACTAGAGGGGGCACTACTAGAAGGGGCACAACTACAGGGGGCACTTCTTGAAGGGGCACAACTACAAGGGGCACTACATACGGGCACAACTACAGGGGGCACTACTTTAATGGGCACAATTCCTCAGGCCCTGCATAATGGGCACTACTACAGGGGGCATTACATAAGGGGCACTATTACAGGGGGCATTGCATAAGGGGCACTAGTATAGAAGGCATTGCATATGGGGCACAACTACAGGGGGCACTACTTTAATGGGCACAACTACAGGGGGCCCTGCATAATGAGCACTACTACAGGGGACATTGTATAAGGGGCACTATTACAGGGGGCATTGCATAAGGGGCACTAGTATAGGGGGCATTGCATTTTGGGGCACAACTACAGGGGGCACTGTATAAGGGGCACTAATTTGATAAACACAGTTTACAGGTTATAAACTATGTTCCCAATAATCTGGTTCTACATGGACATAAAAACTGTGCAACCTGTCTTGAGCTGAGGTGACAGACTGGCAGGAGCGGAGGGTTGGTGAAGTAGATCTGTCAGGGTGGGATGTAATGGGCATTACTGTTCGGCATAATGTGTATTTGGCATTACTGTGTGCACAATGTACTATTAGGGGCATTATGGTGTGGCATAATGTGTAAGGGGCATTACTGTATGGCATAATGTACTGTATGTGGCATTACAGTGTGGCATAATGTGAAATAGGGGCATTACAGCGTGGCATAAATTTGTTATAAGGGCTTTAGTGTATGTCATTATGTGTTATACGTGGCATTATTGTGTGGCATGTGTAAGGGGCATTGCTGTGTGGCCTAATGTGTTGTAAGGGGCATTCCGGTGTGGCACACTGTTTATAAGTGGCATTACTTAGTGTGTCATAATGTGTAAGGCATGTTGCTGTATCATGTAACCACACACCTTAAACGTCATCTTTGGGTGTGTTTGATCTTTATGGGAGGGGGCCTGAAACTTTTTTGGCATGGGGGAGCAAAATTTATAGTTACGCCACTTAAAGAAACCTTTATGTGCCTGCTGACAACCATATATATGTAAGCATACAAGTGAGCACCTGTATATTTACATTACACACATAGGGTGTATATTTTACAACTCCAAGTGCACCCTGGCTCTTTACTATGGAGAGAAGCTTCTGCCTGGAACACTCCATTTCGAACTTTTAACGCTGAGGTGTTATCTTTACAATACCTCTTGGAAACTGATACAATATTGTTTGTCTCTTTCCCCCTTTTACCCTATGATATCGGAATTTATCGTGACACGGATCTGTCCGGGTTCATGAAATTCAGGTGGATTCGGATATCTGAAGAACTGAACCGCACATCTCTAGTTACTGTACAATCAATATTCCCCTTACACTGAGCAATCCATAAATGAAAGAGTTAAAAGATGAATGACTAACGAGTACCCCACCTGAAGGGCAGCATGCACAATATGCAGAATTGTCAGTAGCCGGCTCAATTTTTAACACTTTTTATCAGCTTAAGGAGAATGGTGATAATAATTATGACATTTCTGAAATGCTTCTGTAAATGAGTACAACACTGAGAGCTGGTAAAGCTTTCTGCTGCCAGACAAAATTCCATTAGGCAGCAGTTAATAAAGAATGCATTTGAGGCTATATAAAGCTGTTGTGGACAACGGGGAGAATGAAATGTCACTTTCTAGTCACAAACTGTAATCTGTTGTTAAATTACCCTTCCCCTGAATCACTTAGAGTGTGTTTCTCTATATTTATATCTCTTACCCTTAATGGTTTGTCTAGAGGTTGTGCTGTTAACAGGCAGTGATCGGGCTGCCTACAGAAGATAAACATGGGTCATAGCCCTGTTTCCCGAAGATTGAAATTCCTCATGCATTTATACATGGTATATAATATATAGAACAGTCTAAAATACAGCACTGGAATTCTGTAATCACAATCTGTATATGGAAAAATTTTACACAATGTAATGTAAAAATATTTACTGTAGTTCTTTCATATTTGCCTTCTCTCCCGTAACCTGTGGGAGGCTCACAATTTTTCGGATAGCCGCCTGCAACTACAGAAGAGTAGGTACTTTTCCCACATCTTACCCACTTCCTAGTAAAGTGGGCAGAATTGGAAGAGTCTTACCAGGAATCAGCGGTCCATGAGAAGGGGGTTGTGCCTAATGACGCGATTCTATGAAAATGACGTCATTTGGCCTCATCGCACATTCAAAATCAAATATGTGCGATTCACTGCATTTTGGCGTGAGAGGGTGGGGACTAATGACGCGGATAGATTGTCCACGCCCCCATCGCCACCCACCTGCATCTCTTCTCCGGGCTTCTCCCAGAGACAAAATATCTGCAAGTCTGCAAGTTACTTAACCCCATACTAAATCTCCAAGACCCTCTCCCATACTAAATCTTCATGCATACCTTGCTGAGATCAGTACCCCAAACCTACTCCTTGACTGGCTGCAAGTCCTCACTGGTAATCTGGATTTAAAGTCCATCCCCCCCAAACATTCATCTGCAATGGTAGGTTATTTAATTTTTTGGTTTGTTTGTGGTGGACACCCCTTGAAGCAAATGATGAGTGGGATTCGTCATCCACAGTCTTGAACACTCGTCTTCTGAGACGTAAGGGCCGGGTAAATGTTCTCAAAAATGACACATTTTAGAGGTTTTTGGAAATATTTATGAATTTTCCGGATTTTGGCTTATTAAATAACATCTATGTCCCTGCTATTCAGATGTTGCTTTTGGGCAAAATATCAAGATTTTTTTACAATGACAGACAATACAATAAGTCACTGCCCCGTTAGACATCTTTGGGATTCTTCAACCGCATGTAGAAGATTTCAGTGGCTGTGGCAGTGCAACTTCCAACATGGCACATCTAGGAAACAAGAGTGGCACTGCAGTAGCAAACAGGATGGCAGTTTAATAAACTTTCAAAATGTTTGTTGTCTACACAAAAAGACAGTCAGCAGTGCCCCAAAAAGTGCACAGTACTTATATGGATATACTGGGGTACGGCCTGCAGTGTCACAGTGCTTATAGCATACTTGCCAACAATCAGCTCCAGCCTTCCGGGAGGGAGCTGATTGTCGGCTATTAGCGGGGGTCGGGGCCGGCCATTGGGGGTGGAGCAGGGGGCGTGGTGGCCATTTTGTGCCATACTGGGGGCGGAGCCGGGGGCGTTGCCGCACGATCGCGTCATCGTGACTCCGCCCCCTCTTCACAATGCCGTGATTTTCGGCATTGTGAAGCAGGGGGCGGGGCCACGATGACGCGATTCTGCGCAAATCGCGTCACCGGGCCCCCCGCTGCGGGGATTTCTGTGTTTTTCAGGGAGGGAGGTGGGGAGGGCCGGACACTTCCGGGAGGCTTGCCTGCCTTTCCGGGGGGCCGGGAGCGGAACCCGAAAATCGGGAGGCTCCCGGCCAAATCGTGAGGGTAGGCTAGCCTGGCTTATAGGGATACACTGGGGTACAGAAGCATACACTGGGGTACTGCCTGCAGCATCACAGTGCTTATATGGATGCAGTGTTCTCCCCAGAAAATTTTTCCAGCCGGGTGGCATTAAGAAGTAGCCGGGTGGGGCCTTTGCAATAATAAAATGTTTTAAACCCTGACCTTATAATGATTTGAAATAACATTTTATATATTAATCCTCCTCTTCTCCTCCTCACAGTCGTCTGATTATGAAAAAGCTGTAAAGTCTGTAGGATCTGGTCCTTTTTATACAGCTCCCAGATACTGTCCCCACTTGGAGGCTTCCAAAGTTCCGGGTGGTAGGCTGTTTCTTGCTGGGTGGTGCACCCGCCAAAAACAGCCTGGGGAGAACACTGTGGATGGATACACTAGGGTACGGCCTGCAGCGTCACAGTACTTATATGGATACACTGGGGTACTGCCTGCAGCGTCACAGTGCTTATATGGATACACTGGGGTACGGCCTGCAGCGTCACAGGGCTTATATGGATGGATACACTGGGGTATGGCCTGCAGCGTCACAGGGCTTATACGGATACACTGGGGTACGAAAGCTTACAATGGGGTATGGCCTGCAGTATCACAGTACTTATATGGATACACTTGGGGGTATGGCCTGCAGCATCACAGTGCTTATATGGATACACTGGGATACGGCCTGCAGTGTCACAGTGCTTATATGGATACACTGGGGTATGGAAGCATACACTGTGTATGGCCTGCAGCGTCACAGTGCTTATATGGATACACTGGGGTACAACACGAAAAAAGGTACTTTTAGTTTTTAACTTTTTTTTTACTTATTATTATTAATTTTTTAAAAGCTTTTTTTAACTTTTTTTTTAGAGATGAGTGGGTTCGAATTTACTCAGATTTACTCGGTTCTCAAAACAGCATTTTATTGGCTATCGGCTATCACGTGTTTTGGATAGCCAATAAAATAAATCCAAACTATTCGGAACTTGCGGTAAAGTGGCGAAAAGAACCGAGTAAATCCGAACCTGCTCATCCGTACTTTTTTACAGTCCCTGGACGGACAGCACAGCCCCTGGATGGACAGCACACTGGATGAACAGCACAACCCTGGATGGACAGCACACCTCTGGATGGACAGCACAGCACACTGGATGGACAACACATCCCTGGATGGACAGCACACCTCTGGATGGACAGCATAGCACACTGGATGGACAACACATCCCTGGATGGACAGCACACCTCTGGATGGACAGCATAGCACACTGGATGGACAACACATCCCTGGATGGACAGCACACCCAGGATGGACAGCTGAGCACACTGCTGGACGGACAACACACCCCTCGATGGATAGCACAGCACACCCCTGGATGTACAGAACAGCACACCCTTTGATGGACAATCACCACAGGGAGGGACTTACATACAATCCAACGCAGAATTGATGACGTTTTGCTTCATTATCACATCCGAGTCAGGCGGGAAAACCCGAGCCTGACTCAGATCCGTCTCTGAATCGCGATGTTCGGATGGGTCCGGTTCTCAAAGAACAGGACACGCTCATCTCTAATATATATATATATATATATATATATATAAAAATCCTTGTGGATTTGGCGCCAGAATTAAGAAATACCAACTTGGTTATAAGTTGCGGATAGGCCCAATGTTATTAGGTGGGCGTCAGCTCCCTGTCAATAATGAGTAGTATTGGTGATGTACTACTTTGTAGCTAGAGAGGAAAGGGGTGAATTGACTGCGAGAGACAGTTCCGCTTGGTAAGTGCAAAATTACTATATTGTGCAAATAATTGCATGTAAAGTGCTGTTGTTTTAAATCTCTGGAATAAATTGTATGTCTTTTTAACTTTATATATTGGCATTATCCTGATATGTTTATTTATTTACACGGGTCTTGTACTTAGCACAGCTGTGCACTTTAACTAATCAAGCACTTTATACATTGGTATTTTTCTGATAATTGTATTCATTTACACGAGTCTTTTATTCAGCACAGCTATGCACTTTAACTGATTAGCACTTTACATGCAATTATTTGCACAATATTGTAATATATATATATATATATATATATATATATATATACATACAGAGGGTAATTCAAAATGATGTTCCCGGTTTCAAAGATATTTTACTCAAGTTTATTGTAACGCAGGTAAACAAAACAAGTACTAATGAAAGAAAAGTTATCAAGTTTCATTCAGACAAATTACAAATGTTCAATGTGCTCCACGCATAGCACCCGACACATCAAGCCAGTAATCAAGTTCCTCCCAAACCCTTTGTAGCATATGGGGGTCAAGTTCTGTTATGGCTGTACAATACCTTCCAACTGTCCCGCATACAGCGGGATAGTCCCATTTTTCTTGACTGTCCCGCTGTCCCACCCGCGGGCCGCAGTGTCACGCGTTGCGGGGGAAGTTGGGGGAAGCATACGAGGTATGCATATGGGGAATGCAGAGCGAGTATAGATACTGTGCGCATGTGCACAGCATATATTCACAGTACGGGGGGAAGCCCAGGGCAGCCCAGCATCTCAGAGATGCTGTGCACGCCCTTTAGTGATGCAAATGGGGGCACGCCATCAGGCCATGCCCACTTTGCTGTCAGGTCACGCCCCCTTTTTGGACATGCATGCCTCCGGCGCAGAAGTCCCGAATCCTCTGGGACAAATGTTGCGAGGTATGCTGTACTGATGCGCGCGTGCAGATCATCCAGCATCATTGCAAGTGGTGGTACAAACACACGATCCTTGATGAAACTCCACAAGAAGAAATCACACGTGGTGAGATCTGGGGATGGTTGTGACCAACACAGCAGTCCTTGAACCGTCTCAGCTGCACGGCCAAACCATCTTAGTGGCAAGTGGTCATTGAGGTGGCCCCAAATGTCGTTATGGTAATGAGGAGGGGCACCATCCTGTTGAAATATGAAGTCAGCTCTATCTTCTGCGGGAGGAGCCATAGTTCCAGCTTGTCAAGTGATGTAGTTCCTGTCACAGTGACTTCATCGAAGAAAAAGGGCCCATAAATATTTCAAGTAGCTGAGCAATTCCATCCCTCTCCGTGCTGCAACTGCGATCCCAGTGCTGAGGTCGCAGTCTGGGATCACCATCACGACCAATGTGACAGACGGTTGCGATGGTTGCACCTCTGGCCAGGTTGCGGTAGCTGAAGCTTACCGCAACCCGGCTGAGTTCTGGCAGCTGGGAACCCTGGAAATCTGTGTCAACTGACGCAGACCCTGGCCTCGTTTCCCGATTCCGGGAAAGGTGACCTGCCATGCCCTCGCTCCGCCCCCCCAAACACATGCTGCGGCTTGGGGGGGTCTGCGAGCGAGATCGCAGTACCGGTTCTGCATGCATGCACAGACTCTAAACAAACAAAGATATACATTAACCATCGGGTTAGCGTACATCTCTAAATCAGGCCCTACAGTATCTCTCTTCAAGGCTTGTTGCTCTCTCCCTGAAAAGTGAAGAGTGAAAAGTGATAAGGTGCCAGCCATTCAGCTCCCAACTGTCATTTTTCAAACACAGCCTGTGAGATGACAGTTAGGAGCTGATTGGCTGGCACTTTATCACTTTTCACTTCTCCTAAAACTGCTTAGTAAATAGACCCCTAAATCTTGTTTTTGCATGTGAGTCATTCCGCGCAACAATGCACAATTTTATTCCTCTGTAGCCACCACCCACCTGGTCGCTGAGTTCAATATTGATCACCGTAAAAAACAGATGCATCCACAGAAAATAAATAAAGGAATTGCTCACTCTCATCAATATTATTGCCATTACCCACTCAACTAAATTCCTCAAATCTCCAATTACAGGTTTAGGAATTGGTCCCTCCTCCATTAACCTGCTTAGCTAACTCCTATATAAAGACTGCTCTGCTTTTATTCAATTGCAAAAGAAGTTGCAGTAAATATAAATCAGTTGGGAAGAGTATAAATGATCAGATGAAGCTGTGTATTATATCAGCCGAAAGATAGCTGAGATTGTCGGGGACTTTTCCAATCAGAAATGACAACAACTAATTTTAAGGGCTTACCTAAATTTACTAAGAGGCTGATTCAGAGGGTGGACGATAAATTCATTTTCACGCAATCTGACGATGGTTGCAGATCTGCGCATGCACAGGAGCCACACTGTACATGTGCAGATCTGGTCCTGCGATTTAGGGCCGTATTCAATTAGGTGCGAAAAGCCGTTTTCGGCTAAACAGTTTCGCTGGTGATGTCATTTCACCAGGCGAAAACTTATCCCCGTATTCAATTGTGGCGTCTTTTTTCGCCAGTATGGAAACTCAATGTATTGGTATAGTCGAAAAAGATTTGCCTATGAAAAAGTGCAGAATTGCAGTTTTGGGGTGCAAAGGTGGGGAAACCACCCTGCACCCTTAGGACAGGTCCCTAAAAGTAAACTGCGTCCAAAAAATCCAAAAAATTTTTTAAAGAACACTTCAAAAAATGACTTTGAAAAAGGGGGCAAAATAGTACAAAGTTGGGGTACAAACTTAAAAACTAGTGAAATAGACTTTGGGGGGTCTGCAAGTACAGGGGAGGTGTTTTTTTGATTGCAGGTGCTTGCTGAAGGTGCGTTTTTCAAGTTTTTTAAAACCTCACTGTTGTGATTTTTAACCATGCTTGCACCCATTTTCATGTACCCCAAATTTGCTGGGACTAGTTATATACACCAAAGAAAACTGCTAAATGCGATTCTTCACCACTTGTGCAAAGACGCTACTTAGCAGCTAATGAGAGCATTTAAGTACCCCAAATAGCTTCAGAAGGGCAATTCGGGGGCATCTGCCATGATCCCCAATGTTAGTGCATCTTTAGGGGGGTGTCAGGCTGATTTCCCCAAATCTGACAGCACTTTTCGCCTGTTTGCGTTTCGCCATGTGCCGTTTTTCACCGCTTTGTAATTGAATACGGGGATAAGCGGGGACGTACGAAATACTTTTTTGCATGGAAAACCAGCGATGATGGCAAAAAGTCTGGCATGCGAAAAGTACTCGACTTTTCGCACCTAATTGAATATGCCCCTTGGTCGCAATGCCCCAAAAGCTGCAGCATGACTGATATGCTAGTGCCATTTGGGGGCAAAGACAGGGAGCATTTCAGAAAATGGGAGGGGGGTTTCTAGGCATGCCAAAGCCAGTGGCTTAGGGCCTGATTCAGAGATGTACGCAATGCAGCTGCGAAAATATGCTAATGCATTCCAAAGCACAGCCGGCATAGAGACACCCACTGCTGCCGTCTTACATGCATATGACGTCGCTTACCTGCGTAAATATCTGTCACCTTGACGCAAATCGAGCGGCCATCTTGCCCTTGTGGCAGGCCCGACCTGCCGCAGACTCGGCTGCTCTCCTGACACGCAGAGCGCTCTCATGATGCGTAGGAGATCTCAAGGGTTAATTTATGCACGCCCATGTAATGGCGATTAAACGGTCAGATATGCCTGCGTTTTTCAGACCACTCCCTGTCACCACCTCCAAACGCTGACAGCCTGTCACTCAATGTGCGATGGATTCCAATGTGCGTCTGTAATTGCAATGCGATCGCTACGCACGCGCAGTGCCGCTTATACGCATGCACAATGGCAAACAAACGCTCAATCTATGTACGTAATCGCCATTGCATTCATCTCTGAATGAGGCCCTGAGTCCTTAGCTTCACTGGCTACAGCGTCTTTGGGCGCAGCATCAGATAAGAGAAGCCGCCAGCAGGTGTCTTTTTACTTAGGCGTCCATCTCTGATTTTGCCTCTAAAGCTGGCCACACATCTAAAGATTATCTGTCCAACCAGCCAACTAGTTGATTAGTTGGAATGAAAATCTGGTAAGGTATGAAAGCAAATGACAATCAGCAATTTGCTCCCAAACGCCGGAAAATGGACAAAAACTCTTGTTTGAACAAATTGTTTGGATCAAATATTTAACAAACTTGTCTGACCGACCATTTTCATCTGTTTTCTGGCATTTAGGAGCAAATTGCTGATAATCAGTTACTCCCATACGTTACCAGATTTTCATTCCAACCAATCAACAAGTTGGTCTAGTGTGTGGCCAGCTTAAGCCCGGTGTAAATGACTGCAGCCTTTCAAGGTGAACAGGTTAACAAGTCTGTCAGATTTTCAGATAAAGAGTAACAGGTATTCTGCCCTAGGACGGAACCTTCAGATGACCACAGAAGGGCCAATCTACCTAATAACATTTACACTGCATAGAAACATGTCCATATAGATCTATCAGGAGTGGCTGGAAGATGACCAAGCACCCATTGAATTACAGTCATCACCAACCACATCTGCTACCAGTCATGATCTCGTATTGATCAGGATCCCAAGTCATTTTGTTTAAATACTGGTAACAAATTAAGCAAAAACTGCAGTGCGAATGTACAGTATTCACAAGGTGAATTTAAATATAGTTAACTAATACAGGTAAAAAAAAAAATATATTTGTGAACATTCTCTAATAATTCTATTAATCTGAAGAAAAACAGAGGAGTGGGCAAAGAATAAAGAGTTGGGTCACGTGCTCTTCCGATTAGAGAGTCGTTATCTTAACCTGAATACCAAGACAGCCCGCAGAGTGATTAAGTTGTGGACATGAGCTAGTTCGAAACACAAGTACAGTAATAACAATTGGTTGATACACATACAGTATATCTATAACTGCACCCTGCTATATATCTATTGATAAATTTAAGGCCATGCAAACCATTCCAATAAGCCTGTTGCGCTTTTTTAAAAAACTCCCCTTAATTCTTTTATCCTACTCTATAAAGGGATTCTACACACCTGGGAAGCATCTCCTCTTTATTTAATTACATTTAAAAAAAAGAAAATCATTCTACAGTAGATAATTTGAACAATATTTTCCCAAACACACCTAAAGCCTTTGCTCCCGTGGTCTATTGTCAATATAAACAACGTTAGTGTTTCTAATTAAACAGGAACCTGATCCTCGCATTATACACGGCAGAGTGATTCACACGATTCAAATGAGCAGCAAGGTTGAAGGGTTTCTCTTATTAAAAATTGCTAAATGCTGAAACTCTGACTCACAATCAAGGCCAATTAAAGCTGGCGGTTAAAGAATATTTAAAAAAAATAGAAGCAGACAGCAGCTCAGAGACTGAGTGAATAGTCTTCACTCAGGTGTTGTTATTTTACAAGGTAAGGATTTATGCTTTTCCCTGTTTTCACGGCTGTTTGGCGTATTGGCTCGGTTGAACCTGAATTATTATGTCAGTACACAATTATAAGTTGAGTCGATTTTCTGTCCAGCTCTAATTTCCTGCCACTTTCCTCCTGATTTACTAAGGTGAGCTGGAGCCAGAGAGGGATCTGGTGCTAGAGAAGACCACTTGTGTCAAAGAAAAGTTGCACAAAGCAACCAATGGCATCGCTGCTTTTATCAGTCTGATTTGAAATTGTCAGATGAAAGCAGCTATCAGACTCGAAGCTACACAAATATTAAGACATTCGCTAACACTTTGACCAAGGTTTTCCCCAAATCACATCAGAATACCTACTAAATGAGATTGCAGTTCAAATATACCCTCAATTTTACTATCCTGCAACTGCAACCATTCTTATTAGCCACTGGTTGACCATATACAGATTATATGCAGGTCCATCTGACCACAGTAATCTCCCCTATTTAAAGATAACCCAGGTTTTTAACCAAAAGGCCTAGTGGGCAATGAGGGGCCATATTACACTTACAGCATTTTCTGTTTTGAGAAACAGAGGGTTGAGAAGGAGTGAAAGAGTTACAATGTCTTGCCTAGGATCCCATGGGCATAGAAAAGGGACATAGTCTGGTGGCACAAATTTGTGATGCCGCACGCTGGAGGCATGCCTAGCATTGCCCTAGCCGTTGGTCTACCTTAGGTCTTTCTTTCTCCACTGTTTGGATGCGTGCGGCATCCATTCACCATGAGAGTCCTCCCATTTTTTTCCCCTGCATGAAACTGCAGTCTGCGGGTGGGAGCGGGTGACAGTGCCCAAAAAAAGCATGACTGTCCCCCCAAAGCAGGTCGCTTGTGAAGTCTGTATGAGCCTTTTTTAGGTGCAGGCTGCCTTAAACCACTCACTAAATGGAAATATCTGACAGTGGAGAGGCAGATAGAAGATCCTGCCCAACTGCTTTGATTGTGTTTTAAAAACAAGAAATCAACCTGGGCCTATGCTAAATCCTTCCCCCTTATTGCCCCCTCTAGATTCACCACCGATTCCTTCTTTGATCATCTTACAAGTGTTACACAGTTTATGAAACCGGTTCACTAAATAGTGAAAGCGTATTTGGGAACTTTGAATATAATCTTCAGAGAATCAAGTAGGATGATGCACTAAACCATAAATCATATTAACAAATTCATACAATACAAAACTTTACAGTACACAATTAACCTGTCTTGAAATGTGCAAAGTATAAATACAAAACAAATACTAAAAGCGTACTGGGCGGCCAATAGAAAAATTGGGGCCACTGACAATTTTTGGTCCACTGTTCATGTTTACCTAAGAGATGAATTTGACAAATGATTTTAGTGGTAGGCAAAGCAAATAACCGGTGAGTTATGTTAGGATGTACGCTGCTTTATTAAAAGCATGGTGGAAATTATGTGTGTGCAGGTGTTGAGTTATGTACAGTAGGCACACACCAGCAGATGACTCAAACTCTGATCAGCCCAGTTACTTTAACAGTGCTTTTGGTTTATTGATAGATAGCAGGTACAGCCGTACTCACTGTTACATGCACACTGCTGATGGAGCAGAGCTTGAGCATAGCAGGGTTTCATACAGCTCACCAGCCAGTGAGTGTATGCTGCTTGTGGGCAGTCCCATCGAGAGGGGGGGGTACTCTTTACCCGAGCCCAGGCCTGTTGGAGGGGCCCAGTGGGGGCCTGGATCCTGCAGCCCCGTCCACGTAACAAAATGTGGCAAGCCACTTTGGGCAGGGAGAGAGAAACGATTGCTACTGCAGCAGCTTCTCTCCCCAGCCTAGCACACACTGCTGGGCTGGGGTCAGGCATGCAGAATTGTCCAGTAATGACTGTAGCTTCTCTCCCCAGCCCAGCACACACTGCTGTGTTCTGGGCTGGGGAGCGAGGCAGCTGCAGTCATTAATCTCTATTCCTCTGTAATGTGCGAGTAGGAGAGGGCGATCACACTTGCGCATCCCACCGGATCTGACACTGTTTTCTTTTTGTAAAGAGGTGGTCTGGCCACACCACCATGAGTTGGCTACGACCCCACCCAGTACCGGGGCCCGCTGGTGGTGTCGGCAGCCCTGCTTGTGGGTAGTGGTGCAGGATGCTGGAAAAGCTTTATAGCAGGTATTCCCAGGTTCTCTATAGAAGCTACTGTCTCCCACCATGTTAGTATTACACAGCACAGACAAGATGACCTCTACACATGCTCAGTAGTGACCTGGGTGGTCAACTTGGAAAAGGGCATAAAGCCCTGGAGGGACAGGAAGACTAGAGTCTGTGCAGTAGGGACAGGAAGACTAGTCGTCTTTCAATATTTCCAGAATTAAAGTTCTTGCCATAATAGCCACATTTTCCCCACCATTATTTAACCCCAACGTGCAAAATTTACTAAGCAGCGGGTTCTAAACCCCGGCGGATTGATGGCGATTTGACGGCGGGTTTTAAACCCCAGGGATTTGGTGACGGTTTCTAAATGACAGCCCTGTTCTATTCTAAGGGCAAAATTTACTAAGCGGTGAGTTCTAAACCTCGGCGGTTTGGCAGCGGTTTTGGTATCCGCAGATTTACTAAGGCCAAAACCGATGCAAATCCGCTGTCAACATTTTTTTTAGAATAGAATAGAACAGGCTTGTCATTTAGAAACTGCCGCCAAACCGCCACTAAACCCCCAGGGCTTAGAACCTGCCATAAAACCGCCACCAAAACGTTGGGGTTTAGAACCCGATGCTTAGTAAATTTTGCCCAACATCTCTGATGAAAGCTGGAAACTGTTGCTTGCCACAAATCAATCGCAACTAGAAGATATTTATGACATTCATATTGCTGGTTAGAGACTGGCCAAAAGATAATAGTGGCAATATTATTATTATTATTATTATTGTTGTTATTATTGTATTCATTTTATTTATAGAGATTTTCCCAGTAAAGCTGGCCATACACGCTACAATTATTGGGACGATCCGCCTGATATCGGCGGATCGCCCCTATAATCGTAGCGTGTGGGGGGGGCAACCGAGGGTTAAATATTGCTCAGTCGGGCATGCCGGATTGTCCAGCATGCCCGTCCGATGCAATATTTACCGGTAAACTGTCGGCCACATCGGGCAGTGTATGCCCAGCCGCGGCCGACAGACAGACATTTCCTGTGTTCCTTCCTACGGAAGGAACAGGAAATGTCTCCTCCCCCGGGGGCGGAGCGCGGATGTCGGGCTGATACACTGTGAGAGAAATCTCAGTGTATGCCGGCGACATCTGCGGCTGGCAGGCTGCCAGATAAAATGTCTGTCGGTCTGACAGACATTTTATCTGGCCGTGTATGCCCAACATGACACATTAGAAAGGTGACACCATAAGGTTTATTTGTGTTGCATTTGTATGCATAAAGAATATAAAAGTGTTGGCAAAAGGCACCAATGGATGCCATCCCCTCTATAAATATGCAGTATTTTCCTTTAGGCTTAGTGGCATGCTTCTCTACTGATACTTACTATGACTATTGATTTTTGCAGCATTTACACATCTGCATCGTGTACAAGCAAATTTCATAGTGTCAGACCACAAAGCCAATTTAGCATTCTTTTCAGAGCCAGTATTATTCAGATTATGATAAATGACTCCTCATTTATCTTACTTACTCAAACGAAATAGAAATGCATTTTAGCTGAAATGAACACAAATAAGAAAAACAACAGGCAGCTTCTAGGTTCATCCAGCCATTTACTAGATTCAACTGCAGTGTTGTAATTACTTGTATTACACATTAATGCAGCTATTGTGAAATAAAAAAACTGTCTTAACTTTCCTAAAAAATGACCGAAGATCAGTACTTTCCCCAATCACACAATAAAGATTGGGGCTTACTATAATCAATATAATAGCATCTTTGTTCTATAGAAGTGCAGTTCGGTTTTCCTGAAAAATTAACACACCTAAACTTAGGGGTTCCTAGTCGAATGAAATGCCAGTTCAGAATCACTTTGGTGTTTCGTGTAGAACCGAGTCCCATCACATGTCTGCTGTAAGTTCGGAACTTGGTTTTGAAAACCAAACTCTGGTTTTGTATTGCATGTAACCAGGTCCAAGTGACATGATCTTTGCTGTTTTTATTGATTTTTTATTGATTTTAAAAGAATTCAAAACCGAACCAAAACCTAATCTATTCTAAACCAAAACACTTGCCAAAACTAAAACAAGTTGATTAATTAGATCCAAAAGCAAAACAGGGGAGGTCTGCGCACATCTCTAGTTCTATACAGTCAGACATGCTGCACTAAATAAATGTACACAATATTGTAGCTGAAGAAAGAATTTGTAAGACTTGTCTATTTCGGTCCATTTGCCTCTCTATCTAGTACAGATGGGGCCACATACACCAATCATCAAACCACGCCAAATAGCCCTGTTTGATGCGCCACAGACTTTGAGACTAAGCCATATCATGCATCCTGCTAAACAGTTTTATATTGAATGTGCATCAAATTCGCATCACTCATGCGCCAAAAATACAATGGATTCTAGAGCTGGGTTTGCATGCAGCTGCTCTGTGCGACTCGGACACTATCCTGGATTAAAAATGCAACAGACTGAAAACCAATACAAGTTGAGCCTCACCAAGCATTGAGCCATGCATCATTGTGCTTAATCTGTGACTTTATACACACTCCATTGCAACAAAATAGCTAATACTAAGTGCCCAGGACTCTATACGCGACTTTGGATGCAGCTGTGATGCGACACAGATGCTAAATTCAGAAATGGGTATGAGGACCAGGAATCTCTACCCGTGGTGGAACACCTAAGTCACACCATATGGTGCAAAAAAGAAAAGGTGTATGAGGACACATCTGTAATTAGAGTAAATTTTTATTGCGCAACATTTCCCTTTGCAATAACAGTGCATTACAGCACATCAATGGTATACACCAATCAGCCATAACATTTAAAACCATCTGCCTAATACTATATAGGTCCACCTCATGCCGCCAATACATATTTGACCCATCGAGGTATGGGCTCCACAAGACCTCTGAAGGTGTCCAACATGTTAGCAGCAGATCCTTTAAGTCCTATAAGTTGCGAGGTTGGGTCTCCATGGCTTGGACTTGTTTAACAGCACAACCAATAGATGGTTAATCAGATTGAGGTCTGGAGAATTTGGAGGCCAAGTCAACACCTTACACAAACCATGCTTGAACAATGTTTGCAGTGTAGCAGGGCATATTATCCTGCTGAAAGAGGCCACTGCCATCAGGAAATACCGCTGCCATGAAGGGGTGTACTTGGTCTGCAACAACATTTAGGTAGATGGTACATGTCAAAGTAACATCCACATGAATGGCAGGACCCAAGAACATTGCCCAGTGCATCCTGGTTCCATCTCTTACCCAGGTAAATTATGCACACGCACCCGACTTTCCAGATAATGTAAAAGAAAATGTGGTTCACCAAACCAGGCCACCTTCTTCCATTGCTCCATGGTCCAGTTCTGATGCTCACCTGCCCATTGTAGGCAATTTCGGCAGTGGATACGAGCCAGAATGGGCACCCTGACCAATCTATGCAGCCCCATACGCACTGTATGTTCTGTCACCTTCCTATCATAGCCAGCATTATTTTTGAAGCAATTTGTGCTACAGTAGCTCTTCTGTGGGACCGGATCAGACGGGCTAGCCTTCCCTCCCCGTTTGCATCAATGAGCCTTGGGCAACCATAACCCTGTCGCCCGTTCACCAGTTCTCTTTCCATGGACCACTTTGCTTAGGATCTAACCCTGCATACCAGGACACCACACAAGACCTGCCACTTTGGAGATGCTCTGACTCAGTGATCGCGGTTAATTAAATTCCTACATTATTTGTGTGTTAAAAATTTTAAATTTTGCATAATTAGTTTCTACTTCTTTTGTGCTTTTATCAATGTTTAACTACTGTAAAACCAATTTCTTTGTACCATGCACAATTTTAAGTTTATAATTTAAAGCAAATTTCTGTCCACTTACATTATAACTAGCATCATCTATTCCAGACTAAGGGGGAGATATATCAAACCTTGGAGAGAGATCAAGTGGTCATGTTGCCCATAGCAACCAATCAGCTTATAACGGTCATTTCATAGACTGTGCTAGATAAATGGCTGCTAGGAGCCGACTGGTTGCTATGGGCAACTTCTCCACTTTATCTCTCTTGTACGATATGATCACAGTCCTGTCTCTCGTAAGGTCCCTACCCTTGACAAAAACACTGCAAATTTTAATCTCTATCTTTTCTAGTTTCGTCCTTTACTAGATTTTCTACTTACTGTAAACATCTTAATGATTTATTTACTCTTGGACATTCCCAGTCATTTGCCAGAGTTTCCTTGCCCATGTTGTCCTTTGGTGTTAATCCACCTATGCCCCTCCAGGACTCCGACCATAACTAACATTCAAATCCAGGCATTAGACTCAAAATCCAGGTTCCGGGGAAATTTAAAGGAATTTATATTATACATCAGCGGATTGGACACAGATAATCCAAACAGCTGCCGCGTATAATGAATGGCCGTATGTTAGTTGCTTGAATAGCTGAGACAGGTTCACTGCTCTGCATTTGACAGTAGCCCCACATTATTTTACTTTCACATAAATTTATCAAAAGCCTTTTGGAGGAGATTTAGTAAAAATCTCCTCCATGCCGTAAAATTCACCTCAGTTCTGCCTCTACATGCGGATCGCATTTCCTATACCTTGATGGGATATGCAATTAGCCCAGATTTAACAAACTTCAATTGCTAAATATTTTCAGGCCAAGCAGTTCGAAAATAACGCCACCTTCTGATGGCGTTATTAGAGGCTTTTGTCCGTTTCCAAAAATAAATAAAACTTGAAAAAACAAAAAGTGAGGGAGCTCACAAATGGCTGCTAATTTGAAAATGCATAATTGTTTTACACTTTCTTAAAAATAACAACATGCCAATGCTATGAATCATCACGTTCAGGCCATGCAGGATCTTCTAGACCAGTATTAAAGCTACTTATTGACTCACACATATGGTGTGCAATATATTTTCTCTGAATATAGCTGAATTGTTTTCTTTTTGTATATCTGTGGCCACAGAATGGATTTATATTTTGAATATTTTATACTGATCTACAATACGTGATGTTATATTTATAACTAGCTGGGATACCCTGTGTTGCCCGGGTTGAAGACTGGATCCTGAAGTACACCTGCAGCCTTTATTTGTTTACCTTGTCCTTGCCTATAACCCTATTCCATTGATCCTAAAAAGGAATGTCCAACAGTTTTACATGACAAGGTTAGTGTGGAAGTCTCCCTGGGTCGCATGGCTGGCCCATTTGATCGAACCCCCATTCCGGATCTAGTGCTTTCCCCAGTGGGGGTTGTACCTAAAAAAGCTCCGGGAAAGTTCAGGCTGATACAGCACCTATCTTGCCCTTCTGGGTCCTCGGTTAACGATGCTATATCTGCATCACATAGCTGGGTGGTCTACCAGTCCTTTGACTCTGCCTTGGAGTTAGTGCGTTCGTTCGGTCCTGGGGCCCTGTTGTGCAAGTTGGATGTGGAATCGGCCTTTCACTTGTTACCGCTTCACCCGTCTTGTTTTAAATTCATGGGTTTTAAATAAAAAGGGTCAATATTATATAGACAAATACTTACCTATGGGGTGCTCGGTATCTTGTGCGTACTTTGAGCGATTTAGCGTTTTTCTCCATTGGTGCTTAGACAGAGCCACAGGTGAAGAAGGCGTGGCGCATTACTTGGACAACTTTCTTATGGTCGGTTCGGCAGATCCTTCATGGTGCGCTAATTTGTTAGACAAGGCTATTGCGCTGTTTAATAGTTTTGGAGTTCCAATAGCGCATGACAAGACAGAAGGTCCGGAAATTGTTATAATTTATCTGGGGATCGAAATAGACACTGTCAAGGGTTTGTGTCGGCTCCCCATGGAGAAGGTGGTTCGTTTGCGTGATGGCATCCTGTTAGCTTTGGCGATAAGTAAGGTCTCCCTCAAGCAGGCTCAGTCGCTACTGGGTCTGTTTCACTTTGCATGTCGGGTTGTCCCCGTCGCCTAGTTTTCTGTAGAAAGCTGGAAAGAGCTACCTCAGGGGTCCGGCAAGCTCACCATTTCATTAGGTTATCTAGGGAGATACGCAGAGACCTTTTGATTTGGGAATCCATTTTACAGGATTTTAATGGTGTGAGGATTTGGTTGGCTTGGCCAGTCACCACTCCGAGTCTTCAGCTCACGGACGCTGCGGGGGGCCTCAGGTTTTGGAGCTTATTTCGAAGGGAAGTGGTGCACAGCCCCATGGCCCATTTTGCTTTTGGAGTTGTTCCCGATAATGGTTGCGCTAGAATTGTGGTGTGCGGGGTTGGAAAACCGGTCAGTCGTCCTCTGGTGTGATAATCTTGGCGTAGTCCATGCAGTTAATAAACAAAAATCTGCTTCATTACCGGTGATTCGATTGCTTGCACAGATACTTTTGCGTTGCCTGCAGCATAACATTTTAAGTAGGGCTAGACATGTGCCTGGGACTAACAATGGGGTTGCAGACGGACTATCTCGTTTCGATCAGGCTAGGTTTCGCCGGTTAGCTCCGGACACTGATGCCATTGGTGAATCTTGTCCCTCTTTTTGTGTGGCAGGTGATCTGGCCGGCATGGAGGGACTAGCGCATAGATCCCTGTCTGTGGCAACCCTCCGGGCTTATCGGCATGCTTGGGAACAATGGAACCACTTCTTGCAACGTGATGACAACAGAGGTAAGAGTGCGGATGCTCTTATTCTTACCTTTGTTTGGGGCTTTTATTCCGCTGAGAGGTCGAGATCGTATACGAGAAAAGTATTGGCAGAGATATCCTATTTCCTTCGCTTGCAAGGGCAGTGGGATGTTACGAAATCTTTCTTTCTGTCACGCGTATTAAAATGATGGGCTAGAGTTGCACCCACTCGGCCCGTTTCGCAGCGCCCGATAGACAGGTCATTACAAATTTTACAGGCGGTTAAACGGGTTTGTTTTTCGGGGTACGAAGTCTGTCTATTTCGCCTCGCTTTTGCCATGGGGCCTTCAGGGTTGGCAAATTGGTTGCTCCTTCCAGGACGGCTGTTTCACCTATGCTGTTGTCTCACGTGGTTGTTGGTACTGATGCTATTCACTGTAAGGTACAGTGTTCTAAGACCGACCAGGCAGGTAGGGGGCAATGGGTTTCGATGGGTCGTTGCGGGGATCGCAGGATTTGTCCGGTGGTCTTGGCTTCATCCTATTTGAGCCCACGTCCCACGTCGACGGGTGCTTGGCTGATGCACATGGATACGTCTCCAGTGTCTCGTTATCAATTCGCTTGGGTTTTGAGATGCTGTATCTTGAAGTTCGGCCTATCCCTGGTTGACTATGGTACCCACTCGTTCTGCATAGGCGCCACCACGGCTGCCACTGCGGCGGGTTGGTCCATAGATGAGATCCGAGCACTTGGCAGGTGGAGGTCTGGTGTATTCAAGAAATATATCAGAGTTTAGCTTGTCAACGGCACCATAACTTGAGGACTAGCTACTCGCTGCCTTTTGGGCAGGGGTCTTGAGGAATTTTTGTTTTATCACTGGTTTTAATTATGGCTGCTGCCGGCAGGTGGAGGTTTTGTGTTTTTGCCTCAGGTCAAGTTAGGTTTTTTCTGTCCAAAGTTTTCACTGTACCCCATAAGTTGGAGTTTTTTCTACTGGCCGTTACTTACGGTAATTTAGCCATAATTAACATCTTGTTCATTTTCTTTTAACAGGCTTACGATTGGATGCTCAGTGTATTTGGGTGGTTGGGCATTCATTTGTTCATTGGGCCTCCCGTTCGCCTTTGGCGAGTGATCATTCTAGGTTCCCAGAGAGCTGTTTGATACGCTGGATAGGTCACAGGGGTATGAAGTGGGAATCGTTTAGCCAGGTCATTGCAGAATCTGTTGCAGTTTTTGGGTGTCCACTCTTTTTAATTGTACATCTAGGAGGTAATGACATTACAACTAGGTCATCCCTGGATTTGCAATGTGAAATAAGGCGTGATTTATTGGATTTGATGGGGCTCTGGCCCTTTTGCAAAATCTTTTGGTCAGAGATCATACAAAGGAGAGTGTGGAGTGGTGCTCTGAGACCAGGGGCTGTTGAGCAAAGTCGAAGAACAGTAAACACAGTGGTTGGTAGAGCTGTTGAAGAACGTGGTGGTGCGATCATTAGGCATCCTGGCATTTCTTTTCAGTTGGGGAATTTGTTTTTGAGAGACGGAGTACACCTTTCTGCAAGGGGCATGGCTATATTTTTGGATGATTTATTTTTGAGTTTGAGGTCCGTTTAATAGTTAGAGTATGGCGGCGGCTGCGGTTCTTGTAACCTTGGTTTGGCCGGTCTCAGAACGGCTGTTAGTTGCTGTTGTTTATGCTTGCTTTTGCCTTGGGGGCAGATCTAATCACGGCGGGCTTAGGGGTGGATGTCAGTTTTCGTTCAAGGGTTACCACTAGGCCTGGTGGGCCCTTGGTCTTCGCTGTGGTTGGACTGCTTTCAGTTGGGTAAAGATGATGTGAGCAGATGGCAAAACAACACTGGATCGTCCCCGCAGGGGTTGGGCAGTTGGTCCTTCCCTTGCGAGTCGTTGAGGCGCGGATGGAGGCAGGAGGCTGCATCCCTGCTTGAGTGGGCAGTTGGGCCTGTGTAAGTTATGCATAAAGTAGCATTAGCTAGGCCGTTTTTTACCCCGCCACCATACTTTAGTTTAACATGAGTTCTAAAATTAAATAAATAAATAGGCAAAATCCCTTCAATAAAAAGCTGACCCATTTCACCGCAATTCAGTTCTCCGTGTATTTATTTCTTAAGATAAGTGTTTGAATGAATGTGGATGTATCGGCCGATAGAGAGTTTAATAAAAATTTCTTCCTCATGAAGACATAGGCCCTTAGTAAAATTGGTTTCCTATCACTGACTGTAATAAGCCGAACTAAGAAGTGCTGCAACTTAAAATGAAACCTTAAAATCTCTTTCCAATTAGTCTGCTTAAATGTTCATGGTACCTTCACTCTATAAAAATCCAGTAATCTTTTCTCTACAGCAGCACAAATAAAGCTCGTCTCCCAAGTGTGAATAAGTAAAAATAAATATGTGAAACGATGAAAAGCTTAGTGAGAGAATTTCCATTAGACAGATAGTCTTCTGCTGTCTCTGCTCAGGAAATGCAATTTTTCTAGCTTTATTGAAAAGAGGTTTCAATAATCCATTGATGGTTCTTAGGCGGCTTTGCCCAAAAGGCATACGCTCCCAATGTACGAAGGATCAAGGGAAATCTGTCAGTCTGCAATATATTAAAATATCCATCACTATTATCGGTGAAATCAAGCGGATAAGAAGGCTAGCGTATAAAAGGGAGTGTGATGCTGTGAATAATGAATTTTAAAAAGAACAATGGCCGTACAAATCTAAACGCAGCTGCTACCGTATTGTTTACTGTGTTCTAGTTTCAGTCCGCTTTCTGAAAATGGCCTGTAAAAATCTAATTATTTCCCCCCCAAAAAAATCAATCCTTCTATGTGGGAAGAAGGAGCCACATAATAAGGTAACTTGAAGTAATACATATTTTATATAAACACTACTAGCAGAAGGGCTGTGGATCAGATTATATTACTTTTCATTCAGGGAAACCATTTTGTCTTGGGTGTGGTATGAATAGTCGACATTCAGAATGTCGACAGCAGAATGTCGACAGTTTCTGAATGTTATATATACAAGAACTAGCGCTAAAAAGATGGACAGTGTTATATAAAAAGCACATTCATTTATTGAAAAACAACGGATATATATCTCAAGAATGACAAGATAAAAAGTTCACAATAAGAACCTGAAGAAGCTGGGTGGTCTGTTTTACCCAGTGAAACGCGTTGAGCCTCCCTCTGTACTCCTGTACAACCACTGGACTGTCATTTGGACTTTACTACACTCCTCCTTGGACCCTTTGGCAAATACTAGACCTATTCCATGTGGATTCCCTTTACAGCCTATAAAGTGTTGTGTCTAGGATGCTAAGGATTGTGCTGGTGACAGTGATACCACTTCATGGTAAATAAGTGTTGCCTTCAAAATTTCACTTTATCAATTTGGGACGTATAGGAGGTTGTCCTAGGTAAAGCTGTTTATTATACAGGAGCATTTTGGTTCTTATTGCAAACTTTTTATCTTGTCATTCTTGAGATATATATCCATTGTTTCTTAATAAATTAATCTGCTTTTTATATAACACCGTCCATCTTTTTAGCGCTGGTTTTCTATTTATCTATTACCAGTTATTTATATGGCACACACATATTACGCAGCGCTTTACAGAGAATATCTTACCACTCACATCAGTCCCTGCTCCAGTGGACCTTACACTCTATATTCCCTATCACATGCTGACAAACATACACACTATGGTCAATTTTGTTGGGAGCCAATTAACCTACTAGTATATTTTTGGAGTGTGGGAGGAAATCGGTGTACTCGGAGGAAACCCACGCAAGCACAGGGAGAATATACAAACTCCTTGTATATATATACTGTATATGCTTCTTTCTATTTAGGGACTGACTATCCCTTCTATACCAACTGCCTTATGGCAGCGCGTACACACCCTATTGATATTACGTTCTGAATGTTGACAACATGGACATTAGGTTGACAATCAATATGTCAAATGTCAACGTGTTTATAATGACGACATTTAACATTTGCATATTTTAGTCTAACCATAAACCTTACCTTAAACCTAACACCTAACCCTAATCATAAAAATAACAAAAAAAATGTAATGTCGACATGTTAAATTCCAACATCATGAACATGTCGGCATTGTAACCAATGTCAAAACTTTTCTTGACGACCTTATGTCTATGTCGGCATGGACAACTAGTGAACAGTCTGGTGTCGACATTCTGACTAGATCCCCTTATCTTGCACAAAGAATACCCATATAGCAGTTGAGTGTAAAACATACTTGCCGACATTTGGCCAACCCCCTCTAGGAGGGGGCTGCCAGGTCGGTGCAACGGGGCGGGTGGGGGCAGTTTAGGCAGACGGAGCAGGGGTGCGCCGACGCGATCGTGTCATCGCGCCCCCGCTTTAAAATGCTGATATTACCTGCATTATAAATCAGGGGGCAGGGCTAAAATTATGCGATTCAGCATATATCGCGTCATCGCACCCCCGGGCGACCACTTTCTGGGTCCAGGGAGGACCCACACCGCACACCCTGCACTCATAAAACTTACCTCTCCGGAGTCCCACGTCGGCTCCGGTGTCTCTGTCTGTAAAAATGGCTGGAAGATAGCCGCCGTGCTCATTTTCCCGTTGTTTGCGCATGCACAGTACAGGGAAAATAGCCGCTGTGGCCATTTTCCCGGTGACCTGTGCGTGCACTATAGACTCTGGGTACACTCTAGTGCCCAGTGTCTATAAGAGCGGTTCTGGACGCGCACCGCTCAGTACACAGCCGGCCGCCGGACGGAAAAGAGGGGGGCCCGTGTCGGAGACTGCACATGGGCCCCCTCCTCTCTAGAAATGCCCCTGAGCTAATGTCATCATAAAATGACATTTGCTGATTTATGCCTATAGGAAGACTATAGCATTATCATACAAGATCCTGTCCCCAGCAGCCTACATGCTCCTCTCTGACATGTTACCACAGCAGCACAATCGCAGTGTCAGACTCAGGACAACCTGTAAAGTGATAGCTATCACTTTCCTACAACCTCTTCACCGGCACAGTCTCCTGACGGAGAACTACTTGTTAAATAGCCTCAAAAGAGGAATATGCAGCAATAAGGATTTATACTTTTCAGTACCTCTCTGCCACCAATGATAAATAGGCTGCATACATAGAAACAGCTGTAGAACTGTCCCTGACGGGGTTCAGTGATTTACACTGCAGAATATAATTGTCTTGTAAACTTTGCAGGTGATGTGAATAAAGAAATATTCTGTACAGCTCTTCTATGGTTATTACAGAATAGCCCAGAAATGGGTGTCCAAAGATTTGGAGAAGTGTCCAAAAAGTCTTCTCACATTACTTCATTTTCCACAGCTTATTGCTACCATAAGATTGTATTCCCCACCAGTGTGTTTTCATTAGTCTGAAAAGTACTGTAACCCAATCATTTAGTCATACCCTTATTCAAGTGTAAGGTTAGAAGGCATATCCCATTCATGGTGGGTGCGGTATTCAAATGGTGATGTTAGTGGAAGGGAAACGGACAGGGAAAGGCCCACCTCAGCTGAAGTGCTGGTCATCGCCATGTCACATATGACCAGCAGCCCCCCCTCACTTGCATGCACATTTTCCTTTGAAACCCCTACGTAAAAATATGTAAGGTATGGTTCAGTTACATGGACGTACCAGTGAGAGGATGACGAACAGTATCCAGATGTTTCAATCAGAAATGTTTGGAGGATGCTGTCATACAGTAGGGGCAGCATTGAGCTATCACACTATTGTGTATTGCTAGCCACAAAATGACCCAAATTTACTGTGTGTTTTTGGTCCACTTCGTAAAACTATTTTGTCTATAATTCATTACAAATAACTAGTACATAATGGATCCAGCATATGCCTGGTCACCTCAGTCTGACCACTGCTCTTCCCCGTCCCATGGCTCCACCCCAAGCTCTGTCCCACATCCTCCTCACACTATATTCCGGCTCCCACTGTACATGTATGCTGGAGACGGGATTTCCATAGGAAGATTATTATATAGATATTTTAATTCTAATAGATACAGATAAAAAGTATACTTCTTTTTCCTAAAAATGAAGGAAATATATAAATCCTTAAAACTAGATTATGGACACAGCTGGGAATCTAGCTGAACATTTTTGAAAACTCTGGAATTACAAATAGTTATTTCACGGAGTCTGTTTTAACTCATGCAGTGACTGGCAGAGAATGGGAGAGTTGTAGTTTACAAGCAAGAGCGATGCTACTGTTTTACAACTCCAGATTTAACTATCTGAACCAGCGAATCCTTCTCTTATCTTACAAACAAAGCCTTGGCTGGTGTTCCTCTTCTCATTTATTCATTATGTATTAATAATTTTTTTTTCAAGCGTGCAAGTTTTCACAGCGTGAGGTTTGTATTACAAATTGTGAGTTTAAGAAGGAAACCTCCAGTACTCTGTGGGAATAAATGGCTTCTTGCAGAAGGATATTCCACAGGGAGAATGGGAGAAGCATAGTGCATAGGAAGATTGTGTGTTGTTGTTTTTTGCATCTATTATTAAGATAGTCATCGAAATGCAATCACATAGCCACTCCGTGATATCACTGAGTGCCATTTTGTGCCTCATGTCTCAATGATGACTAATACAGTATGCTAAAGGTGGTATTATCATAAATGGTCTCAGTCACAAAATGGCTGCCTCTGTGTGGAGATGACAGATGACAGGATAACAAAAAAAAGATAGCTGCCTAGTTTTTTGGACCTCTCATATAGGAGATCTTGGAGGAGTAGTCCAAGATGAATGTGCGAGGGGAGGACGTGAACAAGCAATTTGCATCATCAGGGTGGTCTCATATCCTAGGAGTCTGAGAAAAGTCTCAGAGATTCAGGAGTTTCTTGGACATTCCAGGAGTGCACAAAATTGCACCAGAAATTTTCGTGTGAACGACCCTGATAAAGTGTTATGCCAAATACTGCTTGATAGGTGTTTACTTTTTTCCAGAGATCTTCAAGATGCCACTTCATTTCATTTCTTTATTTGTATATCTGATTAATCAAATGCAATAAGATCTCCATTGTCTTATTGCTAATTAAATACCTTAAATATCCTTACTTAACTTAGCACGTAACTTATCTATTAAATAAAGAGACGGACACCATAACAGCTTGGATAAAAGGTCAGAGCTTTTATTTTCAAATTAATTAATTCACCTAACCGAGGTGGCCAGGAGACGCTGCATACTCGGTTCTAGCTTTCAAGCTGGAGGCATACACGGGGAGCGACTGAAACGCTCCCCCTAAAGACGCACTTACGCTGCGAAGGTCTCGCCTCCCTCCTGGGCCAGTCTACTCCGAGCGCTTCCGTACAAAAGCGCTCGGGTACCCTTGTATGAGAAGGACAAACTCGCCATGTTACATCGAGGTCCAGCGCCCTCACAACGCTCTCTTGTGCCACAATAAAGCCACTGAGATGCAGCGTTCTCCCGCCATGTTGCGCCTTCCCTGAATAAGGAAAAAATAACACAACAAAATACAAACAGGAAAACTTTGGGTGGGAGGGTGGGCTCCAGAATCAGCAAAGAGGCAGATCACATGCACACCACCTCTTTTATACCCCTAATCACAGGCACACCCACAATTCACAGCATTGGTCAGCTAACAACCACCTGACCCCTTAAACACACTTAATCTGCCTAGTAACTAGGCTGCCAAGACAGCCAATCAGCAAGAATCCCCAGAATCTTATTTACACTCACGTCTATGCAACCTTCGCTTTCTATAAACGTTCTACTTCTAGGGTGCGCAGGGTCTTCAGAAAATAATAATAATCTGTGGTTCAACTTCTGTATTTACTGACATGTTGCGATAGTAACATGAACCTCAATCACTGTTATGCGTGAACCTATCACATTGTCAGGTTGCTTCTAGATAAGTGTGTTAGGTTGCAGAACCTCTCACACATGACAGCTGTCGGCTTCGTCATTGTTTAATCTGTCACTGGCGGGCTGTACATGTCTTTCCTTCAGATGTACATCATACACAGCTCCACATTCAGTGTATGCAATGTGAACTGAGCCACTGTACAACACTCCCCCTGGGTGATGGGGGGAAGGGGAGAGAGAGAGAGAGAAAGAGAGAGAGAGAGAGAGAGAGAGAGAGAGAGAGAGAGAGAGAGAGAGTCTAATAAAAGATGATACTGTGAGAGCACATGGGATTAAAGTGCATAGCTGAGATATTTTTGGTCTTATAATACTGGTTAGATATGGACTAATATTTTATACTCCATAACTATCAATCAGACAATTGCTATCATTTTGTAACCTCTACTAAAGATGACAGATAGAATGTGACTGCCTGCCATGGATTATTATAGCACATTTTGTGCACAGTGCACCATTATAAAATTGCCACCTCTGTTTCTCTTAAAAAAACATCTGCACAATGTGGTGAGGGCCAATTACTATAGTTCTTCCAGTGTCCCTGTTCTTTCACTTAAGCTTTGTTATATAGTTATAGTTATAGATAGTCTCACTGTTGTATTGATATAATAAACACATACTGTACCTAACAACTGTCCTGATTTTGAATGCACAGTCCCGATTTGAAGCATTTTATGCTGGGTGGTGTGTCACAGGTAATCACACTTTTATTGTTGCACATACCAATGGCAAGTATGTATGGCCTTAAAGGGGTGTTTGTGTGTGTGTGTCAATGATCCAATGGGACATGACTATTTATTTGCCTGATTAAAAATATCTTATCGTCTGGAAGTACTATTATTATTAGAGATGTGCACCGACCCCCATGTTTTGGTTTTGGATCGGAATTCATCATCATGTTTTTCAGGTTTTGGCTCTTCAAAACCACCCTCACGCGTTTTGGTTTTGGACCTGTACTTAAAAAATAAAACAGCTAAAATGACTTCATTCTGACCTGTTAGCATGCAATCCAAAACCTGATTTCGGTTTTTAAGATCCGAACCGTGACTCGGTTCAACTCGGTACCCCAAAGTGATTCCAAACTTGGACTTAGTTCGACTCGGAAGTCCTAAATTCATTTGTCGTCGGTTCTCTGTCCCGCACATCTCTAATTATTGTTATTATTATTATTATCAACTAGCTGGGATACCCGGCATTACCTGGGCTGAAGACTGGACCTGAAGTACACCTGCAGCCTTTATTTGTTTACATTGTCCTCACCTATAAACCCATTCCATTGATCCTTAAAAGGACCCCACTGTTTGCTAACATGCATCCAAACTAGGGATGTCCAGGCTCGGATAGGTTCGAATTTGCACGCCGAGTTTGGATTTTTCCCTCCAAAAAAACGGAACTCAAAAAGAGGCAAAACGTCATCTTGCATGGACAATCATCTTCATTCCTGGACATAAGTAAAGGGCCGGCTGGCTCGTCTGTTAAAGGGTGCTGTAACCCCCAAAGTGCACTCCAAAAAAAATTAAAATATATATTTTTTTGTGTTTGTGAATTGTGTGCACAGTAGCCTCATGTGCATCAACAAAGGAGCAGAGCCAAGCGTGCAGGTGTGTCCCATAAGTCTGTTAAAGGGTGGTGTAACCCCCAAAGTGCACTCCACAAAAAATAAACAATTTTTTTTTCTGCGTTTGTGTGCGAAATGTATGCGCTGTAGCCGCACGTGCATCAACGCAGCAGCGCCAAGCGTGCGCCTGTGTCATAAGTCAAGGGCCAGTTTGGACATCTGGTCCGGACTGAAGGACGTACCAACAATGTCAATTTCTGACATGTCTACTGTCACTGCCTATGATACTGTCACCACTGACAGAATGGTGGAGGAATTATTTTCTGTGTTTGTGAATTGTGTGCACTGTGGCTGTACGTGCATCAACAAAGGAGCAGCGCCAAGCGTGCGCCTGTATCATAAGTAAAGGGCCAGATGGCTTGTCGTTAAAGGGTGCTGTAGCCCCCAAAGTGGGCTCCACAAAAAATTTAAAATTCTTCTATTTTTTCTGTCTTTGTGAATTGTGTGGGTTGTAGCTGCACCTGCATCCTCAAAGCAGCAGCGACAAGCGTGCGTCTGTATGTTTAAGGGTGGTGTAACCCCCAAAGTGCGCTCCAACCAAAATAAAATAATCTTATTTTTTTCTGTTTGTGTGTTAAATATATGCGCAGAAGCCGCACCTGCATCCTCAAAGCAGCAGCGACAAGCATGCATCTCTCTGTTAAAGGGTGGTGTAACCCTCAAAGCGCGCTCCACAAAAAATTAAAAAATCCTTTTTTTTCTGTCTTTGTGAATTGTGTGGGCTGTAGCCGCACCTGCATCCTCAAAGCAGCATCGACAAGCGTGCGTCTGTCTGTTAAAGGGTGGTGTAACCCCCAAAGTGCGCTCCAACCAAAATAAAATAATCTTCTTTTTTTCTGTGTTTGTGTGTGAAATGTATTCGCAGTAGCCGCACCTGCATCCTCAAAGCAGCAGCGACAAGCATGCGTCTGTCTGTTAAAGGGTGGTGTAACCCTCAAAGTGCACTCCACAAAAAATAAAAAATTCTTCCTTTTTTTTCTGTCTTTGTGAATTGTGTGGGCTGTAGCCGCACCTGCATCCTCAAAGCAGCAGCGACAAGCGTGCATCTGTCTGTTTAAAGGGTGGTGTAACCCTCAAAGTGCACTCCACAAAAAATAAAAAATTCTTCTTTTTTTTCTGTCTTTGTGAATTGTGTGGGCTGTAGCCGCACCTGCTTCCACAAAGCAGCAGTGACAAGCGTACGTCTGTCTGTTAAAGGATTACATCCGTGACAGCATCCAAGTAGGCATGTCAGACAGTCCGTACCTGTACTGGCAGGAAAAAGAGGCAATTTGGAGGCCCCTGTACAAACTGGCTCTATTTTACCTGAGTTGCCCCCCCTCCAGTGTGTACTCCGAAAGAGTGTTTAATGCAGCCGGGAACCTAGTCAGCGAAAGGCGTAGGAGGTTGCTTCCACAAAATGTGGAGAAGATGATGTTCATAAAAATGAATTATCAACTCTTCCAGGGAGACCAGCCTCCAGAACGTACAGAGGGACCTGTGGTGATGGATTCCAGCAGGGACAAATTAATACTCTGTGAGGATGAGGATGTACACAACACTTAAGAGGGTGAGGAATCGGTGGATGAGGAGGATGAGGATGACATCTTGCCTGCGTAGAGCCAGTTTGTGCAGGGACAGATTAATTGCCAGCTTGTTTTGTGGGGGCCCAAACAAACCAATCATTTCAGCCACAGTCATGTGGCAAACCCTGGCCCTGAAATGATGGGTTTGTTAAAGTGTGCATGTCCTGTTTATACAACATAAGGGTGGGTGGGAGGGCCCAAGGACAATTCCATCTTGCACCTCTTTTTTTTCTTTGCATTATGTACTGTTTGGAGCCTAGATTTTCAAACTGCCATCTTGTCTGTCACTGCAGTGTCACTCCTAGATGGGCCACGTGTTTGTGCCGCCCACTCGTGTCGTTTAGCATAGTCATCCAGCTACCTCGGTGCAACCTTTTGGACATAAAAACACTATTGTGAGGTGTGAGGTGTTCAGAATAGACTGGAAATGAGTGGAAATTAAGGTTATTGAGGTTAATAATAACCTAGGAGCAGAAAAACCCACAAATTCTGTGATTGTAGCTGTTTTTATGCTTTTTAAAAAAAAAATACAGATCCAAAACACAAAACCCAGAACCCAAAACACGGAAGGGTGGTTTTGGCAAAACCAATCCAGATCCAAAACCAAAATACAAAACACGAAAAAGTGGCCGGTGCACACCCCTAATCCAAACAGTGGCGTAACTACCATGGGTACAAAGGGTGCAGCTGCTATGGTGCCTGAGCTGCCTCTGTGGCCCTCCACTCCCAGACCCTCCAGCATGACCCGTTCCATTAGGTAAAAAAATATTATATTCCTGGACTTCCCTCTTAATTTATGATTGCAGCCACTTGATGAACTAGTTAGTTGATGAGAAGGGTGTTTCACCACAGGTGGCTGCAATCATAAATTAAGAGGGAAGTCCAGGAATGAAGCATTTTGTACCTAATGGAACGGGTCAAGTTGGAGGGTCTGTACTCCCCCTGTACCCAGTCACGCACACAAGGTGGGCCGATCAAGTCGGGGCAGTCGAATGGGGCCCAGGTGTCAGCAATGTTTTGGTGATGGCCTGTCAGCTGATTACAGCTGGTGCACTGGCAGGCAGTCATGGAGAGACAGCGCTGCTGGTCTTGAGGCAATCAAAGCTCGCAGACTGGCAGCCAATCAGCAATGGCGGCTCCTGATTGGCTCACGACCGGTGCCAGAGTCAAAGTGTTCTGGCGCTGTCTGTCCATGTCTGCCGCTGCCCACAGCCTATCAGTGCGACGCTGGCCGCGCTGCGCTCAGTGCGCTGCCGGCCACTGGACTAAGATTAGGGGGCCCGTGACAGAGACTGCACACGGGCTCCGTCCTCTCTTGAAACGCCCCTGAGGAGGGCAGATTTATAATCTAAATACAGCATGGTGCAGGCACTCACTCAATGGCAGTCTCTCACAGCCCATGCTGGTACAAGACATCTCTTCAGTCATATCAGTAAGGTCCTTTCAAAGATTTGCTTTCCACTAAACAAATTTTACTAGAGTCCTGCACATACCACAATTGTGGGCATTGCAATGACAAACACTCTCAGTAACAAACACTGGTGTTTAAGCGCTGTGTCTGACAGGCATATTTAGTTCAAGTGTGAAACATGCATCTAACTATAAAACATGTAAAACAAAAATAAAACCCATTCTATTGCATGTGTTCATAGCGATTTATGTAGGTGACTTATTTTTGTACTGCAATTATTTTTGGATGCTGTTTTCTACATTTCATTGTTTTCAAAGTATATAAATAAAGTCCATTGATCCCTGAATACAGTCAGTCCATTGATTCCTATGGGAAACCATCATGTGTATACCCATGCAGGGGTGACATAACCAGTTTAACCAGCATTTTGTTGCATTTTTCAGATTTATGTAAATGGCCCATCCATTCCAATTGCCCATTTATTTTCTCTAGCAGTAGGGATATTCAACCTTTGATTCGAGCCAGATAAAGGGGGGGAGGGGGCTTTATCAGACTGGTGGCGGTATATCAGACTAGGGGGCCTATTCATCAACACTAAAATAACGTTTTTAAGGACATTTTCCTTAAATAACGTTATTTTGGTATTCATGTAGCCACTTAGCACAGGAGATATCACAGATATCTCCTTGCTAAGTTCCCCTGCGTTAATTTCCACACTCCCCATACATTAGTATGGGGATGTGGAAATTATGGTATTCATCAAATTCCGAAAATTATCAATTTTCGGAATTTGATGCAGTTACTATTCGCCACTGTGAGGTGGCGAATAGCAGGTGAAACTTACCTGTATCCGTGTGTGCAGGTCCCCCGACGAGTCCCTCCGGCGCTCTGCTCCGTCTTCAGGCTACGGAGGCTGGTCGGACATGTGTGCTCCCCAGCAGAGCACAAGAAAGTTTAGTCAAAAAAAAAAAGTTTAGTTTTTTTTCCTAATCTGTCATGTGGTCTGCTGGGAAACCACATGACAGACCAGCAGGACGGAGACGGAGGCTGCTGCGTGGACAGGTAAGTCGGGGGGGTGAAGGTGAGCGGAGGGGGGTGGGGTGGTCGGGGGGGGTACGTAACTTAACGCATCTGTAGGCAGTGCTGCGCATGCGCTGGTTTTACAGATGTAACAGCGCATGCGCAGCACTGTTTCCAGATGCGATAAGTTAGTGTAGGCAGGGAAAAGTATCTATTTCCCGAAAAGCTGTCATCGCAAAAATGACAGCTTTTCGGAATAGATACTTATGGAGAGGTGGAATGATGAATTCCACCTATAATTAGCTAGAACTCCATGAGAGTTCTAAAGCTAATTATCTCCAGAGATTTTTAATGTTTAATGAATAGGCCCCTGGCACAGTAAATACAGGCAAGCATGTATTTACTGTTCCAGTCTGTTGTTTCAGCTACTTCCCATCCTTTGTGGACTATCTATACATTTATATCCCCTCTACCAGTTTACTCTCTCTTACACAAAAGACTATACCAGACTCTGAAAACCCAGTACATGAAGAGTAACAGGAACTGAAGCAAATAAACTATTATACAAATCACTGAAAAATAGTAACTGTAAATATACATTTCATAATTCATTATTACCCCTCTTACATGTATATAATATGCAAAAAATATTCAACTGCACAAGTTATACCACACCTCCGGTAACAATCACCTTTCAGCTCTGCAGGACTGTTTTTCATAAGTTAATTGTTGCAGACAACATTATGCCTCCTCCAAGCCAGCTGCCATAATGAGATAGCTCCATGCCGCATTGTATGTTGTGAGACAGTTGCCAACATTGGAAAACAATTTCCAGAGACGCCATGCTGCTGAACGGATGCATCCATGCACATCCTTCACAATACAGACAGACCTCTGTGTGCTACAATCTCATCATGTCATGTTTAATGAATTTCATTATAATGAACTTTATACTCTTCTTTACAAAACATTATCTTATGGGGCCTAGAGGATAAGAACATATTATAAGATTTGCTCAATACCGAAAAAAACAGAAACTTCTCAGGCTTTTAGAAGGAACAAGTTAATAAAAAATGTAGGCCTATTTATTTATTTTAATTGTGGTTATAACCTTGTTTAATTGCCAAGGACTACTCCATAACATAATAATATGTTGTATTATATAAATTAGTTATAAAGGTTGAGTCTCCCATATCCAAAATGCTTGGGACCAGGGGTATGTTGGATATCGGAATATTCTGTATATTGGAATATTTGCATAACATAATGAGATATCTTGGGAATGGGACCCAAATCTAAACACAGAACGCATTTATGTGTTATATACACCTTATACACACAGCCTGCAGGTAATTTTATACAATATTTTCAATAATTTTGTGGCTCAAACCAAGTTTGTGTATATACATGAAATCCATTTGTTTCATATACACCTTATGCACAAATCCTGAAGGTAATTTAATACAATATATTTACTAATTTTGCCTAAAACAAAGTTTGTGTACATTGAACCATCAAAAAGCAAAGGTTTCACTATCTCAGTCATGCTAAAAATATTCCGTATTTCGGAATATTTGGATATGGCAGACTCAATCTGTATAAACTTTGTTTCTATAGGGGTACATCTAACATAAAAATCTTCCTGCACTAGGGGCTTATTTATCAATCTTTGTTTTCCAGTAAAAAACTGTGTAAAAAGCCTTTTTCGGATCAATTTCGGGTAATGTATGTATCGTGGCGATGTATTAAAGTGTTCACGCAGTAGTAATACAGTATATCCCACATTACTTACAGTACGTGGCTAACGGACCTATATCTTCTGTACACCACAATTTCCATGCAATGTACTGCAATTTATTAAGCTTTGAAAAGTTTTTTTTTCTCGGAGTTTGAACTCCATAGCTAACGACATCTTCAGATGGAGATAGCAGCCACTTTTGTGTAGATTATAGCATAGAGAGGGATCTATTCAGGTCCCTCTGCATTGTCTCGGCAGCTCTTCCTGTCCTGCCTTTCCCAACAGTGCCGAGAGATAGTACCCGGAACACGGAGCTTGCAATGCAGCTGTAAGCCACCAGACTGGTCACTGTATTATTATGCTGGCAGACGGGTTGCCGACAGTCGAAATACAGACGCCCCAATCCCGCCTCACGGGCACAATGCCAACGCAGATATCACGATGGACATCAGAATACCGGCGTCGGCATCCCGACCGCCAGAATCCCGAATGTCCAGACAGCGGGTACGTATGAAGGTAAGCCGGGGGGATGGGGGTGGTTAGGATTAGGCACCCACGGGGGGTTTTAGGGTTAGGAACCCCCTCGGGAGTGTTAGTGTTAGCGTGCGGGGAGGGCGTGTTAGGGTTATAGGGTTAGGCACCCCTGGGGGACGGTTAGGGTTAGGCACCCCCCCCGGGAGACATTTTTTGGAGGCCAGAAGGGGGGGTTAGGGATAGGCCCCACTGGGGGATTTAGGGTTAGGTAATCCCCAGGAAGATTAGGTTTAGGCACAATTAAGGGTGGGTTAGTGGGGATGGGGGGCAGGGTAGGGTTAGATTACTTACCTAGTTGAGTCAAGATCTCCTGCTGTTGGGCTTCCGGAGGTGGTATTTCAATACCATTCCCCCAGGAACAATCTTTCTGGCTTTAATGAAGCCTTACAGGCATTGGCGATCCCCACCGGGTGAAAGTGTCATGCGCATGACTCAGGAGCCCATCGCTGCCAGCAACCGAACGGAGGATGCCGCTGAGGAGGGGGACATTGCTGGACCTCACCAGACCTGTAAGTAATGTTAAATACCAACAGCATATTAATTAGTATCACTGTAATTCTAAATGAAATATGCCACTGGTAATAAGTAGAGAGGTGCGGGTTCGCTTTACTGAAACTAAAACACCCGAACATGGGGGTTCTGGGTTGATTTGAATCCCACTTCGGAGTCATTTTGGGGTTCCGAGTAGAACCAAGTCCCGACTCGAGTCTTCTCACAATTTGTAATTTAGATTTAAAAATCGGATCTCGCGTAAGTTGGATTGCATTTAAGTCCCGCTCTCATGATTTCAGGTGCTGTGAGGTGATCAAAATTGACTGGAAATTAATGTTATGGATGTAAATATTACTAAAGGAACATAAACAGGTCCATATTACATGTTTTTGGCTGTTTTTATGCATTTTTAAAGAAATCTAAAACCGAATCTGTACCAAAACACTTGAGGGTGGTTTTGCCAAAACTAAAAACCAAAAGACGATGATGAATTAGAACCAAAACCAAAACACAGGGGTCTGCGCACATCTCTAGTAATAAAGATCATTGTCAATTGCGGCCCCATGTCTGATAGCAGCTTTACATCCCTACTCTGCACTGTTGAAGGACCCAGCTTCTTCCACTATCTATTATCAATCTAAGGGGCCTATTCATCATAACTAAAAAAATCGATAGAGGTAATTAGGTTTAGAACTCGCATGGAGTTCTACCTAATTACCGGTGGAATTCATCATTCCTCCTCTCCATAAGTATCTATTCCGAAAAGCTGTCATTTTTGCGATGACAGCTTTTCAGGAAATAGATACTTTTTCCTATACTCTACCTTACTGCAGCTGTAATCTGTGCTGCGCATGCGCTGTTACAATCACAAAATCGGAGCATGCGCAGCACTGCCTACAGCTGCGGTAATTCTGTGTCCCCCCTAATCCCCCCTCCGCTCACCTCCCTGTACCCCACCTACCTGGCCGCTGCAGCCACAGACCTAGACCTCCCGTCTGAAGAGGAGAAAACAGTAAAGTTAAATATATATATATATATATATATATATATTTTAACTTTACTGTGTTCTGCCGGGAGAACACAGTCAGAGCAGCAGCCGGAGCCGAAGGAGGGACGAGGGAGTGACGGAGGGAGCCGGAGGACAACCTGCCCAGATGAAAGCCGGTAAGTATCACCTGCTATACGCCACCATCAAATTACGAAAATACATAATTTTCGGAAATTGAGGAATAACCTAATTTCTACATTCCCATAATAATGTATGGTGAGTGTGGAAAGTAATACATGCGGACTGAACCAGGAGATATCAGTGATAACTCCTATGTCAAGTGTGTTAATGAATACTAAAATAACGGTAATTAAGGAATATGTCCTTAAAACCGTTATTTTAGTGTTGATGAATAGGCCCCTCAGACTTTTTGCTTGCCTACATTGCCCTTAATATTCACTTGAGTGGGAAGTATGTATATGAACTTGAAGCCAGTTGAGAACTGAGGCCAGTAGAGATGCTCTTTAACTAAAATGCATTGTTGGAAGGTGAAATGAAACTGATTTTCCCTTTCTCCAGAACGTGATCGGGTTAGCTTGGAAACCAGAGTAAGGAATAGTAGCATCAATAATCACAATGGAGTTTTTTTTTTTTTTGCCTGCAACTGCTTGATTTACGTCAACATTAGCATATGATTGGATCTATTGTGTAAAGCAAAGTTCACAGATCTGCAATCTCCAGCAAAACAATGTGTCAATTACCAGAGGAAAATTGTAAACCAGCCTTCTATAGAATCCTTTGTGAAGTCGAAACAACTGAAAAAGAAAAAAAAAGTCAAAAAGAGCACCGGCACCTACCGGCAAATCCAAAATGACTTCCATTATATTTGACGTTCCCTGTGTTACAGCTTCATGAATTGGGATCATGACAATGACTCAACCTCTGAAATGTAAGGATCGTTACAATTCTTCTCATCCATATCTATGGCCATACAGCCGCTACCATATTTGATGCTATTCTATTGTATTGGGTTCTCCTTATAAGTCAGCAAATGGGAAATGGAGACAAGAAAACTAGTGAAATCACGTAACAGCAATAAGAGGCTGCCTGGCTCAAGATCATATCTGTGCCATGAAAGGGTTACTCACCCTGGGCGCCAGTGCCTGTCGCTCTTTTCATTATGTAAAGCACTAATCAAGTTTTCATTTGCTAAATACCTCTCTGTTTGATTCTCAGTAAGCGATGCCTGCTGAATGCTAAACGGCATCTTGACAAGAAGGTTCTGCTAGGAGAGACAACTGTACACCGTGGAACATCAAGTCCTCTGAGGCTTGCAAAGGTCACCATTTACAGCTACAGTATCTTGTCTTAAAACAAACATTATGATATTTCACTTAGGTCAACATGAAACAAAACGTAGGATCTCCCTCTGCTAAAACTAATCTACAGTATGTGTAGAAACAGCCTAAAAAACAAAAAATAAATACATATATCTAGATATAAACAGATAATTGGATGAATCCTCATTCAGTTGAACGCTTTAAAGACATTTATAGCAAAAGAACTGATCGTGGGTGAAAATTGAACGACAGAGAGAGAATCGTCTCAGTAAATCTCCTGCAGCTCAGTGCGCAGGAATAGGTTCGACATTAGGACGCTAGTTATATTTTCATTTATACAATTCACAAATCTTTTATCACTGGTTCAAAAAAAAAGAAGTTGTTTTAATGTAAAAAAATGTACGTAAGTTTATTTATATTATTTGCTCTATAGCAATAGAATATGTTGATAAAAATATATATTTTTTTTAATGACATACACTGAGGTGCCAAAAGTCATGGGATAGCAGTATGTAAAGGTAATGGTAGGTGGTGTCAACGTACTGTGACACCTTGAAAATGCCCAGACCTGTATAACTTGTAATTTGACATATCGTAAATCAGTTTGTACACCGGCTAGGCTGCTTATGGCAAGGTGACATGAATTTTCAAAGTTGGGCAGACATTCAAGAAGTCTCAATCTATGGTGTCACGTGTGTACCGGGAATACCTCATGGAAGGCGTTATCACCCACCGTGGACAGCGCAGGGGCCGACCATGGGTGCTTAATGATCGTGACCAGTGGCGTCTGGCCAGGATTGTCCGTGGTAGCAGGCAAGTGACACTGGCTCAAATCACATCCACATTCAATGCAGGAGGTACCAAAGGCATATCCAGCAAGTCAGTGCAGCGTTCTTTAGCTTCCATGGGTTATGGTAGTAGAACACCTACCAAAGTTCCCCTGTTAACACTAAAACACCGGACACAGAACCTGGGCTCGTGTCATCGCTAATTGGACCCTGGAGGGCTACCAACATGTGTGGTCCGATGAGTCACGGTTCCAGTCAACATCTCTACAGAGGTCTTCCGCCCACTTGTGGAACCGATGCCACATCAAGTTGCTACACAAGTTGCAAGAGGGTGTGCTACACAATACTAGGTATCTATCCCATGACTTTTGGCACTTCAGTGTACAGTATGTGCAAAGTCAATTTTTAATTTCTATTGTAACAGAAAGAGTATCAATAGCCTCTGACTGAAAATACTTGCACTGTGTTCATGGTGGCGGATAACCTGTCTTTAGGTCTAGTGAAGGACACAAAGAACAGGAATAAATGGAAACGGATGTGGGTGATAACAGAGAACAGTAGCTTATATGTATAAATACAGTGTTAAAGACTGCATGCTACAAGATGTATTTATCATATTGAGAGTAAGTCCAAGGTGGGTCGTTATCTTATCACAATCCAACTGCCTGCTGTGCAATAACATGAATGTGACCAATGCCCGGCAGGGGGTGAGCCTTGATGACACAACTTCTGTCAAATTGCATCATCAAGGCTCTGCACGCTGCTGTAAGTCAGGGCGGACTCTCCTGAAGTTTATGAGTCTACCAGACATCCCTGGAGAGTGCTCAAGTATCCTTTTAACCCTTTGAATGCTGAGCACACATGTATATTACTGCTCATGTGCTGAATGTGCCTGAGCCACAAAACGCAGCTTTCGCAATTCTCTTGATGCAGTTCAGCACAGGGATATGAAGAAATGTGGTAACCTGGAGGAAGGAAGGGGCTGACACTATGAGGTTATGAAGATAAGCAGTGCACAAGTCCAAGGTCACACTGATATATTCAATGGCTGCTGGACAAACAGAAAGCCTAGAGTAATTGGAAGCCTTTCAGCAAGGACAAATAAGGCTGTATTTGTAATTTAATTCCTTGCAATATACAGATGGCAGTGTGAGGTGCTACAGTATTACCCATTCAGCTACAAAGTTAGGACTTTGTTGAAGATTTATTAATCGCAAAGAAGACAATCACTACAGAGGACTATTATAGACTAAGAGCATTATCACCAGTGTATCTAGCTATCTCTGGGGCTTCTCTACAGTGAGCTAGAACTAGAACAGTAAAATAAGTGCGATAGCAAATATCGTCATCCCTGAGTGTCCAAGGGCCCTTGTCACTCTGTTGACAGTCTGTCAAACTGGACTACATCACTGGCTGACATCAAGCTGCTGTACGCCAACTTACATTAAACCGGCCTGCATTACACGTCCAGCCGCTGACACAATAGACTGCAGTCATTTCCTTCACTGCACTGCAGCTCTCCCTTCCTTTCGAGGGCCGAGTGGACAAGGGACATGGACGAGTGGAGTAAAGTCTGTACTGAGCAAACTTTGTAAGAAGATGCCCAACTAGTCTGTACTGACCCACAATACAATGTGCGGAAAGAGGTCAACTGGACTATTAACCCTTTATAGAATCGTAAAGAATCACAAGTGCTCATTTCTGTTAAAAGTCTTTGGTGTAGAGTGGCAAGAAAGTCACAATCGATGTTCATGCATGCACTAGGCCTTCAGCACATTATATTAACTCCTCTTTTGAAAAAAAAAAATCCCGCTGCAGCATGTATCTACAGCGAAACAATATTGTCCACCCAGGTAGAGGCCTATTAGTGTGATTAGCCCTTACACTGGCAAATTGCGGTTATTGGTTGATCAAATTTTGCACCTGTCCCAAAATATACTTTAGCTCTTGAGGTTGCATGGATTATTACCAAAAAAGCTATCAAAGGCCGTGTGCTTGTGCAGCTACAGACTGGATGGACTGTCATCAAAAGCCTAAAAAAATTACACGAGGGTATTTGTTAGGATCTGTGGTTAGCAGATCATCTTGGTTACAGTTCCCAGTCTTAGCTGCTACTAGAACTTTGCATTTAATCCTGTCTGTCTGTGTGCTGATCACATGTGTTCATTAATTAATTGTCTGCCTGTGTGCAGTATCAGCTGCACACTAGTTAATTGTCTTGTCAGTGTGCACAGGCCAGCTGCACACTGGTCTGTCATTAGGGAGGCTTACAGGGCTTCTTCTTATTGGACCCTCTATGTGTTAAATTACAGCCAGCCCTTCACTCCATGCCGGTGACAGAGTATTCGTGTTTACGGTTCTGGCTTAGTCTCCAGTCCCCCAGTCGAGCTCCAGTTCTCCTGTCTTTTATATTGTGTTATTCTGCCGTTTGTGTCATCCAGGTGGCACGGTTCACTTATCATCTACCTGCCGTTAGTGTCATCTTCGCGGCACGGTTCGCATACCTGTCCTCTGCCGTTCGTGTCAACCAGGACAGTACTCTGTGTCCAGAGTTCGCAGCCTAGCATGCGCTGCTTGTGTCAACCCGGCGGCACAGGCAGCATTACAGCATCAGCTGCTTGTGTCAACCCGGTGGCACAGGCCGCACTACAGTATCAGCTGCTTGTGTTAACCCGGCGGCAAAGGCCACACTCCAGCATGTTCGGTGCGCCATCCGACGTACCAATGCCAGTGACTATATTATTGCACAGATCTTCATCTGCCACATCTTGCCAAACCTATTCAGCCCTCAAGGCTCCTGCACACGGCCCAAAGGCCACACCATATCCTATGACCCAAAGGCCGCTACTGGCTAAGTTTACCAGCCCTCAAGGCTTCTACACAGCCCAGAGGCTGCAACCCATCCCACAGGCTGCTACACGGCCCAAAGGCCGCAACCCCCCTAGTTACTCCAGCCTTCAAGGCTGCTACACAGCCCAGAGGCTGCTACCAGGCCCATAGACTGCTACACAGCCCAAAGGCCGCTACTGGCCAAGTTTAGCAGCCCTCAAGGCTGCTGCACTGCCCAAAGGCAGCTTCATCACCTAAGCCTTCAGGCCCACCTAGCCAAGTTGTCTGCCAGCTCTCAAGGCTGTTGCAGGACTAATTTAAATTTGCACCAATCGCAGCAATTTACCACGAGGGGGCAGGGCTTAATGATGCAGACCGTCACCACGGATCCCATCGCCACCCACATGTTTCTCCTCCCCGGGCTTCTCCCTGGAAGGAAAAAACAAAAGTTGGCAAGTATGAGGTGACCACTCAGTACACTCAAGTTGCAATTACCATGGACCTTGCATTCTGAGGGAATAATTGAACCCAAACAATGCCACGAAAATTGTTACCCAGAATGTTACAAAACCACCAGAACCCTTCAATATATTTCCCAATCGTCTCAATCTCAGCTGGACGGTCCAGTTTTTTCAGGCACTCTCCCGCTGTCCAACCCGTGGGCTGTAGTGTCCCGTGGGCAGAAAGGAGGTTCGGGGGCACTCTGCAGAGCAGTCAGCAGTGGGGTTTAGTGCCAAGAGAGGCTAGGAGACAGCCCAGCTGCCGGAGTGCTGAGCTTGCCCCCATTGTGATGAGTAATGGAGGCGTACTATATGGTCACACTCTCAAAATGTCATACATCAGGGAGCATTGACTAGTGGGCATGAGGTAATGCCCCCTTCGCTTGTGCAAGAAGTTCCACTGCAGACTTTAGCAATGTTGGAAGGTATGCATAGGCTTGCAGACTTTCTGACTGCCCCCTCCGGCAGTGGGGAGCCAGGTCGGCACTACAGGGGATGCAGGAGCAGCAATTGTGTGCGGTGTGGGGGCGTGGCGATCACATTATCGCGGCCCCGTCCCCCGATGTGCAGTGCCGATATTTACGGAATGGTGAAGCAGGGTGCAGGGCTATAATGATGAGATACAGTGCAAATTGCGTCATTGGACCCCTACGGACCGCCTATATTCTTCAACTAAGTGTGAGGAGATGCGGGGGGAATCAGATTTTCTTGAGCCTCCCGGCCATTGCGGGAGAGTCGGCAAGTATTGGTTTGCCTTCACTGCTGGGAAATCATTTAGGGATATATAGCACATTATTAAATACAAAATTATTTGGAGTCAAGAAAATCCTGGATTTAAGTGGTGGAGACTGGGTGGCGGTGGGGGACTTGGATTTCTCCTGACTGAACAGTACAGTGTGAGTTTGTAACCCTGGTGGCTATAGAGACAATGCAATAGGAGATATAGTACTGTGCACTCTCTAATCTCTCAGCCATAGTAAAATGAGCAGGACCATAATCTTCATACCAGAGAACTACTGTAAAATGAGGTTTGATAAGTGGTCTAGTAAGGTAGTGCAGAATTTAAAGCATTAATAGTCATCAAATCCAGACTGCTCCAAAGCAGTTATGGGTAAACTATCTGGCACCCAAATGTGCTTTTACTTTTTTTTTAATTACTAAAGTAATCTAATTAGTAGTAATCAGTAGTAGTAATCAGTAGTCTGGCATTTTCCAAGCATTAAATTTTGTGTGACACTTACACAAGTCTGATTGCCTTGTTCCAAACACAAATATAAAATGCAGCTTGGCTTTATAATGGCTCGATATAATGAATTACATTGAAAAGGCATTTTGGCAGCGATGATTAGAGGAGGAGGAGGAAGCCTCTAACCAGTATCTTACCTAGGGCCCTGATGGGGTCTTAATCAGGCTCCATTGGCTTATGTACTAAAACTAGACAATCATATCCTGCTATGTCAAAGCTCTGCTGATGATGCCTTTCCCACAGAGCCCCATGCTAACTTTTACCGTAGACACCTCTGCTCTTATAACATAAGTAAGTTCAGCTACACTGGCCACATAGACAAAAAAGGAAATAAATATAGCGCTATCGGTCAAAATTAAAGTCACCCTTCATATATGTGTAATCCACAATAAAAATTCAACTGGACCACAAATCACTGCAACATGTACAAATTCATTACCAACAAAAATAAGTAAATCTAAAAAATAACATTTGTTGAAAATAAAGCTATTCTGTACCAATTAAACACTGGAAGATAAAAGTGGGACTCTTAAGCTTAAGAAGTCCTTATACATGTAAAAAATAAAATACATTATGGGGCATATTTATCACAATCCACATTTTAAATGCGGATGAGATGTGATAAATTTGCTATGCCATATTTGAATACATAGCAGGTACAGAGCTTGTGAGAATGCTCTGTCCCTGCGAATCCCCTCCAAGCACTTCTCAGGGCATTTTCCTCCAAAATTTCCTAAGAATGTGCCTGCGCATGTTCCGCCGGCTACCTTTCAGCTGTGCCCCAATCAACCCCTTGCCCACCCCTCTCAGATCTCTCTCCTGACTCCCATTACAAAATAAATCAAATAAAACTTACCTGCAGCAGGATCGGTGTCTCTTTCTGTGTGACCCGGTCAGCTGATCTGTGCAGTAGGCAGCTGAGATGCTATACAAGTTCCAGCTGGCATCTCAGATGAGTTCACACAGATCAATTGCTTGGGTTACATATAAGGAGAAACCAATAACTGGTCCATGGGTGCAGGTAAGTTTTTTTTGTGTTATTATTTATTTTCTTTTTTAACTATTTATTTTAGCTGTGATCACCCTGTGGTCTATTAGACACACATGGCTGATCACAGAAGCCTACTTCGAGCTGTGCTCTCCCTGTCAGCAGGCAAGGAAGGCTGAGAAGGAGTTGGGATATGGAAGGAAGCCTGCATAATGCCATCTTCAGGTAGCGTTATTATTGCAGGGCTCCCTCTGGTATTTTTTTACAATTTTATTTTAGTAAATTTGAGCAAATCGCATTTCCCATTGCAAGTATGGTAAATGTGATCTACTTACTAAAGTAATACAAATTGAAGGTCTTGGAGGAGAATTTTGTGAATTCTCCTCCAATTGCCCTTTCACACATTTCTATGATACTAAAATAATGTAAAAAGGGTGTGAAAAAAAAGATTTATAAATATGCCTAAATATCATTAATCCAATCACAGAGAACAGACTCTCAACAATGGAGTTAGGGCCTGATTCAGAGCCGTTCGCTATTTGTGGTCGTTCGTTCAAAAACAAGGGGTGGCTATTCAAATGATCCGTTCGCAAATTGCAGTCTGTTCCCACCTCTAAGTCTGAACGAGCGAGCAAAACATATGCTCGTTTTTTTGATAAAAACGCCCCCTGGCCGCACGCACCATACGTCATGTCCGCTATTTATTAGATTAATCGAGTACATCGTACAGCGTATGAACTGCTCGCTATTCTTGTGGTTGGTGTTTTCAACCGCTATTTTGCGAGCAGTTCTGAGTTAAAACAAACCAAGTGACGTGGTCAATGACGCTGCTGTATTAATTATGCACTCCCTTAAAACGCCCGTTTTGACCTTTAAGCACGCCTGCGTTCGGATCTCCACTCCCCGTTTTCAAGCACCTTCCCCTGTTACCACCCACATACGCCTCATTCTGTCACTCAAAATAGCAGGCCCTCGCTATATTGCGTACCAACAATTTTCGGCCGCACTGACTGCTTCGCGCATGCGTACTAAAAACCGTACGCATGCGCAGATGTGCGAACATCGCTCGGAACGAGCGTACTGCCGCTAGCGAGTGGCTCTGAATGAGGGCCTTAGATCACTCTGTTATTAGAGTCCAATGAGGTCCACAAATGTTCCAATAACAAAAGATATAGGCCCTCATTCAGAGCCGCTCGTTAGCGGCAGTACGCTCGTTCCGAGCGATGTTTGCACATCTGCGCATGCGTAAGGTTTTTAGTACGCATGCGCGAACCAGTCAGTGCGGCCAAAAATCGTTTGTACGCTATATAGCGAGTGCCTGCTATTTTGAGTGACAGAATGAGGCGTATGTGGGTGGTAACAGGGGAAGGTGTTTGAAAATGGGGAGTGGAGATCCGAACGCAGGCGTGCTTAAAGGTCAAAACAGGCGTATTATGGGTGTGCATAATTAATACAGCAGCGTCATTGACCACGTCACTGGGTTATTTTATAGCCAGAACTGCTCGCAAATTTGTGGTAGCAAACACCAACCACAAGAATAGCGAGCAGTTCATACGCTGGTCGATGTACTCGATTAATCTAATAAATAGCGGACATGACGTAGGATGCGAGCGGCCAGGGGGCGTTTTTAACAAATAAACGAGCGTATGTTTTGCTCGCTCGTTCAGACTTAGAGGCGTGAACAGACTACAATTTGCGAACGGATCATTTGAATAGCCACCCCTTGTTTTTGAACGAACGACCGCAAATAGCGAACGGCTCTGAATCAGGCCCATAGTTTATAGAGCAGCAATATTATCTACTATGGAACATTTGACTGTATGTTACAACATGAAAAAAGAGTGTAAAATGTAAATACTTAGGGGAGTCCCTGTGCTTTTTCAAGATTAGGCAATACTTGACTTCTAGTGTAAAAGCTGATAAATGAAAAAAAAATCTGTAACGCGTTCCATTGCAGTGCAGTGCAACATCTTCAGAGGAAACAGAATATAGTGGAGATTTATGATACTTATTTATTTAGTCACCTAATTATTAGCAGAGTTCATATTGTATGACATAAACAAAGTACAAAAAAGTGTGTAAGTCTATAAGTAAATAAAAATAATAAACCCAGAGACAGTCATATTTCACAGGTAAAAGATAAACATAAATAATGTCATACAGACTGCAAATGAAATAACAACCACCTTTCTGCAGTGGTCACATAATTATATGTCAATACAACAAGCTCATACACATACCAATAAACAGTGTGCAGTGCTGTATCCTGCATCATATCTAAATGGCACCAAATAACTTTTCATTAGCAACCCATAGGAAATTTCATTACACAAAACTGTGTGATTCTGAATCAATAAACAATTGTCACATGAAAAGAGGCAATAATCTGATGCTCATACGTAGCTCATACTGTATAACAAAGTGGAAATGATAAACACATTGATGATTTCTGATCTATACTTAGTGTATAACAAAATAAAGGGAAGTCAAACAGATAGAACACTCCAATAAGACGTCTAACTTCCACCATAATATTTACACAAGTGGCTCATCGATAATACTATGTCTGTTAAAAACTTTATAGAATTAACCCTGATGTATAGCAGAAATATGCTACTGATACAAACTCTTGGAAGAATATGAGAAGAAAATGCTACTGTTACTATTCTAATCTCTTGCCTTAACTTGAAACAGCCATGTACGGAACTCCCCATTAAAGCAACCTAGTTGAAAATGAAGAATTAGTTAGGATGAGAACCTTACAACTTTGGAGGCTGATTCATATCGAAAAACGTAAAAAAAATTTGTGGCGCAAATAGCATTGGTTTTGCACTAGTGCGCCTAACTTTACTACCAGGCGCAAATCAAGGATTCCTATCTTTGGAGATAGCTCCACAAACTAGTGCACCTGGGTTTGCGCACAGGAGGAAAAGAAGATGCACTATATGCATAACTTAAGCTGTTCCTCCATCAAGTTATGGTCTTGGGTGAGATAAAACCATTGATATTCATACAATAGCAGCTACCATTTTGTGGGACAGACACTACTGCTTTAAAGTCTATGTATTTAACAACAAGGCGACATACTGTACACTGTAAGGGCCCAAAACTTGTCCACACAAAGATCCAAATTCAACCTGAGAATATCAATGTTCCGTCAAGTGAGGCAGATCCTTTCCTGAAAAGTGAAATTATTAATTAAATTATTTTTGTTGAGCCCTTAAGCAATGTGCCCCATCTTACCACTTGTGAGGAACGCTTAGTAATAAATACAAAACCTCTTGCATAAACAGATAGTAAACCAGACCAGGGTTTATGCAAGAGGTTTTGTATTTATTACTAAAGGTGCATACACACACAACGATTTTTTGAATGATTATCAATAACGATATCGTTTATCGTTCAATCGTTGAAAAAATCGTTCGCTTTCTAAGTTAAAACGATGAACGATTATCGTTCATGCACGTTCACGTTTGTAGTTTGTAGTTCAGTCAGACTGACCAACTCAACGATTTTCAGTAAGGGAATATGCAAAAATCGTTTGTAGTTCAAAAAAATCGTTCATTACATTTAGTAAATGAACGATTTTAGTAAACGATTTTCGTTAATTTTTCCTTTGAAAAAATTAACAAAAATTGTTTACTAAACTCGTTCACTTACTAAATCGTTGTGTGTGTATGCAGCTTAAGAGATCCTCACATGTGGTAAAGTGGGGCACATTGCTTAAGGGCTCAACAAAAATAATGTTTGGTGGATATTGCATATAGCACAAGTATAACTAACAAATCTGTCACACTTACAGTTATAGACACTTTAAACTGGATAGCTGATTGGCTTTGCCTCTCTAGAGTGGTTACCACCAAAGGCAGTAGGGTGTCATTGCAAGTGTCGTGCATCAGCACGATTGGCTAACAATCCTACCTGTATGTATGCGTTCCAAGGGATCAGCTGATACTGCTTGGAATGCAAGGCAGTAATGGCAGTGGAACGTATGATAGGAAATCCTTTGAGCTTTGTTGAATGCTGGGTAATTAGCGTTATTTTCTAACTAAACGATTTTTACCTTCACTATTACGGTTATACACTAGTAACTTAAAGAGGGATGTTTATTATCATTTGGCTTAAGCGCTCATTTCATTTTTATTACTAGTATTTTGCTTAAAGGCATATTTTGCACTCTGGCATTAGAATTGGATAGAGGAAGCGATGTCACGATTAGACTGGTATAAGAAGGGATCATTGGAAGGATTCCTCAGTTCAGCTTTGCACTGGGAGTGAGCTACAGCCCATTGGTGATTGATGCTAACAGACATAGGGGTCTATTTATTAAGCAGTGTTAGGAGACAGAGTGAAAAGTGATAAGAAAGTGATAAGGTGCCAGCCAATCAGCTCCCAACTGTCATTTTTCAAACACAGCCTGTGAGATGGCAGTTGGGAGCTGATTGGCTGGCACCTTATCACTTTCTTATCACTTTTCACTCTGTCTCCTAACACTGCTTAGTAAATAGACCCCTTAGTAAGTACTATGGAATCTTTTATTATAGTTTTTGTTGGTGGTCTTTTACCATGAGTTCTTGTTTACCCTATATTATGTGTCATATTAGAATCACAATTATGCGTAAAATGTATTAAAAGCACGATTTGAGCTACGATTAGGATATCTTATGGTTGATGTCTTACTTTGGTGAATATTATTCACATTAAGTTTGAGCTGCATTGTAGTATATATATATATATATATATATATATATGCACTTCAAGGGTTCTGTACACTTAGCATTATTATGTAACTATTACAAGTAATTTATGATAATGTTATGATCATATGATGATATACAGTGATCATTCTGTGACTTGTAGGTTCTCATCTGATCTAAGGATTTTGTTCTACCTTATTGTAACCATATTTATAACATCAATAATCTTGGTATGTACTGTTTTATTAGTATATTTTGTATTGAGCCCTCACCTAATGGCAAATTATTTTAAGCCATTATTCACCTTTACGATATATTGTAATTAATATCTGTTTCTATTTAAAGAATCATATACCCCCGATGAAGTCCTCCTGGCTGAAATGCATAGGGTGTTATATCTATGTTATGAATCCTTGTGTCTTCAGTGAAGAACCTGCCAAATGGTTATAGACCCTGAAGGGCTATGAGCAGGATCAAATTATTTTTCTTGATTGAGGCAATGGAAAATTGAATCACTAATGATTGATGTAAGAATTTTTATTGTGTATAAATTTGTCGACTAACATATGTGTTTTAATAAATTTTACTATTGAAATGTATCTAATGTTAGGCCTTTAGGCACTTCTTTCGGGCGTTTTTGGTGAGAGGGTCCTCCCTTTTCAGAGTCACTGAGTATTCCAACATCCTAATTGGAGGAGCATTAAAGATATTAAGAAGATCTACACATCAAGTTCTACATTGAAGTTGCATAAGGACACTCATATGGACATTTGTTATTTGTCCTAATTATTAAGGTTCTCCTGAAAATTGAGTTATCGGTCATCCTGAATACATACAGACACTTATAGTGACATTGACAAATTGCCTTAAAATTTTCTTCTTGGAATTTAGTCATATAAGTCGATTTGAACACTATTTTGCGCCCTCTAGTTGTTTTGTATGTTATAATGTTTTTTTTGGTTCTTGCTAACAGGGAATCTACTGTGAGATGCAGCAACATTATATAGCAACATTTTTATTGGGTTTGCAGGTTCTCGTGGTTTAAAAGAGTGGGAAAACCTCAATTACAAAGTTGTATCTATAATGGGTGCAGGGTTTGCAGTGACCTCTGGATTTAGAGGGGCCCACAGTATACACCCTGCACTCACGTTCTGTAAAACGTACCTCTCCGTAGTTCCGCAGTGGCAGCAGCACTGCACAAATCACCTAGAAAATGGAGCCGAGGCCATTTTCCCGTTTGTCTGCGAATGCACAGTAGAAAAATCGCTGGGAAAATGGATATTGTGCCATTTTCCTGGAGACCTTCACATGCGCAGTAGACTTTGGCACAGCACCAAATTCTACTCACTTGTGCTGCCTGCTCGAGAGGAGGGGGCCCAAATGGAGATGGCAAACGGGCCCCTCCTTACTTAATATGCCCCTGCCCAGTTATCTGTGGCTCATTGTATATTTTATTGATCTTGTGAGTGATAGTTTTTTCTACAATCAGCTATACAGATTAAAGTGTCTACAACTGTAATTGTGACAGATTTGTTAGATATATTTGTGCTACAGTATATGCAATATCCACCAAACATTATTTTTGTTGAGCCCTTAAGCAATGTGCCCCACATTTCCACTTGTGAGAAACTCTTAGTAATAAATACAAAACCTCTTGCATAAACCCTGGTCTGGTTTACTGTCTGAGTCTGGGGTAAGTGTCTTGCCTCTCTAAAGTGGTGTGAAGGAAGGAAGAAGCAAGAGTACTACCGAGGGAGTAGAACTGGAGCAAGAGCTGATTCCTGCAGATGCACTATGATAAGGTAACATCAGGTCTGTAACAATTCCAATTGTATACTAGTACTAATTTATTTGGGGAACCACAGCTGCACAGTAGTCTGCGCTACTAATAGTCACAGATAATGGGGTACATTTTTAAGGGATGTAATCAGCATCCCGGCGTGCGGGATGCTGACGGTCAAAATACTGGCACTGAAATCCCGACAGCTTCGGGAACCCGGCACCAGAATCCCGACTGGAGGCATCCCAAAGGTAAGTAACGGGCCCTGGGGGAGGGTTAGGCTTAGACACCGGGTAAGGGGAGGTTAGGGTTAGGCACTAAAACGGGAGGTTAGGGTTAGGCACTAAGGAGGGAGAGTTAGGCTTAGACACCGACGAGGGAGAGGTTAGGGTTAGACACTAAGGGGGGAGATTAGGGTTAGGCACCGGGGAGGGAGGGTTAGGGATGGGGTAAGGGTTAGTCTTACCTTACTTCCTTAAAGGAGCATACACACTAGACGATATGCTCCCTGAGCAATATCGTCTAGTGTTTCCCTGGCAGGGTGTGCTCAATGTTGTTCAATAATGATATCGTTCAGCGCCGGGCTCTCTCCCCCATATCCCAATATTGTCAGGTTGGCCTGCATGTTTACCCGATGAACGATAAAGATGAACGACCTGCGGGAACGCGCATCATCGTTATCGTTCATCGCTTTGGTGTAAAAAATGGACGATAAAGTGAACGACTGACTGATAACGATATCGTTATCGTTATCGTTCACTCGTCCACCTTAATCGCCCAGTGTGTACGCACCTTAAGGGTGTCGGTATTCTGACCAGCGGCATCCCGACTGCCAGGAATCCATACCCAACCCATTTTTGAAGAGCAAGCCAATCATAGATCAGTACTTTCATACTGTATATTCACAACTACTGTATAGCTTCTGTTGGATGTCAGAGCATACACAGGTGCACTCTCCCACTGAGCCAGTTCATGGCCCATCTGAGCAATCATTTATCACAATCACTACACTTTTGAAACATATAGAGATGACAATAACTGCAAAGCTATATCTGCAAGTTGAAGGTACTGTAGCAATTCCTTGAGGTAATACACTGATATGACTTCAAACAGCTAGAATTTTTATAAAATTTTTAAATTCACTTATTTTACTTTTTCTTTACAATTGAGGGTATACTGTACTAGCAGTTATTCTGCAGATATGGATTTGCTGCCAATGTTCAGCAAGCAATCTCTAATTGGTGGTCGCCATGGTGATTAGCCATGGGAAGTTAGCATGTAACCATCAGCAACAGTGTCTACTATTTTCAAAATGATCAAGATAAAAGTAACAAAAGGGAATTAGAGTATTAATAAATAAAACTAATAATAAAAATATGTAAAGAAGAAACTTAGGGGTATATTTACTAAAGTGCGGGTTTTTAGAAGTGGAGATGTTGCACATAGCAACCAATCAGATTCTAGCTATTATCTTCTACAAGGTGTTAGATAAAGGTTAATAAGAATCCGATTGGTTGCTATGGGCAACATCTCCATTTCTAAAAACCTGCACTTTAGTAAATATACCCCTAATTCTATTTCCCAAAACAGAATAGTACATAAGAGTATTGCATTGGGACTAATTTAAATAAATAAGTGGTAATTGGTGTTAGATAAAGGTTAATAAGAATCCGATTGGTTGCTATGGGCAACATCTCCATTTCTAAAAACCTGCACTTTAGTAAATATACCCCTAATTCTATTTCCCAAAACAGAATAGTACATAAGAGTATTGCATTGGGACTAATTTAAATAAATAAGTGGTAATTGGTAATAATGTTGAGATGCATGCAACTGACAGCACAGGCACAGAAACATAATTTTGCCGTCAGATTTAGGTGTGTGGTGAAGGTGGGCCCTTCATACATTTCTTTATAGGGACAACACTATGTCCACCTCACGTGCGACAATACAAAAGCGTAACAGATCAAAGATGTTTTAAAACTACCCATTTGCAAATACAGTATTTAAACTATCCCAGTAGTATTAAATGCTGATCACGGTGTATAAATAGACCCTTTTGGAAAAAGACTTGTCATACATTCAACTTAAATATATAGAATTGCAAAAAGAGGGGTTGCAACTGGTGCCTGTGCCTATAGCCTTACGGTATATATATATTAATAGTCCACAATTATTAGTCCTTTAGTTGTAGTAATTGTCCATCAATACTGTACATTCCCACAATTTCAAGAGGTTGTCTTTCTTTTTAAGAGCTTGTTATTCAAGAAAGTAACAATAGAATCTATGGATAGAGGGGGAAGGATAAAAGCGCCCAATAGTTTAGTAGTTAAAAATACACTTGAAATGTAAAATTAATTGTAAAATAATTGTACCAATTTCAAAAAGTCAGTGTGTGCTAATACTCATCTGAAAATAACCTGGATATCATATAGACCTTGTCTCCATCAAACATAACAAGAATTATAATAGAGTAATAAATCAAAGCACCAAACACCCGTGTGACAAGTGCCTGTGTGACCTAGGGGCATATTTATTAAAACCCTTTTTGCCTTTTCAAATGATTTCCGCATTAATTAAATATCTCCCTATAGACTACAACATCGCAACTTTCTTCTCTTGGAGCGGGGCGGCCGCACATGGGATCACTTTATTAGAGCTCATGTCCCTGTATGAAAATGGTGATGAATAGTCCCAATAATTAATTTCTTATTGCTGAAATATGAGCTGAAAAGAAAATATACTTATCTGGGCTTAATTATTAAAGATGTCCCATAACACACATTTCATGACCTAAATGCTGTCAGACGTTCTTGGGAGTGGGGGTGTGTAGTTCATTTCAGATTGTTTTCTACTCCTAAGGTTAGTGAAATAACTTATTGAGTATGGAGTAAGGAATTAGGAATTGATTTTTAAGTTGTATTTTGTTTACCTTCTGTAGAGAGTCCTTAAATGAGAGATATTTTGGAATGGTGTACGAGGCATATTTCTGTCTGGAAACACAATTTTTAATTAATCATGTACTACCTTTTAATTGTTTTACTGTTGGCACAACATGAATAATACCATTCCTAAACATATAATGGATGGAGGAGGGGAGAGTTAGAAAAATAATAAAATAACGATATAAGTAATAATTTGTTTAATAATAACTGATAATACACAATAGGTTTAGAACAATAGAATCATGAGGACTGACTCTAATTAAGTTGCATGGTTGCCATGGGTCTAACTCACAGATAATAGACCTCGGTAAGCTGTAATTTATGTGTATTACATTGATTAATGATTTCTCATTTCTGCGTAAAGTTTGACTTTTGTGCAATTGACAATAACGGTAACATTATCGCCTCATCAAGCTACTGTGAACAAACATAATTTGAGACTTGTCCATTGACTACAGTTGTTCCATGATCAGCCTTTCCCAGTGGCAGCTCCAGAGGTGGGGCTGCAGCACGGTCCAAAATTCAAATAAGGGAGTCACACCAACTGCCACCCCCAACTGCTGCCAAACATCACTGGCAGTTGGTGTGGCTTCCCTATTTGAATTATGGACTGTGCTGCAGCCCCACCTCTGGAGCCAACACTGGCCTTTCCTATGTATTATTGAAATGTATTTTGTACAGCTTCCATTGCAACTGCTAAACTTGAAACCGAAAGTAAGTTTGGTCTACAGTATGTAGTAAATAGCACAACTCCACTACCTCACTAATGAGTGCCTCATCTTCCTCTCTGCTATTATCTTTCCTCCTCCCCTCCCCCTCCTCTTCACTTTCCTCCTCCCCATCCTCTTCACCCTCCTCCTCCCCCTAATCTCCCTTCTTCCCCCTCCCACTCTGTCTTCTCCTCTCTTCCCCACTACTCCTCCATCTCCGACCCCTTCTCTCCTCTCTTCCTTCTCCTACTCTGTCTTCTCCACCTCCTCTCCTCTCTTCCCCCCTACTCCGCCATCTCCAACCCCTTCTCTCCTCTCTTCCCCCTCCTCCTTCCCTCCCCCTCCTATTCACCTACCCCCCCTCCTTTTCACCCTCGTCCTTTCCTCCCACTCCGCCTCATATTTAAATTTATTACAAATGTGTACTAATAAAAATAATTTCTTGAAACATGTGAATGACTGGCAGCAATAAGATGGAGAAGAGAGACTGCTTAATCTTTACACGCGGGAACAAAATATTTAGAATGCCGAGTTACTCATTATACAGTAAAATAAAGGAAAAATGTTACTTGTCTCAATCAGCACATACAATGATATAGCGTTCAATTAAATTGCTAACAATAAATGGTTACATAATTATTTTCCCTTTGTGTTGTTTACAGAAAAGTGTGACTATGATTAGTTTTATGTTCTGTCTATGGGTAAAGGCATTTCTCTATGAGGGAGTGAGTTTGTTTACATACAGCTGATGCCAGGAGTGATCCTCATTGGTCCCTTATGTCCAGGGCTACTGTCCTCTCCTCCTCTCTCTGCCATCCTCCTCCCATCTAAACTGTCTAATAAGAAAGTACAGTAACTCTACCTTACAGTTGATAAGGAGAGTGGTGCAGATAGAGGTGGGGGGAAGTCTTAGCGAATTGCATAATTTTAGTCCCGCCCCTTACCCACAGACCCGTGATTTGCAGAATTTTAATGACGTGAGAGTCCTCTCCTCTCCTGCCCCCGAAGCGCTCAGCTGCATCCTCTCCCAGGGAGTCCGTACATCCATCCATTGAAATTATACTCAATTTATTTCTACATGAAGTCATACAGCTGAAACATGTTGCTTTATGACTAATACTGGCCAGACACAGGGACACACACATTTACAGACAATATAATTTATATTGTCTGTAAATGTGTGTGTCCCTGTGTCTGGCCAGTATTAGCCATAAAGCAACATGTTCCAGCTGTATGGCTGCACAGACTTTCTACTTGGTTTATTTTATATTATATAAAGGATCAACTAATAAGTACTGTAGAAATCATCAACACAAAGAAATGCTGTACAGATCCCACTATGTACTTTAGAATAGCAGCAGTCAACATAATAAATCAAATATTTTATATAAACTTTCATGATTCAGTAAAGAATGCTTCCTTCGGTGAATTGCAGATAAAAGCCAAGAGAACAACACAGTTTTATTAGACCCACACAGCTCCAATTTAGTCATCATAGATTGTTCTCACACAGAACATTCCAAAAGGTTGATAAAGGTTAGACTGCCTACACACGGTGCCAGTGGCAGAGCTAGCAAGTGGTGGGGCTAGGTAAAAAAACACGCTTTGCGCCCCATCCCCACTCTAAAGAATAACACGAGGCTTTTAGTATCTTGTTGCAATGAGTGCCTGTGCCTGGGCCACCTCCACATCGTTTTCCCAACATGCCCCCTTGTGTGCCCCGAATGTCTCCACTGTCTCTCTCACATATCCCCTCCACAGTAGTTTGTTCTCCACAAGCTCCCCTGTGTGCCCCACAAATCCCCAGCGTCCACCTGACATGCCCTCTCCACAGCAGTGTGTTCCACACATGCTTCCCTGTGCCCAAATGCTTCCAGCATCTCCATCACGTGTTCTACCCAGCAGTGTGTTCCCCATATCCCCCTCCCCCCGTGTGTACCATATGCCCCGTGGATCTCCCTGACATATCCCCTCCAAAGCATCATGCTCCCCACATGTCCTCCTGCACTTCCAATGGCCGTCTAGCTAGCTCTGGGTGAGAGGAGTGGAGGGGAGAGGTGTAGAGGGGAGCGGCACCCTTCCTCTCCTCCGGCCAGACCGCCCTCCCCTTCATTACAATCCTCAGTGACTGGCCGGCCAGTGTACTATAATGAGTCACTCAGGCTCATTATTAGTACTGCTAATGTTGCCGCCTGCATGACTTTTCATTGCCGCGGGCCCCAGTGCAATGCACAGGCTAATAGTTCCGCTCCTGCACGGTGCAAGCAGCTGAGCCACTTTGTGCCGCAACAATATATGGACCCTAGTAAATTGTTAGATTGCATTTTTATGAATATTGATTTAACCCACAAGTGGGAGGAGATGTACTAAGCCTTGAAGAGTGGAGGGAGATAAAGTACCTCCCAATCAGCTCCTAACTGTCATTTTTCAAACACAGCCTGTAACATAACAGGAGCTGATTGGAAGATATTTTTTATTATCTCACTCCACTTCATCCCTCTCCCAGGCTTAGTACGACTCCCCCATAAGGTCTAACCTTCCATAACCTTCATTTCTCCAACATCTGATCAGACAGCTGAGCCACTTTGTGCCTCATGCCTCATAGATGCTATTGTTTCCTAGTAAATGGATTAGCTGCCTTTTTATGAATATTGATTTAACCCACAAATAGGACCTGTCTCCACTGTGACAGGTTAACTGTAACAGGAAACAAACATTTTTGATGTTTTATGCCCACAAATCTTTGTAGCTAAAGAAATAATGAATCTTGGCTACCCAGGGAGCTACTTTTACTTAGTGATCATACTGTGGTAGCAGAAGACACACTCCTCCAGACACGTACAGAGCTGGGGGAAGAAAAAAGCCTTGTCTTTGCAGAAATAAATACAGCAGTATGAGTCAGCCAAGGTATTTCTAAATACCTTTATACCTCTTGTGTCTATACTGGGATAACGTAAAGGTTCAACTTCTTGACATATGTGGGATTTCCTCCTCCACTGAGTGAATCACTGCTAGGAAGCTTTTCAGCTATAAGTTTCTAATTGCTCAATTGATTCCAACGCAGAGAGCACTTGTTAACTCATTCCCGACTGCCAACGGTGTGATAATGTTGCAGCAGGTGGTCCATTTCTAGGCATCTCAAAGCAGCCCTGGATTCCTGTAAACAGGCAAGTTACATAGGACGGGATGTACTAAAGGTAAAAATGCGGTAAAACCCCCCAAAATGCAGTTTTTGGGGGTTTTACCGCATTCCACAAATATACTAAGCACCTCTTATCGGGAGAGCTGTCCTTTGCGAAATTCTTGGTACATACCGCAGTAATGAACCGCGGTATGTACCCGAAGTCATGGGGAATGTACCGCATCGCTAATGCTATGCTTAGTACATCCCACCCTTATACCCCTTTCACACTGCCAGCAATAACCCAGGTTATTCACGTGAACGCGCAGCAACCCATGATATTGCTCAGTGTGAAAGGGCCCAGTTGATATTTGGCATTTCAACCCAGCTTGCAGTGCAGTGTCAACTGGTAACCCGGGTCGATGCGACCCGGGACCCGTTCACAGTATATGAAGAGCCGACGCGTGGAGATGATCTCATCTCCAAGCGCCGGCTCGGCATGTGATGGCGGTGACTTTATCGACCCGGCTTATTGCCGGGTCGGGCCGCCAGTCTGGAAGGGGTTTCAGCCAGTTCGCACCCGGGATGGAGCCGTGTATAAGATCCCAGGTCGTTTCCTCACTTGCTGAAAACTGTAGATAGTGGTTAAAGACAATGATCTCAACAGCTCAATATGGAAACCTGGGGTTCCCTACTGAGCACATGGAATCCTGAGATGTCACAATGGTGTATGCAATGCACTGACAGCTATGTGCAACATCTGACTGATATATACAGTGTAGTCTACAGTACATCTAATAGTGGCTGACATGTCAGCTGCTGTGACTTGTACAGTTCACACAATATATCAGTGTTAATTATAGGGATAACATGAGGCTCCAAATAAAAAAAGAAAAAGAATAATGTTTAAGCATAAAAATAATAAAAAAAAAAGTAAAAATAAAATGATGCAAAAAAGGTTCATCTTTCTTTTACTCTATATTTATCTGTTATATGTTATACATATTTTGTATCCTTAAACTAGATCAATAATTTTGGGGTAGGTTTCTAGGTTTGTAAAAGTCATATTGGAAGAATCCTGGATTTTGTTCTAATTTTTCTTATTTACTTTATGGTAACAAGATAAAGCCATATTTATCCTGGGGAAAACAAATGTCAAATGTAGTCTGATTACAAAGCTATGAAATAACTCCAGTCATGAAGGGGTCTAGTAATAGTTCAGTAAGTAAAGGTGTTTAGTGTGTGAGCTTTGACTTATTACTTATTAGTTTATAAATAAAAACAGATATCACTTTTTATGAATGCATATTTGCAAAGCAATTAAAGCTAAATAAAATCAGGGTGCTTCATTGTGAGGCATATTTCATTCAAAACATTAGAAATGGATTTCACGTTCTGCTCATTTGTTGGTTCTGCTGACCAAACATCAGGATTGGAATGATGGCTAATTTGGAGTTTCCTCCAATCCACACAGCCATACAGTACCACCATTCTGCATTGATGAATTTTGCCTTTCTCTTCCAATGTTTCCAGCTGTGTAGAGTTTGCATCTCTTATCCATATATATCACACTTATGGGTCTATTTTGCCAGAAGCCAACTAAACTACCAGTACATTTCTAGAGTTTGGTAGGAAACTGTAGCACCAACTCAAACGTGGGTAGAACATACACTACACAGACACATAGGGGCATAACCAATTGGGTGCGAGGTTTAGCAAGGTAAAAAACCTTGCGCCAAATTTTGGATTACTGTCTACTATCAGGAGAACTAATACAATTGAAAAAAAGTGATTTCAGAACAAAAAATCCAGTGGCTAAAAAATCAAATGATACCTATCTCTGGGTCTCCGCGGCTCCCGGTGGCCTCCCCTCCATCTTGTCACCAAGGAGGGGGCTGCTGGGAGGCTCTGGGGGCTGGTGGGAGATGCAAGGGCTGCTGGGAGATGTAGTTCTCACAGTGCCAGCTATACACACACAAGGGGGGAGGGTCACTCACACTGGAGTCACTCACACACACTCATGCACACACACACACACACACTCACTCATACACTCTTGCAAACACCACAAACACTCACACACGCATACTCACCCTGCTGCAGAAGACCCGGCTTCCGATGCTGGATGCAGAAGACATTGCTTTGGAAGGTGAGTAATTAAGGACTAATTAAGCTAATTGGAAACCTCCATTTGCCTAATTAGTCTTCAGGGGGCAGGGGTGCTGCCAGGGTCCCAGAGCAAGACCCACTGATTTTTCCTAAAATTAACGATTTTAGGAAAAATCAGACTTGTTCTGGAGGTGTGAAAAATAAGATGAAGTGATTTCTATATTTACAGTGATTTGTAATCGGCAAGGCCGTAGGGAGGCCGGTGCTCGGGTCATGGTGTTCCTGCCCATCCACTCCCTGGAACGCAACCTTATGACTCCTTATGGCAGCTTAACGGTAGGAGGCAACAGCGCATAGGGTGCTCTGAAGCCCTATTGCAGGGATTGTAATTGGAGCCCATGTTTTTCAGTATACGGAATAAGAGGCTTAACAAACACTGCTGACCAGCAACTATAGTTTTCCAAAATGATTTAATAATCCTCATATAAATAGCTGAATATTATCAAGTGAAGGTTATGCAGTACATATTGGCTGCAATACTGCAGTGATAGACCGAACCTGGCAGACGTCCTATTAGGTAACATAATTCCCAGTGAAAATCCTTTTCCAAATAATTAGATGATACATTATTTAAGAAACAAATATGGTCTGACAATTAAGATTAGAGGTGTCTTTGCTGATGAAGCCACAGAGCACTTTAATTTATTCTTTCTATTAATTAAAAAGACTCAAAGCCAATCAGCAGCAAAGGAGCTGCCCGTAACCATAATTAGTAACTAATAAAGCACACAGTGCATCAGCTAGAACCAGACTAGGAATTTAAAGTGACCCTGGACATTTTTTGAAAATGACATCCTGTGACCAACCTCAAAAACCCCAGATGCTGAGAGCATTCCAGAGGCTGATATACAATAAAGAGAGAATGTGAGTGATTGCCATATAATGAGATACAGAGAGCATCCAATTCAACACCCTACAATACAGAGAGCTTTTAAATGATCACCACACAATCCAGAAATAATCATAGTGACTCCCGTACAATACCAAGACCATGCTTATGACTGATATAGATAGTAGAGAGCATTCTAGTGACTGTATTATAATACAGAAAACATTCTGGTGACTCATATAAAATACAGAGAGCCTCCTAGTCCTAGTGACCATCATGTAATACAGAGCATCCAGTAACCAATATAGGATGCAGTGACCCTTATAGTGTTTCCCAAACAACACAGACTGCATCATTATGACTGCCATACAATACACAGAGGGTCCTTACAATGCATATAACATCCTAGTGATCACCACACACCACAGAGAGCATCCTAATGACAGACATATAAAACACAGAGCATGCTAGTGAACACTATACAATACAGAGAACATGCTAGTGGCCACTATACAATACAGAACATTCCAATGTCCGACATATGACACAAAGAGCACTATAGTGACCACTGTACAATACAGAGAGCATCCCAGTGACAAATATTCAGTACAGAGAGGAACCCAGTGGACAGCAAACAATGCAGACAGCATCCCAGTGGCCTGCATACAATTCAGAGAGCATCCAAGTGATCCCTTACAAAACATTTAATATATACACTAGGTAATAGGACAGTGACTAAAATGTGTATACAGTATATTAGTGTATACACTGAGAAGTTTCTTGGTCATTGAAATGTCTATAGGTGTTAGTGACATAGACATCAGAAACATTCTCACCAGGGGAGCTCAGGAAGATGCTGTTCTTCCCTCAAATACTTATACTTTAAAAACATTTCTGATGAAATTTAGAGAATGTGGATTGTATCCTCTACTGTACCAGGGACTGATGTAAATAATTACATATTCTGCATAATACCTAGGTCCTAAATAAAATAAACATTATTAGTAACAGTAAAATAAAAATAAATAATCAACAAAAATTTCCCCATTTGCCCCAATGTTTACTTAAGATTGGATTAACACAATGACCAGCATTTGGGGGGAAATTGAGCAAAGTCCCAGGCCTAAAACTGTAGCTTTTTGATTCTTTATTCCTTTTTTTATTCTTCCATCACCTACCAGCGAGACACACGAAAAGAAAAGCACTGGAGTGTATCTTTAAATATTCATATGTGTGTGTGAATCAAGAAAGATTGTATCATTGTAATTAAAACTGTATTAATTAAAAAGTAATGAAATTAAGATCTAATAGCAGAGTTTAGTAACACAAAGAATTATCTTATAATAAATAAAGTTCCATCTTCAAACTTCCCTTAAATGACATATAGAATGTGCATATTCATTAAATATCATAAATTTCATAAAATAATGAAAACAATATAAAAATATGCAGTGCACACATGCAAAGGCAGATGTAGGAAAGGATTGGATAAGTGCCCTTATGCTACCGTACTAAAGAAAACAAACGATGCTGGTAACTTCATGCCGTACTATAGCTGTGAAATTAGGAGTTGATCTGCTCCCAAAACAGCTGGTAATGTTCTAAATCTCATATAACAGTCACTGTAACCACAAAATACGGTATGTAATTTGATATCTGTATTCCAAGTAAGGTCATTGTATCATATAAAGTGCTCTTTCAATTTAGAAGAGAGCGTTACTTTACCATATGGTGGGCGTCTTCAATGACTGAACACCCTTCTATAGCATTCTCGTGACTTACAGTAGTTCCAGTAGCTTTCTGGAGCTGTACTATTGATTTAAGCATAGGGGAGGGAGGGTGAAGCAGAGTGAGTACTACTCCAATAAGTGTGGCGTAACTTGCAGGAAATTGCTCTGTGCATGCACAGAGCAAACACAAATACATGTAGACCTCCAAAGAGATGGATAAATGCCTGGGAAAGCCATATAGCTTGCAGGTGGTCAGGGATAGGTGCACATACCTGATGATGATGATGGTGATGATTGGTCTTTTCTTCCTTGCTCTGGCATCGGAAAAGGCTTTTGTGACAGTGTTTAAGCAATCTTAATTATTTTTATTATTTTTTGGGACAGGGTTAATGTGCACAAAATTGGGAGGTTCCAGCAGTTAAAATTATGTTAAATTAACAAAATAGTTTGTTGCACAGAAAATAAATGGTTTACAACATGTTCGTATGTGAAGCTGCTGCTGACCAGAGAGCATCTTGATCACAGCTCAAACTCTGAACTTGAATAAGCATAATAATGATCTTTACCAATATGTCCCTTGCTGATTTGTGCACATATGAATATTTAACAATACTCTCCAGCACTAATTTTTGCTTGTGTATCATAGTTACCTAATTAACAATATTCCTCTCAACAACAGCATAGATCTAGTGCCTTATATTACTCTTAATCTATCAGCAACTCTCCATCCTGCTCTGCTAATTTCTGGCATCCATATACCTACAGTATGAGCAAGCCCTGGTTGGAAGCTCTCTAGGTTCTTGCCCTATCTTTTGAGGTCTATTCACTAAGCCTTGGATGGAGATAGTGGATGGAGATCAAGTCCCAACCAATCAACTCCTAACTCTATTTGAAAAATGACAGTAAGCAGCTGATTGGTTGGTACTTTATCTCCATCCAAGGCATATTGTCTTAGTCCAAAGTAAACAGAGGGTCTGATTCAGACCCGCTCACAAGCTGTGTGCTCGCAAGCGGGTCGATGTTTGCCCCCGGCACATGCGCCATGTCCGACATGCGCATGCGCGAGCCCCAGCTCGCTACAAGACGGGGCGGCTGTCGATGTTGATTGACAGCTCGCCCCATTTTGTAGGCAGGTGGGGGGAGGTGGTTGAGCAAATGCAGGCGCTCTCAAAGGAATGCCTGGCGTTTGTGGGCGGCCCTACTATTATCATGCGTGATGTCAGTAGTGGACTTCCTGCTCTGTTAGAGCAGGAAGTCCACTCAGGCTTGCGGGAGCCGAGACCATACTATAGGGTCTCGTTGCAAACCCGATGTTCGCGATAATAGCGACCATCTCCAGGCCACTCGCACAAGCTGTGGGTGGTCACCCACAGCTTTGCGAGCGGGCCGGAGGCGGAAAAAAAACAGCAAAAAACGCCCTGATTTAGAGCGAGCATTCGCCAGCAGCGAGCGGCTCTGAATCAGGCCCAGATGTTGCTTTTATGTTTTGGTGATGGGTCCACTTTAAAACAATTACTCTCACAGACTATGTAAATTGATAATGTATCATCAAAGCCATATTTGGTGCCAGGCTTAGTATGAAGAATCAGATTTAGTGCTGTGGCTGATATAAAGACCTATAACTTTTGTCAAGAGTTATATGAAAAGCCATACCAGGTGCTTGGTTTAATACATAGGGCTAAATGTAATAGGTTGTTTTGCAAGATCAAACTCGCACCTGCTTGCATTGCTTGTAGGTGCGAGTTTGTTCCGCAACTCGCACAATGTAATAGGTTGCGAGTTTGCAGGGGAGGGTTTGACTAGCATGCGAGTTCATGCAAGTTAAACTGCGGGTAAACTCACACCTTGTAATGCGAGTTTCATTACAAGGTGCAAGTTTGACAGAAGCATTCACAGATCAGTGAAAACCGTGCATGTTTCTGTGAGTAAAATTTTAAAAGAAAGAGTTAAAAATCAGGGACAAGGTGAGTATGTGTAAGTGTGTGTAGTGAATTAAAGTTTTACTGTCATGGTGTGTGTGTCCTGTGTTTATTTTAGTGATTCTTTTACAGGGGGACTATAGGTACCAGTGGACCCTTCATGTCCTGCATGCTGGTAGTTGTAGTTCTTCAAACACCAGCATGCAAGGGAGGCTTGCTGGGACTTGTAGTCCTTCTGTAAAAGACAATATTTTATTTATTTATTATTACCAGTTATTTATATAGTGCACACATTTTCCACAGCGCTTTACAGAGATTATTCTACAACATTATTCTGATTATGCTGATTGCTATCAACTCGGCCCCCAACAGACCAGGGGTGCCAGGGATAGCCTTGGGCTTCAGCCCAGGCCTTGGGTGCCCTGGAGAGGGGGTACACATTTATTGGGGTGGCCCCCACTTCCTCAGGAATCCCCGACCTAGGCTGACTAGTTAGGGGGGATGTATGTTACGGCCGAGGGTACCCCATTAAATGTGCCCCCTGACTGTAGCAGTACCCCCCTGTTAGTGGAGTTCTAAAACTATGAGGGACCCTACTCATTTTGTTCCCCGTATTTTTAGAACCAGGAGCGGTCCAAGAGCCCGGTGCTGGTTCGTTAAATACAGGGGAACCCTGCACATTTTTTCCCCTGTATTGTTTGAACTAGGACCAACTCAGAGACCCTGGGGATGGTTATGATTTTTTTGGGGGGAGGACCCAAGTAGATTTTTTTTCTGATTTTTAGCTCTTTTTATTAACTTTTACACACAGAAGCATGCACAGTTCTCGACCAGTCAAATGCTGGTCTATTGTTTTGCAAATTTTGGTTGAGTTTATAACTCTCACCCTATTACATTGGATGAGTTGTATGTTTTCCATGAGAAAACATGTGGATGCGAGTTCGCATTGTGAGTTATGGAAATGCAAGAAACATGCAAGTCTGCATGTTCTCGCAGCCTATTACATGTGCGAGTTGTAAAAAAGTGTGAGTTTAGCGCTAGACTCCCACTTTTTTACAACTTGCACCCTATAACATATAGCCCATAGAGTCATATTAATTTCTAAGACAATTCGCAGACTGTTGCCTGGTGCCAAGATTAATATACAGAACCATACCAGGTACCGAGTTTAATATGCAGAACAAAAACAAGTTCAAATACAATATGCAGACTGCTTCCTGGTACTATTACTGATATACTGAGCCATGGCAAGTACCATGCCTAAGACCTAAAAGCAGACCAATAACTTATTCCAAGAGTTATGGTAAAAGTCATACCAGGTATCAAGATAAACATGCAAAGTCATAGCAAGTTCCAAGACAATAAGCAGAATAAATTAACAGAGCCACCCCAGATCCCAAGACTAATAAGACTAATATGCACAGCCACCCCAGATACCAAGACTAATAAGACTAATATGCAGAGCCACCCCAGATACCAAGACTAAAAAGTCTAATATGCAGAGCCACCCCAGATACCAAGACTAATAAGACTAATATGCAGAGCCACCCCAGATACCAAGACTAATAAGACTAATATGCAGAGCCACTCCAGATACCAAGACTAATAAGACTAATATGCAGAGCCACCCCAGATACCAAGACTAATAAGTCTAATATGCAGAGCCACCCCAGATACCAAGACTAATAAGACTAATATGCAGAGCCACTCCAGATACCAAGACTAATAAGACTAATATGCAGAGCCACCCCAGATACCAAGACTAATAAGACTAATATGCAGAGCCACCCCAGATACCAAGACTAATAAGACTAATATGCAGAGCCACCCCAGATACCAAGACTAATAAGACTTATATGCAGAGCCACCCAAGATACCAAGACTAATAAGACTAATATGCAGAGCTAATTCCAGATACCAAGACTAATAAGACTAATATGCAGAGCCATCCAAGATACCAATACTAATATGCAGAGCCATACCAGATACCAAGACTAATAAGACTAATATGCAGAGCCACCCCAGATACCAAGACTCATAAGGCTAATATGCAGAGCCACCCCAGACACCAAGACTAATAAGACTAATATTCAGAGCTAATTTCAGATACCAAGACTAATAAGACTAATATGCAGAGCTAATTCCAGATACCAAGACTAATAAGACTAATATGCAGAGCCACTCCAGACACCAAGACTAATAAGACTTATATGCAGAGCCACCCAAGATACCAAGACTAATAAGACTAATATTCAGAGCCACCCCAGATACCAAGACTAATAAGACTAATATGCAGAGCCACCCCAGACACCAAGACTAATAAGACTTATATGCAGAGCCACCCAAGATACCAAGACTAATAAGACTAATATGCAGAGCCATTCAAGATACCAATACTAATATGCAGAGCCATACCAAATACCAATACTAATAAGACTTATATGCATAGCACCCCAGATACAAAGACTAATAAGACTAATATGCAGAGCCACCCAAGATACCAAGACTAATAAGACTAATATTCAGAGCCTTCCAAGATACCAATACTAATATGCAGAGCCATACCAGATACCAAGACTAATAAGACTTATACACAGAGTCATCCCAGATACCAATACTAATATGCAGAGCCATACCAGATACCAAGACTAATATGCAGAGCCATACCAGATACCAAGACTAATAAGACATATACAGAGCCATCCCAGATACCAATACTAATATGCAGAGCCATACCAGATACCAAGACTAATAAAAGACTTATATGCAGAGCCATGCAAGATACAAGGAAAAATAAGTGAAGAAAACTTATGAGAATGAAAAAAGGTCCAATGGACGTTAGGAGTATGCAGCTCAAACTTTTAGAACACAACCAATAAGCTCCTAGAAGATAGCAAGATCAAATGGGGTGTTCCACAGCTTCTTTAACCTTTGGTCTCAATAAGTGTGGCTTATTTTACAAAAAAATTAGAAAAACAAATATAGTTTACACTGTGTTAGTCCAAAAACATACACTTGTTATGATATATGCTCACCAATTCTTGCATGTAATCAAGCCTTGGGTAATATTGCACTGTTTTCTGCCGGTAGTTGCAGATTGGACTGGTGATTTTCAAACCTTCTGGTAGGTGTTCCTCAGGATAACTATATAAATGTGCTATTCGCCTTACACATTCATTTATAATCCAGATGTCTGTTGGTTTAATACAGTCAAATAAAGTCCTGTTATCTCATTACAGAGAAGTGTAAGGACTTAATTAATCTAGAGTACTAGGGTGCTCCTAGAAACAATATTGTTTACTTAGGGATAGTTCTCCCAATTTACAAATACAAATTATATACTGTATAAAAAATGTAAGTACGGTACTTATTCAAAGGTTAAGATACTTCAATCTTAAAATAATTGCAATTGAAATTAATATATAAGTAGTAAAATAAACAATAACTAATAAAATATTAAGAGATAGAAGAAATGCAGGGGCGAATGGGAAATAGTAACCTCAAAATAGCTGCAACGCGTTTTGCAGATCTCTGTCTGCTGTCAGGCAAGTGTATGGGTTGACCAAACCAATATTGAACTCTGAAAATTTTATTATATTGTTTATATCTTGGGAATTACCTTTTATATGTATTTATGCGAAAATAGATATTAAAACTGTTTTATGCTATTGGTCATTAACTATTTATCTGCTATACATTGTTAATTGAGTTTTTATGTATTTAGCACTGCTTCACGTATTTATTTATTTATTATCAGCACTTACCCCAACCCAATGCAACCTCTTGGTGCAAAAGATGACGCACTGAAAGTAATATGCAATGCCCAATCATCACCATCTCAGAAATCAGAGGCTCAGAAGACACCAGATAAAGTAGGAACACCCCCCTCCCCCCCCTAAATGCACAATCTCAAACACTTACATTTCAGTACATTATTTTACTCTGCAAAGAGAAATTTCATTGTTGCATTTTGGCGTCCATTTACGACCCTTACTGTTGATAGACATAGACTCCATTCATCCATGCACACCCCATGTCCCCCAGCTTTAATTATTAGAAAGACCCAAACTGAGCGCTCTGTCATGCAAGCGAGGAATAAAAGTCATTTACCTGCATATCTTTCATAATTAGCAGTATTCATAGCCCATTATCATGATGGTAGGGGACAATGACCCTCATTCAGAGGCGCTCGCAAGAAGCGAGTGCTCGTTCTGAATGAGGGCGGCCGCTTGTATTTTTAAGTTTAGCCTCCTGGTTGCTAGCACAGCTTTAGCGACCGACCAGGTTGATGGTCGCGATGGTCAAGACCATCGCAACCATCGGTGCTTGAAACGAGACCCTAAGGTTGGGTTTCAGCAACCACAAGCCCCAGGGAGCTTCCTGCTCTGATCGAGCAGGAAGCTCCCCACTGACATCACTGATGATGTCAGTGCGGTCGCCCACAAAACGGCAGGCGCCTCCGTTTGTGAAACCACCCCCCGCCACGCCTACAAAATGGGCTGAGCTGTCGATCAACATCGACAGCCGGCCCTTTTGTAGTGAGCTCCGGAGCGAGAGAATTTCTCTCTCGCTCCGGGGCTTGCGCGTGTGCAGTGCGGCCGCTGCGTGTGCGCAGGGCCTAAACATCGACCCGGGTGCGGGCGCTGAGCGCTTGTGACCGGGTCTGAATGAGGGCCAATGTTTTTTAAGAAGATAAACCCTATATAGTATCACTGAGAGGTACATAAAATAAAATAATTGATTTTATTTTTGTCAGTAAGTAGGGATTTAAAACTTAGAACTGTATTCTCAACTGAATTATTGTATATTTTTTCTCATCACATTCCTGACATATTTATAGCAATACCATTACCCATAATTGACCATCTTACCACCTTGACACTTGAGTTCTGAAAGAGGCGAAATAGAGAAGATGTAGCCATTTAGCAAATATGTATTTTATGCAGCAAACACTCACATGTAATGGCAATAGCTATCTATTAGTACGCTTATAATATTCACTCGTATGTACTGTACCACACAATCTAAAAAAAATGTGTCTAAACATCCCATAGAATGGGAGATTTACAGAAGAAATATAGTCTACTTATATTGACCATATAGAGTAATTTGTACAATTAATCTGGCTTTAAAACAATTAGTGTTGAAATCACTGGGTGGATCAGGATTGATCAGATGTCGATTAGGTCTGGTTAAATATCCATTAGACAGACATCCACAGTCTGCCAGTCATCAACATACCTCAATAAGGGGTCTCTTCATTATGTTAATTATCAGGGTCTGAACAGACCCCAATAATTAACAATCCATCTTGACGCGAGTGCCGGAGCAATTCATCATTGCACCGGTGCGAAGACAGCTGATGTGAAAATCCTTTCGGAGCAGTGAGATAAGTGCGCATGCGTGACCTACAGGCAGGGCCGGCACTTCCATTAGGCAGCTTTAGGCAGCTGCCTAAGGACGCCGAGATCTGAGGGGCGGTCCACTGAGGCTGTCTGGGAGAAAAATGAAGGATGTCTCTAAAAGAGACATCCTTCTTCTAGAGCAGGGGTTGGCAAGCTATGGCCACTAGCAGGGGCACCGAGAGGGGGTGGGTGGGTACTGTTTACCCGGGCCCGGGCTTCCTGAGGGGCCCGGCACCGTCCCTCCCTCCCTTCTGTCTCCCACACAGCAGCCCAGCACACAGCGTGTGCTGAGCTGCAGTGGGAGACTGCTCGTGGCTGCTGAGCAGCAGCCACAGCAGTGAGGGGGAGCTATAACACTGATTGCACCCCCAATGGCTTTGCGCCGGGCTGAGGGGCTCACAGCGCCCCCCTCCCAGGCGCTGCAAAAGTGTTTATTTGACTTTTTTTTTTGTTTAAGGGGGCGTGGCCACGTGTCCCGCGATTAGGCCAAGCCCCCCTCTGTAACTGGGCCCGGCAGAGCGCTCTACGGCCCTGCCCACTAGCACCAAGAGGGGAATGGATCATGTACTTGTTGGAGGCCCTGGGTGCTGAGGGGGACAATGGCAGTGAGCTGAGGGGGGACAATGGCAGTGCCTTCTCCTCAGGAAGGACTGCGACCATCGCTACAACATTAGCAGCATAAGCCAGCTCTACGCTCCATGTGTGTTGTGTTCACCGGCACCCGCATAGGATCCTGCAGTGGTCACAAAATCCAGGGCGCGGCGCCGTGGGAAACCACTCATCAGCAGGAGTGGAGATTTTCTCTCCGCAGCACAGGATAGTGGCAAGCAGCCAAATTACACCTGTGACACACTGATTGCAGCCAGCAATGTGTATGGCGCTACAGCAACCACTCACCAGTGGGAGCAGAGAAAGTCTTTCTACACCACTGGACTGTGACCAGCGGCATTATATATATCCTGCCTTTGTCATCGCCCCTCTACACTACAGGCCTTGGGGTCTCCGTAAATGTTATGCACAGTGTTTTTTTACATATTATTGTTTGGGGGGGGGGGTTGTCTGTCTGTTTGACAGCAGTGGTTGTGGAACTGGGTACACACTGGCCGACATATGTATCGGCCGTTCAATGATTGCATTGCTGCCAATTTAAAGACCAATAAAATAGTTTCTGGGACTTGAGATTCTGACCCAGCAAAATAATCATTGGCAATTTAGTCTGTTTAAATGGTTAGTTGGTTTTGAATGCACCTGGACAGTATATACAAGTATTAAACAATACATTTATGTCCTCATATTAAAATCTGAACATACAGTATTTTTCCAGGGGTGCGGGTCAGAACATATTTTGATTCTTGAAGGATTGGCACTTGACAAAATGTCTAAAGGCCCCCATACATCAGAGATGGATTGTAGCAATCGTGCAATTTGCAATCGATTGTGTATAAAAATCTGCAATGTATGGGCTTCACAGATCGCAGATTGCAACCAAAAAGTGATTGGAATTGTTTAATCAGATTGTCCAACATGATGGATTTCACAGATGATTGGGGCTGTAGATTGCTAGTGTATGGACATGATCAACAGATTTGCAGACCGTTTCTAGCAAAATGATGGGCCTTTCAAGATTGCCAGATTTGTGTTTGCTGCAATCGATCTGCAAATCACTGAAAAAGATCTGCAGTGTATGGGCGCAGATTGCTCGATTGGGAAATCCTAAAATCGGGCAATAAATCTTCAAATTGTTCAATTGTGGTTTTCAGATTGCTGATGTATGGGGGCCTTAAGAAACACCAAATTATTGTATTATCTCAATTAGTGAACCATGATCTGCGTGTATGCAGTTTATTCTTTGGGATAAAAAGTATTACAAAGAGAAATTATTGTTTTTTTCACTCCTAATTAATTGAGTGTATCTTTCTGCTTCCTATTGTTGCTAGTTTGCATAAACTCTTCAATTTATAAATACTGTATACTAACAATTTCTCCATGCATTTGCACTTTCTATATTTATCCTCACTGTGGTCCCTTAGTAAAAGCTCTACCTACAGTTTATTAGCTTTCTGCAAGGCATTTGCAGCATGTAAAATTCCTGATATGATCTTGTTATTGATAAAAGCTCATTTTAGTGATGAGCAGAGATTTACCAATGATGTATAGCAGCTTAGCTTAGCCACCAATATATTTTTTCCTGTTACATTATGGCTTATATTCTGATATGCAGCAGTAAATGTTCGAGAGGGTATTTACAAACTGGCAACACAGTAGCAAGGCCTCAAAATGCTACTGTAATGTATTTAGAGCTGGACATAAGTCCTCATATATCAGTGGGTGGTTTAAGAGACGGGAGTGTGGGCCCTCCCCTCTCCTCTATGCAGTAAACTCTGGCTTGGTGCCAGAATCTACTGGGCATGCGCCGGTCTCTGGGAAAAGTGAGCCTGCACCTTATTTCCAGGGATATCGGTACTGTGCAATGTGCTAGTCACCAGGAAAATGGCAGCCGCTCCATTTTCCCTGTGATTTTTGCTGCTTTGCAATGCTGGGCTTCCAGTAGAGCAGTACTCTGGAGAGGTAAGTACAACTATATATGGGTGCAGGGGTGTGCGGTGTGGCCCCCCCTGGACCCTGGGGTCCTTGTGCAATGCACACAATACACCCATTATAGATATGCTATTGTCATATATACAGTTATCTTTAACTTACAGCCACTTGGAAAGAAGATTCCTTGGTGTCCACTTGTAAGTAGAGAACCTTAAGGGCGTGCAAAATCAAGCAAGACCCTTATAGCACTTTCACCCTCCAAAGCCGACTCAAGGACCAGAGAAAAACCAGAGTTGTGTGCAGTGGTGGATTTTACCTAGGGGCTGCAGCCCCCCCCCCCCCAGTAAAATCCTCCACTTCACTGAGCCACTGGCTATAATGTGACTGGAAGTGGCTTTCCATTGGAAGTGCCACCTGCCAGTCATGCACAGGACAGGCAGCCCCAAGGGGACTGCAATTAGCAGAGATCCCTTCCATTGGAAGTTGCTACTCTGCCTTTTGGCCAGCCCTACAGGGCTTCTCGAGGCTACAAACAATGCAGTCCCCAGAAGCCGGTGTTATGTGCGGCGCCAAAGCCGAACGAAACATGCGCTCGCTATTTTGTAAGGACGCCCCCTGGCCGCTCGCATCCTACGTCATCTCCGCTATTTATTAGATTAATCGAGTACATCGAAAGGCGTCTAAACTGCTTGCAGTGCTTGTGGTTGGATTTTCCTACCGCAATCATGCGAACAGTTCAGGCTAAGAGACAACCAAGTGACGTGGTCGATGACGCTGTTTTATTAATTATGCACACCCTTAAAACGCCCGTTTTGACCGTTTGGCACGCCTGCGTTCGGATCTCCACTCCCCGTTTTCAAGCACCTTCCCCTGTTACCACCCACAAACGCCTCATCCTGTCACTCAAATTAGCAGGCACTCGCTATTTTGCGAGCGCTCGATTTCCGACCGCACTGACTGGTTGGCGCATGCGCATTACGACCTGTATGCATGCGCAGATGTGCGAACATCGCTTGGAGCGAACGAGCGGCCGCTTACGAGCGGCTCTGAATCAGGCCCCGTGTTCGGTATCCTATGTCAGTACCGGGATTTGTGTGAGAAAAGGGTATTAGAGATGTGTCCATTTTTAGGGTTGCAAATATCTTTGGATGCGCCTTCTTGCAGGCATATATGTTCATACGGGATGTAGTTATGAGATACTGACATCCGAATCCCAAATAGGGACTTAAGACAGGCATCAAAATTCCGACGCCTATCTTAATCCCGATGCTGGAATGCCAAAGGACGCCAGCCTGAACAAGGTAAGTCCGGGTCGCCCTTAGTGTTTCCTGCGGGGGATGTGGGGGGGTTAGTTTAGGGAACATAGTGGGGTTAGGGTTAGGTTTTGGGGGGGTTAGGGTTAGGCACCCCAAGGGGGGAGGGTTGGGGTGAGGCACCCCTGCGGGGAGGTTATGGTTTGGCAATCCCCCGGGAGGGTTAGGTTTAGGGTGCGGAAGGAGGCGTTAGGGTTAGGCACCACTAAGGGAGGGTTAGGGGAGAGGGGTAGAGATAGGATACTTATCTACCCTGTCGGGATCTTCCCCTTTTGAGCTGCCGGTGTCGGGATATGAACCGGCGGCTAGTCAGCCACCTAGACTTCATACCCATTCCGTTCATACACAGTTTAGGCAGTTTAAGATGGTGATTTGCATATTTCCACTACCATCGGGAAAACAAGTGTACGGTCCTCCTACTAAAGTGTAAACTAACATCATGCTCAGAGGCATAGCGAGGAATGTGCAGCAGGTACAGCCACCCAGGGTGCAAGTCAGAGGGAGCAGCAAGGTCACTACCCCAAAAGCACCTTGGGGTGGCAGCATGCCACCCTTTTTCACCTTGTGGTGTGCCTGGTGGGGCACCACGCTATGTAGAAGGGCACAGGGCCTGATTCAGCGCACTGCTGACCGCAGATTACCGATGTTTGGAAATCCGCGCAGACGCCAGACCCGTTCTGCGCATGTGCAGAACGGGTCTGCGAGGCCGCACGCAAACTGTCAGCAGACTGTCAGTGATTGACAGTGTCGTCGCTGTTGTGGAGGAGGGAAGAAGCCAGGATCTCCATCAGCTGACAGAGATTTCCTGGCCTCTTCCTCTAAACTGCGGTGGCCGGCTGTGGGACCCCATGAGGCACCACAGCCTGCCGATGGTACGCAGATTAACCGATACTGTGTTGGACAACGCAGTTCGGTTAAGTAATGCACAGAAGGCGTGATGCCTCCTGCTGCATTACCATATCTGCAAGGATTGTAGTTACAAAGCTGCCTGCGTGCATACATCATATCTATAGCCTGCGTGCAGCTTTGCAATTACGATCCTTACAGAATCAGGCCCACAGTGCGCTACCTTCGGATGCACCCAGCACCCATTTACCTGCTACCAGGATTACCTTATTGTGTTACATCATGATGTCTTGTATGCAGGGGGCTGCCGGCCCAGGGCAGAGAGCTAGGCAGATGCTAAGATGCTAGGCAGGCTGGAAAGGTCACACTATAAAAGGCAGTCCCATAGTGTGATGTCCTCCTGGAACTAACACTGGCATGGTCAGCCCAATGTGGGAGGGCCCAGAAAAACTGTAAATGTTAACAACACATACTAGTTTGATAGGGGATTACCATTATACGGGGATCACTAAGCAAAACATTTCCAATATCTAGGCACCCACAGAACAGGAATGAGGGGATAGACCCACAGAACAGGAATGAGGTGTAGACCCACAGAACATGAATGAGGGGTAGACCCACAAAACAGGTATGAGGGGTAGACTCACAGAACAGGAATGAGGGCTAGACCCACAGAACAGGAATGAGGGGTAGATCCACAGAACAGGAATGAGGTGTAGACCCACAGAACATGAATGAGGGGTAGACCCACAAAACAGGTATGAGGGGTAGACCCACAAAACAGGTATGAGGGGTAGACCCACAGAACAGGAATGAGGGCTAGACCCGCAGAACAGGAATGAGGGGTAGATGAACAGAACAGGAATGAAGGGTAGATCCACAGAACAGGAATGAGTGGTAGACCACACAACAGGAATAAAGGGTAGCGCCTCAGCTGGGCTGGTACTTTTTAGTAGGAAAGCCATTTTAATTTGAGTGTACCCATACTGTTCTCCCATTAGCAGGAGGCTCATCCCAGGCTAGGGTTGGTGCTTGATATAGATTTTTAAAGAGGGCCATTGTCTTTTTTTTAATAATGAATAATGAAAAATATGAAAGTCATCATTGCATCTTCCCTGGACCATTGAATTAGCAGACGTTAATAATCATGACTATGGTGTGTCTTTGCTTCAGACATATCTGTGTCCAAGACATCAGTTCAGCATTTGCTCTAGATTTTAAGTTGGACAAATCTAAAGGTGTGGACAACTCAAATTACAGAAGTAAAACCACAAATTTGCAAACATATTTTTGAGACTACGTTCTCAGCACAGACAGTACGTATTGTACGGGATGATAGGTGGACCTGAACAGATCAAGGGAGGTCAATAGAGATACAATAACAATAACATACCAGACTAAACTCTCCATTCACAAAAAACAAGATTCAACCTTGACTGATATATTTAAATGACCAAGAAGTGCTGAGTACTTTGTGTACATGAATATGTTCTTGATTCTGTGGTTGATTTTATTGGTGTGACTGGATTTGAAACTTCTAAAGCAACTACTGTAGTTAAATGACAGTATCTTGCTTCAGCCTTGTGCAAACAGAGCACTGTAGATATAAATGTGCACACATAAATGAATAAAAAGGGGATTAAAATGATTGTCATTTGAAACAAAGGCCATCCCGTGTTCCCTCACATTCGGGAATTATATGAAAATTAGCTGACAATCAAATAAGCAGTGTATTTTAGGAGAACAAAAATAAAGTGACTGAGGGAATCAGTGAAACATGATCATAGCCTGTGCTTTGCGTCCTGCCTGAGTCTTACCTTTAAACTAGAGATGAGCGGTTTGGTTTTACTCGGTTCTTTTCTCTAAATTAGAGCAAATTTGGATTTATGATATTTGCTATCCAAAACATGTAAGACCCGGATACCAATGATATACAGTTTTCAGATCCCAATGTAACCGAGTTAAATCCGAACCAACCATCTCTACATTAAACATACAAATGTTACGCTAATCAACCTATAGATGGATCATTAATAGGGGCCTGATTCAGATACGTTTGCAACTGACGTTGCAGCTGCGATCCCTTGCGAAAATATGCAAATGGGGCATTCTCTGGGATTTGTATTGAGAAGCCCACAGTTAGACTCTCAGATTTGCCTCTTGTGCACTATCGGACCATCAGATGCACATCTCTCGATCATCAAACTGCTGAGTAACCCTATTGTCGTACAGAATAATTGATGCAAGCATTTTCTTAATACTAATACGCCCACTTGCAGCAGTTCAAATCTGAAACTTGAGATTGCTTGAGTTATCAGGAGAACATCGGCCAGCTGTGTGCGCCATCGACACTGTGTCTGCCTCTGAATCAGGCCTTATGGGCATCTTGACCCATACACAGCTGTAGACATGTAGATATGTATAGAGCAGTGGTTCTCAAACTCGGTCCTCAGGACCCCACACAGGTCATGTTTTCCAGGTCACTCAGCAGGAGCACAGGTGTATTCATTACTCACTGACACATTTTGAAAGATCCACAGGTGAAGCTAATGATTTCACTTGTGATTGTGAGGAGACCTGGAAAACAGGCACCGTGTGGGGTCCTGAGGACCGAGTTTGAGAACCTGTGGTATAGAGAATTCAGCACCACTACCTCAGCTTGAGGTCACTGAAAGGTTTCTAGAGCACCGTCTGCCTTGTGCAATTATGATCTCACTTGTCCCATACACAGCTGGAAGTGTATCTGCTTCACCTATCAGACACATTGGGTGATTTGTCATGTCATACATGACCAAGGAATTGTTTCTGCACCAAAATGAAATATATCACTAATGTTATAACTTACAATCACTAACCAGTATAGCTATATTCCCCAAAATACGCATATATATTAGGGATGAGCGGGTTCGGATTTACTCGGTTCTTATCGCCACATTACCGCAAGTTCGGATTAGTTCGGATTTATTTTATTGGCTATCCAAAACACGTGATAGCCAATAGTGAATAATATGCCATTTTGAGAACCGAGTAAATCCGAGTAAATACGAACCCGCTCATCTCTAATATATATGATGAGCTACCACTAAACTCTTACACAACAGAGAAAGAAGTGAGTTCCCAAAGAGCGATGGACAAGGAGCCAATAACTAAATTATTGAAACATCAAATTTTATTAATAACCTTTGAAACACTGCAGATCGTTCTAGTAGGATTTTTAGTCATAAGCAAAATTATAAAAACAAAACCAGGAAAATTAGTTTAAATAACATTACGGCAATGATTCAGAGATGGGCGCAGACGTGGAAATGACTTTGTCTTTTGGCAGTCGCCCATCTGCGACTCTAAGCAAATGCCACTACCAGTCCCATGCTAGTCTAAAATGACACACATGACATCTGCATGTAGGTATGGCCGAGCGTCTATCGCAATGACATGCATATTTGTTTGGATACCATTATTTGTAAGCCTGACAAAAAGAGATGGCTTCCCTCAAAACATGACTTCTCTGCATGAACCTAGGTTTGGACATTGACCATTGATTGTTAGCAACCATTGATGGGCTGATGGTGATGCTGAGTGTTTTCACCATCAAAGGGGACCCACCGATGGTGAACATCAGTGGGGAGCCTCCAATGTTTAGTGGCGGGTGCGGTTAGTGCCGGCTGCGAATGCCATCTGCTTATGCGCAGAACTAAACCATCTATAGCTTAACCATCAATGCTTTCTTTCTATCTGATGGTTAAAAACCATCGACTATTGGTGGCAGGTGGTCGATGGTCATCCCTGCATTTACCAGAATAAGTTGTGAGCATGTCATACCTAAAGAGCCTATTGAAATGCTATGCTAGTTTCTCCTGCAGAGTATAGAACATTGTTTTAACAAAGTACAAGGGTAACAGTATTTGCAGCTTCCAGCTAAGTTCTGTTGTAGTGAACATGGTGGGGAGGTGGATATGAGAGAACAGACTACATTCTTTTAAAACTCACTAAGTGCAGGTTGGCTGGATTATCCAACATACCTGTAAAATATGCTATTAATTTAATAGTTAATTCAGTTTAATGAAGGTGGTTTGAACAGTTCTTAGGAAAACATCAAGAACCACTTACCTACCGGAAAGTAGGCTGCACTTTTATGTGACTTTTCAACTGTTCACTTCTGAGCAGATAGGACCAGGAGCAAAGTACAAAATGATTTGGGCAACTAGACACACCAACAACACTGATTTGCTTCCTAAAGCACAAAGGCCCTGATTCAGACCCACTCACGAGCGGCTGTCCGCTCGCAAGTGGGTCGATGGTCTGCACTACGCATGCGCACGACGGAGGGAGCTCCATCGTGCGCATGCGCGAGACGCGACGAGCGAAGGACTTTCCTTTGCTCGTAGTGTCTGATCAAAGGGGGCGTGCTGTCGATGTTGATTGACAGCACGCCCCCTTTGGTGGGCGTGCCAGGGGCGTGCCTGCCAGACGGAGGCGTTCCCAAGAGAACGCCTACCGTCAGAAGCCGGCCCCACTGACATCACTATTGATGTCAGTGGGAATGATTTTGACTCTGATACAGCCTAAATCACTCCTGGCCTTGCGGTTGAGAAACTCAACCGCAGGCTTCTGCTCGCAGTGGCGATGGTCGCGATGGTCAAGACCATCGCGACCATCATCCTGCACGCTCGTATATGCTGTGGGTGGTGACCCACAGCTATACGAGCATCCAGGAGGACGCTCCATATTTATGGAGGTGGGCCCTGATTCAGAGCGAGCGCTCTGGTCAGAGCGTCCGGCTCTGAATCAGGGCCAAAGTGCCTAATACCGGACACATGACGCTGAATGTAATGCTGCAGGCTGTGCTCAGACGCAAGGGGACAATCGTTGCATCTCGATTTGTCCTCTTGCGCCCCTTGCATCACCCAAATGCACTTGGGTCCAACTGTAAATCAGACCTGAAGAAGACACATTAGTAAAACATGAGAAGCTGAACTTTTCGCCATAATACCTTAAATGCCCTTTTATGTGTGGAGATGTATGGCGAATTCTCTTCCGTATGGATGTATATTGTATGTTAACTCCAATTTTGCCTTCAAGCAACATAGTGAATGATTCAGAGATGTACTCTATCAGATATTTACGCAGTTGAGCGATCATCGGTTGACTGCGCATGTGTTATGGTCGCACAGCATATGTGCCAAGGTACCTTTGTCATGCCGCTCGCAGTAAGGATTACATTGCAAAGTGATTGACGGTCAGGGACTTTTTGGGGGAGGTTAAAGGGAGTGGCGGCAAAAAACTGTCCCGGATGTTTTTTTGGGGACGTGTTGCAGCCTGCATCTGCGATCCCGTATGCAGATAAAGTGATTCATGCGTCTCAGTTCGGGCGGCCAAATCTGCATGACCACAGGGCTCTTCAGATGGCCGATTATCGAATGAACTGCGATGGCGACTACATGTTTGTACGCACTTCCTTGGATTTGCAAATCCGCCAGTGGGCGTCTCAATGCATTTCCATTCGGCTACAGCATTAGCATAGCAGCTTGGTGCTGGGACGCAGCTGCGAATGCATTAGCGTACAACTCAGAATCAGGGCCCATTGCTAGTACTCTTCATGGGATGTAGTCAGGATGCCGGCGGTCGAAAAGCCGACCGCCAGAATCTCGACACTGGAAGCCCGGCATGGGACTAAAGATAGGCATCTAAATACAGACACCTATCATTAGCCCCATGCTGAAATCCCGACGCCTGGCATACCAAAACGTAGGCTAGCCGGGCGTAGCAACGTGTTAACTGTGGGGGGGGGGTTAGGTTTAGGCACCCGCAGGGGGACTTAGGGCTAGACACCTCCCCGGGAGAGTTAGGTTTAGGCTAGGGGAAGGGGGGGTTAGGGTCAGGCACCACCGGGGTGGTAGGTCAGGGTTAGGCACCCCCCGGGAGGGTTAGGTTTAAGGTGCGGGGAGGGGGGGTTAGGGTTAGGCACCATGGGGGGGACTTAGGGTTAGGCTCCACCATCTGACTCTTAGGGTTGGGCACCCCCAAGGGAGGGTTAGGGGGGGGAGAGGGGAGGGTTAAATACACTTACCAACCGGCTTCGGGATTATGATGTGTCGGGCTTCCAGGGTCGGGATTTGAACCAACATCTTTTAAGCCGTCAGTATTTCATACCCAACCCCAAGATCTACTGCAGCCAATAGGAGAGAAGGAGCTGGTAAACCTCAGATTGCTATTTTTCCAACATTGTTTTATACAGGTTAATGAATGCTCCAGCACACTGTATATGTGTTTAAATCAGAAGAAGAACTAGGTCATATTATTGCCCCCTGGAAGGCAGAAGAAATAATCATCTTCAATTGGAGGGGCAATTAAATACAAAGGAAAAAAGTCCCCTTTTATCTCTAACATTTTTATTTGAAAAGAAAATTTGTTCTCTTTTAAGTAAATGGAAGCCCTGTGAGAGACAGATGTAATGATGAGAAAATGTTACAGGAGCTACAGACTGTGGTTAAATCACAGGCTCAGCAGGAGAAGAAAGACATCAGTGTCGGCCTCATAATGTGCACCAATGTTAAAGGTTAGCGGATACCACCTACTGCTACCTATTGTACAATACATGCAGTATATGAGCCACACTGTCTGTGCTGCTTCCGTGTTCACTATATACAAACAAATGAGCTACAGTAAGTTCTGAATACGCAATAAACTTTAGTATACTGGCAAGTAAGAAAACTAAGGGGGCATTGTATAATATCCATTAGTATCATGTAGTGTGCAGAAAGAACTAAAGCATCATGACAAATGCGTATAAATATAACGCTAACATGTTCAAAAACAGCAAAAATGCATCTGTAGTGAATGCTTAACTGGGAAAAACACCATCTGGTTTTCAAATAAGTTTATGGGCAAAATATATGTGAAGGGGGACGAAGGATGGGCAGCAAACAGGGCACTTCGAGAGGGATGAGCATGTAATACCTGGGCCCAGGCCTGTCTGGGGCCCCGGAAAGGAATCATACTCAGGAACACGTAAACATGCCCACTTCTGCAGAGGGACCTGGTATTGACAACAGGGCATTGTGACACCCCTACATTCTTGGCCACACCCCCCAGTACTGACAGATTTCTTGAGGGCCCTGGTAGCAAAAAGGAGCAGAAGGGCAATTAATTGTCCAAGGCTAGTCTTGTTGTTATAGATGAGGTCTGGCTCTGGAGTAAGGCCTGGAATTCAACATCCAATGTATACTGTATAATACCTATATGTCTACAGTTATTTACCAGGACTCAATATACAGAAAATATCCCCTTAAGGTTCTGAAAGAGGATTGTTAATGTGTTATATGATGGATCAGCTACAAAATAGCCCACAGACTTTGCTTGCCTCATGATCAACTTTGCTGGTCCTAACTTCCATATTGTATGTCTCCTCTAAGTAGGAAACCATTTCTACGCAAGACAGCAAAAATACATGACAGTCATATGAGTTAAATATAAAATATGTTGCTGGAGCACAACTGTCTCCACTAAAATAGAGACGAGGGAGCGAAGTTATTGCAGCATAATGCAGTCACCCCATCACACTTTGAGTTTTGAGGTATTATTCTTAAATAAACACCTCACATCTGTATACAAGATAATAAAAAAAATTGGTGATACAACAGAGATTTTAAGGTATTCAGAGGTCTATGTACTTAGCCTTGGAGAGAGATAAAGCTGACAGAGATAAAGTACCACCCAATGAGCTCCTAACTGTCATTTTTCAAACACAGGCTGTAACATGACAGCTAGGAGTTGATTGGTTGGTACTTTATCTCTGTCCACTTTATCTCTCACTAAGGCTTAGTGAGAGAAACCCCATAATATTCCATGTGATGCTTTCCATATGTGTGTGTGTGTGAATATATTTAGAAGGCATGAAATAGCTTTGTGTATTTCTTGTAACAAGTCCGTTTGAGTGCCACTTGCGTCCTGTAACATACATATATATATATATATATATATATATATATATACTGTGTATACTATATATATATATATTATATAATTTACCATAGACATTATTCCCTGCTAATTGAATGACATTTGTCTGCATCTCTGTACTATGCCAGCTTCCTCTAGTAAGTATGAGGCAGAGGCACGCAGCACAATGTGTCACAATGAATCATACCCTCTGCATTTCAAATGCTGTGACTGATTGCAAATTTAATGCAGTTATAACGATGGGAGACTGTAATATGTGCAACAGTCAGAAGAAGAAAAGCATATGTAATACTGCCAGATATGAGCCAGTGTATTTGGTCTCCATAAATATAGCAATGTATTTATTTTAAAATTGGTGACAGCATTACTTGTAAATCCAACATGCTAAAGCAGTTTTCAAGCTAAATGTACCATGTAAACTAGGGCACACAACTGAATAAACATGTATATGACTTTATAAACTTTAGAAACTTAACTAGCACATCTACTTTGGACATAAGACATACTCTAGCATTATATTAACACTGACCCTACAGGGTATGCAGTCGGGAAGCCGGCGGACCTAATCCCAACAGCCGGCTTCCCGACTGCTTTATCCCGGCGAGGGTTAAATGACAGGTATCTAAATCTAGACGCCTGTCATTTTACCGATGCCAGGAGTCCGGTGCCCGGCATCCCGATCGAAGAGATGCCGGGCGCCACTGCGGACAGCCGCGCGGGGGGGGTTTAGGTTTAGGGCTCCCAGGGGGGACTTAGGGTTAGGCACCGCCCCGGGAGGTTAAGGTTAGGCCAGGCGGAGGGAGGGTTAGGGTTAGGCACCCCCGGGGGGGACTTAAGGTTAGGCACCCCCCAGGGGACTTAGGTTTAGGCGGCGGTGAAGGGGGGGTTAGGTTTAGGCACTTAGAGGGGGATTAGGGTTAGGCACTGGGAGGGTAGGTTAGGGTTAGGCACCCTAAAGGTGGGTTAGGGTTAGCTAATACTTACCTTCGACGATCGGGATTTCCTCCACTGCCAGCCTCCTGGTGTCGGGATTCCAACCGCCGGGCAGGGGTCCGGTGGTAAATCATACTGTTTCCCACTATAGAGTTGTGGCATGGTTAGGAGTGAACAGCAGAACTGACGCACTATGCAACAGGCACTTGTTCACATCATGTTTTTATAACTAAAGCTCTCCAGCTTTTAATGTATGGGCTGGTGCCTATTTAAGGTAGGTGGAGTTAGAGCATTAACTCTAGAACTGATGGCCACTTTAGGCAAGAAGTTTAAAAAGCAGCTGTCATCCACAAATAGGGGAGGTAGCCATTTTGTTGGATGAAGCAATGCTGTTGAGCACAAAAGCTTTGACTTCACAAGTGACATCATGGCTACTGTTCATGAGGCATAAGTACAACAGCTTCTGAACTGGAGAAGCTTCATTGTCATGATTGTTGGTTCCAGCAATAAAATGGCTGCATTCAGTGGAGTAAAGTGAAACACACCCGCTCCACAGTGTGCTGCTATTTACACAAATGCACCTAGATTTCTGCTAAAGCGCTTAGGCTTGCGAAGTAGGATGGTGGCATGTGCAGAGGAGCAGAGGTCTCTAAGAGGCAGAGTTAGTCACAGTGAGGACGCCTCTTGGGAAGTACTGAGCAGGTGGCAGTAGTGCTCCACATTGACTTATTTTTTGCAGATTGTGAGTTTTGAAATGGGATAATTGTTTTTAAGGACCGTTTCCTGTTGTGTGGCGGAGAGCACCAGAGCAGAATTAAGATGCATGGGGCTCTAGGCAGCATATTAGTTTGGGCATCTTTCTTCTCTAGGCAAGGTTGGCTAATGAATGATCCAGCAATAGGGAGCACGTCACTTAACGTCTATGAAAGAATGTGAATTTTGCACCATCAAGAGGTGGCCGTCTTCCATCTTATATTATTTACCAGGAGCCATTTTGTGCCTTAATGTGGCATTTAAAAGCAATCCAAGCAATGTAATATAAAGCTTCACGGACACAGCCAGACCACATCAGGGCCGCCATCAGGTGGGGACTGGCGGGACTGTAGTCCCGGGCCCGAACACTCTGTTGGCCCCCCCGCTCCTACCCTGCTGCCGCACAATAGCCGTGACTCCAGTGAGTAGCTGACAGACCCAGCCCAGGGACACCCTCCGGCTCCAGCTACTACCGATACTGTTGCCACTGCCGGACACTCGGGGGGTGCCTGCCTGCCTGCTTGCTCATACTACTGTCCGCCGCACGCTTCTGCTGTCAGTGGCATAACAAGGGTGGGATGAAAGCTGCACAGGAGCCCAGTGCTCCTTCCTAAAAACAGCCGGCGCCGATGATCTGTGCAGTGTTCACTGCAGACCAGGCGCTGCACCTAGCTCTCGGCAGTCGGCAGTGTTGCGCTCATGATGTAGTCATGACGCAACGACAATACCTCAGAGAAGCCACCCGGGTTTTTACAGAATGAACAGGAATGCTTGACAGGTAAGTAGGCTCCAGTCCTGAACCCTGGGGAAGCATGATACGAATCGCGGGTGGAGGAAGGAGAGCCCTATCCAGAACATACAGGTGGAGGGGAGCAGAGTACACATTGTGGCAGTTACAGACGGGGGGGTGTAAGTGCGTGTGTGTGCGAGGTAACTAAGGAATGTGTCTGGTGTTGTGGTGGGGCCGGGGCTCGGGGGGCCCTGCCCATTTTGTTTGTCCCAGGCCCCATATTTTCTGATGGCAGCCCTGACCACATGTAATAAAAAACAGGCCCAAAGTCCCGTCAAGTGTTAATTATTGTTCGGTTGAACTAATACTACATCTCTCAGGAGATTCCTGTTTTTATAATTTTTTTGGTTTTTCACTGTAATCTGCAACTTGAAATCTTCATTGTACCAGAATTCCGACTGCTTATATATTTATCTATATATTTCTAATAAGATAAATATAGATTATATCTAGTGTATAGTCTGTATTGCATTAAAGGAAGGAAGGGCGGCTTTAATGGTCTCAGCACAATCCAAATTTTGTTGCATGAGTGTCCTGATTTCCAGGCTCAAAAATATGTGATCCCTATTTATAAGCACCACATAACGTTAGTAGTGCAGTCATTTTATTAAGACCAATCATGGTAATTTGTGCCATCTATAAATGGTATATATATATATATATATATATATATATATAATTCTATCTATAGAACATGGGATCATTAACACGGTAAACCAAATAGCCGTACTGGTTGTAGCGCTGTTTTATAACTAGCATTTAGAATTGTGAGACAGACATTCTTCATATGTATATTTCATGTGTATTTGATATATTTTAGCATTTCGTAATCTTTTTGGCATCCTGGTGAGCTCAGGATCTTTTTCAATGGTCTCTGTTGATTATAAGTAGTATCGCTGTGATAATCCTTCAGCTATTGATAAAAACCTTGATGTTGACAACTACTGTTGCTCTTATCTAAAGAAATAACCTATTATATTTATTTAAAGACTGGTTGATATAATTTAGCAAATACGGTTTTTCACTATTAAACATGCAAATATTTATATAAGATGAAGTGTTTTTAATAGTATAAAAGTGTAATATAATCAAAAAATGTTCTCAGCTAGGACTGTCTTCAAACACTTCTTATATTAATTATAGTATAGATTTTTGAGAAACAAAATAATATATATGTTATATTATTAACACTATCTTCCACCATAGGCATTAGATAATTGCTTTGGTGGTTCATTTCTGAGTCTACAGTATATTGACTCAATATATTTGCTATTGAATAGTTGTACAGTTACTCTTGTCTTCGTGTCTCATATCCAGCCATTTCTTCCTTCTCAGTATTAAACACCATAAACACACATACAAAACTGTATTTTCCATCGTACCCAGTATAAATAAACAACAAAAATACTGTACACACTCAACAAATACATTAAAACCTTCTTAATTACTTGTGCTGCTGTGTCTTCTACTGCAGTAAGTGGTTAATGACTACAAATGTTTCACAGAGAGTTGAAACTAAAACATAAAATAGCACAATTAGAAAAATAAAAATAAATAAATTTCTAAAGCAAGAACATAGTAAGTCAATGAGGAATCTCCAAACAAAAGGCATGTAATATAAAATAAAGAACTACACACTGACTGAAATAAAACACCTGTCCAAATTTTCCTGGAACAATAATTCCTCAGTGTGTTCATTCAGTATTCCAGAATCCTAAACATCATTACTCATTCAGATTAACCTTGCTGACATGACTAAAAAATGCATTATATATATATATACAGTACCATTCGCTTCCGATGACAAACATAAGAATAGGAATATTATGGGTAAGTTATATTCTTAAAAAACACACATTATTTTGCTGGTGGGGTATGGAGTAATGTTAAATTATTGACATCTACTACTGATATTTTTAACAGCAGCCATTCAATGGTTATATCTAAAAAGTAAACCATAATACATTATATTCAAAAAGAGTAACCATCATTGTTGGCTAACGGTGGTGCAAGAAAGATAGCTGATTGACCGTATTTGTCAATTTAGACAATATGATAACATGTCCCGAAAAAGCAGCCAAAATGGTCTTCTTTTATTGGCTTTTAGATAAAAATGGTAAGTAATGGCAAGAACAAGAGGCTATTAAGAGTGGCTAGGATTATGTCAGGCTACAAGTTGTGGAGATATGCAGACTAGATGAAAACATGCTCACTGACACAATCCTACAGGTGATATCAGCTATGTCTGTTGCAAAACATTCCAAGCAGAAGCAGTAAGCCAGCTGTGGTATCCTGCAGTGATTTGGGCTATAGTGCATGCCTAGTCTGGCTACAGTAACTAACATGTCAGCACCATGGACAGCAATCTGCTATGACAGTAATCAGATCAGCACAAATACTAGTAAAAGCAGGAGCAAAATACACACACTAAACACCGTATATACTGTAGTACGTAAAAGTCTAAGCACTAAGATACTCTTATAACTCATACTGTACTTTATTGGCAGAATATTAGCAGATGGCAAAAAGACTGCAATCACTGCACCAAAATATGAAATGCTGAAACGGGTTAGTCTGAGTGGAGAGAATACACAATATTTTAGATCTAAGTTTATAGTTTCTAATAATATAAGCAAACAAATAACAAGACACAACAAATATTTACAGCACAATGTTATTTAGATAGTCAATGCACATATGCAATTTGTATTTATTGATTGTGCTTAAATTACATTGTCATTTTTATTTTATTTTTCTTATACTGTTCTACCACAGAAATGAACAATTGCAAATTGCATTTGATACGACATCCTGAGTATATTGCATAATAAGATGAATAAATAACTAAAGTCAGTGATCAGGTATCAGAATGCTAAAAAGCCTATTTGCCAATGTTCTCTGTAGTAAATAGACATAACAGCCACACAGATTTACACCCCTTTCCTATGTCCAGCCAGCATTAATAGGTCAATAGTGGCATAACCTTACCTGCTCTATTGGGCATATTAAGACCATATACACCCCCCACCCCCCTCAACACTGACACAGTCTACAGCTTCTGTGCCATGTGTTATAGTGCAGTGTCAGATGAACAAGGTCTGAAATATTTCTGCATCGTGTCTATTCCAGCCTTATTCTAGGGCAACAGGCTCTTAAAATTTAGGTCACATCATTACATATGACTTCATCCACAGACATGTTCTCTTGCAGGAATAGATCTTTAAATGGGGAATATACTGTAGGTGGTCTCCTAATCAGCATGGGTAGGATGCAGCACAGATGTCCCCCCTGTAATGCCCCTTCAGTAAGAACAATACCAAAATAAACAGCTTGCTGTCAGTGATATGGTAATTCCCATTGACCTGCCAAGCATAACCTTTATCCTGTTGTACCTCTCTCAGTGGAAGTAAGGATTATTCCTCTCCTAGGTCTCCCAGACGCTGGGGAGGAAAAAGCAGGCAGCTCCTGCACCTGAAAGGCAGCTTGGAGTGTGTGCTGGAGAGAGGATTTGCAGATTGCATGGATACACAGCTGGGATGCCAGCTCCTTGTACACATGTATTGTCTGTGGGCTCCTGCTTTGATTTACATCCTAATTGAATTAGACCACTGTTGGCACAGCATGCAATTGCTGTTCTATTATTATCAAAATCAATGCAATGTAAAAAAAAAGAAAAGAAAAAAAAAAAGAAAAAATAAATTCTTACTTATATCCTCTCTAGATAGTAAGCTTGTTGGGCTATGGGCATGGCTGTGCCAGCATCTCTAATTACAGACTGTGTCTCCTACTTAAACCCCCCACAGGCATCTTCCCCTGAAAGGGGGGTGGGAGCTTTGTGCCCTACCTCTACCAAGAACTGGATACCCTGGCTATAGGCAGAGATAAACATAACATGACATCAGACATTGACAGTGTTTGCGGTAGATTCTTACCTGCCTGAGCTTGCATTCTTTCAATGAGGCAGGACTCTAGCAGATCTGGGTGAAGGGAAAAAAAAATCATTCATCCCCTTCCTGTTACAATTCGCCGAGTCACAGCCCTTCCAGCCTCACTGTCCCTCCCTCTCTGTCATACTCTAGTTGTGGATCTAGACGAGCTTTTGGGTCACAAGCCTCTGGATCCTATTCCTGGATGGATGTGCTAGCTCCCAGTCTTGGCTTTGCAAAGCTTGTGTAAATCTGTCTCTCTCTCTCTCTTTCTCTCTCTCTCTTTCTCCCCCTCTCTCTCTCTCTCTCTCTCTCTCTCCTCGCTTCCCTGCCTCTCATTACTACTGCATGCTGAGAGGGAGCGAAGCCTGTCCTGGAATTCACTTACATTTCTGTATGCTATACAGCAGATAGATGGCAGCCAGGATCCTTCTGAAACTGACTGTCAGGAATAGGAAAATACTCAGACATAATCCAGGAGGCAATAGCACCTGCTTAGCTACACTATTCAATTTATATTAAAATAACCTATCAGCACTTGTATGGGCTGTGCGGAGAATAGAGTAACATTGCTGAGTATGGCTACATTACAGACTACCATTGTTACAAAAAAAAACCCTCTTTGTATATTAAAATGTCTAAAATCTGTGGTAGGCTCGGTGGATATAACTCGATTGTACTGTGCTACATTATGCTCCACGATGCAGGTCAGAAAACTGTATGCCCAATGTGGAGTTAATTGACTATAGCACCTTGTTGCAAATAAAACTACCACGGCTATTGCACCAAACTCTAGAATACAAATTGCTATCAGGGCCATAACTAGGGATGTTTGAGCAGTGCCATGGCTCAGGGTGCAGGGCCATAGAAGCGGTACCATTGTTTCCCCATGGCACCTACATGTTGAAACAACACCCTGCAGCCAGTAGCGCTACTGCAGAGCTGCCCAGAGCATCCAAGGCAGTCTGTGGAGCTTCCTTTGGATGTTCCAGGCAGTGCTCTACTTCCCAGAGCCAGCAGCCCCGCCCCTTAATTTTGCGTCATGGCATCACAAGCTTACAAGGCTCGGTCGGCACAGGGCACACTACCGCCATGTTATAGTGCTGATTGCTATTGGTATAGATAAGGCCTGTGTGAAGTAGTAGTGTGGGCCCTAGTTGGTGGCAAGTGCGCACAAATAAATTACGAATGTGTGCCGACCACCATGTTTTGGTTTTGGATCTGTATCTCCTTGTGTTTTGGATCTGGATTTGGTTTTGCAAAAACTGGCCCTTGTGTGTTTTATTTTTTAATCTGTTTTTTGTTTTTCAAAAATGTATAAAATCTGCTAAAATCACATTATTTGTTTTTTTTTGTTCCTACAGTATTATTAACCTCAATAACATTAATTTCCAGTTGTTTCCAGTCAATTTTGATTACCTCACAGCTCACAATATTGTTTTCATCTGGTTTAGGCCCAAAATTTGCACCAAGCTAGCTGGCTGACTAAGCTAAGCTGCAGCAGTGGGCGGCACAAACACGTGGCAGTTCAACTTCCAACAGGAAACAAATGTTTTCATTATTCAAGAGGCCAGAGGGAGTTGGAGTATGTTATGTAGTTGAAGACAGGGACAGGAAGGGTTGATTGGTAGTATATTTAATTAAATTTTTTGATTCCGAAGCAAAGTTATGAGGGAGGGGAGGAAGGGAGGCATTCACAAAAAATGTTTTACTTATTCACATCATTCCTTGCCCCAGAAGAATCCTTGAGTGCTATGCTTGCTGCTGCTAGGAGTGGATTTTCATCCCAGAAACTGACCAGGAAGTCTACTAGTGCTTTCAAAAACTTGAGTGTTAAACAATCCTTTTCAAAGATTCCACTTCACTACAAAAGCATTTCCCAACATGTACAGGGACATAAAAAAAAACGTAATTAGTAGCCTCCAAAATGCCGTTGAACCCACTGTCCACTTAACCACAGATATGTGGACAAGCCGAGCAGAGCAAATGCAAGATTTAAGATTCAAGGTTTAAGTCTTATGTTGTGTCTTTCTTGAGAATCCTTGAGCGCTATGGCTGCTGCTGCTGGGATTGGTTTTTCATCCCAGAAGGGATGACGACATTGTGCAAAGAGCTGTTGGTAAGCAAATTGTCAGCTCAAGTGGCACGTGATGCAGCGATGGCTTCTCCTTCAGTATCTCCACCAAGTGCATCTGCAGAGAAAAAACTAAACTTTCCCAAAAAAAACCCAGTGGTGATGCAGATGAGTCAACACAACCAAGTTTTCTTTGTCTTGTGCCCAGGCATGTCAATTGGATTTTCCTTATCATGGGCAACAACTGTTTCATCCACTGGTGCCTAATTTACACAAACAACATCCTCCTCAACAACATCCTCATCATCAACATCCTCATTAGCGTCAGCTACACAAATATCCTGCTCATCCTGGTGCACTTCCACCAAAGCATCCTCAATTTCTATGTCAGCATGTTCACTTGTGCTTACATCATCATAAGAGGCAGAACCACCAGTCATAAATAAAGGCCAAGGTCTTAGCCTTTCTTTGCCACTTCATGTGGTGAAACTGGCATATTGCCAACTTTATGTCTTTCCGCAGCTAACTTTCCCTTTGATGTTTTCTTCTTTTACCACTGTGAAAGATTGGTTCTTGATTTTAGATGCCCTGACTTAAGCCCTGTATGCCCTTGGGCACCGGCTTTAGTAGATGATGTAGATGGACTAGTATTGTAATGACTGGTGGCACTGGCAGCAGCTCCAGCGCTAGTATGTGGTTCCTGCTCTCCTCTCAATTGATCGTTCTCCATATCAACAAACACGAATGAAGTGAGGTACAGCACACACGTCAATTTGTACCAATTTTAAATATTACACTGCTGTATCAATGACCTACAGTGTCACAAGATTTTTATGAATAAGAAAAGAATAACACACTGCGCTGCCACTTATAGTGTCACAAGATTAATTATTTCTGAATAAGAATAACACACTGCGCTAACACTTAGTGTCACAAGATTAATTATTTATGAATAAGAATAACACACTGCGCTACGACTTACAGTGTCACAATACGTGGACGATAAACTCCGCTCTGGCCGGCAGTGTCACCAAACAATAATAACGCAGCTAAGTTGCTCACACACAAAAAAATATTTTTTTTTTGTGGATTGATATGTCGATATTATTAATTTAATTTCACTTTAATTTTTTTCATACTGGGGAAGAGCACCCCTAAATGAGGCAGCAGCCCCTTGATGAACAACACAGACAGCACCTCTTTTTGATTGACAACAAAGCACCCCTGCCGAGTGCGGACAGACCACCTGTAGAGTCACAAATACGTGGATGATAAACTGCGGCACTGTCACCATACAATAATAGCAGCTAAGTTGCTAACGCACACAGACACACAAAAAAGCAATTTTTTAAAACTGGGGAAGAGCACCCCTAATTGACAGAGCACCCCCCCCTGGACAACACAGAACCCCTTTATGGACTGCAGCCCTAGCCTGATGGCCAGGACAAAAACACAGCAGCAGCCACAGTTAATTGACAGGACAAGTGACACAGCAGCTGCAGCACCGACTGAAGTAAGCCCCCCTTTATATACTGCAACCTAAGCCCCTTTATGGACAACACAGCAGCAGCCTTTAGGCCAAGACCTCGACTGGACACACACACTGAGTGACTGACAGTGACTGACTACGTCTGCTAGCTTCTCTCTCCACAGCCAGAGTGAAAATGGCGCCTATCGCAGGGACCTTTATGTAATCCAAAACCATAGAGAATCCGACAGCGGGAGGATGAAGTTTTGCCTCATTTTGAGATCCGAGTCAGACAGGAAATCTCAAGCCTAGCTCGGTTCTTGCCTCGGATCTGGAAGTTCGGGTGGGTCTGGTTCTCATTGTACCGGACCTGCTCATCTCTAAAATAAATGTGTCTCTTTGTCGATATGCAGTGATGCAAGCATCTATGCCTCTATCCATCTACATGCTGAAGTAGCCGCCATCAGTAGTAGCTGACCATTTCTATACCCGGTAAAATAGATCTGTCTGAAATCAGACCAATCTCTGTCTGCATGCATTGGACTCAGCATAGCCTGCAATTCTGTTATACGCCTTTAGATCACTTAGCGTATAGGTGAACCCCCAGTTGCCCCCATTCAGCTGCAAATGAAGACATGACTGAGATGCATATGACTGTGAATCACTCGTGCCCAGTACATTAGGCCACGGAGCACGTGCAGTACTAATAATCACAAGATCCATTCGCAAAATGGAGTTGCATGTAACTCTGAATCAGCCCCTGATTATTTGCTACAAATAATCTGTTTGCAGACTGGCATATGCGCGAGATCTGTGTCTGCGATGACGGTCGCAGTTCCCACTAAGCCACAGCATAATTGAATGCTGCAGCCGTTTGGGGGTCGGAAGGGTGTGCCGAGGCCAATGGCTGGTGGCTGCATCGTCATAGGGTTACTCAATGTTCACGCAGAGGGATACGATGCTGCATCTTTGGACGCAGCCCTCAGACCTGCAATGCTGGCAGGAGGCATCTCTATACACTAGACACCTCCAGCGTCATTAGCATATTATCACACAAAGCAGCTACTGTATGTGATCTGCGTACAACTCTGAATGAGGCCCAATGAAAATATTGGAAACATTATGGCGAGAAAAACGATATTTCCTGCATTAATTTGGTATTGAGCACTGTAATTTTCTGGCATTATTTGGGTACAGATATTGATATCTATGGTTACATAACAAATACTAACCACTGTTAATAATTCGATACAGTTAAATAAAATAATTTCCAGCGAGCTCAGTTGATCAAAGCATTAAGACAATGACAACCTACATTATAACTATAGATGAGCGGTTCGGTTTTGCTGAAAACTGAACACACCCGAACTTTGGGGTTCTGATTCGAACTAAGGGCCCGATTCAGACCCGCTCGCTAGATGCGTTCGCACGCTGCCAAAGTATGCAAATCCGGCAATCGCACAGCAAGGCATTAGCACGCCCACTATGTCTTGGCGTGCGATTGCTGTGTGTATGCAGATGCCCACCAGCCTGTCTTAAGATGCCCAATTTCCCTTCGCAATACACGTCATCTCCAGGATGTGTATGCAACAATCGGTAACATTGAGAACCATCGGATGCATACGCAGCACTTGTGGTAGACCATAGCCTACCGCAAGCACTGCGAGTTCTTCAGTGTAAAAATCAGCTAAGTGACATGTACTATGACGCTGCGTCTTAATTATGCACGCCTCTGAAATGGCGATAAGACGCTCAGGTATGCCTGTGTTCACACCACCACACCCCCTGTTTCCAGCTACCAACCCCTGTCACCACCCACAAACGCTTCGTCCTGTCACTCAAGCTAGCGAGGCATCGTTACACAATGGGCGAGCGCTTCATGATCACACAGACTGGTTCGCGCATTGTGATGCTTACGCATGCGCAGAATGCAAACATTATCAGGCTGCGTGTGTACGCATCCTAGTGGACGGGTCTGAATCGGGCCCTAAGTCCCGGGTTCCGAGTAGCAACGGATTTGTGTATTTTGGATTGCATTTACATTCCTATCTCATGATTTCAGGTGCTGTGAGGTGGTTGAAATTGACTATAAATTGGAATTGTTGTTAATATACCTACAGGAAAAAACAGGTCCAAGTTACATGATTTTATGTTTTTATCAATTTTTAAAGAAATCCAAAACCAAAATCAAAACTGAACCAAAATATTTGAAAGTAGTTTTGCATACGCGCACGCAGGGGGGGTTTCCGAGCACCAAGAAACCCCCCCTGTACGCCACTCCATCGCAGCACAGCTTAAATTTATTTTTATTTTTTTAAAGAACCTGAACTGTTGCTGGCTGAGCTCTCTGTAGGGGGAGCTGCAGTGGTAGCGCGCAGCTCTTCCCGGGCAGTTCCCATGGTACCCTTATCATTGTGGGAGGCTGAGAGATCGGAGCCTGCTGGGTGAGTCACACAGTGACCGGCACTCTCTCCCAGAGCAGCACCGCAGGTGGGTTTAATGCATTACACGTGGGGGAAGCTGGTGGGGGCGGAGAGGTGATCTATAATTAGCCATGCCTCTGTCAATGTGTGTGTGTGTGTGTGTCTAGGCTTTCTCAGTGTGTGTGTGTATGGGCTTTGCCAGTGCAGTGTGTGTGTCTCTGTCAATGTGTATGTGTGTGTGTAGGCTTTCTCAGTGTGTGTGTGTCTGTCTCTGTGTCAGTGTGTCTACGCTTTGTCAGTGTGTGCGTCTAGGCTTTGTCAGTGTGTGTGTCGGCTTTCTCAGTGTGTCTGTGTCAGTGTGCGTGTGTATGTTTGCGGTGCCGCCTTTTTATTTCTTGGAGAATCTGAAAAGCTCCACATAAATATAGTCAAGTAGACCGGCACTCCAAATAAAAAATCTCAACGGCCGGGGTGCAGATCTTAAAAACCAAGCAGACCGCTCAGTCTTGAACATATAATCAGATACAGGCAGCGCTCCTCGGGTACTCAATAATCCAAGCTTGTTAATCCATTACTCTGCAACGTTTCAGATGCAATTGTTACATATTTCGTCATTGACTAAATATGTAATAAATTAATCTGAAACGTTGCACATTAATGGATTAACAAGCCTGGATTATTGAGTACCCGAGGAGCGCTGCCTGTATCTACTGAGATTCTTTGCCATTGGTTTTGTACCCAAGTATTGGAAACCCCCCTTTCAAAATCCTGCGTTTGCCACTGGTTTTGCCTAAACCAAAACATGGGGGTACATGCGTTGGTTGATACTTCAAGGTAAATCATATTTCTATATATCAGAAAGAAGCGCAGAAAACATTTCTACTTTTAGAAAATTGGACAAATGCTCTTTAAATATTTCACTATTGAGCCCAAACTTATGAGCAGAAATTCACCATTCAGCCACAGAATAAACTGCTATATAGGCTGTGTGACCGTAGAGAGGTCATTCTGTAACATCCCCATCCAGTCACAGACTAACCTGCTACATAGATTGTGTGACTGTACTGAGGTCATTCTATAACATCTCCATCCAGTCACAGATTAATGGTGGGTACACACTGGGCGATATTACTGAGCGACTGCATGATTACGACATCGTAGTTGTGCAATCGCTCAGTAATCGTGCACAAATCGTGCACTTTTATGTCGGAAACGACCAGCGATGCGCGCTCCCGCTGGTCATTTCCAACATTGTCCATCGCCTGAACAAGCAGCACAACCTGACGACCTCGTCAGGTTGCTGCATGTCGGGGAATGGGGGAGAGAGCCTGGCGCCCAACGATATCGTTAATGATATCGTTCAGCGGCTGTGCTCAATGTCATGAACGACATTGAGCACAGCCTGCCGGGGACACTACACGATATCGCTCAGGGAGCATATCGTGTAGTGTGTACGCACCATAACCTGTTACATAGATTGTGTGACTGTACCGAGGTCATTCTATAACATCCCCATCCAGTCACAGACTAACCTGCTACATAGATTGTGTGACTGTACCGAGGTCATTCTATAACAGGGGTGGGCTGGGCCAGGTGGCAGCGGGGCATGTGCCCACTGGCCTCACCCACATGCTGTGTTTTGGGCTGGCAGTGTTTTGGGCTGGTTTATTTTTAAAGCAGTGAAAAACTTAGTGAAGCGGACAGTGGAGAAGTTGCCCATGGCAACCAATCAGCTCCTACCTATTATTTTATAAAAGGTACTTAATAAATGTTACTTCAAAGCTGATTGGTTGCCATGGGCAACTTCTTCACTGGTCCGCTTCACTAAGTTTTTCACTTAAATACTGTAAAGTAATATAAAGATAAATAAACCCAGTCGGCTATGAAGCAGTTCATGTGGGCATGGGCTGCCTATGTGCGTTCTATGAGGCCTTGTAATCATATACAAACAGAGGCTGGTGCAGAAAACTGAAGCTAGTATCATATTTAATGATGGCACATGTCGTTGCCATCCAGCTGTCCTGTCATCTGAGCTATCATCTAGGATGCTCACCTCACAGCTACTCATGCCCCACCCCTGGAACCTTATCGCGACCTGTAACAGGAGAGCCAGTCAGGCAACAGCAGCCCTGTGATCTCTACTGGAATGTTGGGTGAAACAAGGTAAGTATTATATAAAGGAGGGTTTGGCCTGGGCATTAATACCCCTTTTACACCAACATAATAATTCTGGCTTGATGCACGTGAACGTTCATCAACCCGGGAATTTTGTCAGTATAAATGGTTCTACCCGGGTCTAGGATCCCCAAGTTAGGTAGTTTGCAGGGTGGCCACGGGTCGCTCCTGTGGCACCATGCAGTGTAAATGTCGCAAAACGGGTTACGTTGACCCGGAACATGTCGCATGCCGTCCAATTGGCCGGCTTCAGTGGCACTTGGAGATTACGTATTCTCCAAGCGTCCTCTGCAGCGCCGGAAATGCCGGGTCACTGCAGACCTGGCTCCGGTGTGAACGATGCCGACTCGAGAATATCCTGGGTTGGTGCAGTAATATGAAAGGGTTCTCTGCCAAGTCTGATCTGGTTTGGAACAGTGTTCCAACTCCCGGATCAGACCCGGCACTTTGGTGTAAAATTGGTATTATTTACTTAATAGTGCGGTCAGTGCCTGTTTAACCATCAGGCTAACTAGGCTGCAGCCTAGGGCGCTAAGACTTGGGGGGAAGCTTCGCAGTTGGCAACCTGTATATAAAATGAGGACCTAGGCCCTCATTCAGAGCCGCTCGTTAACAGCAGTACGCTCGTTGCGTTCCGATGTTGAGAAACCGCGCATGCGTCGGTGTAACACTGCGCATGTGCGTACGGCAGATTGCGAGTTTTTTTTCACTCGTTCGGCAAATTGCGAACAGGAAGTGACATGTCAAATGTGATTGATAGAACAGGGCGTTTTTGGGCGTTGACGGGGGTGGAGATGGAAAAACGCAGGCGTGGCGAGGCGTTTTTGGGGCGTACATAAATTAGCTCATGCGAACGTCCAATGTGTTCGTACCAACTCATACGTCACTGGCTGATCCTCTTTCCGTTCAAACTGCTTGCACAGCTTAGGGTCTAGATTACTCGACCACAATGGCGATGGCCTTGTCCTTTGGCCCGGGCCTCCTCGATGTTTCATCGATTTATCACGGCTTGTCAGATAAACAATCAACTTTGGATTGAAAACCAGCTTGTAATGTTTTGGTTTTTTTTTCCCTTTGTAATAGCACAAAACCGTATGCAGCTGACAATCTCGGCTGCTAATTTCAGGATTACACAATCACTTAGCGTTTTTTTGTAGGAATGTATTTTACAATTTGGTTAGTATTTTTGCATTTTGTAACAATATTGTAATCATGTTTGTGTGTATTGTAACCTTTTGCATTGGGCTGTTTTTTTTTTTTCCAAAGTGTTCCTTAAAGTAACATTTTGTTTTACCCCTTGATTTTTGGAAAGTCCCAAACTCAGATTTTGTTTTTTCCTTGTGGGACAGAATTAACTATAAACCAATTTTCAATTAATGCCACAATACAGTTGCGAACAATTTGTAGGTTTTATTTTCAAAACACATTTTAAAACAAATCATGTGCATTGTCACGTACATTTTTGGGGTCATTGTTACCCACTAATATTTTGCACATTTTTTTTTGTAAAATGATATTTTTGGAACAAAAAAGGCAAAATTAAAAAAAACAATTCACAAGAAAGGAGAGGGAAGTTTTGGCCAGAAAGCAATATGGGGCAAGCACAGGAGTGTGGGCAAAGTAGCCAGTGCTGTCATCGTTTCTTTCCCGTTTGGCTGGGGTAGGGTGGGCGCCAGACCGGCTCCGGGATGTCCTCTGGCTGGCTTGTCCAGAGGCAGATGTTGTGGCCTCTGGACTAGGCACAGGGCTAGGCACATTTGGAGGAATGGCTGTTGTTGTGCCAGAGGTGGAGGATCCTGATGTTCCAGCAGGAAGGGAGGTCAGCTCCACCATGTGCTTGCGAACGAGCTGCTCCAGGGCATTGGCGATTCTGATGTTGGCCCTGGTATTTTCAGCCAGGGCCTGACCAATGGTCACGTTGGCCGCCGCATTTTGCTCCAGGGCCTCAGCCACCCATAGCAGACTGGCGTCCATCCTCTGCAGAATCTCCGTATGGGAATCCGATTTAAAATTGAGTTCTGTGAGGAGTGCCACTGCCTGCGAGGGGGATTGCCCAGGACTGGCTTCTGCAGGGTCCTCAGCCGGATGTACTGGTTCCTCCCCTGCAGAGCCAGCAGAAATTCTGCGGCCAAGGCTCCCCTCTGGAGCAGACTCATCCACCTGTGTCTCTGTGAGAAAAAAGAGAAAAGAGGAACATTACAATCTACATATTGTCACATTAACATTTCAGAGTTGGTTACATCACAACATTTACCTGGGACAACATTAGGAGCCGCAAAGTCTGGCATGTCCGTATCCTTGTTGGACACGCCAAACACCTCCACATCCTGCACACACCCCTGTGCCAGCTCTTCCAAATCATTAAACTCCAATGACACAGGGGTGGGACCCCCACCTGTCCCCCTTGCATGCCTAGCCCGGTCAGCCATTTTTTGTTTCAGGCGATATTTGAAGTCTTGCCATCTGTGGGTGAAAAAGTAGCCATTATTCCTGCATTATTTCACCCTGTTTTTTTTGGGTGGTCAAGTTTTTACTTACCGCCGTTGACATCCCGGGCTAGATGGACATAATCACCCACCCTATTGACAGCACTGGATATCTCCTCCCACATTCTCCACTTCTGGCTTGCACCCATATTCCTGTCTGCCTGTGGCAGGATGTCCACACACTTCTGAACCAAAACCTCCATCTCCTTTCTTGTGAATTGTGGCTGCCTTTTCTTTTTCCCTGCTTTGCCCAGAATACTGGGCCCAGCAGCCTCTTCCATGTCATCCTCCACACCTATTTTCAATAAAATTGTGAAATTTTAGCTGGCCAACTTTCACTATATGCTGCCTCAAAATAATCCTTGTTTGGAAATGCTAGAAAAACTTACCGGCCGCCTCTTGGCCATTGTTTGGCTGGTCTGTAGCCATTTCTCATACCAAAACAAGAAATACACCAGACCGTTTTTTTTTGGTCGTGACGTATTTATACATGCGTCCTTATTATTCGTCCGCATCATTGATTGTGCATTCCTATGATCCCTCCTTAATTTGAGCGGGAAAATAAACACTATTTATGGCTTTGGCCGTCTCGAGTCTAGGTGGCGGGTGTTGGTTGTTGGAGGTTACGTTGGTCGGAGTGGATTGTTGGCGGGAATTGTATTTGGCGGTGTTTGGTGATTTTTTCAGTGCGTTTTTTTTTAGTTTATCTTTCCGTTCGCTTTTTTTGGTGTGGTTCTTTTAGTTGTGGTGTATTTTTTTGGTAAGTTGTTTTCCGTCTTCCTTTTGTTAAATTTGGCTTTCCTTCTTTTATTTAGTTTTGGCTCCATACATTTTTCTAAATTCTCCTTTTGTAGGTTTCTTTTGGCTCTGCCCCAACGACCTTTTTGTTCGGTGACTTCTATATCCTGTATTGGTAAGTTTGGCTTTTCACTTGTTTGTTAAATGTTCATGTCTTTTTTTATGCATCTTTTGTGCACCTTACTGGTTTTTTCTTTGTTTTTGTGTTTCCTAAATGTCTGAACTAATTAGCGCATTTTTGTCTGCTTATTTTCTGTAGTTAAATTGCGAACTGATTAGCGCATTTTTGTCTGCTTATTTTCTGTACTTAAATTGCGAACTAATTAGCGGATTTTTGTCTGCTTATTTTCTGTAGTTAAATTGCGAACTAATTAGCGCATTTTTGTCTGCTTATTTTCTGTAGTTAAATTGCGAACTAATTAGCGCATTTTTGTCTGCTTATTTTCTGTACTTAAATTGCGAACTAATTAGCGCATTTTTGTCTGCTTATTTTCTGTAGTTAAATTGCGAACTACTTAGCGCATTTTTGTCTGCTTATTTTCTGTAGTTAAATTGGGTGATATTTACCGTTCCCAATCTTGGTTGTTGTTTGGGCCCCAAATTGTGGAAGTCTGCGCACTGTCGGTTTGCTCTTTGGAGAAATGTGTGTTTATCCCCTTTTATGTTTTGTCTTTTACCCAATTAAGAATCCTAAATGGCCAACAAACATTTTGTCCTTGTTCTGGTATTTTGATTTTTAGGCTTTGTAAATCATGATAATACCCCGGCATGTAAGCATCATTGGATTGTATCGTAAAGATAAGTATTTTTCCTTCTTTTTTGGGGCAAACAAACCTTAAATTCAATTCTTGCCATTTCAGGTTGATCTTGGTCGGATTGATGTGGCCATGCTCCCAGAAGCCGACCAACCTCAATCTCGTCCCAGGCGTAGGCATTGTAGGCGTGCAAGGCCCCAGATATATAGAACACATGTCACCCTTTTTGGAATGCCCGATGATGTGTTAAGACGCTACCGTCTTCCGCCCCAACTCATCATAGACACTTTCTGATTAATAGAGAGTGATCTTGAGCGGCAAATTGACAGTCCTACAGCAATACTACCACTTACGCAATTTATGGCGGTGTTACATTTCTGTGCCTCAGGATAATTTCAAACCACGGTGGGAATAGTTGCGAGAATATCCCAATCCTCCTTTTCCAGGATCCTGAGGGCAGTGATGGAGGCCCTTTTCAAGCACCTCCATCATTTTATTAAAATGCCTTTGGATATGGGTGCCCTTAGTGTGGCCAAGGCCAATTTTTACCAAATAGCTGGCTTCCCATACGTCATAGGGGTTGTGGATGGTACTCACATACCACTTCAGCCTCCAGCACGGCTGGAGGCCATTTTTAGGAACCGCAAACACTATCACTCCCTGAATGTAATGGTGGTATGTGATGCCTCCCTCCAGATCCTGTCCCTGAATGCAAAATTACCCGGGAGTGCACATGACTCATTCGTCATCCGGCAATCAGGGATATGGCAAAAATTAGACAACCTACAAGCTGGTGATGCATGGCTTCTGGGTAAGTGGAGACCTTTAGTACATACCAATGCTAAGCTTGATACACAGTGTTCCTGATGTTGTCACTTCTTTTTCACAGGAGACAGTGGCTACCCTTGCACGCCCTGGCTGCTCACTCCTTATTTGGCTCCCACACCAGGGCCACAAAGTAATTTTAATTCCACACTTACAGCCACCAGGCAAGTGGTGGAGTGCTGTATCGGCCTTTTAAAAGGCCGATTCAGATGCCTCCACTGCTCTGGTGGCGAACTCATGTATTTGCCGGATATGGTTTCGAAAATTGTGGTCCTGTGTGGGATATTTCACAACATCGCCATAAGGAGTGGTGTCCCAATGCAGCCAGAGGATGCCTTGCCTGAGGATGGCCCCCCCGAGGTTGGTCGGCGGTCAGTATGTGGGGGGGCCATACGTGATGATGTGGTGGCCAGATATTTTAGGTAATTATTGGCACAAAAGAAGTTATTTGACACAATGTCGTAAGGGATTTTTTGGACCATCAAATTAATTGTTTTTTTTTCATAATCTTTTGGACTGAAACGATGACTACTTCCTGCTCCCAAAAAATGACTTCATGGGGACACATTGGATATATATTCTGGACCCAATTTTGAAACGCAACATTTGTGGAATCATGTTGGCATGCTCATTCATCAACCAGTTCTTGATTTTTATTGTAATTTTTCTTATGGTGTTTGCTGGTTTTTACATTTTGTTATCACTGTGTGTATTGTTTGTGAACCAACACTTTGTTTTTTTTTATGTGGTGAATACATTTTTTGTTTTTGTAATCCTAAAAATTTTATTGTACATTACAAGCAAGTGTAAGCAGGTTCACCCACGTTAAATTTGCTTAAGGGTTAATCCTGTAATGTGGCAATTTGCACATTATTTAACTATGCTTTGTGAGTCCAAACCAACACCAAAAGGTATTATGTAGAATCACTATGCTTTGGAATCTCGGCCTAAGCAGGTTTCCCACAAAATTGTAACATGTACATTTTTTAATTTAAAAAAAAAAACATCTGTAAACTCGCAAAACCTATTGTTAGTGTTAGCTGTTTCATGTGCCTGCTTTAAAAAAAAAACATAACACAATCTTAGTGACATTAGTTGCAAATACTTGCTGCAAGAGTCTACTTATGTAAGTTTAAACAATCTAAGATTTTGAGACAAGGAATGAGACTGAAATCAAAATGTAACTATTTATTTAGGAAAAATTATTTGCGGGTTAAAACAAAAAAATTAGGGACGCAGGATCCCTGCCATACAATCCAGGACCACCAGCAGGCCGATCACGTGCCCCCGCATAACTTGGACGCACCCGGCTAGGTCTGCCAAACGCCTCTGGTCCTCTGTGGGTTAGAAAATTGTGGTGCTTACTACAATGAATCCATAATTTATGAATGTCAAAAAAAACACAAGCAAAAGAGAGTTAACAAAAAGTGACAATAGTGTTGCAAAAACCACATTTTAACAAAAACCCAGAAGCCCAAAAAAATGGACAAACAAAAAACCATAAAAAAATAACAACCGTAAGCCAGACATACAAGTTTGACTGTTTTGCCATGTGGGATATGTGTATGGGGAAATCAGCTGTGAAATGTAAATACAAACAGATATATAACCAAACTTTTTGAAAACAAAAAAAACGAAAAGGCACAGACAAAGGATTAGATCAACACATTTTCAACAACAAAAAAGGATAAAAGGGAAACATACCGTTATGAATGACGGCTGGCCCCGAAACCACTCCCTCGTCCTCCTCGGAGGTGGTCAAATTTCCCAAGGAGGTGGGAGGGGTGATCACCGATTCAGGAGATGGGGTGGTCAAGAGAGGGGTGGGTTGAGGGGAGGGGGAATTGGGATGGAGGGGAACTAGCAAAGAGGGATGGGCGACAGGGTCTGGGCAGGCTGGGGAGGAGGGGGAATTTTGGGTATTTTGGAGAGAGGAGGTTTGGCTGGGGGTTGGGGAGAGGGGACGAGAGCGCCGTCTTTGCCGGCGATGACACCGTAGTCTTCGCTCGGCCCCTAAATGATGGAAAACAAATTGAGGGTAGTTTAGAACATCACCTTGTTAAACGCTAATTGTTTAACCCCAAAAGATGAAAACATGCACATGCAGATATGAGTGCAAAGAATAAACAGGCCATACAAGAAAACATGCACACGCAGATATGAGTGCAAATAATAAACAGGCCAAACAAGAAAACATGCACACGCAGATATGAGTGCAAAGAATAAACAGGCCAAACAAGAAAACATGCACATGCAGATATGAGTGCAAAGAATAAACAGGCCATACAAGAACACATGCACACGCAGATATGAGTGCAAAGAATAAACAGGCCATACAAGAAAACATGCACATGCAGATATGAGTGCAAAGAATAAACAGGCCATACAAGAAAACATGCACACGCAGATAGGGCCACAAAGATAAACATGAAGACCAAAGACAAAAAAACGTACTTTCCGCTATACGCATGCGAAAGCATGCCAGCAAGCGGGGCGTCCGCCGTTGAAGGTCGGACCACCTGCGCTCCAGCTGGCCGATCTGGCGGCGTGAGCCGAAGGAACGCAGGCGTCCGCAAACCTCCGCATAGGCGGCACGCTTTTCACGATTGGTGATGGGGGAGGCTGGCTGGTGATCCGCCTGTCCATCACCTCTGTTAAAACCAGGAGCTCTCGCTTGGTGAATGCAGAGGCTCTCATGATGGCAATGGTGTATTTTTAAAAAAACAGTTTTAATAAAGACCAGAAAATAATTTTGATTGGCTAATGTAGTTGGGAAATTAACAGGAACCATTCTATTGGTTAGTGTATGAGTCATGTGTTCGACAGGGCCAAAAATCTATTGAGAGTTATGATAGGCTTGATGCAGTGACATGCGTAAGCTAATTTAAATAAAGAAATTAACCCAGTAAAATATGCGTGGGTAAAAACACGGAAAACAAATGGATAATTGGCTCAAACATGTATTTTGGCAAAAGAAAGCCATTGTTTAAACCGTACGTATTCTGCGGGTAAACACAAACACGGACAAGAGTAAAGTTTATTGCAATTCCCCCAAAAAAAAACACATATGAAGAGCAATTAAGCTAATTGATATATTGATTGGCATGATACGATTGAAGGAGGTATGCAGAATAAACGAGCAGGTAATCGGAATCTGACAGGCCCACTTCCGGTTTGTACTTGTGCGTGCGTTCCCTGCAAGCCACATTGTGGATGTACGCTCGCTATTTGGCTCGCTCGTTAGCTAGAGGAGGGGTCAGTAGACTTTGGGGTGGAATTTTAGGTGCGTTCGAAATTACGTGCGAGCGCTTAAATTTACATATTTCGGCACGTACGCCGAACGTACGATCGGCCACTTGCGTCCGGGTCTGAATCAGGCCCCTAATTCATTCCATGTTGGCAGTGGCCACACAGAATAAATAAAAGAGCTTGTTATTTATCCAGCCGTTCTGAGGTGGCAATGTGGAAGGTTCTTAAAGTAGGTAGAAGCAGTATTACTACTGACAGAGCGCTAATAGTGGGTGTGTAGTATAAAAAAGAGCAGCTGTAAATAAGAGGATGGTCAGTCCTCAATGGTACAAATAGAAACAAGTAGAAATAAACAGCGCTCTATATTAAAAGTATTCACTAATTTAATGGTAGTACCGGGTCATAACCCGAAACACACAGTAAATAACAACAGTAATAAAAATATATATTAAAAGAATAATGAATAATTGCACAATTCTGTGTATATCTGAGTCCGCAACTTCTGGTCACAACTTAATGAATGTCCTTATGCTGAATGATAGTAAAGATGAGTCAATGTCCAGCCATAAATTACCCAGTCCAAACGCCGGACAGATAAAGGGTCCGCTTGAAGAAAATTGATGTATGAGCAGATGCGGTTCCTCAAAGCGCAGACTTGTATAGGACTTAATGGGGCAGATCCGGTGTCCAAATATTAGGGGTCCAATTAGCGATATAGCAGTTCGCACAATAATGTCCCCAGGGCACAGGTCCAATGGTGGATAGGTATAGCACTCCTCATAGATATGCACAGCAAAGGATGATATCGAGCATACCGTTGGACCAGAAGAATGTCACAGAATGTAACAGCCGATTCGCTGACGCGTTTCGCTGTGTATAACTCACAGCTTTATCAATTATTTGGCTGGACATTGACTCATCTTTACTATCATTCAGCATAAGGACATTCATTAAGTTGTGACCAAAAGTTGCGGACTGAGATATACACAGAATTGTGCAATTATTCATTATTCTTTTAATATATATTTTTATTAACTGTTGTTATTTACTGTTTGTTTCGGGTTATGACCCGGTACTACCATTAAATTAGTGAATACTTTTAATATAGAGCGCTGTTTAATTCTACTTGTTTCTAAGGTTCTTAAAGTGACTATCAGATGGCTGCGACGATGTGACCGTGTAACTTACTGCTAAAACCTTCCAGCATTGTGCTACAGCGCATTCCCCATAAGCAAAAGTCTCCTTTAAGGTGGGTACACACAGTACAATTTAGCTAATGATCCAATCTCGATAGCGATCTCCCTTGAACTCTCCTCGGCAGCTCCAGTGAACGATGTGCAGCAAAAACTGCACGATGTACACCAGATCTATCTTCCATGATCTAATGATTTGCATATTATATTTTTTTTATTTTTTACAAAGGTTTTCATTTTTTTAACACAGAAGCACAGACGGATCTCACTGATCCGTCCGTGCATCTGGCATGTAGTCAGGAAGCCAATGGTCTAAATGCCGACTGCCGGCTTCCCAACTGTCTAATCCCGGCAAGGTACTAATGACAGGCGTCGAAATCCCGATGCCTGTCATTAGACCTACGCCGGGAGCCCAACGCCCGGCATGCTGAACGAAGGTAAGCTGTGCTCCGGTGGCAGACAGCCACGTTTTAGGTTTTAGGGCTCCCGGGGAGACTTAGGGTTAGGCACCCCCACGGGTGGGCTAGGTTTAGGCTAGGGGAAGGGGGGGTTAGGGTTAGGCACCCCTGGGGGGAGGTTAGGGTTAGGCACCCCCACCGGGAGACTTAGGGTTAGGCTGCAGGGAAGGGGGGGTTAGGTTCAGGCACTTAGAGGGGGGTTATAGTGGCAAATGCAGGATTTCTAGAAGGAGGTTTCCAAATGCTTGATTTTAGAGCGAGTGTGGCCAGTCCATGAAGAGGGCAGAATTAGTACTTATCCAGCTTTAATATGTTACATACAAAGTATATTGTGTGTCATAATTCCAGCATATACAGGACCAGTGATCACAGTCAGTGGCGGGCTGGGCCGGGGGGCAGGGTGCCATATGCCCCCCGGGCCACAGCGTCATGCGGGCCGCGCGCAGTCTGTGTCACTGTGACACAGACTGCACCGCGTGTGTAGCGCTGACCGGACGGAGTTCAGTCAGCACTACACAAGTGACAAACACACAGCCGCCGGCTTCGGCAGCTGTGTGTTTGTTGTAAGCAGCAGCCAATGAGAGTCTGTCAGACTCTCATTAGCTGCTGCTGCGCCCACTGCAGGAGCCGCTCCATCTTCTGGCTCCCGCAGTGGGCAATGGGAGAGGCATCATGACATCACATGACGTCTCTCCCATAATGCCCAGGAAGGACAGACGGAGGAGCGGATGGCGACGGCGGGAGCGGGGATTCAGGTAAGTGTTTTTTGTTTTGTTTTTTACTACGTGTGTCTACTGGGGAGGAGGCTGCCACTACAAGGGGGAGACCACTACTGGGGGCACCACAAGGGGGGAACCACTACTGGAGGCACTGCAAGGGGGGGACTATTACTAATGGGGGCAATACAAGGGGGGGACTACTACTACTGGGGGCACTACAAGGGGGGGACTACTGGTGGCACTACAAAGGGGGAACCACTACTGGACTGGGGGCACTACAAGAGGGAGGGATTACTACTGGGGGCACTACAAGAGGGAGACCACTGCTGGGGGTACTACAAGGGGGAGATCACTACTGGGGGCACTACAGGGGGGGCACTACAAGGGGGGACCACTACTGGGGATTATAACTGGGGGCACTTCAAGGGGGAGACTACAACTGGGGGCACTACAAGGGGGGACTACTATTACAAGGGGGGACTACTACTACAAGGGGCACTACAAGGCGAGGGGACAACTACTAGGGGCACTGCATAGGGGGGAGGGGACTACTACTAGGGGCACTACATAGGGGGAGGGGACTACCACTGGGGGCACTGCATCGAGGGACCACTGCTGGGGGCTCTATAAAAGGGCAATACTGGGGGTACTGCATAGGGGGTAGACTACAACTGGGGTCACTATTTAAGGGGCACTGCATAAGGGTTATCACTATTGGGGACACTGCATGGGGTGTGGATTGCTACTGGGGGCACTATATAAGGAGCACTGCATAGGGGGTACCACTAATGGGGGGACTATATAAGGGGCTTACTACTGGGGGCACAAGGGGCACTGCACAGAGGGGAACACTACTGGGGGCACTGTATAAGGGGCACTGCATAGGCGGATCACTACTGGGGGCACTACTGGAGGCCTGCATAAGGGGATCCTCTCCTGGGGTACAGGGGGACACTGCATATGGGCACCACGACGGGGCTGTTCCTAATCTTTATTTTTACTTTACATTAATCCCATATGGACCCGCCTCCTCCATGGTACACTTGAGGGGGGGCGCCGTAGCACGAATGTTCTCCGGGCACCCTTGCTACACGCTACCCATCTGCCAGGGCCGTCTGCATGCATTTGCCCCCCAGGCTAAAAGTTGCCAGCCAGCCCCTGATCACAGTATGCCATTAGATGCGGCAGTAGGTCCATCCTGTCTGAGCAGAATGTTTTTCTTCAGATGTGGGCATCATTCCAGAGCATGGGAGCAAGTCTAGGAGTCTGGGGGAGCGGCAGAAGAACCTAGCACTGCCCTGGACATATATATGTACATATTGGTCTCCTAATGTACTGGATAGTGCATTATTATACAGTATTAATAATTAACCCTATTGATGGTCTATAGCAGTGCACCCCTAACAGTGCATGTTTTCCACATGTCCTAGTTGGTGCACAGGTATATTTATTACTAGCTGACACATTTTAAAATTCCACAGGTGGTGCTAATCATTTCATTTGTGATACTGAGAAGAACATGCAGCGCTGGTAACATTCTATTAGATTACTATTTCTGTTGTGGTCTGTGCTGGAAAGGGGGGTTTCCATGCAGATGGAAACCCTCCCTGCGTTTGCCTATGGGTTAGGCACTAGGGGGAGGGGTTAGGGTTAGGCACCCCTAAAGGAGGGTTAGGGTAGGGAATTAGGTTAGCGGTACTTACCTTAATTAGCGATCGGGATCTTCACCCCTGCCGGGCTTCCGCTTTCGGGATTTGCCATGCGGCCGGCGGTAATACCTACTACACCCGTGCATCTGTGTCACTGACACACACATGCATGTAGCACGGATCTCCCTGATTTGTGCATGCATCCTTTGTTGGTCATCACATCATTCAGTGTGCATACACACGGAACGATGTGTGTAAAAGACAGGTCGCTGATCTTTCTGCATGTTGAAGAAATCAGCGACCACGATCAACGACCAGCGGGAGCGCGCATCAGCATCGTTATCATGCCCACACACATGGCACTTTTTAAGTGATTTGTCGTTCCAATCGACAGAAAACAGACAAATCTTTTTAAAAAATTGCACCGTGCGTGGGGTCTGTACACTCCACAAACATCATTAGATCATTAGATGCCAAAATCAAACAGCTGTATAACCTTTGTTACTGGTAAATGTGCAGTGTGAATTGGGTCTTCCTGAGCATATAGTACACACTGTGCTCTGTGTTTATCAGTATTACAGGGGGCGATGCAAGTGTATTAGCCTAGGACGTCCGGAACCATTAATCGAGCCCTGAGTGGGTGGAGGGACTAATCATTACCCGTAATGGAGGTGTGGGCTGGGCTATTTAATGGGGTGGTGGGATTTAATCATTTAATAATCATTTAATAGTGGGTGGGAACTATGAATTGTAGAGGGCTATTTCATATATTTGAGGCATTTTGGCAGTGCCTATTAATTTAAGGTGGGGAGAAGGAGGGCTATTTATTAAATAAGAATACTTCTTTTTATGTCAGGTCTGTTTGGGATAGAAAATTATTTATTTATGAAATGTGTATACTATTAATTTAAATATGGGATTGTTAGGAAGTAAGTATATTTTTAAAATTAAATATGAGTACAATTAATTTAATATGCTAGTTGCTGGGCACCAGGCCATATCAAATACAGGTGTTATTCATTCTTGCCTATTCTTCGGTGGTTTTCCCGGCCGCTGGGAAGAGTATTGAATCCTCATGATCCACAACTGCTGCTGCCTGCGTCCACCATGTGCCGCCCACTTCCCAATTGAAGTAGGGGTTAGGAAAACACTTACTGTTCCTATGGGTGTCGGGATTCTGGCTGTCGGGATGCCACTGTCGGTATTCTGACCAGCCCATCCCGACAGCCGGGATTTCATACCCAACCCGTGTTATTGAATTAATGTAGGGCTGGTTAGTGAGAAGCCAAGACGATTAATTTTTTTGCTCTCCATATTTTATTCACCTATTCTTTTTCCAAACACTGTCCTGACAATCCAGACAAGTAGCAACTGAGCATAAAGCTGGGTACACACTGAGAGGACCGGCAATCATGACGAAGTTCAGGGTGATTTGCCTTCACCCTGGACATCGTATGATTGCTGGTACACATTGCAGTGATTAATGAATGACGGAATGATCGTTCCATCCTTCATTAACACCTCACATCTCACAATAGTGTTTTTATGTCCAAAAGGATGCACCGAGGTAGCTGGATGACTATGCTAAGCGAAACGAGTGGGGGCACAAACATGTGGCCCATCTAGGAGTGACACTGCAGTGGCAGACAGGATGGCAGTTTGAAAACCTAGGCCCCAAACAGTACATAATACAAAGAAAAAAAAGAGGTGCAAGATGGAATTGTCCTTGGGCCCTCCCACCCACCCTTATGTTGTATAAACAGGACATGCACACTTTAACAAACCAATAATTTCAGCGCCAGGGTCTGCCACACGACTGTGGCTGAAATGATTGGTTCATTTGGGCCCCCACAAAACAAGCTGGCAATTAATCTGTCCCTGCACAAACTGGCACTACGGAGACAAGATGTCGTCCTCATCCTCCTCATTCACCGATTCCTCACCCTCTTCAGTGTTGTGTACATCCTCATCCTCACAGAGTATTAATTCATCCCCGCTGGAATCCACCACCACAGGTCCCTCTGTACGTTCTGGAGGCTGGTCTCCCTGGAAGAGTTGATAATTAATTTTTATGAATATCATCTCCACATTTTGTGGAAGCAACCTCCTACGCCTTTCGCTGACAAGGTTCCCGGCTGCACTAAACACTGTTTCGGAGTACACACTGGAGGGGGGCAACTCAGGTAAAATAGAGCCAGTTCGTACAGGGGCCTCAAAATTGCCTCTTTTTACTGCCAGTACAGGTACGGACTGACATGCCTACTTGGATGCTGTCACCGATGTAATCCTTTAACAGACAGACGCACGCTTGTTGATGCTGCTTTGAGGATGCAGGTGTGGCTACAGCCCACACAATTCAGAAAGACAGAAAAAAAAAGAATTTTTTATTTTTGTGGAGCGCACTTTGAGGGTTACACCACCCTTTAACAGACAGATGCACGCTTGTCGCTGCTGCTTTGAGGATGCAGGTGCGGCTACTGTGCATACATTTCACACACAAACACAGAAAAAAAGAAGAATATTTTATTTTGGTTGGAGCGCACTTTGGGGGTTACACCACCCTTTAACAGACAGACGCACGCTTGTCGCTGCTGCTTTGAGGATGCAGGTGCGGTTATAGCCCACACAATTCACAAAGACAGAAAAAAAAATATATATATTTTTTGTGGAGTGCACTTTGAGGGTTACACCACCGTTTAACAGACAGACGCACACTTGTCGCTACTGCTTTAAGGATGCAGGTGCGGCTACTGCCCACACAATGCACAAAGACAGAAAAAAAAGGAGAATTGTTTATTTTTTGTGGAGCACACTTTGAGGGTTACACCACCCTTTAACAGACAGACGCACGCTTGTCGCTGCTGCTTTGAGGATGCAGGTGCGGCTATAGCCCACACATTTCACAAAGACAGAAAAAAAGAAGAATTTTTTATTTTTTATAGAGCGCACTTTGGGGGTTACACTACCCTTTAACAGACAGACGCACGCTTGTAGCTGCTTTGTTTTGAGGATGCAGGTGCGGCTACAGCCCACACAATTCACAAAGACAGAAAAAAAAATATTTTTTATTTTTTATGGAGTGCACTTTGAGGGTTACACCACCCTTTAACGGACAAGCCAGCCAGCCCTTTACTTATGACACAGGCGCACGCTTGGCGATGCTCCTTTGTTGATGCACGTGCAACCACAGTGCACACAATTCACAAACACAGAAAATAATTCCTCCTGTCAGTGGTGACAGTATCATATGCAGTGATAGTAGACATGTCAGAAATTGTTGGCACGTCCTTCAGTCCGGACCAGATGTCCAAACCGGCCCTTGACCTATGACACAGGAGCACGCTTGGCGCTGCTGCTGTGTTGATGCACATGCGGCTACTGCGCATGCATTTCGCACACAAACAGAAAAAAAAAATTGTTTATTTTTTGTGGAGTGCACTTTGGGGGTTACATCATCCTTTAACAGACTTATGGGACACAGGCGCACGCTTGGTGCTGCTCCTTTGTTGATGCACGTGCACCCACAGTGCACACAGGGGGTCATTCAGACCCGCTCGCGAGCGCAGGACGCTCGCAAGCGGGTCGATGTTGCCCCACTGCGCATGCGCACGACGCAGGGAGCTCTGTCGTGCGCATCCGCGAGACCCGGATAGCGATGGGCTCTCCATCACTCTGGGTCTCGCACCAAAGGGGGCGTGCTGTCGATGTTGATTGACAGCGCGCCCCCTTTGGTGGGCGTGCCGGGGGGCGTGGCTGCAAGACGAAGGCGTTCCCATGGGAACGCCTGCCGTCTGAAACCGGCCCCACTGACATCACTAGTGATGTCAGTGGGAGTGATTTTGGCTCTGATAGAGCCAAAATCACTCCATGGCTTGCGGCAGCGAGACCCTACCGCAGGGTCTCCGTCGCAAGCTCAATGGTCGCGATGGTCTTGACCATCGCGACCATCATCATGGACGCTCGCATAAGCTGTGGGTGGTAACCCACAGCTATGCGAGCGTCCGTAAGGCCGCTCCATTTTCATGTAGGAGGGCCCTGATTCAGAGCGAGCGCTCTGCTCAGAGCGTCCGGCTCTGAATCAGGCCCACAATTCACAAACACAGAATATATTTTTTGATTTTGTTTGGAGTGCACTTTGGGGGTTACAACACCCTTTAACGGTCAAGCCAGCCAGCCCTTTACTTATGACACAGGCGCACGCTTGGCGCTACTTTGTTGATGCACGTGTGGCTACTGCGCACACAATTCACAAACACTGAATTTTTTTTTTTTTTTTTTGCACTTGGGGGGAGCACTCTGATGGACAGAGCACCCCCTGGACAACACTACAGCACCCCTTTAGGACTGGTACACTGCACAGGACTTTGGAGTGGACATAGCCCCTATGGACAACTGACTGCACAACACAGTCCAGCCAGCCCCTATGGACTTTGGAGGAGTGGACACAGCCCCTATGGACAACAGCAGCACAGCACAACACAGCCAGCCCCTATGGACTTTGGAGGAGTGGACACAGCCCCTATGGACAACAGCAGCACAGCACAACACAGCCAGCCCCTATGGACTTTGGTGGAGTGGACACAGCCCCTATGGACAACAACAGCAGAGCGCAGCACAGCACAACACTACACTGCACTACACTACACTACACAGCCCAGCCAGCCCTAACTCCCACCCTCCCTCTTCACTGTCCACAACCGAGTGAGAAAATGGCGCCGACGCGGGTACCTTATATAGGGTCCAAAACCCGCGAGACCCGGAAGGCGGGATGATGACGTTTTGCCTCGATTTCAGATCCGAGTCAGGCGGGTAAAGTCGAGCCTGACTCGGATCGGCCTCGGATCGGGTGGGCTCGGGGGGGTTCGGATTTCAGAAATCCGAACCCACTCACCCCTAATATACAGGGCGAGTAATCACAGTAAGCGGTTCAATTCGGCAGTAGGGCTAGCCATACATAGTGCAGTGTATGTAATACATCAGACATATACAGGGCCAGCGATCACAGTAAGCTGTTAGATGCGGCAGTAGGGCTAGCCATACATAGTGCAGTGTATGTAATACATCTGACATATACAGGGCCAGCGATAACAGTAAGCGGTTAGATGCGGCAGTACGGCCAGCTATACAAAGTGCTGTGTACAGTATGTAATAAATCAGACATATACATGGCCAGCGCTAACAGTAAGCCGTTATATGTGGCAGTAGGGCCAGCCCATATGAGTTGACCGTTTTGGGTTTTTTCCCATATGTGAGTACCAATCCCAAATCTGGTGACTGGATACAGTTTTCACCAGAAAACAATTGCTTTTATCATCAAACTTCAGTGAGCATAATATCACGAGGTCCAAACCTCAGAGGCTGTGTGTGCATCGCTAGAGGCGGTTGATAGATTTGGGACTGAATGAGAAGTGTATCCAGTCGCTAATTTAGGACTGAATGTTATTTTATATCGTATTTGTGGTGTTTTCTGGTGTGAGGGTATATTTCAGGAAAAATTAAATCCCTGTGGAAGTTGCTTTGTCAGTACTCATTCCCACAAAAATCATATTTTAATGATTTGTTATTTGATATTCTATGTATCTGGATGTTTTCTGTAAACAATATATGTGATCCTTGGAATTAAGGTTAAGCGCCCTCTCTTCTTATATACATAAATATATAGACGCACATGTCACATATGTATTACAAACAAACTTACCTTGCAGCAGATCTGATGGGGACAGGACCTGGCAGGCTGGCACCACCACGTAATTAGGCCTCTCCCCCTCACGGCAAAATGCTGCGACTCGCGGGTCAATCGGGAGGCGGGCAGGGCCAAATTACACAATTCACGTCATATTGGCTCTGTCTCCTACACACTGACCCGTGAATCGCGGTAATTTGCCACGAGGGAGGTGGTGCTTAAGAACATTGGCCCTGATTCAGAGCCGGACGCTCTGACCAGAGCGCTCGCTCTGAATCAGGGCCCTCCTCCATTAATATGGAGCGTCTTCCTGGACGCTCGTATAGCTGTGGGTGACCACCCACAGCATATATACGTGCGTCCAACAAGATGGTCACGATGGTCTTGACCATCGCGACCATCGGACTTGCGAGTGAAACCCTGTGGTCGGGTTTCTCAACCACAAGCCCAGGAGTGATTTTGGCTCTATCAGAGCCAAAATCACTCCCACTGACATCACTAGTGATGTCAGTGGGGCCGGCTTCAGACGGTAGGCGTTCCCATGGGAATGCCTCCGTCTGGCAGGCACGCCCACCAAAGGGGGCGTGCTGTCAATCAACATCGACAGCACGCCCCCTTTGGTGCGAGACCCGGAGCGATGGAAAGTCCTTCGCTCACCGGGTCTCGCGCATGCGCACGACGGAGCTCCCTCCGTCGTGCGCATACGCTGTGGGGACCATCGACCCACTTGCGAGCGTACTGCAGCTCGCGAGTGGGTCTGAATGACTCCCATAGTGCTGGCCTGCACTCCAGTCTGTCAGGGGGGGGTTTTCAGGCATTTTGGTGTCATCCCCTTGGAGGGTGACACCCGCTGCGGCTTGCATCCTGCTAGTGACGCCACTGATGCTGGTTCAAATAAATATACTTTTATTTAAAAATAAAAGCCTGAATTAGTCTACAACCAATAAGGTTATATAACATGCTATCAAAGGTTCTTCAACAAAGAAATCACATCATATTAGATCAAGGGTGCACTATCAGAAAGGCAACCCTACCACATGACAGAGGTACAGATGTGTTCTCATACACCTAGCATCTATACGCCATACAAGGGTCCCTGGTGAACACCAACATCAAAATAAACTCCTTGAATTTGTGTGGGTAGTGCCAAGCCAGATTCACCATAGTTGATCTATTTTTCCATTGTGTCCCCGAGGGTGACCTAGAATCATGGGCGCCGAGATTTACTAATTACCTGGGCCCGGGCTTGTTGAGCAGCAGTAGCAGCAGTCTCCTCTTCTCTGCCTGTGGTGGGAGCGACCACACAGATCGCCCCCACCCCCATGGATTTGTGCTGGGCTGAGTGGCTCACAGTGGCCCCCTGTTTTTTTTCTCTCTTCCCCGAAGGGGGCACGACCAAGCCTCCCGCAATTAGGCCACGCCCCTTCCTCCCCCAGACCGGCTCTCTACACCCCTGCCTAGAATTGAGGTTTAGAGAAGGGAGTCAATCATTTATAGAACAAAGGACGGACACATGACGCATTGCATTCGGGATGCGATGCATCCCGCCGCTCTTCACATGTATGCTGGTGCTGGTAACGCTGGTATGCATGAAGGAATGCACAAAGGACCGCTCTCTCGGTAAGAGAAGCCCTTTGCGAATGAGGGACTTCCAGGTCTAAGACCCAGAAGCCCCTCTGGCATCATTCTGCGCATGCTCAGAAAGGACTCACGCACTGCAGGAGGTGCTGGTAGGGATCTGATTGGATCTCTTTCTCAGCACTCTCCCGATAGATGCCCATAGGCTTCTATAGGGTACCACCGTCAGGAAGATGGCGTTACCCACCGGAACTAAGCCCCGGAGTGCATCGCATTCCGAGGCTTGGTGCGTATGAGAAATGCAGTCAAACCCACATTTTTTGGGGTTTGACCGTATTTATCCCCTTGCTGTTTCTGCATCCTGCCCAAAATGTAAAGTACATAATAATATTCATTCTGATGCTGTGGGCTGCAGTAATTTATATTGTAACACTGACTAGTGTAGCTTGCACACCTTCCTGTCTAACAAATCTGCAATATTTTCCAATTATTGCCACCTACATAACTACTAACAGTGATTATGTGAGCTCAAAGTGTAAGCTGATGCTTATATTAAATCACTGGCTGTTTAATGTATTGTTGGTTTATGCAACTACAGTATTCATTATTGTTACAAGCTTAGACTGGCTGCAGCCAAGTTGTTAATTAAATTATTAGCAACACGTATCTGAATAAATAATAAAGCCTAAGTGTTTATTGGTTAATACCTCTACATTAAAATACTGAAAAGAGGAAGAACATTAAAACAATAAGCGTAACAACAGTGGTATTTTAAGCTCCAATAAAATACAATATATTGTTCTCCAATATTTACTGTGTCCAACATCATATAATACTATGTATTTTACTAACAGTTTTCTCTTTATGGTGCCTATTCATCATCACTAATGGACCTGTTACACATGCGGAAACGTTGGTTTTGAGACTTTTTTTTTATATGGCGCTCCTTCATTATTAGGGGCTGATGGGGCCACCTAGTATTCAGCAGTTAGAAAACTGCAAGTTTTCAGAGTTTACATGCGGGAACCAATACCATTTTCAGATGGTGTTGATTCCTGGAGCCAGGCACCTTCCTATGGGAAGGAGGTTCGGGTTGTGAAGAGGGATCTGAGAGGATCCCTCTGCCACCTCCTCCCTGCGAGACCGACGGCCATGCCCTCAACAGTATGTCCAGTTGCATGGCCTGCATACAATATATGATACATTGTTAAGCTGAGTATCGTTTGAGGATTTTTATCATTTGCAATAATGTCTTACACTTACTGTATACTAATAATCATTTAACCTCAAACACATAAAGACTTGTATTTGGTGAAAATTTGTTCAAATTTTTTTTAAGTAAATTGGAAAAAGGGGCTGAAGAGTAAAAGGTGACATCAAAATGGGATCGGTATGAAATACCGCCTGACGCTGGAAGACCGGCAGTGAAGATCCCGACAGGTAAGTATTTTAACTATAACTAACCTAACCTAACCCTAACCCCCCCAACTGCCTAACCCTAACCTAACCTCCCCTTCCCCGCAGCCTAAATCTAAAGGTGCATTCACACTGGATGATCTGTAACACCAACGACATGAAAGATATCTTTCAAAGATCTCTTTCAAAGAGATCTTTGAAAGATATCTTTCAAAGATATCTTTCAGTGAGTCATCCTGCCACATCTCTGAACATGCAAAGTTGACAATATCGTCCAGATTGGCCTCCATGTACGGACGATCATAGATATCGTTATCGTTCATACGGGAACGCGCAACGGTGGTCGTTCCCTGAATTAATATGAACGATATATCGTTGAATGATATGAACGATATATCATTGAACGATATCATTATCGTTCATATCGTAACAATATATCTGTCTGTGTGTATGCACCTTAAGTCTCCTGGGGGGGTACCTAACCCTAACCTCTCCCCCAAGTGCCTAAACCTAAACCCCTGTTCCCCGCAGCCTAAACCTAAGTCTCCCGGGGGGGTGCATAACCCTAAGTCCTCCCCGGGAGTCCCTATCCCCCCCCGCGCGGCTGTCCGCGCCCGCCGTCCGGCTTACCTTCGTTCGGTATGCCGGGTGTTGGGCTCCCAGCGTAGGTAAAATGACAGGCGTTGGGATTTCGACGCCTGTCATGGACCCCTGCCAGGATTAGACAGTTGGGAAGCCAGCAGTCGGCATTTCGACCGTCGGCTTCCTGACTGCATCCCATCAAAATCCTACCTCTGACATCTGTGCTGATACTGTAAGTGACACAAGACACAGGGGCCTATTCATCATATCTAAAGTCACCTGTTACCTCCAATATATGTGATACAAATGTATCTAAAAAGAAACATTGATGCATTGGTGAATAAATGTACAGTATGTTGCAATATTATGGAAGTAATTGCTCACTTTTGAGCATCCGCCATCTTCATTTCGTCCCCCATGTAACAATTAGGATGGGGAGGGCCCTGGGACACCCATCAATAACTGTAGCCTGCAGCCAGACTGCAGTATTTATAACAAGGCTGACAGAACAGGAGGACTTCAATTATCCATGCAGGTCCCTTATTCCTATTCTTATTCTGATCTGGTCTATCAAACTGCATTGTTAGATTGAATCCTCCGGCCCTGTGACTGACTTTTTACATGGTGCCGTATTTGCTCCTTAGTTCAGGTGACCACAAGGTCCCAGTATGCTCCATGTTGATTTATATTTCCTAGGGTTTTAGTATGGATTTTATCAGCTTTTATGTTTCATTGCTCTCTATATTTTGTATCGAGGGCCTGATTCAGAGCCGCTCATAAGTGATGAGCGATGTTCGCACAACTGCGCATGCGTATGGGTTGTAATACGCATGCGCGAACCAGTCATTGTGGTCGGAAATTGTGTGCTCGCAAAATAGCGAATGCCTGCTAATTTGAGTGACAGAATGAGGCGATTGTGGGTGGTTACAGGGGAAGGTGCTTGAAAACGGGTAGTGGAGATCCGAACGCAGGCGTGCCAAAAGGTCAAAACGGGCGTTTTAAGGGTGTGCATAATTAACAAAGCAGCGTCATCGGCCACGTCACTTGGTTGTTTCTTAGCCTGAACTGTTCGCATGATTGCGGTAGGAAAATTTTACCACAAGCACTGCGAGCAGTTCAGATGCCTTTCGATGTACTCGATTAATCAAATAAATAGCGGAGATGACGTAGGATGCGAGCGGCCAGGGGGCGTCTTTACAAAATAGCGAGCGCATATTTTGTTCACTCGCTCAGACATAGAGGCGTCAACAGACCGCAAAGAGCGAGCGCTCAATTTAAATAGCCGGCCCCTTTTTCTGAACGACCGTTCGCAAATAGCGTCCGGCTCTGAATCAGGCCCTGAGTCCATGTTACTGGTTTTTAATGGTTTGTGAGACTCTTTTACTTTTGTTATGGGTTTGTTGTTGATGAATGGTCATCAAAGTCCTTTTTTTTACTTTTTTCTTACTTGTATTTTTAATGTCTTTTATTGGCAGAAAACTACAGGTGTCGATATAGGTGCCAGCGATGTGTGATGAAGGTCTGTCCAAATCTATGTAATAAGCGAGAATGCGTGTCTGTCTGTTTGTCCTTTATGCATGGCCAGAGTTTTGGACCTAACTGCACCAAATTTGGCAGGGTGGTGTAGTTTGACCAGGATTAGTTATTTGCCTAGGTATGAACTTTGTCAGGGCCACACACTGTCACACAATCCCTAAAAATGGAGACACTATTAAATTACACAGATTCCAGGGCTGGCTCAAGAGGAAACTGGCAGTCTACCAAAAACTTGTGTGAAAGCTACAAAAGTATCATTTTAACCTCACAGTCTGAGCAAGTGTCAAACTTTAAGACTCATGCAAGTTCATATTAAATCCAGTTAGTCTTTTTTAAAGAGACCATACATATTAGTTAGCTCTCTGTGTTTGCATGCAAGGGTCGTAACTAGAACTTTGTGGGTCACATAGCAAAATCTTACAAAGTCCCCCCAGAGATAAAAAACACATATATTTGCCCCCACACAGAGCTCATTAATGCTATGCCACACAGAGCCCATTTAGGTTATGCCACACAGTAGTATCCCTTATACACATTATGTCATTCAGTAGTAGTGCCTCTTATACATTATGCCACACAGTAATGACCCTTACACTACAAAGTATTGCCCCTTACACATTATACCACACAGTGATGTCCTTTACAGGTTATGCCACATAGTTGTTGTGTCCCATATAATACATTATTTCACACAATAGTAGTGCCCCTTACACATTATGCCACACAGTAATGCCCCTTATAACATTTTGCCACACAGTAATGTCCCTTATAACATTATGTCACACAGTAATGTCCCTTACACGTTATCCCCCCCACCAGCAACTCACCTCCCCGTGCGCCTCCAGCAGCCTCTTGCCTCCCCATTTGCCCTCAGCAGACAGCATGTGTGGTTTTGGTGCCAGGCCGACAGCTAGTTACAGCTGGCACACCGGCAGGCTGTGTCAGACATGGCTAGACAGCGCCGGAGCAATTTGAATCTGGTGCCAGTTACAAGCCAATCAGAGCTTGCAGATCGTTAGCCAATCAGGAGCCACCACTGCTGATTGGCTCTGATTGCCTGGCAACCGGCTGCGCTGTTTCTCCATGTCTACATTCCGGTGTGCCAGCTGTAATTAGCGCTGCCATCCGGGCCCTCCTCGGTGGCCCTGACTGGACTGGGAAACAAACAGTTTAAACAACATACACCTTTTCCTAGTCGCACATATGCAGTGGATGGTGTCACAGTCTCGTATAATTACCACTACGGTCCAACCAGCTGGGGTATTTAGCAGAAAGCAATCCTTCAAGATGATAGTCCTTCAAGATGATAGTCCCTTGTTGTGGACGGGCCTTGTGAATGAGATTGCTGCATTGAAAAAGTTGATAGTTCGCTGTAAATGAAGCGTGATAGCCAGAGAGATGTTGGAGGCTTGGTCCAGGTGTATAGAGATATGACAAAAGTCCCAGTGCAATGAAGAAGTAGAGAAATGGTGCTGACGCGTTTCCCTGTATGTCCCACAGCTTTATCAAAGGATAATGGTCTGTACTGTTGTAGGGGTTTATATACCCTGTTTAAAATGGCTGCTAATCACAACCACCTGTAGTGCACAATCCGTTCAATTTAACATCAATATATATCTTAGTATGTTCTGTTCAGGTAATCACAAAACTTATCTGTAGAAGACAGACCCATCTGGTGTTGCTTACTCAGAAATAATCATCATTATTTCAATAAACAAAAATATAATTAGATGATTTACCTCACTTTTCTGCTTAGGAACAAGCTTCTCGATAGAAAGTAAACATTAGGTCATGTGACCGGGCAATGTCTCACATGGAGCTTAGCTGGGAGTGGTTAAGTCCCGCTCCATTACGTCATCGGAGCTCAGTCACGTTACCTATTTGTTTATCAGTAGCACATTTAGTCACGTGACCACGTCTGCCAAAATTTCAAAGGGAATTAATTTATCCCCACATGCGGACTCTCCGTGGCAGATGACACAGTGCCATCCTAGCCTTACAATACACATCTCGAGGGGGCATGGAGATTACATGCATAGACAATTTGAATAGAATCCAACCCATAGATACCTAATATCACATGATCATGTGGGCCTGGCTTAATTCATAGGGTGCCCACATATCTAAGTAACAGATGACAGTGGTCATATGACCGAAAACTTTGTTATTTGTTACAATGTTTGGTTGTTAATTAGACTATCTGATTTATCAGCATAGTATCTAATAGACTTATGCTACATAATTTATATATAAGTATACTTATTATTTTCATATCATCTTGAAAAAACGTTAGCTAAAACCAACATGACATGAGCTGATAATACCTAATTGATACACATGTAATACGGTAAAGGTAAGTAGACATATTCTTTGTATATTATTATTTGGCTGACGTCTTATAAGTGCAACCTATTTTATTACCAATGGGAGAAGCCCATCACCAGGGCCGTAGCTAGGGTAGTGCGGCCGGTGCCATCGCACAGGGCACCACAGGTCAGTGGGCGCTGTTTGGGCCTGTCAAATTTCTGTTTATTATCATTCTTGCTTGTAGTTTCCTCTTATTTCATCCCCAGCATCTCATGGCCTCTCCTATCTCTTCCCTGGCCCTTCCCCATGAAGCCATGGCCCTTTTTTGGGTGCATTATGTCCCTTTGAAAAATGAGGGAGGAGCCAATGCTCTTTCTGGCACAGGGCACCAAAAAGTCTAGTTATGGCTCTGCCCATCACAAAGCTCTGCTTGAATAGTAATTTTTATTCTTATAATTCATGATAGAGATACATAGCATAACCTAAAGGAATAGAGTCTTCGTACAGTTCTTATTATAACATCTTGGTTTGATGGTCCCAAGATGTACACTGATCATATAGATGACAAACCAGTTGGATAGAGACATTGAATATAACCATAAAATTATACATGTTTAATAAAATATAGGTACGAGATAAAGAGCAAATAGTGTTAATAATTAAAAAAATATTCTTTTTCACATCATGTAGAATATAGTATCTAAGCACTACCTGTGAGAATATACTAGCAAGAAAAGTCCCTTGGATGTAATCTAGTGTCAGGTGGAATTTAGTATACAAAGATTAGTCTAGGGGAAATCATCCTTACATACTAGACCCTCAGATTCAAATGAAATCTATAATGCTATGTTTAATTCCATAGCTTCATTTGGCCCCTTGGGATGTACTGTATCTAGTTTAAACATCCAGAATATTTCTTGTCTACACAATATTTTAAACCTGCCTCCTCCTCTAACAGTGGCTGGAATTCTTTCTATACCTGTTATTTTCAGAGATTTGGGATCTCCTTTATGGAAGTCATGAAAGTGTTTGGACACACTATGTGTCAACACATGGTTAAGAACATTTCTACGATGTTCCATAAATCTTACTTTAAGTGTTCTTGTTGTTCTTCCAATGTAATGTATAACGTAGGTTGCAACTACAGGTAAGAAGATATATAATATAGGAAGAGTTGCAATTTATAAAGTTTTGTATTTCATATGGATTATCACTATTAGTTCCAACAATGTGGGTAGTTTTTCTATCCATGTGATTACAGGTAGTGCATTTTGCACCTCCACACTTAGATGAACCTTTAGGTTTAGGTTGTAACAATAATAGTTCTTTTTTCTGTGGTTCATTTGATGGTACATTTTATAAGTGAGTTGAGGCCAGCATAGTTTTTAAAGATTTATTTTTTCTAAAAATAAATCTCGGTGTTGAAGGTATCTGTGAATTCAGGACATTGTCCTGTTTAAGGATATTGTAATTTCTCTTAACAATAGTCTTAATATATTGACATTGACTATTAAAGGTGGAAATAAAGGCTAGTTCTTGATCTGTAGAAGGTTTTATTTTTTCAGTTGTTCAATTTTTACTCAGAAGGTGTTCCCTGTCCAGAAGTCTTACTTCCCTGAAGGAGTGCTGTATCAGTGATTCTGGGTACCCTTGCTCTAAAAATGATTCCATCATTTTTGTGGCCTGATCGTCAAATGTATTTAAGTTGCTACAATTTCTCCTGAGTGTGAGAAATTGTCCCTTTGGGGTGTTTTTCTACCAGAGAGGGTAATGTGCACTCCTAAAATGTAAGTAGGAATCTCATCCACAAGGCCCATCCACAACAAGGGACTATCATCTTGCAGGATTGCTTTCTGCTAAATACCCCAGCTGCTTGGACCGTAGTGGTAATTATACGAGACTGTGACACCATCCACTGCATATGTACGACATTCTTATCATCATTTGCCAATACAGAGAGGCTATTACTAGGAAAAGGTGTATGTTGTTTAAACTGATTATTTCCCAGATGCTAATTATTATACAGCAATAATTCCTATCTGTGTTATTCTACATACGATGACATAGAAATTATCTAGCTTCCTATTTAGGAAACTATCTTATAATTTTATTCTATTGCAAGAATTTTTATCAGCTGTGTAAATCAGCTTTATAAATGTGCTTTTTTTCACCTAACACAATCCTATCCATCATTAATACTTATATGATATACATCCATATATTTCAGCGCTGTATCTCGATCTTTTTTATATTTATTTATTTGAGGTTTGATAAGCCACCCTTTTTACAGCTGCTTCAGAAAAACTATCCTCCGTAGCGCCTGCACTAGAACCACTTGTTAGTTCTTCCATCTTGCATGTACTTCTGTAATATACACAGCCTCCGTTCAGGAGAAACTCAGGGGCATGTCCTGTCCTGTGTAGGACAGAAAAGGAAGAACACATGGACAGCAGAGCATTCAGTCAGGGTCGGAGGTCGCGCACCTCCATCTCTAAAGAACGGAACCTGGGACCGGAGGTAGCAGAGCACACTCCCCTCTCCCCTTGATCCCTGTTAACAGACTCCAATGTAATTACTTGACTATGACAAGGACAAAAATTAGACATTAAGGGTATATTTAGTAAAGTGCAGGTTTTTAGAAGTGGAGATGTTGCCCATAGCAACCAATCAGATTCTAGCTATTATCTTCTAAAGGTGCTAAATAAATGATAAGTAGAATTTGATTGGTTGCTATGGGCAACATTTCCACTTGTAAAAACCTGCACTTTAGTAAATATACCCCTTAAGAGGTTTATTTACAAAGGTTGGGTTGTAAAACTTCTGTTCGAGTATATGCCCAATATTTAAAAGGGCAGTGCTTTTACATGCATATCTTGCCAGTAAAAGCACTAACCTTTTAAATATCTGGCATAAACACGAGCAGAACTGAGACTTTGTAAATAAACCATTGATATTAGGATATTAAACTCTACTTTGGGATTTTGGGTCTGATTCTGAGTGGGATGCAAGTCCACATGCAAACAGATCGCATGGATTTCTGCAAACTGTGCGTGTGCTGTAGCATACATATATGCACACAGGGACGGAGATTGAAACTGCAGATAGAGTGATCCATCCATTGTCAGTACACTCTTTGAGTGAAATTGGGCAGCAACTGGACGGTTAACGTGCAGGCGTCTGGCACAGATCCTACTTGTGGGAGTGTCATATGAGGCTGCCATGGCCGGACCCAGGGGCGTGTCTAGAGAGGAGGGGCTTCCTCCTCTCCGCCTGGCGGCAGGCAGTGCACTGAGCTGTGCGCGGCCAGCACCGGAGTTATAGACTCTGGGCACTAGAGTGTGCCCAGAGTCTATAGTGTATGCACAGATCACCGGGAAAATGCTGCGACGTCCATTTTCCCTGTACTGCGCATGCACAAACGGCGGGAAAATTGCTGCCGCGGCCATTTTCCAGTCATTTTACAGCGTCGGACGCCAGCGCCGACGTGGGACTCCGGAGAGGTAAGTAATATTATGGGTGCAGGCTGTGCGATACGGGGCCCCCCTGGACCCAGGGGCCCATGTTCCCCGCACACCTTGCACCCATTATAGATACGCCCCTGGCCGGACCGAAGAGTGGCTGCAGATGTGTCCAACTGAGAATCAGGCCCTCTGAATAAGGCAGAAGGTAGCAGTTAAAGGATATCTCAGACTAGAAATATCAGGTGTGGTATATGTTGACAGCCATAATGTAGACACCAATGAAATATCAACATATTGTCCCTGTCCCCCATGGCTGCAGCTGCTCCATTGGTGACTTCCGGGTCCCAGCGGTCATGTGATCGTCAGTTCCGGAGCAGACCCCTGATCTTTCAGCATTTTGGTTTGTATGCTTCTCCTAACCCTTAGCCTAAACCCTCCCCCAAACCTTCTGTCTAGTGCCTAAGCTTACCCCTCCCACAGCCTAGCACTAACCTGCCCCCAGGTCCTATCCTTAACCCTCCCTTCACAAAGCCTAACCCTAATGTCAACCTTGCGCATGTCAACATTCTGAGAATATCGACATGTTGCCTTTCGGCATTTTAACAATGTCAACATAACTGTCAACATTTGTTGATGTTGACATTTTTAATGTCAACATTCTAAATGTCAACCTATTGACTACATCTTGCAATATACATAATAGTTTGCAATAATTTACCTAGTGAACACTAAAATGATGATATCTGAGCCCTAATGACACGTAATGACATCAGAACTCACTATTTATACAGCTATTATTTACAGGAGTATATACATATGTTAGCATCACTTCAGGGGCCTGTTAAGCAATCAGGGGACCTGTGTGCAAGTTGTTTGTAAATCCCCCCCCCCTGCCAGACCCAGATATATGGCGCCAGCGCTGAGCCTGACATCATAGCTGTCTGCACCATATTTCCAACAAAAACTTTGGAAATATGCAACTTGTAGTCCGTGGGTCAGACCCTGCTGTGGATGCAGGTTGGATGGAGCTGGGGCCCAGGTCCCCAGTTAACTAAGGGACCGTGTGCACTGCATACCCTGCTGCACCCATTATAGATAAGCCACTGCATCTCTTTTTTATTAATAAATACATAGCACAAATATTTCAACAATAAATGAATATGGCAGTATATATGAATCACACATGAGGATCATCTGGATGATATAACTGTATAAATCAATATGCTTAATTCCTGTACAAGAAAAAGAGAATTGAATTGCTCCCCTGGAAATCTCATTTCAGTGTACATGTGCTGACTGCTAAGGATTGTTCAAAGCGTATACAGAAGAACACTTCCAGGGACGGGAAATCATATACCAGTGCTCACCACTACAGGTTATAGTTGAGGTCAAGCATAATTTGGTAATATTGTCATAAATCATGTACGGTTAATTAAACAAACAGCAACAAGGAGAACAGGAGAGGCAATGCTTTAAAACTAACTGTCTGTAATCCAATGAATGTATCACATATACATACTGTATAGCATATATATATATATATATATATATATACACACACACATATATATATATATATATATATATACACAGCAGGTAAAATACGTATTGAGCACATCAACATTTTTCTCAGTGAATATATATATTTGTAATGGGGCTGTTGTAATGAAATTTTCACCAAATGTCAGCAACAACCCATGCTATCCACACATGCAAAGATATCAAACCATAGATGTCCATAAATTAAGTTATGTGTAATAGTGTGAAATGACACAGGGAAAAAGTATTGAACACATGAAGAAAGGGAGGTGCAAAAAGGCATGGAAAGCCAAGGCCCCAGCTGAAATCTATCAGGAATTAGAAAGCAATACTGCCCCTTGTCAGTGCAAATTAATATAAACTGGTTCAGTCCCAACTGATGGCCTATAAGAAAAGGTGTCTCATTACGAAGGTGTCACACAAAAAAACATCTCATGATGGGTAAAAGCAAAGATCTCTTTCAAGACCTTCGCAACCTTACTGTTGCAAAACATACTGATGGCATTGGTTACAGAAATATTTCTAAACTTCTGAATGTTCCAGTGAGCACTGTTGGAGCCATAATCTGGAAGTGGAAAGAACATAATTTCACTATAAACCAGCTACGACCAGGTGCTCCTCGCAAGATTTCTGACAGAGGATTGAAAAGAATTATCAGAAGAGTTGTCCAAGAGCCAAGGACCACTTGTGGAGAGCTTCAGAAAGACCTGGAATTAGCGGGTACAATCGTTTCAAAGAAAACAATACGTAATACACTCAACCGGCTTGGCCTGTATGCACGCTCACTACGCAAGACTATATTGCTGAACAAAAAGCATGTTAAAGCTCATTTAAAGTTTGCTGCACAACATTTGGACAAGCCTGTGAAATACTGGGAGAATATAAGGGGGTATTCAATTTGGATGCGAAAAGTCGGAATGACGTCATTTTCGCATGTTTTAATTATCTCCATATTCAATTACAAAAACTTTTAGCCGGTTCGAAAAGTCTTTGTTGAAAAACGGGGATAAGTTTTCACCATATTTTACATGGCGAAAAAAAGTGCAGAATTGGGGTTTAGGGGTGCAGGCTTAAAAACAGTGTTTAAAAATAGCGCAATAGGTTCAGGGGTATTCTGTAAGTATGCTGCAGGTGTTTTCTAGAATAGCCTATTAGCGGCAGGTGCATTTTTGCAGAATAAAAAAAAGAAATAGGTTTAGGGACTTAAAAATATGCTAGTACTCATTTTCATGTACCCCAAATTTGATGGGACCACTTTTTAAAACGAAAATAAAAACCTAAGTGCTCTTCTGCATCACTTCTTTAATGTCGGAAAAAAACACCTGCTGCGGCTATTTAAAAATGCAGAACACATTCTGCAGTGCTAAACGGGGGCACCCACAGTGATCCCCCATGTCTGGACATCTTTAGGGGGGTCCCAAGATTAATTCCCAAAAATTCCCCTATTTTTCCCGATACTTACCTTTCCGCAGGCTCCTGTTTTCGACGGCTCCAAATTGAATACGGGGATAAAGCGGGCACGCGCCCGTTACTTTATCCCCAGAAAAGCTCAGATGTGGAGCGAAAAGTCCAGCATGGACTTTTCGCTCCCTAATTGAAATGGGCCATATGAGACCAAAATTGATCTCTTTGGATGCCATAATACACACCATGTTTAGAGGAGAAATTACCCTAAAAACACCATATCAACAGTGAAGTTTGGAGGTGGTAACATTATGTTGTGGGGCTGTTTTTCAGCATATGGTACTGGCATACTTCATATCAGTTTAGAATGTAAGCCCTTTCGAGTGGGGCCCTCTACCCTCTTGTGCTTCTCCCTACTGTATTTTCATTTATCTCTTACACCCCACTAGAGCAACTAACACTTGGCTGCTTATGTGGGTGTAAAGGTCACTAATATAGCTATGTTTATTATCCATGTCCTGCATTGTATTGTATTGTAAGTTGTTAGTTACTTATTTGTAAGGTGCTGCGGAACACTTGTGGCGGCATATAAATAAATTATAATAATAATAATTATTGAAGGAAGGATGAATGGAAAAATGTACCGAGACATTCTTGATAAAAGTCTGCTGCCATCTACCAGGCTGCTGAAGATGAAACGAGAGTGGACATTTCAGCAAAACAATGATCCCAAACATACAGCCAAGGACACACTCAATTGGTTCTAGAGAAAGAAAATAAAGCTGCTAGAATGGCCCAGCCATTCACCTGACTTGAATCCAATTGAAAATCTATGTAAAGAACTAAAGATCAGAGGCCCTGATTCAGAGGCGGACCCTCTGACAGAGCGCTCGCTCTGAATCAGGGCCGTCCCTTCTCCTTTTTGGAGCGGCCTCCTGGCCGCTCGCATAGCTGTGGGTGACCACCCACAGCTATAGCGAGCGGCCAAAATGATGGTCGTGATGGTCAAGACCATCGCGACCATCGGGCTTGCGACGAGACCCTGCGGCAGGGTCTCGCTGCCGCAAGCCCTGGAGTGCTTTTGGCTCTATCAGAGCCAAAAGCACTCCCACTGACATCACTAGTGATGTCAGTCGGGCCGGCCCAAGACGGTAGGCATTCCCATGAGAACGCCTCCATCTGGGCAGCCACGCCCCGGCACGCCCACCAAAGGGGGCGTGCTGTCAATCACCATCGACAGCACGCCCCCTTTGGGGCGAGACCCATAACGACGGCTTGGCCATCGTTTTTCGGGTCTCGCGCATGCGCACGACAGAGCCGGCTCCCTCGTGCGCATGCGCACTTGGTCAACATCGACCCGCTTGCGAGCGTTCGGCGCTCGCGAGCGGGTCTGAATCAGGACCAGAGTTCATAGACTGTTTGTGTGGAAGAATGGCCAAAATCACACCTGAGCACTGCATGCAATTAGTTTCTCCATACAGGAGGCATCTTGAAGCTGTCATTACCAACAAAGGCTTTTGTACGAAGTATTAACTAAATTTCAGTAAGCATGTTCAATACTTTTTCCCTCTGTCATTTCACATTATTACACCTACTGTAACTTAATTAATGGACATATATGGTTGGATATATTTGCATGTGTGGATTGCATGGGTTGTTGCTGACATTTGGTGAAAATTTCATTACAATAGCCCCATTACAAATATATTCACTGAGAAAAATGTTGATGGGTTCAATACTTATTTTACCCGCTGTACACATAAATTATATATACACACACACACATATATATATATATATATATATATTAATGCAGCAATGATCCGGCACAAATGCTTGCTCCGGTGCCCTCCTTACAGGGAACAGCGTCCCCACCATATATTGCTCATAGAGGTGGCACTCAGAGAACTTCCAATCAGGTAAAGAAGAAAAATGCAATAATGTAATGCAGGTACATCAAGGTTTTCGGGGCTACACACCCCTTCCTCCGGATGCAAAGTACTTGATGTACCTGCATTCAATTATTCAGTTTTTCTTACCTGAGTGGAAGTTCTCTGAGTGCCGCCTCTATGAGCAATATATATATTTATATTTAAAATACATTCATTGGAAATAAATGTTTTGTGTTACATGCTCAATATGAGACTTGATCACATTTCCATTAAGCTGCGTATAGAATATTTAATCACATCAGAACTTGTCCCATTTGAGTCTAGATTCTATTCCTCACTAACACATGCTCATACACAGGAAGTCTGGGTCCCACGGCACGTGGCCGGACCTACAGTCCAACACTGGGGCAAAGAATATCCCGGATACTCTTTCACCAGCTTGTTTAAAAAAGGTTTTTCATGCATAAAAGCAACACTTCCTGTTTCAGTGGCGTTCAACAGGAAGTGAACCTTCTGCTGTGTATTTAAGCACCATTTTGTCACTGTATGCATTGAGGAAGTCCCACAGGACGGTTGATTCATGTATTGGGGCCCACTTCTCCATCCCTTTGATTCCAGGGTCCGGTTGTAAAAGAGTCCAAGTGCTTACCATGCTGGTATGAACTTCTTTCACATAACCATTCTGGGGTTTTACTATTTATGATATATATTTCCCTTATATAATGGTAACATAAATTACCTCTGCATTGTTGTTTGAATAAAATCTATCTGTATTTTAAAACATAACAGCTATATGTCTATATTTTAGGTAAATCACCTAAATATCCAGTTATATCATTGTAAGGACACTTTGAGCCGTATTCAATTTGAGCCGAGCTATGATACTTTTTCGCATCCCGGACTTTTCGCCTACTTTGCCTGTTTTGTAGGCGGAAAAGTATCGCGTTCCCACTTTACCCAGTATTCAATTTGAAAGTACGCGAAAACGGAACCCGCCGAAACTCGAACAGGCGGAAAGTACTGTCAGATTTGGGGAAATCAGCCTGACACCCCCCAAAAGATGCTCTGACATGGGGGTTCACTATGGCACCCCCCGATTTGGCTTGCTGAAGGTATTTGGTGTTATTAAACGGGCTCAATAGCTGCTAAATAGCGTTTTACTATACGTGGTGCAGAATAGTATTCAGGAGTATTTTTTCCAGAAAATAACTTATCCCAGCAAATTTGGGGTACTTGAAAATGGGAGCCAGCATATTTAAAAGTTGCTAAAGTGAACTTGAAAAAATCATGAAAAATCCACCTGCTGCAAGCACCTGCAAAAACACTTGGGGCATACTTGGGGACCCCCCCAGAGTCAAGTTCGCTAGTTTTTAACTTTGTACCCCAATGTTTTTTTTTTTTTGCTCCCTTTTTCAATGTCATTTTTTGGGGTGTCCTTAAGTGTTTTTTTAAATTTTTTGGATACAGTTTACATTTGGGGGACTGTGTGAAGGCTGCAGGGGGGTTCCCCCAATGTTGCACCCCAAAACCCCAATTCTACACTTTTTTCTGCCTGCTATTCATAGGCAAAACTTTTTCGCCTAGTACATTGCATTGACTTTCCGCCTAGGCAGAAAGTCTTTCAAACTGAATACGAGGTGAAAGCAAATCAGGCGAAAATGACATCATCGTCGAAAAAGTATCGTGGATCCAGACTTTTCGCCTCAAATTGAATATGGGCCTTTGTATATTTTTAATGGGTGTTGGCACCCAAGGAGATACCCAACCTTCCTTTGCTTACCTGTATTTGTTTGGTCCGTATTGGAGATAGAACATAGGGTTCACTTAGGCTGCCCTTCACACCCTTGTTGTGCCAAAAGAGTCCAAACCTACTATAGCATGACACAGCTCAGGGCCATACTGGCGATCCCAGAGCAAGTTTCACAACATACGGCATGTTTGTAGGTATTGGTTGCACAATGGCCCTGATTCAGCAAGGATCGCAATTGCAAAGCTACATGCAGGCAGCTTTGCAGTTGCGATCCTTGCAATAATGCAAATGCAGCAGAAGGTGTATGACACCCCCTGCTGCATCTGCAATCCCAGAACTGTGACAGAGGCCGCAGGCTGGGATCACCATCGCGACCATCAGTGGTTGATAGCCGCGATGGTGGACGGTGCCAGGTAGCCAGCCAGCTGAGTAAGCCACAGCTTACTAAGGCTGGCTGGATTGCGAGCCAAGCAGACTGCATACGTCCATGCAGTCCCTGTGCTGGCCACTCCCGGAAAATGGGACGAGCCTGCCCCGCCCCGCCTCCTAAATGCCTTTGCCTGTCAATCAGGCAGAGGCATTCAAGGGCTTGCGTGCGTCTTAGCAGGACCCATTCTGCACACTCACAGAATGGGTCCTGCGCACACGCAGATTCTTGATAATCGGGAATCTGTGTTCAGCAGTGCACTTGCATGCCCTGCTGAATCAGGCCCAAAGTCACGGGGGGCTTTGACCTCATTAGCCCTATATAAGCGTAGGTTTTGCATATATTTCTCTAGTTTTAAAAGGAGTTTCATAACATACGGCATTTTTGTATAGAGGGCCTGATTCAGCAAGGATCGCAACTGCGATTACGCACGCAATCGGCCAATTATTGCATTCTGTACATGCGCGAACCAGCCACTGTCATCGCAGAGACTACGCACACCCGTTGCAGAGTGATTGACAGGAAGTACCGTTGGGGGGAGGTGACAGTGGGGTGATCATCGAAACGCAGGCGTGCCAGTCCCTTTGAATGCCATTGCAGGAGCTTGCATAAATTAGGCACTGTGATGCCATACGCAGCTTGGGCTTTCACTGCGTAAGATGAGGTTAGCAATCCCTGAGTAAGGTCAGACTTTGTGCAAGTGTGCGTGAGGCTGTGATTGTATTCGATGTTACCGATGGTTTTGCAGTCTTGCTAAGTATTTCAGATGTATGTAAGGTAAGGTGGGCGTCCTTATGTTGTGCTGGGACAGCATGAGGATTAGCATGTCTTCCCAGTGAGACTGCATGCGCAATTGCTATTGCAATATCAGGCCCAGAAACCATTGTAGGTATTGGTTTCACAAAGTCACTGGAGGCTTTGATCTCATTAGCCCCATATAAGCATAGGTTTTGCATATATTTCTCTGGTTTTGAAACAAGGTTTTTTTCAGTGTTAAGTGCACAGTTGTTGACCTTTGGATGCCTTCTCCGGGAGGAGGCAGCCAGGTCGGCACTGTGGGGGGCGGCGGGTCTGGAGGCGGTCGAGGTTGCCGGCTCTGTCTGTGGGCAGGTCATCGTAGCCCCTCCCCGTTATGCAATTCCAAAGTTACTGTCATCAGCCGCCTGTGCTGCCCACTTCTCTGTGTAAGAGGGTAGCTGTGCTATGTGTTTCCATCATATCTCCCATTAATCCCAACAACTTCATCATTTCACTTACCTATAGTATGACAATATTATGTACACTGTAGTGCCCCCAATTCATATTAAGCCAAATAGAACTGGACGGTGTATTTTATACTGTACAACTTACTGCACTGCTCTGTCCACCAGTGGTGGAGAAAATAAGAGGGCGAAGGGCACTTCTGCACTGCTATATCCTGTTAGTCATTGAGTATGCCCTGGACCCTATACGTGCTCATATATATAATGTTTCAATGTAATATATTATTTCCTTCAGGACGATGATGAAAATTGTATAATACATGAAAAGGTTGAGTTTATGTGCACAGACGTTGTCTTTCTTTCAATCCCTGAGTGCCGCTGCCATGTGTCTGCTTAAATTGTCACATTGTTTGCACAATGTGTCATGCAAAGGGCAACCGGAGGCGCCAGAAAGCGTTCTTGAAATCAGGCGCGATTTGCTGTATTTAGCCCTCACGGACCGGCGAATTGTGGACTTTTCCAAGGAAAGAGACGGAGCCTAATTACGCCCCTACCCCCGAATCGGCCTGCGGCAGCATTTCTCCCAGCTACTCCCACAAAAGAGGACTGGCACTGGCAAAGTGAAAAGACTGGCATCTAGAGGGTTACTCAGGTGGCCGATGTTTTCACAGATAATCCGGTGGCTGCATTCTCGGACGCAGCAGCGGATCACAGAAGCATGCAGTAGCCATTTATTTACCCAAGACGCCTCCTGCCGCATTAGCTAATTTTATAATCGCTGCTGCGCCCCAAAGACGCAGCAGCGATGCTATTAGTGTACAACTCTGAATCATGCCTCTAAGTCAGGACAAATACAACCACAAGCAAGCAATAACAATGTTTGATGATGTTTTTACTAGAGATGTGCGGTTCGGTTCTCCAGAAATCCGAATTCATTCGAATTTCGTGAATCCGGGTAAACCCGAGTAGCGGTTCTAATCTCCTGAGGAAATCCGGGTAAATCCGGGTCTGGTTCTAATCTCCTGAGGAGATCTGGGTAAATACGGGTCGCGGTTCTGATTTTTTTTGCAATTTGGAATTCGGATTTTAAATCCAAATTTCGGGTTTTGGATTGCATAAATTACATGATTTTAGCTGTTTTTAAAACTTTTTATCTTTTTTTTATTTAAAAAATCCAGATTCAAAACCAAAAGACTTGAGGGTGGTTTGCAAAACCAAATCTAGATCCAAAACCTTGAAGGAGATAGAGATCCAAAACCAAAACCAAAACACGGGGGTCGGCGCACATCCCCAGTTCTTACTTTTAAGTTTTAACGTGTTATATAGCGCATCTCCTGTGGTCAGTGCCGGAAATGCAGTAATTATCCTTAATGACCAGACTTTAGTAATTGTGTCCTGTGCCTCTGGCCAGAGCTAGGAAATAAAGGGAACATTCATTTAGTACAACATTTTAGCTAACATCTGATAAATTATTTGGCATTCAAAACAGAAATAAAGGTTACACATTGTCAATAATTGCTTATAGGTTATAGACCTCTGTAATTATTTCTGTAATCATTAGCTTGTAAGCGGTGCTAGAGGCTCTTGTAATAGGGGGTTTCCACAGTGCATGTTATGTTAGTGGAGGCAGCGTTCAGCAAGTAACATCCGGCAGCAGGGCCGGATTAAGGTCTGTGGGGGCCCCTGGGCAACAAACTTGACCGGGGGCCCTATCAGTGATCCAAATTATATATATATATATATATATATATACACACACACGTTATACACACATATATACAGTATATACATACACTGTATATATATATATATATATATATATATATATACACAACACATACACAGTGGGTGTATATTATATATATATGTATATATTTCATTTAATATTGTGCCTCCCTAACCCCGCAACCAGTAGCACCACTGCACATATAGAAAAAACATTATTTGACTCACCTTCCAGGCTCCACGCCGGGGCAACCACACAGTAGCAGACCCGGGGCAGCAGCTGCAGGTCCTGTATTTTCACATCCGCGGTCTTCAGATGCAGCTGGCGTGGGGCTGCGCAGCGCGACCTTTGACGTCACGCCTGCAGTGCCGCACAGCCTCACCGCGCAGCCTGCCCGCTTTCTGAAGCAGCGCTGTGCTCTGATCCAAAGTGGTCAGTGATCGCTGCCCGCCTGCAGTCACCGGTGACTGCCGAGGAGGACCTGGGTGGAGACAGCTAAATGCTGTACTCCGCCGGTCTTAGGATTGGAAGGGCAGTAGTGGCAGGGGACAGGGTGTGGGGGCCCTCTATGTGTGGGGGAACCTGGACGACTGCCCCTGTCGCCCTGCCTTTAATCCGGCCCTGTCCGGCAGGATTGCATCCTGCTGATTTGCTGGAGCCCAAGTCATCAAAAACCTACAGAGAATCCAGATTTTAGAATACAATAGAACATCAATGTACCATCAATGTATTTCCCACCATCAATGTATTTCCCACTAGAAATTTTGAAACCCCAGATTTACTAAGCGGCGGGCTCCCAAACTTGCAGACAAGCCTGCTGAAAAGAATGAGGTGGTTTTGACAAGCGAGAGAGCACAAAAAACATGCTGTTTGAGCTGGTGGTGAAATAAAAGGAGAGGAATCACAATAAACTTATAGGGATCTATTCATGATGTTAATTATCGGGGTCCGAAGGGACCCCAGTAATTAACATTCTAACTTGCTGCGGTGTGGAGTCAGCTGATCCAAAAATCAGCTGTCCCCGCGAGCGGCTACACTGCTCTTTTCGAAGCAGTGAGACAAGTGCGCATGCGTGACCTACAGGTCACGCATGCGCACAAGAGCCCCGATGTCTGGTGGAAGGAGCCGGGCAGGGACAGAGGGATCCAATAGGATCCTTCTTCGCAATCTGGGACTCCTTCCCATTTGGGAAGGAGGAGGTAGTGAGAGCACTTGCCATCTGAAGATAGTGAATGCTCCCACAATCAAGCTCCAAAAATATTGTATTTTCAGAGCTTGATGAATTCTGTCCCCATACTAGTGTAGCGGGCCATACAGCGAGAGGAAGGTAAGTGAGGTCATTCATTATGTGTTGAATAAGGCAGATAACATTGATAATTCTCTTATGGGGAAAATACTATATGATTAGCATGTTATTAGGAAAATTATTTAATTAAAAGAGCAATATTATTTATGTATTTATTAATTATATTAAAGGGGCAATATTAATGAATTGTTAATTTATATTGAACATTTTTTTATGACTCGTGAAGCATTTATTATTATTGCCTACATAAATGGTGCCCACATCTTAAAATAATAATTGTTGCCCTCATCATAAAAACATTTTTAAAGACCAATTAAATAATACAACTCAGTTAATCAAATAATATTCCCAGTAATACATTAATAAAATAGTATAGTAGCAAAATTATTTATTATTTATATTAAATGGGCAATATTCATTAATTGATAATTAGTATTTAAAAATGATGAGGGCAACATTTATTATTTTATGATGTTATGATGTGGGTATCATTTATATAGGCATAACATTATAAATGTTTTCCTTGTCATAAAAACATTTTGAAACACCAATTAACAATTAACTTATATTGCCCCAATAATATAATGAACAAATAAATAAAATTGCTCTCTTAATAAAATTAAACAATATTTTTCTCACTAATATATTAATAAAATAGTATTTCCTCCATAATATAAAAATGTGATAACTTTCTGATTGGCCAGGTAGATGCTGTGGTTTTGCAGTGATATTGGTCAAAACACCAGAAAAAAACACACACACACAAAGCCGCTGTAAAGCAGATGGAGATTGACGGCAGTAAATTTAGTGATTTGGTCCATTAATCTGCCAGCGATGTGCAGAGGTTTCAAAACCCCAACAAAACTACCACTTAGTAAATTTACCCCCATGTCACTAATTCCCTTCCCTGAATATATGTGCATGGTATCACATTTGCATTTGTGCAGATTCATAAATAACCATTAATAACAGCAATGACATTTGTACATTTGAAAATCATCTCTGCAATTTGTTGCCTTGAATCTTTCTGCCTTAATTTGCCCAATTAAACATGGGTGTGAAAAAGTTTGTGAACTCTAGAATTAGATGTGTACCGGCATTAATTAGGTCTACTGTATTAATTGGATCTGATGAAAGTCGTAATAGTGAATAAAAATAAGCTGATAACAAGAAAAAAAATCCCAGACCTATCTTTGGCATACAGCTCGGTGTCAGTGGTGAATCAGGCTTCAGTCACTGAAAAATAGTTGTTGCTGTTTAAAAAGACTAAAAAGAATTACAATCCATTACTGAAGACTTTAGCCGGGTCAGGTAGGTAGTGTACAAATGGATACATTACAACAGTATTGCTATTCTTCTTAGGAGTAATTATCTAGTACTGTACTGTACATGCAAATACGGTTTAATGTCAATATCCATGTGTCTGCCATTAGGAAAAGAATGGACAACAATGGTGTGCACAGGAGAATATTAGCCATGAGTTTATTGGCAGCTGAATTTTGAGCTTTAGCAGAAGCATGAAGTTCCAGTGCTACAATCTTCTAGGAATTCCATTGCTTATTATATCTACTGTGTGAAATTTCTGTTGCGCATTGTGCAGAGCCGGAGCTACAACTGTTTTAATTAATTCTGTTTTGTGGTGTGGTTGGGGCAGGGGCTGTCTGGCAACTTTTCAACTGAGGAACAGGAAATCAGACTGGCTCACAGGGGTATTGCTGGGATCTGCTGTTAGTCCATGTATGCCAAGACAATGTTTAGAGGCACCCAGCTCTCTGCGCCCACACATATAATCGGCACTGCTGATGTCACAACCAGTCAGCGATGCTGATTGTAGGTGCGAGTGCAGAGAGCCAGGTGCCTGTAAACATTAATACCCCGGTGAGCCAGTCTGATTGTGGAGGAGCATCTCAGTAAACAATAGAAGTAATCAGGGGTGTAGCCAGAACTTTGTGGATCACATAGCAACATTTTGAAGGGGCTCCAGCTCCAATGCTTCTAGAGAGACACCTCTCTCCACAGTGGTTGTTCATTTTATGCCCCATAGTAGTGCCCAAGTAATTTTCGAACCATAGTAGTGACTAGTTCACATTGTACCACACAGTGCCTCCAGTTCACATTATGCCACATTGTAGTGCTGCCATTTCCCATTATGCCACATTGTGGTTCCCCCAGCTCATATTATGCAACACTTTAGTGCCCCCAGTTTATATTATGCCACACTGTAGTACTCCAATTTCATATTTATGTCACACTGTATTGCCTCCAGTTCATACTGTGCTACATTACAGCGCCCTAGTTCATTTTCTGCCACATTACAGTCACCCCCAGTTCATATTATTACATATTACTGTGCCCACAGTTCACATTGTGCCACATTACAGTGCCCCACAGTAGTGTCACCAGTTCATACTGTGCAACATTACAGTGCACCTAGTTTATTTCATGCCAAATTACTGCTCTCCCAGTTCATATCAAGTAACATTACAATGTCTTCCTGGTTCATTTCAGTGTGGATCTTCACTGAGAGGGAGGCACAGAGATTGCTATCTATATAAGCACTGACAAGTCTTCCTTTTCGGTTCGGGCAATGAGCAGGACTCAGTTGCTTAGCAGGCAATTCCAGTAACTTGGTAGACAACTATATTACCTGGGTCCAGGGCCCCCTAAGCCTGTGGGCCCCTGTAGTGGGTAAATTCAGATGACCAATGGGAGACTGAGGTGTTGCAAAAAAGTAAGCTTTTTATTCCAGGTTTGAAAAGGCAGAGCCAGTGCAATGCTTCTTACATAAGGCAAACAATGTTCAGGGACAACTATTCAGCTACATGAGACAGCAGTTCAAATGAGCAGAGTATTCCCAGCACAGTCATGGTTCAGATTGTCCAGCATAGAGAGATCTGCTGAAGGTGCAACCTCTCCCTCACATTTCCACTGACTAACTAAACTTATCAGGTTTTTATTTTATACCTTAGCTGGTCTTAATTGAGGTAAGGGTGTGGTTCCTCCCTGGCTACAGGAGGTTAACCCTTTCCTCCGAATGTGGGAGAGACCCACTCTGTCATAGCCCCATAGCAGTGGCACCTCCTGCACCCACTATATCTATGCCAATAGAAGAATCATTATATTGACCACTAAGAGCATATACTGTATGTGACCTTGATACAATAATAGTAACCGAAATAAAATTCAGATAGTATTCAATTTCTAATAAAGAAGTTGTGCACATGTGCTCCAGCAATGCATGCGCAAAAAATGAATGCATATGCATTCGCTTGGTTTGCTACTAGTCATTATTATCATTAGCATGCACTTGCATCGGACTAAACATGGTGCACATAATATGCTTGGAAACAGACATATTAATTCTTCCATCCAACTCTGCATAGCTCAGTCCCGCATCTTCATCATAGGTGGAGATGCGATTACTTACCTATAACTCTGCAATGCCCATACTTGCAAACGCTTGGCTTTGAAGCATACGGAGTGCGAAAACACACAAGACGCTATCAGGGACGGCTCCAGGGGTAGCTGCACTCTGTGCAGCATGGGTAGTAAACGCCTCCTAGATGCACGTGGCTAAGACTAAGAACAATAGGTAACACCCACTAAAGACATCATTTGTGCCTGACCACCAGCGGGACACTTCGGCCCACGGGTGGGACAGTGCTCGAAAAATGGGGCTGTCCCGCTGAAATCGTGATGTCTATGGGATTACTTTACAGACCCCAGGGGGTATATTTACTAAAGGTAGATTTTGGTCGATATTGGCTTTTTGATTTAGTTTTGTATTTTTGATTTTCTGTGTGGGGATTTACTGAAGGCAAACTTGACTATAAAATCAACTATAAATCCAAATCCTGACCAAAATTGACCATCGGCCAAACATTGATACTTTCACATAGACCAATATTAGGATACTCTAATTTACTAACAGTCGGATTGAAAATCAATGACAAAATCAACAGAAAAATCCCCAAATAAATAAACTGTTAAAAAGCAGGTGACTTTAGCGTCTAAACACCATTCAATTGGTAGGAACTTACTTATGATACCTATAAAAGGAAACACAAGCATTAGAGATGTGCGCGGACCTCTGTGTTTTGGTTTTGGTTCTAATTCATCATCGTGCTCTCATTTTGGCAAAACGACCCTCAAGTGTTTTGATTACAGTTCGGTTTTAGTTCGGTTTTGGACTCCTTAAACATCTATAAAAAAATCGATAAACCAGCTAAAAGCATGAAATTTGTACATGTTTACATGCAATCCAAAACCCGAGTTCGGTTTTTAAACCCGAGTTCTGAGCTGACTACAGATCCGAACCGGGACTCCCCAAAGTGATTCAGGGACATGGTACGACTTAGAACCCCTAAATACAGGTATGTTCATATTTCAGGAAAACCGAAACGCATATCTCTATGTGGCATGAACGTTAACTGCTGACACCAGTTCCCTATGGCATACTTCCCTTGAACTGTTCCTCATGCGCATTATAATCCACCTTCACAGGTGACTCTCCTCCAGTGCTGCCTTTCCAGGGCCATCTTTAAATTGATGCAGATGTCTGATAAACACTTCACACACTGACGCTTGTCACCTTTTAAAAGCCCAATACAATTCACCACATCAACTGCTGCCTGCCACAGGAGCTGATCAGTTGGTAATTTATCTCAATCCACTTTATCTCTCTTCAAGTCTTAGTCCATAGACCCCTTAGTTTTGCCAGGTTGAGGCTCTTCCCCGACTCAGAGTCCTGGTCTTCTGCCTCCTCCAGGAATCGGTATGATTTACCACCGGAATCGAGTCCGGCGGTTGGAATCCCGACAGCGGCTGCCCGACATGGGTAAAAATCCCGATCGTCCTTAAGGTAAGTATTCACTAACCCTCCCTCCCCTAACCCTCCTTAGGGGTGCCTAACTCTAACCTCCCCTAGTGCCTAACCCTAATCCCCCTTCTAAGTGCCTAAACCTAACCTCCCCTTCCCCGCCACCTAAACCTAAGTCCCCCAGGGGGGGCCTAACCCTAACCTCCCCCTGGGGGTGCCTAACCCTAACCCTCCCTTAGCCTAGCCTAACCCTAAACTCCCAGGGGGGTGCCTAACCTTAAGTTCCCCCCGGGGGTGCCTAACCCTCCCTCCCCCTAACCTAACCACCCTAACCTCCCGGGGGGGTGTCTAACCCTAAGCCCCCCCCCCCCAGGGAGCCCAAAACCTAAAACGACTGTCCACGCTCGGCGCCCGGCATCACTTAGATCGGGATGCCGGGTGTCAGTCTCCCGGAGTTGGTAAAATGACAGGCGTCTAGATTTATACCGACTGCTTTATCCCTCGCCGGGAATAGGAAAAGGAAAATAAATACACAAACTGCACTTAAAAACTAACATAAAACTTAAACACACACACTTCCCAGACATACACACAGAAACACTGACATAGACTAAATAAAAAAATTTAGACAAGACAAAAAATAAGACAAACTTCATAATGACAATAACAATACAGAAATTGACAGGACAAAGCTCTCAGAAATCACTTTTAAGCACCTACTGTATATAAAATCACCACTCACCTGCAAAACACTCCTCACTCCTCTCTCCACAAAACACCCTTTCAATTTGCCTTTTTATAATGTGCTTCTGTAGCTTACAGTGCATGTGGTATGTTTTGGCCAATAAGAGTACAGTGTTTGTTGATTTTGTAAATGATTTTGTCAGTGATTTGTAGATGATTTTGAAGTGCACATTACATGTCGACCATTTTTACACATTTGAAAATCGACCCACATCTCATTCGTTTTCTAAATCGATTTCAAAATCGAATGTTAACAAATGAGAGATTTGGTCAGTGATTTTTACAGTCAAATTTGATTTGGTTTCAGTCGATCAAAATTGACATAAAAATTGACCTTTAGTAAATATACTCCTAAATCTTTAGTGTCTTAAAATGCATCATAATCTCATCAATTATCCTGTTCCTGGACTTGTGGTGGCTCATCTAATCAGACCCCAGATCTTTGGTATAATACAGATCATACCCCTTCTCTCCACAATCTCTGTTGGTGACAAAACCAGACAGCAGTTGTTTGGTTACGACACAAATTAATAATTGAACTCTCTTACAGCCCTTGTCATGCTGCAGAACAATTTGGCCTGTGCAGCTGATATCACTGAGGCATGTAGAGGATTCTGGAGAACTTGGAAAAATCCAGCTCAGACGAACACAGAAAAATATGGAAAGAAATATAATGTATTCTGTATTCTACCAGGAAATTAAATAGTTACTTTTACAAGCAAATGTGACCAGTCTTTAGTGAAAGGCTGAAGAAGTACCTTTGGAATGGCCTCCTTAAAGTTGTAACATTAAAATAACTGAGAAAATGGTTTCTGCAACACAGTCACAGATTGTATTATTCATTTTCAGGATCCTAATATTGTCCATTATCCTAATTAAAATAATAAGTACCCAGAATCATTGTATATCGTGGTGTGAATATCAATCTATGAGCTCTAAGGAAAGTCAGCCAATTTAATATATTTTCAATATCTTCTCTTAAAGTACCAAACATACATTATATGCAAACCTTTCCTAAGCTGATGACTTAGGACCTCATTCAGAGCCATTCGCAAAAAGCGAGAGCTCTCTCTGACTGAGGGCGGACGCTTTTTTTTTCGCGACCATCGGGCGTGCAACGAGACCCTTGTGGTAGGGTCTCACCCAGTGAGCTTCCGGCTCTAATAGGTGATGTCAGTAGGGCTGCCCACAAATGGCAGGCGTTCCTTCAGGAACGCCTGAGTTTTTGTCCAGCCACCCCCCCCTTCGAAACGAGGCGAGCTGTCGATCAACATCGACAGCCGCCCCGTTTGTAGCGAGCCCCGGAGCGAGTGAATTTCTCATGCGTACACAATGCACAACCATCGACTCGCTTGCGAGTGCATAGCGCTTTGCGAGCAGGTCTTAATCAGGCCCTTAGTTATAACTGCTCATTAATTTAGTGTTAGGGTTTTTTTTGTGCTGAGTAACAAGTTAATGTGTGTGCATTACCAATGGTGTTTTAGCATAAGAAAATGGCTTGCAATCAGGGGCGTATTTATAATGGGTGCAGGGTGTGCGGTGCACACAGGCTCCTGGGGCCAGGGGGGCCCACACTGCACACCCTGCACCCATTTTTTTTTTTATACTTACCTCTCTGAAGTAGCGCTACACAAAATGCTTGGTAAATGACCACCGCTGCATGTTCCCGGTGAGCTGCGCATGGAGTCTACTGCTGTTGTCAGTTCACTGACAGCAGCCAGGGAGATAGGAGGGGGCCCCTGGATGGGGAGTGAACACCAGCCCCCTCCTCTCTTAATTAGGGGTGTGCACCGCCCACTTTTCGTGTTTTGTGTTTTGGTTTTGGATCTGGATCTTTCTTCGTGTTTTGGATCTGGATTGGTTTTGCCAAAACCACCCTTCCGTGTTTTGGGTTCTGGGTTTTGTGTTTTGGATCTGTATTTTTTTGAAAAAAAGCATAAAAACAACTAAAATCACAGAATTTGTAGGTTTTTCTGCTCCTATGCTATTATTAACCTCAATAACCTTAATTTCCACTCATTTCCAGTCTATTCTGAACACCTCACACCTCACAATAGTGTTTTTATGTCCAAAAGGTTGCACCGAGGTAGCTGGATGACTATGCTAAGCGACACGAGTGGGCGGCACAAACACGTGACCCATCTAGGCGTGATACTGCAGTGGCAGACAGGATGGCAGTTTGAAAAACTAGGCCCCAAACTGTACATAATGCAAAGAAAAAAAAGAGGTGCAAGATGGAATTGTCCTTGGGCCCTCCCACCCACCCTTAAGTTGTATAAACAGGACATGCACACTTTAACAAACCAATCATTTCAGCGCCAGGGTCTGCCACACAACTGTGGCTGAAATGATTGGTTCATTTGGGCCCCCACAAAACAAGCTGGCAATTAATCTGTCCCTGCACAAACTGACTCTACGGAGACAAGATGTCATCCTCATCCTCCTCATCCACCGATTCCTCACCCTCTTCAGTGTGTACATCCTCATCCTCACAAAGTATTAGCTCGTCCCCACTTGAATCCACCACCACAGGTCCCTCTGTACGTTCTGGAGGCTGGTCTCCCTGGAAGAGCTGATAATTCATTTTGATGAACATCATCTTCTCCACATTCTGTGGAAGCAACCTCCTATGCCTTTCGCTGACAAGGTTCCCGGCTGCACTAAACACTCTTTCGGAGTACACACTTTAGGGGGGGCAACTCAGGTAAAATAGAGCCAGTTTGTACAGGGGCCTCCAAATTGCCTCTTTTTCCTGCCAGTACAGGTATGGACTGTCTGACATGCCTACTTGGATGCTGTCACCGATGTAATCCTCCACCATTCTGTCAATGGTGACAGTATCATATGCAGTGACAGTAGACATGTCAGAAATTGTTGCCAGGTCCTTCAGTCCGGACCAGATGTCCAAACTTGGTCCTGCCTGCCCTGCATCACCGCCAGCGGGTTGCTTAGGATACCTAAGTTTTTTCCTGGCAGCCCCAGTTGCGGGAGAAAATGAAGAAGGAGCTGTTGACATGTCACGTTCCGCTTCAGCTGACAGTGTGTTCACCAGCAGGTCTTTGCACCTCTGCAGGCTTGTGTCGACCGGAAAGAGAGACACCACATAGGCTTTAAACCTAGGATCGAGCACGGTGGCCAAAATGTAGTGGTCTGATTTCAACAGATTGACAACCCTGGAATCCTGGCAAAGCGAATGAAGGGCTTCATCCACAAGTCCCACATGCCTATGTCATAGATGGATGTATAGGCTTGAATGGCCTTTTGCTGCTCCTCCATCCTCTGAAGCATATAGAGGGTTGAGTTCCACCGCGTCACAACCTCTTGCTTCAGGTGATGGCAGGGCAGGTTCAAGAGTGTTTGCTGGCGCTCCAGTCTTCGGCACGCAGTCGCTGAATGGCGAAAGTGGCCAGAAATTTTTCGGGCCACCCAAAGCGTCTCCTGCACGCCCCTGTCGCTTTTCAGAAAATTCTGCACCACCAAGTTTATTGTGTGAGCAAAACATAGGATGTGCTGGAATTTGCCCAGATGTAATGCCCGCACAATATTGGTGGCGTTGTCAGATATCACAAATCCCCTGGAGAGTCTAAGTGGGGTAAGCCACTGGGCGATGATTTCCCTCAGTTTCTCTAAGAGGTTGTCGGCGGTGTGCCTCTTACTGAAACCGGTGATACACAGCGTAGCCTGCCTTGGAACGAGCTGGAGTTTCTGAGATGCTGCGACTGGTGATGCTGCTGCTGTTGCTGCGTAAGGTGATACATCTACCCAGTGGGCTGTCACAGTCATATAGTCCTTAGTCTGCCCTGTTCCACTTGTCCACATGTCCGTGGTTAAGTGGACATTGGGTACAACGGCATTTTTCAGGACACTGAGGACACTTTTTCTGACGTTTCTGTACAGTCTCGGTATCGCCTGCCTAGTGAAGTGGAATCTAGACGGGATTTGGAACCGGGGACACACTACCTCCATCAATTGTCTAAATCCCACTGCACTAATGGCGGATACCAGACGCACGTCTAACACCAACATAGCAGTCAAGGCCTCAGTTATACGTTTTGCTTTAGGATGACTGCTGTCGTACTTCATCCTCCTCGCTAAGGACTGTTGGAGGGTCAATTGTTTAGTAAAAGTAGTGGTGTTCCTACTTCCTCTCTGGGATGATGAACGACTCCCAGCAGCAGCAACAGCAGCAGCGGCAGCAGGAGGCGTAGCAATGCAGGATCCTCCGGAGGAATCCCGGATAGGAGAGTCAGTCATGCCAGTGACATGGCCTGCAGGACTACTTCCGATCCTGACTAAGGAGGAAATTGACGAGGAGGGAGTTGACGGTGTGGTTTGCAGGTGCTTGGATACAACAGGGCAACGGGATTTAGGTGTCCCTGGACTGCTTACGGTCTTAGCCAAAGTTTCTGAACTTGACAGTAACTTATTATGAACGCGCTGCAGGTGCCATATAAGGGAGGATGTTCCTTGGTGGTTAACGTCCCTACCCCTACTTATTCCACCTTTACATAAGGTACATATGGCAAGACAGTTGTTGTCCGGATTTGGATAGAAATATTGCCAGACCAAAGAGGTGGAATGTTTGGTCTTCTGCCCAGGCATGACCATGATGGGCTTTTTCATCCCACGGACAACAACTGTCTCCCCCGAAGCCTGATTTAAACAAACCACATCACCATCAGAATCCTCCTCGCCAACTTCCTCCTCAGCGCCAGCTACACCAGTATCCTCATCCTGTTGTACTTCAACAGTGACATCTTCAATTTGCATATCAGCAAGTGGACTGTGGGTGCTCCTTTCAGCACTTGCAGGGGGCGTGCAAATGGTGGAAAGAGCCACCTCTTCCCGTCCAGTGCTGGGAAGGTCAGGCATCGCAACCGCCACCACACTTGGACTCTCCTTGGGGATTTGTGATATCTTCTTAGAACGCACAGTTCTTCGCTGTGCTTTTGCCAGCTTAACTCGTTTGATTTTTTTAGTGGGAGGAGGGCTTCCATCGTCATGTGAAGCTGAACCACTAGTCATGAACATAGGGAAAGACCTTAGCCGTTCCTTGCCAGTCCGTGTCATAAATGGCATATTGGCAAGTTTACGTTTCTCTTCAGATGATTTAAATGTTTTTTTTAAGGTCATTTTGCTGAACTTTGTCATTTGGGATTGTATGTGCCCTCTCCTATGACATTGGGCATCGGACCTTGGCAGACGACGTTGATGGCATGTTATCGTCTATGTCATGACTAGTGGAAGCAGCTTCAGCACTAAGAGGAAGTGGTTCTTGATCTTTCTCTATTTTATTTTTATCGGAGAAAGTTTGGTCCTCCATTTATGTTATATCGATTTGATATATACGTGTGGCTAAGGCGCACACAAACACAGAAAATATTTTTTTATTTTTGCTGGAGAGTAGTGCACTTTGTGGGTTACACCACCCTTTAAGAAATGAGCCAGCCGGCTCTTTACTTATGGGACACAGGCGCACGCTTGGCACTGCTCCTTTGTTGATGCACGTGCGGCTACTGCGCACACAATTCACAAACACAGAAAATATTTTTTTATTTGGTTTGGAGTGTACTTTGGGGGTTACAGCACCCTTTAATTGTCAAGCCAGCCGGCCCTTTACTTATGACACAGGCGCATGCTTGGCACTACTTTGTTGATGCACGTGCGGCTACTGCGCACACAATTCACAAACACAGAAAATATTTTTTTATTTGGTTTGGAGTGCACTTTGGGGGTTACAGCACCCTTTAAAGGTCAAGCCAGCCGGCCCTTTACTTATGACACAGGCGCACGCTTGGCACTACTTTGTTGATGCACGTGCGGCTACTGCGCACACAATTCACAAACACAGAAAAAATATTTGGTTATTTGGTTTGGAGTGTACTTTGGGGGTTACAGCACCCTTTAATGGTCAAGCCAGCCGGCCCTTTACTTATGACACAGGCGCACGCTTGGCACTACTTTGTTGATGCACGTGCGGCTACTGCGCACACAATTCACAAACACAGAAATATTTTTTTTTTTGGTTTGGACTGGAGTGTACTTTGGGGGTTACAGCACCCTTTAACGGTCAAGCCAGCCGGCCCTTTACTTATGACACAGGCGCACGCTTGGCACTACTTTGTTGATGCACGTGCGGCTACTGCGCACACAATTCACAAACACAGAAAAAATATTTTGTTATTTGGTTTGGAGTGTACTTTGGGGGTTACAGCACCCTTTAACGGTCAAGCCAGCCGGCCCTTTACTTATGACACAGGCGCACGCTTGGCACTACTTTGTTGATGCACGTGCGGCTACTGCGCACACAATTCACAAACACAGAAAATAATTTTTTTTTTGGTTTGGACTGGAGTGTACTTTGGGGGTTACAGCACCCTTTAACGGTCAAGCCAGCCGGCCCTTTACTTATGACACAGGCGCACACTTGGCACTACTTTGTTGATGTACGTGCGTCTACAGCGCACACAATTCACAAACACAGAAAATATATATTTTTTTGGTTTGGAGTGTACTTTGGGGGTTACAGCACCCTTTAACGGTCACGCCAGCCGGCCCTTTACTTATGACACAGGCGCACGCTTGGCACTACTTTGTTGATGCACGTGCGGCTACTGCGCACACAATTCACAAACACAGAAAACATATTTTGTTATTTGGTTTGGAGTGTACTTTGGGGGTTACAGCACCCTTTAACGGTCAAGCCAGCCGGCCCTTTACTTATGACACAGGCGCACGCTTGGCACTACTTTGTTGATGCACGTGCGGCTACTGCGCACACAATTCACAAACACAGAAAATAATTTTTTTTTGGGTTTGGACTGGAGTGTACTTTGGAGGTTACAGCACCCTTTAACGGTCAAGCCAGCTGGCCCTTTACTTATGACACAGGCGCACGTTTGGCACTACTTTGTTGATGCACGTGCGGCTACTGCGCACACAATTCACAAACACAGAAAATAATTTTTTTTTGGGTTTGGACTGGAGTGTACTTTGGGGGTTACAGCACCCTTTAACGGTCAAGCCAGCTGGCCCTTTACTTATGACACAGGCGCACGCTTGGCACTACTTTGTTGATGCACGTGCGGCTACTGCGCACACAATTCACAAACACACAAAAAATATTATTTTTTTAGCACTTGGGGGGAGCACCCCTGATGGACAGAGCACCCCCTGGACAACACTACAGCACCCCTTTAGGACTGGGACACTGCACAGGACTTTGGAGTGGACACAGCCCCTATGGAGAACTGACTGCACAACACAGTCCAGCCAGCCCCTATGGACTTTGAAGAAGTGGACACAGCCCCTATTAACAACAGCAGCACAGCACAACACAGCCAGCCCCTATGGACTTTGAAGTAGTGGACAACAGCAGCACAGCGCAGCACAACACTACTCTGCACTACACTACACTTCACTACACAGCCCAGCCAGTTCCTAACTCCCACCCTCCCTCTTCACTGTCCACAGCCGAGTGAGAAAATGGCGCCGACGCGGGTACCTTATATAGGATCCAAAACCCGCGAGACCCGGAAGGTGGGATGATGACGTTTTGCCTCGATTTCAGATCCGAGTCAGGCGGGAAAAGTCGAGCCTGACTCGGATCTGACTCGGATCGGGGGGGCTCGGGGGGTTTCGGATTTCAGAATTCTGAACCCGCTCACCCCTACTCTTAATACACCCCTGCTTGCAATCACTCACTCATTTGGAGTGACAGGCCAGTAGATCTCACTGCTTAAAGTATCGCCTATTGACTGACTGATGGATTGATTGATTTATACCAAGATAAACCTCATATTGTTTATTCAATTCTTAAAACTTACGTGTAAGATGAATGAATGGAATAAGAACTAGAGATAAGCGGGTCCGGTTCTCTGAAAACTGGACCCATCCGAACTTTACGAGCAGGGCCAGGATCCGGGTCCGGCTCGGGTTTTCCCGCCTAACTCGGATCCCAAAACGAGGCAAAACGTCATCCTCCTGCTGTTGGATTCTCGCGGGTGTTGGATTCTATAAAGGTCCCGGTGATTGGCGCCATTTTCACTCTGGCTGAGGAGAGTGTACAGAACAGACGTGCTCTGTTCTTCTCTGTTGTTCAAGGGTGCAGTGTTGTCGGGCTGGGGCTGCAGTACATAAAGTGGTGGGTGCTGCTGTGTCACTGTTGTCCTGTCAATCAAGGGGCTCTGTTCTTCTCTGTTGTTCAAGGATGCAGTGTTGTAGTTGTTCAAGGGTGCAGTGTTGTCAGGCTGGGGCTGCAGTACATAAAGTGGGTAGTGCTGCTGTGTCAATGTTGTCATGTCAATCAAGGGGCTAGGGCTGCAGTTTATAAAGGGGTGCTGTGTCAATCCAGGGGTGCTCTTCCCCAGTGTATAAAAAATAAAAGTTAAAATTAATAATTATCATTCCACAAAGAATAAAAAAAAAATATATATATTTTTTTTTCTTTTTTTTGTGTGTGCTAGCTACGCTATTATTGTTCGGTGATACTGCCAGCCAGACCGCAGTTTATCATCCACGTATTTGTGACACTGCAGGTGGTCCGTCCACACTCCGCAGGGGTGCTTTGTTGTCCATAAACGGGTGCTGTGTTGTTCATCAAGGGCTGCTGCCTTGTCCAGGGGTGCTCTTCCTCTGTGCAAAAAAAATGATTGTTCGGTGACACTGCCGGCCAGACCACAGTTTATCATCCATGTATTTGTGACTCTGCAGATGGTCCGTCCGCACTCTGCAGGTGTGCTTTGTTGTCCATAAAGGGGAGCTGTGTTGTTCATCAAGGGGCTGCTGCCTTGTCCAGGGGTGCTTTTCCCCAGTGTAAAAAAAACTAAAGTTGTATAAAATTATCATTCCACAAAAAATAAAAGCTATTTTTTTTCAGTTTTTTTGTGTGTGCTACAGTAGCTATGCTATTATTGTTCAGTGACACTGCCAGCCAAACCGCAGTCTATAATCCACGTATTGTGACACTATAAGTCATAGCGCAGTGTGTTTTTCTTATTCATAAAAAAATATTGTGACACTGTAAGTGGTAGCGAAGTGTGTTATTCTTTTGTTCTTATTCATAAAAAATATCGTGACACTAAGCGGTAGCGCAGTGTATTATTCTTATTCATAAAAAGTATTGTGACACTGTAAGTGGCAGTGCAGAGTGTTATTCTTTACTTATTCATAAAAAAATCTTGTGACACTGTAAGTGGTGGAGCAGTGTTTTACTCATAAAAAATCTTGTGACACTGTAAGTGGTAGTGCAGTGTATTATTATTTTCTTATTCATAAAAAATATTGTGACACTGTAAGTGGTAGAGGATGTTGATATTAAAATGAACCTCTATATACCCCTGCCTGTACCTTCTAAAACCCTTCCTATAAACCTCTAAGGATGATGCTAATTTGCGTATGCAGTCATACCATAAATAAAGACTTAGACGTGGAATCTGTGATTCCAAAGCACAAGTGATATTCAGGTAAAAGTTCAGACAGTTACACGCAATTGATCAAGACACAATTTAGGCGCAAAAGGAAAATTATACAGACCCAAGTACAGTATACATACGCAGGCGCTTCCGGACCCGGAGATAGGCATCAGCAAGAGACCCCTAGTCATACAGCATTCAGCACAAAGACTCAGAACCAGCGTTCGTGCACTCATATTTATACTCCCCCAGAATAAACAGGACAATAGGGAAGTCTGTTGCTGATATCATTGGTTCCCAGGGGAGAAGCATCTGTTACAGCACATTTAACAGGCTGGTTCAAACAGACTCTCCCTGCCTCTAACAGCTGGGGATCTTCCTCTTCACGCCCCCTGCAACATCCTAACAGCTGTTCCTAAAATATAAATTTCGTTGCTTGTAGGCTCTGCGATCCATAACTCGAGAATGCATGATGCGATCTCCTCACCGATAACACCGGAATACTGTAAAAAGAATACGCATCAGTACAACTCCAAACACGACTTGTTTAGCATATATAATACCTTAGTTATCAAATATCTTTATTTCTCAGCATTTAACTAACTGAACCAACTTAAATCATACACTTTAGAGCTTATTGAACCTTATGTGTGAATATGTAATGTGTGGGTATTCGGGGTTTGATATAAGGACGCTAGTTATTAATGGGTGAGATTTAAGTGCACAATTTCTCATACACGAAGTGAACATCCAGCAGTGTGGATTGCTGAGCATTGTAGTTCCACCTGCCCTCTGTCAGCAGGCCCCCACCTGTCCTGTGTTCAAAGGAAAAAAAACTATTTTGTTCTCCCAGACTCTTGTGTGAACTGTGAATCAAGCTGTGAAGTTGGGGCCATCCTGTCTGTGTGTGGGGCTAAGACCTGTTTAGGATTCAGACAAATCCAATTGTGTAGATCAATGCCTGGATTATATTACAATTGCCACAACTATACTTTATCTGCATCCAGGGATTCCCAATTTGTATGTAAAAATACCCATTGTCTATTCTATTTACTCAGAAAGCTTGTTCTTCCAGTTGCCCTTGGTAGATTAACAAAAACATTGCCATCTGTTCTTAGCTCCTGAGTTGTAACTTGAAATGACACTGGTCACAAAATGGCGTCTTGCAGATTCTTGTTTCTAAAATGGAGTCTAGCTGCCATTTGCAAGATGGCGTCGCGCACGCTTCAATTTTAAACTGATCTTGTCTCAGCCAATTATCAGCTTCGACAAGGAGCGTGTTAATCTTTTTTTGTTGTTTTAAAGTAACACTGTAAGTGGTAGCGAACTGTGTTATTCTTTTCTTTTTCATAAAAAGTATTGTGACACTGTAAGTGGTAGCGCAGTGTGCTATTCTTTTCTTATTCATAAAAATATTGTGGCACTGTAGGTCATTCATACCGCAGTGTAATATTTAAAATTGGTACAAATTGATGTATGTGCTGTACTTCACTTCATTCATGTTATTTGATATGGAGAATGATAAGTTGAGAGGAGAGCAGGAACCAATTACTAGTGTTGGAGTGGCTGCCAGTGCCACCAGTCATGACGATACTAGTCCATGTACACCGATGATGATGAAAATCGTTAAGGCACAGGAACCAACTGTGCGCCCAGAAGTGTCACAAATCCCTGAGGAGAGTCTAAGTGTGTCGGCAGGTGCCATGTTTGAGCCTGACTTTTCTAAAAATGTACTCGAAGAGGAGCCTACTTTCACCACTTGTGCGTCCTCTGCACATGTGGGGATAAGTAGCAGAAGTCAACATGCTGACAGAAATCGAGGATGCTTCTGTGGCAGTGCACCAGGATGAGCAAGATATTTGTGTAGCTGATGCTAATAAGGATGTTGATGATGAGGATAAGGATGTTGTTGATAAGGATGTTGTTTGTGTAAATCAGGCCCCAGTGGAAACAGTTGTTGCCCATTATAAGGAAAAGCCCATTGTCATGCCTGGGCATAAAACAAAAAAAAATCCACTTCTTATATTTGGAATAATTTCTACCCAAAACCGGACAACAATTGTCAAGCCATCTGTATACATTGTCATGCCAGAGTAAGTAGAGGTAGGGACCTTAACCATCTAGGGGGTTTGCAAAATTCAGAAACTTTGGCTAAAAAAGTAACAACAAGCAGTCCAGTGTCAGCTAGCTCCATTCTCTCTGCTAGATCCATGAACTTGGCAACTTCATCACCAACACCTTCATCAACAATATCCTCAATCATGATTGGAACTAGTCCTACATCCAATTTGAGAAGGCTAACTCAGTCCTCCACTATCCTGGATTCCTCAGAAGATTCCTTGAGCGCAACTCCTGCTGCTGCTGCTGGGAGTGGATCTTCATCCCTGAAGGGGACCAGGAAGACTACTAGTAGTAGTTCAAAAAAAATAAATGACAGTTAAACAATCCTTTGCAAGGGGGAGCAAGTATGACAGCAGTCACCCAGTTGTACAGCGGATCACTGACGCCATAACATCTATGCTGGTATTAGATGTGCGTCCAATATCCGCCATTAGTGCAGTGGGTTTTAGACAGTTAATTGAGGTCCTGTGTCCCCGTTACCAAATCCCATCTAGATTTCACTTCACTAGAAAAGCAATTCCCAATGATTTGTGTATGTTTCTGACCATCTCACAGCTCAGGTTGTTGAGAGTTTGAAAAGTGATTTTGTCAGAGAGTTTGCCTCTATCTCACCCGAGCTTGTCATCCCGATTTTTGGTAAATTTGAGAGATGTATGTTTTAGGTTAAAAGTACTTCCGATTTGGCCCGATAGTGATTTGATTCGAGCTTGCTATCTCACCCGAGTTTTATGAGTGAGATGAGAGAAATCTCTCTGTAACTCACCCAACTTTGCAAGCATGTAAAAAATCAATAAATCACCCGAGATGGTCATCTCCACCTATCTCGATTGTTAGTAAATTTACCCCCTGGTCTACGAGGACACATCAGTAGTCGCATTAGCATTCGGAAAGCAAAATATCCGCGTTCCTATAGTGGCCGCATTTGGAGCTGTGTGCTACTTCAGAATCGGGCCCATAATGAGAACAATCACTTAATCAAACAGTTTAATGCACACGATCCCTGGCACTTAAACTAAATTATTTACCATGAAACTATGAGCGAGAATGACCGTGGGGCTCTGGAAGCTCTGGAAAGTGATAAGTGCAGAGTGATAAATGACTAACCAATCAGCTCCCAACTGTCATGCTACAGGCTGTGTTTGAAAAATGACAGTTGGGAGCTGATTGGTTGGTTGTTTATCACTCTGCATTTTCCATTTCTGACCTGCTTGCGGATATTACTATCTTTGACTGAAACTCCCAACCACCTCTCCACCAACCTCCTTTGATGCTTGGGGGTCTATTCATTATGTTAATTATCGGGGTCTGAACGGACCCCGATAATTAACATTAATCTCGCTGTGAGTGCCAGAGCAATTGATCATTGCTCCGGCACGGAGACAGCTGGTCCGAAAATCAGCTGTCTCCCTAAACGCTTTCACTGCTTCTTTCGGAGCAGTGAGACAAGTGTGCATGTGTGACCTACAGGTCACACATACGCACAAGAGCCCCAATGTCCGGTGGAAGGAGCCGGACAGAAGCGGAGGAATTGGATCCCTCTTTGCAACCCGGTCCTCCTTCCCATAGGGAAGAAATGGGTTGCTTGCAGCGAGCGGGAGTAAACGCCATCTGAAGATGGCAAATGTTCCCGCAGTCAAGCTCCAAAAATATTATATTTTTGGAGCTTGGTGAATTATGTCCCCATACTAGTGTAAGGGGATAGCGGGCGATTCCAGGTGAGGAAGGTAAGCAGGAGATATCTGTGATACTAGTGTAAAGGGATAGCGGGCGATTCCAGGTGAGGAAGGTAAGCAGGAGATATCTGTGATACTAGTGTAAGGGGATAGCGGGCGATTCCAGGTGAGGAAGGTAAGCAGGAGATATCTGTAATACTAGTGTATGGGGACAGCGGGCGATTCCGGGTGAGGAAGGTAAGCAGGAGATATCTGTGATAAGTTAAATGTGCATGTCTTTTATTTCTATTTGTTACAATTAGAGATGTGCGGTTTGGTTCTCCAGATATTCCGAATCCACCCGAATTTCGTGAATCCGGGTAAATCCGAGTCGCGGTTCTAATCTCCTGAGGAGATCCGGGTAAATCCAGGTCGCGGTTCTGATCTCCTGAGAAGATCCGGGTATATCCGGGTCGCGGTTCTGATCTTTTTGTGGTTCGGAATTCAGATTTTAAATCCAAATTTCGGGTTTTGGATTGCATAAATTACATGATTTTAGCCGTTTTTAAAACTTTTTAACTATTTTTTATTTAAAAAATTCAGATCCAAAACCAAAATACTTGAGGGTGGTTTGCAAAACCAAATCCAGATCCAAAACCTTGGAGGAGATACAGATCCAAAACCAAACCCAAAACAGTGCTGCAGGAAAGGTGGTGCAGACGGTGCCGCTGCCCAGGGCACAGTGCCAGGGGACAGTGTGGATGCTTCCCCAGCCAGTTATGCTCAGCCAGCTACTACCAGCTGGTTAGCTGTGTGCCCACTGCGATACATGATATGGTGGCAGCGCCCGCTCCCTTGTTTTTATCCCTGGCCTTGCCTCCCACACTATGTGGGGAGAGCTGTCATCTGTCTGTGTGAGAAGAGAGCATAGAGGAGCCATCTGAAGAAATCGGCCCCTAGACACAGTCATCTTTTAAACTAAAGAAAATAAAAACAGAGTAACATTGTAAGTTAAGAGTAGAGGGTGGCAGCATAAAATATAGTATAAAAGGGGTAGAGGGGGTGATGGGTATTAATATATTATATAATGGGTCAGAGGACTGATGGGCTTAAAATATGCAAGTGTGGGGGTGGTGGGGTGACGGGCAAAAAATATATAAGGGGGGTGATGGGCATAAAGTATATAAGGAGTGGGGGTGGTGATAGTCATAAAATATATGAGGGGGATTCTCTCTCGCACAAAGCGCCAAAATGTCTACTTATTGCTCTACAGGAGCTCACTATTATTAATGAAGACAGAATAATAAGGGAAGGGGAAGGGGGGGAGTGTACTAAGCTTCGGAAAGTGATACATTGAAAAGTGATAATCTACCAGCCACTCAGCTCCTAACTGGCATGTTACAGGCTGTTTGAAAAATGACAGTTAGGAGCTGATTGGTTGGTAGTTTATCACTTTCCAATTTATCACTTTCCAAAGTCCAGAGCTTAGTACATTTGCCCCTAAGGGCTCTATTTATTAACATTATTTTGACTAAAATAAAGTGAAAAAGGGTGTTTTCACACCCTTTTCACATTATTTTAGTATCACCTATAGTTATTACAGGGCAATTGGATTAGAATTCGTAAAATTCTACTCCAACCCCTAAGTATCACATATTTTTAGTAAGCAGATAACATTTCCCATAATTGTAATGGGAAATGTGATCCGACCAAAGTTACTAAAAATAAATGTGAAAAAAATATCGGGGAAAGCCCTGTGATAATAATGCCACCTGGAGGTGGCGTTATCCAGGGTCTCCCCCGTGTACCAGACTCCTGCCCTGCTCTAACGGGGAGAGCAGAGCCGGGAGTCGGTCCCAGTAATCAGCTGTGTGGTCTAAACAGACCGCAAGCTGATTACTGTAAAAAAAAAAAGAAAAAAAAAAGTTAAAAAAAAAATTCACTTACCTGACTCCAGGGACCGGTGATCGGGCCTCCGGTGATGACTCCCCTCCGGTCAGCTGATCTCCCATAGTGCACTGCTGCCTGGTCATGAGGTAATCGGGTCCCAGTGCAGTATGGGAGATCACCTGACCGGAGGCACGGAGAACATCACCGGAGGCCTGGAGCATGCAGGTAAGTGTAATTAAGGCAGGGGGGGAGAGGGGGCCGCAGTGGGTCCGCGATCGCGGGCAGCAGGGTTTAGCGCCGGGGGGGTAGCAGCAGTGCGCGAGCACTTTGTCACGGTATTTTTTGCGAAAATTCCGTGATAAGGCTCCGAAGGGGATTCGCAGGGACAGAGCTTTATCGCAAGCACTGTCACTGCAAGGGATTTGTAGTAAATCCCTGTGATATTGCCTGAATTCGCAATGCGAATTCAGTCGTTAATATCACACTACAATCTGCATTCAATATGCGGATTGTAGTAAATAGAGCCCTAAGAGAGTTCTTACAGGTGCTTAGACAATTGTGCCTAAGGTTCTGTATCAACCCAAGAGACGCTTTGGCAGAGTCTCATCTTCTTATTCCTAAACCCTAAATATGTAAGCAACAAGCAAGCAGCCTAGGTTCGGTAGAATCTTTTTTTTTTTAAATACGTTTTTGCTTTTGAGAAAACTTAAACATGTTTCTGTCAGTACTACTGATGTAGTAGCTGAGCCTTCCATTGTTTATATGTACACAACAATCCAGACCAACCCATTTACTTGACAGCACTTACCAAGAACTCTTTTCAGGATAAAGTGCATAACTAAACCACTAATGGAATTTCCTGAAATTAACCTATTCCGGGCTGAAGTGGAGCCTAGTGCACAGTTGTTTTTGGTCCTGCACAGGGGTTTTCACTTAAGCTGATTGCTGTGTACCATACACTTCACTTATAATTACCCCTTCATCACTTACCCTTGTTATTACATTGTACTCTGCCATTCAACTAATCCCATATTTCATTCTGGTAAACGTGGACTATAACAATCACGTATACCCAGGAATAAATATTACTGTGACTTGGTATTCTGTGCAGCTCAGATCTGTCAAGCCTTTGTTTATTAACCTAAAATGCAGTGGTGATTTCTCCACTTTCATGTTTCATTAGACAAAGATATTAAAGTGAATCTGTAATCGAAATTGTAGTATACATAGAGAATAACACCTAAAGAACCATCAGGAGAATCATTTGTAAGATATGTGGCTTGCCTTCGTCTTGAGATAATTTGGAAAATGTTTTGGCAATATTGACAGTAAATAAATGAATTCACCCTTCTTACTGAGCTCTTATGATGAACAATGAATGAAAGTGAGCTCATAGCTCTGGCGGTTATACATATCCAAACAGACTGCTAGGAGTCTTATTGAGGGATTACCATTATAAGAATATGAATGGAGAACTAAATCCACTTATTGCTCTTTTTTTTATTTATGGAGATAAAACCACCACTGAGCAAAATGAAGATGACCTTCAATTTGGAATGGCTCAGTGAGTGACTTATGTCTACTGTACCTGGCATTGCCTAGCCAGACACAGCATAAACAGATCTCAGAATGATGATCAACATACCTCACAGAAGTGGTACTGATAGCACCTACAGTCAGAGCTGGATGGGACCCTAGACAGGATACTGGTTTGAAGCCCCTAGGTGATCAGTCAATACCAAATCTTAGGGGCATATTTATTAATTATCTGTTTAGACCCAATAATTATAATTTGTTATGTACCGCCTGAATGTGTTAAAAATCACATCCAAAGGGAGCCCATCCCTGCAATGTGCTAGAAGTTAAGTGATCACTATTATGATGCCAGCTAGATAAAGAGCTGGCATCATTGGATGGCAACAATACATGGACTGTTGTTAACAGGCTGAGTCACCGGAAAACAGTGAAGAACGGATTCAGTATGATTTACCGCCGGCCCACAGCGGCATCCCGGCAGCAGTGAAAATCCCGATCATCGATAGGTAAGTATTGACTAACCAATTCTCCCCCCTAACCCTCCCTTAGGGGTGCCTAACCCTAACCTCCCCCCAAGTGCCTAACCCTATTCCCCCCTCTAAGTGCCTAAACCTAACCTCCCCTTCCCCGCTGCCTAAACCTAAGTCCCCCAGGGGGGCCTAACCCTAACCTCCCCCCCGGGGGTGCCTAACCCTAACCATCCCTTAGCCTAGCCTAACCCTAAACTCCCGGGGGGTGCCTAACCCTAAGTCCCCCCCGGGAACCCTAAATCTAACCCTCCCCCCCGCGGCTGTCCGCGCCCGGCACCCGGCTTACCTTCGATCGGTAAGCCGGGTGTCGGGTTCCTGGCCTAGGTAAAATGACAGGCGTCGGGATGTCGATGCCTGTCATTTAGCCCTTGCCGGGATTAGACAGTCGGGAAGCCGACGGTCGGGATTCCATCCATCAGCTTCCCGACTGCTTCCCGTGAAGAACAAGTGGGTCTTTTGTAAAAAGCTAAATACAGACAGAACTGTGGGCCATTATAAAGCCAGCCTTGTCACTAATGGATATAAACAAATATCCAGGATTGACTATGAGGAAATGTTCACATCTGTTCTAAAGTACAGTACATTACATTTAGTCATTGCCATATCTGCCATGCATGATTTACTGTTGTACCAGTTAAGCTGGCCATACACAGTGCGATATGCACTGTGGGACACGATGGGGAATCCGACGTTCTACATATCGGGCAGTCCCCACACATGGTGCGATCGGGTGGCCTACCAGCAGATATGCCGGCTCCCCCCTCCCCCACCTGCATAGCACTGAATGGGATCGCAGTATCTCCTGATTGACTGAACCTGCAGTAAGATCTGGGGGTGCGATGTACGACCCTACAGTTGCGCGCTCTATCTGATATCATGCCCATACACAGTACGATAGATCAGCCAAATCGTACCTATCCGTCGGAACGCCTGCTCATCGCACCGTGTATGGGCACCTTTAGACTTTGATTTAGTGTTCCTAAATGGAGAACTGGTTGAGGAAGTTGAGGAAGTTTATATGGAACCTCTTGAGCATTACAATGAGGACATGTTCCAAGAAAGAAAAGTCTGTCTGTTGAAAAAGGCATTGTATTATTTAAATCAGAGTGGTCATTGTTGATACATTAGGCTAGATGTTGTACTTTTATAGATGGACTTTGTGCATTCACTGTTCATAAGACATGATCAAAAAATGTTAATCATAGTTGTTTACGTGGATGATTTGTTGCTAGCAGGTCTGGAGAAACACATACTGTAGCCCAGTGTCAAGCATCTGCTAGTACATAAATTCAATTTAATAGACCTATGGCCTCCACATCACCTTAGGCTTGAGGATCTTATAAAGGAACTGTTACAATCGATCAGCAGGGATACAGTATGTTGAGACAATACTGTTAGCAATGACAGACACAAAACCAGCCAGTACCATCGACAAAGGTACAAAAATAAAAAAATCTAGGTCAACAACAAATGAGACAGAGACAGAGAAAATGAAGAATGTTCCTTATCAGAGCACTATTGGAAATGTAATTTTTGCAAGCATTGGGACTCATCCAGACATCACAAACGCTGTGAGCAGGGTAAGCCAATTTGCAATTAACCCTGGGAAATATTTCTGTGATGCAGACTGGGGATCAGATGAGGCTGTTTGTCCTTCATATATGGGATACCTGTTTGTAATAGCAGACGCAGCTTTTAGCAAGGCAGAAAGCAACCCACTGTTGCCCTATCCACCACTGAGGCAGAGTATATGGCACTTGCAGAAACCGCTAAGGAAGCCTTGTCCTGTAGCACCAAGCACCATGAACGGTCCAAACACATTGCCATTAGATATTACTTTATCCGTGAATTAGTGGAGAAAAGGTCTATCAGCATAACCCATGTAGCAAGCAAAGATAATGCCGCTGATATGCTAATGAAGGGACTGACCTCATAATTGCAAAATGTGTTCTTGAGAAAGTGTGCACTGGAGTATATTTACAAAGTTGATATGTTTCACTGTTTATTGTTTATTGCATAAAACCAAATGTCTTTGGTTACAGGTGGACTTTGCTGACAAATGCTTAAGTTGAGTGTAATATTTTTATGTAAGCAGAGATGGCCCTGAGAGAGGGGGTGTTTGAGAATAGTTCGCCCCCTCACCGTCTCCTCCTGTACAGTGATGCGCCATGGCATGATGTCACTGCCATGTTAGTGAGCATGCACAAACTGTTTGCGCCACTCTGTGGAGAGCTGCAGTACTGCACGGATGTGCAGTACTTAGCTCCTCTGTAGAGACCTGCTGCTGTTACCACTGCTACCACTATTACCTGTTCACCGCTGTTAGCTCTGCTAATATTGCTGTCACCTCTGTTATCTCTGTGTACACCACTGTTACCGGACTGGTTAAGGACATCTGTGTGGACTAACATCCATCACATTCCGCTGACACCTTTTGTAACCAAACAGGATCAACCAATAATTATAACTGTGTTTATAAGTGTCAACATTATAACCATGTTAAAATTATAACAGTTGACCCATGGTGTCAACCTTTTGATTGTCAACGTTGTGAATGTCGACAAATTGACTGCATAACCTTAGCCTATAGCTGTTGTACTGCAGCACTGACCTTAAGGGGGCCATGGATAGAGCTTGTTTCATCTTTGGTCCATACAGCTATTCCCATCAGTTCTGTGAGTACTGACACTGGTTCTCATACTGAATAATGAAAGCCATATTCTGAGCTACATTAATACTTTATTCATGTACTGTATAAGTGAACACAGCGAGGGACACCATGTTCAGCAATATAAGTTTGTACATATAGGGACACAAATTCTGTTCTGTAACTTGTTTTTATTGTTATAGCAACAATACAAAAAGTATGTTACCTTCAGTATTTCCAATAATAATATAAAGTGATGATAATAATAGTGTAAAACAAATATATATGAAAATTAGTATAATGAGCATTTAAAATGCATTTTTTTGTGGCTGATAGATTTTTACACTTTTTCTATTTATTTAGTTCTAACTACAGTACTTAGCACCCTCATTACAATTACACATTAAAAGCTCACAGGAAAGCCAGCAAATCGCTTATGCTATAGGTCTTTGGGATGATTCCTAAGACAAGGTCATAAAACTGTTACTTAGTTTGTAAAGAAATATTGTCCTTTTCAGAGACTTTATCAATCATTGGTTTAACTGTTATAGACAGAAAAGAACAACACATAAACAAAGCGCTAATCAAACCAAAACGGTGTTGGAAATTGCCACTTTTCTGGCTCTGTAGAGACAGAAGATGGCCGGGAACATTACTGGGGATATGTAATATTAATATTATTATTATCCTTTATTTATATGGCGCCACAAGGGGTCCGCAGTCTATTACACAGTACAAAAACAGAAAAGCGTGAACAAAAACAGGAACACAAGTTACAATACAGAACATTGCAGAACATGGACACTGTTTATAAACATTGCGGCATCAGCACTCATAATATCCAAATACGCGCAGGGAGGGAGAGCCGAAAGGTTGGGTGCCATTGTAGGCAGTAGTGAGGATGGTGGTAGAAGCAAGGAAAGGAAAAGCATATGAGGCAAGAGGGCCCTGGTCATGAGAGCTTACAGTCTATACTTATATATTTATGTAATGCTCTTGGGTACTCAGCAATTTAAGGAAAAAGTACAGAACAGGGAACAACACACAATACTGGGAGATAGAATGTAGTATATGCTAAATATAATGAGGTTTTTCTTTCAATTATTTAACTGTCCTAAGGCCCCCATACAGCACATCTCCGAATAATTGGGGCAAATCGGCATTTTCCATAAGCTAAAAATTATTGGCAATGTATGGGGTTCACCCATTGCTGATTCTGATCAAAAGTGATTGGATTTGGTAAATCAGGTTGTCCAACATCAAATGCACAGAGAAAAATAGAGTGATCCAAAAGCGCGATCTTCTATTAATTGATTCTGTCGAAGTGGAAGGAGAGATACACAAGAAATTAAATCCAAAGTACATGGACCCCTTTTAGGGCTTCAAAATCCTCCACCTCCGACTCACCTCCAAATGGAGAAATATGTTCACATAAAGATATCTGTCTTGCGTCAGTTTACAGTGGAAATACAGGTATTCATATATTCCCAATTGGACCTCCCCTATGTAAAAACACTCACCTGGGACCAGGTATAAACGTTCCCATCAGGGTTTCTTTAGGTCCAACAGAGCACTCCTCATTCCAAAAGCTGGAAGCAATCCTTTCAATACAATGATCCAAAAATCATATAAAAGTCCAAAGTTTATTGGTACAATACAGGAACAAATAAAAAATAAAAAATAAATAAAATCCAAGCATAGAGTCCTCTTTCCTTATTACAGGTAAGTAATAGAAATTATCTCCTGAAACCCCAAATGAATGAGTATGGAGAACCAACCAGTAAAAGAATAAAAAAATAGCAGCAACAAGAAAACTTGCCACAGTACCACCAACGCGTTTCTGACCATAGGTCCTTCCTCAGGGTGTAAATTCTGACTGAACAGCCAGGGTATACATACCCTAACTCACACTAATTGATTAACCTCAATATTGGGTAATCCACAAACTCCGGATAAGTAAAAAATGGCATTAATCCTTAAAAAGCCCTTAATAAATTACACATTCTATTAATATGTATTTTGGATTTAATTTCTTGTGTATCTCTCCTTCCACTTCGACAGAAGCAATTTATAGAAGATCGCGCTTTTGGATCACTCTATTTTTCTCTGTGCATTTGACTTGGAGACGTGGTGCCCCTAAGAGTGGACTAAGCAGCGGTTTGTGGGGCGCTGGTTGCCTTTATATTTTTTTGTAGGTTGTCCAACATGTTGGATTTCGCCAACCAATCGGGGCTGTAGATTGCTAGTGCATGGTAACAATCAGACCATTTGCCGACCATTACTAGTAAAATGATGAGCCTTTTACAATTGCCAGGTCTGCTATTTGCTGAAAATGATTTACAAATCACTGAAAAATACACTATATAAACAAAAATGACTGGACACTGGGTCTCATTCAGACCTGCTCGCAAGCGCTGAACGCTTGCAAGCGGGTCGATGGTGCCCATGTGCGCATGCGTACGACAGAGGGAGCTCCGTTGTGCGCATGCGCGAGACCCGGCGAGCGACGGGGAAGCCATCGCTCCAGGTCTCACACCAATGGAGGCGTGCTGTCGATGGTGAGTGACAGCACGCCCCCTTTGGAGGGCGTGCCGGGGGCGCTGCTGCCCAGACGGAGGCGTTCCCATGGGAACACCTACCGTCTGGGTCCGGCCCCACTGACATCACTAGTGATGTCAGTGGGAGTGATTTTGGCTCTGATAGAGCCAAAATCACTCCAGGGCTTGCAGCAACGAGACCCTACTGCAAGGGTCTCGTCGCAAGCCCGATGGTCGCGATGGTCTTGACCATCGCGACCATCATCATGGACGCTCGCATAAGCTGTGGGTGGTAACCCACATCTATGCGAGCGTCCAGGAGGACGCACAAAAAAAAAACGCCCTGCTTCAGAGCGGGCGCTCGTTCAGAGCGTCCGGCTCTGAATCAGGCCCACTGTGAGCAAATAGATCAACAAGAATTTATTGATGTCAGTACTTTGTAGGTCGACCACGTGCAGTGATTACTGCAGACACCGTTCTTGGCAAACTGTCCACAAGTTCCTGGACAACAGCAGGCGGTATGTTTTGCCATTCCACCTTAATTACAGTGACCAACTGTGACACTGAAGAAGGTTGAGTCGACCTAGAATGCACCCGTCGTTCCAATTTATCCCAGAGGTTCTCAGTGGGGTTAAGATCTGGACTCTGAGTTGGCCAGTCCATCCCGGTTACTGAATTTTCTGTATACCAGTCCAGCGTCACCCTGGCAACATGACAGGTGGCATTGTTGTCCTGATAAAAACATTAGTTGTTACTGTAGAGCTGCCAGAATGCAGGGAGCACAGAGTCATCGAGAACATCGCTATACTTCTCGTTTTATACCTTCATGAACACGTGTCTGCTGCAGGAGCAACCACTTCACTTGTGCGGGGGGTGTGGCCAATCACTTTTGTCCACATTGTGTATCTGTAATGTATGGGCGCAGTTTGGTGGATTGGGGAATCTTCAAATTGGGGGGAATAAAATCATAGTATAGATTAATAGTTGTTGTTTTTTTTTTATTTAAATTGCTGATATATTGACCCTTTACTCAATAAATGGTGCTAGGCTAGAGATTTGAAGGTGTGAGGGGAGGATGGTAGCAGCATATTTAAAAGTAGGAAGTTTGAGATTTGCAGACGTGCATAGGAAAATGGTTTTAAATACGAAAGTACTTTTTGCATGTGGAGTAGAAAGTACAGTAGAGCAGCCACATAAATGCATAGGGAGTAGCTGGTGATTGAGGGGTCTATTTACTAAGCAGTGTTAGGAATGAAAAGTGATAAGGTGCCAGCCAATCAGCTCCCAACTGTCATCTCACAGGCTGTGTTTGAAAAATGACAGTTGAAAGCTGATTGGCTGACACCTTATCACTTTTCACTCTGTCTCCTAACACTGCTTATTAAGTAGACCCCTTAGACAGAGATGTAAATGAAACGAGAAGCATGCACTTAGGATTTTTCATTGAATAAGGAATATGGGGCCTCATTCAGAGGCGGTCGGAGGATGCAAGCGGTCGCTCAGAAACTGGGCGGCCACTTGCATCCTGACTGCCCGCCTCTGTTGCGGTCATTAGGCTGTGGGTTAACACCCACAGCTCTAACGACTGCTCGGGTGATGGTCGCGATGGTCAAAACCATTGCGACCATCGGGGCTTACGACGAGACCCTAGGGTAGGGTCTCCCTTGTCGTAAGCCCCGGAGAGCTTCTGGCTCTGTTTGAGCCGGAAGCTCTCCACTGACATCACTAGTGATGTCAGTGGGGCTGCACCCAAATGGTAGGCGTTCCCATGGGAATGCCCCCGTTTGGGCTGCCACCCCCCCGGCCCGCCTTCCAAACGGGGCGAGCTGTCAATCAACATCGACAGCTCGCCCCCTTTGGATCGAGACCCGCTACGACCGGTGCTGTCGGTCGTAGAGGGTCTCACGCAGAGGGTCTCACGCATGCGCACGATGGCGCCGGCGCCATCGTGTGCATGCGTGAGACCCTCTACGACCGACAGCGCCTGTCGTAGCGGGTCTCGATCCAAAGGGGGTGAGCTGTCGATGTTGATTGACATGCGCATGCTCTGTGGGGGGCCATCGACCCGGTCTGAGCGCATCAGCGCTAACGACCGGCTCTGAATGACCCCCATGGTGCTCCGCCCTGGCCCTATCAGTCAGACTCACAGACAAGTTGTCGAGGCAGCAGCAACCGCTGCCCTGTGCTCACCGGTGCTGCTCCTTCCTCCCAGAGCTGGATTTAGACCTCATGGGGCCCTAGGCAAGATACCGATTTTGGGGCCCCTCTCCCTCAAACAATCCATATCACTATACTTTCAATCCTAATTCATGAACCCCTCTCCCATCACAGCACCCCTCTACTCACAGCACAGACCCCTTTCCCCTCTGGGCACCCCTCTCTACTCACAGCACAAACAGCTGTCCTCTCACAGCACAGAAGCCCTCTCTCCTCAAAGCACAGACCCCACTCAGCACACAACCCTCCTCCCACACAGCACAGACCCCTTTCTCCTCTGAGCAACCCTCTCTCCTCACAGCACAAACAGCTTTCCCCTTTCAGCACAGACCCCTCTCCCCTCTCAGCAATGACCCCTCTCTTCTCCCAGCACAGATCCCCCCTCTCAGCACAGATCCCATTCAGTTATAGGCAGCTCATCAGCGTAAGAACTTACCTGCCTGGCCTTGCTGGGTGCTGCTGCTGGTGTGCGGCAGGGTGGCAGAGTTGCGGGCTCTGGCTGGAGCTAGGTGGAGCAGCTGGGATAGAGCGGTGGTGGGTGAGTCAGTGCGCTGCGTGGGTGTCACTTGTTTCTGCACAGATGGTTGCAGCGGCTGCACACACCTTCCAGAGAGTACTGTGCAGAAAGCCGCGCGGGACTCTCTGGGAGTGGAGGCGGGACTGCGTGATGTCATGACGTCACGCAGTACTCGCGCAGTGCTCCTCTGGGAGCACTTTAATTGTGCAGAATTCTTTGGGCAAAGGGGCCTGTCCATGGGCCCCTCGGGACCCGCCGGGCCCTGGGCGAACGCCTAGGTTGCCTAGCGGGAAATCCATGTCTGCTTCCTCCGGTCTCTCCCTGTTCATTCCCGCCTACTCACCGCATGACGCGGCTGCATCGTGACGTTATGACGAGCTGCCGTGCAGAGGAGCAGCCTATTTAAGGCACATCTGGATGCTGAGGAGCCTAGATGGGTGCCATTTCATTAGGAGTCGGGACACAGGAATGGGTGCGGACGTGGGAGCACGGACTGGTCTGGAGACTTCACCGCCGGGCATGGACCACTGCATACAGGACCTGATTCAGAGCCGCTCGCTCTGTTTTAAATAACCTGGCCTCCTGGCCGCTCGCTATGCTGTGGTGATGGTCGTGATCATCGCGACTGTCAGGCTTGCGACGAGACCCTTGTGGTAGGGTCTCACCTGCCGCAAGCCCCAGTGAGCTTCCGGCTCTAATAGAGCAGGAAGCTCACTACTGACATCACTCGTGATGTCCGTAGGGCCGCCCTCAAACGGCAGGCGTTCCTTCAGGAATGTCTCCGTTTGTCCAGCCATCCCCCCACCCCATCTACAAAATGGGGCGAGCTGTCGATCAACTTCGACAGCCGCCCCATTTGTTGTGAGCTCCGGAGCGAGAGAATTTCTCTCTCGCTCCGGGGCTTGTGCATTGCGCACGCCACGCGTGCACAATGCCCCACCATCGACCCACTTGCAAGTGCATAGCGCTTTGTGAGCGGGTCTGAATCAGGGCCACAGTACGCAGGCAGCAGAGAGACTCCAGAGAGAAAAAGGAAAAGGGACAAATTGGGCAAGTATGTATGTGTATAATGTATTAAGGATCCTGGATAAGAAAATATGAGATATTGGCAGGCTAGTAGGTTACTGTGCTCAAAAACCCTTAGGTCTGCAGCTTTCCATCATCTAGCTATTTTGTAATAAACATGTCTGGAGACATGTCCTCCTCAGTATATAAATATACAAATATCCTGCTCATCCTTGTGCACTTCCACAGTGCTTACATCATCATAAGAGGCTGAACCACCAGTCATAAATAAAGGCCAAGGCCTTAGCCTTTCCTTGCCACTTTATGTGGTGAAAGGCATATTGCCAATTTTATGTCTTTCTGCAGCTAACTTTCCCTGATGTTTTCTTCTTTTACCACTGTAAAAGATTGGTTCTTGATTTTAGATGCCCTTGGGCATCAGCTTTAGTAGATGATGTAGATGGACTAGTATCGTCATGACTGGTGGCACTGGCAGCCGCTCCAGCACTAGTATGTTGGTCCTGCTCTCCTCTCAACTGATCATTCTCCATATCAACAAATACGAATGAAGTGGGGTACAACACCCACGTCAGTTTGTACCAATTTTAAATATTACACTGCTGTATCAATGACCTACAGTGTCACAAGATTTTTTATGAATAAGAAAAGAATAACACACTACGCTGCCACTTAGTGTCACAAGATTATTTATGAATAATAATAACACACTGTGATACCACTTACAGTGTCACAATATTTTTTATGAATAAGAACAGAACACACTGCGCAGCGCAGCCACTTATGTCATTATATTTTATATATAAGGCATGCTATTTTGCACTTTGTTGTGGTCTTGTAGTCGGCGTGTAGACTAATAATTTATTCACGATTGAGGAAAGAAGTGGAAAGTTAAATATTAGACTGCGCTACCACTTACAGTGTCACAAGATTTTTTATGAATAAGAATAACACACTGCGTTATGACTTATAGTGTCACAATACATGGATAATAAACTGCGATCTGGCCGGCAGTGTCACCAAGCAATAATAGGACCCCTGAATGAGGCAGCAGTCCCTTGATGAACAATACAGACAGCACCCCTTTTTATGAACAACAAAGCACCCCTGCCGAGTGCGGACAGACCACCTGCAGAGTCACAAATACGTGGATGATAAACTTCAGCAGTGTCACTGAACAATAATAGAGCAGCTAAGTTGCTAATGCACACACACAAAAAAAGTACTTTTATTTTTTTGCCACTGGGGAAGAGCACCCCTAATTGACAGAGCACCCCCCCTGGATAACACAGCACCCCTTTATGGACTGCAGCCCTAGCCTGATGGACAAGACAAAAACACAGCAACAGCCACAGTTAATTGACAGGACAAGTGACACAGCAGCTGCAGCACCCACTGAAGGAAGCCTCCCTTTATATACTGCAGCTTAAGCCTTTTTATGGACAACACAGCATCAGCCTTCAGCCAAAGACCCTGACTGGACACACACACTGAGTGACTGACAGCGACTGACTACATCTACTAGCTTCTCTCTCCACAGCTGGAGTGAAACTGGCGTAGATCGCGGGGACCTTTATGTAATCCAAAATCCGCGAGAATCCAATTACGTTTTGCCTCATTTTGAGACCCGAGTCACGCGGGAAACCTTGAGCCGCGTTCTGATCTCAGTCTGGATCTCAAAGTTCGTGTGGGTCCGGTTCTCGGAGAACCGGACCCGTCATTTCTACCCAATTCACATTATTATAAGACACAGCACCTGAGTCAGAGATATGCTAGTGTTGCAGCCAAAGGGATTTGTACAGAGACGCACCATCAGTCGGACCTTCAGTCCTCTGAGCAACCCTATGGTTGCTCAGAATGATTATTGGAAGTCAGCTTCCAGAGTCTCTGAAACTGCATACACAGATGCAGACTGACACATGCCCCTGGATCAGCTGCAACTTACTGACTGTTAATCACTGTGTCCAAATTCTCACTGCGACTGCCATCTGTAATCCATGTTGGCAGAGCCGTAACTAGACTTTTTTGGTGCCCTGTGCCAGAAAGAGCATTGGCGCCCCCCTCATTTTTCAAAGGGACATAATGCACCCAAAAAAGGGCTATGGCTTCATGGGGAAGGGCCAGGGAAGAGATAGGAGAGGCCAGAAGATGCTGGGGATTAAATAAGAGGACGCTACAAGCAAGAACGATAATAAACAGACAAGCCCAAACAGCACCCCCTGCCCTGTGGTGCCCTGTGCGATGGCACCGGCCACACTACCCTAGCTATGGCCCTGCATGTTGGTGTGCACATGCAGTGCTACAGTGATGCAGGCACAGAACAAAAAAAATTGCTCAACTCTGCAAACATTGGCATTGCATCCACCTCTGAATCAGGCCCGCAGTGCCCCCAGTTCACATGATTACACAACAAAATGCCCCAGTTCACAATGCTATGCCACACTGTGTGACCAGATCACATTATTATGCCACACAGTGTCGCAGTTCACATTATGCCACACAGTACCCCACTTTACATTATTCCACACAGTGCCCCTGGATCATATCATGACAACAGTGTCCCTGGATCACATTATCATGCCAAACAGTGCCACAGTCCACATTATTATGCCACACAGTGATTAAGTTCACATTATGCTACAAAGTCCCCTCAGTTCATTTTATGCCACACAGTGCCCCCAGTTCACATTATTATGCCACAGTGACCCACTTCATATTGTTATGAGACACACTGCCCCCATGTTCAATTATTATGTCATGCAGTTCCCACAGTGCATATTACTATGGCACACAGTGCCCCCAGCTCACTTTTTTTTTTAGATGCGGTTGTACTTTAATAAATGAGGATAAGTTGTAAGATGCAGTAGCACTATAGGTTCTCAGAGGCAAACCAGAAGTGTGTTTCCTTTGATGCCAATAGCATGCAGTGACTGAGTGAACTTCTTCATCTCCACTGACAACATGGGGCTTAGAATTTAGTCATTCATTAGTATTTTTTAGGGGTAGTTGCAGCAGAATGGACATAGGTGGTCAAAGTTTAGCTGGATACACACTAGGTCGACCTATTGGACAATTTGGTAAGTGTATTTACAATACAATTACCATAATATCTGCCCGATGTGTGGGGCCTGATTTCACAACTGGGTAGGCATTTAAAATTGTCCGACCAGTTGAGCTGTCACTCACTGTCAGGTCCCTACAGCATGTGTACGGGCGATCGGCTGGTCGCCCGTACACACTAGCAGATGCACCGATATATCTGAAGATATATCAGCCATCTACTGTGCCGCATACGCGATGCGATAAGTCTGTGAACGACGTTGTTCACAGACATATTGGAGATGCACATCTGCCTAAGTTCTCGCGATATAGCGGCTGTTCAATCGCCCAGTGTGTACCAGCTTTAAGGAAATAGACAAAACAGGAGCACAGAAAGATCCAGCTAATATCCGGCTGACTTATAATTGGATGGAGATGAGCAAAAATGCATAAATTTGCATCTGCGAATGTGCTGGATGCTGAAATGCTGAGTCTGACTCAGAATAAGCCCCTCTGACTTTAAATGGACAACCAGAGCTATCTGCCCAGTGAAGCAGCCTCTGTGTCCCCACTGGAGAATACCTTGGTTCGGGAAGCCCCATGTGCTCAGGATCATTTACCGTGGTGAATTGAGCAGTACAATACTTAAAACTCAATTACAGATTGCAAGTAATCTAAAGATAAATGGAAGTAATCATCTGGCCAATTTTTTAGAGAGTGGCTTTTATCCTAGAAATTGCTTTGACGAAATGAAGGTATTTCAGAGAATTAAGACTGTTCCTCAGAAAACGTCTTGTGAACGGTTCAGACTAATGATTTTCTGCACTTTATAAAACTTGAGTTCTAATAAAATACAGAACACAATGAAACTTCTGTAAGAGAAGCATATTTTATGAATAACTAAAACTACAGTTGGCAATAACTGTACCTGTCAACTAAAGTGCTTTAATAACAGGAAAAGAGACTTTGGCACTCAAAATCCCAAACAGTCCCCATCTCCATTATGCCACCACCAATCATTTATAATATTTAAATAATAAAATTTTTCTTGAAGCAATAACACACCTCCCAACCATTTCAATTTTGATGGGATAGTCACGCTTTTCAGACACTGTCCCACCGCCCCACCCGCAGGCGCAGTGTACTGTGGTGGTGGTGGGGGGGGGGTTGGGAGGCCCCAATTCCCCCGCTGCTTGGCATTTCCTGCAAATCCATGCCCCTTTTTACGACCACTCCCTTTTGGCACACACCATTTGCAACTGGTGCCATCTTGTGGCTGGACAGGCAGGATAGGAAAGAGAAATCACAGAGCAGTACCTGCGAACAGATGCAGACTCACATGAAGACACTGATACTGTACACTTGTCAGTAGCTGTATATAAACATGGGTGGGTGTCTGTGGGCTGGTAACAGTCTTATAATGGCATTCGCCAGCGCTTGCTAACCGGTCCTGATTGACTTACTGCACAATTCATCCCTAATGCTGATAGGTGCTTTCTTTATTAATCTCCAGAAATCGAATTTCGTGAATCCGTGTTGTGGTTCTGATCTCCTGAGTAAATCTGAGTCACGGTACTGATTTTTTCGTGGTTTGGATTGCATAAATTACATGATTTTAGCTGTTTTTAAAAACTCTTTATCTGGTTTTTAAAAAAAAATCCAGATCCAAAACCAAAACACGAAGATGAATCCAGATCCAAAACCAAAACATGGGGGTCAGCGCACATCTCCAGTATAAAATTAGATTAATGAAGCATACAGTAAGCTGCTTGGATCAAAACACTTCTGCAGTCTTGCTGCTGGCAATTTGAAAAAAGTTGGTCTAGTTGCAAAAGAAAGAAGTAAATAATAAAAGTAGTGCTGTCCATAGACTGTCAGATTCTGTCAGACCGATATCTGCATACACAGTGGCCATACACTGAGATATTCCACGATATCTGTGTTGAAACTCCTGGAGCTCTATTTAGTAACATAATTTTTACTAAAATAAAGTGAAAAAGAGTGTTTTGACACCCTTTTCACATTATTTTTGTTTCACCTACAGTTACTATAGGGCAACTGTAGTAGAATTCGTAAAATTCTACTCCAACCCCTAAGTATCACTTATTTTTAGTAAGCAGATCGCATTTCCCATAATTGTAATGGGAAATGTGATCTGCCTGGTAGTTACTAAAAATAAATAGTGAAAAAAATACCAGGGAAAGCCCTGTGATAATAACGCCACCTGGAGGCGGCGTTATACAGGGTCTTCCCCAGTTACCGGACACCTGCTCTGCTCTAAAAGGCAGAGCAGAGCCGGGAGCCGGCCCCAGTGATCAGCTGTGTGGCCTAAACAGACCGCAAGCTGATCACTGCAAAAAAATAAAAAATAAATAAATAGTAAAAAGAAAAATTAACCTACCTGACTCCATGGACTGGTGGTCGGGGCTCCGGAGATGTCTCCCCTCCGGTCAGCTGGTCTCCCATGCTGCACTGCGGCCCGGTCATGAGGTGATCGGGTCCCAGTGCAGTATGGGATATCACCTGACGGGAGGACATGGAAGACATTACCGGAGGCCCGGATCATGTAGGTAAGTGTAATTAAGGGAGGGGGGGGTCGCGGGGGTGGGGCTTAGTGCCGGGGGTGGGGCTTAGCACCAGGGGTAGCAGCGGCTGCCGGTCGGCGCATGCGCGGGCACTTTGTCACGGTATTTTTTCCGAAAATACTGTGACTAGTGTGCGGAAGGGATTCGCAGGGACAGAGCTTTATCGCAAGCTCTGTCCCTGCAAGGGATTTGTAGTGAATCCCTGTGATATTGCCTGAATTAGTAATGCGAATTCAGTCGGTAATATCACACTACAATCTGCATTACAAATGCGGATTGTAGTAAATAGAGCCCCTGTAGAGGAAACATTTCCCTGTGCCTCCCCTGTGAAGGAACAGGAGATATGTTGGGAGGGCGGCAGCAGCAGTGCATACACTTCCCAATGTGACCAATACTTAGATAAGTCGGACGTGTTGGAAGATATTTCATGCTCTACTGATTGCTCATCGCTGAATGGTCACGGTCTTACACTATGCAATTATCGCCTAGATCCGCTGATAATCTGCGGATCAGGACGATAATTACAAAATGTTTTCCTGACTTAACTAGCGCTAAAGAAATGAGACAGTTGAATTGTGAGACATAAGTAACAAGCTACAAATACACGTTTTTCCAACAAATCTACAGTATAAAAAAAAATTAGTAATATAGTATTCCTCGAAAATATGTAAAATGTTGCTATAAACAACTCATAAACTGCACTGGCTCAGATACTGTATAGCAAGGTCTATTGGCAATCAAAAAACCATAAATAACAACTACATTGTACCTGATGCTGTTTTAATATCACCTAAGGCAGGGATAGCCAACCCTGGTCCTCAAGAGCTGACAACAGTGCATGTTTTCCAGGTCTCCTCACAGAATCACAAGTGAAATAATTAGCTCCACCTGTGGATCTTTTCAAATTTGTGAGTAATGTATACACCTGTGCGCCAGCTAGGTGGTCTGGAAAATGTGAACTGTTAGTAGTTCTCGAGGACCAAGGTTGGCTACCCCTGACGTAAGGTGATTATCAGGTGCAAAGTTACGTACATTTAAGGTTTTGCTCAACTTTCTGTGACAGCGGAAGACTCTATAGTGTAACGGGAGTCTCCAGCAGGGTGCAGGAGAGCAGGCAACTATGTAGTGTACATCAACGTTCCTCCAGTGAGTTAATAATAGCTGTGGTCTAGATGTGTTTTAGTACCGATACTCCAAGACCTATTGGCAAGTTCAAATACCAGGCAACTTTACTAGCTGTAAAGTGGCAGAATCTTTGTTGTGCTTCATTGCTAGCGCATTTTCATCAGCATCTTACAAGTATAAACTTTTATACTTGTCCTCTTCTGATGAAAATGCATTGAAACAGGTTGGGTACAGGATCCTGGCAGTCGGGATGCCGGCAGTCAGTATACCGACAGCGGCATCCCGGCGGTCAGAATCCCGATGCCTGAAGGTAAGTATGCTAACCCTAACCCCTAAACCTCCCCTCCCACAGCCTAACCCTAATCCTCACTCCCCACAGTCTAACCCGAACCCTTGCTCCCCACAGCCTAATCCTAAATCTCCGCCCCGCAGCCTAACCCTAACCCTCCCCCTAGTGTCTAAACCTAAACTTAACCCTCCCCCTAACACTAATACTTACCGTCGGGATGCCAGCGGTCGGGATTCTGGTGCCGGTATTATGAATGCCAGAATTCCAACCGCAGGGATGGTAACTACATCCCAATTGAAACGCATCAAATTTTCTGCCAATTTACAGCTAATAATGTTACCTGGCATTTGAACATTGCAAAGAGATCCTGGAGCAGCCTGCCTATTGTTATACCATTCATATGTGTAAATTTGCATGTGATATTTGTTGAGATGTGTGTACTATCTTCTGGTGGACACACTTTATATAGAGTAGACACAAGTGGAAATAATATAGTGCCAGGCACAACATGCGGATATAAGTTAACCATGAGCTTTGATTTATTGCCGTGTAAGAGATATTGTACAGCTGTACTCACTGTCACACACACAGGCAGCGTAGAAAAGGCCTGATTCATAACCGCTCACTAGATGCGACCGCTCACTCCCAGCGTATGGAAACTCAGCTAGGTGACGTCAAGGCAGCTGCTCGAATGGCAAGGCATAAGCACGCCCACTATGTCTTTGCGAGCGATCACTTTGTGTTTACAGATGCCCACCAGCCTGTCTTTAGCCGCCCACTAGCGTACGTCATCTCCAGGAAGTATATACAACCATCGGTACATCGGGTTCCATCGGATCTGACCGCAGCACTTGCGGTTGACTGTACCCTACCGCAAGCACTGCGATCACTTAAGTGTATTTTTCAACCAGGTGACGTGTACTATGACGCTGCCTGTTAATTATGCACGTCCCAGAAACGGCGTGAACACATTCTGGCACGCCTGTGTCCACATCTCCATTCCCCCTTTACTACTGGCCTGCCCCTGTTACCACCCACAAACGGCCTCTCCTGTCACTAATTCCACTGGGCTGTCTTTGCAGGGCGAGCGAGCACATTCCGATCGCTCGTACTAGTTTGCGCATGAGCACTGCGAACTACATGCATGTGCACATTAGCGGACATCATTCTGCAACGAGCGGCCGCTTGCTAGTGAGCTGGTCTGAATCAGGTCCAAAGAGCGGAGCATAGAGAGAACCAGCCGGTCATGTACTGTGTGTAGGCAGGTATAGCCGGGATTTAGGAGGTCCCCATGGAAATGAGTAGTACACAGCCGTGTACTGATGTGGTGCTCAAATGCAGTGATCCAAGATGGCACAGCGCATGCACATAGTACCTAATGGCGGCCATCTTGGTAAAGGAGATGCTTCACTTATGGAGTATCATGGCGGTAGCACAGTTGCGCACTCCATATACCAACAATAATCACCGCACCTAATATTGGAACAGCATCAGGATCATTGTGTTTGCTACTTTTGCTTCTCTAAGTGATTTGTCAATAGACCTCGTTATATCAGTGACACTGTGGTTTATGAGTTGTTCATTATTATTATTATCCTTTATTTATATGGCGCCACAAGTGTTCCGCAGCGCCTTACACAGTACATAAACAAATAGGTTGACCAGCGACTTACAGTACAGTACAATAAAGGACATGGATAATATACATTGCTATATTAGCGACCTTAACACCCAGATATGCAGCAGAGCATAAGCAACCAAGTGTTAGGTGCCCTAGTGGGGAGTAAGAAGTAGATGAAAGTAAAGTAAGGAGAAGCACAAGAGGGTAGAGGGCCCTGCTCATGAGAGCTTACATTCTAAAGGGGAGGGGCAGACAAATATGTGTGTCACAGATGGGGTAGACAGGTAGGAAGGAGCAGCAAGTTAAGATGGTAGCTGGAAGGCTTTGATGATGTAGTGGGTCTTGAGAGCCCGTTTGAAGGATTGTAGAGAGGTGGAGAGTCAAATGGGGTGAGGGAGAGAGTTCCTAAGGTGGGGAGCAGCAAGGGCATAATCTTGAAGTTGGCAGTGGAAGGAAGTAATCAGTTGGCATGAGAGGCGGCGTGCGTTTGTTGAACGAAGAGGGCGGACAGGAGAGTGAAGGGAGATGAGGCCAGAGATGTAAATGTGAGAGGAATGGGTGAGGGCTTTGTAAGCGAGTGTGAGAACCTTGAATTTGGTTTTAAAAGGGAAGGGGAGCCAGTGGAGGGCTTGTAGGAGAGGGGAGGTAGATGTAGAGTGTTTGGAGAGGAATCAGCAGCATGACAACTTTTTACATGTTTTACAGAATACTATATTAATTATATTTCTATACTATAAATTTGTTGGATAAATGTGTGTTTGAGTCTCGTTACCTGTGTGTCACAGTGTAACTGCCTCATCTCATTAGTGGAAAAGCTCTGGTTACTTTTTCCTACGCTGTAAACTGTCTATGGCCCTCATTCAGAGCCGTACGCTCTGAGCAGAGCGCACGCTCTGAATGAGGGCCGCCCTCCATGAAAATGGAGCGTCCTCCTGGACGCTCGTATAGCTGTGGGTCACCACCCACAGGCTATACGAGCGTGCAGTTTGATGGTCGCGATGGTCTTGACCATCGCGACCATCGAAACTGCGAGCCGGAGCCTGCGGTTGAGGTTTTCAACCGCAAGCTCCGGAGTGATTTTGGCTCTATCAGAGCCAAAATCACTCCCACTGACATCACTAGTGATGTCAGTGGGCCGGCTTCTGACGGGAGGCGTTCCCGTGGGAACGCCCCCGTCAGGGAGGCACGCCCCCGGCACGCCCACCAAAGGGGGCGTGCTGTCAATCAACATCGACAGCACGCCCCCTTTGATCAGACACAACGAGCGAAGGACTTTCCTTCGCTCGTCGCGTCTGGCGCATGCGCACGATGGAGCTCCCTCCGTCGTGCGCATGCTCAGTGCAGAACATCGACCCACTTGCGAGCGGACAGCCGCTCGCGAGTGGGTCTGAATCAGGGCCTATGACTCATAATACAGATTAGGCATAAATAGTCACTACCGTATTTTTAGTGCAGCTTTTTAAGTTTACTTATCTAACGCCTTTCTGTACCGCCCACTTAGCAGTGATGAAAGGAGCAGCCTTGTGCTATAGTGCGTACAATAATGCCAATGACGCAGATATGTATTATGTCACCTGGTTGTATGTGACAATATTTGGAAATTACTAACAACCATATTGATATACAGTACTGTAATTTTTCTGTCTACCGACCTGTATGATGGCACAAGGGATTATATTCTGTAAAGTCTTCTACTACCTGCTGTAGTGTTTCTGGCTGCTCAACAAGGCTGCTCTTTTCATCACTGGCTGCTCAACAAGGCTGCTCCTTTCATCACTGGCTGCGCAAAGGGCCATAGCAACAAGCATTGATGCAGAGATGGCCGCAAATACCATCATGACTGCAATTCCTTGCACAGCGTACTTGCCAAAATATGGTAATGATCTAGCTAATGTCTTGTGCACAGAGACGCCCACCTCCGGGATCTCACATCTGCAGCTTGCGCACAAAATTGGGAACATCGGAAACATCGATCGCACATCAAACTTCTGAGTAAGCCTATACTGTCTCACACAGAGCGATTCTCCTAAGGCACCGGGGGCCTCTGCAGTTGCAAACTAATTTGCAGAGTCTCATCAGGACATGCCCAGAAAATGGTGACGACTCGCCTGCGTTTTTATAACCACCCCCCTTCATCTCTCCAAACGCTGACAACCTGTCACTCACTTTGCAAAAACAAAATCCTCTTTGTGACCACCGTCACCAACCTATCACAACACGTGCATGAACAGTGGCAATAAATTAGCCCACTGCGTCCAACATCAACATTGCATCCATCTCCGAATCAGGCCCTACTGTATGCCATATACAGTAAGTTTAGTCAGCCTATAGAGGCGCTCAACCATGGAACTCTTTTGTAGTAAACTCAGAGTGGCCTTTCCCAATAAACAGCTGCTGTACATGAGCCTGTTCAACATTGCAGGGATTAGGTGATGTTTGCTACATGCAAGAAAGTATTTCATAGTAATAGTACTAATAGTGTTTCATAGTAATACTAGGGATGTGCGCTGACCCCCGTGTTTTGGTTTTGGTTTTGGATCTGGATCTCCCCTGGTTTTGGATCTGGATTGGTTTTTCCAAAACCTCATCTCCGTGTTTTGTTTTCGGGCTTTGGTTTTGGATCTGCTAAAATCACATAAAATGGGCCTTTTTTGTTCCTACAGTATTAATAACATCAATAACATTTATTTCCACTTGTTTCCAGTAAATTTTGACCACCTCACAGTTCACAATATTGATTTTTTTCATCTAGTTAAAGGGCCAAAAGGTTGCATCCAGCTAGCTGGCTCAAAACTGATATAATTATTAATAGAGTTGAGGACTGTGCAAAGATGATGGTTGGGATACCCTTGAGAGTTAAAGAATTGATAATTGATAGTTGGTGCAGCCTCTGGCTGTAAAATTGATAATAAATTAATTTAAAAACAAATCATTGGTTCCTAAACCAACTATAACATTAATTTAAAATGTCAGGCAGCAATGCCCCAACCAGCACATAATGGAAAGGAAAAAGGTGCAAGATGGAATAGTCCTTGGGCCCTCCCACCCACCCTTATGTTGTTTACGAAACAGGACTTTCACAGTTTAACAAACCAATAATTTCAGCGACAAGAACTGCCAATTGTGAATGAAATGATTGGTTTGTTTGGACCCCCATAAACAAGCTGCCAATGTGATATGGACATGGAAATGAAAATGATCCCATACACAAACTGGCTTTACATTACAAGATGTTGTCGTCCTCGTCCTCGTCATCCCCATCAGTGTGTACATCCTCTCCTTCACACAATATTAATTCGTCCCCGCTGGAATCCACCATAGGCGCCTCTGTAATTTTTTAATGTAATTGTTGATAGAGATCTTCCTCGTGGAATTTGTAATTCATTTTAATGAACATCATCTTTTCCACATTTTGAGGAAGTAACTTCCTACGCCAATCATTGACAAGGTTGCCAGCTGCACTGAAAACTCTTTTGGAGTACACTCTGGAGGGTGGGCAACTTAAGTAACGCAAAGCCAGTTTGTGTATGGGACTCCAAATTGCCTCTTTTCCTACCAGTACTGAAAGGGACTGTCTGACATGTCTATTAGGATGTTATCTCTGAAATAGTCCTCCACCATTCTGTGAATGGAGACATAGTCACGGTAGACATGTCACTAGTAGGCAGTTCTCTCAGACCCGACCAGATGTCATTTTTTGGTGAACGATCTGCATGACCAGCAGGCATTCTGTAAGGAAAATTGAGTTTTTTCCTGGCCGCTGCAGAAACTAAAGGAGGAGATGATGGCGTTTCACGTGCAGCTGCAGCTGACAATTTTTTTACCAACAGCTCTTTGCATAGTTTTAGATTTCGGTCTGTTGGAAAAAAAATCACAAGGTAGGACTTAAACCTAGGATCCAGAATGGTTGCCAAAATATATTTTTCAGATTTCAATAGATTGACGACTCTTGGATCCTGGTGAAATGAATCAAGGGCTTGATCCACCAGTCCGACATACCTTGCGCAATCATTCCATTTCAGCTCCTCCTTCAGTTTCTCCAGCTGTTTTTACAAAAGTCTGATGAGGGGAATGACATGACTCAAGTTGGCAGTGTCTGAATAAACTTCACGTGTGGCAAGTTCAAAGGGTTTGAGAATCTTGCACAACACGGAAATTATTCTCAACTACGCTTGAGTAAGGTGCATTCCCCCTCCACGGCCTATGTCATGAGCCGTTGTATAGCCCTGGATGGCCTTTTACTGTTCCTCCATCCGCTGAAGCATATAGAGGGTAGAATTCCACCGATTTACTACCTCTTGCTTCAGCTGATGGCAGGGCAAATTTAACAGTACCTGCTGGTCATGCAATCTTCGACAAGCGGTTGCCGAATGTCTAAAATGTCCAGATATTTTGCGTGCCACCGAGAGCATCTCCTGCACGCCCCTGTCATTTTAAAAAAATGTTGCACCACCAAATTAATTGTGTGAGCAAAACATGGGAAGTGTTGGAATTCACCCACATGTAATGCTCTCACAATATTGGTGGCATTGTCCGAAATCTCAAATCCCGAGAAGAGTCCAAGTGGGGTAAGCCATTTAGCAATGATTTCCCTAAGTTGATCTAAGAGGTTCTCAGCAGTATGCCTCTTAGTGAAACCAGTTATACAAAGAGTAGCCTGCCTCTGTATCAGCTGTCTTTTGGTAGATTTTGCTGCTGCTGTTGCTGTTGTAGGCAATACACCTACCCAGTTGGCTGTCACAGTCATGTAATCCTTAGTTTGCCCTGTACGACTTGTCCACATATCTGTGGTCAAGTGGACAGTGGGTACAATGGCATTTCTGAAGACATTAATAAGGTTTTTTTTAATGTCCTTGTACAGACTTGGAATTGCTGTTCTAGCGAAGTGGAATCTAGAAGGGATCTGGTAGCGAGGACACTGTTGAAAACCCACTGCAGTAATGGCGGATACTGGATGCACATTTAATACCAGCATAGCAGTAATCCGCTGTGCATCTGGTTGATTGCTGTCATACTTGTTTGCCCTTGCAACCGATCGTTTGACAGTTAATTGTTTTTTGGAGGATACACTACAAGTAGTATTCGTCCTGGTCCCCTTCTGGGATGAAGATCCACTCACGGCAACAGCAGCAGCAACAGGCGTAGTCATCAAGGATTCTTCTGAGGAATCACGGATAGGAGAGGAGTCAATCATGCTTTGAATAACAACATTGGATGCAGCAGGACTACTGATGACAAATGAGGATGTTGATGATGCAGGTGTGGGCGGTGGAGATCGAAGGCACTTGGATTCCACAGAGAGGGAGCAGATAGGTGACACTGGACTTATTACATTTTGAGTTTTGGAACTTGGCGACATACACTTTGATATTTGATGAATGCACTCCAAGTGACGTAACAAGGAGGAGGTTCCTAGGTGGTTTAGGTCCCTCTCTCTACTCACTCTTGCTTGGCGATGGTTACATATGGCTTGACAACTGTTGTCCGGATTGGGGTGGAAATAATTCCACATGTGAGAAGTGGATATTTTTGTTTTTTGCCCCGGCATGACAACGGGCTTTGGCTTTTTCAATCCAACAGATGTTGCCTTGCTTACATGAATACATCCTCGGCATCAACATCCTCATCACCAACATCTTCATCATCAACATCCTCGTCATCTTTAGCACCTTCAACTACCAAAATATCCTCATCCTCCATTTGCAATTCCACAGAAGCATCCTCACTGACTACGTCTGCAAGATGTTGACTGCCCTTCCCCACATTTACAGAGGGCACACAAATGTTGGAACTTGGAGGTCTGGCTCACACATGGCAACCGCGGACACACTTGCACTCTCCTCGGGGATTTGTAATTTCGATTTCTCAGGGCACACAGTTGGTTTTTCCGGAGCTGTCTTACTCTTCGTAACAACTTTCAATTTTTTAATGGTACCGCCACCACTACTACTACAAGCAGAAGGGCTATCAGAACCAGCAGTCTTCATAAATAAAGGCCAAGGCCTTATCCTTTCCTTGCCACTTCGTGTAGTGAATGGCATATTGGCAATTTTTGGTTTATCTAAAGGCAACTTGCCTTTCGATTTTTTTTCTTTACTACAGTAAAAGTAGCTTTACCATATCCATGGCGTGACTTAAGCCCTGGGGCATGGGCCTCCATAGAGGATGAGGAAGTTGACGGCCTTGCATCATCATCATGACTGCTGGTGGCAGCTACAACATGTGGTTCTTGGCCTTGCTCTCCTGTCATGTGACAGCCCTCCATATTTTCTGCGGTCTTGAAGCAGTGTCACAATCTCCAATAGTGTAGCCAAGGTGCAGTTATAAAATTCACACACGTGCAGTCGTGCGCACACAGAAAAAAAATAGACAAAAGACACTATTTGTTTTTTTTCGGGTCCAGAACTTGGGCCCAAAGCAAAGATTGATGATGACTGGAGTCGGGCAGCACTTGGTTGCAACCTGCGTTGCTGGCTGTATCTTGTTCTTGTGCGGCTAAGCCTAACACACACACACAGAAAATAATTAGACAAAAAAAGATACTATTTGTTTTATTTTTTTTTCGGGTCCAGAATTTGGGCCCAGAGCACAGATTGATGACGACTGGAGTCAGGCAGCACTAGGTTGCGTTGCTGTATCTTGTGCGGCTAAGCCTAACACGCACACACAGAAAAACAATAAAAATACAATATATATTTATTTATTTTTTTCGGGTCCAGAACTTGGGCCCAGATGGAGGCAGCAGATGGCACAGCACAAGCCCAGATAGATCAGCCCCAGCCCAGATGGATGCAGCAAACAGCACAGCACCAGCCCAGATGGATCAGCAATAGCACCAGTCCAGATTGACACAGCAGACAGCACAGCAGTGACAGCACCAGGTGGATCCGCAATAGCACCAGCCCAGGACACAGCAGACAGCACAGCACCAGCACAGGAAAGTACTACCTCTCCCAGCCCTACACTACCCGCCCTCCCTGTTCAGTCTCCACAGCCGGAATGAAATGGCGGCCGCCGCGTGGTCCCTTATATACATAGAGTCGAAAGCTAGCGAGCCGCAAGATTTTGTCTCTATAGTTTTGCTTCGGTTTGAGATCCAGGGCCAGTGGGGGAACCGAACGCACGTTCGGTTCTCGCCCCGAATCTCAAAATTTTGGTGCGTTTGGATCTCTGAGATCCGAACCCGCTCATCTCTACTACTAATGTGCATTTGTAGAGGTGCATTGTGTGGCAACCCCAAGGATCTCCTTTGAAAGGCCATCCCACATCAGGAACATATATAAGCTACAACAAATTATAATAAAATAAAAACAAGTGTGAAGTGTATGTACTCTCTCGATATAGGAAAGAATAGGAAAGTCTCCAATGGGTCATGCACATTTATTAATAATAAAAAACTGAAATGCAAAGATTACCCTCACAAGAGAGCTTGTACATCTATCATACAGAATTGGGAAGTGCGGATCTGGGTTGGGTTAGGCAATAGGAGGGATGGTTATGGGTTTGGCTCTTACTGGAGGGTTGGCAATAGGATGGATGGTTAGGGTTAGACACCAAGGGGAGGGTTAGGGTTAGGGCAAAGATTAGGGTTACAAAAAATACCAATGTGTCAACCTTTTTGGTGTTTACCATTGCCATGTTGACCTTTTATCCTTGTTGGCCTTTTGTACCTGTTGACCTACATCCATGTCAACCTTTTGTGTGCCAACCGTTGACCTATTGACTGTCGACAGTGCCATAACTAGGATGGTGCGACATGTGTCACACCTCTCCTATCTGGCCACCTCCTCAAGCACCTTCAGTCACAACCTCTTTAATATACACACACATTTCAAAATACTGGCATACCCCGAACTCAAACCTATCACCTCTCACATGGCAGTCAGACACCTTATACATGGAGCTACAGTATCTGCATCACAATTTCTGATGGCAGCCCATGAGACCACACCCCCTTTTGGCACACGTCTTATGTCCCTAATTAAAAAGGGGGAGGGGGGAACTACAATGTTTTTCTGGCCGAGGGCATCAAAAAGTCTAGATATGGCTCTGACTGTCGACCAACTGGTGTCGACTTATTGCTTGTCAACCTTTTTACTGTTGATCCAATATCCAATAATCCACACCCATAGATCTGAACACTTATACACCTATCCTCCTCCAGCAGTCAGCAATACAGTACCTGATGGTCATTGATCCTATCTGTCCAATACAGCTGTTTAGGATCAATACCAAACACAAAACAACAGCCAAGTATATTGATCCTGGTCAATTCTACTTGTTATACTAGCTAGAAGTCTGTTTATTGTTTGTATTATATATTTATTGTTAATTTTATTTCAGCAAAACCGAACTGCTCTAGTACGCGGTCATCTAGGGCGACACTCACTATGTGTACTGTACAATGAGTATGCGGAAACTCACAATGCTGGTATTTTTAAAGTTATAATACCCTCATGGGTAAAATGTTGAAAAGAGCATTAAACTCATGTTTGGACTTTGGCACCGTCATTATGAATCAACATACTCACTGTACACATAGTAAGTGTCCACCTCCCATACCCAACCTTTCTGCGATGACTATATGCTAAGTGCCTGTGTTCAAGGACTACTTACATATGCAACCCTATGTCATAATAAGATACTTTTTGCTTTATTAATTTAATTAACTCAAGGGGAAGATATGGTGCATTTGGGAAAGGGGGGTTGGAAGGGTATGCAATCGGGAAGCCGACTGCCTAAATACCGGCAGCCGGCTTCCCGACTGTCATGTCCCGGCAAGGGTGAAATGCCGGGCATCTAGATGTAGACGCCCGCATTTCCCCGACTCCGGGAGACCGGCGCCCGGCATCATGATCGTAGTGATGCCGGGCGCCGCGAGCGGACAGCCGCGGGGGGGAGGGTTAGGTTTAGGGCTCCCGGGGGGGACTTAGGGTTAGGCACCCCCCCAGGAGGGTTAGGGTTAGGCTAGGGGGAGGGAGGGTTAGGGTTAGGCACCCCCGGGGGGGACTTAGGGTCAGGCACCCCCCGGGGGACTTAGGTTTAGGCAGCGGGGAAGGGGGTGGTTAGGGTTAGGCACTTAGAGGGGGGATTAGGGTTAGGCACTTGGGGGGAAGTTAGGGTTAGGCACCCCTAAGGAGGGTTAGGGTTAGGGGGGTTAGGTTAGGTTAGTAGATACTCACCTATCCACGATCGGGATTTCCAGCGCTGTCGGGCTTCCGCTGCTTTGAACTCTGCCCATTCCGTTGGGAGGCATCAAACTGTATTTTTAGAGGGATGCCTATTGCCCCATAAAAGTGATTTTTTAGAGGAGACTGTTGGGGAGATGTACTAAGTCTTGCAGAGTGACAACGTGGAGAGAGATAAAGTACCAACCAATCAGCTTCTAACTGTCACTTTACAGACTGTGTTTGAAAAATGGCACTTAGGAGCTGATTGGTTGGTACTTTATCACTCTCCGAAGCTTAGTACATCTCCCCCTGTATCTCTGAGAATTCTTCACTCAGTGTAATAAAACAACCACCCCCTAGGAGGCGGATGAGGCACAGATGATAACCCATGGATGAGGCATTATTTTACGGAAATAAAGAGACAACTTGAATGAATGACGTAGGGTCGTAGAGTGGTACTAAGCAGGACTTTACTATTTCCACCAGGCACATTTCCTATGAATGTGAATTGTGGAGAATTCGGTGTATGTGTGCATGTAGGAATGCTACACCAGTTATTCCTAAACTATTTCCGGTCGCCATCGCCTTGGTTCCATAAATTTATTTCCCAATGATTGAGGCCATAGTTAAATCATATTATTGAAAATTCCAATTAAAGTATTTACATTACAATACCTACCAATAAAATTGCATTTATTGTGTATTCCGCACACATGTACAATACTGCTGGCAGGATAAAAGTCTTCCCACAGTACAGGGGAAGAGCACCCTATCCCTTGGCACCCCTGAGCCTATCTATAGATCAGTAGCACTTAGCACTTATCTGCGCTTCTCAATGCATCTGCTATCTTATCACAAGAGAGAAAATGAAGCGATTGGAATATATATATATATATATATATATATATACGCAAACATATATGTGGCGTAAATATTTAACACACATATTGTACACATTTGAGAACAACACCATGAATATATCAAATGTAAACAGCATCTGTGTCACCCATAATGGGTTGGAGATAGAGTTGGCTTGTGTGGTAGGTATTTATCTTCATTTTATATTGCTTTATTGATTTGTTTTAACATTTAATTTAACTTTAACTTATATTGATGCAGGACTCGGGAGGGATTGTGTCTGTTTCTCCCCTGACCCTCTGCAATATTAAATCAACTGTAATAGTGATCTGATGCTGTATTAAGGTCCTGAAATCAGGAAATTATGATAGTGCTATTCATGGATTTTTGGGATGTAATTATGACACCGGCAGCCGCGATGCCGCCGGTCTGAATACCGACAGGGGATCCCGACAAGAGGCTTAAGATAAGTGTCGAAATACTGGCGCCTATCTTAATCCCGACGCTGGAACGCCGAAGGACGCCAGGTAAGTCTGGGGCACTAGGCCTAACGAGGTTAGTGTTAGCCGTGTTTAGGTTTAGGGAGTGTAGCGGGCTTGGGGTTAGGTTTTGGGAGGAGAGGTTAGGGTTACGCATCACTAGGGTATACACCTGACTATGATCCTACAAAACCACTGACTTTGTGCAAGTGTACCTAGAAGAATTTATGCTGTTTTGAAGGCAAAGGGTGCTCACACCAAATATTGATTTGATTTAGATTTGCCTTCTGTTCATTCACTTTGCATTTTGTTAATTGTTAAAAATAAACTATTAACACTTCTATTTTTGAAAGCATTTTTTCCACACCTGCCTAAAATTTTTGCAGTTTATATATATATATATATATATATATATATATATAGTCAGGTGCATAAATATTGGGACATTTACAGAATTTTCATATTTTGGCCTCTATTCACCACCACAATGGCTTTGAAATGAAACAAACAAGATGTGCTTTAACTCCAGACTTTCAGATTTAATTTGAGGGTAATTACATCCAAATCAGGTGAACGGTGAAGGAATTACAATGGTTTCTAAATGTGCCTCCCACTTTTTAAGGGGCCAAAAGTAATGGGACTATCAACTCAAAAGCTATTTCATGGACAGGTGTGGGCTATTCCCTCCTTATTTCATTATTAATTAAGCAGGTAAAAGGTCTGGAGTTGATTCTAGGTGTGACATTTGCATTTGGAATCAGTTGCTGTCGACTCTCAATATGAGTGAAGCAAGCCATCATTAGGCTGAAAAATCAAACAAACCCATCAGAGAGATAGCATAAACATTAGGTGTGGCCAAATCAACTGTTTGGAACATTCTTAAAAAGAAAGAACGCACCGGAGAGCTCAGCAACACCAAAAGACCTGGAAGACCACGGAAAACAACTGTGGTGGATGACAGAAGAATTATTTCCCTGGTGAAGAAAAACCCCTTCACAACAGTTGGCCAAATCAAGAACACTCTCCAGGAGGTAGGTGTATATGTGTCAAAGTCAACAATCAAGAGAATACTTCACAAGAGTGAATATAGAGGGTTCACCACAAGATGTAAACCATTGGTGAGCCACAAAAACAGGAATACCAGATTAGAGTTTGTCAAACAACTGCTAAAAAAGCCATTACAGTTCTGGAACAACATCCTATGGACAGATGAGACAAAGATCAACTTGTACCAGAGTGATGGGAAGAGAAGAGTATGGAGAAGGAAAGGAACTGCTCATGATCCAAAACATACCACCTCATCAGTGAAGCATGGTGGTGGTAGTGTCATGGCGTGGGCATGTATGGCTGCCAATGGAACTGGTTCCCTTGTATTTATTGATGATGTGACTGCTGACAAAAGCAGCAGAATGAATTCTGAAGTGTTTCGGGCAATATTATATGCTCGTATTCAGTCAAATGCTTCAGAACTCATTGGACGGCGCTTCACAGTGCACATGGACAATGACCCGAAGCATACTGCAAAAGCAACCAAAGAGTTTTTTAAGGCTAGAAAGTGGAATGTTATGCAATGGCCAAGTCAATCCCCTGACCTGAATCCGATTGAGCATGCATTTCACTTGATGAAGACAAAACTGAAGGGAAAATGCCCCAAGAACAAGCAGGAACTGGACATTTGCAGTAGAGGCCTGGCAGAGCATCACCAGGGATGAAACCCAGCATCTGGTGATGTCTATGCGTTCCAGACTTCAGGCTGTAACTGTCTGCAAAGGATTTGCAACAAAGCATTAATAAGTGAAAGTTAGATTTAGGATTGTTTAGTTTGTCCCATTACTTTTGGCCCCTTAAAAAGTGGAAGGCACATATAGAAACCGCTGTAATTCCTACACAGTTCACCTGATTTGGATGTAATTACCCTCAAATTAAATCTGAAAGTCTGCAGTTAAAGCACATCTTGTTTGTTTCATTTCAAAGCCATTGTGGTGGTTAATAGAGGCCAAAATATAAAAATTCTGTCAATGTCCCAATATTTATGCACCTGACTGTATATATATATGCGAGATGTGCTCCGACCCCCGTGTTTTGGATCTCCCCTGGTTTTGGATCTGAATCTGGTTTTGGATTTTTTTCCTCCGTGTTTTGGTTTTGGATCTGGATTTTTTATTAAAAAATCATAAAAACAGCTAAAACCACATCATTTGGGCCTGTTTTTGTTCCTACAGTATTATTAACCTTAATAACAATGATTTGCAGGCATTTCTAGGCATTTTAAACCACCTCACAGCTCACAATATTGATATCACTATTTTTCACCAATATAGGCCAAAGACTGCAGCGAGCTGGTTAAAGTAAGCAACAGAGCAGCGGCACAAACGCACGGCAGTTTAAAAAAATATCAGACATCTATGAAACATTGCCACACAGCAGTGGCAGACAGGATGGCAGTTTAATAAACTATAATAATGTCAGTCGGCAATGCCCCAAATTGTGCCAAATGTAAAGGAAAGAGGTGCAAGATGGAATTGTCCTTCCCACCCACTCTTATGTGGGATATTATAAAGGACATGCACAGTTTAACAAACCAAGCACTTTAGCCACTAGGACTGACACTTTCGTGGCTGAACTCCTTGGATTGTTTGGGCCCCACAAACATTTTTTGGAAGGACTACCTTCAATTATTAAGGAGGAGGTTGATGATGAGGGTGTTGGTGGTGGAGATTGCATGTTATGGTCCAAACTGCTGGTAGCTGATACTGGACTGCTTGTTATTAATCTACAAGTTATAATTTTGTTAAACAAATTGCATGAACTTGCTGCAAAGGACGTAACAGGGAGGAGGTGCCTAGATGGTTAACGTCCCTTCCTCTGCTAACTTTGGCTTTACAAATAGAACAGATGCCTTCACATAATTCCACACCCAAGACATTGTTTTTCTGGCTATCTTTTTATCATTAGCAAGAACTGCTGCCACTGGTGGCTGATTTATGCAAACCACATCCTTATCATCAACATCCACATTAGCGTCAGATAGAACACAAATTTCCCCCTCATCCTCCTTTTGCACTTCCTCCACACTATCATCCTCATATTTTATTATTTCACAATCTAATACTAGCACAGCTGTCATGGCGTCAGTGATCCGCTGTGAAACTGGGTGACAGCTGTTATACTTACTTCCTCTATCAAAGGACTGTTTAATATTCAATTGTTTTTTTAAATTACTTCCAATCATGAATGAGGATGTTGATGATGATGCAGGTGTTGGTGTTGCAGATCGAAGGCGCTTGAATCCCACAGAGAGGGAGCAGGTAGGTGACACTGGACTTGTTACGTTTTGAGTTTTGGAACTTGGCGACATACACTTTGATATTTGATGAATGCGCTCCAAGTGATGTAACAAGGAGGAGGTTCCTAGGTGGTTTAGGTCCCTCCCTCTACTCACTCTTGCATGGCAACGGGTACATATGGCTTGACAACTGTTGTCCGGATCAGGATGGAAATAATTCCACACGTGAGAAGTAGATTTTTTTGTCTTTTGTCCTGGCATGACAACAATGGGCTTTGGCTTTTTCAAACCATGGGCAACAGCTGTTGCCTTACTTACACAAAGGACATCCTCGGCATCAATATCCTCATCACCAACATCTTCATCATCCTTAGCGCCTTCAACTACCAAAATATCCTCATCCTCCATGTGCAATTCCACAGAAGCATCCTCAATGACTACGTGTGCAAGATGTTGACTGCCCTTCCCCACATTTACAGAGGGCACACAAATGTTGGAACTTGGAGGTCTGGCTCACACATGGCAACGGCGGACACACTTGTGATTTGGGATTTGTGATTTCCATTACTCAGGGCACACAGTTGGTTTTCCCGCAGCTGTCTTAAAAACTTTCACATTTTTAATTGGACCACCACTACTACTACAAGCAGAAAGGCTATCAGCAGTCTTCATAAAGAAAGGCCAAGGCCTTATCCTTTCCTTTCCACTTTGTGTAGTGAATGGCATATTGCCAATTTTTTGTTTATCTAAAGGCAAATATCCTTTCAATTTTTTTTCTTAATTTCAGTAAAACTTGCTTTACTATATCGATGGCGTGACCTAAGCCCTGGGGCATGGGCCTTCCTAGAAATCGAGGAATTTGACGGCCTTGCACTGCTGGTGGCAGCTACAACATGTGGTTCTTGGCCTTGCTCTCCTGTCATATGACAGCCCTCCATATTTTTTCTTCAGTCTAGAAGCAGTGTCACAATCCCCAATAGTGTAGCCAAGGTGCGGTTACAAAATTCACACACGTGCAGTCGTGCGCACACACAAAAATATTAGAAAAAAAGACAAATGATGATTTTTATTTTTTGTCAGCTCCAGAAGAACTTGGCCCCAGAGTATTTTTTGGAGCACGACTGTAGTCGGGCAGCACAAGGTTGCAACTTGCGTTGCTGGCTGGCTCTTGTGCGCTACTGCGGTTAAGCCTAACACCCACGAGCACACACAGAAAATTATAATAAAGACACTTTGATTTTTTATTTTTTTTTTGGAGTCCAGAACTTGGGCCCAGAGATGAACACAGCACCAGCCCAGGACGCAGCAGACAGCCCTGATGTACCAGCAGACAGCACAGTGACAGTGACAGCACCGTGACCAGAATGGATCAGCAGACAGCACAGTGATAGTGACAGCACCGTGACCAGGGACCAGAATGGATCAGGATTCAGGAGACAGCACAGTGACAGTGAAAGCACCATGACCAGAGACCAGAATGGATCAGCACCAGCCCAGGACACAGCAGATAGCACCAGCATCTCTCCCAGCCCTACACTAATCACCCTCTCTGCTCAGTCTCCACAGCCAGAGTGAAATGGCATCTGTCGCGTGGTCCCTATATACTGCATTGATCGTAGAGATGAAAGCTCGCGAACCGCGAGATTTCCGTCTCTATGGTTTTGCCTCAGTTTCGAGAACCAAGTAAGGCGCGAACCTCCGAGCCTGCTTGGATCCGACTCGGATATGCTAAATTCGGGTGGGTTCGGTTTTCTGGGAACCGAACCCGCTCATCTCTAATATATATACTGCTCCATAAAGGACGATCAACGTTTTGGAGTTACCGCCCTATCATCAGGACTATACGACATGGGGTAGCTCTGAAACATTGATTGTTTACAATACAATGTTTTGTTGTACTATCGACAGTGTCCTAGTGCCATTCTTTCTGGAGTAGTATTGATTTTGATTCATGCACAGCACCAATATGGAGCTTTTTGCCTAGGGTGCCAGCAGAACTGTGGATCTATATATATTAGGGGTGTGCACCGGCCACTTTTCGTGTTTTGTGTTTTGGTTTTGGATCTGGATCTTTCTTCGTGTTTTGGATCTGGATTGGTTTAGCCAAAACCACTCTTCCGTGTTTTGGGTTCTGGGTTTTGTGTTTTGGATCTGCATTTTTTTTGGGAAAAAAGCATAAAAACAGCTAAAATCTCAGAATTTGTGGGTTTTCTGTTCCTATGCTATTATTAACCTCAATAACATTAATTTCCACTCATCACCAGTCTATTCTGAACACCTCACAATATTGTTTTTAGGCCAAAAGGTTGCACCGAGGTAGCTACTTCTTTTACTAAGGAATTGACCCTCCAACAGTCCTTAGTGAGGAGGATGAAGTACAGCAGTCATCCTGAAGCAAAGCGGATAACTGAGACCTTGACAGCTATGTTAGTGTTAGACGTGCATCCGGTATCCGCCAGTAGTGCAATGGGATTTAGACAATTGATGTAGGTAGTGTGTTCCCGGCACCAAATACCATCTAGATTCCACTTTACTAGGCAGGCGATACCGAGAATGTACAGAGACGTCAGAAAAAGTGTCCTCAGTGTACTAAAAAATGCGGTTGTACCCAATGTCCACTTAACCACGGACATGTGTAAAAGTGGAACAGGGCAGACTAAGGACTAAGACTGGGATGATGAACGACTCCCAGCAGCAACAGCAGCAGCAGTTGACATAGCAATGCAGGATCCTCCTGAGTAATCCCAGATAGAAGAGTCAGTCATGCCAGTGATATGGCCAGCAGGACTACTTCCAATCCTGACTGAGGAGGAAATTGATGAGGAGGGAGTTGACGGTGTTGTTTGCAGGCACTTCGATACAACAAGACAAAGGGATTTAGGTGTCCCTGGACTGCTTACGGTCTTAGCCAAAGTTTCTGAACTTGACAGTAACTCTTTATGAACACGCTGCAGGTGACGTGTAAGAGAGGATGTTCCTAGGTGGTTAATATCCCTACCCCTACTTATTCCACCTTTACATATGGTACATATGGCAAGACAGTTGTCCGGATTTGGATAGAAATATTTCCAGACCAAAGAGGTGGAATGTTTGGTCTTCTGCCTAAGCATGACCGTGATGGGCTTTTTCATCCCACGGACAACAACTGTCTCCCCTGGTGCCTGATTTAAACAAACCACCTCACCATCAGAATCCTCCTTGTCAACTTCCTCCTCAGCGCCAGTTACACCAATATCCTCATCTTGTTGTACTTCAACAGTGACATCTTCAATTTGCATATCAGCAAGTGGACTGTGGGTGCTCCTTCCAGCACTTGCAGAGGGCGTGCAAATGGTGGAAGGAGCCAACTCTTCCTGCACAGTGTTGGGAAGGTCAGGCATTGCAACCGTCGCCACGCTTGGACTCTCCATGGGGATTTGTGATATCGTCTTACAATTAGAAACCACAGTTCTTTGCTGTGCTTTTGCCAGCTTAACTCGTTTGATTTTTGTAGCGGGAGGAGGGCTTCCATCGTCATGTGAAGCTGAACCACTAGTCATGAACATAGGGGAGGACCTTAGCCGTTCCTTGCCACTCCGTGTCGTAAATGGCATTTTGGCAAGTTTACGTTTCTCCTCCTACAGGGCACACAATTCACAAACAGAAAAAAGTGCACTTTTGGGGTTACACCACCCTTTAACAGACGAGCCAGCCGGCCCTTGATTTATGATACAGGCGCACGCTTGGCGCTACTTTGTTGATGCACGTGCGGCTACAGCCCACACAATTCACAAACAGAAAAAAAAAATGGTTTTCTTTTTTTTGGAGTGCACTTTGGGGGTTACAGCACCCTTTAATGGACGAGCCAGCCGGCCCTTGATTTATGACACAGGTGCACGCTTGGCACTACTTTGTTGATGCATGTGCGGCTACAGCGCACACAATTCACAAACACTGAAAAAAATATTTTTTTTATGTTTTTTGGAGTGCACTTTGGGGGTTATAGCACCCTTTAATGGACGAGCCAGCCGGCCCTTGATTTATGACACAGGCGCACGCTTGGCGCTACTTTGTGGATGCAGGTGCGGCTACAGCGCACACAATTCACAAACACAGAAAAACATTTTTTTTTATTTTTTTTGGAGTGCACTTTGGGGGTTACTGCACCCTTTAATGGACGAGCCAGCCGGCCCTTGATTTATGACACAGGCGCACGCTTGGCGCTACTTTGCTGATGCACGTGCGGCTACAGCGCACACAATTCACAAACAGAAAAAAATATTTTTTTATTTTTTGGGGGACTGCACTTTGGGGGTTACAGCACCCTTTAATGGATGAGCCAGCCGGCCCTTGATTTATGACACAGGCGCACGCTTGGCGCTACTTTGTTGATGCACATGCGGCTACAGCGCACACAATTCACAAACAGAAAAAAATATTATTTCATTTTTTTGGGGAATGCACATTGGGGGTTACACCACCCTTTAACGGATGAGCCAGCCAGCCCTTGATTTATGACACAGGCGCATGCTTAGCGCTACTTTGTTGATGCACGTGCGGCTACAGCGCACACATTTCACAAACATATTTTTTTTTGGAGTGCACTTTGGGGGTTACACCACCCTTTAACAGACAAGCCAGTGGGCCCTTGATTTATGTCACAGGCGCATGCTTGGCACTATTTTGTTGATGCACGTGCGGCTACAGCGCACACAATTCACAAACACAGAAAAAAATCTTTTTTTATTTTTTTTGGAGTGCACTTTGAGGGTTACAGCACCCTTTAATAGACTAGCCAGTCGGCCCTTAATTTATGACACAGGTGCACTGTTGGCGCAACTTTGTTGATGCACGTGCGGCTACAGCGCACACAACTCACAAACACAGAAAAAAATATTTTTTAATTTTTTTTAGAGTGCACTTTGGGGGTTACACCACCCTTTAACAGGCAAGCCAGCCGGCCCTTGCTTTATGACACAGGCACACGTTTGGCGCTACTTTGTTGATACACGTGCGGCTACAGCACACACAATTCACAAACACAGAAAAAAATAATTGTTTTTTTGCACTTGGGGGGAGCACCCTAATGGACAGATCACCCCCTGGACAACACTACAGCACCCCTTTAGGAGTACAGCCTTTATGGGACACTGCACAACACAGCCCAGCCAGCCCCTATAAACTTTGGAGTGGACACAGCCCCTATGGACAACTGACTGCACAACACAGCCCAGCCAGCCCCTATGGACAACAGCAGCACAACACAGCCCAGCCAGCCCCTATGGACTGAGTGGGCACAGCCCCTATGGAAAATAGCAGCACAACACAACACAGCCCAGCCAGCCCTAACTCCCACCCTCCCTCTTCACTGTCCACAGCCGGAGTGAAAGATGGCGCCGATGCGGGGACCTTTTATAGAATCCAAAACCCACGAGATCCGACAGCAGGATGATGACGTTTTGCCTCGATTTCAGATCCGAGTCAGGTGGGAAAACTTGAGCCTGACTCGTATCCAACTCGGATCGGGGGGGCTTGGGGGGGGTTCAGATTTCAGAAATCCGAACCCGCTCTTCCCTAATATATATATATATATATATATATATATATATATATATATGTATATATATATATATAAATAATAAAAATGAATTAGATAGAAATACTCTAGTGTATTTTATTAGTGTAATGTTTTGTACAAACAGCATTTACAATGCTTACGAATATCTTTCTAAATGACCATTTACAGTTATCAACTTAACAAATTAATATTCTCCAGTTACACAATTTATATTCTTTGTTTATCTTTAAATAAGCTGCTCTAATAATTTATACTAGCTGACCATAACAAAGTCCATGAAAAATAATAATATAAAAAAAAATTAACATATTTAGAGTTAAATTCCAGTATCAAGTTTACAAGGTTGACTCTTCCCTTAAAGCTAGAGAAAGGCCCCATGGCTACCTCACCTGTCTATCATCTCTGAATATTAATGTGTAAATCGTATTTTCGGATGCTGTGGAAAGTTAAGGGTCTGCCACTGGATGATTCGGGAAAAGAGAACAATACGATTAGCTATGAATACATAAGCAGCTACTTCTCTGCTCTATTAATTCCTCCATTTAGCTCCTGCTGCAGGGCAAGAATCAGGAAATGAAGCATCAGGCAGTCCATTTGTATGTTTGGGAGCATTATATCATTATATATATAAGACTTATGTGCATCAGAAATATTTTAATCCATAAGTACCATTTCGTAAGATGATCAGTTAAGAGCTGCCGATTTGGATCTCAACCGTCCCAATTTCAGATACTACAGTCTCGCTTTTAGGGCACTGCCCCCCTGTCCCACTCCTGGGCCATGGTGTCCCGCGTGCGACAGGGGGGATTGGCGAGGGGGCATAACCATCACTACTACAGTAGAGCAGTGGTGGTGAATGGAGCATCCATTTAGTGTCTGTAGAGAGGCTGGGGGCAGCCAAGCAGCTGCCAGAGTGCTCTGCTTGCCCCATGTGCCGAAAAATGGGGGCGTGCCAAGCCCCCCAAATGTCTCAAAATGGGGTGCAGCCAAGCGAGCACAAGTTCACACCCCTTTTGAGAGCACACACTTTCAGCGCTCACAAGCAGCTCCACATCAGGACTTTTAAAAGTTTGTAGGTATGCCTTAATCATGACAGATAACACCCCAAAAATTTAAGTGAGCAGCATGTCCTAAACCTGAGCAGGTTTAAATAGCATAACTCTAATCCTGATCACTAGCACCTATGTCACGCTAACATGTGCTGCAAGCTAACAAACCAAAGGGTCTGATAAACTGCATACCTAGGCTTGCCATATCTTCCCTTACTTCGGGACACGTATTAATGATACAGGTTCTGTGGCTGGCTGGCTGGCTTCAAGTCTCCATTTCACCTGGTTTTAATTAGAGATGAGCAGTTTGGTTCTACTTTGTTCTTTTCGACCAAATTAGTGCAAGTTCGGATTTATCTTATTTGTTATCCAAAACATGTGAGACTCAGATATCCGAACATAACCGAGTAGAACCAAACCGCTCATCTCTGGTATGTGTAATTCACATGTGTCCCAAATGAAAGTGATGATATGGCAAGCCTATACAAACATAACCAGTATGAAGAGTGAAATTTAATATATTGGGACACAAAATCTTGTGGAGCTGATTCTGTGATTCTGATTTGGAAGCAAAGCAAAAACAAAAGCAAGTAACTTTGCACCTTGGTAAAATGGCACTCAGGTGAGGCAGATGTAAAATTGTGCAGAGAGATTGGAATTTGAAAGGGGCGTGTCCAAAGTCAAATATAAATTGCAGTGTAAAAATTAAGCTGTCCGGCATTTGTGGGCTTAGTAAATTTAAACCAATTTAGAGAACTACCTCATTGTATTTCTGATGTTCCTTCTTCTCATTCTAGGAATGCCACAATTATTCTATTTCACTAAGCAGATGTCCTGTCTGTCTCCTACACTTCAGGACTTGTAGGTCCTCTCACCTGCAGATAACACAACCCCTCAATGGCCTATCTTCTGTGCTCCCTCCACCAAACGTTCTCCTCAGCGCCTCTCTGAGTGGCCTTCTCAGACTTCCTGGCTTTTGTAGGGCACGCAGCCTCTCTAAGGGACCTCTCTGAGCTTCTGTCTAGCAGATTAATGTCCTACGACAGATGCCTCGTCTGTCTCAAACTGATCCTCTCTGCTTTTCTAGGGGAGATGTATCAAGTCCAAAGCAACCAATCAGCTTCTAGCTGTCATTTATCTATGAATTAACAGAGGCTGATTGGTTGCTATGGTCAACTTCTCCATTTTATCTCTCTCCAAGGTTTGCTCCTTCTCCCCCTCTGCCTCCTTCAGGTTACGCATCTCCTTACTGAGCCCTACACTGAGCGATGTGATCCAAAATACCAAGGTCTGAACAGGCGGCAAACTAGTGCCATGTATCCGACATCCAACACAGCACCACTTTACTACTGGACAGGTACATCATGTGAATTGCAGTGTGGGTACAATATATTTATATTATATCATTCCTATATAAATATACACACTACTATTGATAAATATTGACTTGCACAACATTTACCATAAGACTGAGAATTGTTGCAGCTAGGATACAGAAGAGAACACATGATACAGCGTACTTGATTAATTTACAGTACTTGACTAATTCGGAAAAATGGGGACAAGACTATAAATGTATAATTGTTGTTTAAGGAAACTTATCATGGAGGGCTTTAATTATGCCTACATAAAGTCAGCAATTGCTAATGCTGGCCATACACTCTGCAATTATCGGGACGATCCGCCCGATATCGGCGGATCGCCGCGATAATTGCAGCGTGTATGCGTGCGACCGAGGGTTAAATATTGCTCGGTCGGGCATGCTGGATTGTCCAGCATGCCCGTCCGATGCGATATTTACCCGGGAAACTGTCGGCCGCATCGGGCAGTGTATGCCCAGCGCGGCCGACAGACAGACATTTCCTGTGTTCCTTCCTACGGAAGGAACAGGGAAATGTCTCCTCCCCCGGGGGTGGAGCGTCGATGTCGGGCTATACACTGTGAGATCTCTCTCACAGTGTATGCCGGCGACATCTCCGGCTGGCAGGCAGCCAGATAAAATGTCTGTCGGTCTGACAGACATTTTATCTGGCAGTGTATGCCCAGCATAAGCAACTAAATATAGTAGCTTGCTAGATGAGTGTAACAGCAACAATTCGGTCGCTAGATTTTAAGCAACAATTTGTTTGATGGCAAAATCAAGGTGTTTAAATGCGTGCAACAGCAACATTTCAGCAATGTAATTGTAAGATTTAAAGCAGCAATTAGTTTTGAGGAAAACCATGTTGATTGTGCCTTTAGAAAAAAATTGCCACTTTAAATCTAACAGCTTCATTGCCAAAATCTTGCCGCTGCCTGCATGTCCCAGGCTATTGCATTTGGGTATAAAGTTAATTACCAAGCCTGCCACTTCGATTCATCTGGAAAAACATACATTAGCACATTTTCATGAGATTGCTGCTTTAAGTGGCCATTTAATACAACAAAAAAGTAGAATAGCAAACAAAAACACCCACTTAATTTCATAAAGTTACATGTGATAGGCAATGCTGGGTGATTACTTAGCACATTTATCAATGACAATTTCCCCTACTTGTCTGGCATAATGCACTGTATGTGGTGAACCAATACTGACAGGTGACTAAATTGGTTATTTGATTTCATCACTGTATTTTCCCTTGATTCAAACAAAATAGGCTTCTCTTTTAACTTGTCTCTGAATTGTGTTCAGTCAACAATTGACTTTGATCAAGTGCTTGTCACCGAAACACTAAGAGCAAATCAGAGACTAGCTTATTGTAGGGAAACAATTCCAGGGCAGTCAGACAAATTGATGATTTCATTGTCTACCAGACAAATAGCTAACACGCATACACAAAGAGAAAATAAAAAAAAAAATCTGTTACATTACACTTGTTATTGCAAAGAAATGATCTTCCTCGTTCCTGCATCATTGCTTACAGAACTGTTGGTTCGTTTTCCAGTTTGTAATACTTTAATACATACTGAAAGCTTAAAAAATGAAAGCCACGATAAATTATACAATGTTCTGCCAGTGACACTGACAGCGCTGACCCAACCAGCAAATCTTAAGACATACTAGTTAGAAGAGAATTCAATTCAGCGAGATGTGGAGCGCGGGAACATAAGCGATGCTATTAGTCACAAAGTGACTTTTCCCAACTGTCCTGGAGGCACTTTACGGCCATTGAGTTGAACTGAATATGCGCCTTAGAATGTTGATTACAATCATGCAGTTTGAAGACTATTGAGAGATGTTGAATTTGAATTCTGATTCCCGAAATCCAGCTAAACTGGCCTACCTTTGCAGGATTTAGGGTTCTTCTCTCTTTTTTCTTTTACCAGTTATTTATATAGAGCACACATATTCCGTACCACTTTTAGAGAGGTACGGGCCATTCACATCAGTACCTGCCCAAGTGAAGCTTACACTCTATATTCCCTATCACATGCTCACACACTAGGGTTAATTTTTGTTGGGAGTCAATTAACCTGCCAGTTTATATTTGGAGTGTGAGAGGAAACCGGAGCACCCGGAGGAAACCCACGCAAGCACAGTGAGAATATACAAACTCCGCACAGTTAGGGCCGTGCTGGGAATCAAACCTACGACCTCAGTGCTGTGAGGCAGTAATGCTAACCATTACACTGCTCTCTTTGATAAATGTGGACACTTAAACATCTAGCCAGGGGTCAATCTTATCATTAGACTGCGGTGGCTGTTTAATATCTCTTTGATTTATAGGAGGTGGTCAGGTCATACAGTATGTACACTGCATTGTGCCCAAATAAAACAGCCCAGCAGCAGGGGTGTTGAGAGCTGTGCCAGGCCTGGGGGAAGGGAGGTGTGGCCACACCCATTTAGGATTAAAAAAATAATTTTTGCAGCTCCGCGTAGTGACACTGCGCCTGGCCCCTCCAGCAAGTAATTAGTACCCACCCCCTCTCTGTGCCCCTGCCCAGCAGTAGTACTGTATGTTTACCATGGCTTTTTTATTATTGGCCGCATTATTGCACATTGCAGTAATGCCGAATCAGTGAATCCCATCGGTGCTCCGAGACCTGATGGGCATGCCCCCTGCACCTCTGTCCCGTGAATAGACACGGGCATCTATTCTCCACTTGCTCTGCTAATCAGTGCAGCGGGTGATAATAAATAAATTAAACCCCATTCTCCTGGTGATAGCTGGAATTTGCTCATTAAACCCCACATATACAAGGGTGGAACCAAAAGTCTGCGTTCTGACGTAGTAGTAGTTTTAGATATTTGCCCCATATTGATTTCGGTATGTATGTATGTATGTACTATGTATGTACTAGAGGTCTTAGTAGGGGATGTAGTTAGGAGACCTGTGGACAAGATGCCACCAGTCGAAATCCCAGCGTCGCAAGCCCGACACAGGACTAAAGATAGTCTTCAAAATATTGATGCCTATCCTAATCCCGACGCAGGAATCTAGACAGACGCCATCACGAGCGAGGTAAGCCGGGGCGTCAAGGCTGTTAGCCGCAGGGGGGGGTGTTAGGTTTAGACAGCACAGTGTGGTTAGGGTTGTTTTTTTTGGGGGGGTATAGTTAGGCACTCCTAGGGGGAGATAGGGTTAGGCACGACTGGGGGGGGGGGTTAGGCACTAAGGAGGGAGGGTTAGGGTGCGGGTTGGGGAGGGTTAGGGTTAGGCTACAAGAAGAGAGGGTTAGGGGGAGAAGGGGGTAGGGTTAGTATACTTACCCGACCCTTGTCGGGATACCAACCATCGGGCTGCCGCTGTCGGTATTTTGACAAGAGGCATCCCGACTGCCGGTATTTCATACCCATTCCCTTAGTAGAACACTATGAAAAACTACAGCACAATTCTTCTTTCATTTTTGCAGTTATTCAATAATAAACGGAACAATATCACTAAAAGTTGGGAACAACATCACTAAAGTTGAAAAATGGAGAATACTGAAACTTGAGCCGTCATTAAATATCTGCAAATGAAAAAGATGATACCTACTGACATTCACACTAACGCTCTTTGTGTGAAGAACTTCGCGTCTGATGACGATGACATGATTGCTGTACAGGACTGGTTTGACTACCAATCACCGGACTTTTTCTTGTACAGAATCAAGAGGTTGGTTCATCGATGGGAGAAGTGTATTGAAAGGAAATGTAATCTATAAAGACTGATCAACTCTGCTCTAACACACTAGGGCGTGCAAGCCTCACCGGGTGACACCATCAAAGCTCTGCTATTTTGTTGTCACCCCCTTGGATGGTGTCACCGAGCAGCAGTGAGATCAGGGAGAGGCTGGGGGCTGCCCAGCAGTTCCCGGAGCGATATGCAAGACCCCAGTTTGCCAAGACGCTGGGCATGACACGTGGTCACTCCCCCAAAAAGGCATACACCAGGGGGAGTGGCTTCACAGGCGTGCGCAAGGAGTCCAGAACGGGGGGTGACAGCAGGTGAGTAGATGCATCCCAGTGACGCCATTGCACTTACAGTTCCTTAAAAAATCTGAATAATTCCTTGTAATCAGAAACTCATTGAGCTTGCATCCTGAACGACCGCCTCCTTGTCGATCGCTAAGCTGTGGGTTAACACCCACAGCTCTAGCGACCGACATGGGATCGGGGCTTACGACCAGACCCTAAGGTTGGGTCTGGGCACTCGTAAGCCCCAGGGAGCTTCCTGCTCTGATCGACATCAGCAATTATGTCAGTGGATCCGCCCCCAAATGGCAAGCATTCCGTCGGGAACGCCTCCATTTGGGCAGGCATGCCCCCTGCCCGCCTCCCAAACGGGGCGAGCTGTCACTTACCATCGAAAGCTCGCCCCTTTGGTGCAAGACCACTAGCGACGGAGCGTCCGTCGCTATCCGGGTCTCGCGCATGCGCACGACGGAGCCGCCTCCGTCATGCGCATGCCCAGTGGGGCAACATCGAGTCAGTTGCGAGCGCTCAGCGCTTGCGACCGACTCTGAATGACCCCCTGAATCCCCACACTGGAAAGTACTAATAACACCATCAACAATCTGACAGACCCTAAACTACATACACGTTCCTTTTATTCTGAGAAGTGGAATCTCAGATCAGCCAACTCCTGGGACGCTTACAGTATGTCACTAACAGCATTGCCTGCAGGGCTGTATCTTACTGCTGCTATATATTCAGTGTATAATCTCTCTATCTGTAAAGTGATGCATAACTTGTAGAAGAACATAAACAAAATTGAGGGAAGAGAAGCAAAAAGAAAATGTTAACAGTTTTCTACACAGCTCAGTTTAGACAGAAACATGAGAAACTATCTCTAAATCAAATAGAATAACTGTATGAGTATATACATTTTTGGGACTTTCAGAAACAATTGTTTTGAAGGCAATGTAGCAACGACAGCAAAACTGCTTTCAGCAAATATTAAACAATGCAAATAGAAATCAGATAAAGGGCCTGATGCAATGGTGGCCGCTGTGGCGATGTCAGACGCAAGCGCCTGATGTTTTCAGTCTGCACGTGTGTCCGAGTTGCTTCGATCATGTGTCACAATTTAATACCGCTCCGAAACGCAGACCGAAATTGTGCGCAGATCCATGTAACTTTGCTGGGCATCTCTGGTAGATAACAGAGGGATGGCTAGCCAGACGAGGGCGAGTCACAGTCACTGACCCCGTAGGTCATGTTCAGACGGAGAAATTGCACCATCCATGGGGTAGGTGCAATCTCTGATGGTGCGACCGATGCATTCGATGGTGTGTCTTGATTTGTGCAGCAGCGGATTAGTGCTACAGCCGGTGGGCATCTCAGTAGTAAGCCCATCGGCTGTGGCATTAGCATAAAGACTCAGTAAAAAAGACATCGGTGGCTGCAATAGCGTCCTCCTCTGAAGGAGGCCCAAGTTGAATAAAGTGAAATCCTAACCTCCACATTATGTAGCATAAGATCCTTCATCCAGCAATACATAGTTTGATGCTAAATAGGATGCATCTACTGCCATTGTTCCGTATTGTCCGTGGCAGCCAGTACACTACCTTATGCTAATAAGAATATACACCCGTCTATGCCGATTATCCGTCTATCTTCATGGGGAAGGCCAGGTCTCCCACCTGTTTTTCTGGCAACATTAGTATCGTGACATACCCCCACCCCATACACCCACCCCATGATGGGTACAAAGGATCCATTAGAAACCAGCATCCTATCTTCGGCCGTATGACACAGAAGAGCACACGTACAGTAACTCTGGTCCAAGACATTCCTATGAGACGGATCAGTAGCCTGAACACATGCGTAGTAACCGCCCAGGGCCTCCCAGAAATCCCCATTTGATGGAGAGAGTGACCTATCAACAGATAGAACAATCTGTCCGCACTTTCTAACTCCGTCTGAGCGCGCATACATGGTACGGCGCATTCACAGTCTGCGTTTGCTTTCTATGGTGCATGTGCCGTCTGCAGATATCTGTGGGATCTGTCGGCATTTGGACTTTGTCAGACTCACAATCAGCCCCACAATCTGCAAGTTCCGTGCTGCGCTGACACAAAGTGGGGCTAATTTTTCAATGGACTTTCTCCAGTTTGTGCAGCATGAAATAAGCACATTGGTTCTGCGTATGGCCAGAAAACAGGATGTACGTAGAGGAGTATATGCACATTTACTCTAATCTGTCACCTGCACCCACTTGTGACAGGAGAGGCATTTTAATGTTCTTGTAATTGCAAGCAGATTATTAACAATTATTTATATAGCGCACACATACTGTATTACTGATGAGATTTACAGAGAATATTTAATTAATTTATTCTAGTGGAGCTTACAATCTATGGGCCTGATTCATTACGGATCACTATTGCTAAAGCGAAGGCACCACTGTGATCGTACTGCGGCCATGGAGAGCCATCACAGAGTGATTGACAGGCAGTGAGCATTTGGGGGTGCTGACACCGGGCAAGGGGTGGCGGTGAAATGCAGGTGAGTCTGTCTGTGTGAACGTCGTTGCATGGGCATGCATAAATTAGCCAGTGCGATTTTTTAATAAGGTCAGGGCTGCTGTAATTCTGCATAAGGGCTGATGGTACTCAAGTTATTACTGATGCGAGATAGCGGTAGTGAGCGACAGTGGGCGTCTCTATGCTGGCAGTGCGACGACATGGCTATAGCATTCATTGCCACATTTTTACAGCAGACCTGCGTGCGAATACGCAGCTGTGATCGCAGTAGTGATCCTTACTGAATCCCTAATGTGTTCCCTATCAAAAGGACACACATACACACTAGGATTATTTTTTTTTGTCAAAAGCCAATTAACCTAGCAGTATGTTTTTGTACTGTGGAACCGATTAAAAACGAAATAAATATCAAATTAAAAAAAATCGACCTTTAGTAAATATAACCCCATGACGTCAGGACTGTGAGACTAATAGAATTCCCTCTATGGATAGAGATAAAGCAAGAGCAGTCTATCCATTCCTCTATTTGGAGCAGTTGGGGGAGCAGTAGAAACAGTTAAGCACATGTTCTATCTGCACAACGTTAAAGCCAAATGTGAAATCAGGTGAAGTCTTTTCTGAACACTTTTGAAAATTGTAGCCACTGAGTGCAGTGTACTGAAATATCTTACAGTGTAAGGTCACGACATCTCATGGGTTTCAGCATGTCAGATAAAATGTCTGTCGGCCTGACAAACAGCCGTGCAGGGGGCTAGGGTTAGGCACCCCCCCCCCAAGAGGTTAGGGTTAGGCTAGGGGGGGGGAAGTTAGGGTTAGGCACCCCCCCGGGGGACTTAGGTTTAGGCGGCGGGGAAGGGGGGGTTACGTGTAGGCACTTAAAGGGGGGATTAGGATTAGGCACTGGGGGGAGGTTAGGGTTGGGCTAGGGGGAGGGAGATTTAGGGTTAGGCACCCCGGGGGGGGGTTAGGGTTAGGCACCCCCCCCCCGTGGGACTTAGGTTTAGGCGGCGGGGAAGGGGGGTGTAGGCACTTAAAGGGGGCATTAGGATTAGGCACTGGGGGGAGGTTAGGGTTAGGCACCCCTAAGGGAGGGTTAGGGGCAGGGGCTGGCTGGCAACTTTAGGCCTGGGGGGCAAACAGTAGCATGTGGCCCTCAATAGTCTACTAAATAGCTGCGACTGAAAAAATAGCATAATAATCTTCTCGTCGGCGTGCTATATCTAATGTGGGTGTGCTTTAAATAATCATAGTAATTTCTTGTTATGCCAAAGAGCTAAAAACAAACACATAACCTACCAGCCGTATCTAACAAAGCAAAAACACAGACGTATAATGGTTAGCGTTACTGCCTCACAGCACTGAGGTCGTGGTTTCGATTCCCGCTATGACCCTAACTGTGTAGAGTTTGTATATTCTCCCTGTGCTTGCGTGGGTTTCCGCCGGGTGCTCCAGTTTCTTCCCATACTCCAAAAATATACTAGTAGGTTAATTGACTCCCATCAAAAATTAACCCTAGTGTGTATGTGTGTGTGTGTGAGCATGTAGTAGGGAACTTAGGGCCTGATTCAGAGCCACTCGTAAGCGGCAGCTCGTTCGCTCTGAGCGATGTTTGCCCAACTGCGCATGCATACGGATCGTTATACGCATGCGCGAACCAGTCAGTGCGGCCGAAATTCATGTGCTCGCAAAATAGCGAATGCCTGCTAATTTGAGTGACAGAATGAGGCGTATGTGGGTGGTAACAGGGGAAGGTGCTTGAAAACGGGGAGTGGAGATCCGATTGCAGGCGTGCTTAAAGGTCAAAACGGGCGTTTTATGGGTGTGCATATTAAAACAGCAGTGTCATTGACCACGTCACTGGGTTTTTTTTAAGCCAGAACTGCTCGCAAAATTGTGGTAGCAAAAACCAACCACAAGAATAGCGAGCAGCTCATACCCTGTTCGATGTACTCGATTAATCTAATAAATAGCGGACATGACGTAGGATGCGAGCGGCCAGGGGGCGTAGTTTCCCAAAAAACGACCGCAAGTTTTGTTCGCTCGTTCAGACCTAGAGGCGTGAACAGACCGCAAACAGCGAACGGTTGATTTGAATAACCACCCCTATTTTCAGGACGAGCGAGCGCTATTTGCGTCCGGCTCTGAATCAGGCCCTTAGATTGTAAGCTCCACTGGGGCAGGGACAGATGTGAATGGCTAACTATTCTCTGTACAGCGCTGCGGAATATGTGTGCGCTATATAAATAACTGGTAATAAATAAAAAACTATACTAGTTGAATACAGTGACCAATATAGAATAATTAGACTTAAAATTAGATCCACAATATGACCGCCTCTCCTTGCTCAATAAAAATCAGATGCCAGATCTTCCCCCCCTTTTTAAATTAGACCCCAGATTTTACAGACTCCAACCTACTTTCTTAAAAATCGTATTCAATACACTCGCACACCTATCTTATTGAAAATAGTACCGCATATCTGAAGCACTCTCACTAAATAAAACAGACCCAACTTCTGTCTCTTCTTTCACATTAAAAATCATACTCCAAAATTGACACCCCCTTTTTATTAAAGATGATACCACAAATCTGTATTTCCTCCCAACCTCATAGTACATAATGCTGATATAGACAGGAACACAAAGAGGAGAATGATTAAGAAAAAGGTTCAGGAAGATACTTTTTTCCTTCAGTTCTTATTATTCTTGCAGGAGGGAGGAGAAGCAGGGAACATCACAGGCTGGTGGAGGAGTAGATGATAAGAGATCAGGGGCAGGTATTAAATTATGAGGTGACCCCCTTCCCCTTCTCCATATTAAATATGCTAGAATTCTGGTGTGGTACTTGAGTGGATTATTGCAAAACCACTTCAGTGCCTAGTTCGGTTTCTTTTAAACGTATAAAAAAAAAGAAATATATATATATATATATATATATACTGCCCCCGATTACAGCCCCGCCCCCGAGTCATCATCTGATAGATTTTGCCCTCCGAGTTATTCCAGCAGTGCTCACATGGGACACTGGGAGCAGCTGCTGCATGTAAGTGACATGCACCATGCTGAGCTGTGCAGAACGTGGGGTCACATGCTTGGGACAGGATGGGAGAGGTACATGCATGCAGGAAGTGTGCAGCGCTCCTGCCAGTAGTTGAATAAAATAAGTCCAAAAACAACGTGCCCCAGTCACGACCCCATCCCCACCAACCCCCACTGTGACCGACAGCCGGGGGAGACTCATACACTATGCCCGCAGATGCCCGCAGACAATGACTCTGCCCAGTCACTCTTACCTGCGTAGCCCTCCTGCAGCCTTCTGAATTCTGATTGGTGGATAGGTCCAGCCATCCACCAATCAATGTGGAAATACATCCCACCACTGTGATTGGTAGATGGACTAGAGCCATCCACCAATCAGCATTCTGACAAATACAGACGGACACAGTGCGGCTGCATGACAGGTATGTGACACAGGCGGCCGGGAGACAGAGAGAAGATGCTCCCTGGCCGCTCTGACTGTGTGAATAACATAAATGGAGCGGTCGGGGAGCATCTTCTCTCTGTCTCCCGGCCGCAGAGTATGTGATGCAGCGTGCAGCTGCAGCCACCCGGCGGCCCCTTAACTTTAAAATTGTAGCGGCCCGGGGGGCAAATGTCACCCTGCCCCCTGGCCCAGCCCGCCCCTGGTTAGGGGGGGGGGGATTAGATTAGTTTATACTTACCTCTCTAGACGTTCGGGATTTCCTCCTATGTCGGGCTGCCTTCCCTACTCTCCTTGAATGTCCAGGAGACTCAGTTACGCAGTGATTGGACCTCTCTCCTGATTCCCACCCTGTCCCCAGTGAAATGGGCAGGAATGGGGCCAGCCCCCACTGCATGATGCCACAAATTGTGCCAGTTGGCAGCAGAGTAAGGGCACTGATTAGGCAAATTGCGTCACTATGACCCCCAACTGCCACCTGGACCTCTCCAGGATTTTTTCACAGGTAATTATGTTATAGGTATATCTGATTCTTTAGGATGACCATGATTATAGCTTCCGTCTTATCATGAACAATATCTATATATCTATTTTTTATTTTGATATTTTTTACTTGTCTTTTTATTCTCTCAAGGTCCATTCCATGCACATTACAGTCCACACTCCTGACCTGTTTGTTTCCTATGCTGGGCATACACTGAGCAGCAGCCACAGCTTTCTCCTTTGCCTGTGGGGGGTAGCGATCACACAGATCGCGCCTCCCCCTGACTTTGCGCCGGGCTGAGGGGCTTACAGCGTCCCCCTCCCCAGCGCGCAGCAACAGTGTTTTTTATTTTGCTCGAGAGGGCATGGCCACACCTCCTGCGATTAGGCCATGCCCCCCTCTGTACCTGGGCCCGCCAGGGCTCTCTACGGCTCTGGGTCTATTCATGTAGAATTGTGGTACTGAATTACTACTTTTCACTATAGATCACATCAGTTTGTTGCGATCCATACCTTTGATAAGTGGCAATTCAAGTACACTTACCCCTCCTGCGGAATGAAACAAACAAACGGGTCCCGAGCGAAGCACTAAGCTAACTGAATGATAAGAAGAAGTGCATTGTATCCGGTGAAGCTGAACGGAGAGGGGGCTTCTCCTGTCTCATGTCCTCCAGCGCTGAAGAAGTCTGATGCTGCTGCTCTGGTCCCTTATGCCCGGCAATTTGGCTGCTTTTAATCCGGCTCTCTCCCCTCCTTGGATTGTAGCCGATGTGTCCTGTGCCCCAGCGTCGCTCGGTTTCTCTAGCCTGCCTCTGCTGCCCGGTATAATTCCTGCTCTCGCTCCTGTGCCTACATTACAGTCTAACTTAGGCTGTGCATGTAGCCCGGGATTTAAAAGTTGAATGTTGGCGGTCAATTGTTCTGTTCCGGCAGGGAGCCTACACCACAACCCGCCGGAGAGATGTTCACAAGGAAAAGTAAACTTAAATGTATTTTATTTATTATTGTATTCAAATTTTACTTTGTCACCCTGGCATCAGGCATCAGGAGGAGGGTCGGCAGTGTAATACCATTGGCTGCTGTACACTGAAGGGGAGGAGTTAGTAGGTGATGCAGGGGAGGAAGCAGGAAGAAATGGCTCTTCTTGAATTTTCTCCTCCGTGAGACTGTTTTATGCCATCTCAGGTTGGCGTTATTATTTTTTCAAAGAGATCGATAAACTGAGTTTACCATTGCTATATGAATTGCAGGCAGATCGCTTTCCCCATACTTGTGTATGGGGAAGCGAAATTTGTTGAAAATAAGGAAACTGCAGAAGAAATCTGTGCAGGGGCATTTCTAGAGAGGAGGGGGCCTGTGTGCAGTCTCCATCACGGGCCCCCTCCTCTCTGTCCGGTGGCCGGTAGCACACTGAGCGGTGCGCAGCTAGCGTCGCACTTATAGATTCGGGGCACTAGAGTGTGCCCAGAGTCTATAGCACATATGCAGGTCACTGGGAAAATGGCCACGGCAGTCATTTTCCTTGTACTGCTTATGCGCAGTGGCCATTTTCGAGCCGTTTATAGCATAGACACCGGCGCTGACGTGGGACTCCGGAGAGGTAAGTATAATATGAGTGCAGGGTGTGCGGTGCGATTTCTCTGCGGTAACACTGTACATGAATAGCCCGAAGCTGAAGAATGAAAAAGGGCTTTTCACTGGTTTATGAATAGACCCCTATATGTGTCAAGTTGCTACACCAGAGGTGTCTATGAGGGTAACGTAACATCTATGATATTAAGGATAGAGGCACTCTAAAGGAGCCGGCAAACTTTCCTACTGTAACAACCACTCCCAATCATGGGATTATAGATGTAGTTTTGTTTAATCGCCAGAGCATTGTGAGTCCTACACAAATAAACAGCAACCCACATTTGTGTCTATTGTCATCCCTTGTAGTAGATATAGTAGAGATGTGCACTGACCCTCGTGTTTTGGTTTTGGATCTGGATCTCTACTGGTTTTGGATCTGGATTGGACTTGCCAAAAACTCACCTCCGTGTTTTGTTTTTCGGTTTTGGTTTTGGATCTGGATCTTTTCTTAAAAAATCATAAAAACAGCTAAAATCACATAAAATGGGCTTTTTTTGTTCCACCAGTATTATTAACCTCAATAACATTTATTTTCACTCGTTTCCAGTCAATTTTGACAACCTCACAGCTCACAATATTGATTTTTTTCATCTAGTTTAGGCCCAAAATTTGCACCAAGATAGCTGGCTGACTGCAGCAGTGGGCGGCACAAACACATGGCAGCTCAACTTCAAACATGGCACACCAGGAAACACTTTTATTATTCAACAGAGGCCTGAGGGAGTTGGAGTATGTTTGTAGTTGAAGGCAGGGACAGGGAGGGTTGATTGGTAGTAAATTTAATTTAGTTTTTTGATTCCGATGATGGCATTTCCCAACCTGTCCAGGCACATAAAAAAAAACATAACCAACCCTGGTCCTCGAGAGCTACCAACAGTGCATGTTTTCCAGGTCTTCTCACAGAATCACAACTATAATAATTAACTACACCTGTGGATCTTTCTAACTGTTTTGGTGAGTAATGAATACACCTGTGCACCAGCTAGGTCATCTGGAAAACGTGAGCTCTCGAGGACCGAGGTTGGCTAGCCCTGATTTAAGGCCTTACGTTGTGTCTTTCTTGAGAATCCTGCGCCTGCTTCTGCAGCTAGAAGTGGTTTTTCATCCCAGAAGGGGACCATGAAGAGTGCTTCCAAAAAAACAATTGACTTAAATAATCCTTTGCAAACATTCTGTAAAGGCATTTTCCAACCTGTACAGGGACATTAACAAAAACAGATATAGTTAGTGGCCTTCAAACTGCTGTTGTTCCCACTATCCACTTAACCATATCAGATATGTGAACAAGCGGAACAGAGCATTAAATGCAACATTTCAGATTTAAGGTTTAAGTCTTACGTTGTGTCTTTCTTGGGAATTCTTTCTTGAGCGCCATGCCTGCTTGCTGGGAGTGGATTTTTTTCATCCTAGAAGGGGACCAGGAACAGGAAGTTTGCTTTCCAAAAATAGATAAACAATTGCCTTAAATAATCCTTTGCAAACCTTCTGTTCTGTAAAGGAATTTCCCAACCTGTACAGGGACATAAAAAAAAAAGTTAGTTAGTGGCCTTCAAATTGCCGTTGTTCCCACTGTCCACTTAACCATATTACTTAGATATGTGAACAAGCGGAACAGAGCATTAAATGCAATATTTCAGTTTAATGTTTAAGTTTTACGTTGTGTCTGGAGATCATTTAGAAAGCAGAAAAAGAGCTCCACCACAAGTGGCAGATGACTAAACTCACACACAAAGGTTTAATAGAAATAGATACAACACCAGATCAGATATTTACCCTGGAGGATCTGTCTGGTTCATCATGGTGTCCCCAAGACCAAGATTGTGTAAATTCTGCCAAAAATTAGACTGACACCGCGGCTAAACATAAGAGTCACCTTCTGGATGTGAATTGTCTCATTTGCATGGGGAAAACTCAACCGTCAGATGAGATGGATCTCAGTCAGTGGACAACATTGAAATCACCTTTGAAAAATCACAATGGAAGACTACAGTGTGGAGACTCTTTCTTAACAGTCAGGAGAGGCCTCATAGAACATGAATAAAGATGCTCTAGGTGCTGAACTTCAAGGGATTTCTCCATCATGTTCTGCAGTGTGGAAAGGTTTAATTCACATGTTTTCTATAATTCAGTTCAAAGTTACAGCCTTCAAAGTGTCTGGCTATAACACCCACCATTGCCAGGAATTACCAAAGATTATCACAAGCAAAGGATTCATCTGTCCGGAATCTGTCTGGGAATTCATGGATCGTATCTGGCCTGAATGCACTAAGACATCCAGTGATTCTGTGTTCTGTAGCTGACTTTATTCTTACCTGAATCGCAAACTGAAATATGGAATAGTGAGCACATACAACATGGAGGCCTTTGTTATTCTGCAGCCTGCATGCCAACCAATACCTCCCAGACTACTCCCACTGGGGGGACCAGGTCTTGATAATGACCATCCCCATCTGTTGCTAGGCCTTCTTCTTCCAAACCATCCATGCTGGACTTCCAGTCCAAAAAGGGTAAGCAGGGTATAGAAAGAGGAGCTAGATGTCCCCGATGACATTTTTTTTCATCTATAATAGATGATGTGGAGAGAGAAGAGCTTCAAATGTTGAAACAGGGGTTCCCACCTATTTGGCTTCCCTCCAGAGAACAGAGCTTTGTGCCTCAGGAAGTGTCTATGTCTGAGCTGATAGGTAGTCTCTGTCTGTTGGTAAACACCCTTTAGGAGATAGCAACCCAAAATAACAACAACTATAATAAATAATGTGTCCACTGATAACCAGCCTTATCCCTTAACAGCAACATACCCCATATGGCCAACTCATAACATGACACCCAGTTTGCAGCCTCCTCTTCATTATGACACTAATCCAGTCACCATGGTTGAGCAATCCACCCAATTTTTGGCCTTCTACATTCTAATATCATAATAACACACTATAACACACTAGACTTATAATCTTTGCTTTTGTTTACATTTTTGAGTAGAACAGTTTTAGAATTTAGGATGTCTACTCTATATACAGTAGGTTTGTAAATAAATATAGGCTTTAGTTTTTTAGAGCATATAACTTTATATGCTGTTAGGATAACATTGCTGCTATGTTTAAGATTAAAAAAAACAACTTTTTGTAACCCAATAACTTAAAAAAAGCTTCATTGCAATATTCATGCAACCCTGTGACAGACAGCAGCACAGCATCCCTGCGCAGCTACGCCGATGACAGGTGTGGCTAACATGCACACAACAACTGTTGTTTATTTTTTGGGCAGCAGCCCTTTGACAGACAGGAGCACAGCACCCCTGCACAGCTGCGCCAATGACAGTGACAGCCAAGTGTGGCTGACATGCACACAAAAAAATTAGTTTATTTATTTTTTGGGCAGCAGCCCCTCGACAGACAGGAGCACAGCACCCCTGCACAGCTACGCTGATGACAGTGACAGCCAGGTATGACTGACACACACACACAAAAAAATGTTTATTTATTTTTTGGGCAGCAGCCCCTCGACAGACTGGAGCACAGCACCCCTTCGCAGCTACGCCGATGACAGTGACAGCCAGGTGTTGCTTACACACACAATAAATTAGTTTATTTATTTTTTGGACAGCAGCCCCTCAACAGACAGCAGCACAGCACCCCTGCGCAGCTACGCCGATGACAGCCAGGTGTGGCTGACACGCACACACAAAAAAATTGTTTATTTATTATTTTGGGCAGCAGCCCCTCGACAGACAGCAACAAGGCACCCCTGCGCAGCTACGCCGATGACAGTGACAGCCCGGTGTGGCTGACACGCACACAAAAAAAATTGTTTATTTATTTTTTGAGCAGCAGCCCCTCAACAGACAGGAGCACAGCAACCCTGTGCACCTACGCTGATGACAGGTGTGGCTAACACGCCGCACAAAAAAATTGTTTTTTTGTTTTTTTTAACACTGGGGTGGACCTCCGAAAAGATGCAGCAGCCCCTTAACAGACAGCAGCACAGCACCCCTGCACTGATGACAAGTGTGGCTAACACTAATTTTTTTATTTATTTTCACGCCTGGGGGTGGGTGAAGAGCACCCCTGAAGGACAGAGCACCCCCCGGACAACACAGCACTACTGCCAGCCAGCCCCTATGGACAGGACAAGTACAACAGCCATCCCCTATGGACAGGATAACGACAGGCAGCCAGCCCCTATGGACAGGAAAACGACTGTTGCTAGCCCCTATGGACACTACAAGAGCCAGCCAGCCCCTCTATAGAAGACAACAGCCAGCCAGCACTTATGGACAACAGTAGCCAGCCCCTAAAACAACAGCACAGCACAGCTCCCAGCTCCCTCCCTCTTTACTCTCCACATTTGGAATGAAAAATGGCGGTGAATCGCAGGACCTTTATAGAATCCAAAACCCATGAGAATCCGACAGCGGGATGATGACGTTTTGCCTCGTTTTCAGATCCGAAAACCTGAACCAACACGTATCTGGGTGGGTTCCATTCTCTGGGAACCCAACCCGCTCATCTCTAAAATATAGACACATTTTTTTCCACATTGTCACACACACACCAACCCTATAGGCAGGCCCCCTGAGAGCTACGGCGGGCCCGGCTAATAGGGGGCATGGCCTAATCGTGGGAGGCGTGGCCATGACCCCTTCCCGAAAAAAAAAAAGATATGCAGCGGCGCTGCGCGCTGGGGAGAGGTGGTGCTCTGAGCCCCCTCAGCCCGGCGCAAAGCCAGGGGGGGTGCGATCAGTGTGATCGCTCCCCCCACAGGCTTAGGAGACTGCTGTGGCTGCTGCCCCTCAACAGTAATCTGTACCCGCTCCCCCCCCCTCTCGGTGCCCCTGCCTATAGGTGAGCGCTTATTGCATCAATCCTAATAGAAATCTAATTTAACGGAGCTAGGACAGCTCCATCATTCAGCTTCTCCCGACACCAGGGTCACCCCAGTTGAGCGCGGAGCTCAACATATTTGCTTTCTAAATATCATAGCTAGCAGGTTACTAATTCTTCTTAGGTGTTTAAAGTTGTACCTTAAATAACTGCTTCATTTTCTGTACACAGCATTAAAATATCCTTGCAAATAAGGTTACCAGTGTTTCTGGTAAGGGTTAGGAATGGTAACAAACAACTTTCCATGGGCGAGATGCATTAATGATTGTCTTTATAATGTGATCATTAATGGACATCATCGCCTACTTAGGGATAAACAGCTGTCCCGGAGATATCTTCACTTCTGGGTTTATGACCTGGGTGAAGTAATGCGCATTTGTGGCCATCTGGTTGCACATGCGCTAGTGATCACTATCGGGAAGGGATCCTTCAAATGCCTCTGCAGATCACTTTGCGAAAAGAAACCCATAGCCTTCTATAGCCAACGCCTGCCAGGTACAAGCTCTGGAAAGTTACGCTTTCCAGAGCACCGGCACATCGGAGCCCCATAACATTCATATTAAGAATGGGGCAGTTTTCAGAGGTTTGACCACATTTTTGAGGACAGTGCATCCTGCCCCATGTGAGAAGGTATCCCATACACCCTGAGGGACCGGCACTGAGTTATGTTTATGATGATGCAAAACTGAGCTTGAACAGTAGGCCTTTGAACTTAAAGGGTTCAAAGGCCTACTGAGTATGAGTGGTGTGCTTGTTATGAAGGCACACTGGGGTATATGTACTAAATGGCGAGTGCTTTGTGATGTTTTGATATCACCACACATCGCCGGTTGTTTTGACCTCAGCAGCTGAGATGCATATGACTCTAAATTGCCAGTAGTTTCTCAAAGTTGTGTATGCAGATATGCAAACTGTTAGCCAATATTGGAAGTACTGCGCATGCATTAGAGTCTTACTGTGCATGCGTCCCAATGGTTACCACATGGAGACACAGGACCTGATTTAGAGATGTATAATCTGCCGCTGTGTCTTTGTATGCGGCAGCTGTGTGAAAATATATAATAGCAGCAATGCGGCAACTTAAGTAAGAAGACGCCCACTGCCGTCTTCTCTTATACTCTGATGCGTCCGAAGGCGAAAGATTAGATCAACTGCGTGAACATTGGACATTTGAGTAACCCTCCGTCAAAATCACATTGCTGGGGCCAGCGATGTAACAGGGCTTAACAGCTCCCTATGCCGGCCCCGCCCCCTTAGCGCATGATGGCATGACATTGTGCATAGGGGACAGAGCCGCCAGCACCCGGAAGTGCAGTAGTGCCTTCAAGACTCTACGGCGCTAGGGACGGCACTGCAGCATCGATACTCTGAATCAGGCCCATGGAATGAATTTGAAAACAAGAACTGTGGATGTCAATGGGCGTTACAGGGTGGTAACAGGGGGTGGCTAGTTAGCCAGGCACACGTGTGATGCGGACATCCCGCTCCAAAGACGCAGTAGTGCTGGCACAGGATGCCCTGTTCAGATGGGGAAATTGCTCTCGGCATAAGGCTGCTGCAAGCTTGGACAGTGCAACCAATTTATACACCAATGGTGCATTTAAAGACAGATTAGTGTCCCTGCAAGAGGGCATCTCAGTATGCTCAGAATCGGTGGCGGCACCGGTCACGCAGTATCGGTCAATGTGCATCTCAGAATCAGGCCCCTTGTCTTGTATTGCTCGCTTGAGAAAACGTTCTACTCCTGCATTTTGGGAATTGGACCACCCGTGTATTCTTTGCCCCAGAGAGTCACAAATCATAAAAGCACAATAATTTGTATGAAATTTAGACAAGCGTATAATAAACACTGTGGGAAACAGTAATTAAGTCTAACAATGTGACAGTTTCCCTCATATGATGATGGCGTTAAAATATTTTCAAAAGTATCCCAAATGTGTGAACAATGTTATTTTTTTCAAACTGAAAATGACTTGTATATATTTATTAAAATGAAGTTATTTAATCTCAGATTTACATAATATAAAATACTTTTACCTTAGGCTATGTGTTGTCATATCTAGATCTACAGTAGCAGACACAGGAATAACCAGCGAATATCCTGTATATACTGTACGCACTTCCTCACAGGCAGCTCATCACTGACTGTTCTGTGCCCAAAACTGATCTTTATATATAGACTAATGGGGAGATGTATCCAACCTTGGAGAGAGATATTGTGGAGAGAGATAAAGTACCAACCAATCAGCTCCTAACTGTAAATTTTCAAACACAGCCTGTAACAGGACAGTAAAGGTGGGTACACACTAGACGATATGTCGTCCGGTCCCGCAGATAGGAGAAACATATTGGGTACTTTGTCTAGTGTGTAACCATGATATGCGCGCTCCTCCGGGTCGTTAGCAACATCGTCTATCGGCCCTACTGCAGGGCCGGTGGGGGATATTACTAATGATGTCATGCTCTAGTATGCAGCATGACACGTCCCTTCCCCCTGTCGGACCTGGCATTGCCAAGTGTGTATGCACTTGCCGCATGCCATGTACAGTCACCAGCAATATTGCGTTGGGTACACAACGGCTAATGTGACCCAGATTTAAGAGTTAATTGTTTGGTACTTTATCTCTCTCCATTTTATCTCTCTCCAATGTTAGGTACATCTCCCCCTTAGTGACATCACAAAAGCTGTTTTTGATGTACGTTAGTAACATGATCAGCCTGTTCTAAGCTGCAACATTTCATCTTGCTACATTCATTACTGTAGTATAATGGTTCCCATTACATAACCAGCCCCGGGCTTGTCTACCAGTCCTGATTCCAAGAATTACATTAAATTTATTTTATTACATACCTACATATTACAGTTCCCACGTGGGCTGGTCAGTGAGTGAGGAGCCGGAGCCAATCAGCATCCGCTCTACAGTTAGCGGCCGCTGATTGGCTGGTGGCTCCTGGCAGTTTTCACTGAGCAATCAGGAGCCGGTTAGCGGTGTATGTGGTCACACACATACATCGCTAATGGTAAGTATATGGATCGGGTGCCGGTTTGTTTTTTGCAAAGACCCCCCTGGATGCTACGGAGACCAGCGCGAGGATGGAGGTGAGTATAGGATCTTTTTTGCAGGTACATCCAAATGGATTTCTACATGGGACAAGTAGATGTGAACATCTGGCAGCAGGTAAGTATGTGTGAATGGGATAGGTAGGTATGTAATAAAATTTTACTGTATACGGTGTGTGTGTTGTGTCTTTATTTAACTATTTATTTTACAGTGGATGTACAGGTGCCGGCCATCTGCTGGCACTTGTAGTTCCACAAGTGCCAAAGGGCAGGCATGCTGGCACCTGTAGTTCCATTGTAAAATACAATAGTTTACTACTATTTAACATTTTATTACCCCCGTACCCACAGCCCAGGGGTGCGGGGAAGAGCCCCGGGCTTCAGACCAAGCCTGGGGTTTCGGTAGAGGGGGGAACCCTTCTTGGGGGCGTCCCCACCTCCCCTGAGATCCCCAGCTTGACCTGACTGGCTTGGGGTCTTAATGCTTTGGCCATGGAGCCCCGGTGATAGGATCTCCAGGCTGTGGCTTTACACCCCGTTCAGTTTGGGTCTGGTGCTGGTTTTAAATATAGGGCGACCCCTAAACAATTTTTGCCCCCCTATATTTAAAACCAGCACTGGCCCTGCAGCCAGGTACTGGTTCCTTAATTACTGTGAAACCCTACTCGTTTTGTTCCCCATCATTTTTGGAACCAGGACTGGTAGACAAGTCCGGGGCTGGTTATGCTTTTGTGGGGGGACTCTGCATCATTTTTTTTAAAGTAACCCTATTTTTAATATTTACAAGCAGAAACATACACAAATCACACTGATCTGTGTATGTTTCTGGCAAACTCGCAGCTCCAGAGGTGAGTGTTTAAAACTTCAATTTGGCAGAGAGTTTGCTGTCATGTCACCCGTGACTGTCATCTCGATTCTTTGTAAATTTGCGAGCTGTATATTCTAGGTGGAAAGTACTTCCGAGCTTGCCCGATGGTGATAAGATTCGAGTTTGCGATCTCACCCGAGTTTTATGAGTGAGAAGAGAGAACTCTCTCCCAAACTCACCAGAGTTTGCCTTTAGTAAATGTGCGAGATGATAAACATGCCTAAACTCACCAGAGATTGTCATCTCAATCAGACTCGATTCTTTGTAAATTTACCCCCTATAGTGGTGCTGAAATAACTAGCCTTGGCCTAGCTATTACTGTCATTTCAATATATAAACATCCTAACAGTATTTACCCTGTATATATACAGTGGTAACAATAATGACTACTTCCATATGAGGGTGGGTAGGGGTGGTGCAGTCACATAGATTTGTGTAGTGATGCAGTGTGAATGCAGTTCTGTCCGATTTGCAAAAATCTCTGAATCAGCCCTTTAGGGGCCTCCTCATCATTACTTCATTTATACAAAAGCAGGTGAAAAATAACAATTTCACCTAATTTTGTATAATTTAAGTGTCAGCCCCATTCATCAATCATGTGACACAGGAGATATCACAGATATCTCCTGGTTACAATTCTGCCTCGATAATTTCCACAGTCCCCATATTTTAGAATGGGGATGTGGAAACTGTAATTCATCAAGTTTCAAAAATGCATTTTTTTCAGAACTTGTGAGTGATACTGTACGCCACCCTGAGATGGCAAACAGCATCCAAACCATGCACACGCTGCTATTTACATGGCAGCTTGTGCAGCAGGGGGATCTATTTACCTTTGGCGTCTCAGGCTGTCACTGACGCCCTCCTGTGCTCTTCAGCCGGTGGGAGCTTGTGCTGCTGGGGGGCCAGGGGGGAGGTTAGAAGCAGCGGTGGTAAAGCTAGGAAAGGGGTTGGGGGGTCAGACTGCAGCGGCAGGTTACGGGGTGGGGATGTTAGGCTACAGACACCGGCAGCCGCGGGGAGCCAGGACTGAAACCAGCAGCCACGGGGGAAGGGGGGGCCAGCGGCTGACAACGGTGGCAGTGGGGAGAGGGAGGGGGACCGACCGGCACTGACTCTAGCGGTAGCGTGGGGAGGGGGAGATTGGCCGGCACTGACACCAGTGACAGCGGTGGGAGGGAGGGGGGGTTTGGCCAGCACTGACACCAGCGGCAGCGGGGGAGGGAGGGGGAATTGGCTGGCTGACACAAGTGGCAGTGGGGGAGAGGAGCCGATGCTAATACTGGCGGCCGCAGGGGGAGCAGGGCTGCACCAGAGACAGATATAGACATCATGGAGCCCTAGGCAAGATACCGGTTTGGGGCCCACCCTCACTCATACAATTCATATACGTTAGGCTTTGTGGAAACCTTGTGGAAATGAAGGATAATATATATAAATTTCACAATATGTCCCATGGCGTTGGGTGACAGGGGGAGGTAGAGGGTGACGGGGGAGGCATAGTGTGACAGGGAGAGGGTGATGGGGAGAGAGGGTGACAAAGAGAGGGTAACAGAGAGGCAGAGAGTGATGGAGAGAGGGTGACAAGCAGAGGGAGATAGAGAGAAGCAGTGGGTGACAAGGAGAGAATGACAAGCAGAGGGAGATAGAGAGAAACAGTGGGTAACAGAGAGATAGTAAGGGTGACTGAGAGTATATGAAAGAAAGAGCGTGACGGGGAGAGGGTGATCGGAGAGGGTGACAAGGAGAAGCAGTGGGTAATGGAGAGGGGGACAGGTAGAGGAAGAGGGTGATGGGGAGAGGGGCACAGGGAGAGGGTGGCAGGTAGAGGCAGAGGTTGACGTGAAAAGGGTGACAAGAGAGGGTGATATTGAGAAGCAGTGGGTGATGAGGAGAGAATGACAAGCAGAGGGCGATAGGGAGAAACAGTGGGTGACAGAGAGATAGTAAGGGTGACTGCTGTAATTGAAAGAAAGAGGGTGAGGGGCAGTGGGTGACGGGGAGAAGGTAATGGGAGAAGGTGACAAGGAGAAGCAATGGGTAATGGAGAGGGGGACAGGTAGAGGCAGAGGGTGACGGGGAAAGGGGGAGAGAGAGAGAGAGAGAGAGATAGAGAGAGAGAGAGAAAAAATCAGGAGTTAACTGTGAGTGAAGAACTGACCTTTCATGCAGTCCTTGTGCAGAGAAGCTACAGCAGGTATTTTCCCCTGGCCAACACAGCAAAAGCCTTAAGAGAGACGGAGGGGATTCGGACAGCGCATGCCTGACTTCAGACCTAACCCTGAATGTACTATAGGGTAGTTGCTGTAGTGCTCCTCTCCTCTGGTTATCACGCCAGGGCCAGTCACTAGATTGTGCCGTCGGACCCCTGGGTGGTATGGGCGGCGGCGGGAGAGGAGGAATGGGAATGAACATTTACAGATGGGGCAGTGGTGGCAGAGGCATGGGTGGCATGTCCAACTACCGTGGTCAGGGGGGTTACATGGACTCAAATCGCAGGCCAGCTGGCCATTAGCACCAGCAGCACAAACTGCAGCAGCCGTCTCTGGCTCAGCAGCACAAACCACAATAAAAGCAGCAGGAGTAGCCCGCACCACAGAAGCCCCAGCAACAGCCCGCACCGGAGACAAAGCCCGCCGCTTAGGAGCCACCTAAGCATGCTCAGACCCCACAGCCCCCGGCCTCTAAAGCCCCCACCTCTCAGACACCGGCCGCCTCAACGCAGAGAGGATGAGGTAAGAGGAGGGGAGGAGAGGAGACGATAGGGGAGAAGAGGTGTGCCAGACCGCCTCCTCCTTCTTTGTTATGGCCGACCACAGTGTACTGTAATTAGTCAGTGTTACTCATTATCACTGCTGTCAATGCTGCTGTCTGGCCCTCTTCATTGCAGCGGGCAATTTAGGATTCAATTTAACAATGAACTTGTGGTGAGTTCAAAACCAAAATATCACTCATGATTTTATTATCATTATGAATAGACCCCTATGTATTAATGTGTTAAATATTGCACTTCACTTCATTAATGGAAAGTATTTTCCTATTATTCCAGTGACATTAGAAACTATTTCCAACTCGCAATATTCAATTAGCAAACTAAAGGTACTTTGGTTGTGAAAGCCTGTCCTCTGGTTACTTCCTGCAAAACAGATAAGTAAGGCAGTGGCAATAATAGGTTGTCGGCACTGTGCCGAACCACTAAGGTCAAAGAATCCATATACAGTGCCTGCTAAGGACATCTCTTGTGAGAACAAAATGTGATGTAGGATAAACTCACCAAAGTGTGAGTACTGCATGATGCATTATTGCTCATCTAGCCATACAGCAGGGGCAGAACTATGGGAGACAATGGAGGCACCTGCTGCTGGGCGAAAGCACTGAAGGGGCACCTCCTCTATCGCCCACAATTTATTCACCCCACTTAGGTCTTTAAATATGTACCCGAAGTGTACCGTCATGGCTGCTCAATACATGGAACCTTTTCCCGGCACCTGAGAAGCTACCATAACCATATACTAGTGGGGGGCTCTGTGTCAGACCATCAGTTGCAGCTTCCATCTATCTATATAGCCTGTCCCTGGTCATTGGTGTAGCTGCTCCTTAGCAGCATCTTATGCCAATGAGACACGTCCGCAAAAAAGGGTGTTTTTGGGGGGATATCCTGCAAATTTACTTTAGCAAATATGCCTACTAAAAACATAGTCACATATTCGAAGGTTGGCACCAAATGAAAACTTGCCTCCGGGCATCTGGGATGAACTTACGCCACTGCCATACAGTAGATGACGTGTTGTAGCTGGTTCCTGGGCTCCATGTAGTCTGTGTAGGATAGGAGTATTTTGTAGTTCTTCATATTCAGCAAATCAGCCACAAGCACTCGTTCAGGCCCTCGGGAGGCCACTGCTTACACTGTTTTCTGTTTATTTCTAAGCAGGCAAATACAGCCTGTGTATGTTCTTTGATCAATTGAATTCAACATTATTGACTTTTTGTCTTTTAGCAAGGCTATCCAGAATAGCAATATAAAACTAGATATATGACAAACATTTTACTAATTTCTTCTGTAACGTGAGATTCTATTGTTTTTTGGGGCACTGTAAGTAATGGGTACCTAACTGAGCAATGCAATTGTTGCTCTGATCGGGAGCGACTTCTGTGGACTCTCATTACTTATTGCCTTGTTGTGCCCTAAAGCACCAGGTTTAGCTGCATAAAGCGGCTAAACCCTTCTAAAGTACTGATTTGGGCACCCAAAACATGGACTTTTTGCACATTTCTGCTAGCCACCTCAGGAGTGTTTCTCCATCAGGCACCCAGTTCTGCTGGCCACCTCAGGACGGTTACTCCATTAGGTGCCCATTCTGCTGGCCACCTCAGGAGGGTTGCTCCATCAGGCACTCATTTCTGCTGGCCACCTCACGAGGGTTACTCCATTAGTTGCCAATTCTGCTGGCCACCTCAGGAGGGTTGCTCCATCAGGCATGAATTTCTGCTAGCCACCTCAGGAGGGTTGCTCCATCAGGTGCCCATTTCTGCTGGCCAACTCTGGAGGGTTGCTCCATCAGGCATGCATTATTGCTCGCCACCTCAGTAGGGTTTCTCAAACAAGCATCCATTTCTGCTTGCCACCTCCGGAGGGTTGCTCCATCAGGCATGCATTTCTGCTGGCCACCTCCGGAAGGTTGCTCCATCAGGCATGCATTTCTGCTGGCCACCTCAGGAGGGTTGCTCCATCAGGCATGCATATCTGCTGGCCTTCTTAGAAAGGTTGCTCTGTTGGGCGCCCATTATCTAAAATGCTGAAAAATACAATTGAATCTCCCCCCATATAGTTAATATTGGTTCACAGAGCAGTAGTCACCAAACACTTTTATTTGCAATAATTAATTAGAAAGATTCCTTTGATTGACAACTACAGTAGATGCGTCCCTGCACAATGGCTCTTGGTCAGCTTACATACATATAGTTTACATGGCTAAATAAAAAAAACACAGTTACAGAAATGACATAGTGGCATCTCTTGTAGAAATCTGAGTTTCCATAAACTCAGGGTTCACACACTGGCTCTCGCTATTTGCCAACCCTAAATTATGTCTGAACTGCTTGAATGGTTATAAGTATGGGTACATTGAATACTATTGTATATGTGTTGTCATTTCATCACTGACATCTTTCCAATTGCTTGACAGGCTAGTTACGTAACTTATTCTATTTCTGGTCCGTCAAGCCTTTGGAAAAGTGTCATGGCGTACTGACACAGTCTGCTATATTCCTATTTTTACAGCCACTGGATCCAATTTTAGTTTAGTTCCAGTAGAATGTACACATGTAGTATTAGCAATCCCTAGAAATTCTAAACTGATTTATCAGCATATCCAGGATGCTTATGTCTGAAGGTAATTGTTAACCTCTATTCCCACTGTATATTAGAATAAGATGGCTCAGCATAAACTGAAATCCTAAGGGATAACTCATGATGTGTTTTGTTCTAGGCAGAACATAGCAAGCACCTCTGTCTACTGTATGACCCTTCCAGTTTTATTTTGAGATAAAGGTAGTAAATTGTGGAAGGAAATCTGTAGCCTTAGGGGCTGATGCAGTGTTGAATGTACTGTACAACTGTTTGTGGAGTGTATCTTGCGTGATATGGGCGCACGTACTGTACAACTGTTTGTGGAGTGTATCTTGCGTGATATGGGCGCACGTATCTACAATTGTGACCAAAAATCTGGAAGGGGCGTTCTTACTTAGACAGTGTTCAGTAAGGGAGAGTTTATGCAAATTCTGCCTGTGCAGACCTGGCCTTTCGTCAAGCATGCCTGCCTGTAGGAGTATATTTTGTTCCTAGTATAGGAGAGGTGCAAGTACTCACTGAAGCTCATAACTTGTTGGAGACCAGGTGCAAATGCTCTTACACATTTGCACCCAGTCGCATCTCTAGATGAGTACAGATCTGCAATTGAGCAAAAGATAACCGAGGTTCGGATAGATCAGAGGGCACATAAACCCATAGGCAGGGATGCGTGGGGTTAATAAAGTTAGGTAGGGGAGTGTTTTTATGGTCAGATTGACATTAGGTTAGGAGGATTGGTGGAGTGTTATGTAAGGGGTGTGGTTATTAGGAGTGTGGGTAGGTCAGCACTGTTACTCTGTCTCTTTGGAATCTGATCTCCAAGCTGTACAGTCACAAGGTTGTAATACTCTGGTCTTTGTTTTTGGTATTTTTCCCCCTTTTTCTTCTCATACATGTCTTTCTTGCTTTCATCCTTATCTCTTATTCTTCTTATTCTGATCTGTTCTTTCCTGCTTTGCTGTTTCTATATCCTATCCATTCCTCTCTACAGTATACCTTGCCCCTGGCACGCCCGTTTTTTCTCCCTGGATGATGCTGCAGATCTGGGTTTCATAGTCCCCCTCCCCTTCCCTCCTCACTGTGTGAGCTATAACTGCTTGATATATCTTTAGATGAGCTATTACTGCATGGGCTATCTCTGTGTGAGCTATAACTGCCTGATCTATCTTTAGATGAGCTATTACTGCATGGGTTATCTCAGCTTGATCTATCTCTGTGTGAGCTATGTTTATGTGAGCTATTACAGCCCTGTACCCCTCACAGCACAACAGTACAGCAAGGCATGAGTGCTGCCATGGGTTTCCCATTGCCTTCAATTGTAATATAGTTCCATCTGGTCGCGCTGGTGCTGCCGCACTGGATTCTGGGTCTATTGCCGGACAGCTGGTGGCAGTGGGGGTGCTCTGACACCCCTACGGTCTTTGCAGTCTGGGGGTGTGGGGGTAAGATTTAGCACCTTGGCTGCACCTGCGGCATAAGTCACACGGGCTCAGCAGTTAAAAGATGTGTGCGGCCTCTCACTACTTTTCTTTTATACAAAGCAAAAAACTATTAGCAGTGCATGCATATTCAGTAATAACAGGCTGAATGATACGCACAGTGGTAAGGGCACTATTAAGTTGGTCCTTTCGGGCATTAGGTATATGGTTACGATTGTGGTATGTTATGTATCGATAAGCCAACAGTTTGATATATTAAAAAATGACTGTAGGTAGGCAGCTGTATTCATATCTGGTTGCAGGCAAAAAGCAGTTCTCCAGCGCTCATGTCAGCCGCAGCTCCTGGGCCAGGCTGTGGGAATATGTAATGTACAGGGCTGGGAGGTTTCCTCGCTGCTCTGTGTCAGGAGACGGCGGTCTTATGCTCGCTTGTTGTTTGTGTTATTGTGAGGGCTCATTTCATACATAACCCACGACTACAAGGCCGTGGCGTATCTCGTTTATCGGCCATATGCCGTTTCCTCAGAAGCTTACCAGCCCACCTCCGCACATCTTTTTATTTGGTCTATTCACAGCGGCTGGTCATTGTCAACAAACCAGTTTTTATTCATCTAGTCATACAAAACAGTTTTATTAATTTTTTATACATGTTAAATGCGTTACAGCACGTTATCATTATTACCAGTTATTATTATTACCAGTTATTTATATAGCGCACACATATTCCGCAGCGCTTTACAGCCAGTGGAGCTTACACTCTATGATCCCTACCACATGCTCACACACATACACACTAGGGTTAATTTATGTTTGGAGCCAATTAACCTACCAGTATATTTTTGGAGTGTGGGAAGAAACCAGAGTGCCCGGAGTAGGCCCACGCGGGCACAGGGAGATTGTACGGACTCCACACATGTAGGGCCGTAAGCCAGCATGTCAGAAACCACGGTGCCTTTGGCCCTTTGTTCTGCGGTTCTTCTGCATGGTTCCTTATTAGATTATTTTGTTAAGATTTTGTCATGTGACCTTCATTTATTACAGCAAACATTCATGTTATAGTCATGCACATGGTTGACTTTCGAAAATTATAAGTCAGTACGCACAATGAAGTTATATTGATTTAATATTAATACAAGCAATTCATTACCTCAATCTTAATAAGACCGTATCGTCCATTAAACTCATTTATTACAGCAAAACATTCATGTTTAGTCATGCACAGAGATAAGAAAATAAGTGCGGCAGAGAAGTGTGGATAAGGAAAATATGTATCATGGACTATTCATCAGCTAATCGATCACAAATGTGTTCTTGCACACTATTATTAATATCACGCTATTACATACTTTTTATTTCATAAATGTACTAAATTACATTACATGGGTATCCCTAAGTTTCATAGAGTTTGGGAGTGTCTTGGGACCCTATGACCATGTAGGGACTTGAAGCGTGTGCCGCTCCCCCTCCCACCATGCACTCAAGTTGGAGTCAGCTTGTGAATGGTATCACTGGCTCATAGTCTAAAATCAAGTATTAGGAGCCTATCATCTCCTATTCTGTTATTCTTCACTTGTTTACTCTCTTTCTCTGTTGTAAACTGTTTGGACCACCCCTTTTGGTCATAAGTGCATGCATAGGAACACCACGTGTCGGTGCGTTATTTTTCTTTTGCCCATATGATTTACCCTTATACTTTCTGTAGCTGAATTGTATTAATCCCTGTACAGTAATTTATGCTCTTTACCTGTAGCTGGTGCTCGTGCATGCATAGGACCACTTCATTCTGGGGTAATTTTTCTTTTGTCCGTATAATTTTCCCTTATACTTTCGGTAGTTGATTGCATTTTATTCACCTAGGGTTTTCTGGCCCTTTCCCTATAGCCGGCGCCTGCGGTTGTTTTTTCTTACCCATGAGTGGGTGCTTTTCCATACCATTTTAATTTGAGCGCTTTGTCTAATACATTGTGAGGTCATACATAAGGTACATTTATGCGATAACTGCTGGTGTGATTTCAATTATCCCCTCGGTGGTCCAGTTACTCCTCAGACTCAGTATCTGGCCTTTGGGAATATTTGTTTTATACTTTACATTTTGGTGTTGAAAATGTTTTTTATGCCAAATATGGTTCATAGGATTTAGGCGAGCTACACATTTTTGCATGGTAGTCTCATCCCTATTCCAATTGAGACCTAATCATATATATTTATTTTATATACAGATACAGGTTCGACCCGAGTCCACCCCCACATGCAACGCTCTTCAAAGTACACCATATCTTATACACGCACACCCCCCTTTTTATTTTACAAATACATGTTCATAGGATTTAGGTGAGCTACACAGCTTACATTGCATCTGATCCCCATTCATATATACCTAATCATATATTTATATATAAATCTTATATAGGGAAACAGGTTTGACCCGAGTCCACCACACCCACATACAACGTTCTTCTAAGCACATCAGGGGCCGAGTGTGATAGGGTGAGAGTTTGGAAAGTGTGAGAGTTTAGCAGTGAGCTCTCACATTGGTTGAGTTTTATCTTCAAAATGGGAAAACACCTGAATGAGATTTTAAATCGTGAGAGTTTTTCTAAGTCTAAAAAAAACATGCAAGTTCACTCTGTTACTTTGTTTTTGGACTCTATTACATTGACAAAAAAGTGTCAGAAGCTCTCGCTTCTCTGGGCTCTCGCCCTGTTACATTTGGCCCCATATCTTATGCACAGCCCTATGTAATAACGGGACACGCCCCTGGCTTGGGTTTCCCCGGGCCGTGGGTTGTGGTCTCCTAATGGCTTGTAGAAGCTCGGTCAGTGTTTATGTGGGGTTGCATATATCGGGGACTACTACATCCCTGGATTCAGGAGCCATCGCTGTGTTGCTGTGTCAGTGGGGGTGTTTTTGAGGCCCCTGCTGTTATAACAGTCGGGGGCTCTGTTTACAACAAGGGTTGGCATTGTTTGCTCCCCCAGCATCCGATATGTCGGCGTGCTGAGTCCACTAATTAAGCAGCTAGGTATGATTTGAGGCTGTTGTTCCTTGTGTCTCGTTTGCTCTTTACACTGCTGCACCTGCGCATACGCTTCATTGCCTAATGCAAAGGACCCTGAATTTCGATACTGCCCCTGTTTTCTTTTGTTTCAGGCATCGATGTGGCCGGATCCCCTCCTACCGCCACCCCAGGGATCGATATTGTCGCTTCTGTTGTTGCCAGGAATGGAGTCATCAGCGCAGATGATACCCTGTTCAATTCTCAAGCCGCCATGGAGAGTTTTCGCATGCTGGTCCTTGGGTTCTCAGTCCTTTGATTGCCTATCAGACTTTGTGGCAGCATTGAGAGTCTTTCTGGCAGTCTCAGCTCGGCAGGAGATACAGGCTCTATGATGATGGAAGTCCTATGCCTATGTTCATGTGGACTAATGATGTGTAATGTTTGTTTGTGGACTTGAGTGCTCCGGCCAACTTGCCACCTTTCCGGTGGGGGTCTCGAGGGATTTTGCCCTATTTTTTGCCCTGCGCAGGACAACGTTTGGCTAATACCAATAGTTAAACTGAATGACAAATAACAACATGAATATGAGAATGACATTACTAACGAAAATAAAAAGATCCAGCAGGTTTTTTCTAGGTTTTTACCTCGGGTCAAGTCCTCCTTCCCCCCCTTTCCCTCCCCCCCCCCATCACCTCCCTCTGCAATATGCCATAGTCACGGTACTCTTGTGTATTTCAGTTATTGCAGGTGGTTTACAGGATTATTGCTCATTTGTTTATCGGACACTTGTTTATATTTTGGGCAGGTCATCCCGCTTTGCTAGTATGGGTTGGGAGGCATTAGTGCCCTGTATACGGATGTCAGGGGAGGACTTTGGTTTCTCCTTTGGTCTTAGCAATTCACCTGGGTGAGAATGATTTGTGCCAGTAATTGTCGCTTTACTTGCAGCACGCTATTTGTCATGATTTGGGTGGGTTGCTTGGCTTTGGACAGATGTCGTGATATTTTGTCCGATATAATGCTAGTTTTTTTCCTGGTGATGTAGGTGCATGGTTGGGGGGGGTAGATTTGTGGAGCATCACCCTTTAATGGGGTACAAAATGCCTAGCAGGGACAAATTTCATTTATAGAGTGTTTTTTGTTCATTGTGGGGAGGTTTTTAGAGAGTAGGTTGTATGGTGGCGGGCACGTTCCATTATTGGGAACATGCGTGGCGGGAAAGAACGGCAGTATCTATAAAGCGTCCACCTTGCTGCAGTATGAGCGGTGCGCCTCCTTCTATGCACTGGTTAGGCTGATTTTACCCTACTGGGGTCAGCGGCACCTCTCGTCGGAGAGGCCTAAAATAGTGCATTGGGATGGGGCTGGATACCGTCTCACTTGCCAGAGAGGGATATCGGCCCTTGCAAGTTTTATATCACTATTACACTTGAATTGGGATATTGGCCCGTTCAGTGAGTGTTTTTACATCCTTGCATAAGTCAAGTGTGGGGCGTCAGATTACTGCCCGTTCTTTCTTATGCCACCAGACTCTGATTGTAAAATAAATAAAGCTGACCATATATTTTTGATCGCATATATACTTGGTCTGTCTCTTTATTTTATTTAAGCTTGGTTTAATAACTTTGTGGTTGCACGCATTATCTGCCGATAGGGAGTTTAAGATAACCGAGGTTCGGATAGATCAGAGGGCACATAAACCCCTAGGCAGGGATGCGTGGGGTTAATAAAGTTAGGTAGGGGAGTGCTAGTTTTTATGGTCAGATTGACATTAGGTTAGGATTGGTGGAGTGTTATGTAAGGGGTGTGGTTATTAGGAGTGTGGGTAGGTCAGCACTGTTACTCTGTCTCTTTGGAATCTGATCTCCCACCCTCCCTCCCACTTTTTTCCTCTTGTGTCGGCTTTATTTCAAGGGCGGGAAAGAACGGCAGTATCTATAAAGCGTCCACCTTGCTGCAGTATGAGCGGTGCGCCTCCTTCTATGCACTGGTTAGGCTGATTTTACCCTACTGGGGTCAGCGGCACCTCTCGTCGGAGAGGCCTAAAATAGTGCATTGGGATGGGGCTGGATACCGTCTCACTTGCCAGAGAGGGATATCGGCCCTTGCAAGTTTTATATCACTATTACACTTGAATTGGGATATTGGCCCGTTCAGTGAGTGTTTTTACATCCTTGCATAAGTCAAGTGTGGGGCGTCAGATTACTGCCCGTTCTTTCTTATGCCACCATACTCTGATTGTAAAATAAATAAAGCTGACCATATATTTTTGATCGCATATATACTTGGTCTGTCTCTTTATTTTATTTAAGCTTGGTTTAATAACTTTGTGGTTGCACGCATTATCTGCCGATAGGCAGTTTATAAATATTACACTGCATTTCCACTTAGTGTCATAATATTTTTTATGAATATTACACTGGGTGTCCTCTTACAGTGTAACAATAATTTTTATGAATAATACACTGCGCTACCACTTACAGTGTCACAATATTTTTTATGAATAATACACTGCGCTACCACTTACAGTGTCATAATATTTTTATGAATACACTGCGCTACTACTTACAGTGTCACAATATTGTTTGTGAATATATTACACTGCGATATTACTGACCAACAGTGTCACAATACTTGTATGAATAATATTACACTGCGGTATGATGAACCTACAGCATCACTCACAATATAGCCAGCAGCGTCACAATGTACCTTCCGTATGGCATACAGCGTCACAATGTAGGGTACAGCACAAAACAAATATTTGTAACTTTTTTTTACTTATTATTTTTTTAAACTTTTAGTAACTATTTTTTTTTTTACAGCCTGTGGACGGACAGCACACTGGATGGACAGCACACTAGATGGACAGCACAACCCTGGACAGCACACCTCTTGATAGACAGCACGGCACACCCCTGGATTAGCAAAGCAATTATAAATACCACAGCCCCCTGGACAGAGCACAGCACACCCTGCCTGGATTGGACAACACAGCCCAGCACAGCAAACCTCTTGATGGGCAATGCAGCCCCCTGGACAGAGCTCAGCACAGCACACCCTGCCTGGATTGGACAATACAGCCCAGCACAGCACACCCCTGTATTGGACAACACAGCCCAGCACACCCCTGTATTGGACAACACAGCCCCCCTTGTACGAAGCACAGCCTGACAACCCTGGAGCAAATGGCGCCGATGACCATGGGGAGGGACTTATATATGATCCAAAACCCTTGAGAATCCGACAGCGGGATGATGACGTTTTGCCTCGTTTTGGGATCCAAGTCAGGTGGGAAAACCCAAGCCGGACTCCGATCCTGTCCCGGATTGTGAAATTCGAGTGGGTCCAGTTCTGAGAACCGGACCTGCTCATCTCTGATTTTAACTATGCACATTTCTGCATTGTAACCTGAATGTGTTTATCCTAATAAGTATTCACCAATGCAGAACAGACTCTGCGCTTAAACATTACCCATGGTGCACCCTACTTACCTACTTTCCCGCAACTGCCAGGAGACTCCTGAATTTGTGGGAAGTCCTCTGTAAAGGTGCCCACACACATACCGACTTTTCATCCAATTTGGCCGATTTTGATGAATCGTGACAACAGATCATGTAAAAAATGGCCAAATAGTGAGTTTCTACTCTTGATCACGATGCCGATGCGCATCCACGCTCGTCGTACCTCGCATCTTCAGCATCTTCAGATCTGCCGTGCTGTAGGGCAGATTAGCCAATCTGGGATACAATGCACTGGCTGCAAGATAGATCTTAAGTCAGATTGGACATTTTTACCTCCAAATCGTGACCACGACTGCCTGGGGAGAGTTCAAGGAGAGTTCAGGGGAAATCGTGTACATCGGCTGATTGGGAGCCAGTTGTTATGTGTGTGGGTACCTTTAGAGTACAGCACATGGTCCTCCCGCATCCTACTAACTTACTAGTGATGTGGGCAGGACGGGAAGAGTATAAAGTTGGGAAACACGGGTCCATGGGCAGGGGGCGAGACAAGATGACATGAAGCGCCCAACCCTGCCACCATCATATGTCATCTGAATCTCCCCTCTGGGTTTCTTCCAGACAGGTGACAAGAAAAGTAGACAAGTACAGTATGTGGTGCACCATTTACTAGCAATAATACTACTAGGTAAATGCAGTATATCCACTTTGTGGTAAATGTGCATCAGAAATATAAAATGCAGGTTTTTTTTAAATAGGCGTCCATGTAAAAGTAAGATTTGGACACATACCAGTCTGAATTACAAATAAAACATAAATATGGAATCAAAAGGAAACTTGTCATCATGCTGTTCCTATACATACAGCATTAAATAAAATCCTGAAAAGAAAATATAATAAAAATAATACTACTACTAATAATAATAACAACAATAATAATAATCTGAGACTGAAGAGTTTGCTCCTCTCATACATCACCACTAAACATTGTTATCAACCATTGTAAATATTAACTTTGAACAACTGTATTCAATACATGGATGGAGAAAAGCCAAAATGTGTTTTATGAATCAGTTTATGGAAGAGAATGAAGTGTTAATCAAGTATTCAAATTCACTTTCCCCACTTGAATCCACTGTAGCAGATAAGAGATATCTGAAGACTGACACACAGCTTCTAGATTTATAGTCATTTTCTGAAAAACCATAAGCAAATACAGTCTTGTTATAGAATGGGTTTGTATAATTGTAACTGTGATGTGTGGGGTGAATGGCTACAAGGTTAAATTGTAGCCATCAATTAAGATAAATGCCGATCCTAGAGGGTAACATCTCTGAATGGACATTTAATAAAGTATTTCAAATTCACTGGCTGTGCATTCTGGACACCTGGAAATCAAGAAAAAATGTATTAAATAATTGGACTGTTATTTTGCTATTTGCTAAACTTTATTATGGCAGTAAGCTGCTATGTTCTTGGCATAGGGAAATCTATGATTGTAAGAGGCTATGGAGGGCAGGAAGCTATTTTGCTACCCATGTGCTATCTTGAGTTCTTGACATCCTGCTACAAGTGTGCAATCCCAATTTCCTGACACCCTGATAAAAGTGTGCAATTGTGAGTTCCTGAATCTTCTATCCATGCACTCCTGACACTCTACTACCTGTGCAATCCTGAATTCATGTAACTCTGCTGTGTGTGTTCTGTACACCTTGCTACCCATGTGCAATCTTGTGTTTGTGATACTCTGCTACCCTAGTGCAATCCTAAATTTCAAACACTCTGTTACTCAGGTGTGATCCTGAGTTCCTGACAGTTTGCTACCAGAGTGGAGTCGCGAGTTCCTAACACTGCTATCTTTGTGTAATTGGGAGTTCCTGGCACTAGTCTATGTGCACACATGAGGCTCTGACACTCTACTAGCAGAGTGCAATCTTGAGTTCATGACACTCTGCTTCATATGTACAATTCAAATATATTTGTCTGCCCTAAGAACTCTGAAACCATTGTCAACTGCTACAGTCTATGGTTTTAAGAATAATGAAGATTTCTGCACTTTCACAAAATCTCTGACTTCACTTGTGACATAATTTGACATTCCTGACACCAACTATAACATGCTGCACCCCACCCCTTCCCTCATCTGTGGACACTAAAGGAGACACACATTTCAGTCCTTCATAGCCCCCATAGCATATTCCTCTACTGTTATTCACAACAGCTTCTGCTTCTTAGATGTTGATGAGAGGGAGTGAGTGGTAACTGCTTGTGATTATTATTCCCTTTTCACTGTTATTGTAAGAGAAAGAATACACTGACAGGGAAAAGCAAACAATGATTGTATTACTTACTGACCAATACTGCCAGCTCCCTCACATCAGTTTACAAAAAATCGTAAGCAATGGTGACTGACAGCAGTAAAACATATCATGGAGAGTGGCAAAGTGGGATGCAGATTTGTTTCACCCATCTATTTCTTATTTCTTGCCTCATGTCATGGCAGGAACACCACTGTCTAGCCTTCCACACTTTCTGACTAATATCTGGGGAAAAATGGTTTCTGTTTATGTGCAAAAATGTGTCTTCTTGCACAAATAATATACAATATACCCTAAAAACTGCAGCACCCAGGAGGCCAAATAAAACTGATATACTGTATGCCTAAATACCTGCACACACTATACTTAAATGTTTCACTATTTGTAGCAATATATAATTTTTTTTTATTTTTTAAGGTTAGATCATACTTGAGTGTACATTTTTGATTCAGACATGAGTTCATCACCACAAGACTCATCAAGGACATGTAAAAAGTTCCACGGTGTATATACTGTACTGAATACATGACATTTACATGCATGACATGAGCAGTAAAATGATTTTGTTTTTTTAATTTAACAAAAATAAATAAATCAGGCAAAAATAGTGACCAAATGACAAGAAGCATATACAGGTTGAGTCTTCCATATGCAAAATGCTTGGGACCAGTAGTTTGGATATCAGAATATTCCGTATATTGGAATATCTGCATACCATAATGAGATATCTTGGGAATCTGACCCAAATCTATATACATAATGCATTTATGTTTTATATACACCTTATACGCACAGCCTGCAGGTGATTTTATACAATATTTTCAAGAATTTTGTGACTCTAACAAAGCATGTGTACATGCATGAAATTTATTTATGTTTCATATACACCTTATACACACAGTCTGAAAGTGATTTTATACAATATTTGTAATAATTTTGTTCTTTAAACAAAGTTTGTGTACATTGAATTTTCAAAAAAATAAAGGTTTTACTATCTCAGTCAATATAAAAATATTCCGTATTTCGGAATATTCCGTATTTCGGAATATTTGGGTATGGGAAACTCAAACTGTAATAAAAAAGTATGAAAAATGATCAAATTGGAAAAAAACTTATAAAATACTCTTCTGTTGTACATCATAAATGTATTACAAAAAAAATTAAATAAAAATGTAATAACATTTTTTAAATTACTTGTGTATTTACTTAAGTAACATCTCCCACCTCCTAGAAGAGTTTAGAGATTTCTGTAATTAACAGGTAATTAATCAATTAATTTTCTTCTTTATGACTAAGCTAAATGTTTAAGTGTGTATTATGCTGAAAACGTCTCTGTCAAAGGTCCTCAAGTAAGCAAATTCTGCTTGTCTGCTGCAAAGATTCCTTTGAGTATTTTTATCAGTTCCCAGCCGTATCATCAGGACAGGGACAGCGCAGCACTCATCACAGGGACTGCTTCTTACTGAAGGTAATTGTACTTTTTTTTTCATTGAGCAAGCAGTTGTAGCTGGTGATGAATACACGAACCAACATTCAATAATGGCTCTGCAATAGGTTATTCTTGCCTGGTGAAGTGTGCACAATTCAGCAAGCGCTTACACTAACAAATACACTTCATAGTGGATCTGTCATTCCCATACGGGGATCTATTTATCAAACAGCCAATTTTCCCCAGATCCACATTAACGTTTTATTGCACCTTCCGCCTCGCAATATTGTAAGAAAAACTTCACCTGTTTGTTACTGTAGTGAAATGTGAACTAGTGAAATAAACAAAAAGCAATTAAAAACTCTCAGAAATTTGGGAAAATACTGGCTTCAAAAAAATGCCATTCTTTGTGGAATAGAAATATTACATATATACACATATCTTATATATAAAATTAGTTGGTCTGTTTGTTTGTCTGTTCGTTTATGCATTCAGATACCCCTGCACTGATTGGGATGAAACTAACGTGAGGTGGTCCAGTGGGATCCTGGATAGCTTTTAAAAGGGTAGGGGTAATGGTCGGACCTCCCGTTGGTGTACGCTGAGCAGAAAATTAATCCGGGGAGTTTGTTCTGAGCCTTCCACTGGATGGATTTGAATGAAAACTTCCCAGAGTGGTAATATTGGATCCCAGAAGACATACTAGGGGTTTGAGGTCCCAGTCGGACCTCCCGTTTGTGTTAGCTTGGCAGCACTTTGACCCGGGGAACCTGTTCTGGGCCTTCCAGTGCATGGATTTTGAAGAAAACTTCACAGAGTGGTAACACTGCATCCCAGAAGACATACTGGGGGTTGAGGTTCCAGTCGTCCATCCTGTTGGTGTACGCCGGGCAGAAATTTGACCCAGGGAGCCTGTTCTGGGATGTATGGAATTGTTCCACCTAGTGGGAGTGTCGTGGGAGTGTCCTGGGCATGTACGCCAGCTTCAGTAGTGTGCGGACAGGGATAGAAAGCTCTTCTGCACCCAGCATGGACAAGGTGCATGTCCAGATAGTAATGATGATGGGCACAGCTGCAGATGGAAAAGTGGGCGGGACAATATTCCACATGCGGATGTTCGGCATAAACAGGTGGATTTTCACATTAACATGGGCTAGCAAGTAGGCTGGCACGGCCGTACGGAAAAGCAGCAGCAGATGCATCTAATTCAGAATCAGCCCTTACTGCCAGCTGTTTTGCATTTTGATTAGAGATGTGCGCCGACCCCTGTGTTTTGGTTTTGGATCTGGATCTACCCTTGTTCTGGATCTGGATTGGTTTTGCCAAAACCTCACCTCCATGTTTTGTTTTCATGTTTTTGTTTTGGATCTGGATTTTTTCTTAAAAAATCATAAAAATAGCTAAAATCACATAAAATGGGCCTGTTTTTGTTCCTACAGTATAATTAACCTCAATAACATTTATTTCCAGTAATTTCCAATCAATTTAGACCACCCCACAATATTATTTGCTTAATCTAGTTAAGGCCAAAAGGTTGCATCCAGCTAGCTGTCTGACTAAGCTAAGTGACACAGTGGGCGGCACTAACACATGTTGCAGTTCAGTTTCTAATTTCCAACACGGATACAGTGTGTTATACAGTGTGGGTTGGATACACCAATAGTGCACTTACTGTGACAGCAGTGTCGGCAGAGCGAGGTTGCTAACGGTGTCCTCAGTACATGGAATGGCAGTGCTGCGGTACTGGCAGTGTCCTCAGTGAAGGGTAACGGTGATGTCAGCAGTGCGGGGGTGCCAGCGGTGTCTTTAGTGCAGGTTTGCTGGCTGTGTCAGCAGCGCGGTGGTGCCAGCGGTGTCTTTAGTGCAGGTTTGCTGGCTATGTCAGCAGTGCGGTGGTGCCAGCGGTGTCTTTAGTGCAGGTTTGCTGGCTGTGTTGACAGTGCGGGGGTGCCAGCTGTGTCTTTAGTGCAGGTTTGCTGGCTGTGTCGGCAGTGCGGGGGTGCCCTCAGTGCAGGTTTGCTGACTGTCAGCATTGCAGTGGTGCTGGTGGTGTTCTCATTGTGGAAGTGTCGGCAGTGTGGGGGTCACTGACGTTGTCCTCAGTACTTTGGGAAGCAGTGCAGGAGTGTCAGCAGTGGCGGTGTCAGCAGTGGGGGATCGCCCCAGATCCCTGAAATTCTTTACCTACTCTTATTCCTTATGTATGAAGGACGGGTTAGTACATCTACCCCGCTGTGTATGTTAGATGTTATTCTCATTAAATATCCTGTGTCATTTCTCCTGTAGTGTAGGCTCGATGGAATAGTATATATATATATATATATATCCACCAAAAGAATGGACGGCACTCAGAGATTTGCAAAAAATATAAAGTTGTATTCCATAAAGGCCAACGGGCCATTGATGATATGTACAGGACAGGCACCGGAGCTGATCATATACTATTAGTGAGTACTGGCATAACGTGGAATATATATATATATATATACTGTATATATATATTAGGGGTGTGCACCGGCCACTTTTCGTGTTTTGGTTTTGGATCTGGATCTTTCTTTGTGTTTTCGATCTGGATTGGTTTTGCCAAAACCACCCTTCCGTGTTTTGGGTTCTGGGTTTTGTGTTTTGGATCTGTATTTTTTTGAAAAAAAGCATTAAAACAGCTAAAATCACAGAATGTGTGGGTTTTTCTGCTCCTATGCTATTATTAACCTCAATAACCTTAATTTCTACTAATTTCCAGTCTATTCTGAACACCTCACAATAGTGTTTTTATGTCCAAAAGGATGCACCAAGGTAGCTGGATGACTATGCTAAGCGACACGAGTGGGCGGCACAAACACGTGGTCCATCTAGGAGTGACACTGCAGTGGCAGACAGGATGGCAGTTTGAAAAACTAGGCCCCAAACAGTACATAATGCAAAGAAAAAAAAGAGGTGCAAGATGGAATTGTCCTTGGGCCCTCCCACCCACCCTTATGTTGTATAAACAGGACATGCACACTTTAGCAAACCAATCATTTCAGCGCCAGGGTCTGCCACACAACTGTGGCTGAAATGATTGGTTCGTTTGGGCCCCCACAAAACAAGCTGGCAATTAATCTGTCCCTGCACAAACTGGCTCTACGGAGGCAAGATGTCGTCCTCATCCTCCTCATCCACCGATTCCTCACCCTCTTCAGTGTTGTGTACATCCTCATCCTCACAGAGTATTAATTCGTCTCCGCTGGAATCCACCACCACAGGTCCCTCTGTACGTTCTGGAGGCTGGTCTCCCTGGAAGAGTTGATAATTCATTTTTATGAACATCATCTTCTCCACATTTTGTGGAAGCAACCTCCTACGCCTTTCGCTGACAAGGTTCCCGGCTGCACTAAACACTCTTTTTCGGAGTACACACTGGAGGGGGGACAACTCAGGTAAAATAGAGCCAGTTTGTACAGGGGCCTCCAAATTGCCTCTTTTTCCTGACAGTACAGGTACGGACTGTCTGATGAGGGGAATGACCTGACTCAAGCTGGCAGTGTCTGAACTGACTTCACGTGTGGCAAGTTCGAAGGGCTCCACTGTGCTTGAGTCAGGTGCATACCCCCTCCTTTGCCTATGTCATAGGTGGATGTATAGGCTTGAATGGCCTTTTGCTGCTCCTCCATCCTCTGAAGCACATAGAGAGTTGAGTTCCACTGCATCACAACCTCTTGCTTCAGGTGATGGCGGGGCAGGTTCAAGAGTGTTTGATAGCGCTCCAGTCTTCGGAACGCAGTCGCTGAATGGCGGAGGTGGGCAGAAATTTTTCGGGCCACCCAAAGCGTCTCCTGCACGCCCCTGTCACTTTTCAGAAAATTCTGCACCACCAAGTTTATTGTGTGAGCAAAACATGGGACGTGCTGGAATTTGCCCAGATGTAATGCCTGCACAATATTGGTGGCGTTGTCAGATATCACAAATCCCCAGGAGATTCTAAGTGGGGTAAGCCACTGGGCGATCATTTCCCTCAGTTTCACTAAGAGGTTGTCGGCAGTGTGCCTCTTACTGAAACCGGTGATACACAGCGTAGTCTGCCTTGGAACAAGCTGGCGTTTCTGAGATGCTGCTACTGGTGACGCTGCTGCTGTTGCTGCGTAAGGTGATACATCTACCCAGTGGGCTGTCACAGTCATATAGTCCTTAGTTTGCCCTGTTCCACTTGTCCACATGTCCGTGGTTAAGTGGGCATTGGGTACAACCACATTTTTCAGGACACTGAGGACACTTTTTCTGACATTTCTGTACAGTTTTGGTATCGCCTGCCTAGTGAAGTGGAATCTAGACGGGATTTGGAACCGGGGACACACTACCTCCATCAATTGTCTAAATCCCACTGCACTAATGGCGGATACCGGATGCACGTCTAACACCAACATAGCAGTCAAGGCCTCAGTTATACGTTTTGCTTCAGGATGACTGCTGTTGTACTTCATCCTCCTCGCTAAGGACTGTTGGAGGGTAAATTGTTTAGTAAAAGTAGTGGTGTTCCTACTTCCTCTCTGGGATGATGAACGACTCCCAGCAACAGCAGCAGTGGCAGCAGTAGGCGTAGCAATGCAGGAACCTCCGGAGGAATCCCGGATAGGAGAGTCAGTCATGCCAGTGACATGGCCTGCAGGACTACTTCCGATCCTGACTAAGGAGGAAATTGACGAGGAGGGAGTTGACGGTGTGGTTTGCAGGCGCTTGGATACAACAGGACAACGGGATTTAGGTGTCCCTGGACTGCTTACGGTCTTAGCCAAAGTTTCTGAACTTGACAGTAACTTTTTATGAACGCGCTGCAAGTGCCGTATAAGGGAGCATGTTCCTAGGTGGTTAACATCTCTACCCCTACTTATTTCACCTTTACATATGGTACATATGGCAAGACAGTTGTTGTCCGATTTTGGATAGAAATATTGCCAGACCAAAGAGGTGGAATGTTTGGTCTTCTACCCAGGCATGACCGTGATCGGCTTTTTCAACCCACAGACAACAACTGTCTCCCCCGGAGCCAGATTTAAACAAACCACATCACCATCAGAATCCTCCTCGCAAACTTCCTCCTCAGTGCCAGCTGCACCAAGATCCTCATCCTGTTGTACTTCAACAGTGACATCTTCAATTTGCATATCAGCAAGTGGACTGTGGATGCTCCTTTCAGCACTTGCAGGGGGCATGCAAATGGTGGAAAGAGCCACCTCTTCCCGTCCAGTGCTGGGAAGGTCAGGCATCACAACCGCCACCACACTTGGACTCTCCTTGGGGATTTGTGATATCTTCTTAGAACGCACAGTTCTTCGCTGTGCTTTTGCCAGCTTAACTCATTTGATTTTTTTAGCGGGAGGAGGGCTTCCATCGTCATGTGAAGCTGAACCACTAGTGATGAACATAGGGAAAGACCTTAGCCGTTCCTTGCCACTCCGTGTCATAAATGGCATATTGGCAAGTTTACGTTTCTCCTCAGATGATTTAAATGTTTTTTTTAAGGTCATTTTCCTGAACTTTGTCATTTGGGATTGGGCATCGGCCTTGGCAGACGACGTTGATGGCATGTTATCGTCTATGTCATGACTAGTGGCAGCAGCTTCAGCACTAGGAGGAAGTGGTTCTTGATCTTTCCCTATTTTATTTTTATCGGAGAAAGTTTGGTCCTCCATTTATGTTATATTGATATATATGTGCGGCTAAGGGCACACAAACACAGAAAATAATTTTTTATTTTTGTTGGAGACTAGTGCACTTTGTGGGTTACACCACCCTTTAAGAAATGAGCCAGCCAGCTCTTTACTTATGGGACACAGGTGCATGCTTGGCACTGCTCCTTTGTTGATGCACGTGCAGCTACAGTGCACGCAATTCACAAAGACAGAAAAAAAATATTTTTTTATTTTTTGTGGAGTGCACTTTGAGGGTTACACCACCCTTTAACAGACAAACGCACGCTTGGAACTACTGCTTTGAGGATGCAGGTGCGGCTATAGCCCACACAATTCACAAAGACAGAAAAAAAAAGAATTTTTTATTCTTTGTGGAGCGCACTTTGAGAGTTACACCACCCTTTAACAGACAAACGCACGCTTGTCGCTGCTGCTTTGAGGATGCACGTACAATGCAGACAATTCACAAACACAGAAGAAAATGTTTTATTTTTGTTGGAGTGCACTTTGGGGGTTACACCACCCTTTAACAGACAGATGCACGCTTGTCGCTGCTGCTTTGAGGATGCACGTACAGTGCAGACAATTCACAAACACTGAAGAAAATGTTATATTTTTGTTGGAGTGCACTTTGGGGGTTACACCACCCTTTAACAGACAGATGCACGCTTGTCGCTGCTGCTTTGAGGATGCACGTACAGTGCAGACAATTCACAAACACTGAAGAAAATGTTATATTTTTGTTGGAGTGCACTTTTGGGGTTACACCACCCTTTAACAGATAGACGCACGCTTGGCGCTGCTGCTTTGAGGATGCAGGTGCGGCTACTGTGCATACATTTCACACACAAACCCAGAAAAAAAGTAGATTATTTTATTTTTGTTGGAGCCCACTTTGGGAGTTACACCACCCTTTAACAGACAGGCGCACGCTTGTCGCTGCTGCTTTGAGGATGCAGATGTGGCTATAGCCCACACAATTCACAAAGACAGAAAAAAAAAGAAGAATTTTTTATTCTTTGTGGAGCGCACTTTGAGGGTTACACCACCCCTTAACAGACAGACGCATGCTTGGCGCTGCTGCTTTGAGGATGCACGTACAGTGCAGACAATTCACAAACACAGAAGAAAATGTTTTATTTTTGTTGGAGTGCTCTTTGGGGGTTACACCACCCTTTAACAGACATACGCACGCTTGTCGCTGCTGCTTTGAGGATGCACGTGCAGCTACAGCCCACACAATTCACAAAGACAGAAAAAAAAAGGAGAATTTTTTATTTTTTGTGGAGCGCATTTTGGGGGTTACAGCACCCATTAACGGACAAGCCAGCTGGTCCTTTACTTATGGGACACAGGCGCACGCTTGGTGCTGCTCCTTTGTTGATGCACATGCAGCCACAGTGCACACAATTCACAAACACATAAAATATTTTTTTATTTTGTCTGGAGTGCACTTTGGGGGTTACAGCACCCTTTAACGGACAAGCCAGCTGGCCCTTTACTTATGGGACACAGGCGCACGCTTGGCGCTGCTCCTTTGTTGATGCTCGTGTAGCCACAGTGCACACAATTCACAAACACAGAAAATATTTTTTTATTTTGTTTGGAGTGCTCTTTGGGAGTTACAGCACCCTCTAACGGAGAAGCCAGCTGGCCCTTTACTTATGGGACACAGGCGCACGCTTGGTGCTGCTCCTTTGTTGATGCACGTGCAGCCACAGTGCACACAATTCACAAAAACAGAAAATATTTTTTTATTTTGTTTGGAGTGCACTTTGGGGGTTACAGCACCCTTTAACGGTCAAACCAATCGGCCCTTTACTTATGACACAGGCGCACGCTTGGCGCTACTTTGTTGATGCACGTGCGGCTACTGCGCACACAATTCACAAACACAGAAAAAATATTTATTTTTTTGCACTTGGGGGGAGCACCCCTGATGTACAGAGCACCCCCTGGACAACACTACAGCACCCCTTTAGGACTGGGACACTGCACAGGACATTGGAGTGGACACAGCCCCTATGGACAACTGACTGCACAACACAGTACAGCCAGCCCCTATGGACTTTGGAGGAGTGGACACAGCCCCTATGGACAACAGCAGCACAACACAGCCAGCCCCTATGGACTTTGGAGGAGTGGACACAGCCCCTATGGACAACAGCAGCACAGCGCAGCACAGCACAGCACAACACTACACTGCACTACACTACACTACACAGCCCAGCCAGCCCTAACTCCCACCCTCCCTCTTCACTGTCCACAGCGAGTGAAAAAATGGCGCCGACGTGGGTACCTTACATAGAATCCTATACCCGTGAGACCCGGAAGGCGGGATGATGACGTTTTGCCTCGATTTCAGATCCGAGTTAGGCGGGAAAAGTCGAGCCTGACTCGGATCGGCCTCGGATCGGGGGTGCTCGGGGGGGCTCGAACCCGCTCACCCCTAATATATATATTTATATATATATATATATATATATATATATATATATATATATATATATATATATGTATATATTGTACATATTCTGTTTTCTTTCTCAGCTGAATTTTATTGGAGGTGGTTTTGTAAAAGCTCAGTATAATAATAATATTCAGCGGTCAGGTCATTCTGAAACTTCCATGGTCCTTTATCCTTTAATGTAATAGGGTGTCTGAAAAGTGTAGATTCTCATACCGAGCAATGTCCCAGGGAATTACTGCTGGCTTATATTATAGGAGTTCTTCTAACACAATGCATTGGCAAACAGAACCACTGCTCCTTCTAGTCTTTCATTTTACCTTTAAATGTCCTTGGATATATTAAAGTGATACCTCATACCTTCTTGTAATTATCATAAGTATACCATAACTGAAAACAATCCTGAAGATTAAAGTTCACACATCCAAAGCTAGCTTTAAATTATACTACTTTATATTCCAATTACTGGAAATTGGAGACCATTATACTTGTACTACCTATCCTGTATTCATGTACATGTAATGAAAGACCGTACAGGCCAGCTCAGCTACAGTAAGGACTACTGCTATCTCCACTGTATAGGGGGTTTCAGTTATCATGGAAGGTGATGGTTTGCACAATGCAGCAATGTGTCACAGATATCATTCAAGTCTATCTAAATTTTAGGGCTTATGTAGAGTTGGAACTGAATTGGGCTAATGTACAGTAGCTCTACAGATGAAAGAATAGAAAAAATGCATATAATAGCCAGTATGGTAAGGTCTACGTATCTCAAGATGCAACTGAACCTATGTGTATGACTGGTAGGGATGGCCATTGACCATTGAACTATCTATGGTTTGCCATAGCTTTGCCATCGATGGTGGAGATCCAATGGTGCTACACCATCGATGGTGGAGATACAATGGTTTTACACCATCGATGGCAGAGACTCAGCAATGTTTGTTTTTTACACAGCACGGTGTGAATACAGCATAGCCCCAGCTCGACATGTCGCTAAGTCCCGCCCCTGTTCCCTGATTGGCCCGCCCCCAGGACTAGCAGGGATGTCCGTCAGTGGGTGAAATCATCAATGGCTTAATGTTGATAGTTTAATGCTGTCTGTGCTAAGTACAGATGTCGCTATCAATGGAGACTATCGATTTTTAACCTTCCGATGGCCTTCCCTGCCTGTTTTTTTAACTAGTGGTCATGATCAGTGCATACTTCAATATACTCTATAATAGGTGCAAAATATATTCCCGGAAACAGGCGGATTACACTTCCGTCCAACTCTGCATAGTCCGCAGTTGCGCCAGTACAGGAACAAACGTACCTTCAACTGTGAGTTGAGCCACATTGTGCACAAAATCTGTTATATGGTGAAACATTGGGCAAGACTCTGAAGTGTCGATGTCGCACGCAAGCGGCCGATGTTTTATGTATGCGCCTGCATCTGAGTCACAATACACATGTGTTCCGTGCATTACCTCCAGGAGACGCAGATGGAAATTGCACACAGAAAGATTGATTTTCAGCGATCATCCCTGGAAGGAAGCAGGGAAGTGGCTAGCCAGATGATGGCGTTCGCGGGTGTGTGTCGCCAACAGCGGCTGAAGCAAAACCTTTGCATCAGGCCCATTGTTTGGAATTACGGAGCAAACCACGAATACCAGCGATGAAGACATACCAGAAATTGATTTTAATACAGCATATTTATTAAGAAAATTACAATATTTGGGGTTTGGTGCAGTAACTGGACTGGACACAGAGGGCCTGAGGCTGCACGGCACGCCAGTGGCAGATATTCTCAGACTGCGTATGCGTCCAAGCCTCACTGTGCATGTGTCCTGAATCTGATGGTTACCGCCAAAAGATCCAGAGAGGCAATTTCAGTGGGCGCTCTGAGTGGTAACAGGGGATCGGATAGCCAGGCGCAGGCGTGTTACGGCCAGGGGCGCCGAGAGGCGGGAGGAGCGGGGACAAATTACACGGGCACGTGCTTGCTGGAAGGTCCGGCGGGGGCCCGGGTTCAGCATCGCTCCCCCCCCCTCTTACATCACAGCAGCCTAGCACACGCTGCTGTGTGCTGGGCTGCACTGGGAGACTGCTTGCGGATGCCAAGAAGCAGCCACAGCAGTCTCCTATGCCTGCGGGGGGAGCGATCAAGCTGATCACGCCCCCCCACTGGTTATGCGCCGGGCTGAGAGCAGCGATGCAAAACCTTTTTTTTTTACCTAAGGGGGCGTGGTCATGCTTCTCGCGATTAGGCCATGCCCCTTTTTACGGGTGCCCGGCGCGGCTCTCGACGGGCCTGGTGACGGCCAATGACTGTGTCTTTTACCATAGTTGCACTGACACCGACGGCCATGTTCAGACAAAGATTCTGCATCTCCATAGGGCTGGTGCAATCTCCGATAGTACATATTAATACGTACAGCAGCAGATTAGTGCCGCTACAGCTGCCAGTGCCCGTCTCTGTTTCAAGTCAATCAGCCGCGGCATTGACATAAAGACGAAGTCGTGCTGCGGCAATAGACGTAATGGTGGCTGTAATAACGTGCACCTCTAAATCAGACCCGTGATCATTATCATAGTACTGATTATTGCAGCGAGAAGTGGATTTTTCTTTATATCCACTTAATGCTGTAATTTGTATTTCATTGTAATATCTAGGGTGATATGGCTTACTTATCTGTCTATAGGTCCCCATTCAGGTCTGTAGAGCGCGTGTGAGTCTGGGAATGGAAGTCTCCAATTATTCCTTGTACTTTAATGATTAGGTGCCTCTTGCATGGAGTTTTAAAATGAGTTTTTCCATTTTTACAGTTTATTATATTAGCACTTGATACTAGTATCCAGTACTTCATCCTGACAGTGTGCAGTAAGCTTATCTGGTTACGTGCAGCACGTCAGTTCTCACTCTGGGGGTCATTCAGACCCACTCGCGAGAGGCAGTACGCTCGCAAGTGGGTCGATGTTCCCCACTGCGCATGCGCACGACGGAGGGAGCTCCGTCGTGCGCATGCGCGAGACCCGGCGAGCGACGGGCTTCCCATCGCTCCGGGTCTCGCACCAAAGGGGGCGTGCTGTCGATGTTGATTGACAGCACGCCCCCTTTGGTGGGCGTGCCGGAGGCGTGCCTGCCAGACGGAAGCGTTCCCATGGGAACGCCTACCGTCTGAAGCCGGCCCCACTGACATCACTAGTGATGTCAGTGGGAGTGATTTTGGCTCTGATAGAGCCAAAATCACTCCAGGGCTTGTGGCTGGGAAACCCGACCGCAGGGTTTCCTTCGCAAGTCCGATGGTCGCGATGGTCAAGACCATCGCGACCATCTTGTTGGATGCTCGTATATGCTGTGGGTGGTGACCCACAGCTATACGAGCGTCCAGGAGGACGCTCCATTTTAATGGAGGAGGGCCCTGATTCAGAGCGAGCACTCTGGTCAGAGCGTCCGGCTCTGAATCAGGCCCTCTGTTTGCTTTTCATCTAGAACATTTTAGTTGTATTGGCAACTTTATTATCGCATTGCCTTCAGTGTATGCAGGTGGACAGCGTTTGCTACTATTATGCCTGATTTATTTATTTATAAAACAAATGTAAACCTCTGAGCAGGGCCCTCTCTAATCGTCTAATCGTATTCTCTCTACGCAATAATGTAATTATGTATCCAAGTTAATTTGGGAAATTGTCTGTAACTGTCTAATTTGGTCACCTTGTGCGCATATTGGGCCTGATTCAGCAGAGGACGCTAATGAGTTTGCAACTTCGATTTTGCACCCTGGGCCTGATTCAGAGCCGGACATTATTTGCGCTCGCTCATTCAGAAAAAGGGGCCGGCTATTTAAATTGAGCACTCGCTCTTTGCGGTCTGTTGACGCATCTATGTCTGAGCGAGCGAACGAAACATGCGCTCGCTATTTTGTAAAGACGCCCCCTGGCCGCTCGCATCCTACGTCATCTCCGCTATTTATTAGATTAATCGAGTACATCAAAAGGCGTCTGAACTGCTCACAGTGCTTGTGGTTGGATTTTCCTACCGCAATCATGCGAACAGTTCAGGCTAAGAAACAACCAAGTGACGTGGTCGATGACGCTGCTTTGTTAATTATGCACACCCTTAAAACGCCCGTTTTGACTGTTTGGCACGCCTGCGTTCGGATCTCCACTCCCCGTTTTCAAGCACCTTCCCCTGTTACAACCCACAAATGCCTCATCCTGTCACTCAAATTAGCAGGCACTCGCAATTTTGCGAACACACGATTTTCGACCGCACTGACTGGTTGGCGCATGCGCATTATGACCCATACGCATGCGCAGATGTGCGAACATCACTCGGAGCAAACGAGCGACCGCTTACGAGCGGCTCTGAAGCAGGCCCAGAATGCAGCTGCGAAAATTTGCTAATTGCTGGCGAAGCACAGTCGGCATAAAGACGCCCACTGCTGCTTTCTCATTTGCGTCCAATGTCACTCTCCTGCATAAACATCGGTACCATCGACCCACACCCACCGGTCACCTAACATGTAAGGCAAATCTGACCAGTCGTAAACACTGCAGCTCTCTTTGCTCGCAGACGGCTCTCATGCTGAACCTGCAATTGCAATGGCCATGATGGGGTATTCAAATGGTCAGATACAGCTGCGTTTGCCTAACCCTCCCCTCTGTTGCCTCCTGCAAACGCCGACCACATGACAATCGCATGGTGATCACTAAGCAATCACTACTTACACGCAAGCACAATGGCAAACAATCGCACTATGTGCATGAATATTGAATTGCGGGCCTCATTCAGACAGGCTCGCTGGATGCGTTTGCAAATTTGGGAAGGCAGGCAAACGCACGGCAAGGCATAAGCACGCCCACTATGTCTTGGCGTGCGATTGCTTTGTGTATGCATATGCCCACCAGTCTGTCTTAAGATGCCCACTTGCGCACGTCATCTCCAGGAAGTGTATGCAACCATCGGTAACATCGGGTACCATCGCACAGCTTCTCCTGTCACTCACTCTGCTGGGCAGTCTATGCGCAGCGAGCGAACGCTTCCTGATCTCTCGCACTGGTTCGCGCATGCCCACTGCAATGCGTACGCATACGCACAATGCAAAAATCGTCTGGTTACGAGCGAACGCTTCCTAGCAAGCAGGTCTGAATCAGGTCTTGTGTCCGCTGCTGAATCTTGTATGTGCTTTCCCCTATGTATAGCACCACAGAGGCCTTGTGGTTCATGATAAATAAAAAGATAGATATTAAAAAGAAATGTTTCCTCTATTTTTGGTTGGAACACAGACTTAGGGGCCTATTTATCAAATAATATTTGTCGGATATTCCACAAAAACACCAGTTTTCAGGATATACCCTCAAATATAAAGGATCCCCTGAATGCTGAAGGAGGGACGGCAGCAGATATTAGAGATATTTGCTGTGGCGCCTCCATTTCAGACAGCAGCCTATAGGTTTTCATTTCCGACAGCAGCTGCAGGTTACAAACAAAATGGTGCACTATGAGTTAACCCCTAAATGACCTTGTGCTGGCCAGCAGCTCTCAAAGTAGGTTCTGCTGCCCACTGAAAAGTACCAGAAACAAAGAAAGAATGTGAGCGCTAGGTCAGATACAGTAAATGAGTAAACAGGCAGGAAGCTCCCCACTTACATCACTGCTAATGTCAGTGTGGCCGCCCACAAAACGGCAGGCGTTCCATTAGGAATGCCTCCGTTTGTGTAGCCACCCCCCCCCGCCCCACCTACAAAACGGGGCGAGCTGTCCATCAAAACAGGGTGAGCTGTCCAGGGCGAGCTTTCCATCAACATCGACAGCTGCCCCTTTTGTAGTGAGGTCCGGAGCGAGAGAATTTCTTTCTCACTCTGGGGCTTGCGCACGCGCAGTGTGGCCGCTGCGCGTGCGCAGGGCCTTAACATCGACACGGTTGCGAGTGCTCAGCGCTTGCGACCGGGTCTGAATGAGGGCCTTTGTTTCTATTTGAGACTATTATTTACCATCTGGTTTTGCAATCAGCATCACTGAGGTTTCAATTTAGGCTTCTTTGCTACCAGTTATTACCAGCCATCAAGCTCTCATATAATTGTTTTTATTGATTGTAATGTGTTATTATTTATTATCCTATAGTAGCCTGTGGGCTACTAACTTGCAAAATGTTTCAGAAGAGTGATGTGGGGTGTAGTATCCTGACCAGAGGTCCGTTTTTGTCCAGTGCTAGGACTACCCGGGTTCCATCTTTCTGCCTGGAGATTGTAATGTGACATTTACTACACCGTCTTCTATGGACGCCAACCCCGTGTGTGTTTTTTAAGGTTTATTATTAAAGTTTTTATTTTTGATATACTGCACCATCAGTTTGAATTATAACAATATTACATCATATTTTTTCTATTTAAATAGTTTGGTACAGTATATATCATCAGAGGATACATTTTTACGAAATCGGTATGTATTACCTAGAAATCCTGATGCCGGAAGGCCGGCAGATGAAGATCCTGACTAAGGTAAGAAAGTACTCTAACCCTCCCCTCTACCCCCTCCAATCCTAGCCCTCCCTTAGGGTCTCCCCCTTAGTGCCTAACCCTAACCTCCCCCCAGTGGTGCCTGACCCTAACACCCCCTTCCCCTAGCTTAACCCTCCCCGTGGAGGTGCCTAACCCTAACTCCCCCCGGAAGTCCCTAAACCTAACCCTCCCCCCCCCGCGACTATGAATTCCCAATGCACGGCTTACCTACATTCGGTATGCTGGGCGTCGGGATTTCAGCGTGGGGCTAAGACGCCTATCATTCGTCCCATGCCAGGCTTTCACTGTCGGCAGGCCAGCGGTTGGCATTTCGACCGTCAGCTTTCTGACTACATCCCATCTTTACGAAACATATCTTTGGAAACAGAAGGACTGATCTCTATGCTATTCAACTGATGTTGGAACAATTATTGCACATGTGTGGTTAATCAGTTAATCACTGTTTTATCCATATTCATATGAGTGGGATACTCTTTTTGTTTGACTACTTGCTGCTTTAGAGTGTGGCACCAAGAGATTGGTTTGTATTTGCCTAAGGTCTAAATTCCACCCTAAACGTAAACACACAACCTCCACCACTTTGAAAATATATTGCATACTATTCTACTCTCCTGGAAGGCAGTGCCGGCAACAGAAATCTTGGGGCCCGGCATACTCATGTTTTTAGGGTCCCTATCCCCTCCCAGTAGGTACATGCAGGTTGGCCATTAGCTCATCCCCAACTGTTTCCCCAGCCTCATCCCCAACTGTGTCTCTCAACCTTATCCCCTGTGTCTCTCCATCCTCAACCCTCATCTCTCCAGCACCATCCATGTGTCTCGAGCATCTTCCCCCTATGTCTCTTAATCTACAGCCATTCACTCATCTCCTGTGTGTCTCTCAGCTAGATCCCCCCACCCTGTGTCTCAAAGCCTCATCCCCTGCCTGCATCTCTTAGCTTCATTCCCCAGACCCTGCGTTTCTCAGCCCCAAAGCCAGACCCTGTGTCTCTCAGCCCCAAACCCAGCTCAAGTGTCTCTCAACCCCAAACCCAGCCCCTGTGTCTCTCAGCCCCAAAGCCAGACCCTGCGTCTCAGCCCGATACCCAGTCCGTGTCTCAGCCCCAAACCCAGTCCGTGTCTCAGCCCCAAACCCAGTCCGTGTCTCAGCCCCAAACCCAGCCCGTGTCTCAGCCCCAAACCCAGCCCGTGTCTCAGCCCCAAACCCAGCCCGTGTCTCACAACCCGCAGCCCCTGTGTCTCACAGGGCCTGATTCAGCAAGGAATGCATGGATGCAGATGCACGTAATCGGCCAATGTTCACAGTCTGCACATGCATCTGGGTCACAGAGCGTGTGCGCAAACCGCTCACTACGTCCGCAAAAGCAAGCGCAGTGAATACGCAGACCCAGGGAAAAGTGATTGATAGGAAGTGCAGTTTGTGGGTGGTGACGGGGTGGTCGGGCAAATGCAGGTGTGCCTGTGAGTTGGGATGCCGTTTTAGGGGCGTGCATAAATTAGCCACTGCTGTGTCACATGCAAGTGATGAGACTCCGTGCACACAGGAAGTTGCCAAGATCCTGCGCAAGGTCTGATCAACCACTATTATGCAAATGTGGTCGATGGTTCTCGATGTTATCAATGTTTACGCTATCTTGCGTACTCATCAGGCTTTGGGTAAAGGAAGATAGGAGGCTTAATATAGGGCTGGGCATCTGCTGTCTCCATGCATATGCATTGATTAGCATATCCTCGCAGCGGCAGAGTATGTGGGTCTGCTAGCATGCATTCCTTGCTGAATCAGGCCCTCAGTCCCCAGCCCATGTGTCTCACAGCCCCCAGCCTGTGTCTCACAGCCCCAGCCATGTCTCACAGCCCCCAGCCCGTGTCTCGCAACCCCCAGCTCCTGTGTCTTACAACCCCCAGCCCCTGTGTCTCCCAGCCCCCAGCCCGTGTCTCAAACCCCCAGCTCCTGTGTCCCACAGCCCCCAGCCCGTGCCTCACAGCCCCCAGCCTGTGTCTCACAGCCCCTTGTCTTCATCTCCAGCTCTCCTCCCCCCAACCACCTCCTGTACCGTGGCTCTCCTCCCCAGCCAACACTTACCTGCTGCCTACAGGTGTACAAGCTGTGCTCAGTGGCAAACGCAGGATTTCTAGAGGGGGATTTCCAAATGCTTGATTTTAGAGTGAGTGTGGCCAGTCCATGAAGAGGGCATACTTACCACTTATCCAGCTTTAATATGCATCATACAAAGTCCTAATTCTAGCATATACAGGACCAGCGATCACAGTAAGCCATTAAATGCGGCAGTAGGGCCATCCTGCCTGAGCTGAATGTTTTTATTTTAGATGTGAGCACCAATCCAGGGCATGGGAGCAGCAGAAGAACCTAGCACTTCCCTGGATATATATGTAAATATTGAGCTCTATAGCAGTGCATCCCTAACAGTGCATGTTTTCCAAATCCCCTAATTGGTACACAGGTGCATTTATTGCTGACTGATACATGTTAAAAGATCCACAGGTGGTGCTATTTATTTAATTTATGATACTGAGAACAACATGCAGCGCTAGTAACATTCTATTATATTACTGTTTATATTGTGGTCATGGTGTGGGCTGGGGAGGAGGGTTTCCAGGCAGACGGAACCCCCCCCTGCATTTGCCTATGGTGCTGTTCCTCTTCTCCAGTGGCTCGGACACGGCTCCTCTCTGTGTTAGGTCTCCTATCTGGCAAATAAATTTATTGCTCCAGGGAGTTCAGGCTGCTACCGGCCTCCCTCCGACACACTCAGACTGTCAGTGCCTCGGGGCCCGGTACAAGTGTCCCCTTTTAACCCCCCTGTCGCCAGGCCTAGTGGAAGGTGAAGCAGACTTACGAATTTTCCAGTAGTCCCTCAGACCCCCTTAAGAGTTAGCGGATCTCCCACATCCTGCCCATTTTCTAGTGAAGTGGATAGATGTGATAATACAGAAGCCAAGGCCACATGTGACACATTTCAATGAGAATTATGTCATTTTAGCCTCTCTGACTTTTCCAGTGATGTGCGGTCAGGTGAGGCAGAGCCTTTCCTGTTATTCTTAAGAATACTCCAGAGTTATGACTATAAAAATTATAAGGAAAATGTAAAGAAAATATTGTAAATGTCTGCTTTGTATTATTCTAATCACAAAACTCTGGAGTAAAAAGTGTATGGCAGGAGAGGCACTGCCTCCCCTGCCTACCTTTTCCGCACATCCATGATCAAAACACACCAAATTTCCAGCACTATATACTGCTGCACCTTTGTATAATGCCCACATGAGTCCTCAGGTTCATATATGTATCTGTAAATCTGGCTGTTACTAGCCAGTGCCTCCCCAGCCATTTACAGTACATTACGGCACATCATTTGAATTTTCCCACGATTAGCAGCATTATGCCACGACATGGACAGGGCCTAATGACATAAATAGCCTTAAAAACTGAATTTTTTTGCTATTTTTATTTCTTCTAAAGAAGAGAGTATTTTATGAGTTTTTTCTCTTTTTTGGGGTCTGGTGTACTAAACACACCTCTTACACCGGGTGAGGTATGAAATGCTGATGCCCGGGAAACCATCTGACTAAATACGGACGCCGCAAGCCTGAATGCTGAAGATCCCGACTGGGGCTGGTAAGTACCCTAACCCTCCCATCTCCCCCCTTCTTATCCTAACCCTCCCTCAGTGGTGCCTAACCTCCCCCCAGTGGTGCCTAGCCTAACCTCCACTCAGGGTACCTAAACCTAAGCCCCCTCCCAGCACCCTAAACCTAACCCTCCTGGGGTGGTGCCTAACCCTAAGTCCCCCCAGGGGTGCTTAAACATAACCTGCCCCCCTGTGGCTAAGCGCTACCAGTGCCCAGCTTACATTCGTTCGGGAAGCTGTCTGTCTAGATTCCTGGCATCCGGATCTAGACGGCCATCAGGATTTCAACGCCTGTCTTTAGTCCCGTGTCGTGATTTAGACGCTGAGATTTAGACGGCTTCCAGGCCACCGGCATTTTGACCGCATACCTTTAGACCCATGTAATTATATATTAATTGAAAAATAAAATATTTTTTATTTAAATAAGCAAGTCTAAAATACTAAATTATTTTTTGGGGCCTAACTTATATATCAATTCATCATCAATGCAATACCTATTGACATTGGGATAATAAAATAAATCCCATTTAAGGTGAGTATACTATGTAAATGTGTAGGACCTTGTATTGGGTATATTGATCTGCACCATGGAGGCTTGTCGCATTTGTTTCCCCATCTAAAACACATTGCAATTTGGAGTGAATTAATGACAACATTGACAAGATCAGCATTGCACTCCGCAACCACTACAGGACCACGGTGAAAATTGGGTCCAAAGTCTAAAGCTCACTTCTGAAGGGTGAGTATACATCCATCTCTCACGAGAAATAAGATTTTTTTATGTTTTTACACTATATTTTACACATATTCTTGAGGAAAAAATACCAGGAAGACACAACTACAAATAGATCATAGGAAGCGCTGGAACCACCCTTTGATCTCAAGTATTCTTTCTGAGGGGCCTTGTTGAAAGCTTCTGCTGTTCCTGGCTGCATTCTAGGTCTATTATTAGATCTTACAGGGAGCATAGCGCCAGTCAAACACATCCGTATCTCACAGTGGAAAATGTGGTTCTGTCGCTAGGGTTATCCATTAATAGTTCTACTTTCGATGATTGATGGTTTCTAACCATTGGTTGAAAACCGTTGATGGTTAAACCATCGATGGTTCACTCTCGTACATTCACAGAACGCGGTCTTGCATGACTCCGGACCGCTTACACCGATGTACTACACACCATTGATGGTCACAAATTGATGGCATAACTAGTTGACATCAAACCATCAATAGTGGACCATTGATCGTCGATGGCCATCCCTAGCTGTCACTCTTGCACATCATGGTCACTCATGAGAGTTTAGTATTTTCCCTTGGCATCATACTCACTGCTGGATACACAGCCTGGGCCCTTGTTACCCATGTTCACAGAAGTTTTGACAGCATCGAAGAGAGTGCGATCACCAACAGGAGCAAAGATGACAACAGCCATGAACTGAGACGGTGCTCCAGTAGATCTTCGAAACAACCCTGTCCTTAGAGTGATGGTGACACTCCTCCAAATTTAATTTCCAACTGCCACCACAAATTTGTAACTGTATTATGTTTGTGAAAGGATGATTATGTTAGAGGTAGGGCACAGACCTGATCTACGTGTACTAAACTTGTACTCACTAGAGCAGCAATCACATCCTTTAACCTGTTCTCTTTACACAGTGAAGAACTAGTGTGAAATTAACCTCTGTAGCAGCATTATGGATTTATAAAGTGACAGTTTAATGGAGCAAAGGCACAATGTGACCCCCCCTGTCACAATATTACCCTGTGTAACATGCATTTTTAGACTTGTTCATATCTCGAAACACATTTTCAGTATTATATTGTTGGGATCAATACTGACATACCAACACCTTGTGCTGAAGCAGCAAAACATGATGTTACTACTCAGCATAATTTAACAGCAGCAGTATATATTACAGATCTCTAAATGGGAAAAAAAAAAAAAGGAATTAAACATCCATATGCTCCAGTTAGAGTGTTACCATCATATTTTAAAAGGCTCGTGTTTATAGGGCCTGATTCAGAGATGTACAGTATGCAAAGCCGATAATTACGCAGTTGAGCGATTATTGGTAAACTACGCTCGCATCTGAGTCACACTACCAATGCGCCAAGGTACAGTACCGTAGTCGCTCGCAGTGACTTTTACTAGCAGTGTGATTGACAGGCAGTGGCGGCAAAAAACGATGGCGTGACGCAACCATTTTTTCTGCATGTCACAGCCTGCATCTGCGATTCCCGTATGTAATAAAAATGTCTCAGGTGTCTCAGTTCCCACAGCCATTGTAAGCAACCATAGATATATTTTAAAGACTGATAATAGAATGATCTGCGACCGTCGCTGCGTCTTTGTATGCAGATGCTGGGATTTGCCACAGGTGGGCGTCTCAGTACAATCCTCAGTGGCTGTGACATTAGCATATTATCACACAGCAGCTGCATACGCAGGGCCGACACTACCATTAGGCCGCTGCCTAAAGGTGCCGGGGCCTCTGGAGGGCGCCGGAGAGTCCACCTAACAAAAAAAAGAATGTCCCTCAGAAACATCCACTTTTTACATGGTCCTGGCAGGGCCGGATTACTGGTAGGATGGCCGCCAGGGTCCCCCTCACACAGGGATCGTCCCCAGGATGGTGCAGCGCCCGGACCATAAGCCCCCATTGGCCAAAGGTACCTGTTCACCGCAGAATTGCGGATGTGATGTAATGAGGTTGCAACGTTGCTGTGTGCTCCCGTCTCTGAGCTGCAAGTCATCCCTTAGTCAGCTCAGTTTTCAGTTTGGGGTCAGCACTGCAGGGATGACTTCTGGAAGATGGGACAGCACAAATGGAGATAGGAGCATTTAGTGGCATCTGGCAGTACTGCACTCAGCAGTGACACTGACAGCAGATCTGTATTCTGCACCTGGCTTGTTCATAAGAGCCATTCTCTGGTCGGAGCTGTAGATAGAGTGTCTGCCGGCCAGTACTGATCAGGGGTGGGAGTTTTCTGGGTACCCTGCACTGCTGTAGAGCATATTCTAAGGCCAATATTAAGTACTTCAACCCATTGACTTATGATTCTATCACTAAAATAACCTTATTTTAATAACACACACTTAAAAAACTCCATTGACTTTGTTGAAAAATTTACTCATTAAAAAAAAATTGCTTCAGTGTTAGGGATAGAGGACCTCATGCAGAGTCGGTCAAAGCGGCCGCACGGTCGTACGCCACCGATGTTCGCATGCGTAAAGTTCGCAATGCGCGTGCGCAAACTAGCCGCTACGATCAGAAATTACTCTGTCCTTGAACACAGCCAGGTCGGTAATTTGAGTGACAGATGGAGGCGTTTGTGGGTGGTAACAGGGGAAGGTGCTTGAAAACAGGGGAGGGGAGATCTGAACGCAGGCGTGCCTCATTATGCGAACGGCGTTTTATGGGAGTGCATACGGATTATGGGAGTGCATAGTTAACAAAGTACCGTCATGGCACATGTGACATGGGAGGTTTTTACACTGACATGATCGTAGAGCTTAAGAGAGGGTATGGTCAACCTTAAGCTCTACGACCAGTTCCGATGGTCTCGATTAATCCTTATATGCCCGGAGATGATGTGCAAAGCGTACGAAAAGGGGGCGTATTTTTTTGGCTTCCGACCGCTTCCTCCCCTTGGTCGGCCAACAACCGATCCGAACTTAGGGATGCAACTTGCGAGGGAATCATTTGAATATCCGGCCCCTTTTTCCGTACGACCGTGCGGCCGCTTCGACCGACTCTGAATGAGGTCCAGAGGCTCTGAAGCTTAAGCATCATTAGTGTCTCTGGGCGTGACCTTGTGTCATGGATCGTGTCCATGCGTTAGAATTGCACATAATACATGTACTGGAGTTTTGAAATTGTAGAAAGAGAGCAGAGCAATGAGCTGCAACACATAATATGTCATCTGTGGAATTGCTTTTCCACGTGTTTTGTTTTGCAGCTCATTGGACTCTTTGGGGTCTATTTACTAAGCAGTGTTAGGTGACAACCAATCAGCTCCTAACTGCCAACTCACAGGCTGTGTTTGAAAAATCACAGTTGGGAGCTGATTGGCTGGTACCTTATCACTTTTCACTCTGTCTCCTGACACTGCTTAGTAACTAGACCCCTTTGTCTGCATTTCCAGAACCCCAGCACATGTGCTATGTGCAATTCTTATATATTTGGCATTGTCTCTCACAGGAGTTATATTATGCAATTCAGTTCTGACTGGGCGAGTCCATTACATACAGAGGCAAGCATATGGTGTCTTAAAAGCTGAATATAGTTGATCTGAAGCCAGCAGGAACAGGTAATAGACCAAGTAGAGCCCAGGACGAAAAGGCCCTTTGGCGTCCCTATACAAAAAATATAAAACAAAAATATATACTGTTTATTGTGTGTACCAAATAAATATACTAGGGGTGTGCACCGGCCACTTTTCGTGTTTTGTGTTTTGGTTTTGGATCTGGATCTTTCTTCGTGTTTTGGATCTGGATTGATTTTGCCAAAACCACCCTTCCGTGTTTTGGGTTCTGGGTTTTGTGTTTTGGATCTGTATTTTTTTTTAAAAAAGAATAAAAACAGCTAAAATCACAGAATGTGTTGGTTTTTCTGCTCCTATGCTATTATTAACCTCACTAACCTTAATTTCCACTAATTTCCAGTCTATTCTGAACACCTCACACCTCACAATAGTGTTTTTATGTCCAAACGGCTATGCTAAGCGACACGAGTGGGCGGCACATACACGTGGCCCATCTAGGAAGGCACTGCAGTGGCAGACAGGATGGCAGTTTGAAAAACTAGGCCCCAAACAGTACATAATGCAAAGAAAAAAAAGAAGTGCAAGATGGAATTGTCCTTGGGCCCTCCCACCCACCCTTATGTTGTATAAACAGGACATGCACACTTTAACAAACCAATCATTTCAGCCCCAGTGTCTGCCACACGACTGTGGCTGAAATGATTGGCTCGTTTGGGCCCCCACAAAACAAGCTGGCAATTAATCTGTCCCTGCACAAACTGGCTCTACTGGTCCTCCTGTCATAGGTGGATGTATAGGCCTTTTGCTGCTCCTCCATCCTCTGAAGCATATAAGCATATAGAGGGTTGAGTTCCACTGCATCACAACCTCTTGCTTCAGGTGATGGTGGGGCAGGTTCAAGAGTGTTTGCTGGTGCTCCAGTCTTCGGCACACAGTCGCTGAATGGCGAAAGTGGGCAGAAATTTTTCGGGCCACCCAAAGCGTCTCCTGCACGCCCCTGTCACTTTTCAGAAAATTCTGCACCACCAAGTTTATTGTGTTAGCAAAACATGGGACGTGCTGGAATTTGCCCAGATGTAATGCCCGCATAATATTGGTGGCGTTGTCAGATATCACAAATCCCCAGGAGAGTCTAAGTGGGGTAAGCCACTGGGCGATGATTTCCCTCAGTTTCTCTAAGAGGTTGTTGGCGGTGTGCCTCTTACTGAAACCGGTGATACACAGCGTAGCCTGCCTTGGAACGAGCTGGCGTTTCTGAGATGCTGCTACTGGTGACGCTGCTGTTGTTGCTGCGTAAGGCGATACATCTACCCAGTGGGCTGTCACAGTCATATAGTCCTTAGTCTGCCCTGTTCCACTTGTCCACATGTCCGTGGTTAAGTGGACATTGGGTACAACCGCATTTTTCAAGACACTGAGGACACTTTTTCTGACGTTTCTGTACAGTCTCGGTATCGCCTGCCTAGTGAAGTGGAATCTAGACGGGATTTGGAACCGGGGACACACTACCTCCATCAATTGTCTAAATCCCACTGCACTAATGGCGGATACCGGACGCACGTCTAACACCAACATAGCAGTCAAGGCCTCAGTTATACGTTTTGCTTCAGGATGACTGCTGTCGTACTTCATCCTCCTCGCTAAGGACTGTTGGAGGGTCAATTGTTTAGTAAAAGTAGTGGTGTTCCTACTTCCTCTCTGGGATGATGAACGACTCCCAGCAGCAGCAACAGCAGCAGCGGCAGCAGTAGGCGTAGCAATGCAGGATCCTCCGGAGGAATCCCAGATAGGAGAGTCAGTCATGCCAGAGACATGGCCTGCAGGACTACTTCCGATCCTGACTAAGGAGGAAATTGACGAGGAGGGAGTTGACGGTGTGGTTTGCAGGCGCTTGGATACGACAGGACAATGGGATTTAGGTGTCCCTGGACTGCTTACGGTCTTAACCAAAGTTTCTGAACTTGACAGTAACTTTTTATGAACGCGCTGCAGGTGCCGTATAAGGGAGGATGTTCCTAGGTGGTTAACGTCCCTACCCCTACTTATTTCACCTTTACATATGGTACATATGGCAAGACAGTTGCTGTCCGGATTTGGATAGAAATATTGCCAGACCAAAGAGGTGGAATGTTTGGTCTTCTGCCCAGGCATGACTGTGATGGGCTTTTCCATCCCACGGACAACAACTGTCTCCCCCGGAGCCTGATTTAAACAAACCACATCACCATCAGAATCCTCCTCGCCAACTTCCTCCTCAGCGCCAGCTACACCAGTATCCTCATCCTGTTGCACTTCAATAGTGACATCTTCAATTTGCATATCAGCAAGTGGACTGTGGGTGCTCCTTTCAGCAGGGGGCGTGCAAATGGTGGAAAGAGCCACCTCTTCCCGTCCAGTGCTGGGAAGGTCAGGCATCGTAACCGCCACCACACTTGGACTCTCCTTGGGGATTTGTGATATCTTATTAGAACGCACAGTTCTTCGCTGTGCTTTTGCCAGCTTAACTCGTTTGATTTTTTTAGCGGGAGGAGGGCTTCCATCATCATGTGAAGCTGAACCACTAGTCATGAACATAGGGAAAGACATTAGCCGTTCCTTGCCACTCCGTGTCATAAATGGCATATTGGCAAGTTTACGTTTCTCTTCAGATGATTTAAATGTTTTTTTTTAAGGTCATTTTCCTGAACTTTGTCATTTGGGATTGTATGTGCCCTCTACTATGACATTGGGCATCGGCCTTGGCAGACGACGTTGATGGCATTTTATCGTCTATGTCATGACTAATGGCAGCAGCTTCAGCACTAGGAGGAAGTGGTTCTTGATCTTTCCCTATTTTATTTTTATCGGAGAAAGTTTGGTCCTCCATTTATGTTATATTGATTTGATATATACGTGCGGCTAAGGCGCACACAAACACAGAAAATATTTTTTTTTTTGCTGGAGACTAGTACACTTTGTGGGTTACACCGCCCTTTAAGAAATGAGCCAGCCGGCTCTTTACTTATGGGACACAGGCGCACGCTTGGCGCTGCTCCTTTCTTGATGCACGTGCAGCCACAGTGCACACAATTCACAAACACAGAAAATAATTTTTTATTTTGTTTGGAGTGTACTTTGGGGGTTACAGCACCCTTTAATGGACAAGCCAGCCGGCCCTTTATTTATGACACAGGCGCACGCTTGGCGCTGCTCCTTTGTTTATGCATGTGCAGCCGCAGTGCACACAATTCACAAACACAGAAAATATTTTTTATTTTGTTTGGAGTGTACTTTGGGGGTTACAGCACCCTTTAACGGACAAGCCAGCCGGCCCTTTACTTATGACCCAGGCGCACGCTTGGCGCTGCTACTTTGTTGATGGACGTGCAGCCAAAGTGCACACAATTCACAAACACAGAAAATATTTTTATATTTTGTTTGGAGTGTACTTTGGGGGTTACAGCACCCTTTAACGCACAAGCCAGCCGGCCCTTTACTAATGGGACACAGGCGCACGCTTGGCGCTGCTCCTTTGTTGATGCACGTGCAGCCACAGTGCACACATTTCAAAAACACAGAAAAAATGTTTTATTTTGTTTGGAGTGCACTTTGGGGGTTACAGCACCCTTTAACGGTCAAGCCAGACGGCCCTTTACTTATGACACAGGCGCACGCTTGGCACTACTTTGTTGATGCACGTGCGGCTACAGTGCACACAATTCACAAACACAGAAAATATATATTTTTTTTGTTTGGAGTGTACTTTGGGGGTTACAGTACCCTTTAACGGACAAGCCAGCAGGCCTCTTACTTATGGGACACAGGCGCACGCTTGGCGCTGCTCCTTTGTTGATGCACGTGCAGCCACAGTGCACACAATTCACAAACACAGAAAATATTTTTTTATTTTGTTTGGAGTGCCCTTTGGGGGTTACAGCACCCTTTAACGGACAAGCCAGCTGGCCCTTTACTTATGGGACACAGGCGCTGCTCCTTTGTTGATGCACGTGCAGCCACAGTGCACACAATTCACAAACACAGAAAATATTTTTTTATTTTGTTTGGAGTGTACTTTGGGGGTTACAGCACCCTTTAACGGACAAGCCAGCCTGCCCTTTACTAATGGGACACAGGCGCACGCTTGGAGTGTACTTTGGGGGTTACAGCACCCTTTAACGGACAAGCCAGCCGGCCCTTTACTAATGGGACACAGGCGCACGCTTGGCGCTGCTCCTTTGTTGATGCACGTGCAGCCACAGTGCACACAATTCAAAAACACAGAAAATATTTTTTATTTTGTTTGGAGTGCACTTTGGGGGTTACAGCACCCTTTAACGGTCAAGCCAGACGGCCCTTTACTTAAGACACAGGCGCACGCTTGGCACGACTTTGTTGATGCACGTGCGGCTACTGTGCACACAATTCACAAACACAGAAAAAAAATATATTTTTTTTGCACTTGGGGGGAGCACCCCTGATGGACAGAGCACCTCCTGGACAACACTACAGCACCCCTTTAGGACTGGGACACTGCACAGGACTTTGGAGTGGACACAGCCCCTATGGACAACTGACTGCACAACACAGTCCAGCCAGCCCCTATGGACTTTGGAGGAGTGGACACAGCCCCTATGAACAACAGCAGCACAGCACAGCACACCACTACACTGCACTACAGTACACAGCCCAGCCAGCCCTAACTCCCACCCTCCCTCTTCACTGTTCACAGCCGAGTGAGAAAATGGCGCCGACGCGGGTACCTTATATAGGATCCAAAACCTGCGAGACCCGGAAGGCGGGATGATGACATTTTGCCTCGATTTCAGATCCGAGTCAGGCGGGAAAAGTCGAGCCGGACTCGGATCGGCCTCGGATCGTGGGGGCTCGGGGGGGTTCGGATTTCAGAAATCCGAAGCCGCTCACCCCTAAAATATACACCTTACACCTTACCTATATGGTGGTTTCTCTGCAACAAATAACCTCTGAAGAAATTGATCCTCCCTGGAAACCAGACAGGGAGGGCCATTGGAAGTGCGTGTTCGGCGGCTCATCTTATTTTCACGCCAGGGCAGATAGCGTGACGTCATGATGTCAGCGTCACACTTTCGGCAGCCCTGGCCGCTGCGAGACAAAACAGAGCTTCTGCCTGTCATGCTGCCGAGTACTGTGACTTGCTCGGCGGCGCAGTGGGCCAAACTGACGGTGCTGCAGCAGTAAGGTGGTCAGGCGGGATGGTATACCGGCCTCTAATTTCTGAACGGTACGCCATACTGCCCATTACCACCTTACTTTCAACACTGAGTACTATATATCAGTTCTAGCCAGATGGAACTTGGTTGGCTCTATCTTACCATGAAATAGGGTACTTCGGGGTGTTAACTGAGCAGGTGACAATGCGATCACACCTAATGAACCTGATTTGAGTGGCGTCATGGTTGTACACACGTAGACGGTAATCCTGTGTCTGACATATATCTTGAACCTACATTAGCATGCGGCTTGCGCAAGTGCTGATACTAATGATGATGGTTTGCGGCAGCCAACATAAAATCAATGGGCAACGAGGCTTCTTCCACGTGCTTGAACCCCCGCATTAGCCCTACAGAATCTCGCACTAGCATAGGGCAGTAAATCAGGCTTCCGCGACTGACTGCAGCTACATTCGCTTTGCGTGTGGCTCAGGATCAGACCCATGGCGTGCCTGCAGAATGCGGTAATGCGTCTCTTACACAAAAAAAAAATCTGCCATCTGACCAGCTCTAAATGAGCCCCATAATTTCTCAGATTTGCTTATATCGAGTATATTGATTATAACAACATTTTTCATCCACGTCTGATATTTCTTTGTAAAAACAAAAAGAAAGGCATTTATGGAGACAGATATTATTTGGGGAAAATTTATATAAAGATTATTAAAATATTTTCAACCACACTGACTGCAATACGTGTTTAGTGAGAAACGAAAGATAATTTTAATCAAATCTTCTATAATATCTGAGCTAAATGAGGAATTTTTAAACCAGGCAATTTTCTGACAGTTTATATTTATTCCGGTAATCTGTATATAGATGCATCTAAAAAACATGTATTATAACAGAAGAAATATTGTGGCACAATAAGGATAAAATAAATTCCCATAATCTGCATCCATACCAACTACAGCAGAGGTGGTGAACCTTTTATCTGCCTAGGACCATTTTGATATATATAACATTATTCGCGGGCCGGTTCAGGCCATGCCCCTCCACGTGATGTCACAAGGGGCGGGGCCACAATTGCCGGTGATTACAGCACTGCCCGGAGTATCCAGAGGATGCTCCGGGGAGCTGTAAGGGCAGCTGTGTGACCATCTGAAGCGTCCTAAGAACGCTCCAGGCGGCACTGCTGCATAGATTCTGGCTGCAGGGTGCCATTCTAGACACACTCCTAGCCAGATGAGGCTAGCATTAAAGAGCTCCGAGGGCCAGACCAAATGATTCTGAGGGCCTTATACGGTCCCCGGGCAGGATGTTCCCCATCCCTGAACTACAGAGTTTATGTAAGTAAAAAACAGTCAAGTATGGGAGACAGGAGTATTTTAAGAGAGGAGGGGGCCCATGTGCAGACTCAGTGCGGGCCCCCCTCCTCTCTCTGGCGATGCAGTCGATTCTGGCTGAGAAGAAGAAATTGATTTGAGGCGCTTCATAATAAACTAGAATATAGTTGATAAAATAGTATTTATATTCAAAAAGCAATGTTGATGCATCTGTTAAAATAAAATATATAACTCCACTAGTAAATCTACTCCGGAATAAAAAACTCACATATGTCTAAAATTCAGACTGTAGAACACAGCACTAGTACTGGGTTGCTGCTCCTGCTCTTCTATCGACTGATCCATATCGACTCACAGCGCTCCTAGTAATGGTCTCACCCTAATGACATATTTTTAACACAAAAGTTTTATTTAAATTTTTTTAACTGTGCATGAACAGACAACACAGTGCCTCACAGCGCTCCTAGTAATTGTGGCACCCTAATGACGTTATATTTTTTAACACATGAGTTTTATTTAAATTTTTTATAACAGTGCCTGAACACAAAACACAGTGACTCACAGCATTCCTAGTAATGGTGTTACCCTAATGACGTTATATTTTTAACACACAAGTTTTTATTTTAAATAGTGCCTGAACACAGAAAACACTGCCTCATAATTCTCCTAGTAATGGTGGCACCTTAATGACAGTATAATTTTTAACACACAAATGTTATTTTAATCTCTTTTAACAGTGCATGAACACACACCACATTGCCTCACAGCGCTCCTATAGTGTTTTTTTTTTTTTTTACACAGTGATCCATTAGGTTAAACACAGTGCTCCCAATGGGTTTGTTTTTAAATGGCAAAGGGCCCTGTAGGCTTTAACACAGTGCTTCAGTCCACTCCTAATGGTGTTTTTTAGTGCCTCACAGTTTTTTTGCACTCATTTGTTTCCAAAGGCACATATGTAGCCACTTTTTTGTGGTGTTTTTCATTTTCTAAATTCTGCTTTCCACTTCACTTATAACTGAAAGATAAGAGGCTGCTGTCATTCAGTAGTCTCTTATGAGCAATGTACATGATGCGAGTATTTTTATACACATCCACCTCATTGAACAAGATTAAATTGCACAATCTGAAATATTCTTTCAGCACTTGCTTTGTTAGATGTTGCTTTGTATGCTGATGTTGTTGAGTAGCTTTTATCTATCCAAAGCTTCATAGCAAACATGGCTCAGTATATAATAATGTTGAGCATCTCTATACACTGTGATAGTACATACTGTATGCTTTATAATGTATTGCAGAGCTTCTCTGGGGGTTTCATTTACAGTTGGTAACATATCGACCCACAGATCTAAGACTTAGAACTAGGGACTGAAAAGCTCTCTAGTAGAACTGGAGGGGGTGGAATGCAAAATGTGTTTCCAGGTTTATATTTGGGTAGGGGGCATGCTCTTGCCCAACTGTCAATTGCAGTACAAAAATAAAGCTACTCAGTATGGATGAGCATGCACTATTCTCTTTGTGAGCACAAATTATATTTTCAGTTATAACCTAAATAAAGCCCACAGTATATTGTTTATGTTGAAGACTGATAAGACAAAGCTGTGTTTACCTTCATTATAAATAAGTGTTAGTTTATAATAAATGCTCTGTTATGTTGATGTTGGTTAGCGTAGTGTGTTGGCGGGATGGTGGTGTTGGTTGTGCAGGGGAATTGGTGGTGCATTGGTATTGGATTTGCGGTGGTGTTGGTGGGGCTGTGATGTTAATGGTGTGGTGGTGTTAGTAGTGTAGTGATTTTGGTGAGATGGTGGTGTTGGTTGTGCGGTGGTGTTGGTGGGGAGGTGATGTTAGTGGTGTGGTGGTGTTAGTAGTGCAGTGATGTTGGTGAGATGGTGGTGTTGGTTGTGCGGTGGTGTTGGTGGGGAGGTGATGTTAGTGGTGTTAATAGTGCAGTGATGTTGGTGGGATGGTGGTGTTGGCTGTGTGGTGGTGTTGGTGGGGAGGTGATGTTAGTGGTGTGGTGGTGTAGGTAGTGCAGTCTGTTGTTGAGAAGGTGGTGTTGGTTGTGCAGTGGTGTTGGTGGGGTAGGTGATGTTAGTGGTGTTGTGGTGTTAGTAGTACAGTGATGTTGGTGAGGGAGGTGATGTTAGTGGTGTGGTGTTGTTAGTAGTGCAGTGATGTTGGTGGGATGGTGGTGTTGGTTGAGCGGTGCTGTTGGTGGGGAGGTGATGTTAGTGGTGTGGTGGAGTTAATAGTGCAGTGATGTTGGTGAGATGGTGGTGTTGGTAGTGCGGTGGTGTTGGTGGAGAGATAATGTTATTGGTGTGGTGGTGTTAGTAGTGCAGTGATGTTGGTGTGATGGTTGTGTTGGTGGCGTGGTGATGTTAGTGGGGAGGTGATGTTAGTGGTGTTAATAGTGCAGTGATGTTGGTGGGATGGTGGTGTTGGCTGTGTGGTGGTGTTGGTGGGGAGGTGATGTTAGTGGTGTGGTGGTGTAGGTAGTGCAGTCTGTTGTTGAGAAGGTGGTGTTGGTTGTGCGGTGGTGTTGGTGGGGTAGGTGATGTTAGTGGTGTTGTGGTGTTAGTAGTGCAGTGATGTTGGTGAGGGAGGTGATGTTAGTGGTGTGGTGTTGTTAGTAGTGCAGTGATGTTGGTGGGATGGTGGTGTTGGTTGAGCGGTGCTGTTGGTGGGGAGGTGATGTTAGTGGTGTGGTGGAGTTAATAGTGCAGTGATGTTGGTGAGATGGTGGTGTTGGTTGTGCGGTGGTGTTGATGGGGAGATAATGTTATTGGTGTGGTGGTGTTAGTAGTGCAGTGATGTTGGTGTGATGGTGGTGTTGGTGGCGTGGTGATGTTAGTGGTGTGGTGTTGTTAGTAGTGCAGTGATGTTGGTGAGATTGTGGTGTTGGCTGTCCGGTGGTATTGGTGGGGAGGTGATATTAGGGGTGTGGTGGTGTTAGTAGTGCAGTGATGTTGGTGAGAAGGTGGTGTGGCTGTCCGGTGGTGTTGGTTGCGAGGTGATGTTAGTGGTGTGGTGGTGTTAGTAGTGCAGTGATGTTGGTTGAGCGATGGTGTTGGTGTGGAGGTGATGTTAGTGGTGTTAATAGTGCTGTGGTGTTGGTGGGATGGTGGTGTTGGTTGTACAGGAGAGTTGGTGGTATGGAGGTGTGGATGGTGTTGGTGGTCATCCTGTCATTAATTTTCACTGGGAACATGCCTCATTCTCATTAGTACTTTTTTCTCTAATGTAATTTGATTAAAGTTTTTCCCAGAGATTCCAGTAGAGCTTTAAACTGGATGAAGTTGTAATTTGGAAAATAAAATAAAGAGATGTTATTGCGTAGTTGCACTCCCCTCTGCTAGATCCAGGAGGGGGATGTCTCAGAAGCAAAGGCGGGACATGGCATGCAAATACCATCATCACAGCCCCACCATCACCTGGATTTGTGAGGTGGCCACGCTGATGCAAGTCAGAGAGAATTGTGTCATTACAGCCCCACCCACTTCACTGCAGAAGTGGACGGGATGTGGAAAACTTGTCCACATCCCAGGAGAATATATAATCTTGTGTTACAGGGGCCTATTCATCATACCTAAAGTTTCTCTAGAGGTAATTAGGTTTAGAACCTGCATGGAGTTCAACCTAATTACCGGAGGAATTCATCATTCCTCCTCCCCATAACTATCTATTCCGAAAAGCTGTCATTTTTGTGATTACTTCTTTTCGGGAAATAGTTATCCCTCACTACTCTAACTTACCGCAGCTAGAATCCGTGCTGCGCATGCGCTGTTACATTTGTAAAACCTGCGCATGCGCAGCATTGCCTACAGATGCGGTAAGTTTGTGTCCCCCCTCCCCTCCCGCTCACCTCCCCCCCCGTTCAGCACTTACCTCCCCGCGCAGCAGCCTCCGGCTCCGTCTGCTATGCTGTCACATATTCTCCCAGCAGAGCACAGTACAGTTTAGAGAAAAAAAATATTTTTTTTTTTTCTAAACTTTATTGTGTTCTGCTGGGGAGAACACATGACAGCATAGCAGACGGAGCCGGAGGAGAGATCAGAACGCCAGAGGGAGATGCCAGGGAACCTGACCAGCTAAGAGCAGGTAAGTGTTACCAACTATACACCACCTCACAGTGGCGGATAGTAACACCATGAAATTCCTAAAAGATATAATTTTCGGAATTTGATGAATACCATAATTTCCATATCCCCATACTAATGTACGGGGAGTGTGGAAATTAACGCAGGGGGAGTTAGCAAGGAGATATCAGTGATATCTCGGGGTATATTTACTAAGGTGCAGGTTTTTAGAAGTGGTTTGGTTGCCCATAGCAACCAATCAGATTCTACTTAACATTTATCTAGCACCTTCTAGAAGGTAATAGCTAGAATCTGATTGGTTGCTATGGACAACAAAACCACTTCTAAAAACCCGAACCTTAGTAAATATACCCCCTCCTGTGCTAAGTGTGTTCATGAATACTAAAATAACTTTAATTAAGGAAAATGTCCTTAAAAACATTATTTTAGTGTTGATGAATAGGCCCCACAGTCTCTGAGCAACTTGTTAAAATACAATACATTGTGACCATCATCCTTTCCATTAAGCTTTCTGAGATGTTTAATGATAGTCAACTAATTCTATCCGCCCAGTGATAGGACTCACCAGTGAGCATTTTTTTTCTCTGCACTAATCCACGGATAGATATTTCTTTTCTCTCTGCACTTCACCACCTCAGGATATTTCTTCTTTCCACACTATGCTGTCTCAAGACATTCTCTTTCTCTCATCAACAATGGCTCAATGAAGATGGAATTCATAGCTGTGCTCTGAGCTCACAAAGAGTCAGAAATAGAGAACTCTGAAGCTGCTCTTAACAGATTCATAAACAGAGTTGATGTGAGAAGGAACACATTCTCCTTCACTGTATAAAGGGAAAAAATATTTGCTTTTATATTTTATTAAACAGGCAAACACAACTGCCGGGAACTAGCCGCGGAAGCTGGTGTGTTCTTGGGTCCAGGTTTGCAAAATCACTCCTGCACCTGAATGTAAGAAACTTGTAAAGCTGCATACACACACAACGTTTGAGTTAATGAACGATTTTAGTAAACGATTTTCTACCTTGAAAAAATGAACTAAAATCGTTTACTAAAGTTGTTCATTTACTATGTTCATTTAAATGTAATGAACGATTTTTATGAACTACAAACGATTTTTGCATATTAACTTAATGAAAATCGTTGAGTTGACAAGTCTGACTGAACTACAAACGTGAACGCGCACGAACAATAATCGTTCATCGTTTGACTCAGAAAGTGAACGTTTTTTTCAAATGATTATCGTTAACCGATAATCGTTCAAAAAATCGTTGTTTGTGTATGCACCTTAAGACTTTCAGCTTCCAAAGGATCAATTCACTCATCCTATTTATTATTTAGAAGGCAAATTAAAGGATTACTGTAAAACACCTTGATTTTCTACCTATATGCCTAGATGAACTGCCGATCACACATCACGATGCACACTTAAGGGCTCAGGTATATATAGATTAATTTTATGTCCAAAAGAAAGACATCAAATGAAGTGTGTTTGCTGAGTCGGGAGCATCAGGTCACATTGACCATGTAAAATGCAATAAAATACAGACACAAATACCAAGTAACAGTACAAATTAAATATAATTAAATACAAACATCTGTTGTCTTCCCCTTTAAACAGTTTATGAGAATTTTCTTAACTCCCACAGTGCGAATGCAAATATCAATTAAGAAGTGCCAGTAGTTGGTTTAATTCATATAATATACATACTTGCCGACATTTTGGCAGGGGAATCCGGGAGGGGGCTGGCAGGTCCGTCCAGCAGGGAGGATGGGGGCAGGTCAAATAGGCGGAGCGGGGGCGTTCTGACGCGATCGCGTCATAGTGGCCCCCGCCCCCCGCTTTATAATGCCAATATTACTGGCATTATAAGGCAGGGGGCGGGGCTACGATGACGCGATTCAGCGCGAATCGCATCATCACACCCCCGCACCTCCCAATTTTGCACCTGGCGCGGGGGTTAGCCGGGCTTTCCGGGGGACTTGCCTAGTCTTGCAGGGTGTCGGGAACGGCACCCGATTTTCGGGAGGCTCCCGACAGTCCCGGGAGAGTTGGCAAGTATGATAATATAGCATCCACCATCCGGGCAGCAGAGATGGTGTAATGGTTAGCATTACTGCCTCACAGCACGGAGGTTGTGGGTTCGATTCCTACTATGGCCCTAACTGTGTGGAGTTTGTATGTTCTACTTGTGCTTGTGTGGGTTTCCTCCGGGTGCTCCAGTTTCCTCCCACATTCCAAAAATATACTGGTAAGTTAATTGGCTCCCAACAAAATTAACCCTAGTGTGTGCATGTGATAGGGAATTTAGGGGTCTATTTACTAAGCAGTGTTAGAAAAAGTGATAAGGTGCTAGCCAATCAGCTCCCAACTGTCATTTTGCAAACACAGCCTGTGACATGGCAATTGGGAGCTGATTGGCTGGCACCTTATCACTTTTCACTTTTAACTTCTCCTAACACTGCTTAGTAAATAGACCCCATAGATTGTAAGCTCTAATGGGGCATGGACTGATGTGAATGGCCAAGTATTCTCTGTAATGCTCTGGGCCTGATTCAGACCCGCTCGCAAGCACTATGCGCTTGCAAACGGGTCGATGGAGGGGCACTGTGCATGCGCGGTGTGTGCAATGCGCGTGTGTGAGCCCTAGAGCGAGTGAGAAATTTGCTCGTTCTGGGGCTCGCTACAAACGGGGCGGCTGTCGATGTCTATTAGAGCAGGAAGCTCACTGGGGCTTGCGGGAATGACCCCCTACCACAAGGGTCTCGTCACAAGCCCGATGGTCGCGACCATCGCGACCATCACCTGACCGCTTAGCGAGCCATCACCCACAGCTTAGCGAGCAGCCAGGAGGCCGGGTAAAAAAAAAAATGGCCACCCTGATTCAGAGCGAACACTCGCTATTTGCGAGAGCCTCTGAATTAGGCCCTCTGTGCGCTATATAAATAAATGATAATAAATAAATAAAATAAATAATCCACACTAGTCATTATTAGAGATGTGCGCCGACCCCCGTGTTTTGGTTTTGGTTTTGGATCTGGATTTCCCCTGGTTTTGGATCTGGATTGGTTTTGCCAAAACCTCACCTCCGTGGTTTGTTTTCGTGTTTTGGTTTGGTTTTGGATCTGGATTTTTTCTTAAAAAATCAAAAAAACAGCTAAAATCACATAAAATGGGACTTTTTTTGTTCCTACAGTATTAATAACCTCAATAACATTTATTTCCACTCGTTTCCAGTCAATTTTGACCACCTCACAGCTCACAAGGGGACCAGGAAGTGTGCTTTCCAAAAATAAATACACAAATTACTTAAATAATGCTTTGCAGATCTTCTATAAACTGGCATTTCTGAACCTGTAGAGGGACAAAAAACATAGTTAATTCAAACTGCCGTTGTTACCACTGTTCACTTAACCATATGAGATAGATTGTGAACAAGTGGAACTGAGCAGCAAATGCAACATTTCAGACCTAAGGTGTAAGTATTTCGTTGTGCGGCTGCACCATGCCTGCTTGATGGCATTTTTTTTTCATCCCAGAAGGGGACCAGGAAGCATGCTTTCAAAAAATTAATCTTGTGTTCTGTAACAGAATTTTTTCAACCTGTAAAGGGACATTAAATAAAACAGAGTTAGTTAATGGCCTTCAAATTGCCATTGTTCCCACTGTGCTGGACTGGAGCAACCATGGCAACTGAATTAGTGTCATAAGGAAGGGGAGGCTGCAAACTGGGTGTCATGTTATGAGTTGGCCATATGGGGTATGTTGCTGGTAACCAGCCAGGGATCAGGCTGGTTATCAGTGGATACATTATAGTTTTTGTTATTTTGGGTTTCCATCTCCTGAAGGGTGTTTACCAACAGACAGAGACTACCTACCTATCAGCTCAGGCAGAGACAGTTCCTGAGGAACAGAGCTCTGTTTTCTGGATGGAAGCTAAATAGGTGGGAGCCCCTGTTCCAAGTCCAACATTTGAAGCTCTTATTCTCTCCACATCATCTATGATAGAAGAAAAAAAATGTCATTGGGGACCTTTAGATCCTCTTTCTGTACCCTGCCTACCCTTTTTGGACAGTAAGTCCAACATGGATGGTTTGGAAGAAGAAGGCCTAGCAACAGATGGGGATGGTCATTATCAAGACCTGGTCCCCCCAGTGGGAGTAGTCTGGGAGGTATTGGTTGGCATGCAGGCAGCGGAATAATAAAGGCCTCCATGTTGTCTGTGCTTACTATTCCGTATTTCAGTTTGTCATTCAGGTAGGAATAAACTAGTGTGCTACAGAACACAGTGACAAAATCTCTGGATGTCTTAGTGCATTCAGGCCAAATACGATCCATGAATTCCCAGACAGATTCCGGACAGGTGAATCCTTTGCTTGTAATAATCTTTGGCTATAACACCCACCTTTGCCAGGAATTACCAGACACTGCGAAGGCTGTAACTTTGAACTACTTTATAGAAAACATGTGAATGAAACCTTTCCACACTGCAGAACATGAAGGAGAAATCCCTTGAAGTTCAGCACCTAGAGCATCTTTTTTTTCATGTTCTCTGAGGCCTCTCCTGACTGTGAAGAAAGATTCTCCATTCTGGAGTCTTCCATTGTGGCTTTTTAATGGTGATTTCAATGTTGTCCAATGGCTGAGATCCATCTCATCTGAGGGTTGTGTTTTCCCCATGCAAATGAGACAATTCACATCCAGAAGGTGACTCTTATGTTTAGCTTTGGTGTCAGTCTCTCTTTTGGCTGAATTAGGCTTTAGTTTTTTTTTACAAATGTAGGCTTTAGTTTTTTAGAGCATATAACTTTATAAGCTGTTAGGATAACATTTCTGCTATGTTTATGATTAAAAGAAAAACTTTTTGTAACCCAATAACTTAAAAAAAGTTTTCATTGCAATATTCATGCAGCCCTTTGACAGACAGCAGCACAGGACCCCTGCGCAGTTATGACGATGACAGGTATGGCTGACACGCACACAAAATTTTTTTTTTATTTATTATTTTGGGCAACAGCCCCTCGACAGACAGGAGCACAGCGCCCCTGCACAGCTACACTGATGACAGTGACAGCCAGGTGTAAAATTGATCATAAATTAATTTAAAAACAATTCATTGGGTGCAGCCCTTGGCTGTTAAATTGATCATACATTAATTTAAAAACAATTAATTGGGTGCAGCCCTTGGCTGTTAAATTGATCATAAATTAATTTAAAAACAATTAATTGGGTGAAGCCCTTGGCTGTTAAATTGATCATAAATTAATTTAAAAATAAATCATTGGTTCCTAAACCAAACATAACATTAATTTAAAATGTCAGGCAGTAATGCCCCAACCAGCACATAATGGAAAGGAAAAACGTGCAAGATGGAATAGTCCTTGGGCCCTCCCACCCACCCTTATGTTGTATACGAAACAGGACAGTTTAACAAACCAATAATTTCAGCAACAAGGACTGCCAATTGTGGCTGAAATGATTGGTTTGTTTGGACCCCCATAAAACAAGCTGCCAATGTGCTTTGGACATAGAAAAGAAAATAATCCCATACACAAACTGGCTTTACATTACAAATCATCCTCGTCCTCGTCATCCCCATCAGTGTGTACATCCTCTTCTTCACAAAGTATTAATTCATCCCCGCTGGATTCCACCAGAGGCGCCTCTGTCATTTTTTTATGTAATTGTTGGTCGAGGTCTTCCTCGTGGAATTTGTAATTCATTTTAATGAACATCATCTTTTCCACATTTTGAGGAAGTTACCTCCTACACCGATCACTGACAAGGTTGCCAGCTGCACTGAAAACTCTTCAAGAGTACACACTGGAGGGTGGTCAACTTAAGTAATGCAAAGCCAGTTTGTGTATAGGACTCCAAATTGCCTCTTTTTCCTGCCAGTACTGAAAGGCACTGTCTGACATATCTTTTAGGATGTTATCTCTGAAATAGTCCTCCACCATTCTGTGAATGGAGACCGTATCACACATAGGCACGGTAGAAGACATGTCACTAGTAGGCAGTTCTCTCAGGCCTGACCAGATGTCATTTTTTGGTAACTGATCTGCATGACCAGCAGGCATTCTGTAAGGAAAATTGAGTTTTTTCCTGGCAGCTGTTGAAACTGAAGGAGGAGATGATGGCGTTTCACATACGGCTGCGGCTGACAATTTTTTGACCAACAGTTCATTCAATAGTTTTAGATTTTTGGTCTTCTGGAAAAAAGCTCAAAAGGTAGAACTTAAACCTAGGATCCAGAATGGTCGCCAAAATATATTTTTCACATTTCAATAGATTGATGACTCTTGAATCCACCAGTCTGACATACTTTGCGCAATCGCTCCGTTTCAGCTCCTCCTTCAGTTTCTCCAGCTGTTTTTGCAAAAGTCTGATGAGGGGAATGACCTGACTCAAGCTGGCAGTGTCTGAACTAACTTCACGTGTGGCAAGTTCAAAAGGTTTGAGAACCTTGCACAACATGGAAATTATTCTCCACTGCGCTTGAGTAAGGTGCATTCCCCCTCCACGGCCTATGTCATAGTCCACTGTATAGGCCTGGATGGCCTTTTGCTGTTCCTCCATCCGCTGAAGCATATAGAGAGTAGAATTCCACCGAGTTACTACCTCTTGCTTCAGCTGATGGAAGGGCAAATTTAACTGTACCTGCTGGTCATGCAATCTTCGACAAGCAGTCGAAGGTGAAAACCCACCCACACAAACAAGAAAAAAATATGAAGATTTTATTATTTTTTTTTTTGAGAAGACTGGAGTCAGGCAGCACAAGGTTGCAATGTGCGTTACTGTCTGGATCTTGTGCACTACTGTGGTTAAGCCAAAAACCCACCACACAAACAAGAAAAAAATATGAGACTCTAATTGTTTTTTTTGTTTGATTGAACAGAATGGATCAGCAGACAGCACAATGACAGTGACAGCACCATGACCAGAGACCAGAATAGATCAGCAGTCACCAGCCCAGGACACAGCAGATAGCACCAGCACCTCTCCCAGCCCTACACTACCCACCCTTCCTGTTCACTTTAAAAAAGCTGGAGTGGAAATGGCATCCGTCGCGTGGTCCCTTATATACTATATTGATCACAGAGACGAAAGCTCGCGAACCGCAAGATTTCCGTCTCTATGGTTTTGCATCAGTTTCGAGAACCGAGTAAGGCGGGAACCTCCGAGCCTGCTTGGATTCGACTCAGATATGCTAAATTTGGGTGGGTTCAGTTCTCTGGGAACCGAACGCGCTCATCTCTAGTATAAATGTCGCTGTTTGAAATCCAATCTCGCAGATGTCTCATTATAGCTGCATGATTGTATATTTGAATCAGGGGAAAGTTAATACCTCCGTTCGATTTATGTTGTTGGAGCTTTATCATTGCTATCCTTGGTCTCTTTCCTTTCCAAATGAATTTGATGAAAAGACCATTCATTTTTTCAGGTCAGTATTGCTTATCAGTAGCGGTAGGGATTGCATTAAATACAAAAGTCGTGGGAAAGTTGACATCTTAATTAGATTCACTCTGCCTAGGTAAGAAAGAGTCAAATGATTCCATCCTTCTAATTCACTTGAAATAGCCGATATTGCATCCCCTATGTTTAACCGATATAGTTCTGAGGGATGTTTAGACAGCTTAATGCCCAAATATGTAAGGTGGGATTTTGCCCAACTGTGCAGAAGTTCTCGGCTCCAAGTTGGCCTAATTACCCCTGGTCCTAAGTACATACCTATTGACTTTGAGAAGTTGATCTCAAATCCTGACACTCTTACGAAGTCTCGCAAGAGGTCAAGGACTTTGGGCAGAGAATTTTGGGGGTTGCTTATATATAGCAATATAACATCCGTGAACGCAGATATTTTTACCTCCATATTACCTATTTGGATTCCCTTAAATATAGATGAATCATGCAAAAGACGCAGTAAAGGGTCAATTGATAAGTTAAAGAAAAGCGGCGATAATGGGCACCCTTGCCTTGTACCCCGTTGCATAGCCAATTGTTCTCCTCTAAGGCCATTAACTAGAAGGGAAATGGAGGGCGTTGTATAAAAGTAACAAATACGTTTTATAAAGTTGTCATCAAATTCTCTGTCCTCCAACACCTTAAACAGATGGGGCCAGGCCACGGTGTCAAAGGCCTTATGTGTGTCTAAACTTAAGAGCATATGTCCCCCTTTTCCCCCTTGAGACGCAGCCACTGTTGCCGCTATTGCCGTGCATATTGCTTTTACAGAGTGTCGTCCCCAAACAATACCTAGGTGGTGGGAAGTTAGAAGCTCCAGAAGGATCTGATGTAACCTATTAGCCAGTATCTTTGAAAATACTTTAAAATCTATGTTTAGGAGAAAAATTGGCCTGTAGGATTCCACCGACATCGGGTCTTTTCCCGTTTTAGGAATAAGTGTAGTGAATGCTTTGGTATAGGAAGGATATTCAGGATGGGATCTATAAATTGTATTAAACAATTCAAGGAGTGTGGGTATGATTTCACCTTTGAGCATCTTAAAATATGCTCCAATGAAAACAACCGGCCCTTGGACCTTGTGAGGCAACAAGCCAGCAATCAGACAGTCCAACTCCTCCTCCTTGATCTCCCCCTCCAAAATCGCCCATTGAGATTGTGTTAGTTTGGGCAATTTAGCTTGAGATAATAGGCGAGCATGTGTAGCCTCCTGTGTAGGGATAGGGCTATATAAGTTGGAGTAAAATTAATGAAATTGTTCCAATATGTCTTTAGTATGGGTATAGGTTGTGTTCGAGGAGACACCCCGCAGCACAGTCACAAATGAGCGATTTTTCCAAGGCTTGGACATTGCAGCCAACAATTTGCCCGAGCGGTTTCCCCACTTGTAGTAGGATTGTTTTGTATGATCCAGGTGTTGCTATGCCTGTGAAGTTCAAAAGGAATCAAATAGCTGTCTATCTTTAAGATATATTTTTAGGGTTGTCTCAGAGGGTGATTCTATGTACTTATTAAGGCTGGGCATCCTTCTAACAACTGCAGCCCATCCCACACTATTTATTAATCCCCTGTGCGCAGTGACCAATCATTCTTTTCAATTGTCATTTTAGTCCCTAATAACACCTGGGAGACATTAATACTATTTGTCATCTTAGTCTTTAATAACACCTGGGTGACATTAATATTATTTGATATCTTAGTATTTAATAGCACCTGGGTGACTTTAATACTATTTGTCATCTTAGTCCCTAATAACATATGGGTGACATTAATATTATTTGTCATCTTAGTCCTTAATAACACCTGGGTGACTTTAATACTATTTGTCATCTTAGTCTCTAATAACACCTGGGTGACATTAAAACTATTTGTCATCTTAGTCCCCTAATAACACATGGGGGACATTAATAATATTTGCCATCTTAGGCCCTCATTCAGAGCCGCTCGTTAACAGCAGTACGCTCGTTGCGTTCCGATGTTGACTAACCGCGCATGCGTCGGTGTTGCACTGCGCATGTGCGTACGGCAGATTGCGAGCTTTTTTTGACTCGTTCCTAATATAGCGTACAGGAAGTGACATGTCAAATGTGATTGACAGAACAGGGCGTTATAGGGTGTTGACGGGGGTGGAGATGGAAAAACGCAGGCGTGGCGAGGCGTTTTTGGGGCGTACATACATTAGCAGATGCGAGCGTAAAATGTGTTCGGACCGACTCATACGTCACTGGATGATCCTCTTTCACTTCAAAATGCTCGCACAGCTTAGGGTCTGGATTACTCGACCACATTGGCGATGGCCTTCTCCTCCGTCCCGGGACTCCACGATGTTGTTGCGATTAATCGCGGGAGGGCAGAAAAGCAATTAGTGTTGGATTGAGAACCGGCTTGGTATGTGTTTTGAAATCAGTTTTTTGGGATAGCACAAAACCGTACGCAGGTGGAACTCAGAGCTGCTAATGTCAGGATGACACAATCAATTTGCGTACATTTGTGGGGGTTTATTTTGCCCTCAATTTGGTGGTTAGGGCTTATTGTAACAATAATGTCATCATGTTTTAATTTTCACACCATTTTATTTGTGCCTCTTGAATTTTCCTCGTTATATGAATTTTTAAACGTTCCTTAAAGAGCCCATTTTTTTTTTTTTTTTTTTTTTTTTTTTGGGCTAGTTTTTGCCTTTTGGTCCAGGATTAAATGTAACCCATTTGTACAATAATTTCACAATCCAATGTCAGATTTTTTGTTTCAATTTATTGCTCAAACAAAAAAAATAAAAAAAAAAATATTGGGGACATCTTTTTTGGCCAAAGATATGTTCCAAAATCAAACAAATTGGCCCAACATGTTGACATAAACATACAACAAAAATATAAAAACATTTCACAAGAAAGGAGAGGGAAGTTTTGACCAGAAAGGAATATGAGCCAAGCACAGAAGGATTGTGGGAAAAGTCACCATTGCTGTCACCGTTTTTTCACCCGTTTGGATGGGGGAGGGAGGGCGCCAGACCGGGTCCGGGATGTCATCGGGCTGGCCTGTCCAAAGGCAGATGTTGTGGCCTCTGGACTAGGCACAGGGCTAGGCACATTTGGAGGATTGGCTGATGTTGTGCCAGAGGTGGAGGATCCTGATGTTCCGGCAGGAAGGGAGGTCGGCTCCACCATGTGCTGGCGAACGAGCTGCTCCAGGGCAATGGCGATGCGGATGTTGGCCCTGGTATTTTCCGCCAGGGCCTGACCAATGGTCACGTTGGCCACAGCATTTTGCTCCAGGGCCTCAGCCACCCGTAGCAGACTGGCGTCCATCCTCTGCAGAATCTCCGTATGGAAATCCGATTTGAAATTGAGTTCTGTGAGGAGGGCCACTGCCTGCGAGGGGGATTGCCCTGGACTGGCTTCTGCAGGGTCCTCAGCCGAATGTACTGGTTCCTCCCCTGCCGAGCCAGCAGAAATTCGGCGGCCAAGGCTCCCCTCTGGAGCAGACTCATCCGCCTGTGTCTCTGTTAGGAAAAAAGAGAAAAGCCTCACATTAGAATCTACATATTGGCACAATAACATTTCTGACTTGATGACATCAAAAGATTTACCTGGGACAACATGAGGAGCCGCAAAGTCTGGCATGTCCGTATCCATGTTGGACACGCCAAACACCTCCACAGGCTGCACACACCCCTGTGCCAGCTCTTCTAAATCCGTCAACTCCAATGACACAGGGGTGGGACCCCCACCTGTCCCCCTTGCATGCCTAGCCCTGTCCGTGAGTTTTTGCTTTAGGCGATATTTGAAGTCGCCCCATCTGTGGGAAAAAATGGAAGCCATTATCCTTTGGTTTAAAATGGTGTTTGTTTTTAGGGGGGGCAAGTGTTTACTTACCGCCGTTTGACATCCCGGGCTAGACGGACATAATCACCCACCCTATTGACAGCAACGGCTACCTCTTCCCACATTCTCCCCTTCTGGCTTAGACTCATATTCCTGTCTGCCTGTGGCAGGATGTCCACACACTTCTGTATCAAAACCTCCATCTCCTTTCTTGTGAAATGTGGCTGCCTTTTTTTTTTGGCAGCTTTGGCCGGAATACTGGGCCCAGCAGCCTCTTCCATGTCATCCTCCTCACCTATTTGTGTAAATATTCAGATTTCACAAAATCACAACTTGCCCAATCTTATGTTTCAAATTAATCATTGATACAAAATTCATGAAAGACTTACCGCCTGACTCTTGGGCATTGTTTCCCTGGTCTGTCGCCATGTCTGAGGTCCAAACAAGAAATACACCAGAATTTTAATGTGTTTTCGTGACGTATTTATACATGCGTCCTTATTTTGCGGCAGCATCATTGATTGTGCGTTCCTATGATCCCTCCTTAGTTTGTGCGGGAAACGAAACACTATTTATGGCTTGGTGTGTCTCGAGTCGAGGTGGCGTTTTTGGATTGTTGGAGGTTACCTTGGCTGGAGTTTATTGATTGCGTATAAAAGAGTTGGCGGTTGGAGATTATTTTTTTGGTAGATTTGCGTTTTTATTTTCCGTTCTCTTTGTTGGTTTATATTTTTTTGACCTCGTTTCTTGATTTGGTAAGTTTTGTGAAGTCTAACTTTTGATTAATTGTTGTTTCTTTGTGTTTCTTCTTTTTTTTTAATTTTGGATCCATAATTTCATCTATTTTAGTTTTTGATCAATTTCGGACCCAAAGACCTTTTGATTTGGACTCTTATATATTTGCTCTTGGTAAGTCCATTTTTTATCTTGTATTTGCGAACTAATTAGCGCATTTTTACTACTTACTATTGTGACTTGTATTTGCGAACTAATTAGCGCATTTTTACTACTTACTATTGTGACTTGTATTTGCGAACTAATTAGCGCATTTTTACTACTTACTATTGTGACTTGTATTTGCGAACTAATTAGCGCATTTTAAAATGCTTATTAATCATTTTAACTTTTTTGAGGTTGCCCTTTCGCTTTTTGTGCAAACATTTCAACCCATTTTGATGTACTGTGTGCAATGTCGTTTTGCTGTTTTGCCAAATGTGTGTTTCGCATATTTTAAGTTTGGTCTAGCACAAAATTTAGAAACAAAAATGCACAGAGTGAAATTTGTCACATAATTTTTTTGATTAATTTCAGTTTGGACGTATCATGACAATACCCCGGCATGTAAGCAGCAATGGATGGTATCATCAAGCTAAGTTGTTTTAATTTACTTTTGGGGTGGGTCAAAAGCCTTACATTGAAATCTTTGAATTTCAGGTAGATCTTGGGCGGATTGTTCTGGCCATGCTCCCGGAAGCCGACCAACCTCAATCTCGTCCCAGGCGTAGGCATCGTAGGCATGCAAGGCCCCAGATATTTCGAACACGTGTCACCCTTTTTGGAATGCCCGATGATGAGGTTTTAAGATGCTACCGTCTACCTCCCAAAATCATCATAGACACTCTCTCATTAATAGAAAGTGATCTTGAGCGGCAAATTGACAGTCCAACAGCAATACCACCACTTACGCAATTTATGGCGGTGTTACATTTCTGTGCCTCAGGATCGTTTCAAACAACGGTGGGAATAGTGGCGGGCATCTCCCAATCCTCCTTTTCCCGGATCCTGAGGGCAGTGATGGAGGCACTTTTCAAGCACCTCCATCATTTTATTCAAATGCCTTTGGATATGGGTGCCCTTAGTGTGGCCAAGGCCAATTTTTACCAAATAGCTGGCTTCCCACACATCATAGGGGTTGTGGATGGTACTCACATACCACTTCAGCCTCCAGCACGGCTGGAGGCCATATTTCGAAACAGGAAACACTATCACTCCCTGAATGTAATGGTGGTATGTGATGCCTCCCTCCAGATCCTGTCCCTGAATGCTAAATTTCCAGGAAGTGCACATGACTCCTTCGTCATCCGGCAATCAGGGATATGGCACAAATTAAACAACTTACAAGCTGGTGATGCGTGGCTTCTGGGTAAGTGGAGACCTTTAGTACATAACAATGTTAAGCTTGATACACAGTGTTCCTGATTTTGTCTATTCTTTTTCACAGGAGACAGTGGATATCCTTGCATGTCCTGGCTGCTCACTCCTTATTTGGCTCCCACACCAGGCCCACAAAGTGCATATAATTCCGCACTTACAGCCACCAGGCAAGTGGTGGAGCGCTGTATCGGCCTTTTAAAAGGCCGATTCCGATGCCTCCACCGCTCTGGTGGCGAGCTCATGTATTTGCCGGATATGGTGTCGAGAATTGTGGTCCTGTGTGGGATATTTCACAACATCGCCATAAGGAGTGGTGTCCCAATGCAGCCAGAGGATGCCTTACCTGAGGATGGCCCCCCCGAGGTTGGTCGGAGGTCAGTATGTGGGGGGGGCCATACGCGATGATGTGGTGGCCAGATTTTTTAGGTAAGTTTTCACAAAACAACAGTGTTTATACCTAATGTGTTTGGGTTTGTTTGCGAACATCTAATTTTTTGTTGTTTTTTGCACCATCTTCTGTTTGTTCACATAATCTTTGGCAGTCCAACGCTCACTACTTCCTGCTACCCTTACCAAACCTGGATCTGGACATTTTGGGAATATATTCTGGAACCCATATCGCAACGCCATGTTTGTGGAATCATGTTGGCATGGTCCTTCGTCAACCAGTTCTTGATTTGTTGTTTTTGGTTTGTTTTTGTTTGGTATGTGTTGTATTTGAGATTATCACTGTGTGTTTTTTTTGTGAGTGACCACTTTGATTTATCAGTTATGTTGTGAATAAATGTTTGTAGAGTGAAATGTTCTTCCTTTTTTTGGATGTTACCAGCAAGTGTAACCAGGTTCACACACGTTACATTTGACTAAGGGGTAATCCAGTACTGACGCCAGTTGAGCTAAAATGAAATATGTTTTCAGGTTCCAAACCCACACCAAAAGGAAGCCGGTACAATCATTTGGCTTTGTAAGATTGGCCTAAGCAGCTTGCACACCAACTAGGAACCTGTAAAATGTAGAAATATCTAATTGACACTACACCCAAAAAGGGAAATGACATTGTGACTGTTATGTGTTTCTTGTGGCTGTTTTACATACAAATACAATACACAATCTTACTTTAAAAATATGGAAATCCTTGCAGGAACAGTCTACTTATGTCAGGGTAAACAATCTTTGGTTTTGAAAAAACTAATGAGCCAGAACGTATGTTCGAAAAAAACAATTTATTTTGAAAAAGAAAAACCAAAAATAAAACTACTGACGAAGGATGCCAGACAGACGGTCAAGGGCCACGAGCACCCCAATTATATGTTGGCGCATCTGGCCCACACAGTCTTGGACTTCTTGCCGACACCTCTGTTCCTCTGTGGGTGAGAAAAGTGTGTGGATTAAAACAACAATAGGGAAACCACATTAAAATTTCAAAAACACAACTAAATCACTCAAAAAAAAAAAAAACATTAAAAAAAAAAAACAAAACACTGAAATGGGGGCTGCAAAAAATACAAGGCCTATGTACAAATTCCCACAGGTGTGATATGTGTATGTTGAAATCAGCAGGAACAGGTAAAAGCAATCTGCTAAATCACCAAAAGTCTACCCAAAAACCCTGAATTAAGGAACGACACATGATTACATACAATCAGTTTGTGGTTAAAAAAAAGGCTAAAGAAAAACATACCGGTAGACAAAACGGCAGCTCCGGAAGTCCCACCATCGTCCTCCTCGGAGGAGCCTCCATTCCCCAAAGATCGGGGCGGGGTTATTACGGACTCCGGGGAGGGGGTAATTGGAAGAGGGGTGGTTGGAGGAGAGGGGGAAGTGGGACGGTGGGGAAGGAGGCCCGACATTTCCGGGAGAGGGTCTTGGAAGGCTGGGGAGGAGTGGGGAATAGGGGAATTATTGGGGGTGGAGTGTTGGCTGGGGGTTGGGGAGAGTGGGCGTGACCGCCGTCTGGCCGGACGGTGATGGCGTAGTCTTGGCTGTCCCCCTAACAGATGTAAAACAAATTGTGGTTAGTTTCAGCACAAATCCTGGCCAAAAAACAAATTAAAAACACCCCCCACCAACAAAAAACATGCAAATATGAGGAGAATGAATAAATATGAAATAGAGGGAAAAAATGGCCATGCAAATATGAGTAGAATGAATAATTATGAAATAGAGGGAAAACATGGCTATGCAGATATGAGTAGAATGAATAAATAGGACAGACATGAAAACATGCACACGCAGTTTGGGCCACAAAGACAAACATGAAAACCACAATACATAAAACTTACTTTCTGAGATCTGCATGCGAAAGCATGCCAGCAAGCGGGGCGTTCGCCGTTGCAGGTCCGACCACCTGCGCTCCAGCTGGCCGATGTTGCGACGTGAGCCGAAGGAGCGCAGGCGGGCCCGTGCCTCCGCATATGCAGAACGCTTCTGCCAGTTGGTGATGGGTGGAGGCTGGCTGGTGATCCGCCTATCCATCACCTCCGTTAGCACCAGCAGCTCGCGCCTGGTGAATGCGGAGGCTCTCATGATGGCAATGGTGTTTTTCTTAAAAATCATTTTTGATAAAGTGGCCAAAAAATTTCTGATTGGTTAATGTATTTGGGAAATTAACAGGAGCAATTCTATTGGTTAGTGTATGAGTCATGTGTTCGACAGGGCCAGAAATCTCTGGAGAGTTATGATAGGCTTGATGCAGTGACATGCGTAAGCAAATTTAAATAAAGAAATGAACCCCGGGAAATATGCGGGGATCCAAAGCAATAGAACAATTGTTTAATTGTGGGTAATAAAAGCGAATGTTTAAGCCGTACGTATTCTGCGGGAAAACACAAACACGGACAAGAGTAAAGTTTCTTGCATTGTGTTGAAAAAAAAACAACAATTAAGCTAATTGATACATTGATTGGCATGATACGATTGATGGAGGTAGGCAGAATAAAGGAGCAGGTAATCGACATCTGACATGGCCACTTCCGGTTTATACTTGTGCGTGCGTTCCCTTCAAGCCATTTCGGGGATGTACGCTCGCTATTTCGCACGCTCGTTAGTTAGAGGAGGGGTCGTCTGAGTTTGGGGAGGATTTTTAGATGCGTTCGAAAATACGAGCGAGCCCTTGAATTTAAATATTTTTGTACGTACGCCTAACGTACGTTCGCCCGCTTGCGAGTGGGTCTGAATCAGGCCCTTAGTCACCTAAACACATCTGCGTGACATTAATACTATATGTCAAACTAATCCTTAATGACACCGGGGAGACATTTATACTATTTGTCATTTTAGTCCCTACAAACACCTGTCTGACATTAATACTATTTGTCACCTTAGTTCTTAATAACACATGGATGACATTAATACTATTTATCATCTTCGTCCCCTAAACAAAACCACACCTGGGTGACATTAATACTATTTGTCATCTTAGTCCCCTAAAAATGCCTGCGTGACAATAATACTATTTGTCATCTTCGCCCCCTAATAACACCTGGGTGACATAAATACTATTTTTCATGTTAGTCCCTAAAAGCACCTGGGTGACATTAAGACTATTTGTTATCATAGTCCCTAATAACACCTGGGTGACATTAATACATTTTGTCATCTTAGTCCCTAAAATCCGCTGGGTGGCATTAATGCTGTCATCTTAGTCCCTAATAACACTTGGGTCACATTAAAACTATTTGTCATCTTAGCCCAAAAAAAGATCTATGACATTAATACTATTCATCATCTTAGTCCTTAATAACAACGAGGTGACTTTAATACTATTTGTCATCTTATTCCTTAATTACAACTGAGTGACATTAGTACTATTTGTCATCTTAGTCCTTAATAACACCTGGGTAAAACTAATACTGTCATCTTAGTCCAAAAAACACCTGGGTGATATTAATACTTTTCATCAGCTTAGTCCTTAATAACAACTAGGTGACATTAATACTATTTGTCATCTTAGTCCTTAATAACACCTGGGTGATATTAATACTATTTGTCATCTTAGTCCATAATAACATCTGGGTGATATTAATACTTTTTTTCATCTTAGTCCCTAAAAACCCCAGGGTGACATTAATACAGTCACCTTACTCCCTAATAACACTTGGGTGACATTAAAACTATTTGTTATCTTAGTCCCTAAAAACACCTATGTGACATTAGTAAGATTCATCATCTTAGTACTTAATAACAACAAGGTGACATTATTACTATTTGTCATCTTAGTCCTTAATAACACCTGGGTGACATTAATTCTATTTGTCATCTTAGTCCTTAATAACACATCGATGACATTAGTACTATTTGTCATCGTAGTCCTTAATAACACATTGTTGACATTAGTACTATTTGTCATCTTAGTCCTTAATAACACCTGGGTGACATTAATACTATTTGTCATCTTAGGGCCTGATTCAGACCCACTCGCGAGCGGCTGTCCGCTCGCAAGTGGGTCGATGTTATGCACTGAGCATGCGCACGACGGAGGGAGCTCCGTCGAGCGCATGCGCCAGACGCGACGAGCGAAGGAAAGTCCTTCGCTCGTTGTGTCCGATCAAAGGGGGCGTGCTGTCAATGTTGATTGACAGCACGCCCCCTTTGGTGGGCGTGCCGGGGGCGTGCCTCCCTGACGGGGGCGTTCCCACGGGAACGCCTCCCGTCTGAAGCCGGCCCACTGACATCACTAGTGATGTCAGTGGGAGTGATTTTGGCTCTGATAGAGCCAAAATCACTCCGGAGCTTGCTGTTGAAAACCTCAACCGCAGGCTCCGGCTCACAATTTCGATGGTCGCGATGGTCTCGACCATCGCGGCCATCACAAAGCACGCTCGTATAGCCTGTGGGTGATGACTCACAGCTATACGAGCGTCCAGGAGGACGCTCCATGAAAATGGAGCCCGGCCCTCATTCAGAGCGTGCGCTCTGCTCAGAGCGTACGGCTCTGAATGAGGGCCTTAGTCCCTTAATCAAACCTGGGTGACATTAATATTATTTGTTAACTTAGGGCCTGATTCAGAGCCGAACGCTCTGATCAGAGCACTTGCTCTGAATCAGGGTCCTCCTCCATGAAAATGGAGCGGCCTCCTGGCCGCTCGCATAGCTGTGGGTGACCACCCACAGCATATGTGAGCGTCCATGATGACGGTCGCGATGGTCTTGATCATCGCGACCATCGGGCTTGCGACGAAGACCCTGTGGTAGGGTCTCGCTGCCGCAAGCCCTGGAGTGATTTTGGCTCTATCAGTGCCAAAATCACTCCCACTGACATCACTAGTGATGTCAGTGGGGCCGGCTTCAGACGGTAGGCGTTCCCCAGGGAACATCAACAGCACGCCCCCTTTGGTGCGAGACCCAGAGCGATGGAGAGCCCGTCGCTCGCCGGGTCTCCCGAATGCGCACGACGGAGCTCCCTCCATCGTGCGCATGCGCAGTGGGGGAACATCGACCCGCTTGCAAGTGTCCTGCGCTCGCGAGCGAGTCTGAATGACTCCCTTAGTTCTTAATAACACCTGGGTGACTTTAATACTATTTGTCATCTTAGTCACTAATAACACATGGATGACATTAATACTATTTGTCATCTTAGTCCTTAATAACACGTGTGTGACGTTAATACTATTTGTCATCTTAGTCCCTAATAACACATGGGTGACTTTAAACTATTTGTCATCTTAGTTCACTTATAACACCTGGGTGACATTTATAATATTTATCATCTTAGTCCCCTAAACACACCAGGGTGACATTCATACTATTTGTCATATTAGCCCCTACGAACACCTGGGTGACATTAGTACTATTTGTCATCTTATTACTTAATAACACCTGGGTGACATTAATACTATTTGTCATTTTAGTTCTTAACAACACCTGGGTGACATTAATACTTTTTGTAATTTTAGTCCCTAAAAACTAATACTGTCATCTTAGTCCCTAATAACACCTGGGTGATATTATTACTATTTATCATCTTAGTCACCAAACACACCTGGGTGACATTAATACTATTTGTCATCTTAGTCCCCTAATAAAACCTGGATGACATTAAAACTGTTTGTCATTGTAGTCCCTAAAAACACCTGGGTGACATTAATACTATTCATCCTCTTAGTCCTTAATAACAATTATGTGACATTAAAACTATTTGTCATCTTAGTCATTAATAACACCTGGGTGACATTAATACTGTTTGTCATCTTAGTCCTTAATACCACCTGGGTGACATTAATACTATTTGTCATCTTAGCCCTTAATAACGCATGGGTGACATTAGTACTTTTTGTCATCTTAGTCCTTAATAACACCTTCGTGACATTAATACTGTCATCTTAGTCGACCTATAACACCTGGTGACATTAAAACTTTTTGTCATCTTAGTCCCTAAAAACACCTGGGTGACATTAATACTATTCATCATTTTAGACCTTCAAAACAACTAGGTGACATTAATACTATTTGTCATGTTAGTCCTTAATAACACCTGGGTGACATAAGTACTATATGTCATCTTAGTCCTTAATAACACCTGGGTGACATTAATACTATTTGTCATCTTAGTCCTTAATAACACCTGGGTGACATTAATACTATTTGTCATCTTAGTCCTTAATAACACATCGGTGAAGTTAGTACTTGTTGTCATCTTAGTCATTAATAACACCTGGGTGACATCCTTACTTTCATCTTAGTCCCTAATAACACATGGGTGACATTAAAAATATTTGTCATCTTGAGCCCTAAAACACCTGGGTGACATTAATACTATTTGTCATCTTACTCATTAATAACACCTGGGTGACATTAATACTATTTGTCATCTTAGTCCCTAATAACACCTAGGTGACATTAAAACTATTTGTCATCTTAGTAATTAATAACACATGGATGACATTAATACTATTTGTCATCTTAGTCCTTAATAACACGTGTGTGACGTTAATACTATTTGTCATCTTAGTCCCTAATAACACATGGGTGACTTTAAACTATTTGTCATCTTAGTTCACTTATAACACCTGGGTGACATTTATAATATTTATCATCTTAATCCCTTAAACACACCAGGGTGACATTCATACTATTTGTCATATTAGCCCCTACGAACACCTGGGTGACATTAGTACTATTTGTCATCTCATTACTTAATAACACCTGGGTGACATTAATACTATTTGTCATTTTAGTTCTTAACAACACCTGGGTGACATTAATACTTTTTGTAATTTTAGTCCCTAAAAACTAATATTGTCATCTTAGTCCCTAATAACACCTGGGTGATATTATTACTATTTGTCATCTTAGTCACCAAACACACCTGGGTGACATTAATAATTTGTCATCTTAGTCCCCTAATAAAACCTGGATGACATTAAAACTGTTTGTCATTGTAGTCCCTAAAAACACCTGGGTGACATTAATACTATTCATCCTCTTAGTCCTTAATAACAATTATGTGACATTAAAACTATTTGTCATCTTAGTCATTAATAACACCTGGGTGACATTAATACTGTTTGTCATCTTAGTCCTTAATACCACCTGGGTGACATTAATACTATTTGTCATCTTAGCCCTTAATAACGCATGGGTGACATTAGTACTTTTTGTCATCTTAGTCCTTAATAACACCTTTGTGACATTAATACTGTCATCTTAGTCGACCTATAACACCTGGTGACATTAAAACTTTTTGTCATCTTAGTCCCTAAAAACACCAGGGTGACATTAATACTATTCATCATCTTAGACCTTCAAAACAACTAGGTGACATTAATACTATTTGTCGTCTTAGTCCTTAATAACACCTGGGTGACATTAATACTATTTGTCTTCTTAGTCCTTAATAACATCTGGGTGACATTAATACTATTTGTCATCTTAGTCCTAATAACACATGGGCGACATAAGTACTATATGTCATCTTAGTCCTTAATAACACCTGGGTGACATTAATACTATTTGTCATCTTAGTCCTTAATAACACATCGGTGACGTTAGTACTTGTTGTCATCTTAGTCATTAATAACACCTGGGTGACATCATTACTTTCATCTTAGTCCCTAATAACACTTGGGTGACATTAAAAATATTTGTCATCTTGAGCCCTAAAACACCTGGGTGACATTAATACTATTTGTCATCTTAGTCCCTAATAACACCTAGGTGACATTAAATCTATTTGTCATCTTAGTAATTAATAACATATGGGTGACATTAATACTATTTGATATTTAAGTATTTAATAACACCTGGGTGACTTTAATACTGTTTGTCATCTTAGTCCCTAATAACACATGGGTTACATTAGTACTATTTTTCATCTTAGTCCTTAGTAACACCTGGGTGACTTTAATACTATTTGTCATCTTAGGACCTCATTCAGAGTCGGTCGTAAGCGGCCGCTCGGTCGTGCGCCTAACGACCGAGAAACTGAAAAAGTAAGCAATCGCACGGCCGGTCGGTCGCAACCAAAGTGACGCCCATACGTGAACAATGCAACTCCTCTAGATAGCGAGTGATAGCAGCTAGCGATCGAGTAAATCGTTGTAAGTCGTTGTCAGTCGCTGTATGTTCATTTTCTTCTGATGGTTGCGGCCGCTTGTGTTGTGTTGATGCCCAGATGTCATGTTTCCATTCTCTATCGATCAGCTTGTTAATAGCTTGTTGACAATTATGTAATTAGTGTTCTAAAGTGTTGTTGGCTTTTTTTCCCTCCCTTTCAATTGGTTTTAAAACTTTATTGTTCAAATGTCATTTAGTTCATGCTGATGTTTTACTAGTAGTGCGTTTGTTATTAAAAAAGATTTTAAACCTGAATTTTGGAATAATAATGTGTTGTTGTTAAATACATGTTAAAATTAACATTATGAATGTAAGTTTTTTTAATTTGCCCTGTTTATTTTGCGTTCGCACATAAAGGGCTAGAGCCAATCAGAAATGCTATTATTAATTTTGAGTTTTGGTCACATGAATAATGCTTTGTCCAATGGAAGTTAGTATATGTAAATTTGTTTTAATTTTTAGCCAATCATTTTTAATGTTACCCATTTACATTTGTTGTTTTCTGTAAAACCAGCCATTGCCACCATGAGAGCAGCGCATTTACTCGCCAAGAACTTTTAGTTCTAGAAGAGGTTATGGACAGGTGCCTGGGCAATCTGCCGCCCCTATATCTAATTTGTTGAAAAGGCAGGCCTACGCGGTGGTACGATGGCGGCTGCGCACTTTGGGATTTAGGCGCAATATCGCGCAGTTAGAGGGCCGCTGGTCGGACCTCCGGCGGCATTCGCCCCAGCTGTTGGTGAATCTGCGGGCACAAATACGCCGGCGTAAGTATGATTTGGCGTTTTTTTGTTAGTATATTTTATCCATGATTTTTAATTTTTTATTAATAAACACTCTGTAATGTATGTTGTTCCTATTGTTCAGTTTGTAGAAACTACTTTCATTAAATGTCAGTTTCTACTTTTTTCATAGAATGCACTGTTTTTTTTGGCCAAAAATATTTGCTAAATATGTGTTGTTTGAAATGTTATTGCTTCAACTAATTTAGAACTGTCATTTTTCACTTCTTAGGACTTCAGCGTAGATGGAGAAGGACACGGCGTAGCAGCCGCAATGGCCAGGCAAATACCCCTCCTAACCTCTCCCCTTCCCAAACCATCTCTCCCTCCCAGCCCCCATACTCCCCAAGTAACCCTCCCTCCCTGGCCCAAAACTCACAAAGTAATCCTCCCTTCCCTGCCCACTCATCCCAAATATCCCTTCTGGACCCCGATTCTTCATCACAAATCACCCCACCAGAAGGGGATTTTGGGACCCCTCCCCTGATGGAGGAGCAGGCATCTCCTTCCCGGGCACGGATTTATGGTATTTATTTTTTTGATACATTTTATAAATATACTTGTCTTAATAGATACAGGATGTTTGTTTGTAGTTCTACATGTTTGTTTGTTTTTTTTTAATGTAATTTTTTTTTATTTTTGTATGTAGTAATGTTTCAAATTTGGCTTCTTAATTTTATTTTTAAATATATTTTGTTGGTATGCTTAATTTTAATTTTAAGGCCTTGTTGCCTGTGGTGTTTTTTTTTTCCTGTTTGCTTTTGTGGTGTCTAATCTAGGTAGCATTTCTAGTTCAAAAATGTCGACAGAGTCGGCTTTAAGGCAACTTAACTGTTAACCCTTTGTTTATTTTTTTTAATAAAAAATTCCAACACAACATTTAAGCAACACCAACATCATATGTTCAACAATATTCCCTATGGTATCCTCTAAATTGTAGTCTGTACTTTATGTCGTACAATGTTTATGGGCCCTAAAATGTCTAGCTAAAAATATTTTGCCTAAATAAATAAGTGACATACCTTGTGTTTTTAGGAAATGTTTATATGTTCACACAAACACATTTTTTTTGCATTTTGGATAATAATGTGAATAAAAAATAAAATACATGCCACAGGACAATATAGGATTTGGGTAACATATAGTGTTTGAAACATTAACAAATATTACCAGATTATTAATTATTATTTTGAAAACAACATAAATTGGTGTTGCCTCAGTTATGTGCTCCTTTAAGTAGAGACCTTCATTTATGGTTTGTTGTGTTTTTTTTTTTTTGGTATTTACATTTTTTATTATTTTTTTGGGGCACAAAAAAACAAACATGAATTCAGTTTAAAATAATACATGGCCTGATTTATATCATTTGCTAGGACTACAAATGTGCCTGCTTTTTTTTTACTTTATTTTTTGGTGTATCCATCAACTTCATTGTGTCCCACACACTTTGTAGGGCATATAATAAACTTAAACTTTTCAATGTTTGCCAATCATATTATTTGGTTTATGATTTTTTTGCCCAACTCTACAGATCCCCAGATGCTGTTTTGGTTCCTCAGGGAGGAGCTGGTTGTGCTTCAGGACAGTTTGAACAATGTCAAAACCAGCATAGGCCACATTATTGGTGCATTGGACCTTGCTGGGGTTTAAATTTTTTTTGTTTTTTTGTTTCTGTGCTATTTCAAATAAATTTTGTTATTTAAATTTTTTTTCTCGTAATTTTTTTAAAAAAATAACTGTCTAATCCTGGCGTAGAAATGGCTTTTGGTAAAAAATTATTAAAAAACATGTAGTTTTGCTAATTCAGTATTACACATACTTTTCTTGGGAACATTATTTTAGTCTGTATTTTGGATTCAATGATAGTGATGGAGCTAATGAATTTTTGCCATATTTTAACTAACATTGTAAGCCAACCACAATAATAGTGCATAATAAATTCTGTAAAATTTGACCACAAAAATACATCAGGGTACTATTTGGCATTCAGTTACATGTTTTTAGAAACATTGTTTCATGTTGTGGAAGTTTTTAGATTCTGTTTAATACATTGGTGTAAACAAAACTGTAGCAGAAAAAACATTAGGGTCCTAAAAAACAAACATTTCACATGCCACACAAATGTTTCCCTAACATGGCTAATGTGTAGAGCATAATATTGCCTTTTAAAAAAAACAATAACTTGAATTTAGCTTAATAAAAAGTGTATTTATTGTTTCTCAAAACAGCAAGAAACAACATTACGAAGTTACATAAAAACACAAACATTAGGTTTACAAAATGCAAAAGATTTAGCAAAACATAATCACTAACTGTCCCAAATGGAGAATCACATGGTTGATCAATCGAGCAACAGGATTGTCATTTATCCAAGCACAGACAAATGCATTCCCAATGTGTTGTTTTTGATTTTTTGTTGTCTTAACTGTGGTAGGGTGTAGGAAAAATAAAAAAATATTAGAAACATGGAATAAAACTTCAAACTCCAACAAGTCTAAACAGAAAAACAATGAGGCATATGAAAGTTAATTTTTAAATTACAAATTTTTTTTGGGAAAAACATACCTGAAAAAGCGAGCTACAACATCATTGCATCTGGCCCCCCTGGACAGTCTCACACCACCTACCTCATGGGGGCCATCCTCAGGCAAGGCATCCTCTGGCTGCATGGGTACTCGACTCCTTATGGCGATGTTATGAAATATCCCACACAGGACCACAATACACGAAACCATAACCAGTGAATATATTAGGTTGCCACCAGTGGTGGAGACATCTGAATCGACCCTTCAAAAGACCAATACAGTGCTCCACCACCTGCCTGGTGGCACTAAACGCAGCATTAAATCTGGTTTGTGGCCTTGGTGTGGGGGCCAAAAAAGAAGTCAGCAGCCAGGGCTGCAAGGATATCCACTGTCGCCTGTAGGGAAGGTGATAACTTTAGAAAAAACAAAATCTAACACTTACATTCGCTTTTAACACAAAACACAAACCAGAGTTTCACTTACCCAGAAGCCACGCATCACCAGCTTGCAGTGTGGCTAATTTAGGCCAAATCCCTGAATGTTGGATCACATATGCATCATGTGAGCTGCCTGGAAAGTTGGTATTCAGGGAGAGGATCTGGAAGGAGGCATCACATAGCACCATCACATTCATGGAATGGAAATGTTTACGATTGCGATATATATGTTCCTTTTGTGCTGGAGGCTGAAGTGCTATGTGAGTGCCATCCACTACCCCTATGACGTGTGGAAAGCCAGTAATCTCCAAAAACTGCTGCTTTACCACAAGGGCTTCCTGATTCAAAGGCATACTAATAAATTGATCAATATGCTTAAAAAAAGCATCCATCACATACCTCAGGATCCTGGAGAATGATGGCTGGGAGATGCCAGCCACCAGACCCACAGTGGTCTGGAAGGACCCTGAGGTGCAGAAATGTAACATCGCCAGCAACTGTGTCAGTGGTGATATTGATGTAGGAATGTGAATTTGGCTTTCTAGATCACTCTTTATTATTGAAAGAGTGTCTAGGATAATGGTGGGTGGTAGGTGGTAAGTCGTTAACACCCCATCATCTGGCATTCTAAAAAGGGTGACCCGTGTTCAAAATATCTGGGGCCTTGCACGCCTCCTATGCCTACGATGAGGAGGAGGACCAGGTAGGTTAGGGTGTGGAAGCATGGCGAGGATTAGCTCACCAACATCTCTCTGAAATGTGTGTTCATAGAAATTAGTAGGAGTGATGAGACAAACAAACAAACAAAAAACAAACTTAACTTAGTCAGAATGAAGCTGATTCTTACAGGGTTGGGTAGGGTCATCTTTCCAAAAACCTACATGTGTTGTATGTAAGAAACAAACAAAAAAAAAACCCATCAGTATATCAATGAAATGCATTAAATTATGGAGGTGCAAAACACATAGGTCAAATAATAATTAACAAACTAACAAACATGTGTTAACTGTTTTTTTGGTGTTAAAAGACAAAATAAAATAAAAAAAACAGATATACTTACCTGGGTCCACAATAAAGTGGGCTTGTAAATTCCTGTAAACTCCAAAAATACATTAGGGAAAAAAAAAAAAAAAACAATGGCCACAATGGACTAATGCCAACAGGACTCTGATACACTTACCTAGGACCACAATAAAGTGGGCTGGAAAAATCCTAAAAAATAAAAAAAAAATTAAGATTTGCCAGTTATAAATCTTAATTTACAAAACAATATTTAAAAAAAAAAAAAGGCCCACAACGGACTGTTGCTAGCATGACTCTGATACACTTACCTGACTCCCAAGCCAACATTGTTTTGTGCTTTAAACCTCTAAACTCCAATGAACAAACAACCACCAACCACCAACATTGCACAAGTAATGGTCCACTTAGGTGGAGCTTAAATAGGGACATTAAACATGCGAAAATTGATTAATGAAGGAAAAGTGTGCATTTTACGTAGTGAAACATGGATGGACGCAACATGGATGCACGCACAACCAATCCAATTATGCGCTCACATCTCATTAAACCACACAATTAATGTTAGGTGTGCATTTTGCGTAGTGAAACATGGATGGATGCAACATGGATGCATGCACAACCAATCCAATGATGCGCTCACATCTTATTAAACCACACAATTAATGTTAGGTGTCCATTTTGCATAGTGAAACATGGATGGACGCAACATGGATGCACGCACAACCAATCCAATGATGCGCTCACATGTATAAAAATGACTCCAAAACACACTAGTACTCATGCTTTCTCAAACTTTATCATGGAGCCAGAGGAGCATGGAAGCCAGAGTCCGGCAGTAGAAAGTAAGTTTGTTTGCCTAAAATGACCAATTAAAAAATTTCTAAAAAAAAAAAATGCAATAGATATTTACTAACAAAAAACATGTTGTAGGTGGATTACAGCAAGAAATGAGGACTGAGGTGGAGCCAGGCCTAAGCCGGAAAAGGACACGAAAGCCTCCCTTTTTGAGGGCGGAGATGGAGGCATTGGTGACTATGTGCATGGACAATATTGTCCATGCACCCAGAAATATGGGGACTGGACAAAAGGATAGGATCTGGGAGGAGATAGCCAGGGCTGTTAATCGTGTTGGGACAACGCACAGATCCAATGATGTAGTGTGCAAAAGGTACTAATTTACTAGTGTGAATTTTGGTTTATATTTAAAGTGTAACATGTAGCAGGAAATACAAAACTAAGGCCCTGATTCAGACCCGGACGCAAGTGGCCGTTCGTACGTTCGGCGTACGTGCCAAAATATGTTAATTTAAGCGCTCGCTCGGAATTTCGTACGCAGCTAAACTTCCTCCCCAAAGTCTCCCGACCCCTCCTCTAGCTAACGAGCGAGCCAAATAGCGAGCGTACATCCCCAATGTGGCTTGCAGGGAACGCTCGCACAAGTACAAACCGGATGTGGGCCTGTCAGATTTCGATTACCTGCTCGTTCATTCTGCCTACCTACTTCAATTGTATCATGCCAATCAATATATCAATTAGCTTAATTGCTCTTCACATGTTTTCCAAACGTTTTTTTTTCTATTTCAATAAACTTTACTCTTGTCCGTGTTTTTGTTTACCCGCAGAATACGTACGGTTTAAACAATGGTTTTCTTTATCCAAAATACATGTTTGATCCAATTATCAAATTGTTTTCCGTGTTTTTACCCACGCATATTTTACTGGTTTTATTTCTTTATTTAAATTAGCTTACGCATGTCACTGCATCAAGCCTATCATAACTCACAATAGATTTTTTGGCCTGTAGAACACATGACTCATACACTAACCAATAGAATGGTTCCTGTTAATTTCCCAACTACATTAGCCAATCAAAATTATTTTCTGGTCTTTATTAAAACTGTTTTATTAAAAATACACCATTGCCATCATGAGAGCCTCTGCATTCACCAAGCGGGAGCTTATTGTTCTGACAGAGGTGATGGACCGGCGTATCACCAGCCAACCTCCCCCCATCAGCAATCGGGAGAAGCGTGCCGCCTATGCGGAGGTTCGCGGCCGCCTGCGTTCCTTCGGCTCACGCCGACAGATCGGCCAGCTGGAGCGCAGGTGGTCCGACCTTCAACGGCGGACGCCCCGCTTGCTGGCATGTTTTTGCCAGCGTATAGCGGAAAGTAAGTTATTTTTTGTTTGGTTTTCATGTTTATATTTGCGGCCCTATCTGCATGTGCATGTTTTCTTGTTTGGCCTGTTTCTTTTTTTCACACTTATCTGCGTGTGCATGTTTTCTTGTTTGGCCTGTTTCTTTTTTTCACACATATCTGCGTGTGCATGTTTTCTTGTTTGGCCTGTTTCTTTTTTTCACACATATCTGCGTGTGCATGTTTTCCTTTTTGTTTGTTAACCAATTAGCGTTTAGAAAGGTGATGTTCTAAACTAACCTCACTTTGTTATCCATCATTTAGGGGCCGAGCGAAGACTACGGCATCATCGCCTGCGCAGACGTCGCCCTCGTCCCCTCTCCCCAACCCAGAGCCAAACCTCCTCTCCCCAAAATTCCCCCTCCACCCCAGCCTGCCCAGACCCTGTCGCCCCTCCCTCTTGGAGATTTCCCCTCCATCCAAATTCCCCCTCCCCTCAACCCACCCCTCTCTTGACCACCCCATCTCCACAGTCGGAAATCACCCCGCCGACCTCCTTAGGAAATTTGCCCACCTCCGGACGATGGTGTGGTTCGTGGTCCAGGTGTCATTCTCAATGGTATGTTTCCCTTTTATTCTTTTTTTTTTTCTATGTGTTGTAATCCTTTGTCTGTGCCTTTTCATTTTTTTAGTATTTTAAAAGGTTGGTTATATATCTGTTTGTTTATAAATTTCTCAGCTGATTTCCCCATACACATATCACACATGTCAAAACACTCATACCTGTATCTCTTGTTTACGGTCGCAAGAATTATTTTTTTTTTTGGGGGGGTGATTTTTTGGGGGGGGGGTTTTAAAGTTTTTTGTTTGAAAATGAATTGGTGGTTTTTTGGATTTTGTAAAACAATTGTCACTTTTTGCTAAGTCGATTTTGCTGTTGAAGTTTTTGAGATTCATAAATTATGGATTCATTTTAGTAAGCACCACAATTTTCTAACCCACAGAGGACCAGAGGCGTTTGGCGGAGCTAGCCGGGTGTGTCCAAATGTTGAGGGGGCATGTGATCAGCCTTCTGGTGGTCCTGGATAGAATGTCGGGGATCCTGCGCCACTAATTTTTTTTTCTTTTTTTTCTTTTCAGAAATATTTTACAAAAATAAACATTTAAATTTTGAATACAGTCTCATTCCTTGTCTGAAAATCTTAGATTGTTTAAACTTACATAAGTAGACTATTGCAGCAAGTATTTGAAACTAATGTAACTAAGATTGTGTAAAGCTGATTTTTTTAAGCAGGCACATGAAACACCTAACACTAACAATAGGTTTGGAGAGTTACCATCATTTTTTTTTTATTTTTTTTTAGGTATTTATAATTTTTTGGGAAAACCTGCTTAGGCCGAGATTCTAAAACATACTGATTCTACATAATACCTTTTGGTGTTGGTTTTAACCCACAAAGCATAGTAAAATAATGAGCAATTTGACACATTACAGGATTAGCCATTAAGCAACTTTTCCTTGGGTGAACCTGCTTACACTTGCTTGTAATGTCGAAAAGAAATAATGTTTTTAAAATATCCAAAAATGTATTACAAATAAATAATAAACACAAAGTGTTGGGTCACAATCAATACACACAGTGATAACAAACTCAAAAATCCAGCCTACACCATAAGAAAAAAGCAAACAAACAATCAAGAACTGTTTGACGAATGAGCATGCCAACATGATTCCACAAATGTGGCGTTTCCAAATTGGGTCCAGAAGATATATCCAATGTGGCCACATGAAGTAATTTTTTGGGAGCAGGAAGTAGTCATCGTTTCATTCCAAAATATTTTGAAAAAAAAAACAAGATGGGAAAATAAAAACCGATTAATTTGATTTCACAATAATAACCTTTCTACATTGAGTCAAGTAACTTATTTTGTGTCAATAATTACCTAAAGAATCTGGCCATCACATCATCGCGTATGCCCCCCCCACATACTGACCTCCGACCAACCTCGGGGGGGCCATCCTCAGGCAAGGCATCCTCTGGCTGCATTGGGACACCACTCCTTATGGCGATGTTGTGAAATATCCCACACAGGACCACAATTTTCGAAACCATATCCGGCAAATACATGAGCTCGCCACCAGAGCGGTGGAGGCATCTGAATCGGCCTTTTAAAAGGCCGATACAGCACTCCACCACTTGCCTGGTGGCTGTAAGTGCGGAATTAAAATCACTTTGTGGGCCTGGTTGTGGGAGCCAAATAAGGAATGAGTAGCCAGAGCGTGCAAGGGTAGCCACTGTCTTCTGTGAAAAAGAAGTGACAACATCAGGATCACTGTGTATCAAGCTTTGCATTGGTATCTACTAAAGGTCTCCACTTACCCAGAAGCCATGCATCACCAGCTTGTAGGTTGTTTAATTTTTGCCAAATCCCTGATTGCTGGATGACGAATGAGTCATGTGCACTCCCGGGTAATTTTGCATTCAGGGACAGGATCTGGAGGGAGGCATCACATACCACCATTACATTCAGTGAGTGATAGTGTTTTCAGTTCCGAAAAATGGCCTCCAGCCGTGCTGGAGGCTGAAGTGGTATGTGAGTACCATCCACAACCCCTATGATGTGTGGGAAGCCAGCTATTTGGTAAAAATTGGCCTTGGCCACACTAAGGGAACCCATATCCAAAGGCATTTTAATAAAATGATGGAGGTGCTTGAAAATGGCCTCCATCACTGCCCTCAGGATCCTTGAAAAGGAGGATTGGGAGATTCCAGCAACTATTCCCACTGTGGTTTGAAAGGATCCTGAGGCACAGAAATGTAACACCGCCATAATTTGCATAAGTGGTGGTATTGCTGTTGGACTGTCAATTTGCCACTCCAGATCACTCTCTATTAATGAGAGAGTGTCTATGATGATTTGGGGCGGAAGACGGTATCGCCTTAACACCTCATCATCGGGCATTCCAAAAAGGGTGACACGTGTTCTATATATCTGGGGCCTTGCACACCTACGATGCCTATGCCTGGTACGAGATTGAGGTTGGTCGGCTTCCGGTAGCATGGCCACAATAATACGACCAACATCAACCTGAAATGGTAAGAAGTGAAGTTAAGGTATGTTGCCCCAAAAAAAGACTGAAAAATACTTATCTTTACGATACAATCCAAAGATGCTTACATGCCGGGGTATTGTCATGATTTCCCAAACCTACTATTCAACAGACCATAAAAAGGACAGAATTTGGGGTGTCCATTTTCTAAGCTTGATTTTTGAAAAGGCACAAAAATAAAGGGGCAAAACACACATTTCTACAAAGAGCAAACCGACATTGCGACGACTTCCACAATTTGGCCCCCAAAAAACAACCCAGATTGTGAATGCTAAATAGTTCGCAATTTAACAAGAAAAATTAAGCCTACAAAAGTGCGCTAAAAAGTTCGCAATTTAACAAGAAAAATCAAGCCTACAAAAGTGCGCTAAAAAGTTCGCAACTTAACATGAAAAATCAAGCCTACAAAAGTGCGTTAAAAAGTTTCGCAAATTTCTCATCCCCCAAAAAACAGCAGAAATCAGTAATGTCCCCAAAAGATGCGAAAAACAAGTCCTGAACATTTAACAAACAAGTGAAAATCCAAACTTACCAATACACGATATAGAAGTCACAGAACAAAAAGGTCGCTGGGGCAGAGCCAAAATAAACCTACAACATGAAAAAAAAAAAAAATTATTGTTGGTCCAAAAACAAAAAAAAAGGAGAGCCATATTTTACAAAAGGATGACGGGAAAAAACTTACCAAAAAAATACACCACAACTAAAAGAACCACACCAAAAAATGCGAACGGAAAGTTAAACCCCAAAAAAATGCCTAGAACAAATACCAAAACACCTCCAAATACAACTCCCGCCAACAATCCACTCCAACCAACGTAACCTCCAACAAACAAAACCCGCCACCAAGACTCGAGTCGCCAAAAGCCATAAATAGTGTTTCTTTTCCCGCTCAAATTAAGGACGGATCATAGGAATGCACAATCAATGATGCGGCCGAATAATAAGGACGCATGTGTAAATACGTCACGACAAAAAACAAACGGTCTGGTGTATTTCTTGTTTTGGCTAGAAAAATGGCTACAGACCAGCCAAACAATGGCCATGAGGCGGCTGGTAAGTATTTCTCACATTTCAAAACAAGGCTTATTTAGAAGGTGAATATAGTGAAAGATTGATATCTAACTTAACAATAATTTAATGTAAATAGGTGTTGAGGATGACATGGAAGAGGCTGCTGGGCCCAGTATTCCGGCCAAAGCTGGCAAAAGGAAAAGGCAGCCACAATTCACAAGAAAGGAGATGGAGGTTTTGGTTCAGAAGTGTGTGGACATCATGCCACAGGCAGACAGGAATATGGGTGTAAGCCAGTAGTGGAGAATGTGGGAGCAGATAGCCAGTGCTGTCAATAGGGTGGGTGATTATGTCCGTCTAGCCCGGGATGTCAAACGGCGGTAAGTAAAAACTTGACCAACACAAATAAAAAGGGTCAAATAATGCAGGAATAATGCCTACTTTTCCACCCACAGATGGCAAGACTTCAAATATCGCCTGAAGCAAAAAATGGCTGACAGGGCTAGGCATGCAAGGGGGACAGGTGGGGGTCCCATCCCTGTGTCATTGGAGTTTAATGATTTGGAAGAGCTGGCACAGGGGTGTGTGCAGGAGGTGGAGGTGTTTGGCGTGTCCAACATGGATACGGACATGCCAGACTTTGCGGCTCCTCATGTTGTCCCAGGTAAATGTTGTGATGTAACCAACTCTGAAATGTTATTGTGACAATATGTAGATTGTAATGTTCCTCTTTTCTCTTTTTTCTCACAGAGACACTGTCGGATGAGTCTGCTCCAGAGGGGAGCCTTGGCCGCAGAATTTCTGCTGGCTCTGCAGGGGAGGAACCAGTACATCCGGCTGAGGACCCTGCAGAAGCCAGTCCTGGGTAATCCCCCTCACAGGCAGTGGCACTCCTCACAGAACTCAATTTTAAATCGGATTCCCATACGGAGATTCTGCAGAGGATGGACACCAGTCTGCTACGGGTGGCTGAGGCCCTGGAGCAAAATGCTGCGGCCAACGTTACTATTGGTCAGGCCCTGGCTGAAAATACCAGGGCCAACATCCGAATCGCCAATGCCCTGGAGCAGCTCGTTCGCCAGCACATGGTGGAGCCGACCTCCCTTCCTGCCGGAACATCTAGATCCTCCACCTCTGGCACAACAACAGCCATTCCTCCAAATGTGCCTAGCCCTGTGCCTAGTCCAGATGCCACAACATCTGCCTCTGGACAGGCCAGCCAGAGGACATCCCGGACCCGGTCTGGCGCCTACCCTACCCCAGCCAAACGGGGAAAGAAACGATGACAGCACTGGCTACTTTTCCCACACTCCTTCTGTGCTTGCCCCATATTCCTTAAGGGCCAAAACTTCCCTCTCCTTTCTTGTGAATTGTTTTTTTTGGTTGTATTTTTGTTCACAAATTTTTAATTTTAAAAATACAAATGTACCAAATATTAGTGGGTAACAATGACCCCAAACTTTAACGTCAAAATGAACATGATTTGTACAAAAATGTGTGGTGAAAATAAAATAAAAAAATTGATCTCAACTGTATTGTGACATTATTTGAATTGTTTCTACTTAATCCTGTACCACAAGGAAAAAAAAAAGGTTAAAAAAAAATGTTTCTTTAAGGAACACTTTGTAAACAAAAAACCCCAAAACTCCAGGCCAATGCAAAAGGTTACAATACACACAAACATGATGACAATATTGTTACAATATCACAAAACACTTACAAAATTGTAAAAAACATTCCTTCAAAAAAACGCTAATTGATTGTGTAATCCTGAAATTAGCAGCTGAGATTTTCAGTTGCGTACGGTTTTGTGCTATCCCAAAGAAAAAAAAAAAAACATTACAAGCTGGTTTGCAATCCAAAGTTGATTGTTTTTCTGAGAAGCCGTGATAAATCGATGAAACATCGAGGAGGCCCGGACCAGAGGACAAGGCAATCGTCATTGTGGTCGAGTAATCCAGACCCCAAGCTGTGCGAGCAGTTTGAACGGAAAGAGGATCAGCCAGTGACGTATGACTTGGTACGAACACATTTTACGTTCGCATGAGGTAATTTATGTACGCCCCAAAAACGCCTCGCCACGCCTGCGTTTTCCCATCTCCACCCCCGTCAACGCCCAAAAACGGCCTGTTCTGTCAATCACATTTGACATGTCACTTCCTGCTCGCAATTTGCCGAACGAGTGAAAAAAAACTTGCAAACTGCCGTAAGCACATGCGCAGTGTTACACCGACGCATGCGCGGTTTCTCAACATCGGAACGCAACGAGCGTACTGCTGCTAACGAGCGGCTCTGAATGAGGGCCTAAATGAACTCTAAACATTGACAGATGGACGGACTTCAAATATCGGCTGAAGAGGAAGCTAGGAAATAGGGCGGACCATGCCAGGGGGACAGGTGGTGGTCCAATTCCTGAGAAGCTCACCTTAACAGCTTTGGAGGAGCAGGCTCAGGGGTGTGTAGAGGAGAGGAGTTAGTCGACGTGTCCAACATGGACACTGCCATGGCCGACTTTAACGCTCCACATGGCAGAGAAGGTAATTTTTTTAATTAAAAAAACACGCCAAAAGCAAAAACTTAAAAAAAAAAAACTCAGAAAACATTGCTTAATAATTCTGTTTCTTTACAGAACCCGAGGAGGAAGTGCCTGCTCCTGAGGTGATGGCTGGGCCCAGCACATATGGAGACTCTGCAGGGGATGAGTCAATTTCTCCATCTGGGGACCCTGTGGAGCCCACTCCAGGGTCACCACCCGCCCCAGCATTGTCTCTCCTCACCGAGTTGGTCGACCAAACTCAGGAGAATAATTCAGCTCTCCTGAGGATGGAGACCACTCTGGTGAGGATAGATGGCAGATTGATGAGGGTGGCGGAGTCCCTGGAGACATGTGCTGCGGCCCTGATTCGGATGGCCGATGGCCAGGAGCAGGCAACCAGAATTGCCATGATGGAGCAAGTCTCCCTTCCTCCAAGGACCACCACCTCTGGCAGCAAAACAGCCCCCCCCCCAAAGTATGGCAAGCCCTATGCCTAGGCCAGAGCCAATACCATCCGGCTCTGGCCAGGCCAGTCGGCGTGTTACACGCCAGTTCCACAAAATCCTCTTCAACCGAGCCATCCCAAATTCAAAAAATAGCCCTGGTTATCTGAACCTTCCCCTGTTGATGTCCAGTCCCCATTTTTCTAGTCACCAATGCCTCCATCTCTGTCCTTTTTTTAAAAAAACAACTTTTTTTTTGTTGCTTGTTTTTAATTTCTTTAGTTTTGGCATGCTGCCAAATGCATACATTTTTTTATATATATTCATGATAAAAAAAAATAATTATTTAACAAACTACTGAAATCGTGTCTGATTTAATAATGAAAAATATACATGGTTAATCAAGGTACTGAAATAGCATTAGGATTATAAAAGACTGGTGCAGGCTAAATAATGCAAATTACACCAAAAATTAACAAAAAAACGCATAGAATAAGCCATCCCCATGAAATTTATTTATTCTTATTATTCGCTAATGCTAACGCAGCTGAATCAATTACAAGCCAATTAGCAGTGTTATTAGCTTCAACAAATGATTATTAGCTGCTTGCATTGTGTGGCTCAAAATAGAAACATCAATCCTAACATCAATAACATTCGATATTATCGATTGTACTCTGGGGCTTGCGAGAGCACTTACCCAACCTCAAACTGGATGATCAGCCAGGCCTCTAACCTGCTCGCAGAGTGACGTTTTACTACTTCCGGCCTTCTATGTCGGTCGTAGCAGGTAATTTATGTACACCCCTAAAACGCCCTCAAAACGCCAGGGCACGCCTGCGTTTTCAGACCACCACCCACGTCAACACCCACAAACGGCCTATCATGTCAATCAACTCACAGAAGCCACTTCCTGCTCATAAGCCGTACGATCCACAGCATTTTCTATCGCAAAGCTTCGTACGCACATGCACACAACTAACCGTGCACATGCATGGTTTGGAAACATCGGATGCGTACAATCGAGCGGCCGCTTACGACCAACTCTGAATGAGGTCCTTAGTCCCTAATAACACCTGGGTGACATTAAAACTTTTTGTCATCTTAATCACCTAATAACACATGGGGGACATTAATAATATTTGTCATCTTAGTCCCCTAAACACACCTGGGTGACATTAATACTATTTGTCATACTAATCATAAATGACACCTGTGTGACATTTATACTATTTGTCATCTTAGTTCCTACAAACACCTGGGTGACATTAATACTATTTGTCACCTTAGTCCACTATAACACACGTGTGACATTAATACTAATTATCATCTTAGGCCCGTAAACACACCTGGGTGATATTAATACTATTTGTCATCTTAGTCCCTAATAACACCTGGGTGACATTAAAACTATTTGCCATCTTATTACTTAATAACACATCGGTGCCATAAGTACTAATTGTCATCTTATTTCTTAATAACACCTGGGTAATACTATTAATCATTTTAGTCCCCTAATAACACCAGGGTGAAATTAGAAATATTTGTTGTCTTAGTCCCTAAAAACACCTGGGTGACATTAATACTATTTATCATCTTAGTCTTTAATAACACCTGGGTGACGTTAATACTATTTGTTACCGTAGTCCCTGATAACACCTGGGTGACTTTAGTACTATTTGTCATCTCAGTCCTTAATAACACCTGGGTGACATTAATACTATTTGTCATTTTAGTCCGTAATAACATCTGGGTGACATTAAAACTATTTATCATCTTAGTCTTTAATAACACCTGGGTGACATTAATACTATTTGTCACCGTAGTCCCTGATAACACCTGGGTGACTTTAGTACTATTTGTCATCTCAGTCCTTAATAACACCTGGGTAACATTAATACTATTTGTCATCTTAGTCCATTGATAACACCTGGGTGACATAATACTATTTGTCATCTTAGTCCTTAATAACACATGGGTGACATTAGTACTTTTTGTCATCTTAGTCATTAATAACACCTGGGTGACATTAATACTGTCATCTTAGTCCACTAATCACACCTTGGTGACATTAAAACTATTTGTCATCTTAGTCCTTTGTTAACACCTGGGTGACATAATACTATTTGTCATCTTAGTCCTTAATAACACCTGGGTGACATAATACTATTTGTCATCTTAGTCCTTAATAACACATGGGTGACATTAGTACTTTTTGTCATCTTAGTCATTAATAACACCTGGGTGACATTAATACTGTCATCTTAGTCCCTAAAAACACCTGGGTGACATTAATACTATTCATCGTCTTAGTCCTTAAAAACACCTGGGTGACATTAATACTATTTGTCATCTTAGTCCTAATAACACATGGGCAACATTAGTGCTATTTGTCAACTTGGTCCTTAATAACACATGGGTGACATTAATACTATTTGTCATCTTAATCCCTAAATAACACATGGGTGACATTAGTACTATTTGTCATCCTTTTATTTAATACCTTGGTGACATTAATACTATTTGTCATCTTAGTCCTTAATAACACATGGGTGACATTAATACTATTTGTCCTCTAAGTCCTTAATAACACATGGGTGACATTAATACTATTTGTCATCTTAATCCCTAAATAACACCTGGGTGGCATTAGTACTATTTGTCATCCTTTTACTTAATACCTTGGTGACATTAATATTATTTGTCATCTTAGTCCCTAATAACACCTGGGTGACATTAAAACTATTTGTCATCTTAATCCCCTAATAACACATGGGGGACATTAATAATATTTGTCATCGTAGTCCCCTAATCACACCTGCGTGACATTAATACTATTTGTCATACTAATCCTTAATGACACATGGGAGAAATTTATACTATTTGTCATCTTAGTCCCTACGAACACCTGGGTGACATTAGTACTATTTGTCATCCTTTTACTTAATAACACCTGGGTGACATTAATACTATTTGTCATCTTAGTCCCCTAAAAACGCCTGGGTGACAATAATACTATTTGTCATCTTAGCCCCTAATAACACCTGGGTGACATTAATACTATTTTTCATGTTAGTCCCTAAAAGCACCTGGGTGACATTAAAACTATTTGTTATCGTAGTCCCTAATAACACCTGGGTGACATTAATACATTTTGTCATCTTAGTCCCTAAAATCCCCTGGGTGGCATTAATGCTGTCATCTTAGTCCTTAATAACATCTGGGTGACATTAAAACTATTTGTCATCTTAGCCCCAAAAAAGATCTATGACATTAATACAATTCATCATCTTAGTCCTTAATAACAACTAGGTGACACTAGTACTATTTGTCATCTTATTCCTTAATTACAACTCAGTGACATTAATACTATTTGTCATATTAGACCTTAATAATACCTGTGTGACACTAATACTGTCAATTTAGTCCAAAAAACACCTGGGTGACATTAATATTATTCATAATCTTAGTCCTTAATAACAACTAGGTGACATTTATACTATTGTCATATTAGTCCTTAATAACACCTGGGTGATATTAATACTATTTGTCATCTTAGTCCGTAATAACATCTGGGTGACATTCATATTATTTATCATCTTAGTCCTTAATAACACCTGGGTGACATTAATACTATTTGTCATCGTAGTCCCTAAAAACACCTGGGTGACATTAATACTTTTTGTCATCTTAGTCCCTAAAAACCCCTGGGTGACATTAATACTGTAACCTTAGGGCCTAATTCAGACCCGCTCGGGAGCGCTGAGCGCTCGCAAGCGGGTCGATGTTGACCAAGTGCACATGCGCACGACGAAAGCGGCTCCGTCGTGTGCATGCGCGAGACCCGAATACCGATGGCCAAGCCATCATTATGGGTCTCGCACCAAAGGGGGTGTGCTGTCGATGGTGAGTGACAGGATGCCCCCTTTGGTGGGCGTGCCGGGGGCGTGGCTGCCCAGACCGCGGTGTTTCAATGGGAACGCCTACCATCTGGGGCCGGCCCCACTGACATCACAAGTGATGTCAGTGGGAGTGCTTTTGGCTCTGATAGAGCCAAAAGCACACCAGGGCTTGCGGCAACGAGACCCTACCGCAAGGGTCTCATCGCAAGCCCAATGATCGCGATGGCAAGATAAATGTTGGTGCCCCCCCCAAACTAAAATGTACCACCACCCAGAACCTATGCCAGCCCCAGCTGTCGCCGCCCCCCTTATGCCGTTCCTTTTATATAATGCCCCCAGTAGTGGTCCGCCTATGTAGTTCTCCCCAGTAATGGTCCCCCTATGCAGTACATCCAGTAGTGAGCCCCTTGTAGTTGCCCCCAGTAGTGAGCCCCTTGTAGTTGCCCCCAGTAGTGAGCCCCCTGTAGTTGCCCCCAGTAGTGAGGCCCCTGTAGTTGCCCCCTGTAGTAGGCCCCTGTAGTTACCCCCAGTAGTGAGGCCCCTGTAGTTACCCCCAGTAGTGAGGCCCCCGTAGTTGCCCCCAGTAGTGAGCCCCTGTAGTTGCCCCCAGTAGTGATGGCCCCCACCATGCACGCGTGTGCGCACACAAAAAAAACAAACAAATACTTACCTTTATCCCCGCTCCAGTGCTGCTGCTGTCCATCCCCAGCGTCCGCTCCTCGGCACTATGGGAGTGACGTCATTACATCACTCCCATAGTGCACTGCGGGACCCGGAAGACGGAGCTCACTCCTGAGCTCCGTCCCCGGTGTCCGCTCCTCGTCACTATGGGGGTGACGTTATGACGTCACTCCCATAGTACACTGCGGGATCCGGAAGACGGAGGGAGCTCTGTTCTCCGGCTACCACCGGGGGTTTGAATAGGAGCCGGGCGCCCGCTGGTAACACACTCAGCGGGCACCCGGCAAATGGAGGGTGCAGGGGGTGCGACCGCACCCCTTGCACCATCCGTAGTTACGCCAATGGAGGTGGAGCGCCGATCAGTGGCGCTCCTTCTCCATGCAGCTCCCGGGGACAATGGAGCCAGGTGCCCCCTTCAGGGCTGACGCCCGGCGGCAAATGACTCCATTGTCTCCGGGAGTTCCACCACTGTCTCCAATATAAATCAAATCAGGGGATCTCCCATAGTGAAGTATAGTGAATTTGGTGCTTGTAATCAAAATTGAATAAAATGGCAGTGTACCATAATAAACCTTTTCAGAAAAGGCACAGTGTAAAAGCAATAGGGGTATTTGTGCTCCTTAAAAGCAGTTCACCTTCCTTGTTTGGTGACAGGTTCCTTCACTGATTCCTAGGTAATGGCAAGCTCCCACAGGCCGTGTGATATATATATATATATATATTTATATTAGGGGTGAGCGGGTTCGGATATCTGAAATCCAAACCCCCCCTGAGCTCCCCCAATCCGAGGCCGATCCGAGTCAGGCTCGACTTTTCCCGCCTGACACGGATCTGAAGTCAAGGCAAAACGTCATCATCCCGCCTTCCGGGTCTCGCAGGTTTTGGATTCTATATAAGGTACCCGCGTTGGCGCCATTTTCTCACTCGGCTGTGGACAGTGAAGAGGGAGGGTGTGAGTTAGGGCTGGCTGGGCTGTATAGTGTAGTGTAGTGTAGTGCAGTGTAGTGTTGTGCTGTGTTGTGCTGTGCTGCTGTTGTCCATAGGGGCTGTGTCCACTCCTCCAAAGTCCATAGGGGCTGGCTGTGTTGTGCTGTGCTGCTGCTGTCCATAGGGGCTGTGTCCACTCCTCCAAAGTCCATAGGGGCTGGCTGTGTTGTGCTGTGCTGCTGTTGTCCATAGGGGCTGTGTCCACTCCGCCAAAGTCCATGGGGCTTGCTGTGTTGTGCTGTGCTGCTGTTGTCCATAGGGGCTGTGTCCACACCTCCAAAGTTCATAGGGGCTGGCTGGGCTGTGTTGTGCAGTCTGTTGTCCATAGGGGCTGTGTCCACTCCAAAGTCCTGTGCAGTGTCCCAGTCCTAAAGGGGTGCTGTAGTGTTGTCCAGGGGGTGCTCTGTCCATCAGGGGTGCTCCCCCCAAGTGCAAAAAAAAATAATATTTTTTCTGTGTTTGTGAATTGTGTGCGCAGTAGCCGCACGGGCATCAACAAAGTAGCGCCAAGCGTACGCCTGTGTCATAAGTGAAGGGCCGGATGGCTTGACTGTTAAAGGGTGCTGTAACCCCCAAAGTGCACTCCAAACAAAATAAAAAATTATTTTTTGTGTTTGTGAATTGTGTGCGCAGTAGCCGCAGGGGCATCAACAAAGTAGCGCCAAGCGTGCGTCTGTCTATCATAAGTAAAGGGCCGCCTGGCTCATCTGTTAAAGGGTGGTGTAACCTCCACCAAAGTGCACTCCAAACAAAATAAAAATATATTTTCTGTGTTTGTGAATTGTGTGCACTGTGGCTGCACGTGCATCAACAAAGGAGCAGCGCCAAGCGTGTGCCTGTATCCCATAAGTCTGTTAAAGGGTGGTGTAACCTCCAAAGTGCACTCCACAAAAAATAAACAATTCTTTTTTTCTGTGTTTGTGTGCGAAATGTATGCACAGTAGCCGCACGTGCATCAACACAGCAGCAGCGCCAAGCGTGCGCCTGTGTCATAAGTCAAGTGACAGTTTGGACATCTGGTCCGGACTGAAGGACGTGCCAACAATTTCTGACATGTCTACTGTCACTGCATATGATACTGTCACCACTGACAGAATGGTGGAGGAATTATTTTCTGTGTTTGTGAATTGTGTGCACTGTGGCTGCACGTGCATCAACAAAGGAGCAGCGCCAAGCGTGCGCCTGTGTCATAAGTAGTGGGCTGGCTGGCTTGACCGTTAAAGGGTGCTGTAACCCCCAAAGTGTACTCCAAACAAAATAAAAAAATATTTTCTGTGTTTGTGAATTGTGTGCACTGTGGCTGCGCGTGCATCAACAAAGGAGCAGCGCCAAGCGTGCGCCTTTTCCCCATAAGTAAAGGGCCGGCTGGCTTGTCTGTTAAAGGGTGCTGTAACCCCCAAAGTGCACTCTGAAAAAAAATATATATATATTTTTTTGTGTTTGTGAATTGTGTGCACAGTAGCCGCACGTGCATCAACAAAGTAGTGCCAAGCGTGCACCTGTGTCATAAATGAAGGGCCGGCTGGCTTGACCGTTAAAGGGTGCTGTAACCCCCAAAGTGCACTCCAAACAAAATAAAAAATTATTTTTTGTGTTTGTGAATTGAGTGCGCAGTAGCCGCACGTGCATCAACAAAGTAGCACCAAGCGTATGCCTGTGTCATAAGTAAAGGGCCAGCCGGCTCGTCCATTACAGGGTGCTGTAACCCCCAAAGTACACTCCAAATAATATATTATTTTTTTCTGTGTTTGTGAATTGAGTGCGCAGTAGCCGCACATGCATCAACAAAGTAGTGCCAAGTGTGCGTCTGTCTGTCATAAGTAAAGGGCTGGCTGGCTCGTCTGTTAAAGGGTGGTGTAACCCCCAAAGTGCACTGTCTTTGTGAATTGTGTGGGCTGTAGCTGCACCTGCATCCTCAAAGCAGCAGCGCCAAGCGTGCATCTGTCTGTTAAAGGGTGGTGTAACCCCCAAAGTGTGCTCCACAAAAAATAAATTTTTTTTTTTTTCTGTCTTTGTGAATTGTGTGGGCTGTAGCCGCACCTGCATCCTCAAAGAAGCAGCGTCAAGTGTGCGTCTGTCTGTTAAAGGGTGATGTAACCTTCAAAGTGCGCTCCACAAAAAATAAAAACATTTATTTTTTATCTGTCTTTGTGAATTGTGTGGGCTGTAGCCGCACCTGCATCCTCAAAGCAGCAGCGACAAGCGTGCGTCTGTCTGTTAAAGGGTGGTGTAACCCTTAAAGTGCGCTCCACAAAAAATTAAAAATTCTTTTTTTTCTGTCTTTGTGAATTGTGTGGGCTGTAGCCGCACCTGCATCCTCAAAACAGCAGCGACAAGCGTGCGTCTGTCTGTTAAAGGATTACATCGGTGACAGCATCCAAGTAGGCATGTCAGACAGTCCGTACCTGTACTGGCAGGAAAAAGAGGCAATTTGGAGGCCCCTGTACAAAATGGCTCTATTTTACCTGAGTTGCCCCCCCTCCAGTGTGTACTCCGAAAGAGTGTTTAGTGCAGTCGGGAACCTTGTCAGCGAAAGGTGTAGGAGGTTGCTTCCACAAAATGTGGAGAAGATGATGTTCATAAAAATGAATTATCAACTCTTCCTGGGAGATCAGCCTCCAGAACGTACAGAGGGACCTGTGGTGGTGGATTCCAGCTTGGACAAATTAATACTCTGTGAGGATGAGGATGTACACAACACTGAAGAGGGTGAGGAATCGGTGAATGAGGAGGATGAGGACGACATCTTGCCTCCGTAGAGCCAGTTTGTGCAGGGACAGATTAATTGCCAGCTTGTTTTGTGGGGGTCCAAACGAACCAATCATTTCAGCCACAGTCATGTGGCAGACCCTGGCGCTGAAATGATTGGTTTGTTAAAGTGTGCATGTCCTGTTTATACAACATAAGGGTGGGTGGGAGGGCCCAAGGACAATTCCATCTTGCACCTCTTTTTTTTCTTTGCATTATGTACTGTTTGGGGCCTAGTTTTTCAAACTGCCATCCTGTCTGCCACTGCAGTGTCACTCCTAGATGGGCTACGTGTTTGTGCTGCCCACTCGTGTTGCTTAGCATAGTCATCCAGCTACCTCGGTGCAACCTTTTGGACATAAAAACACTATTGTGAGGTGTGAGGTGTTCAGAATAGACTGGAAATGAGTGGAAATTAAGGTTATTGAGGTTAATAATAGCATAGGAGCAGAAAAACCCACAAATTCTGTGATTTTAGCTGTTTTTATGCTTTTTTTCAAAAAAATACAGATCCAAAACACAAAACCCAGAACCCGGAACCCAAAGCACGGAAGGGTGATTATGGCAAAACCAATCCAGATCCAAAACACAAAGAAAGATCCAGATCCAAAACCAAAACACAAAACAAGAAAAGTGGCCGGTGCACACCCCTAATATATTTATATATATATATATATATATATATATATATATCAATATATATATCAATATATATATATATCAATATATATATATATATATATATATATATATATATATATATATAGTGCTCGAAGTGGGAATTTGGAGGTGGGTGTATGGAACTTTGAATCTCCAAACCCCCCTCCCCTCATGTGTAGGCAATGAGTGGTAAGAAGTGCACTCACCCTCCCTTGTAGTGTCCCTGCAGCCTTGCAGCGCGACGCTGGGGGATTGAAGATTACGCTCACCTATGTGAGCTTCATGCGGATGCCGGCTAAGGAGTAGCACTCAGTCTATGATTCCCAAACGAGTGGAGTGAGATGCTTCCGCAGACGGGGCAGCATTTTAAGTCTGGTGCCTCCTGCTAGCCAATGAGAAGCTGCCACTTCTCATTGGCTGGTGGGCCACGAGCCATGATTGTGGCCAGCGCCAGGTTCAAAAAGCAGCCCCTTCTTTTAATTGTTAGCCTGTCTGCGAGCCAGGATTACCTGGTGGCCGGAGCTAACTGATGTCAGTGTAGCTCCTGTCTTCATCCTAGCGCTGCCGCCAAGATGTGTCCCCAGCGGGACATATCTCCACGCAATGCCGCTGCTTTTCTAGCGCTGGGATCCCATATACGATCCCAGCACTGGTACATTTTCTAATGTGTCAAAAATGAAGTGGTGGCAGGAAGTGGCGGTACCACCCCACTTCGAGCACTGTATATGTATATATATATATAAATATATCTATATATATATCTATATATATATATATACTCTCTTTTATCCTAACAAAAATACTCCTACATATATACAGACACACATATACACAATCACACTTATACACATCTATATAGTCATGCACATACATACTGTCACACACATATACTCATACATATGTACAGACACATATACACAGTCACACACATACATACTGTCACACACTTGTCACAAATATACATAGACAGTACATACATACTAACATAGTCACACATACAGTCACACACTTGTCACAAATACACTTAGACAATAGTGTCCCACTTACCTTACACTCTGCAGCTGCTGCTTCTCCTCTCAGTTCTCACATCCATGCTGCTCCTGGCCCTGACTTCACACAGTGCTATGTAGCTCCGCCCCCTACTCTGACTCCGCCTCCACCATTCTTCTCAATTAATTTCAGATCGCAGCTACTGTAGCTGCGATCAAAGACTGGGGGGCCCTTCTGAGTGAGAGAGAGAGGGAGGAGAGGGGGCACAGGGGCACTTCAGCAGCCCCCAAGGTCTTTCTGCACCAGCTGGCATTATGCATACGCAATGTGCGGGGAGTGGAGGTGGGCCAGGCAATGTCCCGGTACTCTGTTGCTTAATTTACCTTTTCCTGCCAGTCCTGGGGCCTCTCCACTTACAATATCAGCTACCCGGGCACTGCGAGTTGTGACAGGCAGCCGGCGGGCTGCCTGTCACGAAAGAGACTAAGCATTGGACGGGTGACGTATTATAGGGGGTGCGGCCACAGGTGACAAGCAGCCCCAGAAACCAATCGGCCCACCGGGAATCTTCCCGCTGTAAGTAACGGCCAATCCGCCTCTGACCCCCACTGTAAAATAAATAGTTAAATAAAGACATGACACACACACCATAGTTAGTAAAGATTTATTACACACATACATCAATCACACATACTTACCTTCTACCAGATGTTTCTGTCCTCTTCTCTGAGTAGATGTAGTGTGTATGGACCGGTAACAAAGATCCTATACTCACCTGATCCTCACACTGTTCTCCATAGGATCCCGGGGCGGTCTTGACAAAATAAGAACACGCTTACCCGATACCATACGGACTAGAATTGGTATGTGTCTTGTCATACATACCAATACTGAATGCCAGCTGACTGGGTGTCATGGGGCTTCCCACATTCCGCCAGCCAATTAGAGGCTGCTTCACATCTAGCATCCTCTCATTGGTAGGGGTACAAATGGGTTCCAGCCAATGAGAGGCTGCTAGATGTGATTCGGCCTCTGACTGGCTGGCGTTGCGTGGGAAACCCCATAACGTCCCGTCAGCTGGCATTTGCATATTATTAGTATCTGTGACAAGACACATACCAATACTAATACTAAGAAATACACCACCTTCTTGATGGCATTGATATTGCATCCGCAAATATAATGTAATGCAAAATATCTAAATACTGTATGGAGGTTCCCTTTAATCACACTGTATATATGGGTTCATTTAAAATGTTTCATATTGTCTGCAGTGAGTGAGACGGAAATTACAGTATAGCTCACTATGTGCAAATGCTGAATAATATTGAAATTAGAGATGAGCGGGTTTGGATTTCCACGCCAAGAGTTTGGATTTTCCTGGCAAAAAACGGGACTCAGAAAGAGGCAAAATGTCATCTTTCATGGACAAACATCATCATTTATGGTCAAAAGTCCAGGAATGATGATGTTTGTCCATGAAAAATGATGTTTTGCCTCTTTCTGAGTCCCGTTTTTTGCCGGGAAAAATCCGAACTCGGCGTGGAAATCCGAACTAATCCGAACCCGCTCATCTCTAATTGAAATAAATCCATTTATCTGCTTTTCCAATTGGTTGGACTTTCTGTATAGATCATTATATGAATGAACGCCCCTTATACATCCCATTCTGCATCTGGGATTAGTAGGCCGTGTGATGGATGCCCAGCTCACATCATCATAGTTGCTTGTTGTTATTCTATTCTCCACTTGGCCTACACATACAACATAGGGAAATGTTATGTGGTGACTAAGGTATATGTAAATACTATAAAAAAGAAATAACCACCTTCTTGATGGCATTGATATTGCATCCGCAAATATAATGTAATGCAAAATCTGTGTTTTTATTGTGTCATTGTAAAAGTACTATAGGATTATGAAATTTGTCAATTTGGATTTCAAAATGCTAATGATTTGAAATATGATCATTATACCATTCACTCATTCTTACTGTGTATTCATTATGCCAGAATTTAGGCTACAGTAAATATACTGTAGGTGTTTATGATGAAAGCATAAAAGGCTGAAATTCCATTGTTATGTCATAGTCAGGTCCCCCTGAGCTCTGTGATGTCACAGGATTCTCATCACTCTGAGAGAGTTGGTTGGACAGGGAGGTTCTCAGAGAATTTGTCCCAGGACAGATATTTGCACAGTTATAGGATTTTTCTTTATACTGTAGAGATTCAAAACCCAATTCCAGGAGGCCGCCTCTTCACCTGAACAGGTAATGAAACTGAGATCTCATAGTGGTTCATAATATTTGTTTAATCTGTTATATTAATACTATAGCTAGACTGGGCAGACACACACCACTTCAGGAACTGTAGTTATAGTACATAGAAATGATCTGCCCACTTTATTTATATATATATATAAGTATTTTACCAAGGAATAATGCATGCATCATATTGTCCTAAATACATTATATACAGATAACACAGACCAGAGGCTCTGGGCATTACAATTACAAACACCTTTATATAGTGATAAGACAGAAGCTTTGCTATAAGGCAAGTGAGAGATATAATGACTATAGTAGGTTCTCATATATGAATTCTTATAACGAGTAGGTTTCTCATTTGGTGATGTCTCTTGTTCTATTCCTCCTATTAGCCTGAAACTATAACATTGCCAGCTGCATTGTGTCAGGGATTTATTCTAGTAATAAAACTGCAACATGAAAAGTTATGGTAATAGTTTCAGACATCATTATTATCAATTGACAGAACAATACTGATAAAGGCATCAAGAGTGAATCAGAAAAGAGATATTGAATTTGGGTTATAAATGTATAAAAAATAATTGATGGTTTTAGTGATATTTGGGAACCAAAGTAAAACTATATCTATAATATTATGTGAATGCAATAGGAACTAGATAACTCAAAGCATATCCTGTGTCTCACACCAACCAACCAACCAACCAACCAACCAACCAACCAACTAACGGCATAGTGAGTAATGTATACATGAGTTAGTGATGGCAGTGGGGATGTATAGATGCTGCAGGCCCTTCATTTAGATTTTGTTTTTAACTTTTAGTTTATTGATATTTTCTATTAATTTGTATGATCTTTACATTAAGAGCCGCAACAAGGAATGTGTGCGTGGTGCCACCATCCATGGCACAATGCCTGGGGTGACACTGCAACTGCCCTATTGCACCTGCATTTGGCTTTTAGGGTGTCTGAAATGTAGCCTATAGAGCTGTCACAGAGCCACCTTTGGGTGCTCCCGGCATGTGTCCTGCAGCCCTGTAGAGCTGCTGGAACAGCCTTTGAACATTCCCGGGAACTCTTTTTCCTCCTTGTCCTGGTGCACCCACCTCCTCAATGTGATGTCATTCCACGACATGAGAAATTTCAGAGGGCAGGACTGGCATGGGGTGGATTATAGCCCTGCTATGGCCCTGTTTAGAGACAGCTTCAGTTGGAAGGATTTTATTTTCATTACTTTAACACCTTCCTTTCCCCAACCATATGGTTAGATCATTGATGGCCAGGCAAAATTCTCATCAGCTCAATACTCTGTACCCAGGTTTAGCTAGTGCCAATCACTAGTGGTATAATGGGTCCAATTCTAATCTTGTCATAACACATATATTTCTCCCAGCTCAGAAGTGAACAATACAGAAGGGAGATGTAGGACTTTTTATGTAATAGTACAGAGCTTAGAGGAGATGAGTGACAGATTGCATGAACCAATAGAACTAATAGGACACAAAAGAAGTGACATCAGGCATTACTACCAACTGAATTTTGGGCCTGATTCAGAGCCGTATGCTCTGACCAGAGCCCTCGCTCTGAATCAGGGCCCTACTCCATGAAAATGGAGCGGCCTCCTGGCCGCTCACATAGCTGTGGGTGACCACCCACAGCATATGCGAGCGGCCAAAAAGATGGTCGCGATGGTCTTGACCATCATGACCATCGGACTTGCGACGGAGACCCTGCGGTAGGGTCTCGCTGCCACAAGCCCTAGAGTGATTTTGGCTCTATCAGAGCCAAAATCACTCCCACTGACATCACTAGTGATGTCAGTGGGGCCGGCTTCAGACGGTAGGCGTTCCCATGGGAACGCCTCCGTCTGGCCGGCACGCCCCCGGCACGCCCACCAAAGGGGGCGTGCTGTCAATCAACATCGAAGCTCCCTCCGTCGTGCGCATGTGCAGTGCGGAACATCGACCCACTTGCGAGCATACTGCCGCTCGCGAGTGGGTCTGAATGACCCCCTTAGTTCTCAATAGGCCTCTTACATTCATTGAAATATACTGTGCACAAGATCTAGGTTGATGACTATTCAATATAAGGTGCTTGATGTGTGGCATCTCCAAATGTGTATTGTATTAAAAAAAAATTCTAAGACTTTAATTCATTTTAATACTTGCCTCAATATGTTTTCTATATATAATGTATTGTGTAGATATAGGCTCCTGACATTTACCAGAGCTTACAGTCAGCAAAGCAGAGAAGATGGGCAGATGTTACCTGTAGAACAGTGCCCATTACTCTGTATATTAATTGCGGAGCAAGAAACACTGGCTCCGTTGTGCGCATGCGCGAGACCCGGATAGTGACGGGCAAACCGTCGCTCCGGGTCTCATACCAAAGGGGGCGTGCTGTCTATGTTGAGTGACAGCACGCCCCCTTTGGTGGGCGGGCCAGGGGCGTGGCTGCCCAGACAGAGGCGTTCCCATGGGAATGCCTACCATCTGGGGCCGGCCCCACTGACATCACAAGTGTAAGAGCAAGAAGTCCACTGGGACTTGCGGCCACGAGACCCTACCACAAGGGTCTCGTCGCAAGTCCGATGGTCGCGATGGTCTTGACCATCATCGCGACCATCATCCTGGCCGCTTGCACTAGCTATGGGTGGTCACCCACAGCTATGCGAGCGGCCAGGAGGCCACTCTAAAAATACAATAGGTGGGCACTGATTCAGAGTGAGCGCCCTGAAAGAGCGTCCGGCTCTGAATCAAGCCCACTATTTGATCTATTGATAGACTCAGTATGGAGCCAGACACCATTTCTGAGAGAAACTTACCAGTATTTGTAGTTATGAGGTTATGTTCTCTTCCTATATACACATACAGGGTGCATATAATCCAACTGCTATTTGTGCCTAATAGGTAGACATGGAAGGCTGGCCTCCAGGTGACAATTGGGGAGAAACACCTACAAGTTATGTAACCTGGGTAAGTGATAATAACCATGACTGTAGTGTCAATCCAGTTACTGTAGTTTACAAAATGTTTAAAACTCTATGCTAATAAACTATGATATACAAATAGTACATAATACCATATTTATCTATGCTAATAAAGAGGAAAATGAGTTTTATCACAATTAAAAGTTACTTACAGTACCATTACCAACCTTCCATTCCAGAGTTATGGGGTTGCCCTCTTTGTACCACAATCACCAGGGAGCCACCCTGAAATTGGGCCTCCACAAAGGAAAAACCAGCCTGCTTTACAGGCCACAGAGTAGGGATGCATGGTTTTGCTCTACACTAGACATAATGATATATGCAAGCTTCAACACCCATAGTAACCACTCTATCACTTACACATGTCATAAGGTCAGTGTACAGAATTCAGATAGCTGTACCATGATTTGACAGATGTGCTGACATGACACATCCCTATGTTAAGTCTGCAGGGCAGTGTGTCCACACTGGGAAGGCTAATAACAATAGCTTAGTGTTTCTCCAGCACTGAAGGGGGGAACAGTTTAGGGCCCCACCAACTAGAATATGAGTACATTTCACAAACTGGAATAGCTATCTACAGGATACAGTAACTGTCCTTTTACATGTTTTATAGTTGATTCACTAAAGCAGGAGAACATTAAGTGCCCAAATTATATTTCATTTGTCTGTCTAGGGTTGGGATGCATGAGGCATCGCATTCGGGATGTGATGCATCCTGCCACCCTTCGCATGCATGCCGGCGTTAGCATACACCAGTATGCATGATGAACACGGCAAAGGACCGCTCTCTCTGTATCGGCCTTTTGCAGTGTAAGAACAAGGATCCAAGCGCCACAGGGGGTGCTGAGAGGGATAGATTTAGATTCCTTTCACAGCACTCTCCCAAAAGAAGCCCATAAGCTTCTATAGGGTAATGCCATCAGGAAGATGGCGTTACCCACTGCAACCAGGTCCCGTAGTGCATCGCATTCCGGGGCTTGGTGAATATGAGAAATGCTGCCAACTGAAAGTTTGGCGGTTTGACCACATTTCTTCCCTTGCTACATCCTGCCCTAGATGAGGGTGCCAAGAGCTTTTTAGTGGCACATGCAGGTTTGGGTCATGTCCCTGTAGCCCAGTCCATTTTAAAAATAACTCTTCAAGTTTCCTAGACTGTGGTCCAGGCTGGAACTGGGAGTGAGAGAAAGGGAGTTGGCAGAATTCTTGTGACACAGAGCCTTAGATTCCTGTCGGAAATACCTATCTGGGTGCTGCCTGTGCATACGACTTCCCTTCATCTTCATTGGGACATTTTATTAGTGATCAGCAGTATGGTGTAACTGAATGATGGCATACAGTATGTACAATGTGCTTTCTCTTTCCCTGCAGTAAGTTCTGCATATATTATATGTGTAAGCAGGCACTTTTTTTTTCTTTTGCAGCCCCTTCATACCATACTAGCCTCCTCTCCCGGAAGGTGCGGGAGGATTGTGATTTTTCGAGTAGCCCCCCACACACTTGGAAGAGTGACTGAATCTTCTGCATCCCGCCCACTTTCTGGTGAAGTGTGCAGGATGGGGAGACAATTACCTGGAATAGCGAGTACGTATGGAGGGGAGAGAGCCAAAATGATGCAACCGCATACCTAATGATGTAAAGGGCCCAGCCCTGCCCCCTAAATGATGCACCTCCTCTCTGGGCTTTTACTGTACCTGAGAGAAGATTAAAAATGTTGGCAAGTATGCTTCATACAGACAGCTGGTCTCTGTATTACAGACCGATATAAGTGCCTGGCTGTACATTAATAATCATACAGACAGCTGGTCTCTGTATTACAGACCGATATAAGAGCCTGGTTGTACATTATTAATCATACAGACAGCTGGTCTCTGTATTACAGACCGATATAAGAGCCTGGTTGTACATTAATAATCATACAGACAGCTGGTCTCTGTATTACAGACCAATATAAGAGCCTGGTTATACATTAATAATCATACAGACAGCTGGTCTCTGTATTACTGACCGATATAAGAGCCTGGTTGTACATTCATAATCATACAGACAGCTGGTCTCTGTATTACAGACCGATATAAGAGCCTGGCTGTACATTAATAATCATACAGACAGCTGGTCTCTATATTACAGACCGATATAAGAACCTGGTTGTACATTAATAATCATACAGACAGCTGGTCTCTGTATTACAGACCGATATAAGAGCCTGGTTGTACATTAATAATCATACAGACAGCTGGTCTCTGTATTACTGACCGATATAAGAGCCTGGTTGTACATTCATAATCATACAGACAGCTGGTCTCTATATTACAGACCGATATAAGAACCTGGTTGTACATTAATAATCATACAGACAGCTGGTCTCTGTATTACAGACCGATATAAGAGCCTGGTTGTACATTAATAATCATAGAGACAGCTGGTCTCTGTATTACAGACCGATATAAGAGCCTGGTTGTACATTCATAATCATACAGACAGCTGGTCTCTATATTACAGACCGATATTAGAGCCTGGTTGTACATTCATAATCATACAGACAGCTGGTCTCTGTATTACAGCCCTGATGTAAGAGCCTGGTTGTACATTCATAATCATACAGACAGCTGATCTCTGTATTACAGACCGATAAAAGAGCCTGGTTATACATTAATAATCATACAGACAGCTGGTCTCTGTATTACAGACCGATAGAAGAGCCTGGTTGTACATTAATAATCATACAGACAGCTGGTCTCTGTATTACAGACCGATATAAGAGCCTGGATGTACATTAATAATCATACAGACAGCTGGTCTCTGTATTACAGACCGATATAAGAACCTGGTTGTACATTAATAATCATACAGACAGCTGGTCTCTGTATTACAGACCGATATAAGAACCTGGTTGTACATTAATAATCATACAGACAGCTGGTCTCTGTATTACAGACCGATATAAGAACCTGGTTGTACATTACTAATCATACAGACAGCTGGTCTCTGTATTACAGACCGATATAAGAGCCTGGTTGTACATTAATAATCATACAGACAGCTGGTCTCTGTATTACAGACCGATATAAGAGCCTGGTTGTACATTAATAATCATACAGACAGCTGGTCTCTGTATTACAGACTGATATAAGAGCCTGGTTGTACATTAATAATCATACAGACAGCTGGTCTCTGTATTACAGACCGATATAAGAACCTGGTTGTACATTAATAATCATACAGACAGCTGGTCTCTGTATTATAGACTGATATAAGAGCCTGGTTGTACATTAATAATCATACAGACAGCTGGTCTCTGTATTACAGACCGATATAAGAGCCTGGTTGTACATTAATAATCATACAGACAGCTGGTCTCTGTATTACAGACCGATATAAGAGCCTGGTTGTACATTAATAATCATACAGACAGCTGGTCTCTGTATTACAGACCGATATAAGAGCCTGGTTGTACATTAATAATCATACAGACAGCTGGTCTCTGTATTACAGACTGATATAAGAGCCTGGTTGTACATTAATAATCATACAGACAGCTGGTCTCTGTATTACAGACCGATATAAGAACCTGGTTGTACATTAATAATCATACAGAAGTAAGGAGACAATAGACAGTCAAACACAGCAAATGGCAATGTATTACTTCCCTATACAGATACATTATTATTATTATTATTATTATTATTATTATTATTAGACTGTATGTATATTACACAAACATATTACACAGTGCTTTTTAGAGAATGTTTAAAAGTTTTTTTAGTCCATTTTGGGCTCCATATGTCAGAAAGACATTGATTTTAATATAAACAAACTACTGGTATCTATATTACAGAATGAGGTCAGAGTCTACATCAACACTCATATGACTCCCAGCGGTTACATAATCGAAACATTGATGTTTCAGCAAATTACAATGGTGAGTCATCATTTCAGTGCATTGGTAAATTATATTATTATTATTATTATTATTATTATTAGTAGTAGTAGTAGTAGTAGTAGTAGTAGTATTAGTATTAGTATTATTATTAGTAGTAGTAGTAGTAGTATTATTGCTATTATTATTGTTGTTGTTGATAATAGTATTTTTAGCAGAAATAATAGTAGTATATTCACAAATATTATACACAGCACTTTACAGTTTTTAATTATTTTTTTATTTTGTTTTGGCATATTGTTTTTAATCAAAAATGATTACTGTTATCTGTATTACAGACCAAGGTAAGAACATATTCATATGTGTTTGAAGATTTTAACAGCTACAGTACAGAGTATTTTGTAACCCAAGCACATACAATGGTGAGTTATATCTTAGCTACAATGCCAAATTATTATTATCAATATCCTTTATATAGTTAAAATATACTACACAGTGTTTTATAGAGAATATTTTGTAATCAATATTATGATTAAATTTTGGCCAGCCAATGTAACAAAAACATTTTTTTTTATCTAAATGGGCTGTTCTATACATATTTATATTATAGGCAGGACTGAGAGTCATCGCTAGCCTGTACGATGTGTCCAATAACTACGAGACACAATATTTAATTACACAGGGAATTACAATGGTGAGTAATCACTTTACTACACAAGTAAATTGCTAATAGTATTATAATTAGTAGTAGTAGTAATAGTAGTTTTACTATTATTATCAACCCTGAAATAGCCTAAATACTTTACAAAGCGGCATATTTATCAATTATCAGGTTTAGACCCAATAATTATAATTTTCTATCATTGATATTCTCACCAACAAGAAATTATATACCTCCCAGATATATGAAGGAACACATCCAGGGACAGGGGCTAATAGGAGCCTATCCCTGCGATGAGTAAAGTGATCGCTGATGCGATCACTGGGTCTGATTTAGTATGGATTGCTATTACGATCGCGGCTGCGATTGCACACACAGGTCTGCTGTGAAAATCTGCTAATGAATGGAATCACAAAGCCATCGCACAGCCAGCATAGAGACAACCACTACCACTATCTCACATCCGTAATACCTTGGAGTCCTCCGTACACATTGGAAACATCAAGTAACATTGGTCCCTCATGCACAATTCCTGGAGGTCTGACCTTACTCAGAAATTGCTAACCTCGTCTCCCGCAGTAAGTACTGAAGCTATATGCCGTCACAGTGGCTAATATATGCACGCCCATGCAACGCGTTCAAATGGACAGGCACGCCTGCATTTCTCCGACCACTCCCCCGCCACCACCACCCCCAAAAGATCACTGCTTGTCACTCACTCTGTGATGGCTTTCTTTCTGCGTGCAGAGATCGCAATACCATCGCAATGCTATTTCATGCCTGCGCACCGCGGTGCACATGCAAACGCACTATGCACCATCGGCCAATCTCCATATGCTGTTGCAGTTGGGATCCGTGCTGAATCAGGCCCACTGTACTTTCTGCTGCGGGATCCTGGGCACGCTAGTGGGTATGCGCGGTCTTCAGATTGCACATATTCATATGGCCATTACCAGAGGGGGATCCAATGGATTGCTCTACTGGCAAATTGTGCCATATATAGACTATAGGATAAAGATGGAGTTAGTTATCAGGGCAAAGCTCCAGAATGCTTCACATTGATAAATTTCACAATATAGCTTCCCCCATAGAACTTATGGGGACTGCAATTGCAAACTGAAACAGGGGAACCATAGCATCCAGGGGATGAGGGAAGTCTCTCAAAATTTGTTTCATAAATAAGTGCTTTATAGAGAATACTTAATCAATATTTACGTGTAAGATTTGGGCCCCCATAGTAACAATGACATGGGGAACTATAGCATCCAGGGGATGAGGGATTTCTCTTAAAATGTGTTCAATAAATGAGTAAGATTTGGGCCCCCATAGTAATAAGGACATTGGCCCTGATTCAGAGCCACTCGCTAGCGGCAGTACGCTCGTTCCGAGCGATGTTCGCACATCTGCGCATGCGTACGGTTTTTAGTACGCATGCGCGAACCAGTCAGTGCGGCCGAAAATCGTTTGTACGCAATATAGCGAATGCCTGCTATTTTGAGTGACAGAATAAGGCGTATGTGGGTGGTAACAGGGGAAGGTGCTTGAAAACGGGGAGTGGAGATCAGAACGCAGGCGTGCTTAAAGGTCAAAACGGGCGTTTTATGGGTGTGCATAATTAATATAGCAGCGTCAATGACCACGTCATTTGGTTTTTTTTAACTCAGAACTGCTCACAAAATAGCGGTTGAAAAAACCAACCACAAGAATAGCGAGCAGTTCATATCCTGTTCGATGTACTCGATTAATCTAATAAATAGCGGACATGACGTAGGATGCGAGCGGCCAGGGGGCGTATTTTTCAAAAAAACGAACGCAAGTTTTGCTCGCTCGTTCAGACATAGAGGCGTGAACAGACCGCAAACAGCGAACGGTTCATTTGAATAGCCACCCCTTGTTTTAGAACGAACGACCGCAAATAGCGAGTGGCTCTGAATGAGGGCCATTGTTTTATTCTAAATGGACTATGGTTTTCTTTATTACAGAGTGAGATCCTGTCATATAATGATGTGCCTCATCACCGTGATAACTTGCCACTTCTTATGATCACCAATGAAGTTACAATGGTGCGTAATCACTTATATGCACAAGTAAATAGTCATAATAAATTTACTACAGATGAGTCCTCATATCCCCAGTGTCTTTGCGCCTTATGGCACAAGAAGCCTGGTGCGACTGAGCCACGTAGAAAGGTATAGTGTACCATCTTTTTCTTTAAATTATGCACCTTATTTGCATCACAGACAGCAGAAAAACACCACTCACAGTGTACTAGAGATGCTGGGCTGTGAGTTTAGCTGCACATGACTTACTGTAGTTTAATGAGGAGGAGGAATGAGGTGAAGGGGCTCTACCATGGTATATGTGTATAAGGGGTTCTACCATCGTATATGTGTATAAGGGGCTCTACTGTAGCGTAATGTGTATAAGTGGCTCTACTGTAGCGTAATGTGTATAAGGGGCTCTACTCTGGTGTAATGTGTATAAGGGGCTCTACTCTGGTGTAATGTGTATAAGCAGCTCTACTGTGGTGTAATGTGTATAAGGGGCTCTACTGTGGTGTAATGTGCATAAGGGGCTCTACTGTGGTGTAATGTGTATAAGGGGCTCTACTGTGGTGTAATGTGTATAAGGGGCTCTACTGTGGTGTAATGTGTATAAGGGGCTCTACTGTAGCTTAATGTGTATAAGGGGCTCTACTGTGGTGTAATGTGTATAAGCGGCTCTACTGTGGTGTAATGTGTATAAGGGGCTCTACTGTGGTGTATTGTGTATAAGGGGCTCTACTATAGCTTAATGTGTATAAGGGGCTCTACTGTTGAGTAACATGTATAAGGGGCTCTACTGTAGCGTAATGTGTATAAGGGGCTCTACTGTGGTGTAATGTGTATAAGCAGCTGTACTGTGGTGTAACATGTATAAGGGGTCCACTGTGGTGTAATGTGTATGAATGGCACTACTGTGTGGCATAACGTGTACAAGGGGCACTACTGTGTAGTGTAATGTATATTATTTATTTATTACCAGTTATTATTTATATAGTGCACACATATTCTGCAGCACCTTACAGAGAGAATATTTGACCATTCACATCAGTCCCTGCCCAAGTGCAGCTTACAATCTATATTCCCTACCACATGTACACACACATACACACTAGGGGTTAATTTTGTTGGGAGACAATTAATCTACCAGTATATTTTTAGAGTGTGGGAGGAAACCAGAGTACCCAGAGGAAACCCACGCAAGCACAGGGAGAATATACAAACTCTACACAGTTGTGGGCATAGTGAGAATCAAACCCACAAACTCACTGCTGTGAGGCAGTAATGCTAACAATTACACCGTCTGTGTGTATAAAGGGAACTACAGTGTGGTGTAACATGTATAACATAACATTGGTCCTGATTCAGCACGGATCACTATTGCTATCGCAGCTTCATAATCGCATGTGGTCTCACTGCAAAAATATGCTAATGATTGCAATCACAATGCCATCCCAGCCAAACATAAGGACACCCACTTTAGCTTACAAACATCCATCACACTTAGCAAGTCTGCGAAAGCATCTGGAACATCGAGTACCATTGCAGCCTCACACACACTTGCACAAGGTCTGACCTTACTCAGAAATTGCTAACCTCATCGCATGCAGTGCAAGCCCAAGCCCAAGCTGCGTTTGGCATCACAGTGGCTAAAATATGCACTCCTCTGTAACGGCGGGGAGGACAAGCTAAAGGTAGGCATGTATGGTCTCATGTGACAAATGACCACTACTGTGCAGTGTAATGTAAATTGGTACTAATTCTCTTTCTAGCACAGGGCACCAAAATGTCTAGCTACGGCTTACTCATTTGGCATCCAGGGCCGTATCTCAACAGGATGCCGCACCCTGCCTAATTTGAAGTAACTGAAAGGCGCCCCGCTGAAACATCCATCCCACCTGCGGGCCGCTGTGTCCTGCATGGGGGAAAAGTTCCAATGTAACAGTCACCAGCAACTCGGCCAAGTGAATAGATGCCATGCACATGCACAAGGCATCTATTTACACTGCTGAGAAAGCATGGGGGCAGCCCAGCATCTCCGGGAGTGCTGGGCATGCCCCCTTTTCTAGTGACCACGCTCCTTTTTCAGGTGACCAACAATGGTGCAGCAGGAACCCAATCACATTCTTTATATACAGCTCACTTGCGGTGCGGATGTCCCATGGCACTGAATCTCGTGAGATCTGTGATGTCATCACATGCATTGAAGTGGCGCCATGGGCGGTCCGGTGTGGGTATTAGGTATTATGTCTGTATGCACCCTGATGAAAATTAGGATCTTGCACCTGTGTGTGTGGATATAGAATATATAGTATGCAATGACCGGCACTCGTCACAACCACTGTACAGCTTGCCAGAGTGCTCCTCCCATCAGTAAGGTAATGTAGGAGCGCTGAAGAAATGTCATAAAGACAGGAAACATTGGAAATGACAAGGGTCACTGTTACTGTGCATTGTTAATGTGAGGCCAGAAGTGCCATCCCTTATAACAATAGGTATATATATTTCTTTTTTCACGGGTGGCATATATTTTCTGGTTTACTTTCCATTGATGGGATCAGTAGTTGGAATGTGTGCTGATCCTTGTTGTGCCATATTGGAGGATATAGGTGGCCACCAGGTGAGTTAGCTCAGAAATTATAAATACATATGACCCAAAGTGGGTGCTATTATTATATAACGTAGGACCACCAAAAGCAGAAACACCTTGGCGTGGCTGGTGGCGTAACCATATATTTGCAATTGTATGTAACTGAAATCTCTGCATTTACTATCATGGCTGTAACTACCATAGGTACAAGGGGTGCAGCTGCTATGGAGCCCAGGGCTTAGGGGGGGGGGCATTTTATTTGTCAGAGTTACATGTGTTATATACATTTTTTCCATTGGGTGGTACATTGGGGCCCTTATAAACCTTTGCTATGGGGCCTTCAAATACCTAGTTAATAAGTAATCACTGCCGCAGCATATAGTTCCTTTATATAGATATAGGATATGAGTTATATTTAATGAATTAAACATGGAACCTATTAGTTATTGTACAATGTCTGAGTAATAACTAGTAGATTGTCTGGTAATAGTCATACTGCCAGAACTATTCATATCACTTTAGAGGACACATATAACATACTGTATATAATTTATATCTCCACCAGGTGAACTCGGAAGAGGAGGAAATAGAAGAAGACATCATGCCTGATGCAGACAGGGATCAATCATCAGATAATGGCACAAAAAAGAAGAGATCACGTCTGCAATCAGCGCTACATTACCTGCGGAAAAGATGTCGCCAGCTGCTCTGTTGCTGTGTCCCCTAATAACATCTGGATGGCAGTAATAATATTTACCATCTTAGTCCCCTAATAACATCTGGGTGACAGTTATAATATTTACCATCTTAGTCCCCTAATAACATCTGGGTGACAGTAATAATATTTACCATCTTAGTCCTCTAATAATATCTGGGTGACAGTAATAATATTTACCATCTTAGTCCCCTAATAACATCTGGGTGACAGTAATAATATTTACCATCTTAATCCCCTAATAATAACATCTGGGTGACAGTAATAATATTTGCCATCTTAGTCCCCTAATAACACCTGGGTGACAGTAATACTATTTTATTAATATTATTTGTCAACTTAGTCCCCTACCGGACATTTCACCTATGCTTTATATACTAAAGAAATCCACTTATGCCAGATACCCTGGTTGAGTGACTGATAATCAAACCAATAAGGTGCAAGATGAAACACCCAAGCTGTTACACCAAAAAGACAGGAAAACCAATCAAAAAAGAGGCGGTATATAAAGACTGATAACACCCTTTCCCTGCTGAGACACCACTCACACTGTTCGATTCCCAGAAGAAGACCCCACGAGGGTTGAAACAAGTTGGGGATAAAGAGATAAACATAGACATGACGTCAAGGCGCAAGATGAAACATCCAACCTGTCACACCAAAAAGACAGGAGATCCAATCAAAAAAGAGGCAGGATATAAAGAACGATAACACCCTTTCCCTGCCGAGACACCACTCACACTGTTCTATTTCCAGAAGAAGACCCCACGAGTGTTGAAAGTGAAATGCGTAGGTGAATAAGGAGATAATCATAGACTTAACATCAATACATCCTACCAGCAAACTTGCACAAGTATTTAAGTCTGTTCTACATTGTCTCCCACTGAGTCATGTGACCCGGAAGTTAGCTACACTCCACAGGCACCGGACCAAACACACAGTTCCCGAGCAGGAGAAGATCCTAGTTTGAACTAAAATGACAGAGCAGCCGCAGCATCCGGGAAGGTGGCAGGTGAGTCTCTTTAGTTGGAGGAGGTGCCTGGCAGAGATCCAACCATCGATACCGGTGGTTGCCAGGTAGAGGACACTGCTCCGACAAGACACAGACAGAGAGTGGCATCCATCACTAGATGCAGCTCAGGTCAGTGCGTTGGCTTCTGTGTCCCAATCAAGAGTCCCTGCTTCCAACCTCCTGGCCTACCTCCAATCAAGTTTGCAAACACCCCAGGCAATGGAGATCAACATATGGCATTTATGACACAGAGACAGACCATCAAGAAGGATGAATAGTGGGATGCTGCACTATACCTGGAACTCAATTTCAAGTGCATCTAGCACTATATCCAAGTGAATGTATCACATCGTCCACATCCACCAGTGGATCCTATTGACTCCCTTCTACCCAGACCTGACTCACAATTTGGCCAACATCCTCAAAATCCATGGCCATAAAGGAATCATTGCATAACCTCTCATACCCTGTATATGCATATAATCAGACCATACCCTATATCGGCATACAAGCGGACCACAAAGATCTGAAGCATCAGTTTGTACAGTATTTAGTGCTCCCTATCAATCTTTTGTTTGATGCATTGTATGTATACATGTATGGTATCGGCTTTATTGTAAGGTGACATCAGATTTAATTGTCCTTTACACACTCATTAAGTAAAGATATTTTACTAAACATGTTATTTGGTCTTTTCTCTTTTCACTCATTATTGACACATTACATTAGAAGTTTATAGAGCGCAGTTTTTCTTTCCTGTTGTTTATAACTTTTATTGCTGAAGGCCGGCATCCTTCTTCTTTTTTTTTTCAAATACTTTTATTTAAGCATCACATCAAATTACAATAGTCGATCATAGTATAATACAATAAAGGATACATTGGTGTACATATATATGTGTCTGCAATTCCACACAACAGAATACAAAATTACAGACTGATACATATAAATAAAGCAGCAGTTCTCCTATACACAGGCGTGTAGCCTAGCTGATATCTTGGAGATATATTCCAGCTAGGACCTAGAGATGAGGAGAGCCAAGAGGAGCCCAAAATCAATAGACAATCTATCAAGTAAAAGCTAGTTCTCTAGTAATATTGGAGGCTCACCCAGTAGAATTCTTATCTCATACCATTCTGTTATGAAGTGAGTGTTTAATTCGACTCTGGAGATCCATTGGTAAGATGGAGATGTAACTCTCCCAAGAGTCAAAAAATGTAGCAACTAATCTGTCTTCATTTAAAGTTGTCTCCAACCAATCCATCTGAAAAATGTGGTGGATTTTATGTTTAAATAATTTTAAGGAGGGCGGGGGCATCAGAATCCACTCCTGGAGGATTGATTTTGCATGCAGCTGCACTAATTGCTAGTAGCCATTTTCTGCAGCCTTTAGAGACCCGCTGATTCTTTGGTATAATACCCAAAATAGGCCATTCTGCTGTAAATGGCAGATAATTCACTAAATGATCCATAGAAATTTTTTTAACCAGGATCCAGAAGCGTCGTATTAGAGGGCATGCCCAGAGGCAGTGAAAAAGATCTGCCCTATGTGCTAGGCAGCGGAGGCACTCATGAGAAGTGGACATTCCCACCAAGTATTGTCTGTGGGGTGAGTAGTAAGCTCTGTGAAATATGTTGTTACAATTCCTGGTGTTGCATTGAAGGGATTGAGAAACATGAGGAAATTAAGTTTTTAACTAATAAGGGACAATTGAGATCTGGGAAATCCACTAGTCATTGTTGTACTCCTGAATGACTAGTAGAATGGTCCATCGGGGAACATAAAAATATGTAATGTGCAGATATGGCTTTTCTGGCGGCAGGCGGGGAACCCAACAGTTCATCTAGTGTATTCGACCAATCTCCTTCCAAGAACCTCTCGGCAACAGAGGCAGCGTAATGTTGCATCTGGAAATAAGCCAGTGGGAAGCGTTGTAGAATTGGAAAGTTTGTTTTGGCCTCATCAAAGCGTAAAAGCTTTCTGGCAGATGAGTCCACTACCCCTCTAAGATTTTTAAGTCCCTTTTCCCCAAAAAATGTAAAAGGATGAGCAGCCTCTCCGTGCTATAAAGCCTTATTATCTAGAAATGTCAGAAATAGACACTTGTATTCATTTAGATTCACTTTACGTCTCAGTCTATGCCATAAGCGATATGTCGACCAGAGTAAAGGGTTATCTTTTATGTCCTGATCTATCTTAGATTACCTTTCGAAAGGAAATGGGCGTCTAACGCTGTGTTAGTATAAATGTCGATATTTGAAATCCAATCTCGCAGATGTCTCATTATAGCTGCATGATTGTATATCTGAATCTGGGGAAAGTTAATACCTCCGTTCGATTTATGTTGTTGGAGCTTTATCATTGCTATCCTTGGTCTCTTTCCTTTCCACATGAGTTTGTGGAAAAGACCATTCATTTTTATCAGGTCAGTATTACTTATCAGCAGCGGTAGAGATTGCATTAAATACAAAAAACGTGGGAAAGTTGACATCTTAATTAGATTCACTCTGCCTAGGTAGGAAAGAGTCAAATGATTCCATCCTTCTAATTCACTTGAAATAGCCGATATTGCATCCCCTATGTTTAACCGATATAGTTCTGAGGGATGTTTAGACAGCTTAATGCCCAAATATGTAAAGTGGGATTTTGCCCAAGTTCTCGGCTCCAAGTTGGCCTAATTACCCCTGGTCCTAAGTACATACCTAGTGACTTTGAGAAGTTGATCTCAAATCCTGACACACTTCCGAAGTCTCGCAAGAGGCCAAGGACTTTGGCCAGAGAATTTTGGGGGTTGCTTATATATAGCAATATATCATCCGCGAACGCAGATATTGTTACCTCCATATTAACTATTTGTATTCCCTTAAATATAGTTGAATCTTGCAAAAGATGCAGTAAAGGGTCAATTGATAAGTTAAAGAGAAGCTGCGATAATGGGCACCCTTGCCTTGTACCCCATTGCATAGTCAGTTGTTCTCCTCTAAGACCGTTAACTAGAACGGAAGTGGAGGGCGTTGTATAAAAGAATACGTTTTATAAAGTTGTCATCAAATTCTCTGTCCTCCAACACCTTAAACAGATTTGGCCAGGCTACGGTGTCAAAGGCCTTATGTGTGTCTAAACTTAAGAGCATATGTCCCCCTTTTCCCCCTTGAGACGCAGCCACTGTTGCCGCTATTGCAGTGCATATTGCTTTTACAGAGTGTCATCCCCGAACAATACCTAGTTGGTGGGAAGTTATAAGCTCTGGAAGAATCTGATGTAACCTATTAGCCAGTATCTTTGAAAATACTTTAAAATCTATGTTTAGGAGAGCAATTGGCCTATAGTATTCCACCGACATCTATTCCCCGTTTAGGAATGTCTAGTGAATGATTTGGTAAAGGAAGGGCATTCAGGATGGGATCTATAAATTGTATTAAACAATTCAAGGAGTGTGGGTATGATTTCACCTTTGAGCATCTTAAAATATGCTCCAGTGAGACCATCCGGCCCTGGGGTCTTGTGAGGCAACAAACCAGCAATCACACAGTCCAATTCCTCCTCCTTGATCTCTCCCTCCAAAACCGCCCGTTGAGATTGCATTAGTTTGCGCAATTTAGCTTAAGATAATAGGCGAGCATGTGTAGCCTCCTGTGTAGGGATAGGGCTATATAAGTTGGAGTAAAATTGATGAAATTGCTCCATTATGTCGTTAGTATGGGTATAGGTTGTGTTCGGGGAGACACCCCGCAGCGCAGTCACAAATGAGCGCTTTTTCCAAGGCTTCGACATTGCAGCCAACAATTTGCCCGAGCGGTTTCCCCACTTGTAGTAAGATTGCTTAGCCTGTGAAGTTAGAAAGCAATAAAATAGCTGTCGATCTTTAAGATATATTTCTAGGGTTGTCTCAGAGGGTGATTCTATGTACTTATTAAGGCCAGGCATCCTTCTAACAACTGCAGCCCACCCCACACTATTTATTAATCCCCTGTGCGCAGTGACCAATTATTCTTTGCAATTGTCATCTTAGTCTACCTGAGAGACATTAATACTATTTGTCATCTTAGTCCTTAATACCTAGGTGACTTTAATATTATTTGTCATCTTAGTCCCTAATAACACCTGGGTGACATTAATACTATTTGTCATCATAGTCCCCTAATAACACATGGGTGACATTAATACTATTTGTCATCTTAGTCCTTAATAACACCTGGGTGACATTAAAACTATTTGTCACCTTAGTCCCCTCATAACACATGGGTGACATTAAAACTATATGTCATCTTAGTCCCCTCATAACACATTGGTGACATTAATACTATTTGTCATCTTAGTCCTTAATAAAACCTGGGTCACTTTAATACTATTTGTCATCTTAGTCCCTAATAACACCTGGGTGACATTAATACTATTTGTCATCTTAGTCCTTAATAAAACCTGGGTGACTTTAATACTATTTGTCATCTTAGTCCCTAATAACACCTGTGTGACATTAATACTATTTGTCATCTTTGTCCCCTACTAATAACACCTGGTTGACATGAAAACTATTTCTCATCTTAGTCCCTAAAAACACCTGGGTGACATTAAAACTATTTGTCATCTTAGTCCTTAATAACACCTGGGTGACCTTAATACTATTTGTCATCTTAGTCATTAACAACACCTGGGTGACATTAATACTGTTTGTCATATTAGTCCTTAATAACACCTGGGTGACATTAATACTATTTGTCATCTTAGTCATTAATAACACCTGGGTGACATTAGTACTATTTGTCATATTCGTCCCTAATAACACCTGGGTGACATTAACTCTATTTGTCATGTTAGTCCTTAATAACACCTCGGTGACATTAATACTATTTGTCATCTTAGTCCTTAATAACACCTGGATGACTTTAATACTATTTGTCATCTTAATCCGCTAATAACAAATGGGGGACATTCATATTATTTGTCATTTTAGTCTTTTAAACACACCTGGGTGAATACTATTTGTCATACTAATCCTTACTGACACCTGGGTGACATTTATACTATTTGTTTTCTTAGTCCCTACGAACACCTGGGTGACATTAATACTATTTGTCATCTTAGTCCTTAATAACACCTGGTTGACATTTATACTATTTGTCATCTTACTCATTAATAACACCTGGGTGACATTAATACTATTTGTCATCTCAGTCCCTAACAACACCTCGGTGACATTAATACTATTTGTCATCTTAGTCCCCTAAAAACACCTGGGTGACAATAAGCTATTTGTCATCTTAGTCCTCTAATAACACCTGGGTGACATTATTACTATTTTTCTTGTTAGTCCCTAAAAACAACTGGGTAACATTAAAACTATTTGTTATCTTAGTCCATAATAACAACTAGCTGAAATTAATACTATTTGTCATCTTATTCCTTAATAGCATCTGAGTGACATCAATACTATTTGTCATCTTAGTCCTTAATATAACATCAGTGACATTAGTACTTTTTATCATCTTAGTCCTTAATAACACCTGGGTGACATTAATACTATTCTTCATCTTAGTCCCCTAATAACACCTTGGTGACATTAGAAGTATTTGTCATCTTAGTCCCTAAAAACACCTGGGTGACATTAATACTATTCATCATCTTAGTCCTTAATAACACCTGGGAGACATTAATACTATTTGTCATCTTAGTCCTTAATAACACCTGGGTGACATTAATACTGTCATCTTAGTCCAAAAAACACCTGGGTGATATTATTACTATTCATCATCTTAGTCCCCTAATAACACCTGGGTGACATTAAAAGTATTTGTCATCTTAGTCCCTAAAAACACCTTGGTGACATTAATACTATTTGTCATCTTAGTCCTTAATAACACCTGGGTGACATTAATACTGTTTGTCATCGTAGTCCCTAATAACACTTGCGTGACAGTAATACTTTTTGTCATCTTAGTCCCTAAAAACCCCTGGGTGACATTAATACTGTCACCTTAGTCCCTAATAACACCTGGGTGATATTAAAACTATTTGTCATCTTAGTCCATAAAAACACCTATGTGTCATTAGTACGATTCATCATCTTAGTACTTAATAACAACAAGGTGACATTAATACTATTTGTCATCTTAGTCCTTAATAACACATCGGTGACATTAGTACTATTTGTCATCTAAGTCACTAGAAAGTAGTATACACTATCAGTGAGTGGAGTCCATGTCATACTCTCCTGGGACCTGCGGGAGGCTCACGATTTTTCAGGTAACCCCCCCCCGCAACCCTGGAAGAGTAGGCAGTTTTCCTGCATTCTGCCCACTTCCTAGTGTGTGTGTACGGTAAAGTGGGTGTCCTTATGTTAGACTGCGATTGCAATCATTAGCATATCTTCGCAGTAAGACTGCGTGCGTAATTGCTATTGTGATCGCAATTGCGATCCCTACTGAATCAGGGCCCGAATTTGTACCTTCAGTACTATTAAAGGGGTTTTCAAATTATACTGTAAGAGCCTCCCGTGTCATACTGCCTGTTAGACTGCAGAGTTTTGACTGTAAAAATGATTAAAATAATAAAAGGAAGATATTTATAACTTAGAAATATCTTCTTTGAATTATTCTGATCATTTCTATAGGCAAAACTCACCAAAATTGCAGCACTCCCTGGAAATACAGGGAGAGACGAGAAATGAGGCAGTAAGAGGTCAGCCTCACTTTTGGTAGCTGAGACACTGCCTGGAGCTGGGGGCTGGGCCACAAAGCAGCCAAAAAAACACAGAGAAAGAGAACTAATGGAGGTACACCTCACTGTGAGGGGGCATGCCTTGAGCTCTGAGAGAGACCTCTGATTAGGGATGTACATCGATGGTCGATGTTTGCCGACCATCGATGTTTTTCTTCCGATGTTCGTGTTTTTACTATTCGATGGCAGCATTCTGATGTTTGCTGCCATCAAATGGTAATCATTCAATGGTGTTGCAATGGTGGGCTATTTTCTTTAAAAACTAAAAGCTCTGCCTCCCCTGGCTGCTGTGTGCTGTGTCTCCTGCCTCTGATAACATTCCTGGCTCATGCTGCTGGGATCGTTGGAGGCTGTCTCTCACTGTCTCAGACCTGGCCATCCCACCCCTCTCTGCTAGCTCTGATTGGCTCTCTGAGACAGTGAGAGCCAATCAGTGTGCAGTCCTGGCCCTGCAGCTGCTGTCACTCCCAGACACACACAGAGGGACAGCTAAAAGCGTTTTAACAGCAGAGACGGGAGTGATGTCTCTGCTGGTGATGTAAGAGGTTAGTTTTCTGTGTGTTATAAGTATATTTATTCATGTTTTTACACTTCACTTTCTTGTTGCTTGTTTAAGTGCCCACAGCAGCATGGCAGTGTTTCCCGTTCTCTTCTTCATCCTAAATCAGCTCTGCCTGCCTTGCCTGGTATTTTTTTTTTACTTTGTGTCTGAGCCCCTCCCCTAACCCCGCCCCTTTACTATTCATATGAATAGTTTTCACCGTTAAATGCTTTTGATGCAATGGTTAGTTACCATCGCATTGAAAGATTCAATGGTGGAAGCACTGCCATCATATGATGGTGGGCTTCCGATGTCCATTCCTACCTCTGATGATCAGGTGACCAGTCCAGGAAGTACTCAGGCATCGGAGCTAGGCAGCAGCAATGAGGAGGGAAGGAAATTGGAATATGCAGACAGAGGAAACACACACAGGAGAAAAAGGTGAGGAGGTTCCACTGCTAGGGGGAGATCTGTGTGTGTGGGGGAAATCTTTTGTGCTAGGGGAGATCATCTGTGTTAGTGAAAGAAATGTGAGAGGGATCTGTGCTACGGGGAGTGTGCGTGCGTGCGTGTGTGTGTGTGTATATATCTGTATGAGGGGGGGAGATCTGTGCAAGTGGGGCAAGTTCATATGTGTGTGTATAAATCTTGCTCTGATTCCAGCCAGTGCCTCCTCATCCACTGACCTCACCGTACATTCCTGGTGGCATATTATGTCGACAATGATTGAGTCAACATTCATAAAGTCGATATATCACTAACTGCTAACCCTCCCCTTAGTGCCTAACCCTTATATACTCTTCCCCCTCTCCATGCAGCCTAACCCTAACCTCCCCCAAATGCCTAACCCTAAACCTGCTGCCGGTGTCTAAACTTTAATGTTGGCATTCTGGAAATGTCGACATTTTCGGATGTAGACATTTTGAGCATGTCGACACTCTGAGGGTGTCAATATGGTGTCTGTCGACATGTTGAACCATATCAACATTCTAGTGCCGACATTGTGGTGTCATCATTATGAGTATTGACATGGTAACTGTCGACATTCTGACTGGATACACTTTTCAGCCATGATTTCAAATAGCCAATAAAGGTTTGTTTTAGATGTCCACAGCTATGTCACAAACTGTATGCAAGATCAATAAAATAGCCATCTCTTGTGAAATAGCTAAATATTTAAGATTTGTATAACATTACTGTGGAAAGCCAGGCATAGTGTTATTTTTTTTATATCATTAGCATAAAAAATGTAATTAAAAAAATGTGAATTTAAAAAATTAATGAAATATTTACTATAAAAATATGAAAATTATGGGCTCGATGCAGCAGCGGACGCAAATGCAAACGCAACTGCAATCGCTCATGCACCGCAGTTGCAAAAATATGCTAATGCCTTCCAAAACATCCGTGCATGGGGACGCCCACTGCTGCCTTTTCATATACCTCCGACGACATGCAACAGCATAAACATCGATACCATCTACGCACAGCATGCAGCCATGCTTCATATACGGCAGGTCTGACCAGCTGCAGGCTCAGCAGCTCTCCTGACACGCAGAGAGCTCTCATGCTGCTAAAGAGATCGCAGTGCTTAATTTATGCACGCCCATGAAACAGCGTGTAAACGGTAAACGGTCAAACACGCTTGCGTTTTTCTGACCACAACCCGTTCCCACCTCCAAATGCTGACTACCTGTCAGTCGCTTTGCGAGTGGTTCTTCTGTGCATGCATAATCACAATGTAATCACTGCAGGTGCACAGTGCGGAATTCGCACATGCGCAATAGTAAACAATCGCTCGAACTGCGTAAACATCGCAATTGCGTTCGGTGCTGAATCGGGCCCTATGGTAAGTCAAAGAACTAAATGTACTGACTGGCGGTTTTCACCGTGTTTTAAACTGCTGGACATTGTCTAAATGATTTAGGGCCTGATTCAGACCCACTCGCGAGCGGCTGTCCGCTCGCAAGTGGGTCGATGTTCTGGACTGAGCATGCGCACGACGGAGGGAGCTCTGTCGTGCGCATGCGCCAGACGCGACGAGCGAAGGAAAGTCCTTCGCTCGTTGTGTCCGATCAAAGGGGGCGTGCTGTCAATGTTGATTGACAGCACGCCCCCTTTGGTAGGCGTGCCGGGGGCGTGCCTCCCTGACGGGGGCGTTCCCACGGGAACGCCTCCCGTCAAAAGCCGGCCCACTGACATCACTAGTGATGTCAGTGGGAGTGATTTTGGCTCTGATAGAGCCAAAATCACTCAGGAGCTTGCGGTTGAAAACCTCAACCGCAGGCTCCGGCTCGCAATTTCGATGGTCGCGATGGTCTCGACCATCGCGGCCATCAAAATGCACGCTCGTATAGCCTGTGGGTGGTGACCCACAGCTATACGAGCGTCCAGAAGGACGCTCCATTTTCATGGAGGCCGGCCCTCATTCAGAGCGTGCGCTCTGCTCAGAGCGTACGGCTCTGAATGAGGGCCTTAATTTCCTATTCAGCGATTTGGAGGGTGCTTTGAAACCCCCCCAGTGATGCACATCAGGTTTGAAATGACCAAACTGTACAGTCATTATTTTTTAAATGATGTATTAACTGCCCCCGCTATATTAAATATATGCATTTCCCTCCATTTATTCTTAAATAATCTTTATTTTTCTGATTGACCCAAAATTTTCAGTATTGCAGTGGGAAAACTATAAAACTATATCACGTACCTTCAATTTCCTTCTATCTTAAACTGAATAAATCCATGGGTGCTTAAAAAAAAAACGACATTAAGCTGCGCAGAGTTCTATTACACCTGTCTTCTAGAATTCTTGGCAATATTTTAATAATAAATTGTCCCGAAACAAATGTTATTTTGCCGATAGACAACCTTTCTTATGGCCCAGTTGTCCCTTAAGTGTTAAGTAGCCCATACATCTGCAATGGATTGCTGCAGCTCCCTGTTCTGCCAACGTCAGGGTCAGGGATTGGGGGTATTTAACATGTCAAAAAATCTCAACTCCCCGATCCCAACCCGAAAATGGCAAGTCGGGGATTTTTAACAGATTTCTTGGCAGTCAAAATCCTGACGCTGGCATCCCAACAGGGTTAGGATACCAACACCTGTCAGTAGGTGTCCTAACCCTTCCCCTCTCCCTACCATACCCCTAACCCTCCCTCGCTGGTGGCTGAACCTATCCTCTCCCCTAGTGCCTAAACCTAACCTCCCCCTCCCCGCACCCTAAACCTAACCCCCCTCCCCTAGTGCCTAACCCTCCCCCTAGTGCCTAACCCTTAAACCTAACCCTCAACCCCAACACCGCTACTTACAATCGGGATGCTGGCGGTCAGGATGCCGGCGCTGGGATTCTGACGCTTGTCGGCATTTCGGCAACAGTATTCTAAGCACCAGCATTCCCTGTGCCGGGATACTGACTGTATCTCATCTCCGGATTGTCTACCAGTCTATTGCAGCTGGAATGTGTCATTAGCTGGAGGAGAGTTCTCAAACTGTACAAGACTAAAGAGAACATTTTGGGACCAGAGGGACTGAAATAAGTCAAACTGCTCAACTGGGTCTAACTGGGGCCACAGCTACAACTAACAGATTTGTTCCACTCTGCAACTAGTTCTTCTTAGCCCATAGGCTAATCCTCTGAGTTCTTATTTCATCAAACATTTCTTTTATTCCCAATAGCTTTGGGAAAAAAAAGACCAAAAGAAAAAAATGTTTCGGCAGCATTCCGTAACACGGTTTATTTCCAGTGCCTAGCAATCAATTGTAGCTGTGGGTAAAATCGCTAAAGAAGCTGGTGTCACATCCATTTACCAAGTCCCATCTGTTAAACATTTTCTTCTAACCTAATCAACGCCAACATCTATCAGGGCTTTTGTCCTGCAGTCTAATTCTGTATCTTACACAGCAGACGAGATTTCTCTCCGCTTCTCATCCTGTCTAGTTAGGAATCACTATTCCTTCAGATAGCTCAAATATCCGACTCATGACAACTGCAATGGGCTTCAGGGATTTAACAGGCAGCAATAATGCCGCTATCGTGGTATCTTCAATCAGCTGTACTTGTAATATCAGAGCATTTTATTCCGCTCTCCTCCTATGCACGGGTTCTAGGAAACAAAATATGCTGAATAATGAACGCTTAGCATAACACCATCCGTGCTCTGCACTAGGCTAAACTATTTCCTGACCTTTGTGATCTGCATAATGTTACGTAGCAATGGACATCTGGGGGTATACAGTATTTACTAAGGTGCATGTTTTTAGAAGTTGAGCTGTTGCCCATAGCAACCAATCAGATTCTACTTATCATTTATCTAGTACCTTCTAGAAGATAATAGCTAGAATCTGATTGGTTGCTATGGGCAACAACTCCACTTCTATAAACCCGCACTTTAGTAAATATGAACCCTGGAGAGGGAGGGTAAGAGAGGACATTTTTATGCCAGGCACTTGTACTGTTTTTCAAATTACATACATGTTGTATTTTTGTATCTGATCTTCCTTATCGTGTCAGTGGGCCTGATTCAGAGATGTACACAATGCCTATATTTACTGTACGCAGTTGAGCGATTATAGGTAGACTGCGCATGAATCTAAGTCGCACTGGGCATGTTCCAAGGGGAATGGGTATGAAATACCGCCGGCCGTGATTCCCGTCAGCGGCAGCCCGACAAGAGCAGAGTTAGAAGCAGCGGAAGCCCGACAGCACTGGAAATCCCGATCGTGGATAGGTAAGTATCTACTAACCTAACCTAACCCCCCTAACCCTAACCCTCCTTAGGGGTGCCTAACCCTAACTTCCCCCCCAAGTGCCTAACCCAAATCCCCCCTCTAAGTGCCTAACCCTAACTACCCCCTTCCCCACTGCCTAAACCTAAGTCCCCCAGGGGGTGCCTAACCCTAAGTCTCCCCCGGGGGTGCCTAACCCTAACCCTCCCTCCCTCCCCCTAGCCTAACCCTAACCCTCCCGGGGGGTGCCTAACCCTAAGTCCCCCCCGGGAGCCCTAAACCTAACCCTCCCCCCCGCGGCTGTCCGCTCGCGGCGCCCAGCATCACTACAATCGGGATGCCGGGCGCCGGTCTCTCGGCGTCGGGGAAATGCGGGCGTCTACATCTAGACGCCCGGCATTTCACCCTTGCCGGGATATGACAGTCGGGAAGCCGGCTGCCGGTATTTAGGCAGTCGGCTTCCCGATTGCTTCCCGTTCCAAGGTACATTACTGTAGTCTCTTACAGCAACCTTTTACTTGCAGTGTAATTGACAGGCAGGGAACGTTAGCGGGAGGTAATGGGGAGTGGCGGCAAAGAATGCAGGCGTGTCGTGACCCTTTTCAGGGCGTGTCACAGCCTGCACATGTGATCCCATACGCAACAAAAATGCCTCCAGCATCTCAAATCCCGCATCCATTCTGAGCAGCAGTAGGGTGCAGGTGGGTGTCTCAATACATTCCTCGGCATTCCTCGGCGTCTGCGACATTTGTATATTTTGACACAGCAGCTGCGTACGGGATCACAGATATGATGGGATTAGCGCACATCCACACAGGCCTAATGCTCATAATCCACATGTGCAGTCCCAAATCCAATTTAAATGAAATATTTATTATCAGTTATTTATGTAGCACACATATTCCACAGCACCCTACAGAGAATATTTGGCCATTCACATAAATCCCTGTTCCAGTGGAGCTTACAGTCTAATTCCCTACCACATTTATATGCTAGGGGGTATATTTACTAAAGTGAGAGTTTTTAGTAGTGGAGTTGTTGCCCATAGCAACCAATCAGATTCTACATATCATTTATCTAGCACCTTCTAGAAGATAATAGCTAGAATCTGATCTCATTTTTTTTGTCAGAAATCAATTAACTTTATATTGGAATGTGGGAGGAAATCAAAGTACATAAACGTCACATAGTTGCAGCCTTGGGGCCGAATTCAGTTAGACGTGAAAAGTGCAGTTTGGAGAAAAGTTTTCGCCAATTTGGACTTTCCGTCTGTTTTCAAAGTATCTCCATATTCAATTCCAGGACGATTTCGCCTAAGCGGAAACTCAGTGCATTGTAATAGGTGAAAAAGAATCTCCATTGAATAGGAGGTGAAAAAAAAGTGCAAAATCTTTATTTTGGGGTGCAATCATGGGGAAACGATTCAGAACCCTTGGGACAGCCCCCCAAAGGACAAATCAGCCAAAAATAAAAAATTACCTCAGAACACCCCAAAAAAGACATGTCATTTTTGGGGTGAAAAAGTTAAAAGTGGGGGAACAACTATAAAAACTTTCGAAAAAGACTTCTTGGGGTGCTATAAGGAGGGGCCAACTGTTTTTTTTTCACGTTTTTTTTTAAATTTCACTTTAGAGACACAAAAATATGCTAGCACCCATTTTCAAGTATCCTAAATTTGACAGGGCTATTTATTTTCACCAAAAAATACTGTTTTCTATAATTTTTCAGCACTTTTACAAATAAGCAGATAGAAGGCTTGTAACACAAATGAGTGACATAAAGTACCTTTATTAGTGCTAATAGAACACATCTGTACTGATTTCCAGTCTCAGTGCATCTTATTTTCGGGTACAGACTGATTCCCCCAATGTTATCAGTACTTTCCGCCTGTTCCGCATTCGCTGCTTTCTGTTTTCGCCTGTTTTGGAATTGAATTAGGTGAAAAACAGTGATGCGCATGGAAAGATTTCACCTCTGAAACAGGCGAATGAGGCACAAAGTCGGACAGGCGAAACTTTGCCGATTTTTCGCCTGTAATTGAATATGGGCCTTGATTGGGAATTTAACTGGGAATCAGGACCTGATTCATTACCGATCGCAACTGGGATTACACACACAATCGGCCGATTGTTGCGTACTGTGCATGCGTATGCATAGCAGTGCACTTGTGCGAACCAGCCACAGCGATTGGGACTGCGATTGCAGTGACTATGCAGACCCATCGCAGAGTGATTGACAGGAAGTAGCATTTGGGGGTGGTGACAGGGGGCGGGCAGGGAAACGCAGGCGTGCCAGTGCATTTGAACGCCATTGCAGGGGCGTGAATAAATTAGCCACTGCAATGCCTTACGCAGCCTGAGGCCTCATAGTGTGCTATGAAGTTAGCAATTTCTGAGTAAGGTCAGACCTTGTGCAATTGTGCGTGAGGCTGCGATGGTAATCGATTGTACTGATGGTTTCACATTCACAGTCGTGCTAAACATTACGGATATGTGTAAGAAAAAGCAGGTGTCCTTGTGTAGTGCTGCGGTGGCATAGCGATTTCCAGAGCCATAACTAGACATTTTGGTGCCCTGTGCCAGAAAGAGATTTGGTGCCCCCCCCTTCCTCCATCATAAACAGGGACAGTGCACGCCGCAGGAGCACGGGCCAAAAAAAGTGTATGGCCTCATAGGGAAAGGGTGTGGCCATACTATAGTACCCCCAATTCACATTACGCCACACAGTAGTGCCCCTTATTTACATTACACTACATACCTGTAGTAGTGTCCCTTATATACATTACGCTAAATTGTGGTAGTGCCCATTACACATTATGCCACACAGTAGTAATTCCCCTTACATATTATGCCCATAGTACATTTACCCCCCATTACACATTACACCACAGAGTACAAATTCCTCCCTCCCCCATTAGACATTATACCACACAGTACAACCCCCCTCTTCCATATTACACATTATGCCGCACAGTACAACCCCCGTTTCCCCCATAACACATTATGGGCTCTATTTATTAACATTATTTTGACTAAAATAAAGTGAAAAAGGGTGTTTTCACACCCTTTTCACTTTATTTTAGTATCACCTATAGTTATTACAAGGCAATTGGAGTAGAATTCGTAAAATTCTACTCCAACCCCTAAGTATCACTTATTTTTAGTAAAGCAGATCGCATTTCCCATAACTGTAATGGGAAATATGATCCGACCAGAGTTACTAAAAGTAAATTGTGAAAAAATTCCGGGGAAAGCCCTGTGATGATAACACCACCTGGAGGTGGCGTTATCTAGGGTCTCCCCCGGTTATCGGACTCTTGGCCTGCTCTACCGGGGAGAGCAGAGCCGGGAGTCGGTCCCAGTAATCAGCTGTGTGTCATAAGGTGATCGGGTCCCAGTGCAGTATGGGAGATCACCTGACCGGGGGTAGCAGCGGCGACCGGTCGGCGCATGCGCGGGCACTTAATCACGTTATTTTTTGTGAAAATACCGTGATAAGGCTCCGAAGGGGATTCGCAGGGACAGAGCTTTATCGCAAGCTCTGTCCCTGCAAGGGATTTGTAGTAAATCCCTGTGATATTGCTTGAATTCGCAATGCAAATTCAGTCGTTAATATCACACTACAATCTGCATTCAATATGCGGATTGTAGTAAATAGAGCCCTATGCCACACAGTGCAACCCCCCTCTCCACATTATGCCACACAGTACAACCCCCCCCTCCCTTACACATTATGCCAAAAGTCAAAGCCACCCCCCTCCCCCTTCCCCCGGTCTCTCAGCACTTACCTGCATCACTGTGGGAGCCAGGGGAGGCCACAGTCTCCGTCCACTCCTGTGCCTCCTTCTATGTCTGCACTGACTGGGCTCAGGATGCGCTGCAGCCCAGCACCGAAGGAACGGCTCCTCGGAGCTGGGTACTCTGGGACTGGACTGGGAGAGACGTCACGTCATGACATCTCTCCCAGTCCTTGAAGCAGACTGGGGAAGGGGCGGAGCTCGGGGGCAGACGGGCAGATGCAGTGCTGCCCGCTGTTATATGTAATATTAGCAGTGTGTCCGGGAGAGAAGGAGCCGGGCACACAGTTACTATTATACATTGCAGCGGTGGCCACTGTAGTGAAGGGGTGATCACGGGTGAAGGCGGACGGTTCCGCCCACAGGGCATGTGCGCTCTGTGTGGGCGCACTGGCTGCACCACCCTATTTACTGCCCTGGCTATTCGCGATAGGTAGTGAATCAGACCCTCAGTGCTGTGAGGCAGTAATGCTAACCACTGTGCCGCCCACAATCATATCATACTGTATGCATCCCTGGATTTGGGAAATCCAGACATCAGGGACTTAAGGTTTTTTTTTTTTGTTCTTCTGCAGGTAAACGTTACTACATACATTTTTTTACTGTATGTAAATCTGCCAAAATCCTTCTTTCTGATAAGTCAATGATGATTTTAGCTTCAGGTATTTTTTTTAAACCAATATTTTTAGTATAACTGAGATATAGGGCAAAATTTACTAAGCGACGGGTTCTAAACCCCGGTGGTTTAGTGGCGGTTTGATTGTGGGTTCTATTCTGTTCTAAACCCTGGGGGTTTGGTGGCGGTTTTGCAGCTATTTCTAAATGACAGCCCTGTTCTATTCTATTCTAAAATGATGGCAGTTTTGCAGCGGTTTTGGTCTTAGTATATCTGCAGATAGCAAAACCGCCGCCAAACCTCAGTCAAAACACATTTTAAAATAGAATAGAACAGGGCTTTTATTTAGAAACCGCTGCAAAACCGCCACCAAACCTTCGAGGTTTAGAACCCGCCGCTTAGGAAATTTTGCTCGTAGCATCAATTGGGTCTAGCAGCTCTACAGTATGTCAATTGAGATGCTGATGAGCGGAGCAAAGCTTCAATACCAGATACAGGTGAATGGTGCAAATTCTCTGAAATTCTGCCAAGTGTAACATTGGAGTATCTCAACAATACCAGATGCAGTGGACAGCTGGCAATGCACCGCCACCACTGACAACAGTAACTTGAGAATCTGCTGCAATATCAGCTACTGCACAAATGACTGGTAGCAATGCACATTCTTTATCTCTTACTGCAATCAGCACTCAACATGTAGCATGTAAGCAGTTTCCATGCATGCAGGAGAGCCGAGAGGGGAGGGAGCGGGTACTGATAATTACCCAGGCCCTGGCTTTCTGTAGGGGCCCGGTGCTGCCCCCCCCTCCCTCTTACCTTACAGCAGCCCAGTACACGCTGTAGTGTGCTGGGCTGCAGTGGGAGACTGCTCATGGCTGCTGTCTCCTATGCCTGTGGGGGGAGGGGGCGATCACACTGATCTGGCCCCCCCTGGCTTTGCAGCGGGCTGAGGGACTCACAGTGGCTATGCTTTCCTTGATTAGGGCCCGTCACGGCTGTCAACGACCCTGCGTGCATGCGCCATCTGCTTTCCAACCCCCATCTGACCTCGGCAACCTCTCTGGGAGGAGAATTTAGCAAATTCTCCTACAATTGTCCTTTAGTACATTTAGATGAAACTAAAATAATGTGAAACGGGTATTTTAGTAAAATAAATATTGAAAAACATGCCCGCAATAGTGAGAGTAGCTCATTAAAGGGACACGTTAAGATCTCTGGCTATGCATAGGGAAAACACCTGGCTACATTAACAGTACAAAAACAAAACAGCAAAACTTTTTACAATAAGTAAAGTTACATTTGTCTATTGCTTAGTATTGGCGAGAGAGGATGCTAAACAGGCTTACCCTTTATTTTTAGGATGAGTGGCATATGTTATGTCTCTAAAGGGCTCAATGTATTAGAAAATGAATAAAGAAATGCATAAAATTTTGTATTTACATACTAACAAGCCTCAAAACTCCAAATTACAATAAAAGCATATTAGTATTCTGAAAAATTACATGATATATCACATTTAGATAATAAAAGGCCCATGTACTGTACAGTGTGTGATTTCTGTATGTGTGTATTTGTATAGTTATGAGTGTGTGTTTTATTTGAAGAAAATATTCTAAATATCTTCTTTGTATTATTCTAATCATTTTTATAGTCAAAACTCTAGATTAAAATGTGTATGGCAGGTGAGGCACTGCCTCCCCCGTCTACCTTTTCCGCTCATCCCTGATCAAAACTCACCATATTTCCAGCACTATATACTGCTGCACCTTTGTATAATGCCCACATGTACCCTCGGGTTCATAATATGTATCTGTAAATCTGGTGCGTATACTAGCCAGTGCCTCCCCAGCCATTTATCTTACCACATGTTACTGATTTGTATAGTTATGAGTCATACTTCCCTACTTTTGAAAAAGCATTTATGGGAGATTGTGAAAGCAGCACCTACGGTAAAGTGTGCGTGTACTGCTACATCTGAGAGGCGTGTCATAACATTGCCTTACATCCAAATGTAAATGAGCCCCAAAGCAGTTAGTAATATCTACTTGTTGATGAAAACATACTGATACTTTTCAGAAAATGCATGTAGCCATAGGGATCATTGTGCCTTATAACCATTGCAGGGAAATTATATTAATGATCCTATTTGAATGTACACGTATATCTGGTTTTTAATATAACAGCTTCATATTGGGGGTAAGGTGCAATCAAGGAGATTGCTAAACTCTATAGGGAGACAGGGAGATTGCTACTATTTCAGGGAGTTTCCCTGACAATCAGGGAGAGTTGGTAAGTATGTTATGAGGGTGTGTATTTGTATAGTTATAATAACTTATGTCTGTGTATTTGTATAGTTATGAGTTGTGTATGTGTATAGTTATGAGTGTGTGAAAGTAAGACTGTTTGCAAGTAAGGACTAAAAAAAACAGTTCAAGTTATTGCATTCAGTAGCATGGTCAATGTGAATCTTCTGTGGTAATATTATGGGGTTATGGGGTTCTCTGGTGCCCCTGTCCCTTCCTTTAAAAAGAGAGACAAAATTTTGGGGGTGATTCAATTTGACGCGCGGTTTAGCGAGGTAAAAAAACCTTGTGCCCCTGGGGTATGCACGCTTGTGATAGGTGATACAAACAAAATGGTTGTTGCGCTATTTTGCTGTGAAGCTGTTCAGAGTACTTTTAATATATGTATTAGTGATTGTAATAAGATCATTAGAATGTTTTTCTACTAATGTAGCTATGTAGTTTGATACAAATATTCAACTATGTTAATCAAATATTCCACTGTTCTATTAGAAGGTGCTCTTTGATATGATTCTCAAAGGAATGTGCTACATATTTTGACTAGTTGCATCTAAGATTGTGTGATATTTACTGTTTAAAGAAATGAGCCTTGAACATATAAATGTCAATGTCACTTGTTATAAAACTGTGCCAATAACCATATTTGAGCCAATGCTGCCCCTGTTGTTAATACTTATTTTAATATCATGATAATGACCTTATAAGGCATATAGCATCCGGTCTTTGTTAAGAGCCCTATAATTAGATGTGAAATGTGGAAATCTGTTAGCCTTTATTCACAACTCCCAGACTGACCACAGAAATTGCTGGGACATACCCATCTGGTCTATTGTGTAGGGCGAAGCTCCCGGTTGTGATTGTGCTGTATTGGACCATTATCGCAATTAATTAGAAATCAAAACTGAAGGCTATGTACGGCAGTATCTGATGCCAGATGCCATGAATGGTCGGAGCTTTGATGTGTCGAGTCGTGATTGGCTCAACATGTCTGCTTCTGAATGGCTGCCAGTTTGCAAGCCGTGATTGGTTCGAGGCCGGCCCCAAGTTCAAATAGCCATCGCTGCCTATTGTCCGCCATGATTGGCTCACAGCGGCACTAAATTTTAACTGCCCCCACTTGCCCGGCACTTCCCCAATTACAGATCACGGCTGTGTCCAGTTCTGCCCACAGGACATCCTGCTCTTTGTGCAGTGGCATTGACCACTCTGCCATAGTTATGGCCCTGAGAAAATGTACCGACCAATCAGCTCGTAGCCTGTAAAGTGACAGTTAGGAGCTGATTGGCTGGTACTTTATCTCTCTCCACTTTATCTCTCTCCTAGGCTTAGTACAGCTAAGTACAATGGCCTTTTAAAGGGAGATTTACTTTTGGCAGGAAAATGGAGCTAGTTTTGTCAGGTAAAAAAGACCCCTTACGGTGTGGGTCCGAAAAGCCCTCCACACCCTAATAAGGGTTTCTGTGGCCAGAAGCCCATTGACTGAAATTATAGTGGGGCACGGACTAAATGCCCAGTGTTCAATACCTCAGGCCTACTGTCCAGATCCCTGGTGGTCCAGGGGCATGGACCTAGTGCCTGATTACAATGGCTGCGAGCCTAATGCCCGAATCCCTGGTGGTTTAGGTGCATGGGCCTAGTGCATAAATCTATGTAGGACCTTACCAGCTCTGCCGCCCTGCCTTCATCTTCGTCTTCCCACCAAGACTCCTTCCTGTGCCACCTCTTCCTTCTTTTCTTCTGGAGGTCTTCTCTCCTCCCTCTCCAACAGCTTTCTGCTCGCTCCCTGGTCACGACGGCTAATAAGAGCCAGAGTAAGTGGGCAGAGCTTTTGATTGGCTGCCAGACAGCGCTTCACCATTGATTTGCGGCTGGTGTAAAAATTTAAATACAGCAGTTGTCCTCCCAGCGCCGACCACCGATGTTTCCCCAGGGGAAGACATCTCTACATAGATATTGCAAGTATTCTACTACAGCATCTGCAAACTACGCCAATATGTCTTTCCCATTTACACAGATGCGCCTAATAGTATACCTTGGGGCTCATATAGTCAGACACATTTGTGCCCTGTCCATAATCAGAAGATCATGCATGAACAAAAGCATTTACATGTATATAGGGCCTGATTCAGCACTGCACGTATGTGCTTTGCTGAACGCAAATTCACGATTATCAGGAATCTGTGCGTGCACATGACCCATTCTGCAAATGTGCCGAATGGGTCCAACGTGACCACAAGCAGACCCTTCTATGCCTTTGCCTGATTGACATGTAGAGGCATTTAAGGGGAGGTGCGGGGACGGGGATGGCCGGCGTTCCCGGAAACGTTTCCGGGAGTGGCAAGGCCAGAAACTTTGTCTACGGATGCAGTTTCATGGCATCGCAAGCCAACAAGCATGAGTAAGCCTCAGTAAGCAGATGGTGGTGCCAATCTGTGTCCTCTGTCGCAATGCTGGGATCGCAAATGCAGCAGGATGTGTCATACACACCCAGGCACGCCTGTGTTTCTCTGACCGCCCCCCGTCACCACCCTCAAACGGTAATTTCCTGTCAATCACTATGTGAGGACTCTGTGTGCTCACTGTGATCGCTTCCCGATCGCAGTGCCCGGTTCGTGCACACGCACTGCATCTTATATGCATGCGCAGAATGCAAACATCGGCTGGCTGCGTGCGAATGCAGCCTTGCGATCCAACCTGAATCAGGCCCTAAGTCCCTTCCAACAATCAGGAACACCCAGACCTTCCTCTCCATTACCACGAAATTGTGTAAAATTATTTACCTTCCAGGCACTACTGAGTAAATTTACTAAAGGTCGATTTCAATCAGTAAGGTCTGAACCGATCAACATTGTTGTTGTGATTCAAGGGCTAAATCACACAACATCAAAATTGATCGATTGAAATCGACCTTTAGTAAATTTACCCCCACAAGTCCATGGCCTTTGGGCTTGATTCAGCAAGAAAAGCAGTTGCTTAAACGCGCGCAATATGTTGATTAATTCGCACTGTGCATGTGCGCGAGCCAGATGCTGCGTTCAGAACGGCGATCGCAGAAGCTACGCAGACCCAGGACAGAGTGATTGTCAGGAAGTACCATTTGTGGGTGGTGACAGTGGAGGGGGTCAAGCAAACGCAGGTGTACCAGTGCGTTTCAACACCGTTGCATGGGCATGCATATATTAGCCACTGCGATGATACCAGACGCCACCTGAGGTCTTATAGCGTGCACAGAAGTCAGTGTCAATCCCGCACTGCTATCGAACACTCACAGAATGCACTCTTGGTTATACTGAAGTGTGAGCAAATCTCTGTCTGGTTTTAAACTTCAAAGGACAGTGTGGTCTGTTACATTATTGTATCACTCCGGAGTATTATTACCAACATCTTTGGAGTGTCCATCTGCATGAACATCGCATTGACACAATGGTAGCACACTGCACATTGCCGTGTGTGGACTACATGTGGAACTGTTGAGGCAGTTTATAGCTTCACAGGTGGAATTAACAGCCCATTTATTGAACACCTATGTGGCAAGGATAGTTTCCTTTTATTCTAAGAACTTGAATATCCTTGGATCTTTTAGTATAGCAGAATATTATACACATTTATATTTATGCACATGTGGAGTTTTTATGTACATTTAGCGTTCCCGCTAGGCTGTTTTAGCGGGGTGCGGCGCCCTGCCCTCCTTCTGGAGGGCAAAAAGCACCCTGCCCTCCAGGAGGAGGGCAAAAAGCGCCCTGCCCTAACAGCCTGCGGGAGCCGTTCTCACCCGCGGGACACTGCGTCCCGCGGGTGGACAAACATGCGGTGACCCGGTCACCGCCGGAGAATAGACGCCGGCGCATGCGCCCGGCATCTATTCTCCCTTTCTGCAGCGCTTGTAGGCTGCCCGGCATGTCCGTAAGCGCCGGGCACGCCCCCAAGTATGACGAAAAGGGGACATGTCTTATAGACACGCCCCCTTTTCATAACCACACCCCCTTTTCGGACGCGCGCCCTGCCTGCCGCCGGAGCTAGAGGGAACACTATACATTCCATTCCTGCATGCAACAGTAATGATTTATTCTGCTCACAGGATGTGTATGTTCAATTCATTACATTTTTAAAGGTGTGGGATCCTTTATCAGTGATTCCTAAATAAATGTATATTGTTATTTATTAGACATTGGTTGATATCTATTTTTTTAAGTGTGCCACATCCATATCCTATTCATCTTCTTGATGGTGCCATTTTCTCGGCGACCTACGCATGCTTAGTAGATTCTGCCAGCATTTTGGAGCAAGGCTACAGCAGCAAATGTCTCAGTGTGGACAGTAATAGGGTCTATCACAGAGCAGACTGTGATTGAATTTGGCTAGCACTGAGCCGACAAGTAAACTGATGAAGTACACAGTTATATTTAACTGCAAATCACATTATCAGACCTGTCACACGGGATGTAGGTGTACCAGTGGTAAGTATGTGCAACAGTAGCATAGCTCATAGATGGCTTTGGCAGTTACATGTGACATTTCCAGACTCCATGACTCTAATCTGTAGTGCAAAATCCAAAGCAAATAATGCAATTCAGTCCCTCAGTTATATTAATTCAATTATCATCCACAGAGTAGACTTTATAGTCTGTAGAGTACATTGAAGATATTGTATGCTAGAGAAATGTATAATCCTAATCCGCACACAAGGCAATGTAGTATTGCATGGGAGAATATATATAATAATTCGCTACAGTCTGTCCCGTCTCCTACACACATGCTCAGTGGAAGCTGTGGCATGCACTGCCCCTCCAATAGCTCCATTTTCTAGGGAGATGGGACAGACCCTAGCGGGAGAGGAGAATTTGGAGCTGGAGGGGGAGCTGGGAGGGAGGGGGAGATGAGGCAAAGGAATGAGGGGTGGGGAGTAGCAAAGCAGTGGTGGGCGCGATGGAACAGAGTATGGGGCTGGGCCAGGAGGGACCAGACCACTAGTATATTATAGTCTTCCAGAGGTCATTCTTTAGAACTTTCCCTTATTTGTCAAAGTCTTCTCATGACCTCCAACAACAACTACATCTAGGGATAAATTTACTAAAGTGAGAGTTTTTAGAAGTGGAGATGTTGCCCATAGCAAACCAAATCAGATTCTAGTTCAGTGTTGGCTAACCTTGACACTCCAGCTGTTATGGAACTACATAACCCAGCATGCACTGCTACAGTTTTGCTATTAGGGCATGCTAAAAATGTGGCAGGGCATGCTGGGATATATAGTTCCACAACAGCTGGAGTGTCAAGGTTAGCCAACACTGTTCTAGTTAATATCTTCTAGAAGGTGCTAGTTAAATGTTAAGTTGAATCTGATTGGTTGCTATGGGCAACATCTCTACTTCTAAAAACTCTCACTTTAGTAAACTGTTCTCCTTGTCTTTTACCTTCCTAGAAAAAGCTGGCTCCTGACCAATATGTTGGTCTCAACACAATTAGATCTATGGAGTGTTCTCCATATGTTTCCTCTAAATACAGTAACTCTGGAAGAAAGGATTTGTATCTACCTCAGCTTCTTTAAGCAGTAAAGTGAACAAGCAAGACTACAAATGGATGCTTTCCCAGGTATAAGTAGTATTTCTTTGCTGATCCTATTAAATAATGGGATCTGAATAAATATATAACAGAGGTTATGGCTAGAACCGACGGCACATAAACTTCTAGTCAGGGATAGAAATGGTTAATAAAGTTAAAGATGTTTGTTTGTTTAACAGCAGGTAGATAGATGCGATAGGGCGATAGGTTAAGGGGCGTGTTTAAGTGAGAGGGTGTGGGGAATCTGCTGTGGTAAAATCTGCCTCTTTGAATTTGATCTGCTCACAAGGGAAGTTCAGTTTCTTGGCAGATCTTGTTTTTTTGATTGTTTTGTGACCTTTCAAGCTTCTTTATTCCATCCTTCTTTACTTTCTCCCTACTCTATCTCTTTCCCTACTCTATCCCTTTCCCTACTCTATCGCTTTCCCTACTCTATCCCTTTCCCTACTCTATTTCTTACCCTACTCTATTTCTTACCCTACTCTATCTCTTTCCCTACTCTATCTCTTTCCCTACTCTATCCCTTTCCCTACTCTATTTCTTACCCTACTCTATCTCTACATTAGCTTTATCTTGCTAAAATGTACCGCCCCCAACGTGTGCGCTCGGTGCCCGCCCATCTATCAGACAGTACCGGGTACGGCGTGCCACATGTGGGCCCCCCTTTGCATTGCCTGCCCTCCCGGCAGTCAGGAGGGTCAGGCGCAGTCTCCTCACCTGCGGGGAGCGCTGTGGTCACGGGCGCGCGACTGCGGTGGTCCCGCAAGCGGATACATCAGCAGCCGCCACCTGCCCCTTGTCCCCCGGTGTTCGCCAGTATTAGAGCGACTAGGGACCGGGGCAGGCGGGGATCAGAGACGGCCGAGCAGGCTACAGCCCATCCCTTGTCCCCCGGTGGGTCAGCTGATGTCCGGGGGCAAGGGCGGAAAAATTACCACATAAGCGTGCCTGCTATGGCGCCGGCTTGCACGCAGGCCAGTGTGGAGACAGACGGGGGCAGAGCCAGCGCCTGCACAGTGACAGGCAGGCTAATCCTCCCCTCTTGTGCTGTCCCCTGTTTATGATGATGATAATGATTCAGACATGGGGTCCCCCATGTCTGTGGCAGCCAGCTCCTCCAGACTTGGGGGGATGGCAGCTACACAGGCAGTTGCTATGCCTGCAGGGTCTGTGGCACCTGGGAGCGCTCCCTTGTTGGACACTGGTGCCATTGCCGGACTGCTGGTGTCTCTGGTGGGTGCACTGACACCGCTTTTGACCCAGCAGCCCGGAAATACTGCTGACACTGGAGGCCCTTCTGCGTCGGCGGCGTCCGCCGTGCAGACACAGCTTGGTCCTCTAGTGCAGCAGTTAGGCAGAATTTGTGGCCTCTCCCTCTCTCCTATGCACGCAGCTCCCTCAGTCTCTTTCGCTCCCCCTGCGGCCTCCCTTCCTCAGCCCAATCAGGCTGCGGATACGTACAGTGCACACGATGCTGCCTCAGTCTCTTCTTTTACAGATGACAGTCTGGAGGAGGTACCAGTGGTTGCAGTCCCGACCAGAAGCGCGGCGGCTGACGTCACAGCTAGCGCAGGTACTGGAGTCGCCAATGCCGTTGTCGAGCCTTCTGGTGAGTGTGACAGTTCATCTGACTGCGGGTCTACTTCCATTTCCTCCTCCTCTTCAAGTGATAGTTCCCGTGAAGCTAGGCGTAAAAGGGCATGGAGGTCTCGTAGACGTCGCTCATGTCGTCGAGCATTCTAGCAAACGGTCATCAGGGAGTAGCACCAGCGTAGATCGAGGAGCAGGTCCTGATGATGTTGTACACTGTGCTAATACAGCAGTTACTCGAGGTATACGTACATGGGTTAAGCAAAGAATCAAAAAAGGGCGCTACATAGACATGTTCACCCTTACAGCTACGGCGAAAAAAGCACTTGTGACCGCAAAGGCAAAAGGGGGTATTGAGTTGGAGGCCTATAAAGTCTTACACGAATTGGTTATCTGGGTTTTGCGTCTTTTTGGCTTGCTACCTTAAATCCAGGCCTTCCGAGTACCTTGACGTGATTCGGTACTTGCACCTAATACACAGCCCATTCAAGTCCTCACGGGGTACAGCGTGGTGTTAATACGACGAGGAGTTCATCGCAAACAAGATCGGGTCATGGTCATGGACCTAGGTTGTAAAGATGTTGAGGTGTGGATGGAGGTGACGCAGCCTACACGCATCCTTTCTGATCAGTTCCCTGGGCGGCTAGTTCAACCCTCGTCCCCCTCGGCACCAAGGGCAGCCAGTGGAGGGGAGAACAAGCGTAAGTGTTACGCATACAATAACGGGAATTGTTCCCTTGGAAACAGGTGTCGCTTTCTACACCAGTGCCTCCGCTGTGGCGCAACACACCCTAGAAGGACTGCTCCCGTAGCCCAGGGGGGCTCAGGCCACCGCCACAACACCCACTGCCAAACGGGCAGGGGGCAGGAATTCTAAGTAAAGCAACAACTCCCATCCGTCTGGATGCCATGTCAAAATGGCTGGACTGGTATCCTGTGCAGGACAACGCCACTTTTTTGAGTAAGGGTTTTACAGAGGGGTTTTCGCTTCCAATAACTCGGACTGTGGGTTCCGGGTCCCCTAGGAATTTACGCTCGGCCTACGATTTGCCTCACGTACTTAAGGACAAGGTTATGAAGGAGGTCGGACTGGGTTGCATGAGTGGGCCTTTCCTGCAACCTCCGATACCCGATCTTGTCCTCTCACCTGTGGGTGTTGTCCCCAAGAAGGCCCCTGGGAGTCACCGTTTAATTCAGCACCTGTCACATCCGTCAGGTAATTCGGTTAATGACGCCATAGAGGTTGAGGTCTGCCGCATGCAGTACCAGTCCTTCGACTCGGCATTAGCGTTAGTTCGCGTTGCAGGCCCGGTTTCTTTAATGGCAAAAGTGGACATTGAGTTCGCCTTCAGATTGTTGCCCCTGCATATGGAATCTTTTCATTTTATGGGGTTTCGGTTACCGGATGGCTATTACCTGGACAAATGTCTTCCGATGGGATGTTCGGTTTCCTGCGCAATCTTCGAGCATTTCAGTTCCTTTCTTCATTGGTGTGTCACAGTGGGGTCTGGGGAGATGAACATAGCGCATTACTTGGAGGACTTCTTGTGCGTGGCTCCAGCCGGTTCGGATTGCTGCAATCGCCTCCTTTTTTCATTGCAGGCACTCTTCTCAGAATTTGGGGTTCCTATTGCGCATGACAAGATGGAGGGCCCCTTTACTAAGCTGGTTTTCTTGGGTATTGAAATTGATACCTTGGAGGGTCTTTGTCGGCTGCCGCCGGACAAGGTGCGTCAATTGCAGGATGCCATCCTCCTAGTGTTGGCAGGGGGGAAGGTAACACTTCGTCAAGGTCAATCCTTGCTTGGGCTGTTTAACTTCGTGTGTCGCATTATCCCGATGGAGAAGTTTTTTTGTCAGAAGCTACAGAGGGCCTTGGTAGAACTACGTCAACCGCATCATTTTCTGCTGCTGTCGGCTGAATTAAAAGTGGACCTGTCGGTTTGGGAGACCTTTTTGGGCGATTTAATGGAGTGCGGGTCTGGCCTACGGATCCTCAGCCTAATGCTTGCCTGCAGCTCTTCACGGATGCTGCAGGATCATCAGGTTTTGGATCTTTTCTGGGTGGTGATTGGTGTTTTTCGGTTTGGCCGGCTGAATGGGTGCAGGCAAGACTGAGCAAGAACTTGCTCCTGCTGGAACTGTTTCCCATAGTGGTGGCATTAGAGCTGTGGTGTCAGCGGTTGCGTGACCATTAAATCGTGATTTGGTACGATAAAGTACATGCGATCAATAACCATGTGCTGGAGTTGGGAGGGGTAGTGGTGCATCATCCTTTAATTCGGATCCAGGATGCCCACCTTTTTCGTAGGGATGGGGTACATCTCACTGAGGAGGGTAATTTTTTGTTTCTAGAAGACATATTTGCAGTATTAAGGGGTTTAGTTGGTTAGTATTGTGGCGGGCTGCTTCTTTACTGAGAACCGCTGTGGCGGGAAAGACCGGCAATATTGAAGCGTCCATCTTGTGGCAGTAATAGCGGTGCACACCCCTTCAATAGGCTGATTTCACCCTATTGGGGTGAGCGGCACCTCTCGACCGAGCAGGATGAATGGTGCATTGGCATTGGTGTAGGGGCCGCATCACTTGCTCTGAAAGGGATAGTTGGCCCTTGCAAGTTTTAAGATCACACCTACCCTTGTCTGGGATAGTTGGCCCTCACAAGTTGTGATATACTTTTGGCCTAAGACAAGTGGATGCTGGTTATTTGCCATTCTTTCTCCTGCCACCATACCTACTATGTAACCAAATAAAGCTGACCAATTAATTTAAACAGCATAACTTGGTCTCATGTGTTTATTTTAGTTAAGTTTAATTTAAGTTTATGGGTCATATCTATCATCTGATGCTAGAAAGTTTAAATAATAATAATAATAATAATAATAATAATAATAATAATAATAAAAATAATAAATCTGAACAAAATACAGAAAAGCAATGTTTAGCTAAAGTTATATTCACCATTTGTGACAATTCTTAGGACATAGGCGAAGTGAATAGTAGAGGGGATGCCCACCATTTCTGGATTTCTCACAAATACTTTATTACTTTTTGTGGGATAGAGGGTAAGAGCAGCTTTTCCTGATTACATTGGGCAATAGTGAAAAAGTTTCCAACGTGAAATAGTTACTACTAATTTATTTCAGCATGCGAAGAACAAATATGACATTCAGAGATATAGCCCATTTATGGTGATGTAGGGTATTTTGTTAAATACTAGGGATCTTTGGTGTCTAGTGAATATTCTGTATAGGTTGGCAAACCTAAATACAGGAAGGTTGAGTCATTGTAGGCCATGTTTTATTTACTGTCTGCGTATACTGTAGCTTCAGATAAGGGAAAAGTTGTGGTGCACTCCGGGGCACTGGAGTCAAATATAATATATGTCTCGCTTTGACTCCCTAGATAAAGGAGGCTGAGTACCAAGGATGTTGTATGACATCCTTGAAATACTCCTCTTTTGTGTATTACTGTAATGTCCTGACTTTAGATCTGTAGGGAGGGTGTTCTTAATGAATAGTTCATATAAATTATTAATGACTTAAATATGTCTCTTCATATAGTCCCAAGTTCTAAAACACAAATTGGCTGCAGGGTGGGTGTTTAATAACCAACAATTCGACCCCTATAAAATACGATGGACATGATCATGAATAAGTTCTATCACAGAGCAGACTGCAATAACAGAATACATTGGAGATTACAACCAAAACAATGGCCGCCCACAAGAACGGGATGCATTCCAACAAAGGGAATGGGTATGAAATATCGATTCCCGTCAGCGGCAGCCCGACATGAGCAGAGTTCGAAGCAGCGGTAGCCCGACAGCGCTGGAAATCCCGATCGTGGATAGGTGAGTATCTACTAACCTAACCCCCCAAACCCTAACCCTCCTTAGGGGTGCCTAACCCTAACTTCCCCCCCAAGTGCCTAACCCTAATCCCCCCTCTAAGTGCCTAACCCTAACCACCCCCTTCCCCGCTGCCTAAACCTAAGTCCCCCGGGGGGGTGCCTAACCCTAAGTCCCCCCAGGGGGTGCCTAACCCTCCCTCCCCCTAGCCTAACCCTCCCGGGGGGGTGCCTAACCCTAAGTCCCCCCGGGAGCCCTAAACCTAACCCTCCCCCCCGCGGCTGTTCGCTCGCGGCGCCCGGCATCACTACGATCGGGATGCCAGGCGCCGGTCTCCCGGCGTCGGGGAAATGCGGGCGTCTACATCTAGATGCCCGGCATTTCACCCTTGCCGGGAAATGACAGTCGGAAAGCCGGCTGCCGGTATTTAGGCAGTTGGCTTCCCGATTGCATACCCAGCAAAGGCCTCTTTCCATCAATAATGATATCTAACCTACAAAATGGCCACTACATAGGACTGTGGAGATATAAACGACAACAAGAAACCTTACCAAAATGGCCGCGAAAGGCGGTACATGCGCACAGGACGGGGACTGCAATTCCTTCTCTAGTGATGACAACAGCAAGTCTCCAGAAGGCCGTACGCATGCACAACACCAAACTCGGAAGTGCCAAAGATGCGGGCCATGGGAACGGAGACACAGGTAATCATTGTCCACATAATCTATTTAAGGAGAAGCACAGTAAAAAAAAGACACCCTTGAAAAAGTCCAAACTTGGATGAAACGCGTTGGAAATTATCCCCCACCACATAAGACCATTGAACTATATAAGATTGGACTATTTTTTGAGGCATTATAGGAGTAATGGTATACATGCTCTTAAATTTTAATAAAGGACTCTATGAGTAAATGACATTGGTATATTAATAAAAGTGTTATATTAGATATAGGTGTAGTGGAATGGGATCGAAATGCTGGCGGCTTCAAATCCCGACAGCATCAGCTCGAGAGGATGAAATCCTGACAGCATCTGGTAAGTTACCTAACCATCCCCTCTCCCCTCCCTAACCCTCCCTTAGGGGTGCCAAACTCTAAACTGCCAGGGTGGTGCCTAACCCTAAATCCCCCCCGGGGGTGCATAAACCTAACCTCCCCTCCCCATACCCTAAACCTAACCCTCACGGGTGGGGTGCCTACCCTATCCCTCCCCCTTAGGGGTGCCTAACCCTAATCTCCCCCCCCCAAAACCTAATGCCAACCCCGCTAGAACCTCTAATCCTAACCCTCCCCCCTTCCCGCAGCTAACGCAAAGGGCACCCTGGACTTACCTTTGTTTGGGCTGGTGTCCTCGGCATTCTGGCATCGGGATTAACATAGGCGTCGGTATTTTGATGCCTATGTTAAATCCCATGCTGGGATTCTGCTGTCGGGTTTGAGACCGGCGGCCACATCATAACTACATCCCACAAGTAGTGTCTGGTTCTTACAAATAACAGCACTGCTTATCAGCATATAACATTACCCCCCCACCACCACCTCTATACGCAACGGGACTAAGGGAACCAGCAGGACGAGCGCAGCAGCACGAGCACAGCAGCGTTGGGTAAGCACAGTGGCGTCCCTACCTGTCTTTGCACCCAGTGTGGGCAGCGGCGGGGAGCTTGTACTGTGCACGGCGGTGCTGAGCACCGGCAAATAAGGAGCCGTGGCATTGCGTGTGGGAGTGGGGGCGTGGCCTCATGACCCGAACACCCGTTTTTTGTCACACTGGGAGTGCTGGAGGTGCAGGCTGCCCCTGGGAACCAGCCTGTGTGAAGTGTGGGCTCCCTTGCTGTGCTTGGAAACGAGTGCGGCACGTAATACAGCACCCGGCTCCTGTCCCTGAGGGGGAGCCAGCACTTTGGTGTCACCCCTCGACTGGTGACACCCGGGTGTGGCCAGCACTCCCTGTACACCCCTTGTGATGCCAGTGGGTAAGTACAAACCTTCCTACCCTATCCTGCATAAATAGTGTTTCCCAAAGTTCCTGATACTGTGCATGTATTATAATTGAGGTGGAGAGGAGAGTAAAGAAGGGTTGCTGCACCATCACCAATTATTTAAGAATACCATTATCAACTGTTTTAAGAACACCCATCCTACAGCCAATTTGTGTTTTAGAACTTGGGACTATATGAAGAGACATATTTAAGTCATTAATAATTTATATGGACTATTCATTAGGAACACCCTCCCTATAGATCTAAAGTATTTCAAGGATGTCATACAACTTCCTTGGTACTCAGCCTCCTTTATCTATTCTAGGGAGTCAAAGCAAGACATATATTAGGATAATTTGACGCCAGTGCCCCGGAGCGCACCACAACTATTTCTTTATCTGTTTATATGTAATAGAGGTCGGGATACCTGTATATGTGGAGCAGCTAGGGACACTACATATAAGACTATGGGGTCTATTTACTAAGCAGTGTTAGGAGACAGAGTAAAAAGTGATAAGAAATTGATAAGGTGCCAGCCTATCAGCTCTCAACTGGTCATTTTTCAAACACAGCCTGTGATTTGACAGTTGGGAGCTGATTGGCTGGCACCTTCTCACTCTCTTATCACTTTTCACTCTGTCTCCTAACACTGCTTAGTAACTAGACCCCAAAGAGCGTTGTACTCCGACTACGTGTATACTGTAGCTTGCATCAAGTGAAGGTTATGAGTCATGTTCTTTTCATTTCTTTGTGGTTATAATTTAAGTTAAAAGCCGGGGTGCCACATGAATGCAGATAACTTTGTAAAGGGGATGAACAAAGATGGAGAAGCTTTCAAGTACCTGAGAGGAAAAGATCCACTTCTGACAGATGCTAAAGTTAAGGAAGGAATCTTTGTTGGTCTGCAAATTCGTAATTTTCTTATAGATGAAAACTTCAACTTAGTCCTCCAGGCTAATGAGGAAGCAGCTTGGGAAGCCGGTCAAAGTGCCGTGCATGGGATCGGGAGGTCGGGACGACAAATATTTAACAGCCTATAAGATCCGACCTCCCGATCTCGACCATTGCAGGTGTTTTACATTTTATTGGCTAACACAACCGTACTGCATATACACTTATACAATCGTCAGCCCGATCACCCTATATCGGGTGATCGGGCCGACAATTGTGTAAGCCGACAATTGTGTAAGTGTGTACCCAGCTTTATTTCCTGATTATGTAGCTTTCACTTTTAATTTCCATAAATAGCACTAAGAGAAAGAGCACACATCCAGTTAATGGCTTCATGCAAGCATGCTTGTCCCTATTAAAATTACCTTGAAAATGATAATGTCAGCATTATCCAGGTTTGTGGCATCAGAAATAAAAAAAAGACATGCCTGCATGCACACATTAAGAAGAGACGGTAGAAAAAGCAAGGGTTTCAGCTGAAGATAGCTAATCAGAGGTTAAAAAGTGCGTTTTCATCAATAATGCTAACGATGATAAAATAGGAGATGACATACTACAAAGTTACAGTCTATTTCAGTCACTATTATTTCCAGACCTATGCATATGAGGACAGCCAAACAGAACATTTTCCTCACACAAATTTATAGAGATGGGCAGATGTTTCATCTCAGCTCTTTTTTGGGGGATTTTTTTTTTTCCTGCTGTCAGAAGCTCTTCCTTCAGGGTGACAAATGAAGATCAAGTACGGAGAATCTATGCAGCTTTGTGCTCATAAAGAAATGGCATGACATGTTAAATAATGACCTTGTTTTCTTCTAGTAGTATCAGTATATTTTCATTAATAGCATTATGTCATGCTCCGGACACTTAAAACTACCTCTTTACTTCTCCGGTGCCTGTCCAGGTTAGTGCTGAGGTCTGTTCACGCTGCACATCGCTCCCGGCTGGTGCTGAGGTCTACTCATGCCCCATCTATTCAGTGTCCTGTCACTGAGCATGGAGATGGCCTCTCCGCAGTCACCTGCTCTGTCACCTGACTATCCTCCACCGCTGAGAGCGCTGCTCCCAGGCCAGCTGATTGCAGCATCCAATCCCTGGGGATCTACCCCTATAAATTCCATTCCCTGACTGGCTTCTGTTGCCAGTACAACCTCGCTTCTTGCTGAAGTTACAGCTCAGTACTGAGCTCCCAGGTCATTTGTATCTGAATGGTCCCCGGCCGTTATATCCAGTTCCTATATCTGGTAAACAAGTCTGATATACAATCTTGCACACCAGTCTGGTTTTACCACTAAGACTTGTTCTTATAGCCGCCATTGGTTTCAGCAGAAATGAAAAAATAGAAAGTGTAGGAGGCACTAGTCAATCTAAAAAAGTTTAATGACAGTATAACACTGAGAAAATATTAATATATAAAAATAAATAAACTAAAAACAGAAAAAAATAGCCTATTAAAATTCAGATAAACAATGCATCTAATAGCCAATACACATGATATTAAATCAATACCATTTATGCAACTGCACAGAGAAGATATAACAAATTGTGTCTCAGATAGTAAATCAGACAAGCATAATAAACATTACCACAAGTGAAATCAACTGAAACAAATGTTTCAACCTAATTCATGGGTTCTCAGTGTTCCAAGGGAACAATTTGTAGCAAAATCAAGCTTTGTAATGCTAAAACGGCATAGTCCGTGAGTTTCAAGTCTGTGGATGATTAGCTGTGTTAGGAAAACACACAGAGAAAAGATGATCCAAGGAAATATATATATATAAATATTCCAATATAAAAGTGGTACACTGTGGATTCATTAAGGCATGATTGGCAGGGGGAGTGTGTAAGAAAAAAAGCATGCATGCATGGTTAGAATTATCCAAAAACTCACTCCCTCGTGGTGTCCCGTATATGCAGTTAGCATTCAGATCTTGTTGCTTAGTAGCTATATAGTTACCAGTCTTTCAAATGTCGAGCAGTGCTCATATGCCTAGTGTGTTTAGCTGAAACCAATATGAGAAAAAAGCATCAGGAAAGGGACCCTCAGTAGCACGCCAATCTTTCTGTCTCTTATGCCTCTCCACGTGTGGGCAAAGTCTACGCGTTTCTCCGCCTCTTTGGCCCGTCGGAGGCTTCGTCAAAGTGTGTGATGTTCCATTGCAGTAACCTCTATATGTACTGCTATGACGGTAATTATGGACGGCTGTTTGACACTCAGCAGATAAATAGGCACACATGTTTATATGTGCGCTACAGGTCTGAATGGATAATCCATGATATTTGGCTTTGTTCCATATAGCACCATTAATTAAATATTGTTTGTTCTCACTATATGTGTCCCAAATATAAACTTTCATCGTTAGTGTCATAGTGTCCATTTGTATTAATTTTATATTTTAGTATCCATATTCTACTATATCAATAATCCACAATAAACCGTGTATCGCGGCTATATGAAAAGATGTGTGTGTATATATAAACACACATACACATACAAAAGATTGCATACATATACATATACACATAAATATACACATCAACAAAGTGCTATTGATATTCGAGTATAGGCTATTCTTAGAATAATCAGCTAATTGGAATGAATATAAATCTAAAAATTAGATGCATATGCTTGAATAAATCATAAACATACTTTACAAAAACAATAAAATAAAATGAATATGTAAATATATTGATTAATATTCGTTAAAGATTGTCACTGACATCGCCACTTATCTACCTGTACTATGTTTGAGTTTTTGTTTTATATTTTCATCTCTATTCCAATTTTAATAAAATTTTACATATAAACAGAAATATACATGCACACATATACAAACACGTCTCTCCAAATTCTCATCATACCATACCAACTAATAAAAGGATAATCTAATTAATTTAATTTTATTTGTTTTATTACATTTCTTTAGTTTTATTTTATTTTACCCAGAACAGAACATGTCGTCACTACATACACTAGCAAACAGCTGGTAGTAAATGTGTCTCTTAGTTGTTTTTTGGTCGTATTTTAGTAGGAATTTATAAAGAAATGTCCTACATAAGAGCCGCATATACTGTCTATAATGTACATTGTATATTAGATTACAAATAATGTATATTGTCTATTGTATTGCAAATAATACCTTCCCTCATTAATAGACCATAAAGACTCTATATATATATATATATATATATATATATGACATTTTTTTTTCTGGATTGTATATAGAAAATTTGCAACTGGCCTATATCAATAAGACCCAGGGTGCAACCCCACATAGATAACCAACATAATGAATTACCACAGACCTATATTATGCGGCAGTAATTAAATTGCATCTTTTTAGGCATAATAAAAAGTAGATCATTTATATCTAAAAGAGTAATTATTTGCCCATTCAGTTGTAAATAAAAACATAGTGACCATTTTTAGTATACACAAATATGCTACGTACCACACAAGGGGAGAGTCTATATACGGAGATCGGAACAGAACAAAAACACATAGCAATAAATTGCTAAGGCACATAAAGGAACAATACACCTAATACAGAGGGGGAGTTTTGTAACCCATACTGAGGTGGACAGAGCAAGAAATAATGTTTAAACACTGCATATTTTTTATCCAATAATATTTAGCTCCACAGTGGGATTAGTTTTTTTAGTCGAAAAATCCAATAGGCTTCACACTTGCAAAGAGTATTGAACCTATCACCTCCCCTTATTGTTGGTTTCACAAGATCTATTGCCTTCACTAAAATTCTCTCTACTGAGCCACCCTGACAATTGGCTGCATGTTTAGAGAGTGACTGTGTTTTTACTTTGTTTAGAATGTTGCGCCTGTGCTCCATAAGCCTTACATGTAGCGGGACTATAATGTTTACAAAAATATAGAAGAATTTGAACAGTCTCTTATACATTAAAAAGAAAGTAAACTTAGCCATGACAAAACTGATTATGCACGTGGACAGATCAGAACTTTTAATAGATTGAGGAGGAACACATCTAGATCACAAAATAGGGATGGATTTCGAGAAATGCCATTAAGATCAAAATCTAGGCAAAATAGAGAACACCTCACTAGTAAAGAATACAATAGAAAGGGAAGCTTTAGAAAACACAGTATACGCAATATTCCCAAAAGGCACAATAGTTGGAGACAACAGGATCCAACGTATGGTAGCTACATTCATAAGAATAGATTTGATATACAGCAACATCATGATATAACACCTAATTGGAGAACTCACTATAGAATACAAAAAGAATTGAAAGAACCTAGTCCAAATACCCGGAAACATTTTTATGGGGATGGTCACAGGTTTCGAGACCACCACAGGGACAATACAGTGCCCAATTGCACCACAAAAAGGTGAAGAGAAATTATAGAACACCTAATTGGAGAACTCACTATAGAATACAAAAAGAATTGAAAGAACCTAGTCCCAATACCCGGAAACATTTTTATGGGGATGGTCACAGGTTCCGAGACCACCACAGGGACAATACAGTGCCCAATTGCACCACAAAAAGGGGAAGAGAAAGAGAAGTAGAAGAACTAGAGGAGGGTAGTCAAAATCCAAACAAAAACAAAACGCATAGAATAGGCGAAAAAGGGATATACAATTTGTCTTCAAAAACACTTAGTGACACTGATTTGAAACTTTTAAGTAAGGGTATGAATTTTGCACCAGCATCAAGGCCGAATATGTTCAGTTTGTTTGTAGACCTTAATCACTATGTCCGCACCCTTAGCGGAAAAATATATTTTGCAATAAAGGATATTAAAAAACGGAATCTAGATGGGCCTCCCATCATTTTAGATGGGAATGATGAGAATCCAGTTCCCTGGGTGAGAGCACTGAACAAGTGTAAGTGTTTGATATCAATGAAAATAGCAATCAGATTGTAGAAAATTCAAACAGATATCAGATTTCTATCCCTTACAATATAGAGGCCCCTTATATTGAGAGCTTCTATAAATCCACACTTGAAGAGTTTAGAACTCTATGTGAGAAGGTGGACAAGTAACAATTGAGAGATAATCTCTCAGGTGATGGACGGAAAGCGATTAAGTTACTCAAATCTAATCCTGACATTATTATAAAACTGGCTTGCAAGGGAGGTGGGATTGTCACACTCAACACGGTTGATTATGTTCAAGAAGCCTACAGTCAACTAAACAACACTTCACAATATACTGTGTTGGAGTGCGATCCCACTGCCCTGTTCCAAACACAGCTAAACAAACTGTTGAATGATGCAACACACTAGATCAGGGGTAGCTAACCTTGGTCCTCAAGAGCTACCAACAGTTCACGTTTTCCAGGTCACCCAGCAGGTGCACAGGTGTATTCATTACTCACTGACACATTTGAAAAGATCCACAGGTGGAGCTAATTATTTCACTTGTGATTCTGTGAGGAGACCTGGAAAACATGCACTGTTGGTAGCTCTCGAGGATCAGGGTTGGCTACCCCTGCACTAGATGATGGTGTAATAAATAAAGACAAATGTAAATTCTTATTAACAGTACACCCTTTAGTTCCCACATTTATTTTCTTCCACAAATTCACAAGACACTTATTTTTCCACCGGGGAGACCTATCATTTCAGATGTCGGGTCTTTAATAATTTATCTTATTTTGTTGACATATATTTGCAGGTATATGTTCAAACATTGAGGTTATATATAAAAGACATCTCATTTTTTTAACCTTATTAAGGATGTGAAATGGAAAAGTGGCTATTTGTTCACCACCTGTGAAGTTGAATCATTATATTCTAATATCCCACACTAAGATGGAATCAGAGCGGTTGAGCACTTTTTAAGGCACAATCAAAGTGTCACAGGAGCACTTTGTGATTTAATTTTATTGTCTATTCACTTTATTTTGAAACACAATTATTTCACGTTTGACTCACGTTTTTTTCTGCAAACACTGGGGACTGCCATGGGAACCAGGTTTGACCCGAGTTTTGCCAGTCTATACATGGGGAGGTTTGAGGAAGAACATGTGTGGAGTGGTGGAGCCGGTGCGAAAATGGTTCTCTATGGGAGATATATAGATGACTTATTTTTTGTGGGGGATGGTGATGAGGCTTCACTTTTTTAATTTTTTGGATGGTTTTAACCAAAACTCATGGTTTGAGGTTCACAAACACCATTAGTTCTAATTCTGTTAACGATTTGGATATTACATTAACCATAGGGGTAGATAATTGTATCATTACCTAAACATGCATCAAAGCGGTGGATCAAGTAACCATTTAACCACATGGAAAGAGAATGTCCCCAAGGGACAGTTCCTTCGTATTAAAAGGAATTGTTCCAGACCGTAAAACTTTGAGAGCAATGCATCAGCTCTATATGCCTCATTTTTATAACAAGACAAGGTTACCCAGAGAGGACACTTGCTAAAGCATATGAACAGGTTAGTTTATTGAATAAGGATACCATCATGCAACATAGAGTAAGAAGAGAAGGGGTTACAGATAGAACAATGGCATTCATTACCACCTGTAATTCTTACATGAAAGACATAAAAGGGATCTTTAAGAAAAATCTTCCCTTACTGCAACTAGGTGCTTATATAGGTCCATCCATAGTACCAGAGAAATCTGTGATCTTCAGAAAATTGGAAAACTTGAAATCTAAGCTAGCCCCTAGTCATTTTAGGAGACCAGACACTAAATCTATTAGTAGACTGAAATGGCTTCCTCCAAAGCCACAAGGTTTTTTCAGATGTGTTACAAATAACTGCACTACATGCAAACATACTGAAAGAAGGAATCCAAACTTCAGGTCATCTGTGTCAAATGAGATTTTTATGATCAGGGACTTTTTGAACTGTAGATCATCCTTTGTCATTTATGTAGTGGAGTGTGGATGCAGCCTGCAGTATGTGGGCTTCACAACTAGACCTTTACATGTAAGGCTTATGGAGCACAGGCGCAACATTCTAAACAAAATAAAAGCACATTCACTCTCTAAACATGCAGCCAATTGTCAGGGTGGATCAGTAGAGAGAATTTTAGTGAAGGCAATAGATCTTGTGAAACCAACAAAAAGGGGAGGTGATAGGTTCAATACTCTTTGCAAGCGTGAAGCCTATTGGATTTTTCGACTAAAAACACTAATCCCACTAGGTCTTAATGACACTGTGGAGATAAATATTATTGGATAAAAAATATGCAGTGTTTAAACATTATTTCTTGCTCTGTCCACCTCAGTATGGGTTACGAAATTCCCCCTCTGTATTAGGTGTATTGTTCTTTTATGTGCCTTAGCAATTTATTGCTATATGTTTTTGTTCTTTTCTGACCTCCGTATATAGACTCTCCCCTTGTGTGGTACGTAGCATATTTGTGTACACTAAAAATGGTCACTATGTTTTTATTTACAACTGAATGGACAAATAATTACTCTTTTAGATATAAATGATCTACTTTTTATTATGCCTAAAAAGATGCAATTGAATATAGGTCTGTGGTAATTCATTATGTTGGTTATCTATGTGGGGTTGTACCCTGGGTCTTATTGATATAGACTAGTTGCGAATTTTCTATGTACAATCCAGTAAAAGATTCTCTCTATATACAGTGCATCTGGAAAGTATTCACAGCGCGTCACTTTTTCCACATTTTGTTATGTTACAGCCTTATTTCAAAATGGAATAAATTCATTTTTGACCTCAAAATTACACACATAATACCCCATAATGACAACATGTAAAACATTTTTTTGAGATTTTTGCAAATTTAATAAAAAATAAAACACTAAAAAATCACATGTACGTAAGTATTCACGGCCTTTGCCATGAAGCTCAAAATTGAGCTCAGGTGCATAATCTTTCCACTAATCATCCTTGAGAGCTTAATTGGAGTCCACCTGTGGTAAATTCAGTTGATTGTACATGATTTTGAAAGGCATACACCTGTCTATATAAGGTCCCACACTTGACAGTGCATGTCAGAGCACAAACCAAGCATGAAGTCCAAGGAATTGTCTGTAGACCTCCGAGACAGGATTGTTTCAAGGCACAAATCTGGGGAAGGGTACAGAAAAATATCTGCTGCATAGAAGGTCCCCTTGAGCACAGTGACCTCCATCATCCGTAAATGGAAGAAGTTCGGAACCACCAGGACTCTTCCTAGAGTTGGCCGTCCGTCTAAACAGTGATCGGGGGAGAAGGGCCCTAGTCAGGGAGGTGACCAAGAACCCAATGGTCACTCTGTCAGAGCTACAGCATTCCTCTGTGGAGAGATGAGAACCTTCCAGAAGGACAACCATCTCTGCAGCAATCCACCAATCAGGCCTGTATGGTAGAGTGGCCAGATGGAAACCACTCCTTAGTAAAAAGCACATGGCAGCCCACCTGGAGTTTGCCAAAATGCACCTGAAGGACTCTCAGACCATGAGAGACAATGATTGAACTCTTTGGTATGAAAGTCAGGCGTTATGTTTGGAGGAAACCAGGCACTGCTCATCACCAGGCCAATACCATCCCTACAGTGAAGCATGGTGGTGGCAACATCATGCTGTGGGGATGTTTTTCAGCGGTAGGAATTGGGAGACTAGTCAGGATAGAGGGAAAGATGAATGCAGCAAGGTACAGCGACAGCCTGGATGAAAACCTGCTCCAGAGCACTCTTGACCTCAGACTGGGGCGACAGTTAATCTTTCAGCAGGACAACGACCCTAAGCACACAGCCAAGATATCAAAGAAGTGGCTTCAGGACAACTCTGTGAATGTCCTTGAGTGGCCCTGCCAGAGCCCAGACTTGAATCCAATTGAACATCTCTGGAGAGATCTGAAAATAGCTGTGCATCGACGCTTCCCATCCAACCTGATAGAGCTTCTTGAGAGGTGCTGCAAAGAGAAATGGGTGAAACTGCCCAAAGATATGTGTGCCAAGCTTGTGGCATCATATTCAAAAAGACTTGAGGCTGTAATTGCTGCCAAAAGTGTATAAATAAAGTATTGAGCAAAGGCTGTGAATACTTATGTACATGTAATTTATTAGTTTTTTTAATAAATTGGCAAAAATCTCAAAAAAACTTTTTACACGTTGTCATTATGGGGTATTGTGTGTAGAATTTTGAGGAGAAAAATTAATTTTTTACATTTTGGAATAAGCCTGTTACATAACAAAATGTGGAAAAAGTGACGCGCTGTGAATACTTTCCGAATGCACTGTATAGGGCCTGAGTCAGAGCCGGACGCTCTGACAGAGCGCTCGCTCTGAATCAGGGCTGGCCCTCTGGTTTTTTAGAGCGGCCTCCTGGCTGCTCGCATAGCTGTGGGTGACCATCCACAGCTATAGCGAGCGACCAGGAAGATGGTCGCGATGGTCAAGACCATCGCGACTATCGGGCTTGTAGTAGGGTCTCGTTGCCGCAAGCCCTATAGTGCTTTCGGCTCTACCAAGTAATGTCAGTGGGGCCGGCCCCGGATGGTAGGCGTTCCCATGGGAACGCCTCCGTCTGGCCAGCCACGCCCCCGGCCCGCCCACCAAAGGGGACGTGCTGTCACTCAACATCGACAGCACGCCCCCTTTGGTACAAGACCCGGAGCGACGGCTTGCCCATCGCTATCCGGGTCTCGCGCATGCGCACGACGGAGCCGGCTCCGTCGTGCGCATGCGCACTGGGCTAACATCGACCCGCTTGCGAGTGCTCAGCGCTCGCGAGCGGGTCTGAATCAGGCCCATAGTCTTTATTGTCTATTGAGGGAAGGTATTATTTGCAATACAATACAATAGACAATATACATTATTTGTAATCTAATATACAATGTACATTATAGACATTATATGTGGCTCTTATCTAGGACGTTTCTTTATAGATTCCTACTAAAATACGACCAAAAAACAACTAAAAGACAAATTTACTACCAGCTGTTTGCTAGTGTATGTAGTGACGACACGTTCTGTTCTGGGTAAAATAAAATAAAATGAAACTAAATAAATGTAATAAAACAAATAAAATAAAATTAATTAGATTATCCTTCTATGTGTTGGCATGGTTTGATGAGAAATTGGAGAGATGTGATTGTATATGTGTGCATGTATATATATATGTTTATATGTAAAATTTGACTAAAATTGGAATAGAGATGAAAATATAAAATAAAAACTCAAACATAGTACAGGTAGATAAGTGGAGATGTCAGTGACATTATTTAACGAATATTAATCAATATATTTACATATTAATTTTATTTTATTGTTTTTGTAAAGTATGTTTATGTTTTATTCAAGTGTATGCATATAATTTTTAGATTTATATTCATTCCAATTAGTTGATTATTCTAAGAATAGCCTATACTGGAATATCAATAGCACTTTGTTGATGTGTATATTTATGTGTATATGTATGCAATCTTGTGTATGTGTGTTTATATATACACATACATCTTTTTATATAGCCGAGATACACGGTTTATTGTGGATTCTTGTTTTTTATTGTAAAACTTACTTTGACCCCTGATTGTGTCACCATTTGGGAATGTTCCCTAAAAGGGTCCAATAGAGTTTTCTTTGGGTTATAGAGAATAATATACAGTGCGGTATGGAACACACTATGTTGGTTTTCTTTTTGTTTTTCTTCTATATATTCTTCTCAATGGTCATATGACCGAAGAACATCTTACCAGATAGGTAATGAATTAATCACCAGTTTGCTTCACTTATGTGTTGATCTAATTTTCTGACACTAGTAGGCGTTTCTTTTTCTACTTCTTTACAATTGACTTTGGGTACCAAAACCCTATCACTATATTGGAGCTGCCACTTAATTATTGTTTGAGGTGTGTCATATATAAGGGAATTTAATTTTTTAGCACGTCATATATACTTTTGGAGTGTTACACCACAATCAGTGCGCCTCTTTATCCCCTCCAATATATATATATATATATATATATATATATATATATATAATTAGAGATGAGCGGGTCCGGTTCTTTGAGAACCGGACCCACCTGAACTTCGTGTTCCCAGGCGAGAATACTTGAGTCTGGCTCGAGTTTTCCCGCCTGACTCAGATCCGAATACAAGGCAAAACGCCTCGTCCTCCCGCTATCGGATTCTTGCGTGTTTTGGATTATATAAAGGTCCCTGCGATCGCGCCATTTTCACTCCGGCTGGGGAGAGAGAAGTTAGCAGACATAGTCAGTCACTGTCAGTCACTCAGTGTGTGTGTCCAGTCAGGGTCTTTGGCTAAAGGCTGCTGCTCTGTTGTCCGTAAAAAGGCTTAGGCTGCAGTATATAAAGGGGGGCTTCCTTCAGTGGGTGCTGCAGCTGCTGTGTCACTTGTCTTGTCAATTAACTTTGGCTGCTGCTGTGTTGTTGTCCTGTCCATCAGGCTAGGGCTGCAGTCCATAAAGGGGTGCTGTGTTGTCCAGGAGGGGTGCTCTGTTAATCAGGGGTGCTCTGCCCCAGTGTAAAAAAAAATAAAAGCACTTTTTTTTGTGTGTGTGTGCGTTAGCAAATTAGCTGCGCTATTATTGTTTGGTGACACAGTTTATCGTCCATGTATTTGTGACTCTGCAGGTGATCTGTCCGCACTCGGCAGGGTTGCTTTGGTGTCCATAAAAAACGGTTGCTCTCTGTGTTGTTCAACAAGGGGCTGCTGCCACATTCAGGGGTGCTCTTCGCCAGTGTCCAAAAAAATAAAAGTGCTTTTTTGTGTGTGTGTGCGTTAGCAACTTAGCTGCGCTATTATTGTTTGGTGACACTGTCGGCTAGACCGCAGTTTATTGACCACGTATTGTGACACTATAAGTCATAGCGTAGTGTGTTATTCTTATTTATAAAAAATATTGTGACACTGTAAGTATTAGTGCAGTGTTTTACTCCTAAAAAATCTTGTGACACTGTAAGTGGTAGCGCAGTCTAACATTCAATGTTTCACTTCTTTCCTCTATCATAGTCTACACGCCGACTACAAGACCACAACATAGTGCTAAATAACATGTGTAATATATAAAACATAGTGACATCAATGTAAGTAGCAGTGCAGTGTGTTATTCTTTTCTTATTCATAAAAATTTTTGTGATACTGTAAGTGGTATTGCAATGTGTTATTTTTCTTCATAAATAATCTTGTGACACTGTGGCAGTGCAGTGTGTTATTCTTTTCTTATTCATAAAAAATCTTGTGACACTAAGTGGCAGCGCAGTGTGTTATTCTTATTCATAAATAATCTTGTGACACTAAGTGGCAGCGTAGTGTGTTATTCTTTTCTTATTCATAAAAAATCTTGTTACACTGTTAGTGATATTGCAGTGTGTTATTCTTATTCATAAATAATTTTGTGACATGAAGTAGCAGCACAATGCGTTATTCTTTTTTTATTCATAAATAATCTTGTGACACTGTAGGTCATTGATACCACAGTGTAATATTTAAAATTGGTACAAATTGATGTGTGCTGTACCCCACTTCATTCGTGTTTGTTGATATGGAGAACGATCAGTTCAGAGGAGAGCAGAAACCACATACGTACTACTGCTGGAGCTGCTGCCACCAGTCATGACAATACTAATCCATCTACATCATCTACTAAAGCCGATGCCCAAGGCATACAGGGCTTAAGTCAGGGCATATAAAATCAAGAACCAATCTTTTACAGTGGCAAAGAAAAAACTTCAAAGGGAAAGTTAGTTGCAGAACGACATAACATTGTCAATATGCCTTTCACCACATGAAGTGGCAAAGAAAGGTTAAGGCCATGGCCTTTATTTATGACTGGTGGTTCTGCCTCTTATGATGATGAAAGCATAAGTGAACAAGCTGACATAGAAATCAAGGATGCTTCTGTGGCAGTGCACCAGGATGAGCAGGATATTTGTGTAGCTGACACTAATAGAATGTTGTTGATGAGGATGTTGTTTGTGTAAATCAGGCACCAGTGGAAGAAACAGTTATTGCTCACGATAAGGAAAAGCCCATTGTCATGCCTGGGCACAAGACAAAAAAAATCCACTTCTTATGTGTGGATTTATTTCTTCTCAAATTCGGACAACAATTGTCAAGTCATCTTTATAAATCCAGAGTAAGTAAAGGTAGGAACATTAACCATCTAGGAATCTCCTCTCTGTTACGTCATCTGCAGCGTATCCATCCAAAAAGTTTTTGTGTTTTGTGTTGACTCCATCTGCATCACCAGTCTTTTGGGAAAGTTGAATTTTTTCTCGGCAGATGCACCTGCTGGAGAAACTGAAGGAGAAGCCATCGCTGCATCACATGTCACTTGAGCTGACAATTTACTTACCAACAGCTCTTTGCATCTCTTCAGATCTGTGTCTGTTGGGAAGAAGAACACAATGTGTGACTTAAACATTAAATCTTAAATCTTGCGTTTGCTCTATTCAGCTTGTTGACAGTGGGTACAATGGCATTTTGGAGGCCACTAATTAAGTTTTTTTTAATGTCCCTATATAGGTTGGGAATTGCTTTTCTAGTGAAGTGGAATCTTGATGGGATTTGGTAGCGGGCACACAGGACCTCAATTAACTATAAAACCCACTGAATTATAACTGGGTGACTGCTGTCATACTTGCTCCCCCTTGCAAAGGATTAACAGTCAGTTGTTTTTTAAAATACTACTGGTAGTCTTCTTGGTCCCCTTCTGGGATGAAAATCCACTCCCAGCAGCAGCAGCATGCATAGCGCTCAAGGATTTTTCTGGGGCAAGGACTGATGTGAATGAGTAAAATATTTTTTGTAAATGCCTCCCCTCCTCCCCTACCCTCCTGCCTCATAAATTTGCTTCGGAATAAAAAAATGTAATTAAATTTACTACTAATCAAATCTTCCTTTCCCTGCCTTCAACTACATACAAATTCCTTCAGGCCTCTTGAATAATAAAAACATTTATTTTTTGATGTGCCATGTTCAAAGTTGAACTGCTGCTGCAATCTTTGACATGCAGTTGCTGAATGCCAAAAATGTCCAGAAATGTTTATGGCCACAGACAGCATCTCCTGAATGCTCCTTTAATTTAAAAAAAAAATTCTGAACCCCAAGTTGATTTTGTGGGCAAAACATGGGACATATTGTTCATCCATGCTCTCCCCTCCTCCATCATAAATTTGCTTTGGAATCAAAAAATGTAATTAAATTTACTACCAATCAACCCTTCCTGTCCCTGCCTTCAACTACATACATATTCCAACTCCCACAGGCCTCTTGATTAATGAAACATATGTTTCCTTATGTGCCTTGTTGGAAGTTGAACTGCCTTGTGTTTGTGCCACCCACTGCTGCCGCTTAGCTTACTTAGCCAGCTAGCTTGATGCAAATTTGGGCCTAAACCATATGAAAACAATATTGTGAACTGTGAGGTGGTCAAAATTGACTGGAAACGAGTGGAAATTAATGTTATTGAAGTTAATAGTACTGTAGGAACAAAAGAAACAACAAATTATGTGATTTTAAATGTTTTTATAAATTAAAAAAAAAAATACAGATCCAAAACCAAAACACACAAGGGTGGTTTTGGCAAAACCAAATCCAGATCCAAAACACAAGGAGATACAGATCCAAAACTAAAACCAAAACAAGGGGATTGGCGCACATCCCTAATATATACATATACCAGTACCAGTCAAAAGTTTGGACACACCTTCTCATTCAATGGTTTTTGTTTATTTAACTTATTTTCAACATAGTAGATTAATACTGAAGACATCAAAACTATGAAAGAACACATATGGAATTATGTTGTAAACAAAAAAGTGTTAAACAAATCAAAATATGTTTTATATTTTAGATTCCTCAAATTAGCCCCCTTTTGCTTGGATGACAGCTTTGCACACTCTTGGCATTCTCTCAATCAGCTTCATGAGTTAGTCTCCTGGAATGGTTTTGAATTGACAGGTGTGCCTTGTCGTGGAATTACTTGCCTTCTTCATGTGTTTGAGACCATCAGTTGTGTTGTGTAGAGGTAGGGTTAGTAGTAGTACACAGTGGAGCAAGCATAAAGAGACAAATGCAAGTGCACACTCTAACCATGCTGAACCTAATATTATAACTGCTAAATAGCATCAAAGAGGTTCTTTGCATAATAAAGGCCATAATTATGGGCCTGCACACCGCCTCCAGGTGACCTCTATCAGGCAGGTCCCTAACACTCCTATGGAACAAATATAGGGCATGGGACCCCCCAGGCCAACCCAGCAGAACCGCCCCATGGCATCACACTAGTGTGAGATTTAAAGTGAGAGTTAAAGAATAATAAAGAAAGCCTATGTGTTAAGTTCTACATAAGTAGGAGGTTATAATAAAAAGTATATAAAGTGCTACATATATAAAAAAACAAACTAAACAAGTGAAAAAGTGTACATTATGATGCCATGAAGCAGTCCAGCCACAGCAGCCCAGAGAGCCCCGCACCTCAATATCCTTCCCCCTATGTATTTAGTACACAGTGGACCCCACTATTTGACTACTGTTGTAATCCATATTATGGCAACAACCACTCAATCAATAAAGAGAAACAACAGTCCATCATTACTTTAAGACATGAAGGTCAGTCGATATGGAAAATTTCAAGAACTTTGAATGTATCCTCCAGCCCGGTTGCAAAAACCAACAAACGCTATGATGAAACTGGCTTTGATGGGGACTGCCCAAGGAAGACCAAGAGTCACCTCTGCTGCAGAGGATAAGTTCATTAGAGTTACCAGACACAGAAACCGCTGCTTAACAGCACCTCAGATTAGAGACCACATAAAGTCTTCATAGAGTAGCAGACAAATCTCAACATCAACTGTTCATAGGAGACTGCATGAATTAGGCCTACATGGTCGTATTGCTGTGAAGAAGCCACTACTGAGGATGAACAACAAGAAGAAGAGAATTGTTTGGGCCATGAAACACAAGGAATGGACATTAGACCAGTGGAAATCTGTACTTTGGTCTGATGAGTCCAAATTTGAGATTTTTGGTTCCAACCGCCGGGTCTTTGAGATGCAGAGAAGGTGAGCGGATGGTTTCTGCATGTGTGGTTCCCACTGTGAAGCATGGAGGAGGAGGTGTGCTACTATGTTGAAAATAATTTAAGTAAACAAAAAACATTAAATGAGAAGGTGTGTCCATACTTTTGACTGGTACTGTGTATATATATATATATATATATATATATATATATAAATACTATATATATTTATATATAAATATATATATATATTTAACACCCCAACCCAGAAAATCCTTTATTTGCCCTTGCACACAGGATCGGTGTGACCCTGCTGAGAGCAGGTGTCCAGTGGCACCTGTTCGCAGATGGGGGCTGAGCTGCCGCGTTTCTGTGTTCTGAAAGCAGCAGCACAGTCAGTGCTGCCACATAGAGCGCAGAGCGACTCCAGAGTCCCCTCATAAGTGTCACGTGACATATCATGTCCATGACACTGATCACTGATGTCGGGCTTCAGGAGCCGCTCTGCGCTCTGTGCAACACAAAGCCAGAAGGTAATTAATTGGGGGGGGGCGGGTTAGGCTCCCTCCAATGCCAGGGCCCCCACAAGCCTTAATCCGGCCCTGCCAGTCTCTCCGGTCCTACTCAATAATCCAGCATCATCGGTCCCAACCCGATTCTGCTCATCTATAAGGTAACATTACCTTCAGTTCTCATTCCTAGTAAAGACATTGTACGCCTGTTCCAACCCTCAGGCATGACACATTAGGTGTATATGTCACACACAGCAGAGGCAGCCATTTTAACAGTAACATCACAAGAGCAGGAGAGAAAGAAATGGTGGCATTGCCTCTTCCTTATAGAGTTTGGATTATTCTAACATACCCTGGATGGGGGTGATGAATGCTGCTTATATGTTTCCTATAAACTAGAAGGTATAACTCAAATGATAATTATCTCAACACAATTAAATGATCCAGAAGCAGGAGCATATCTACAATGGATGCAGGGTGTGCGCACATCCTGCACTAGAAATGGACACTGACCATTGATAGTTATCAAAACATCGATGGTTAACTACCGATGGTCATTGGTTTTGCCATCAATGGAAGAGATCCAACTACTGTTTTTTTTCATCAGCGCGGAGATTAGCCCTGCCCCCTGGCAAGCATTAAGCCCTGTCCCTCTTTTGATTCATCAGCGGCCCTCTGTACTCCCCCATCAGCGATGGCCATTGACTGGTGCAAACAATCGATGGTTCATCAAAGGTGGTTAAGTGCCATTGATGGTAATCATTGATGGAACCATCTATGGTAACCATTGAGGGGCAGCCCACGATGGCCAGCCCTACCCTACACCCATTAATTCAATACTTACCTGTCCGGAGTCCCGCAGTGCTGTACAAATTGTCAAAATGGCACGGCGGCCATTTTCCCAGCGTTTTATGCATGCGCAGTAGGGAAATCGCCAGGAAAATGGCTGCCACACCATTTCCCCAGTGACCTGCGCATGCGCTAGAGTCTAATAATGCTCAGAGTCTACTGCCTAGCTTATTGTGCTGCCGGCCACCGGTGTAGACAGGAGGAGGCCCTGGACAGAGACTGCACAGGGGCCCACTCCTCTTTTAATACACACAGGCCCAGAAGGCAATAGCATTGGATGTTTGGTGCCAATACCAAATCTGAAGCTAAAGTGCAAGTCTTGTATTTTCCTCAGAAGAACACAGGTGGCACCGTGTCCCCAGAGTCTGCAGCGGAGGTTTACCGCTACCAGTATGCTTAACCAGTGACCTGTGACTGTTCTCCTGAAATTGCAAGCCTAAACTATATTATTATCATATCTCCTGTGTGAAAATGTGTAACTTTAAGTCCCCTTTGTAATACTATTTTGAGGCAATTGCAAACAATTGAGATACCCTGGAATTATTTCGGACTGTCTTGTAAGTGTGCTACATGTGTAGACTGCAAGATTCAAATCTGGCTGTTTCCAGGGCTGTAGAAATGAAACACTGGGCTCTGGAGTCAGTGGGAGCTGTCATTGTTTGGAACGACCAGATACTGTAGGTCAGATCGGTAGTGGAATAACTGAGAGGTAGTGAAATAACCGGTAAGAAAGGTATGCCAAGTATTTTCGTAAGAGTTCGTGGAGGCTTTCACAGTAGGCTGTAAAAGGGGTGGAGATTTCCCCTCAGGAGTGCAGCTTGGAATCTAAGAGGGAAATTTACTAATAATCGTATTGGTGCCATTTGGTTTTTTTCAGTGATAAAACCATGAGTCTACAAATCAGGAATTTACTAAAGGGCTACTTGCATGGATTTTGCATGTCAAACATGACTTCACACTCTATTGCACGGCATATCACCATCAGACCAAACATCGTCTGAATAACATTGACATCACTGCAAATCACAAATTTTCTAAGATTTGTGTTTGCCAACACGAGCGAGCTCGCACCCAAATTGCAACGTAATGCACTATATGAATATAGGCGACCAAATCAGTGGTGTGTTTATCAGAACTATACACACTTGCCTCCATGGCACCCGGTGCGGCAGGCGTGGCTTTGGAGCGTGGCTTTGTGGAAAGGGGCCTGGCCTCGTCTCGTGATGCCACGCCCCTTATGTGTGCCGATTTTGGGGGCGTTACCGCCTCCCATTCTCGGCACACAGTGGGCTTCCCCAGCGCTCCTGCAGCTGCTGGGGCAGCCCACATTTCTCCCTGCCTGTCTCCATGTCACGGTGACACCATCCGAGGGGGTGACACCAAAATAGCAGAGCAGCTCTGCTATTTTGGTGTCACCCCCTCGGATGGTATTACCCAGTGCGATCCGCACCCCCCGCACCCTCCTAGTGACGCCAGTGGCGCATAGGTTTAAAGGCCAAGATGGTGTCAGTAAGGTGTAACATGTTCAGAGTTTGGCAGTTCAGGGCTTTTCCTTGTTAACTACAAATGCATGAAAGCAGCTACTTATGCACTTACTTATGCAAGCACATTCATTATATGATATCTAAGGAGTGGAGAGGGCACATTTAGGGGAGCATTCCAAATTCTGGAGAGTGCACAGTATTCTTGTGACCTTGAAAATGGAGGAGATTATCTATCCTCCTATGATTTCACTGGGATCCCTTTTGCACATTTGAGGCATGTCAACTAATGTGTCAGGGTTTATAGTTAAGGTATAGTGTATAATGGGTTATTGAGTCCAATAGTATGCAAATGTTGGGAGGGAGTCGGGACCTGCGCGCGCCCAAAAAGGGGGCGTGACCTAATCGTAAAAGGGGCGTGGTCAGATGAAACGCCCCCGTTTACATCACTACTGGGGCGTGCCCAGCATCTCCGAGATGTTGGGCAGCCCCTGGGCTTCACCCCGTACTCTCAATAGATGCTGTGCGCTTGCGCACAGCGTCTATTCTACCTCTGCATACACGCTGCTCTGCTACGCAGAGCAGCGTGTATGCTTCCCCCAACTTCCCCCCCACTGTGGGACACTGCGGCCCGTGGGACAGTTGGGAGGTATGAGTATGGACAGTATTTAGTGGGAAAATTTTTTTTTTTAAATACATCACATAGGATTTAGAAGATTTCAAGAACAGTCAGGGATCCATGTCAGAGAAGGTAATCATTTGAGAGCCAGGGGTCAGAAGCCAGAGACAGTAGTCACCCGAAAGCCAGGGGTCAAAACATGGGAAAGAAGCCAGGAAGCTGCAGGACACAGAATGCTGGTTCTCAGAGACAAGCCCAATAAACTGACAGTGAGTGACAGTGAGTGACAGTGAGTGAATTTATAGAAGTCTGGAGATTAATGAATGATCATGAAGAGTAAGCATTTCATTAAAAGTACTTGGCTGTTAGTCCCCCTCTCCAGTCTAATGCTGCTCTGGTTTCATGGTAAAATAATCCTGCAGAAAGTTGCTGAGTGAGTCTGCTGTTCACTACACAGAGGCCTTGATTCAGAGCCGGACGCTCTGACAGAGCGCTAGCTCTGAATCAGGGCCGGGCTATTTTTTTTTTAGAGCGGCCTCCTGGCCGCTCACATAGCTGTGGGTGACCACCCACAGCTATAGCGAGCGGCCAGGAAGATGGTCGCGATGGTCAAGACTAGGGATGTGCAGGCTCGGATAGGTTCGAGTTTGCACGTGGAGTTCGGATTTTTCCCTCCAAAAAAACGGAACTCAGAACGAGGCAAAACGTCATCTTACATGGACGAACATCATCATTCCTGGTCTTTTGTCCAGGAATGATGATGTTCGTCCATGTAAGATGACGTTTTGCCTCGTTCTGAGTTCCGTTTTTTTGGAGGGAAAAATCCGAACTCCACGTGCAAACTCGAACCTATCCGAGCCTGCACATCCCTAGTCAAGACCATCGTGACCTTCAGGCTTGCTACGAGACCCTTGTGGTAAGGTCTCGTTGCCACAAGCCCCAGAGAGCTTTCGGCTCTGACAGAGCCGAAAGCTCTCCCACTGACATCACTTGTGATGTCAGTGGGGCCGGCTCCAGACGGTAGGCGTTCCCATGGGAACGCCTCTGTCTGGGCAGCCACCCCCCCGGCCCGCCCACCAAAGGGGGCATGCTGTCACTCAACATCGACAGCACGCCCTCTTTGGTGCGAGACCTGGAGCGACGCATTGTCCGTCGCTATCCGGGATTCGCGCATGCGCACGACGGAGCCGGCTCCGTCGTGCGCATGCGCTTTGGGCCACCATCGACCCGGTTGCGAGCGCTCAGCGCTTGCGACCGGGTCTGAATCAGGCCCAGAGGCTGCTCTGCTGCAACCTACAGGTCACAGTTTGAATCCTATAGCACCAGATTCATCCTGGGCATTAATGGTGTCTGGTTGTAAGATGATGTGCAACGTAGGGCGGGTCAGGGATTGTACCACCACTTGGCCTGACATATTGAAAGTGAATTAAAAAAGCAAATAAAAAAACATTCATATGCACAATAGTAATACATGAAATTAGAGATGTGCGGGTCCGGATTTCTGAAATCTGAACACATCCGAATTTAGGGGTTCCGAGTAGAACCAGATCAAGGTTCGGATTAATTTTTGTGACTTGGTTCAAACCTTGTCCCGCTTCAGATCTGTTGCCGGTTCGGAACTCAGATTTAAAAACTGAACTCAAGTTTTGGATTAGGACATTTTAGCTGCTTTTGTCTGTTTTTATTGATTTTTATAAATTATTCATCAATTTTTATCCGAATCCAAAACACTTGAGAGTGGTTCTGCAAAACCAAAACATGAAGATGAATCTAGATCCAAAACCAAAACAAGGGGGTCTGCACACATCTCTACATGAAATAAAGTCCTGAGGTCCCCTCATGATTCATTTAACACATATGTATGAAGTTAAAACAAGCAATTTGTATGCAGTAGTACTGTAGATTGGAATTTGAATCTGCAAATGCACTCTTTGAAACCAATTACAACTGCAAGGGTAGTTGTGTACATTATCCATTTTATGTGGGCACAAATAGACAAAATCCACTAATAAAAAATACTGTTAGTGCAGGCCCACATTTTTTCAAGTTTTAAAATGGTTTTGTATATATGGACGTAACAAACAGTATACAGTACATGAAATATAGTGTTCCAAATAAGATAGCATCACTTGCTATATGCACATATTACAATGATAAGAAATTGCTGGCATGTCATTACCTCTCGGCTGAGATGTGTTACCAGCTTATCACAAAGATGCAGAAAGCAAATTATTTTTTCCTGTACCTCCAACTGAGATCCATCTTATTTTTGCAAAAACAATAGATGAACGTAAACAGATTATACGCAAAACTATAATACAAGTTATAAAAAAATAAATAAAAAATCAAAATTGTCTTATTCCACGAAGTGTCCCCGGGCTACGGAAGACACTGTGCTGTGTTGGATGAAATTTCAGATGGAATGAATTATTACTTAGCAATTTGGGGAACAGCTTGGATAAAGCTTTAAAAGGCGCTCTTGAGAATCAGATTCGGGTGATTAACTTAGAAAGTTTGCTGACCAAGCCAAACAATTTCAGTACTTGCATGCTCATTGCATTTAACTACACACTCTGTGGAGTATGAGGAGGACAAGCTAACTTCAGCAATGGTAATTGTGTCTACTCATATTTACATTCACTGAAACTGCAGGACTAATGATGCCTTTCACAGGATGAGCTTATCCAAAGTTCGATTGTTTACTGTAATTGTACTTTTTAACACATTATTTAATATCAGAGACCAGGACCAAAACTAATGGTTGGGCAGGATGCCAACTGCCAAGGGTGCCGGTGGAGTGGAGTCACTGCCCATGTCTGCCATCCTGGCCATAATTATTCATTTTTAACCATTTCCTGAAATTCTGAGACCAATGGTTGCTACAGTATATTATAGTTACAGTATATTGCTGATGCTGGCCCGGGAAACATGCTGCTCAGAAGTTGAGTTTGTTTTCATTTTGGCTGGCACCTAGCTGAGCTCCATCTCCTGGGCACCATATGGCAAATACTGTTTGCCGCCGAGCCCATCACTGATTGAATCACTGAGACAGTGACAGCAAGCAGCCAGGCTCAGGCAGTGCTCAGCTAGGATCGAGGACTCCTGAGTCCTCACAACACATGAACAGAACAGTTCAATTAATCATGATCAATTCTAGCCAGGAATCCAGGTTGCATTATAACTAACCAGTCAGGCAGTCAGAGGAGCCCTGTGCTGTATAAAGTTTTGTTTGGGAGTGCTGCAGGCTTCAGAGTGTGTGCACAGGGAGGAGGGTGGGGGTCATTTATTGTTTTGTATTAAACCAAGTAAACAGAAAAAAAAATTAACTATAAATTCCTTCCAAATGACTCCACGGGAAACAAAATCTGTGACCTGGCGGTAAAGGTTTTTAAAGTGAAGGTTGTTTTTATTGGTGGATAGGTCATTGAGTTTGCCAGGGACACGTGGGTTCCTAATAATGGTGCTGTAATAGACCAATTCATATTGACACAAATGTTCAGGGCCGTAGCTAGGGTAGTGCGGCCGGTGCCATCACACAGGGCACCACAGGTCAGGGGGCGCTGTTTGGGCCTGTCAAATTTCTGTTTATTATCATTCTTGCTTGTAGCTTCCTCTTCTTTCATCCCCAGCATCTCCTGGCCTCATCTATCTCTTCCCTGGCCCTTCTCCATGAGGTCATTCCCCTTTTTTGGGTGCATTATGTCCCTTTGAAAAATTAGGGGGGCACCAATGCTCTTTCTGGCACAGGGCACCAAAAAGTCTAGTTACGGCTCTGCAAATGTTCACCTGCTTTAGTCTTAAAAGATACAATTTATGGTAAGTGTCTGTGACACGTGCCTGGCATAAATCAGCTACATATGCTACTGCTACAGACCAGAATGCATCTCAAGCTCTGTGTATGGGTAGAATAGGCTGTTTTGTATGCTTTTTCCAGAGTAGTATATATCCACTTTGCAAGCATCTCTGCATCAGCCCCTAGAGCTCTAATAGTAAACAGTCCATAGCTGATGCTGTCCCTGTTTGGTTGTCTGGTATAGCCAATTAGGGACAGGTGGACCCGGGTACAGGTGGGGGCATGGCCAAATCCAGGTATGCATGGCCATGACCCCTCCCACAAAAAAAACCCCTAAGAAAGTGTTCGGGCCACACGCTCAGCACAGGGGGGCGGCTCTTGTAGCTTCCTCTCAGCCCACTACCGCTGACTGGCATAGCAGCGCAGCACAGCAGGCAGTGAGGAGACTGTTGCAGCTGTCTCTAGCTGCCTGCTGTGCCGCTGAGTTGCGCTGCTATACCAGTCAGTGGTAGTGTGCAGAGCAGTGGGGGCGGTCACTGACCTGCCCGGGCCCGACTAAGTAGTAACCCCGCCACTTTGTCTCCCTGATTAGGGATCTGTACAGTAGGTGACATATGGTGACAGTATGATCTGGCAGGACAAATGGAAATGCACGAATGGCAGTTCTTATTTCCAAATATATTCTGAACTTTTTGCTCCTGTTAGTTTAAGTATTTACAGTGTTTGTGATTATTCTGTTCTTGTTGATTGTATTGTTTCCTTTGTCTTGTCATGATTACTGTTTTCTCAGCAATGATCTCCTTTGTAGCCTTGTGACTACTTGTATTTTATTATAGTGGGAATATATCATGGAATCCCAACTTACTAAAAAACAAGAAAGCTCTCTCTTACAGGTCAACTGTGGAAGCCAAAACGACCCGACAAGTGGCTTCAGGCACTGTTACGCTTTGCTCCCCAACTGGCTGAATCACCCCCAAAGTCCTACCAACCAAGGACCCTTCACACAAATATAATTTTTGATGAATAATTGAAGACTACCTGTGAAGCTGCACCCAAAGAGTTAACCCCTCATCACCTACATCCCCTGAGGGGATCCTGGTTTCTCCTTCATCTTTAAGTAGCAGCAATACTCACTATGAAAGCTCTATCCAATGGAGTGGCGCGGACATTGCACCCCACTATGGGGGAGATGTACTAAGCCTTGGAGAGAGATGCAGTGGAGAGAGATAAAGTACCAACCAATCTGCTCCTAACTGTCACTTTACAGGCTGTGGAGGTTTATTTACTAAGCCTTGGATGTAGATAAAGTGAGCAGAGATAAAGTACCAGTCAATCAGCTCCTAACTGCCATGTCACAGGCTGTGTTTGAAAAATGACAGTTAGGAGCTGGTTGGCTGGTGCTTTACCTCCGTTCGCTTTATCTCCATCCAAGGCTTAATAAATAGACCCCTGTGTTTGAAAAATGGCAGTTAGGAGCTGATTGGTTGGTACTTTATTTCTCACCACTTTATCACTCTCAACGGCTTAGTACAGTACTTTTACCCCTATGACGTTAGAGAAATTAAACCTGTTTTTGTGGATCCACAGCCTTGGTTCTTGTTTATTTATTACATGTATCTATATAGCACCAGCATATTGTGCTACACTATACAATTGGGATACATTAATGCTGTTTCCAATCCTATCAACAAAACTGCATCATCCAAAATAGATACACAAAGAGTATCTCTAACCTGTATCACACCCATCTACCATTTGCTTCAAATGGAATATTTATCTCTTCCGGGCTTTTGAATAATACATTCTGTACTTTCCTGAATGCAACCCTTTGAACATCAAGGCTTATTATAATATAATTCAGTCATCTCAAACGACTGAAAAGTAGTGATCACTAATAATATAATGGAACCATTCAAATGATGTATATTTGACTGCAAGTATTGCTCCGCTCACTTGTTTTATTACAATACTGTAGCTATTTTCATTTTTCTCATTTGTAAATCCTGTTTCAGAGAACATGATTGATGGTATAGTCATATTGGGCCACTTAAAGGCCACTGAATTAACTATTTTATGGTGTAAAGTAAAAAAATATCTTAGTTACTGTGTTCTGCACATAAACTCTGCTGTTTGCCGTACTCTGGATAATATACAGTACAGTAGTTTTTTTAAAAAAATTCAAGTCATAGAAAACTGTCTTATTCCTACACAAATGGTGACTTACTTTAGAAATATTGGGCCTGATTCAGAGCCGTTCGCTATTTGCGGTCGTTCGTTCTAAAACAAGGGGTGGCTATTCAAATGATCAGTTCGCAAATTGCAGTCTGTTCACACCTCTAAGTCTGAATGAGCGAGCAAAACATACGCTCGTTTATTTGTTAAAAACGCCCCCTGGCCGCACGCACCATACGTCATGTCCGCTATTTATTAGATTAATCGAGTACATCGACCAGCGTATGAACTGCTCGCTATTCTTGTGGTTGGTTTTTGCTACCACAATCTTGCGAGCAGTTCTGACTATAAAATAACCCAGTGACGTGGTCAATGACGCTGCTGTATTAATTATGCACACCCATAAAACGCCTGTTTTGACCTTTAAGCACGCCTGCGTTCGGATCTCCACTCCCCATTTTCAAGCACCTTCCCCTGTTACCACCCACATACGCCTCATTCTGTCACTCAAAATAGCAGGCATTCGCTATATTGCGAGCACATGAATTTCGGCCGCACTGACTGGTTCGCGCATGCGTATAACGATCCGTACGCATGCGCAGATGTGCGAACATCGCTCGGAACGAGCGTACTGCCGCTAGCGAGTGGCTCTGAATGAGGGCCATTGTCCATTGCCCAGGTAAAACTGCAGGGTCACTGGACCCAGGTTATTTTGCAGGGACCCTGTTACACTGAGACACGACCCAGGTTATTGCCGTGTCAACCTGGGATATGACTCCATGTAAAAGGGTCCCCAAAAATAACCCGGGTCCAGTGACTCGCCAATCCAACCCGGGTAGCGACCAGGGTTGGGACCCGGGAAGGACCCAGGAGTACAGGGCAGGGCGACCCGGGTCCCATTTACAGCATAGGAACAACCGACTCACCAGCGCTTGGAGATGATGTCATCTTCAAGCGCCAGGAGAGAGCTTAACACTGCACCCATGTGGACTGTCACGGGAATAACCCAGGTTGGAGCCGCAATGTGAACTGGTTCTGTCCCAGGTCTGTCCCAGGTTGGAACCATATTCCAAATCCCAGGTCAGACCCGGGATTTTGGTGTAAAAGAGGTATGTTATTCTAACATTAAAGAGATGGGATAGAAATCCCACCAATGGGTGCGAGTGATAATATAATTAAACAAAGGTGTATCAGTTACAATAAAATCACATTTTAATATTCAAAGCATCGCTTCTGAAGCAAAATGTAAATAAATAAAAATATGAATAAAAAATCATCAGTACAAATAAATTAAATGCAACTTTTCATGTATATATTATTGTACATATAAGTCCCTGATTAATCGATCCAATTTCCACATAAGGATTTATATTTGGTCCAATCACTCCATTAAGAGGTAAGTATAGTGGAAAAAAATTCTTGTTAGGTGCCGTTTTTTTATGTGAGTATATAAGTACAAAGGCCCTCATTCAGAGCCAGACGCTCTGAGCAGAGCGCACGCTCTGAATGAGGGCCGTCCTCCATAATTATGGAGCGTCCTCCTGGACGCTCGTATAGCTGTGGGTCACCACCCACAGCCTATACGAGCGTGCAGGTTGATGGCCGCGATGGTCTTGACCATCGCGACCATCGCCACTGCGAGCCGGAGCCTGCGGTTGAGTTTCTCAACCGCAAGGCCCGGAGTGATTTTGGCTCTATCAGAGCCAAAATCACTCCCACTGACATCACTAGTGATGTCAGTGGGCCGGCTTCTGACGGTAGGCGTTCCCTTGGGAACGCCCCCGTCTGGGAGGCACGCCCCCGGCACGCCCACCAAAGGGGGCGTGCTGTCAATCAACATCGATAGCACGCCCCCTTTGATCAGACACAACGAGCAAAGGAAAGTCCTTCGCTCGTCGCATCTGGCGCATGCGCACGACGGAGCTCCCTCCGTCGTGCGCATGCGCAGTGCACACCATCGACCCACTTGCGAGCGGACAGCCGCTTGCGAGTGGGTCTGAATCAGGCCCAAAGTCTTGTATTCAGATGAAGGTATATGGTTACTCCCCAGGGAAAGAAGCTTCCAGCAAATAGCTCTCCTGGTCCAACTCATCCACCTGTAGCATTAATTGGTATAGAGACAATATTATGGCTCATATGGTATTCTTGTGGACATGTTCCACATACTCATCTGTGGGTCAAGAATACTGAGACCAACCCCGGTATCTCCAGTGAGCAAGTATAACTAAGCATCCTGTCACGCCGCACACTACTCACCGATCTCCCCCTCGGGTTGGTAGTCAGCTCAGCTCCCAGTGCCGCTGATTCCTGTTAGTTGTCAGAATGGGTATCGAGCGGTGTAGTAGGGGCAGCTGGTAGTCCTTTTCCCGCAACAGGTGATCCACGGCCAGTACTCTGGGAAACTCGGATACTTTCAAGAACAGTTCCCGTTACATGTCTTGACGCGTTTCTCCGTCGTTTTATTGTGACGGTTTCCTCAGAAGATGGTTGTAAACAGGGGGACTTCAACTATCTCCTTTGACCTTCCTCCTAACCAATGGGAGGTTCTAGATAATTAACTAATTAAAATGAGTTGCAATATAAACACCTGTGTCTTTCATATTGCATACATATATAACCATAAAAAGATACATGTAAGAGAAAAAGGCTTGACCTAAACTCTTCCATTATGACACAGATGAAAAAGATAAATTCAAAAGCTAAATATATAGATATATAGTAAAGGCATCATTCAGGTGTGTATTAATTCAATAATTTCAATCAGCTTTGTACCGCTCTCACATAATAGAGAGGAGAAACTGTATATTTAAATATTCTCTTACTAAGCTGACTAGCCAGATAGCTCAGTCAGTTAGGGCTCCACAGCATTCAACAGCAAGACCCAGGTTCACGTCCCAATCAGGAACATCACCAATTGTATATTGTTTTTATTTAGAGAAGGATGATTATAACACTACACTACATCAGTACTTCCATAAACTCCTGTTCTCAATAAAAACTTTACAATTATAAATTCAGTAATATTTCTGATATATAAATATGGAAAATAATTCTTTTGAATTCCATAGCTCACTAGTGAGCAGGATAACTAATCAGTATATTTCATATAATTTCCCTTTTTGGAGGATTGTATAAGTTTATATGTCATTCGATCTAATCAAGCAATCAAAATATTATGTCATCCTAATAAGTCAAAATATTTTGTTAGAATGAAATAAATTGCACACAAAGGTTCAGACCCACTCGCGAGCGGCAGTACGCTCGCAAGTGGGTTGATGTTCCCCACTGCGCATGCGCACGACGGAGGGAGCTCCGTCGTGCGCATGCGCGAGACCCGGCGAGCGACGGGCTTTCCATCGCTCGGGGTCTCGCACCAAAGGGGGCGTGCTGTCGATGTTGATTGACAGCACGCCCCCTTTGGTGGGCGTGCCTGCCAGACGGAGGCGTTCCCATGGGAACGCCTACCGTCTGAAGCCGGCCCCACTGACATCACTAGTGATGTCAGTGGGAGTGATTTTGGCTCTGATAGAGCCAAAATCACTCCTGGCCTTGTGGCTGAGAAACCCGACCGCAGGGTTTCCCTCGCAAGTCCGATGGTCGCGATGGTCAAGACCATCGCGACCATCTTTTTGCACGCTCGTATATGCTGTGGGTGGTGACCCACAGCTCTACGAGCGTCCAGGAGGACGCTCCATTTTAATGGAGGAGGGCCCTGATTCAGAGCGAGCGCTCTGGTCAGAGCGGCCGGCTCTGAATCAGGGCCAAAATTTCCTGCATACCGAAACCACTGGGGCTTATTTAGATATTATTTAATTCTACATTTTCGTTTAGTCCATCTGGTACCAAAGTGCCAAGTGCGAAGATCCAATATGCTTCTCTTCTACATAGGGAGTTATACCTATCACCCCCTCTAGATATCCGTGGAATCACCTCAATTCCTGGAACCGACAGCACCTTAGCATCCCCTCCATGGCACTGAACTACATACCTGGGTACACTGTGGAAACAGTTCTTCTTAATAACGTTTCTCCTATGCTCTAGGAACCGTGCATTTACACTTATTGTGTGGCCCACATATTGTTTGCCGCACTTACAGGAAATAAGGTAGATAACATATGTGGAGACACAATTGATAAAACTATCTATATTATATCCACTGCCCAAGGCAATGGATACAAAATATTACTTCTATTTAATATGTTGGCATGTAATACATGACTGTCTACCACACTTAGTTATAACATAATTTTGGTTTAGTTGTAAGCCACATACTACTTTTATTTCTTTTAGATTCTCGGTTAGCAAAAAAACTGGGGGAAAGATCAGTGAATCAAGAATCAGCGGCACTGGGAGCTGAGCTGACTAGCAACCCAACGGGGAGATCTGTGAGTAGTGTGCGGCGTGACAGGTTGCTTAGTTATACTTGCTCATTGGAGATACCGGGGTTGGTCTCAGGATTCTTGACCCGCAGATGAGTATGTGGAACATGTACAAAAGAATACCATGCAGTGGCGGGCTGGGCCGGGGGTAGGGTGCCATGTGCCCCCGGGCCGCAGCGCCATGCGGGCCGCTGGCCACGGGCAGTCTGTGTCTCTGGGACACAGGCTGCAGCGCGCGTGTAGCGCTGACCGGACAGAGGCCTTGATTCAGAGCCGGACGCTCTGACAGAGCGCTCGCTCTGAATCAGGGCCGTCCTTCTTAATTTTTACAGCGGCCTCCTGGCCGCTCGTATAGCTGTGGGTGACCACCCACAGCTATAGCGAGCGGCCAGGAAGATGGTCGCGATGGTCAAGACCATCGGGCTTGCGACGAGACCCTTGTGGTAGGGTCTCATTGCCGCAAGCCCTGGAGTGCTTTTGTCTCTATCAGACCTGAAAGCACTCCCACTGACATCACTTGTGATGTCAGTGGGGCCGGCCCCAGATGTTAGGCGTTTCCATGGGAACGCCTCCGTCTGGGCAGCCATGCCCCCGGCACGCCCACCAAAGGGGGCGTGCTGTCACTCACCATCGACAGCACGCCCCCTTTGGTGCAAGACCCGGAGCGACGGCTTGCCCGTCGCTATCCGGGTCTCGCACATGCGCACGACGGAGCCGGCTCCGTCGTGCGCATGCGCACTGGGCCAACATCGCCCCGCTTGCGAGCGCTCACGAGCGGGTCTGAATCAGACCCAGAGTTCGGTCAGCGCTACACAATGACTAACACACAGCACCGGCGCTGGCAGCTGTGTGTTTGTTTTGAGTGGCAGCCAATGAGAGTCTGTCAGACTCTCACTGACTGCCGCTGCGCCCACTGCAGGAGCTGCTCCATCTTCCAGCTCCTGCAGTTGGTAATGGGAGAGATATCATGACGTCTCTCCCATAATGCAGAGCGGCCCGGCCCCGGAGGACGAACGGAGGAGCGGATGGCGGCGGCGGGAGCGTATATTGAGGTAAGTGGGGTTTTTTTTATTACGTGTGGCACTAAAAGGGGGAGAGCACTACTGGGGGCACTAAAAGGGGGGGACTACTACTGGGGGTATTACAAGGGGGGCTACTACTGGGGGCACTACAAGGGGGAGACCACTACTGGGAGCACTATAAGAGGGCTACTACTACTGGGGCCACTGCAAAGGGGGTACCACTACTGGGGGCACTATATAAGGGGCTTACTACTGGGGGCACAAGGGGCACTGCACAGGGGGGAGCACTACTGGGGGCACTGTATAAGGGGCACTGCATAGGAGGGTCACTACTGGGGGCACTACTGGAGGCCTGCATAAGGGGTCCTCTCCTGGGGCACAGGGCGCACTGCATATGGGCACCACTACAGGGGGCCCTTAATCTTTATTTTTACTTTACATTAATTCCATATGGACCTTGGACCTTCCTCCTCCCTGGAACACTTGAGGGGGGGGGGGCTGTAGCACGCACGTGCTCCGGGCACCCTGCCTACACACTACTCCTCTGCCAGAGCCACCTGCATGCATTTGCCCCCCAGGCTAAAAGTTGCCAGCCAGCCCCTGATACCATATGAGCCATAATATTGTCTCTATAGCAATTAATGCTCCAGGAGGGCTATTTGCTGGAAGCTTCTTTCCCTGGGGATTAACCATATACCTTCATCTGGAATACAAGACTTTGTACTAATATACTCACATAAAAAAACAGCACCTAAAAAGGATTTTTTTCCCCTATACTTACCTCTTAATGGAGTGATTGGAAAAAATATAAATCCTTATGTGGAAATTGGATCGATTAATCAGGGACTTTTATGTATAGTAATATACACATGAAAAATGGCATTTAATTTATTTGTACTGATGATTTTTTTATTCATATGTTTATTTATTTATGTTTTGCTTCAGAAGCCATGCTTTGAATATTAAAATGTGCTTTTTTTGTAAGTGATACACCTTTGTTTAATTATATTATCACACACACCCATTGGTGGGATTTCTATCTCATCTCTTTAATGTTAACATTTTCCATGTGAGTAAACTCAGAGTTACTTGTTGAGGAGCTGCATTTATTACATTATTGTAAAAGAAGGCTTTATCTTTTGTATATATAGTAACACCTAGTAGGAGTTAAGTAGTTTTTTATATATTTTTCCAGGTATAATTATTCTTTTATATAATTTGAATTCTTTCTTATTATATTAACACTTATTGATTATCTTTACACATCTATACTTTGCACTTCACTATCACCTTTTTTTCCCATTTTCATGTGATGCCCTGGGGATGGCCCTTGGCTGGATTCTTTTGGGGTGCCCTTCACCTCAGATGTGAACTAATGAATGTTAGGGATGCCGGTATAGAGGAGCCTTGACGTTGGCCTGGCGCTTAATCATATATTTGCAAATGTATGCAACTAATATCTATGAATTTCTATTATCATGTAGGGTTCAAGTATTTTTTCTGATATTGTTGCAGTGTGCTGGAGGGAATATCCTTTTTTTTCTGTGGTTCAGAGTTAACCCCGCCCTTTACAAGCACAAGCCCTTGAGCGACCACTATACTTTTTATAATTATTCTTTCATTGTGCCAGGGAACAACATCTGTGGATGAGCAGCATCATGATACTCTTTGTTATTGTGACTCGTGCACTGAAGCCGCAGGGCATATATGCTCCAATGCAGCTGCGGCTCCAGTCGCACTATGAGATAAGCCGCAGCCCATCAATCAAACCCATTTGAGGGTGGGGCATGACAGCTGGCTTCCCGCAAAATGGAGGCATGTCAGCTTCACTGGCTCCAGCTGCGTGAATTTCCCAGACCCAAGGGTTACTCAGATGGGCGATGTCCACGGGAGTGATCCAATGGCTGTGTCCTGGAACACAGCAAGGGATCACAGAAGTCGGCAGGAGGACTCTATTTACACAAGATACCTCCTGCAGCATTAGCATAATTTTCCAGTAGCAGATGTAACATCAATCGCAGCTGCTATTGCTTAGCGTTCATCACTGAATCAGTCCCATAGTCAAACTTGCTCGGAGGGATGATGAGGACGCACCTTTCCTCTTGTTCCATGCTCAGATGGGGTTAGGTGAGGGTGATAATTTACCACTGAGTATAAAGCAGTACTCTAATACAGTATTTGGGGCACACAGTAGTTTATAGGAATGAACACAATAAGACACAGAGACACGATTTGTGTACAATGGAATCCCTAGAGAGGTGAAAAAGATGTGTGCTTGATCACAAGTCAACTCAATTTGCTCTTTGTAGAGGATGGATATTTCCTGCAGAATAGTAGTGTAGTTTAGTCTTAGTTCTACATGACAAATGATCCAATGTGGGGTATACAGGACAATAGATGGTGATTGGAGTACAGTCTCCATAGAGATTCCCTTGTTTAAAACACCTGGAGGATATCCTTGGATAAAGTTACCATAAAAGTAATGAAACGTGTTAGTATGTTATAGTGGAATACCAGTATACTGGAAATTATAGAGCTACTTCTGGATTTTCTGGAGATTGCTTCTTCTACCTGAATTAAGATCCTCAAGGCATCTTGTACTGTCATCAGGCAGTGGCCATACTACCATGTTACCATCTACAACGCCCCCATGTAAACATATTTTATTTACTTTACACTGGATATTTATGAGAAACTTTACACATTTGCTTACCAGTGCCTTCACACTGCCAACATTTACAGTCCAGTTAGTGTATTTTTACTACTTTTTTTCATGTCAATTTTTTATGTGAAACTACTGTTAATTAAACATTTTTATAGAGATCTACTATATTTATTTATTATTTATTTATTCTTCAGTTCTGTTTTTTTCTACTTTCATTTTCTCTTTTTTTTCACAGTGTGGTACACCTTACTATCCAGCAGCTTAGTGACCTCTACAGAAGTCTATATTTAGTCATATACTATTGTCGAAACTGGATTACTGGCTGAGACAAGATCAGTTTAAAATTGAATCGCAGCGACACCATCTTGCGAAATGGCCGCCTAAGCACCATTTTAGATAAACTCACACTTTAGTACATGTGGCGATAATACTATTAGCATAATGTGAATGCATCTGTGACCATCGCCATAGGTTACGGCGAGTCACCAAAAGCCCATTTCATTACTTTACGTATTATAAAGAATATATATATTTCAGAAATGGCTTTACAGCATGCCAAAATTGATTGCATTAGATGAATAGAGCAAATGGCTACGTGACAACTAGCTTGTGTAGATAAGCTTCCTGGACAGTGTCTGCCCTCACTACAGGTGGTCTGGCTCCAATACACACCTACATTAGCAGGCTTCCTGCAATGACATGATTTCAAAGACTAGAGTGTCATCTTAGGTCTGTCTCTTGTAGCTGGGCTATTTGCATTTCACACAAGAGACTGGGAGAATAAAGAGTTTTTCTTTTGAAGCCTGGGACAGGCGGGGGGGGACTGCTCACAGAGTGGGCATGTGGAACTATCTGGCTCAGCATGTCACACTGCTAAGATGTTCACTTAGTGAGAGTGAAGTGCACCCTTCCTCATACACACATTAATACGTCTTTATATCAAACCCTGAATACTCACACAGTTGGTTCAGTTAGTTTAAATGCTGTGAAATAAAGATATTTGATAACTAAGGTTCTGTACATGTGAAGACAGCCGTGTTTGGTTTCGAACTGATGCGTACTCTTTCAACAGAATTCCGGTACTATCGGTGTGGAGATCGCATCATGCATTCCCAACTTATGGACCGCAGAGACTACAAGCAACAAAATGTATATTTTATGAACAACTGTTAGGATGCAGCATGGGTAGGCGGGAGGGAAAAGAACCTCAGTTGTTAGAGGCTGGGCGAGTCTATTTGAACCAGCCTGTTAAATGCACTGTAACATATGCTTCTCCCCTGGGAACCAATGGCATAAGCAAGAAACTTCTCTATTGTCCTGTCTATTCTGGGGGGGTATAAACATGTGTGCTCAAACACTGGGTCTTTAGTCTTCTTGCTGAATGCTGATTGACGGAGGTTTTCTTTCTGAATGCCGGGATCTAGTCCAGATCATAGCGTGTATCTGACTGTACTTTTAATTGAATAATACTTTGTGCTTCGGAAACACATGTTCTGAGTCTGGAGTCTCTATTTATTGTATGACTGCATACGCAAATTAGCGTCATCCTTAGAGGTTTATAGGAAGGATTTTAGAAGGTACAGGCAGGGGTATATAGAGGTTAATTTTAATATCGTCACTATATACATCCATTAGTTATATTTGTGTCATGATTGGTGTCTGCGAGTTACCTGTCTCAGGTGGTGATCGGGTTTCAACGGAGGCCGGCATGACTGGAATCACAGATAATGTAGATAGCTCTATTTATAACACTTGTGTAGCAGTGAAATCTGCCTTTGATGATAAATGACAGGAACTGGAGGGACCGGACTGGGACCGGCAGGAAGACTTGTTGAATTGAACTGGTGAACTAAGAACTTGACTCTGGACTGGAACAACGTGGATAGAACTGATGAGCTTGGAACTTGACTCTGGACTGGAATGTGACAATGGCTGAAGGGAAGTCAGGTAATGCTGAGATGAGGGCTAAACAGGGTAATCTGGAAATGCTGTGACAAGGTTGGAACTCAGGTGCAGGCTGGATAGGATAATTGGGAATAACAGGTTTCAGGAAGGAATGGGTAGGTTTGGGAATTTTAGGTTCAGGGAGGGAGTAGGTAAGTAAAAGGGGCAGGAGTTGATCCACAGCAGGAAGCAAGGCAGGGTGACACGATGCAGGTTTACAGAGTGCCAGGGACCAACCAGGAGTAGGACTAGCAGCAGAGCACAGGCCAGGTATTGCTGTAACAGGACGTCTGGATGCTAGGTATTACTGTAGCAGGTTTTCGGGATGCACCAGGGGTTGCTGTCAGCAGGCTTACTGGATTGCCAGGTTTGGCAGTAACAGGTTTTCTGGAAGCACCGGGGTTTGCTGCCAGCAGATTTACTGGATTGCCAGGTACAGCTGAAACAGGTTTTCTGGATAGCGCCAGGGATTGCTGTAGCAGGTTTCAGGGATATACTAGAACACAGAAACAGCATGAACCATACACCATGAGAAGACGAGATGTTCAGGCCCAGAATGCTATCAGGAGAGGATATATATACCATGGGTCTGGCAGCAATTGGTGGATACGGACAGGTGGTCTGGTAGTAGCATTCTGAGTGGTGGAAGGCACAACATGCAGAGGGAGTATTCATCCCTGCAGCTCTGAGAATCAGAACCACACCTGCGATTCCAATCAGGGCTAGCAGTGCTCACAGACAGAGGAGAGGCCAGGTGCAATAATCAGAGCAAATCCTCCAGGCAAATTACACACACAGATCCATGGGGAAGCTGACAGGGGTAAGTCCCAAGGCAAAAGGTGACAACTAGACAGGGTCGTGACAATTTGTATTGTTCATACTTGAGTGACTAGGGACTTTCTCTGTCTTTTGATTTTGGAAATTGATGGCTTTTGAACAGAGATGGCAAGAACCATTGTCTTTACTATTTCTCAAACATAGCTGAAGCCACTTTAATTGTCATTGCTAAAGAAAACCTACATGTTAAATAATAGGCTCACTCTTTAGCTTATACTCAACGTGCTGTTTGCTGCTCCCACATAGGTTGTTGGCGGCTGATAGGGAGTGACTGAAACAAATAGGAGCTGGGGGCCAATGAATACAATTAAACACAAAAGAGAGAAAAACACTTGTTACAATGTGGAGGATATAAAGAAAAAGACTATGATGACACATAGTAATGGATAATAATTGGGCAACACTTTAATGTGGATCTCTCTCCCGGAAATCAGCCGTGGGACTTGGTTTCAAAAGGGAGCAGGGCCAAATAGTGAGGTGTAGCCGTACCTCCCCTGAAATAAAAATAATGGTAAATACTACTGTATGCTCATTGCCGGGAAGCGGCACCGAACATTGCAAAGAGGGACATATGTCACCCTCAGCAGCTTGCCGGGTCTCTCCAAGAGGCCCAAGTCTGAGTAATTAGTACCCACAACCCCTCCCTCTTGGTGTCCCTGGATATACTCCCCAAGTCGCACAGTTTATTAAAAAAAAAACATTCTGTCCACACCCAGGTCAGGATGCATGATGCATTGCCTTCGGCATCCCACCACTCTTCACAAGCACGCTAGCGATACGGTAAGAGCTGTCCTTTGCAAATGAGTGACTTCCGCGTCTATGACCTAGACGTCCCACTGGTGTCATTCTGCGCATGCACAGAATGACACACTCGCTGTGGGGGGTGCTGGGAGGAATACTATTGGATCACTCTCACATCACTCTACGAATAGAAGCCCATAGTCTTCTACAGGGTAGAAGATGGCGTTACCCATCGCATCCAACCCCCGGAATGCTTATGAAATATGCAGTCAAACCATTCCCATTGAATTTTAATAAATGAAGTTGCTGTATCATTCATTTTGTGTTCTCTACGATCTGGGTATATTTTGTGTCACCGTATATATAAATTTATATATGCACAGTATATACATCTTCTCACTATTTCCCATTTTTCCTATTCTATGCATCCAGGAAATAGAATATTGTCCATTTCTTAAAAACTAAGATTACACATTGTATATTTTCTGCTAACTAATGCTTCTTCCAAGCAAGTTGTAGTGGAGGGTAGAGTGCCAAGGCAGACGTCACTGTAAATGCAGTGTTTACCTAACGTAAGTAGCAATTTTAAATGTGTAATTTAACTGTATTGTTTGGTCATGTTTATATCTACGCATCAGTCTGCATAATTTCAAACAGATGTCCTCTCTCAGAATAGCTACTTGTTTTATACTAAATATCCCCTTTACATTTGGTTCATTAATTGTCTGGGTGTTATTTAGCTTTGTTATGTTTATCAACATACTGCAATGGAATTGCTGCTGTAAAGCACCATACAGTCAGTTCAGTGTGTATGTGTGATGGACAACGATGAGCTGGCAAGTAGGAGAATGGGCAACTGCACCATGGGCCATTCACAAATGAGGCTGTCATTGAGTGAGAGTGGAGCTTCCTTCATTAACGTGACTAATCATACCAGTGGTGATCTTTCTATATGGCTACTTATTTCAGCTCATTAACCCATGCAAGCAGTTGTGTAGGGCAAATGTTCCCAAACTCGGTCCTCAAGGCACCCTAACAGTCTAGGTTTCAAGGATATCTATGCTTGACCATTGGTGTCTTAGGCCCTCATTCAGAGCCGTACGCTCTGAGCAGAGCGCACGCTCTGAATGAGGGCCGGCCTCCATGAAAATGGAGCGTCCTTCTGGACGCTCGTATAGCTGTGGGTCACCACCCACAGGCTATACGAGCGTGCATTTTGATGGCCGCGATGGTCGAGACCATCGCGACCATCGAAATTGCGAGCCGGAGCCTGCGGTTGAGGTTTTCAACCGCAAGCTCCGGAGTGATTTTGGCTCTATCAGAGCCAAAATCACTCCCACTGACATCACTAGTGATGTTAGTGGGCCGGCTTCTGACGGGAGGCGTTCCCGTGGGAACGCCCCCGTCAGGGAGGCACGCCCCCGGCACGCCTACCAAAGGGTGCGTGCTGTTAATCAACATCGACAGCACGCCCCCTTTGATCAGACACAGCGAGCGAAGGACTTTCCTTCGCTCGTCACGTCTGGCGCATGCGCACGACGGAGCTCCCTCCGTCGTGCGCATGCTCAGTGCAGAACATCGACCCACTTGCGAGCGGACAGCCGCTCGCGAGTGGGTCTGAATCAGGCCCTTAATTTGTACCTCAGTCAATTTGAATTAACTACCTGTGCTCAACCATGGATATCTCTAAATCCTGGACTGTTGGGGTGCCTTGAAGATCATGTTTGGGAACTCTGGTGTAGGACACATCCGTTCTAATCCTTCTCATAAGACCAAGCAGGGGCATAAGCAGGATTTCTAGAGGGGAGTTTCCATACCTCACCACCGCAGTATAAATCAGAAGCAGTCACATGGTATGGTTATCATTTTTCAGACAGTGCTATGCTATTCTCCGATCCCTTCCCATACACTTCAAAAATATGGGCAATATTCTGTGCACTAGGATAAAAAACAGTGTGAAATGGGACATCGTTTCTGACTGTCCCTGCAGTTGGGACGGTATACGTTTAGGATGCCGGCGGCCGCTATACCGACCGTCGGCTTTCCGACTCCTCAATCCTGGCTAGGGTTAAATGACAGGCGTCTAAAATCTAGACGGCTGTCATTACCCCTACGCCGGGAGACTGGCACCCGGCATCCCAATCGAAGGGATGCCAGGCACCGCTAGCGGACAGCCGCGTGCGGGGGGGAAGTTAGGTTATGGCTTCCGGAGGTGACTTAGGGTTAGACACCCCCCCGGGAGGGTTAGGCTAGGGGAAGGGGAGGTTAGGCACCCCTGGGGGGAGGTTAGGGTTAGGCACCCCCCGGGGGACTTAAGTTTAGGCAGCGGGGAAGGGGGCGGTTTGGTTTAGGCACTTAGAGGGGGGATTAGGGTTAGGCACTTGGGGGGTAGGTTAGCATTAGGCACCCCTAAGGGAGGGTTAGGGTTAGTGGGGTAGGTTAGTTATTACTTACCTGGGGACGATCGGGATTTCCAGCGCTGTCGGGCTGCCTCTGCCGGGATCTCTTCCTCTGCCGGCCTGACACTGCCGGGATTCGAATTGCCGGCCATGTGGCCGGCGGTATTACATACCGATTGCGTTGGGACAAAGGAGTCTATATACTGTATCATTTCTGCATTATTTTTGCAAAACAAGGCATGTAACAAGATTTAAGAGCAACATGGCATTGTGAACACCACTGTTGATCGCGGTACTAGTTTCGAGATGTGATATTACTTATTTATACTTAGCTCAAATTTGTTGACCAACACCCCGGAATCCGAAGCATTTGCACATGTGCTGGGAAAGAAGCTGAGCATGCACACTCATCAAAACCACAAATAATTCCCTCGTGTCCTTGCTGCGAAGAATACTGTAGGAAGAGAAGCTTAAAGTGGATTGGCCTGATCCGGGGGATCAGGCCGAAATATTGTCCACATCAGCAAATGTGTACCCACTATGGACGACCATGCTCGCTCCCACAGGTTGTTCATCGGGGTCATTCCGTCGGCCTGCATGTAGGCCCAACGGAATGACCCAGCTGCCGGCGCCAGCCAGGTGAATGGAGCCAGTGCCCGACATATCGGGAGGTCGTTGTGTCACTGGGTACACACATTGGTAAGTGTGTACCCAGCTTAAATTTAATTAATTTCATTAATCAATTAAAATATATAATATATTGTGGATCAATTTACTTACACATGTCAAGTAATTAATTCTGATTAAAGGTTCAATTGAAGTAGACTGTGATGAAGGCTCTTGCTCACTAGTAACAAGTACGATAGGCCAAAGAAAAGGAAGAGCTGTAAAATACGGGAGGTCGTCTTATACACGGGTGGGTTCTCAGATCCCCCTCTCCTAAGCCTTCCTCTTACGAAAAAGCTATTTCTACACCATATGAGACGAGCGATTAACTGGAGCAAGAAAATCAGATAAATATTTTCCGAAATATTAATGATACATTAATAATAGCATTTCTACTATTTTCAGTTGCAAGACAGAGGTTATTCGATCTTTAAGAAATAGAAATTTATCGCAATCATCTTCCACAAAAAACCTTTAATTTCCTGCTTAATGACTGATAATATATTATCTCATTTATCATGCCACAATTAATTTAACTGTATTTTTTATGCAAAATCCAGCTTGATACATTGGGCCTGATTCAGACCCACTCGCGAGCGGCTGTCCGCTCGCAAGTGGGTCGATGTTATGCACTGAGCATGCGCACGACGGAGGGAGCTCCGTCGTGCGCATGCGCCAGACGCGACGAGCGAAGGAAAGTCCTTCGCTCGTTGTGTCTGATCAAAGGGGGCGTGCTGTCGATGTTGATTGACAGCACGCCCCCTTTGGTGGGCGTGCCGGGGGCGTGCTCTGATAGCGCCAAAATCACTCCGGAGCTTGCGGTTGAAAACCTCAACCGCAGGCTCCGGCTCGCAGTTTCGATGGTCACGACCATCGCGGCCATCAAAATGCGCGCTCGTATAGGCTGTTGGTGGTGACCCACAGCTATACGAGCGTCCAGGAGGACGCTCCATTTTCATGGAGGGCGGCCCTCATTCAGAGCGTGCGCTCTGCTCAGAGCGTACGGCTCTGAATGAGGGCCATTATCTTTACTGAGCAGGATAGTCTCCCAATCCAGAACTGCTACACCAAAATCAGGACCAGCTCTCCTACCCCCTGCTTAAATTATAGCATTTACATTTAATAAATCAACCTGTCTACCACAAAACAGGCCAGACATTACATAATTAGTATTCAATAAAATAAACAGCCAAACTAATTTCCACATTCAATAAATAGCCCAAAACTACCCAGCATTAAATTAATATTCAAGTCACCCAAACATAAATTATTAGAGACCACCATAATCTCACTATTAAATTAAATAACCCCAATCATCTCCACCATCACCACAGCAAATAGCACCCCCATACAGGGGTGGATTGGGCCGCCGGGCCGGTTCCCGCTGGGCCGGCCCCTTTTTATGCCCTTTAGGGGCTGATGGCCGCCCTTCCCTCACCGACCCGACTGCCGACCCAGCTGCAGCTTACCCAGCACTCTGCCGCGATCGGAGGTCAGCTCCGATCGGGCAGTGTTTTGATCATAATAAAAATGGTCGACAGGGGAGATCCCCCATAAGCCATTGCAGAGCTGTCAGTCATAACTGACGGCTCCGCCTACGGGCTGCCTGCGGCCCGCCTCAGCGCCTCCTGGACCACGGCCGTCGGGGGGAGGGCGGGACGGACACTGCTGGGCGGTAGTGTGGTCGGCACATAAGTGCCGTCCGCACTACCTACTAGGAACAAACACACAGCCGCCGGCGCCGGCAGCTGTGTGTTTGTTTTAGCAGCTGATGAGAGTCAGACAGACTCTCATCGGCTGCTGCGCGCACTGCCGGAGCCGGGCTCCATTTTCCGTCTCCCGCAGTGGGTGATGGGAGAGACATCATGACGTCTCTCCCATCATGCAGAGCACGCACGCCCGGGGGACAGAGGAGTGGAGATTAAGGTAAGTGGATTTTTTACATTTTTTTTACATGATTGGCTGGGACTTCTGCAGGGGGGGGGCGATCACTGCTGGGGGGAGGCTACCACTGGGGGAGCCGCACGACTATTACTGGGGGCACTGCTGAGGGGGTAGATCACTACTGGGGGCACTGCTGGGGGGGGATCACTACTGGGGGCACTTATGGGGGGGAGATCACTTCTGGGGGCACTGTTGAGGGGGGAGATCACTACTGGGGGGGGCACTGCTGGGGGGTAGATCACTACTGGGGACACTGCTGAGGGGGGAGATCACTACTGGGGCACTGCTGGGGGGAGATCACTACTGGGAGCACTGCTGGGGGGGAGATCACTACTGGGGGCACTGCTGAGGGGGAAGATCACTGCTGAGGGGGGAGATCACTGCTGGGGGGAGATCACTACTGGGGCAGGCTACTGCTGGGGGGGAGATCACTACTGGGGGCACTGCTGGGGTGAGGCAACTACTGGGGCAATGCTGGGGGGGAGATCACTACTGGGGGCACTACTGGGGGAAGGCAGTGGGGGCAATGCTTGGGGGGGAGATCACTACTGGGGGCACTGCTGGGGGAAGGCTACTACTGGGGGCAATGCTGGGGGGGAGATCACTACTGGGGGCACTGCTGGGGGGGGATCACTACTGGGGGCACTTATGGGGGGTAGATCACTTCTGGGGGCACTGTTGAGGGGGGAGATCACTACTGGGGGGGGCACTGCTGGGGGGGAGATCACTACTGGGAGCACTGCTGGGGGGGAGATCACTACTGGGGGCACTGCTGAGGGGGAAGATCACTGCTGAGGGGGGAGATCACTACTGGGGGCACTGCTGAGGGGGGAGATCACTGCTGGGGGGGAGATCACTACTGGGGCAGGCTACTGCTGGGGGGGAGATCACTACTGGGGGCACTGCTGGGGTGAGGCTACTACTGGGGCAATGCTGGGGGGGAGATCACTACTGGGGGCACTGCTGGGGGAAGGCAGTGGGGGCAATGCTTGGGGGGGAGATCACTACTGGGGGCACTGCTGGGGGCAATGCTGGGGGGGAGATCACTACTGGGGGCACTGCTGGGGGGGATCACTACTGGGGGCACTTATGGGGGGTAGATCACTTCTGGGGGCACTGTTGAGGGGGGAGATCACTACTGGGGGGGCACTGCTAGGGGGGAGATCACTACTGGGGACACTGCTGGGGGGAGATCACTACTGGGAGCACTGCTGGGGGGAGATCACTACTGGGGGCACTGCTGAGGGGGAAGATCACTGCTGAGGGGGGAGATCACTACTGGGGGCACTGCTGAGGGGGGAGATCGCTGCTGGGGGGGAGATCACTACTGGGGCAGGCTACTGCTGGGGGGGAGATCACTACTGGGGGCACTGCTGGGGTGAGGCTACTACTGGGGCAATGCTGGGGGGGAGATCACTACTGGGGGCACTGCTGGGGGAAGGCAGTGGGGGCAATGCTTGGGGGGGAGATCACTACTGGGGGCACTGCTGGGGGAAGGCTACTACTGGGGGCAATGCTGGGGGGGAGATCACTACTGGGGGCACTGCTGGGGGAAGGCTACTACTGGGGGCACGAATACTATGGGGATATTGCTGGGGGGAGGCTACTACTGAGGGCACGACCTACTGCTGGGGGGAGGTTACTACTGGGGGCACTGCTGGGGGGAGGCAATTATTTGGGGCTCTATTACTACTGGGGGCATTGCTGGGGGGGAGGCTACTACTGGGGGCACTGCACAGGGGAGGACTAGTACTGGGGTGTGCACCTTGCCAGGGGTTAGTAGTAGCCGCGACTGCATACAACTTAGAATCAGGCTCTATACGGAGGGAGTATCTCATTCCCTCAGTAGGACCCCGCCATCTCAATAGAGCCCACCCCCATCAGGGCTGCTTTCAAAAATCTCCCGAGCTGGTTTTCGATCCCAATCCGCCCTGCCCCCATACCATTATTAGACCTCACCCTCACCCCAGTATTAAATAAAGAGGCTATGTTTGTCTCACCCATTACATTCAGAGCACCCTCTCTCGCAATACTTACAGTACTTCCTATTATGCAGTGCTGAATGTTGAAGAGACAAAGGGCCTGATTCAGACCCACTCGCGAGCGGCTGTCCGCTCGCAAGTGGGTCGATGTTGTGCACTACGCATGCGCACGACGGCGGGAGCTCCGTCGTGCGCATGCGCCAGACGCGACGAGCTAAGGACTTTCCTTCGCTCATTGTGTCTGATCAAAGGGGGCGTGCTGTCGATGTTGATTGACAGCACGCCCCCTTTGGTGGGCGTGCCGGGGGCGTGCCTCCCTGACGGGGGCGTTCCCAAGGGAATGCCTACCGTCAGAAGCCGGCCCACTGACATCACTAGTGATGTCAGTGGGAGTTATTTTGGCTCTGATAGAGCCAAAATCACTCCGGGCCTTGCGGTTGAAAACCTCAACCGCAGGCTCCGGCTCGCAGTGGCGATGGTCAAGACCATCGCGGCCATCAAACTGCACGCTCGTATAGGCTGTGGGTGGTGACCCACAGCTATACGAGCGTCCAGGAGGACGCTCCATAATTATGGAGCGCGGCCCTCATTCAGAGCGTGCGCTCTGCTCAGAGCGTACGGCTCTGAAAGAGGGCCAAAATCTTCTGTCTTTCTCCGTTGCTGCTGGAGCAGGGCATTCTATGGTTATGTGCAGTAAAGAGGTTGGCCCTAGACATTGACCCTTGAAAAATTAAATCTCGGGGGAGGTTCCAGGCAACTGTAAACTCCCCTTAAGTGCATTCGTTTCATGGGATATTTGACCTATGTATTCAGGCAAAAAGTTTTTAGCTCTACAATGGATAGAAACAAAAACATATGCATGGATGAGTTATAAAGATGTGATATAGTCCTGCCCTTATACATCTTTGTTTAATAGAACAAACTTCCATAGCTCAAAGGATGGTGTGAGTTCCCCAGCATCCATGCATCAAACTAATTATAATTATTATGATTATCTTTTGTGGTGATCCCAACACTGTATCTGGAGATGCTACTTTCTCCACCAAAGTAATTGTCACCACCAGCATAGAAAACAGTGTACTAGAGAGGGATAGAAAGAAGTAGGGTGTCATGCCTGAGGTTTGGTTTTGGGTTGGACACTCCGCACTGTGATCCTGATTCAGCAGAGAATGGACATCCTGCACTGTGAGCCTGATTCAGCAGAGGACAGACATCCCGCACTGTGATCCTGATTCAGCAGAGAATGGACATCCTGCACTGTGAGCCTGATTCAGCAGAGGATGGACATCCTGCACTGTTATCCAGATTCATCAGAGAATGGATATCCCGCACTGTGATCCTGATTCATCAGAGAATGGACATCCCGCACTGTGATCCTGATTCAGCAGAGGATGGACATCCCGCACTGTGATCCTGATTCAGCAGAGGACGGACATCCTGCACTGTGAGCCTGATTCAGCAGAGGACAGACATCCCGCACTGTGATCCTGATTCAGCAGATAATGGACATCCCGCACTGTGATCCTGATTCAGCAGAGAACAGACATCCTGCACTGTGAGCCTCATTCAGCAGAGGACGGACAACCCGCACTGTGATCCTGATTCAGCAGAGGACGGACATCCCGCACTGTGAGTCTGATTCAGCAGAACAGACATCCCACACTGTGAGCCTGATTCAGCAGAGGACGGACATCCCACACTGTGAGCCTGATTCAGCAGAGGATGGACATCCCGCACTGTGAGCATGATTCAGAAGAGGACGGACAACCCGCACTGTGAGCCTGATTCAGCAGAGGACGGACATCCCGCACTGTGAGCCTGATTCAGCAGAGGACGGACATCCCGCACTGTGAGCCTGATTCAGCAGAGAACAGACATCCCGCACTGTGATCCTGATTCAGCAGAGAATGGACATCCCGCACTGTGAGCCTTATTCAGCAGAGGATGGACATCCCGCACTGTGAGCCTGATTCAGCAGATGACAGACATCCCGCACTGTGATCCTGATTCAGCAGAGGATGGACATCCCGCACTGTGAGCCTGATTCAGCAGAGGATGGACATCCCGCACTGTGATCCTGATTCAGCAGAGGATGGACATCCCGCACTGTGAGCCTGATTCAGCAGAGGAGGTACATCCTGCAGTGTGAGCCTGATTCAGCAGATGACAGACATCCCGCACTGTGAGCCAGATTCAGCAGAGAATGGACATCCTGCACTGTGATCCTGATTCAGCAGAGAATGGACATCCCGTACTTTGAGCCTGATTCAGCAGATGACAGACATCCCGCACTGTGAGCCTGATTCAGCAAAGAATGGACATCCCGCACTGTGAGCCTGATTCAGCAGAGGATGGACATCCCGCACTGTGAGCCTGATTCAGCAGATGACAGACATCCCGCACTGTGATCCTGATTCAGCAGAGGATGGACATCCCGCACTGTGAGCCTGATTCAGCAGAGGATGGACATCCCGCACTGTGAGCCTGATTCAGCAGAGGAGGTACATCCTGCAGTGTGAGCCTGATTCAGCAGATGACAGACATCCCACACTGTGAGCCTGATTCAGCAGATGACAGACATCCCGCACTGTGATCCTGATTCAGCAGAGAATGGACATCCCGCACTTTGAGCCTGATTCAGCAGATGACAGACATCCCGAACTGTGAGCCTGATTCAGCAGAGAATGGACATCCTGCACTGTGAGCCTGATTCAGCAGAGGATGGACATCCCGCACTGTGATCCTGATTCAGCAGAGAACAGACATCCTGCACTGTGAGCCTCATTCAGCAGAGGACGGACATCCCACACTGTGAGCCTGATACAGCAGAGGACGGACATCCCACACTGTGAGCCTGATTCAGCAGAGGACGGACATCCCGCACTGTGAGCCTGATTCAGCAGAGGACGGACATCCCGCACTATGAGCCTGATTCAGCAGAGGACGGACATCCCACACTGTGAGCCTGATTCAGCAGAGGACGGACATCCCACACTGTGAGCCTGATTCAGCAGAGGACGGACATCCCGCACTTTGATTCTGGTTCAACAGAGGACGGACATCCCGCACTGTGAGCCTGATTCAACAGAGGACGGACATCCCGCACTGTGAGCCTGATTCAGCAGAGAATGGACATCCTGCACTGTGAGCCTGATTCAGCAGAGGATGGACATCCTGCACTGTGAGCCTGATTCAGCAGATGACAGACATCCCGCACTGTGATCCTGATTCAGCAGAGGATGGACATCCCGCACTGTGAGCCTGATTCAGCAGAGGAGGTACATCCTGCCGTGTGAGCCTGATTCAGCAGATGACAGACATCCCGCACTGTGAGCCTGATTCAGCAGATGACAGACATCCCGCACTGTGAGCCTGATTCAGCAGAGAATGGACATCCCGCACTGTGATCCTGATTCAGCAGAGAATGGACATCCCACACTGTGAACCTGATTCAGCAGAGGACGGACATCCCACACTGTGAGCCTGATTCAGCAGAGGACGGACATCCCGCACTGTGAGCCTGATTCAGCAGAGGACGGACATCCCGCACTGTGAGCCTGATTCAGCAGAGGACGGACATCCCGCACTGTGAGCCTGATTCAGCAGAGGACGGACATCCCGCACTGTAATCCTGATTCAGCAGAGGACGGACATCCCGCACTGTGAGCCTGATTCAGCGGAGGACGGACATCCCACACTGTGAGCCTGATTCAGCAGAGGACGGACATCCCGCACTGTGAGCCTGATTCAGCAGAGGACGGACATCCCGCACTGTCAGCCTGATTCAGCAGAGGATGGACATCCCGCACTGTAATCCTGATTCAACAGAGGACGGACATCCGGCACTGTGAGCCTGATTCAGCAGAGAATGGACATCCTGCACTGTGAGCCTGATTCAGCAGAGGATGGACATCCTGCACTGTGAGCCTGATTCAGCAGATGACAGACATCCCGCACTGTGATCCTGATTCAGCAGAGGATGGACATCCCGCACTGTGAGCCTGATTCAGCAGAGGAGGTACATCCTGCAGTGTGAGCCTGATTCAGCAGATGACAGACATCCCGCACTGTGAGCCTGATTCTGCAGATGACAGACATCCCGCACTGTGATCCTGATTTAGCAGAGAATGGACATCCTGCACTGTGATCCTGATTCAGCAGAGAATGGACATCCTGCAGTGTGAGCCAGATTCAGCAGATGACAGACATCCCGCACTGTGAGCCTGATTCAGCAGAGAATGGACATCCTGCACTGTGATCCTGATTCACCAGAGGATGGACATCCCGCACTTTGATCCTGATTCAGCAGAGAACAGACATCCTGCACTGTGAGCCACATTCAGCAGAGGACGGACAACCCGAGCCTCATTCAGCAGAGGACGGACAACCCGCACTGTGATCCTGATTCAGCAGAGGACGGACATCCCGCACTGTGAGCCTGATTCAGCAGAGGACGGACATCCCGCACTGTGATCCTGATTCAGCAGAGGACGGACATCCCGCACTGTGAGCCTGATTCAGCAGAGGACGGACATCCCACACTGTGAGCCTGATTCAGCAGAGGACGGACATCCCGCACTGTGAGCCTGATTCAGCAGAGGACGGACATCCCGCAATGTGAGCATGATTCAGCAGAGGACGGACATCCCACACTGTGAGCCTGATTCAGTAGAGGACGGACATCCCGCACTGTGAGCCTGATTCAACAGAGGACCTACATCCCGCACTGTGAGCCTGATTCAACAGAGGACGGACATCCCGCACTGTGAGCCTGATTCAGCAGAGAATGGACATCCCGCACTGTGAGCCTGATTCAGCAGAGGATGGACATCCCGCACTGTGAGCCTGATTCAGCAGATGACAGACATCCCGCACTGTGATCCTGATTCAGCAGAGGATGGACATCCCGCACTGTGAGCCTGATTCAGCAGAGGATGGACATCCCGCACTGTGAGCCTGATTCAGCAGAGGAGGTACATCCTGCAGTGTGAGCCTGATTCAGCAGATGACAGACATCCCGCACTGTGAGCCTGATTCAGCAGATGACAGACATCCCGCACTGTGATCCTGATTCAGCAGAGAATGGACATCCCGCACTTTGAGCCTGATTCAGCAGATGACAGACATCCCGCACTGTGAGCCTGATTCAGCAGAGAATGGACATCCTGCACTGTGAGCCTGATTCAGCAGAGGATGGACATCCCGCACTGTGATCCTGATTCAGCAGAGAACAGACATCCTGCACTGTGAGCCTCATTCAGCAGAGGACGGACAACCCGCACTGTGATCCTGATTCAGCAGAGGACGGACATCCCGCACTGTGAGCCTCATTCAGCAGAGGACGGACATCCCACACTGTGAGCCTGATACAGCAGAGGACGGACATCCCACACTGTGAGCCTGATTCAGCAGAGGACGGACATCCCGCATTGTGAGCCTGATTCAGCAGAGGACGGACATCCCGCACTGTGAGCCTGATTCAGCAGAGGACGGACATCCCGCACTGTGAGCCTGATTCAGCAGAGGACGGACATCCCACACTGTGAGCCTGATTCAGCAGAGGACGGACATCCCGCACTTTGATCCTGGTTAAGCAGATGACGGACATCCCGCACTGTGAGCCTGATTCAACAGAGGACGGACATCCCGCACTGTGAGCCTGATTCAGCAGAGAATGGACATCCAGCACTGTGAGCCTGATTCAGCAGAGGATGGAAATCCCGCACTGTGAGCCTGATTCAGCAGATGACAGACATCCTGCACTGTGATCCTGATTCAGCAGAGGATGGACATCCCGCACTGTGAGCCTGATTCAGCAGAGAAAGGACATCCTGCACTGTGAGTCTGATTCTGCAGAGGATGGACATCCCGCACTGTGAGCCTGATTCAGGAGAGGAGGTACATCCTGCAGTGTGAGCCTGATTCAGCAGATGACAGACATCCCGCACTGTGAGCCTGATTCAGCAGAGAATGGACATCCTGCACTGTGAGCCTGATTCAGCAGAGGATGGACATCCTGCACTGTGAGCCTGATTCAGCAGAGGAGGTACATCCTGCAGTGTGAGCCTGATTCAGCAGATGACAGACATCCCGCACTGTGAGCCTGATTCAGCAGAGAATGGACATCCTGCACTGTGAGCCTGATTTAGCAGAGAATGGACATCCCGCACTGTGAGCCTGATTCAGCAGAGGATGGACATCCCGCACTGTGAGCCTGATTCAGCAGAGGAGGTACATCCTGCAGTGTAAGCCTGATTCAGCAGATGACAGACATCCCGCACTGTGAGCCTCATTCAGCAGAGGACGGACATCCCGAACTGGGAGCCTGATTCTGCAGAGAACAGACATCCCACACTGTGAGCCTGATTCAGCAGAGGACGGACATCCCGCACTGTGAGCCTGATTCAGCAGAGGACGGACATCCCGGACTGTAATCCTGATTCAGCAGAGGACGGACATCCCACACTGTGAGCATGATTCAGCAGAGGACGGACATCCCACACTGTGAGCCTGATTCAGCAGAGGACGGACATCCCACACTGTGAGCCTGATTCAGCAGAGGACGGACATCCCGCACTGTGAGCCTGATTCAGCAGAGGACGGACATCCCGCACTGTGAGCCTGATTCAGCAGAGGACGGACATCCCGCACTGTGAGCCTGATTCAGCAGAGGACGGACATCCCGCACTGTAATCCTGATTCAACAGAGGACGGACATCCCGCACTGTGAGCCTGATTCAGCAGAGAACAGACATCCCGCACTGTGATCCTGATTCAGCAGATGACAGACATCCCGCACTGTGAGCCTGATTCAGCAGAGAATGGACATCCTGCACTGTGAGCCTGATTCAGCAGAGGATGGACATCCCGCACTGTGAGCCTGATTCAGCAGAGGAGGTACATACTGCAGTGTGAGCCTGATTCAGCAGATGACAGACATCCCGCACTGTAAGCCTGATTCAGCAGAGAATGGACATCCTGCACTGTGAGCCTGATTCAGCAGAGAATGGACATCCTGCACTGTGAGCCTGATTCAGCAGAGAATGGACATCCCGCACTGTGAGCCTGATTCAGCAGAGAACAGACATCCCGCACTGTGATCCTGATTCAGCAGAGGGTGGACATCCCGCACTGTGATCCTGATTCAGCAGATGACAGACATCCCGCACTGTGAGCCTGATTCAGCAGAGAATGGACATCCTGCACTGTGAGCCTGATTCAGCAGAGGATGGACATCCCGCACTGTGAGCCTGATTCAGCAGAGGAGGTACATCCTGCAGTGTGAGCCTGATTCAGCAGATGACAGACATCCCGCACTGTGAGCCTGATTCAGCAGAGAATGGACATCCTGCACTGTGAGCCTGATTCAGCAGAGAATGGACATCCTGCACTGTGAGCCTGATTCAGCAGAGGATGGACATCCCGCACTGTGAGCCTGATTCAGCAGAGGAGGTACATCCTGCAGTGTAAGCCTGATTCAGAAGATGACAGACATCCCGCACTGTGAGCCTCATTCAGCAGAGGACGGACATCCCGCACTGGGAGCCTGATTCAGCAGAGAACAGACATCCCACACTGTGAGCCTGATTCAGCAGAGGACGGACATCCCGCACTGTGAGCCTGATTCAGCAGAGGACGGACATCCCGCACTGTAATCCTGATTCAGCAGAGGACGGACATCCCACACTGTGAGCCTGATTCAGCAGAGGACGGACATCCCACACTGTGAGCCTGATTCAGCAGAGGACTGACATCCCGCACTGTGAGCCTGATTCAGCAGAGGATGGACATCCCGCACTGTCAGCCTGATTCAGCAGAGGACGGACATCCCGCACTGTAATCCTGATTCAACAGAGGACGGACATCCCGCACTGTGAGCCTGATTCAGCAGAGAACAGACATCCCGCACTGTGTTCCTGATTCAGCAGAGAATGGACATCCCGCACTGTGAGCCTTATTCAGCAGAGGATGGACATCCCGCACTGTGAGCCTGATTCAGCAGATGACAGACATCCCGCACTGTGATCCTGATTCAGCAGAGGATGGACATCCCGCACTGTGAGCCTGATTCAGCAGAGGATGGACATCCCGCACTGTGAGCCTGATTCAGCAGAGGATGGACATCCCGCACTGTGAGCCTGATTCAGCAGAGGAGGTACATCCTGCAGTGTGAGCCTGATTCAGCAGATGACAGACATCCCGCACTGTGAGCCTGATTCAGCAGATGACAGACATCCCGCACTGTGAGCCAGATTCAGCAGAGAATGGACATCCTGCACTGTGATCCTGATTCAGCAGAGAATGGACACACCGTACTTTGAGCCTGATTCAGCAGATGACAGACATCCCGCACTGTGAGCCAGATTCAGCAGAGAATGGACATCCTGCACTGTGAGCCTGATTCAGCAGAGGATGGACATCCTGCAGTGTGAGCCTGATTCAGCAGATGACAGACATCCCGCACTGTGAGCCTGATTCAGCAGAGAATGGACATCCTGCACTGTGATCCTGATTCACCAGAGGATGGACATCCCGCACTGTGATCCTGATTCAGCAGAGAACAGACATCCTGCACTGTGAGCCACATTCAGCAGGGGACGGACAACCCGAGCCTCATTCAGCAGAGGACGGACAACCCGCACTGTGATCCTGATTCAGCAGAGGACGGACATCCCGCACTGTGAGCCTGATTCAGCAGAGGACGGACATCCCACACTGTGAGCCTGATTCAGTAGAGGACGGACATCCCGCACTGTGAGCCTGATTCAACAGAGGACCTACATCCCGCACTGTGAGCCTGATTCAACAGAGGACGGACATCCCGCACTGTGAGCCTGATTCAGCAGAGAATGGACATCCCGCACTGTGAGCCTGATTCAGCAGAGGATGGACATCCCGCACTGTGAGCCTGATTCAGCAGAGGACGGACATCCCACACTGTGAGCCTGATTCAGCAGAGGACGGACATCCCGCACTGTGAGCCTGATTCAGCAGAGGATGGACATCCCGCACTGTGAGCCTGATTCAGCAGAGGACGGACATCCCGCACTGTGAGCCTGATTCAGCAGAGGACGGACATCCCGCACTGTAATCCTGATTCAACAGAGGACGGATATCCCGCACTGTGAGCCTGATTCAGCAGAGAACAGACATCCCGCACTGTGATCCTGATTCAGCAGATGACAGACATCCCGCACTGTGAGCCTGATTCAGCAGAGAATGGACATCCTGCACTGTGAGCCTGATTCAGCAGAGGATGGACATCCCGCACTGTGAGCCTGATTCAGCAGAGGAGGTACATACTGCAGTGTGAGCCTGATTCAGCAGATGACAGACATCCCGCACTGTAAGCCTGATTCAGCAGAGAATGGACATCCTGCACTGTGAGCCTGATTCAGCAGAGAATGGACATCCTGCACTGTGAGCCTGATTCAGCAGAGAATGGACATCCCGCACTGTGAGCCTGATTCAGCAGAGAACAGACATCCCGCACTGTGATCCTGATTCAGCAGAGGATGGACATCCCGCACTGTGATCCTGATTCAGCAGATGACAGACATCCCGCACTGTGAGCCTGATTCAGCAGAGAATGGACATCCTGCACTGTGAGCCTGATTCAGCAGAGGATGGACATCCCGCACTGTGAGCCTGATTCAGCAGAGGAGGTACATCCTGCAGTGTGAGCCTGATTCAGCAGATGACAGACATCCCGCACTGTGAGCCTGATTCAGCAGAGAATGGACATCCTGCACTGTGAGCCTGATTCAGCAGAGAATGGACATCCTGCACTGTGAGCCTGATTCAGCAGAGGATGGACATCCCGCACTGTGAGCCTGATTCAGCAGAGGAGGTACATCCTGCAGTGTAAGCCTGATTCAGAAGATGACAGACATCCCGCACTGTGAGCCTCATTCAGCAGAGGACGGACATCCCGCACTGGGAGCCTGATTCAGCAGAGAACAGACATCCCACACTGTGAGCCTGATTCAGCAGAGGACGGACATCCCGCACTGTGAGCCTGATTCAGCAGAGGACGGACATCCCGCACTGTAATCCTGATTCAGCAGAGGACGGACATCCCACACTGTGAGCCTGATTCAGCAGAGGACGGACATCCCACACTGTGAGTCTGATTCAGCAGAGGACTGACATCCCGCACTGTGAGCCTGATTCAGCAGAGGATGGACATCCCGCACTGTCAGCCTGATTCAGCAGAGGACGGACATCCCGCACTGTAATCCTGATTCAACAGAGGACGGACATCCCGCACTGTGAGCCTGATTCAGCAGAGAACAGACATCCCGCACTGTGTTCCTGATTCAGCAGAGAATGGACATCCCGCACTGTGAGCCTTATTCAGCAGAGGATGGACATCCCGCACTGTGAGCCTGATTCAGCAGATGACAGACATCCCGCACTGTGATCCTGATTCAGCAGAGGATGGACATCCCGCACTGTGAGCCTGATTCAGCAGAGGATGGACATCCCGCACTGTGAGCCTGATTCAGCAGAGGATGGACATCCCGCACTGTGAGCCTGATTCAGCAGAGGAGGTACATCCTGCAGTGTGAGCCTGATTCAGCAGATGACAGACATCCCGCACTGTGAGCCTGATTCAGCAGATGACAGACATCCCGCACTGTGAGCCAGATTCAGCAGAGAATGGACATCCTGCACTGTGATCCTGATTCAGCAGAGAATGGACACACCGTACTTTGAGCCTGATTCAGCAGATGACAGACATCCCGCACTGTGAGCCAGATTCAGCAGAGAATGGACATCCTGCACTGTGAGCCTGATTCAGCAGAGGATGGACATCCTGCAGTGTGAGCCTGATTCAGCAGATGACAGACATCCCGCACTGTGAGCCTGATTCAGCAGAGAATGGACATCCTGCACTGTGATCCTGATTCACCAGAGGATGGACATCCCGCACTGTGATCCTGATTCAGCAGAGAACAGACATCCTGCACTGTGAGCCACATTCAGCAGGGGACGGACAACCCGAGCCTCATTCAGCAGAGGACGGACAACCCGCACTGTGATCCTGATTCAGCAGAGGACGGACATCCCGCACTGTGAGCCTGATTCAGCAGAGGACGGACATCCCACACTGTGAGCCTGATTCAGTAGAGGACGGACATCCCGCACTGTGAGCCTGATTCAACAGAGGACCTACATCCCGCACTGTGAGCCTGATTCAACAGAGGATGGACATCCCGCACTGTGAGCCTGATTCAGCAGAGAATGGACATCCCGCACTGTGAGCCTGATTCAGCAGAGGATGGACATCCCGCACTGTGAGCCTGATTCAGCAGAGGACGGACATCCCACACTGTGAGCCTGATTCAGCAGAGGACGGACATCCCGCACTGTGAGCCTGATTCAGCAGAGGACGGACATCCCGCACTGTGAGCCTGATTCAGCAGAGGACGGACATCCCGCACTGTGAGCCTGATTCAGCAGAGGACGGACATCCCGCACTGTAATCCTGATTCAACAGAGGACGGACATCCCGCACTGTGAGCCTGATTCAGCAGAGAACAGACATCCCGCACTGTGATCCTGATTCAGCAGATGACAGACATCCCGCACTGTGAGCCTGATTCAGCAGAGAATGGACATCCTGCACTGTGAGCCTGATTCAGCAGAGGATGGACATCCCGCACTGTGAGCCTGATTCAGCAGAGGAGGTACATACTGCAGTGTGAGCCTGATTCAGCAGATGACAGACATCCCGCACTGTAAGCCTGATTCAGCAGAGAATGGACATCCTGCACTGTGAGCCTGATTCAGCAGAGAATGGACATCCTGCACTGTGAGCCTGATTCAGCAGAGAATGGACATCCCGCACTGTGAGCCTGATTCAGCAGAGAACAGACATCCCGCACTGTGATCCTGATTCAGCAGAGGATGGACATCCCGCACTGTGATCCTGATTCAGCAGATGACAGACATCCCGCACTGTGAGCCTGATTCAGCAGAGAATGGACATCCTGCACTGTGAGCCTGATTCAACAGAGGACGGACATCCCGCACTGTGAGCCTGATTCAGCAGAGAATGGACATCCCGCACTGTGAGCCTGATTCAGCAGAGGACGGACATCCCGCACTGTGAGCATGATTCAGCAGAGGACGGACATCCCGCACTGTGAGCCTGATTCAGCAGAGGATGGACATCCCGCACTGTGAGCCTGATTCAGCAGAGGAGGTACATCCTGCAGTGTGAGCCTGATTCAGCAGATGACAGACATCCCGCACTGTGAGCCTGATTCTGCAGAGAATGGACATCCTGCACTGTGAGCCTGATTCAGCAGAGAATGGACATCCTGCACTGTGAGCCTGATTCAGCAGAGGATGGACATCCCGCACTGTGAGCCTGATTCAGCAGAGGAGGTACATCCTGCAGTGTAAGCCTGATTCAGCAGATGACAGACATCCCGCACTGTGAGCCTCATTCAGCAGAGGACGGACATCCCGCACTGGGAGCCTGATTCAGCAGAGAACAGACATCCCACACTGTGAGCCTGATTCAGCAGAGGACGGACATCCCGCACTGTGAGCCTGATTCAGCAGAGGACGGACATCCCGCACTGTTATCCTGATTCAGCAGAGGACGGACATCCCACACTTTGAGCCTGATTCAGCAGAGGACGGACATCCCACACTGTGAGCCTGATTCAGCAGAGGACGGACATCCCGCACTGTGAGCCTGATTCAGCAGAGGACGGACATCCCGCACTGTCAGCCTGATTCAGCAGAGGACGGACATCCCGCACTGTAATCCTGATTCAACAGAGGACGGACATCCCGCACTGTGAGCCTGATTCAGCAGAGAACGGACATCCCGCACTGTGAGCCTGATTCAGCAGAGAATGGACATCCCGCACAGTGAGCCTTATTCAGCAGAGGATGGACATCCCGCACTGTGAGCCTGATTCAGCAGATGACAGACATCCCGCACTGTGATCCTGATTCAGCAGAGGATGGACATCCCGCACTGTGAGCCTGATTCAGCAGAGGATGGACATCCCGCACTGTGAGCCTGATTCAGCAGAGGATGGACATCCAGCACTGTGAGCCTGATTCAGCAGAGGAGGTACATCCTGCAGTGTGAGCCTGATTCAGCAGATGACAGACATCCCGCACTGTGAGCCTGATTCAGCAGATGACAGACATCCCGCACTGTGATCCTGATTCAGCAGAGAATGGACATCCCGCACTTTGAGCCTGATTCAGCAGATGACAGACATCCCGCACTGTGAGCCTGATTCAGCAGAGAATGGACATCCTGCACTGTGAGCCTGATTCAGCAGAGGATGGACATCCCGCACTGTGATCCTGATTCAGCAGAGAACAGACATCCTGCACTGTGAGCCTCATTCAGCAGAGGACGGACAACCCGCACTGTGATCCTGATTCAGCAGAGGACGGACATCCCGCACTGTGAGCCTGATTCAGCAGAGGACGGACATCCCACACTGTGAGCCTGATACAGCAGAGGACGGACATCCCACACTGTGAGCCTGATTCAGCAGAGGACGGACATCCCGCACTGTGAGCCTGATTCAGCAGAGGACGGACATCCCGCACTATGAGCCTGATTCAGCAGAGGACGGACATCCCACACTGTGAGCCTGATTCAGCAGAGGACGGACATCCCACACTGTGAGCCTGATTCAGCAGAGGACGGACATCCCGCACTTTGATTCTGGTTCAACAGAGGACGGACATCCCGCACTGTGAGCCTGATTCAACAGAGGACAGACATCCCGCACTGTGAGCCTGATTCAGCAGAGAATGGACATCCTGCACTGTGAGCCTGATTCAGCAGAGGATGGACATCCTGCACTGTGAGCCTGATTCAGCAGATGACAGACATCCCGCACTGTGATCCTGATTCAGCAGAGGATGGACATCCCGCACTGTGAGCCTGATTCAGCAGAGGAGGTACATCCTGCAGTGTGAGCCTGATTCAGCAGATGACAGACATCCCGCACTGTGAGCCTGATTCTGCAGATGACAGACATCCCGCATTGTGAGCCTGATTCAGCAGAGAATGGACATCCTGCACTGTGATCCTGATTCAGCAGAGAATGGACATCCTGCAGTGTGAGCCAGATTCAGCAGATGACAGACATCCCGCACTGTGAGCCTGATTCAGCAGAGAATGGACATCCTGCACTGTGATCCTGATTCACCAGAGGATGGACATCCCGCACTTTGATCCTGATTCAGCAGAGAACAGACATCCTGCACTGTGAGCCACATTCAGCAGAGGACGGACAACCCGAGCCTCATTCAGCAGAGGACGGACAACGCGCACTGTGATCCTGATTCAGCAGAGGACGGACATCCCGCACTGTGAGCCTGATTCAGCAGAGGACGGACATCCCGCACTGTGAGCCTGATTCAGCAGAGGACGGACATCCCGCACTGTGAGCCTGATTCAGCAGAGGACGGACATCCCACACTGTGAGCCTGATTCAGCAGAGGACGGACATCCCGCACTGTGAGCCTGATTCAGCAGAGGACGGACATCCCGCACTGTGAGCATGATTCAGCAGAGGACGGACATCCCGCACTGTGAGCCTGATTCAGTAGAGGACGGACATCCCGCACTGTGAGCCTGATTCAGCAGAGGATGGACATCCCACACTGTGAGCCTGATTCAGCAGAGAATGGACATCCCGCACTTTGAGCCTGATTCAGCAGATGACAGACATCCCGCACTGTGAGCCTGATTCAGCAGAGAATGGACATCCTGCACTGTGAGCCTGATTCAGCAGAGGATGGACATCCCGCACTGTGATCCTGATTCAGCAGAGAACAGACATCCTGCACTGTGAGCCTCATTCAGCAGAGGACGGACAACCCGCACTGTGATCCTGATTCAGCAGAGGACGGACATCCCGCACTGTGAGCCTGATTCAGCAGAGGACGGACATCCCACACTGTGAGCCTGATACAGCAGAGGACGGACATCCCACACTGTGAGCCTGATTCAGCAGAGGACGGACATCCCGCACTGTGAGCCTGATTCAGCAGAGGACGGACATCCCGCACTGTGAGACTGATTCAGCAGAGGACGGACATCCCGCACTGTGAGCCTGATTCAGCAGAGGACGGACATCCCACACTGTGAGCCTGATTCAGCAGAGGACGGACATCCCGCACTTTGATCCTGGTTCAGCAGAGGACAGACATCCCGCACTGTGAGCCTGATTCAAAAGAGGACGGACATCCCGCACTGTGAGCCTGATTCAGCAGAGAATGGACATCCAGCACTGTGAGCCTGATTCAGCAGAGGATGGAAATCCCGCACTGTGAGCCTGATTCAGCAGATGACAGACATCCTGCACTGTGATCCTGATTCAGCAGAGGATGGACATCCCGCAGTGTGAGCCTGATTCAGCAGAGAAAGGACATCCTGCACTGTGAGTCTGATTCAGCAGAGGATGGACATCCCGCACTGTGAGCCTGATTCAGGAGAGGAGGTACATCCTGCAGTGTGAGCCTGATTCAGCAGATGACAGACATCCCGCACTGTGAGCCTGATTCAGCAGAGAATGGACATCCTGCACTGTGAGCCTGATTCAGCAGAGGATGGACATCCTGCACTGTGAGCCTGATTCAGCAGAGGAGGTACATCCTGCAGTGTGAGCCTGATTCAGCAGATGACAGACATCCCGCACTGTGAGCCTGATTCAGCAGATGACAGACATCCCGAACTGGGAGCCTGATTCAGCAGAGAACAGACATCCCACACTGTGAGCCTGATTCAGCAGAGGACGGACATCCCGCACTGTGAGCCTGATTCAGCAGAGGACGGACATCCCGGACTGTAATCCTGATTCAGCAGAGGATGGACATCCCACACTGTGAGCCTGATTCAGCAGAGGACGGACATCCCACACTGTGAGCCTGATTCAGCAGAGGACGGACATCCCACACTGTGAGCCTGATTCAGCAGAGGACGGACATCCCGCACTGTGAGCCTGATTCAGCAGAGGACGGACATCCCGCACTGTGAGCCTGATTCAGCAGAGGACGGACATCCCGCACTGTGAGCCTGATTCAGCAGAGGACGGACATCCCGCACTGTAATCCTGATTCAACAGAGGAAGGACATCCCGCACTGTGAGCCTGATTCAGCAGAGAACAGACATCCCGCACTGTGATCCTGATTCAGCAGATGACAGACATCCCGCACTGTGAGCCTGATTCAGCAGAGAATGGACATCCTGCACTGTGAGCCTGATTCAGCAGAGGATGGACATCCCGCACTGTGAGCCTGATTCAGCAGAGGAGGTACATACTGCAGTGTGAGCCTGATTCAGCAGATGACAGACATCCCGCACTGTAAGCCTGATTCAGCAGAGAATGGACATCCTGCACTGTGAGCCTGATTCAGCAGAGAATGGACATCCTGCACTGTGAGCCTGATTCAGCAGAGGATGGACATCCCGCACTGTGAGCCTGATTCAGCAGAGAACAGACATCCCGCACTGTGATCCTGATTCAGCAGAGGATGGACATCCCGCACTGTGATCCTGATTCAGCAGAGAACAGACATCCTGCACTGTGATCCTGATTCAGCAGAGGATGGACATCCCACACTGTGATCCTGATTCAGCAGATGACAGACATCCCGCACTGTGAGCCTGATTCAGCAGAGAATGGACATCCTGCACTGTGAGCCTGATTCAGCAGAGGATAGACATCCCGCACTGTGAGCCTGATTCAGCAGAGGAGGTACATCCTGCAGTGTGAGCCTGATTCAGCAGATGACAGACATCCCGCACTGTGAGCCTGATTCAGCAGAGAATGGACATCCTGCACTGTGAGCCTGATTCAGCAGAGAATGGACATCCTGCACTGTGTGCCTGATTCAGCAGAGGATGGACATCCCGCACTGTGAGCCTGATTCAGCAGAGGAGGTACATCCTGCAGTGTAAGCCTGATTCAGAAGATGACAGACATCCCGCACTGTGAGCCTCATTCAGCAGAGGACGGACATCCCGCACTGGGAGCCTGATTCAGCAGAGAACAGACATCCCACACTGTGAGCCTGATTCAGCAGAGGACGGACATCCCGCACTGTGAGCCTGATTCAGCAGAGGACGGACATCCCCGCACTGTAATCCTGATTCAGCAGAGGACGGACATCCCACACTGTGAGCCTGATTCAGCAGAGGACGGACATCCCACACTGTGAGCCTGATTCAGCAGAGGACTGACATCCCGCACTGTGAGCCTGATTCAGCAGAGGATGGACATCCCGCACTGTCAGCCTGATTCAGCAGAGGACGGACATCCCGCACTGTAATCCTGATTCAACAGAGGACGGACATCCCGCACTGTGAGCCTGATTCAGCAGAGAACAGACATCCCGCACTGTGTTCCTGATTCAGCAGAGAATGGACATCCCGCACTGTGAGCCTGATTCAGCAGAGGATGGACATCCCGCACTGTGAGCCTGATTCAGCAGAGGAGGTACATCCTGCAGTGTGAGCCTGATTCAGCAGATGACAGACATCCCGCACTGTGAGCCTGATTCAGCAGATGACAGACATCCCGCACTGTGAGCCAGATTCAGCAGAGAATGGACATCCTGCACTGTGATCCTGATTCAGCAGAGAATGGACACACCGTACTTTGAGCCTGATTCAGCAGATGACAGACATCCCGCACTGTGAGCCTGATTCAGCAGAGAATGGACATCCTGCACTGTGAGCCTGATTCAGCAGAGGATGGACATCCTGCAGTGTGAGCCTGATTCAGCAGATGACAGACATCCCGCACTGTGAGCCTGATTCAGCAGAGAATGGACATCCTGCACTGTGATCCTGATTCACCAGAGGATGGACATCCCGCACTGTGATCCTGATTCAGCAGAGAACAGACATCCTGCACTGTGAGCCACATTCAGCAGTGGACGGACAACCCGAGCCTCATTCAGCAGAGGACGGACAACCCGCACTGTGATCCTGATTCAGCAGAGGACGGACATCCCGCACTGTGAGCCTGATTCAGCAGAGGACGGACATCCCACACTGTGAGCCTGATTCAACAGAGGATGGACATCCCACACTGTGAGCCTGATTCAGCAGAGGACGGACATCCCGCACTGTGAGCCTGATTCAGCAGAGGACGGACATCCCGCACTGTGAGCATGATTCAGCAGAGGACGGACATCCCGCACTGTGAGCCTGATTCAGCAGAGGACAGACATCCCGCACTGTGAGCCTGATTCAGCAGAGGACGGACATCCCGCACTGTGATCCTGGTTCAACAGAGAACGGACATCCCGCACTGTGAGCCTGATTCAACAGAGGACGGACATCCCGCACTGTGAGCCTGATTCAGCAGAGAATGGACATCCCGCACTGTGAGCCTGATTCAGCAGAGGATGGACATCCCGCACTGTGAGCCTGATTCAGCAGATGACAGACATCCCGCACTGTGATCCTGATTCAGCAGAGGATGGACATCCCGCACTGTGAGCCTGATTCAGCAGAGGATGGACATCCCGCACTGTGAGCCTGATTCAGCAGAGGAGGTACATCCTGCAGTGTGAGCCTGATTCAGCAGATGACAGACATCCCGCACTGTGAGCCTGATTCAGCAGATGACAGACATCCCGCACTGTGATCCTGATTCAGCAGAGAATGGACATCCCGCACTTTGAGCCTGATTCAGCAGATGACAGACATTCCGCACTGTGAGCCTGATTCAGCAGAGAATGGACATCCTGCACTGTGAGCCTGATTCAGCAGAGGATGGACATCCCGCACTGTGATCCTGATTCAGCAGAGAACAGACATCCTGCACTGTGAGCCTCATTCAGCAGAGGACGGACAACCCACACTGTGATCCTGATTCAACAGAGGACGGACATCCCGCACTGTGAGCCTGATTCAGCAGAGGACGGACATCCCGCACTGTGAGCCTGATTCAGCAGAGGACGGACATCCCACACTGTGAGCCTGATACAGCAGAGGACGGACATCCCACACTGTGAGCCTGATTCAGCAGAGGACGGACATCCCGCACTGTGAGCCTGATTCAGCAGAGGACGGACATCCCGCACTATGAGGCTGATTCAGCAGAGGACGGACATCCCACACTGTGAGCCTGATTCAGCAGAGGACGGACATCCCACACTGTGAGCCTGATTCAGCAGAGGACGGACATCCTGCACTTTGATTCTGGTTCAACAGAGGACGGACATCCCGCACTGTGAGCCTGATTCAACAGAGGACGGACATCCCGCACTGTGAGCCTGATTCAGCAGAGAATGGACATCCCGCACTGTGAGCCTGATTCAGCAGAGGATGGACATCCCGCACTGTGAGCCTGATTCAGCAGATGACAGACATCCCGCACTGTGATCCTGATTCAGCAGAGGATGGACATCCCGCACTGTGAGCCTGATTCAGCAGAGGAGGTACATCCTGCAGTGTGAGCCTGATTCAGCAGATGACAGACATCCCGCACTGTGAGCCTGATTCAGCAGATGACAGACATCCCGCACTGTGAGCCTGATTCAGCAGAGAATGGACATCCTGCACTGTGATCCTGATTCAGCAGAGGACGGACATCCCGCACTGTGAGCCTGATTCAGCAGAGAACAGACATCCCGCACTGTGTTCCTGATTCAGCAGAGAATGGACATCCCGCACTGTGAGCCTTATTCAGCAGAGGATGGACATCCCGCACTGTGAGCCTGATTCAGCAGATGACAGACATCCTGCACTGTGATCCTGATTCACCAGAGGATGGACATCCCGCACTGTGATCCTGATTCAGCACAGAACAGACATCCTGCACTGTGAGCCACATTCAGCAGAGGACGGACAACCCGAGCCTCATTCAGCAGAGGACGGACAACCCGCACTGTGATCCTGATTCAGCAGAGGACGGACATCCCGCACTGTGAGCCTGATTCAGCAGAGGACGGACATCCCGCACTGTGAGCCTGATTCAGCAGAGGACGGACATCCCACACTGTGAGCCTGATTCAGCAGAGGACGGACATCCCGCACTGTGAGCCTGATTCAGCAGAGGACGGACATCCCGCACTGTGAGCATGATTCAGCAGAGGACGGACATCCCGCACTGTGAGCCTGATTCAGTAGAGGATGGACATCCCGCACTGTGAGCCTGATTCAGCAGAGGACGGACATCCCGCACTGTGATCCTGGTTCAACAGAGGACCTACATCCCGCACTGTGAGCCTGATTCAACAGAGGACGGACATCCCGCACTGTGAGCCTGATTCAGCAGAGAATGGACATCCCGCACTGTGAGCCTGATTCAGCAGAGGATGGACATCCCGCACTGTGAGCCTGATTCAGCAGAGAATGGACATCCCGCACTGTGAGCCTGATTCAGCAGAGGATGGACATCCCGCACTGTGAGCCTGATTCAGCAGATGACGGACATCCTGCACTGTGATCCTGATTCAGCAGAGGATGGACATCCCGCACTGTGAGCCTGATTCAGCAGAGAAAGGACATCCTGCACTGTGAGTCTGATTCAGCAGAGGATGGACATCCCGCACTGTGAGCCTGATTCAGGAGAGGAGGTACATCCTGCAGTGTGAGCCTGATTCAGCAGATGACAGACATCCCGCACTGTGAGCCTGATTCAGCAGAGAATGGACATCCTGCACTGTGATCCTGATTCAGCAGAGAATGGACATCCTGCAGTGTGAGCCAGATTCAGCAGATGACAGACATCCCGCACTGTGAGCCTGATTCAGCAGAGAATGGACATCCTGCACTGTGATCCTGATTCACCAGAGGATGGACATCCCGCACTGTGATCCTGATTCAGCAGAGAACAGACATCCTGCACTGTGAGCCACATTCAGCAGAGGACGGACAACCCGAGCCTCATTCAGCAGAGGACGGACAACCCGCACTGTGATCCTGATTCAGCAGAGGACGGACATCCCGCACTGTGAGCCTGATTCAGCAGAGGACGGACATCCCGCACTGTGAGCCTGATTCAGCAGAGGACGGACATCCCTCACTGTGAGCCTGATTCAGCAGAGGACGGACATCCCGCACTGTGAGCCTGATTCAGCAGAGGACGGACATCCCGCACTGTGAGCATGATTCAGCAGAGGACGGACATCCCGCACTGTGAGCCTGATTCAGTAGAGGATGGACATCCCGCACTGTGAGCCTGATTCAGCAGAGGACGGACATCCCGCACTGTGATCCTGGTTCAACAGAGGACCTACATCCCGCACTGTGAGCCTGATTCAACAGAGGACGGACATCCCGCACTGTGAGCCTGATTCAGCAGAGAATGGACATCCCGCACTGTGAGCCTGATTCAGCAGAGGATGGACATCCCGCACTGTGAGCCTGATTCAGCAGATGACAGACATCCCGCACTGTGATCCTGATTCAGCAGAGGATGGACATCCCGCACTGTGAGCCTGATTCAGCAGAGGATGGACATCCCGCACTGTGAGCCTGATTCAGCAGAGGAGGTACATCCTGCAGTGTGAGCCTGATTCAGCAGATGACAGACATCCCGCACTGTGAGCCTGATTCAGCAGATGACAGACATCCCGCACTGTGATCCTGATTCAGCAGAGAATGGACATCCCGCACTTTGAGCCTGATTCAGCAGATGACAGACATCCCGCACTGTGAGCCTGACTCAGCAGAGAATGGACATCCCGCACTGTGAGCCTGATTCAGCAGAGGAGGTACATCCTGCAGTGTGAGCCTGATTCAGCAGAGAACAGACATCCTGCACTGTGATCCTGATTCAGCAGAGGATGGACATCCCGCACTGTGATCCTGATTCAGCAGATGACAGACATCCCTCACTGTGAGCCTGATTCAGCAGAGAATGGACATCCTGCACTGTGAGCCTGATACAGCAGAGGAGGTACATCCTGCAGTGTGAGCCTGATTCAGCAGATGACAGACATCCCGCACTGTGAGCCTGATTCAGCAGAGAATGGACATCCTGCACTGTGAGCCTGATTCAGCAGAGAATGGACATCCTGCACTGTGAGCCTGATTCAGCAGAGGATGGACATCCCGCACTGTGAGCCTGATTCAGCAGAGGAGGTACATCCTGCAGTGTGAGCCTGATTCAGCGGAGAACAGACATCCCGCACTGTGATCCTGATTCAGCAGAGAACGGACATCCCGCACTGTGAGCCTGATTCAGCAGAGGATGGACATCCCGCACTGTGAGCCTGATTCAGCAGAGGATGGACATCCCGCACTGTGATCCTGATTCAGCAGAGAACGGACATCCTGCACTGTGATCCTGATTCAGCAGAGGATGGACATCCCGCACTGTGATCCTGATTCAGCAGAGAACAGACATCCTGCACTGTGATCCTGATTCAGCAGAGGATGGACATCCCGCACTGTGATCCTGATTCAGCAGATGACAGACATCCCGCACTGTGAGCCTGATTCAGCAGAGGACGGACATCCCGCACTGTGAGCCTGATTCAGCAGAGGACGGACATCCCGCACTGTGAGCCTGATTCAGCAGAGGACGGACATCCCGCACTGTGAGCCTGATTCAGCAGAGGATGGACATCCCGCACTGTGAGCCTGATTCAGCAGAGGACGGACATCCCGCACTGTGAGCCTGATTCAGCAGAGGACGGACATCCCGCACTGTGAGCCTGATTCAGCAGAGGACGGACATCCCGCACTGTGATCCTGGTTCAACAGAGGACGGAAATCCCGAACTGTGAGCCTGATTCAACGGAGGACGGACATCCCGCACTGTGAGCCTGATTCAGCAGAGAATGGACATCCCGCACTGTGAGCCTGATTCAGCAGTGGATGGACATCCCACACTGTGAGCCTGATTCAGCAGATGACAGACATCCCGCACTGTGATCCTGATTCAGCACAGGATGGACATCCCGCACTGTGAGCCTGATTCAGCACAGGATGGACATCCCGCACTGTGAGCCTGATTCAGCAGAGGATGGACATCCCCCACTGTGAGCCTGATTCAGCAGAGGAGGTACATCCTGCAGTGTGAGCCTGATTCAGCAGATGACAGACATCCCGCACTGTGAGCCTGATTCAGCAGATGACAGACATCCCGCACTGTGATCCTGTTTCAGCAGAGAATGGACATCCCGCACTTTGAGCCTGATTCAGCAGATGACAGACATCCCGCACTGTGAGCCTGATTCAGCAGAGAATGGACATCCCGCACTGTGAGCATGATTCAGCAGAGGAGGTACATCCTGCAGTGTGAGCCTGATTCAGCAGATGACAGACATCCCGCACTGTGAGCCTGATTCAGCAGAGAATGGACATCCTGCACTGTGATCCTGATTCAGCAGAGGATGGACATCCCGCACTGTGATCCTGATTCAACAGAGAACAGACATCCTGCACTGTGATCCTGATTCAGCAGAGGATGGACATCCCGCACTGTGATCCTGATTCAGCAGATGACAGACATCCCTCACTGTGAGCCTGATTCAGCAGAGAATGGACATCCTGCACTGTGAGCCTGATACAGCAGAGGATGGACATCCCGCACTGTGAGCCTGATTCAGCAGAGGAGATACATCCTGCAGTGTGAGCCTGATTCAGCAGATGACAGACATCCCGCACTGTGAGGCTGATTCAGCAGAGAATGGACATCCTGCACTGTGAGCCTGATTCAGCAGAGAATGGACATCCTGCACTGTGAGCCTGATTCAGCAGAGGATGGACATCCCGCACTGTGAGCCTGATTCAGCAGAGGAGGTACATCCTGCAGTGTGAGCCTGATTCAGCAGAGAACAGACATCCCGCACTGTGATCCTGATTCAGCATAGAATGGACATCCCGCACTGTGAGCCTGATTCAGCAGAGGATGGACATCCTGCAGTGTGAGCCTGATTCAGCAGATGACAGACATCCCGCACTGTGAGCCTGATTCAGCATAGGAGGTACATCCTGCAGTGTGAGCCTGATTCAGCAGATGACAGACATCCCGCACTGTGAGCGTGATTCAGCAGATGACAGACATCCCGCACTGTGAGCCTGATTCAGCAGAGAATGGACATCCTGCACTGTGAGCCTGATTCAGCAGAGAATGGACATCCCGCACTTTGAGCCTGATTCAGCAGAGGATGGACATCCTGCAGTGTGAGCCTGATTCAGCAGATGACAGACATCTCGCACTGTGAGCCTGATTCAGCAGATGACAGACATCCCGCACTGTGATCCTGATTCAGCAGAGGATGGACATCCCGCACTGTGAGCCTGATTCAGCAGAGGATGGACATCCCGCACTGTGAGCCTGATTCAGCAGAGGATGGACATCCCGCACTGTGAGCCTGATTCAGCAGAGGAGGTACATCCTGCAGTGTGAGCCTGATTCAGCAGATGACAGACATCCCGCACTGTGAGCCTGATTCAGCAGATGACAGACATCCCGCGCTGTGAGCCTGATTCAGCAGAGAATGGACATCCTGCACTGTGATCCTGATTCAGCAGAGAATGGACATCCCGCACTTTGAGCCTGATTCAGCAGATGACAGACATCCCGCACTGTGAGCCTGATTCAGCAGACGATGGACATCCTGCAGTGTGAGCCTGATTCAGCAGATGACAGACATCCCGCACTGTGAGCCTGATTCAGCAGAGAATGGACATCCTGCACTGTGATCCTGATTCAGCAGAGGATGGACATCCTGCACTGTGATCCTGATTCAGCAGAGAACAGACATCCTGCACTGTGATCCTGATTAAGCAGAGGATGGACATCCCGCACTGTGCTCCTGATTCAGCAGATGACAGACATCCCGCACTGTGAGCCTGATTCAGCAGAGAATGGACATCCTGCACTGTGAGCCTGATTCAGCAGAGAATGGACATCCTTCACTGTGAGCCTGATTCAGCAGAGGATGGACATCCCGCACTGTGAGCCTGATTCAGCAGAGGAGGTACATCCTGCAGTGTTAGCCTGATTCAGCAGAGAACAGACATCCCACACTGTGATCCTGATTCAGCAGAGAATGGACATCCCGCACTGTGAGCCTGATTCAGCAGAGGATGGACATCCCGCACTGTGAGCCTGATTCAGCAGAGGATGGACATCCCGCACTGTGAGCCTGATTCAGCAGATGACAGACATCCCCCACTGTGATCCTGATTTAGCAGAGGATGGACATCCCGCACTGTGAGCCTGATTCAGCAGAGGATGGCCATCCCGCACTGTGAGCCTGATTCAGCAGAGGATGGACATCCCGCACTGTGAGCCTGATTCAGCAGAGGATGGACATCCCGCACTGTGAGCCTGATTCAGCAGAGGATGGACATCCCGCACTGTGAGCCTGATTCAGCAGAGGAGGTACATCCTGCAGTGTGAGCCTGATTCAGCAGATGACAGACATCCCGCACTGTGAGCCTGATTCAGCAGATGACAGACATCCCGCACTGTGAGCCTGATTCAGCAGAGAATGGACATCCTGCACTGTGATCCTGATTCAGCAGAGAATGGACATCCCGCACTTTGAGCCTGATTCAGCAGATGACAGACATCCCGCTCTGTGAGCCTGATTCAGCAGAGAATGGACATCCTGCACTGTGAGCCTGATTCAGCAGAGGATGGACATACCGCACTGTGAGCCTGATTCAGCAGAGGAGGTACATCCTGCAGTGTGAGCCTGATTCAGCAGATGACAGACATCCCGCACTGTGAGCCTGATTCAGCAGAGAATGGACATCCCGCACTGTGATCCTGATTCAGCAGAGGATGGACATCCCGCACTGTGATCCTGATTCAGCAGAGAACAGACATCCCGCACTGTGAGCCTGATTCAGCAGAGAACAGACATCCCGCACTGTGAGCCTGATTCAGCAGAGAATGGACATCCCGCACTGTGAGCCTGATTCAGCAGAGGATGGACATCCCGCACTGTGAGCCTGATTCAGCAGAGAATGGACATCCTGCACTGTGAGCCTGATTCAGCAGAGGATGGACATCCTGCACTGTGAGCCTGATTCAGCAGAGGAGGTACATCCTGCAGTGTAAGCCTGATTCAGCAGATGACGGACATCCCGCACTGTGAGCCTGATTCAGCAGAGAATGGACATCCTGCACTGTGATCCTGATTCAGCAGAGAATGGACATCCCGCACTGTGAGCCTGATTCAGCAGAGGAGGTACATCCTGCAGTGTGAGCCTGATTCAGCAGATGACAGACATCCCGCACTGTGATCCTGATTCAGCATAGAATGGACATCCCGCACTGTGAGCCTGATTCAGCAGAGGATGGACATCCTGCAGTGTGAGCCTGATTCAGCAGATGACAGACATCCCGCACTGTGAGCCTGATTCAGCATAGGAGGTACATCCTGCAGTGTGAGCCTGATTCAGCAGATGACAGACATCCCGCACTGTGAGCGTGATTCAGCAGATGACAGACATCCCGCACTGTGAGCCTGATTCAGCAGAGAATGGACATCCTGCACTGTGAGCCTGATTCAGCAGAGAATGGACATCCCGCACTTTGAGCCTGATTCAGCAGAGGATGGACATCCTGCAGTGTGAGCCTGATTCAGCAGATGACAGACATCTCGCACTGTGAGCCTGATTCAGCAGATGACAGACATCCCGCACTGTGATCCTGATTCAGCAGAGGATGGACATCCCGCACTGTGAGCCTGATTCAGCAGAGGATGGACATCCCGCACTGTGAGCCTGATTCAGCAGAGGATGGACATCCCGCACTGTGAGCCTGATTCAGCAGAGGAGGTACATCCTGCAGTGTGAGCCTGATTCAGCAGATGACAGACATCCCGCACTGTGAGCCTGATTCAGCAGATGACAGACATCCCGCGCTGTGAGCCTGATTCAGCAGAGAATGGACATCCTGCACTGTGATCCTGATTCAGCAGAGAATGGACATCCCGCACTTTGAGCCTGATTCAGCAGATGACAGACATCCCGCACTGTGAGCCTGATTCAGCAGACGATGGACATCCTGCAGTGTGAGCCTGATTCAGCAGATGACAGACATCCCGCACTGTGAGCCTGATTCAGCAGAGAATGGACATCCTGCACTGTGATCCTGATTCAGCAGAGGATGGACATCCTGCACTGTGATCCTGATTCAGCAGAGAACAGACATCCTGCACTGTGATCCTGATTAAGCAGAGGATGGACATCCCGCACTGTGCTCCTGATTCAGCAGATGACAGACATCCCGCACTGTGAGCCTGATTCAGCAGAGAATGGACATCCTGCACTGTGAGCCTGATTCAGCAGAGAATGGACATCCTTCACTGTGAGCCTGATTCAGCAGAGGATGGACATCCCGCACTGTGAGCCTGATTCAGCAGAGGAGGTACATCCTGCAGTGTGAGCCTGATTCAGCAGAGAACAGACATCCCACACTGTGATCCTGATTCAGCAGAGAATGGACATCCCGCACTGTGAGCCTGATTCAGCAGAGGATGGACATCCCGCACTGTGAGCCTGATTCAGCAGAGGACGGACATCCCGCACTGTGAGCCTGATTCAGCAGATGACAGACATCCCCCACTGTGATCCTGATTTAGCAGAGGATGGACATCCCGCACTGTGAGCCTGATTCAGCAGAGGATGGACATCCCGCACTGTGAGCCTGATTCAGCAGAGGATGGACATCCCGCACTGTGAGCCTGATTCAGCAGAGGATGGACATCCCGCACTGTGAGCCTGATTCAGCAGAGGATGGACATCCCGCACTGTGAGCCTGATTCAGCAGAGGAGGTACATCCTGCAGTGTGAGCCTGATTCAGCAGATGACAGACATCCCGCACTGTGAGCCTGATTCAGCAGATGACAGACATCCCGCACTGTGAGCCTGATTCAGCAGAGAATGGACATCCTGCACTGTGATCCTGATTCAGCAGAGAATGGACATCCCGCACTTTGAGCCTGATTCAGCAGATGACAGACATCCCGCTCTGTGAGCCTGATTCAGCAGAGAATGGACATCCTGCACTGTGAGCCTGATTCAGCAGAGGATGGACATACCGCACTGTGAGCCTGATTCAGCAGAGGAGGTACATCCTGCAGTGTGAGCCTGATTCAGCAGATGACAGACATCCCGCACTGTGAGCCTGATTCAGCAGAGAATGGACATCCCGCACTGTGATCCTGATTCAGCAGAGGATGGACATCCCGCACTGTGATCCTGATTCAGCAGAGAACAGACATCTCGCACTGTGAGCCTGATTCAGCAGAGAACAGACATCCCGCACTGTGAGCCTGATTCAGCAGAGAATGGACATCCCGCACTGTGAGCCTGATTCAGCAGAGGATGGACATCCCGCACTGTGAGCCTGATTCAGCAGAGAATGGACATCCTGCACTGTGAGCCTGATTCAGCAGAGGATGGACATCCTGCACTGTGAGCCTGATTCAGCAGAGGAGGTACATCCTGCAGTGTAAGCCTGATTCAGCAGATGACAGACATCCCGCACTGTGAGCCTGATTCAGCAGAGAATGGACATCCTGCACTGTGATCCTGATTCAGCAGAGAATGGACATCCCGCACTGTGAGCCTGATTCAGCAGAGGATGGACATCCCGCACTGTGAGCCTGATTCAGCAGATGACAGACATCCCGCACTGTGATCCTGATTCAGCAGAGAATGGACATCCTGCACTGTGAGCCTGATTAAGCAGAGAATGGACATCCTGCACTGTGAGCCTGATTCAGCAGAGGATGGACATCCTGCACTGTGATCCTGATTCAGCAGAGGATGGACATCCCGCACTGTGCTCCTGATTCAGCAGATGACAGACATCCCGCACTGTGAGCCTGATTCAGCAGAGAATGGACATCCTGCACTGTGAGCCTGATTCAGCAGAGAATGGACATCCTTCACTGTGAGCCTGATTCAGCAGAGGATGGACATCCCGCACTGTGAGCCTGATTCAGCAGAGGAGGTACATCCTGCAGTGTGAGCCTGATTCAGCAGAGAACAGACATCCCACACTGTGATCCTGATTCAGCAGAGAATGGACATCCCGCACTGTGAGCCTGATTCAGCAGAGGATGGACATCCCGCACTGTGAGCCTGATTCAGCAGAGGACGGACATCCCGCACTGTGAGCCTGATTCAGCAGATGACAGACATCCCCCACTGTGATCCTGATTTAGCAGAGGATGGACATCCCGCACTGTGAGCCTGATTCAGCAGAGGATGGACATCCCGCACTGTGAGCCTGATTCAGCAGAGGATGGACATCCCGCACTGTGAGCCTGATTCAGCAGAGGATGGACATCCCGCACTGTGAGCCTGATTCAGCAGAGGATGGACATCCCGCACTGTGAGCCTGATTCAGCAGAGGAGGTACATCCTGCAGTGTGAGCCTGATTCAGCAGATGACAGACATCCCGCACTGTGAGCCTGATTCAGCAGATGACAGACATCCCGCACTGTGAGCCTGATTCAGCAGAGAATGGACATCCTGCACTGTGATCCTGATTCAGCAGAGAATGGACATCCCGCACTTTGAGCCTGATTCAGCAGATGACAGACATCCCGCTCTGTGAGCCTGATTCAGCAGAGAATGGACATCCTGCACTGTGAGCCTGATTCAGCAGAGGATGGACATCCCGCACTGTGAGCCTGATTCAGCAGAGGAGGTACATCCTGCAGTGTGAGCCTGATTCAGCAGATGACAGACATCCCGCACTGTGAGCCTGATTCAGCAGAGAATGGACATCCCGCACTGTGATCCTGATTCAGCAGAGGATGGACATCCCGCACTGTGATCCTGATTCAGCAGAGAACAGACATCCCGCACTGTGAGCCTGATTCAGCAGAGAACAGACATCCCGCACTGTGAGCCTGATTCAGCAGAGAATGGACATCCCGCACTGTGAGCCTGATTCAGCAGAGGATGGACATCCCGCACTGTGAGCCTGATTCAGCAGAGAATGGACATCCTGCACTGTGAGCCTGATTCAGCAGAGGATGGACATCCTGCACTGTGAGCCTGATTCAGCAGAGGAGGTACATCCTGCAGTGTAAGCCTGATTCAGCAGATGACAGACATCCCGCACTGTGAGCCTGATTCAGCAGAGAATGGACATCCTGCACTGTGATCCTGATTCAGCAGAGAATGGACATCCCGCACTGTGAGCCTGATTCAGCAGAGGATGGACATCCCGCACTGTGAGCCTGATTCAGCAGATGACAGACATCCCGCACTGTGATCCTGATTCAGCAGAGAATGGACATCCTGCACTGTGAGCCTGATTAAGCAGAGAATGGACATCCTGCACTGTGAGCCTGATTCAGCAGAGGATGGACATCCTGCACTGTGAGCCTGATTCAGCAGAGGAGGTACATCCTGCAGTGTAAGCCTGATTCAGCAGAGAATGGACATCCCGCACTTTGAGCCTCATTCAGCAGAGGACGTACATCCTGCCCTGTGAGCCTGATTCAGCAGAGGATGGACATCCCGCACTGTGAGCCTGATTCAGCAGAGAACGGACATCCTGCACTGTGAGCCTGATTCAGCAGAGGACGTACATCCTGCAGTGTGAGCCTGATTCAGCAGATGACAGACATCCTGCACTGTGAGCCTGATTCAGCAGAGGAGGGGAAGGTTAGGTTTAGGCAATGGGCAGGAAAGGTTAGGGTCATGGAGAGGGGGAGGGTTAGGCACTAGGGTTGAGGGTTAGGTTTAGGGTGTGGGGAGGGATAGGTTAGTTTTAGGCACCGGGGAGGAAAGGTTAGGGGTAGAATACTAACCGACAAGTGTTGGTATTCTAACCCTGTCGATATGCCGGCGTCGGGATTCAGACCCCCGGGATCCTAAGCACCAGCATCCCGTACCCAACCTCCAAATACACCCTGTTATGTGGCAATTATAAAGTGGAACAGTGCAGAACAATTCTCTCTATGATCAACTGGTGTCATAGGGCTCTATTTACTACAATCCGCAATTGTAATGCAGATTGCAGTGTGATATTATTGACTGAATTCGCTTTGTGAATTCAGGCAATATCACAGGGATTTACTTGCGATAAAGCTCTGTCCCTGCGAATCCCCTCCACACTCTAGTCACGATATTTTCTCAAAAAAATACTAGTGCCCCGCGCATGCGCCGACCGGCCGCCACTGCTATCCCCCCCCCCGGCGCTAAGCCTCACCCCTGACACTAAGCCCCGCCCCCCGCAATCTCGGACCCCCCGCCACCCCCCCTCCCTTAATAGCACTTACCTGCAGTCATCGGTGCTCCGGTGATGTCTTCCATGCCTCCAGTCAGCTGATATCCCATACTGCACTGGGACCCGATCACCTGATGACCGGTTCGCAATGCAGCATAGGAGACCAGCTGACCGGAGGGGAGTCATCACCGGAGCCCCGACCACTGGTCCCTGGAGTCAGGTAACTTTTAATATTTTTTTTTTTTGCAGTGTATCAGCTTGCGGTCTGTTTAGACCACACAGCTAACACTGGGGCCGGCTCCGGGCTCTGCTCTGCCCGTTAGAGCAGAGCAGGAGTCCGGTAATCAGGGGAGACCCTGGATAACGCCACCTCCAGGTGACGTTATTATCACAAGGCTTTCCCCGGTATTTTTTTACAATTTATGTTTAGTAACTTTGGTCGGATCACATTTCCCATTACAATTATGGGAAATGCGATCTGCTTACTAAAAATAAGTGATACTTAGGGGTTGGAGTAGAATTTTACGAATTCTACTCCAATTGCCCTGTAATAACTATAGGTGCTACGAAAATAATGTGAAAACACCCTTTTTCACTTTATTTTAGTAAAAATAATGTTAATAAATAGAGCCCTTAGCCACTAGCCACTTTGTACTAGAGATGAGCGGGTTCGGATCTAAGAGATCCGAACCCACCCGAATTTCGGGGATCTAGGGCGTTCCGAGCACAGCCGACACTCCTGCAATGCTGCCCAACGTACTGAGGACACTGTCACAACCCCCACACAGCTAACAATGCCGACACTTCCACACTGAGGACACCACCAGCACCCCTGCACTGCCGACACAGTCAGCAAACCTGCACTGAGGACACCGCTGGCACCTCCACTCTGCCGACACCGCCGGCACCCTGCATTGAGAACACCCCTGCACTGCCGACACAGTCAGCAAACCTGCAATGAGGACACTGCTGGCACCCCAGCACTGCCAACACAGCTAGCAAACCTGCACTAAAAACACCGCTGGCACCCCCGCACTGCCAACACAGCCAGCAAACCTGTACTAAGACACCGCTGGCACCCTACTGCCGACACAGCCAGCAAACCTGCACTAAGACACAGCTGGCCCCCCCGCATTACCGACACAGCCAGCAAACCTGCACTAAGACACTGCTGGCACCCTCGCACTGCTGACACAGCCAGCAAGCCTGCACTAAAGACACCGCTGGCACCCCCGCACTGCCGACATCACCAGTACCCTTCACTGAGAAGACTGCCAGCACCACAACACTGCCATTCCATGTACTGAGGACACCGTCAGCAACCCCGCTCTGCCGACACTGCTGTCACAGTAAGTGCACTATTGGTGTATCCAATCCACACTGAATTAAGCACTGTATCCGTGTTGGAAATTAGAAACTGAACTGCCACATGTTAGTGCCACCCACTGTGTCACTTAGCTTAGTCAGCCAGCTAGCTGGATGCAACCTTTTGGCCTTAACTAGATGAAGCAAATAATATTGTGAGGTGGTCAAAATTGATTGGAAATGACCGGAAATTACTGGATATAAATGTTATTGACGTTAATTATACTGTAGGAACAAAAACAGGCCCCTTTTATGTGATTTTAGCTGTTTTTATGATTTTTTTAAGAGACTATCCAGATCCAAAACCAAAACACGAAAAAAAAACACGGAGGTGAGGTTTTGGCAAAACTAATCCAAATCCAAAACCAGGGTAGATCCAGATCCAAAACCAAAACACGGGGTCGGCGCACATCTCTACTTTGTACACCAAATCTAGATCAGTTGTATGAATATCAGCCGAATTGTATGAATGTCAGATGCTGTACAGCTGTGCTACAGCTGCTATTCCTACACTGTCTTGAACTAGCTGTACTAAATTGCAGTATGCTTCACGCGCAGTATGAGTGGCAACAACCAGCAAATGGAATTAACCACAGATACCTCTGTACAAGAAAATTGGATTGGCATGAAATACTGCAGCATCACTACTACTCATAGTCTTATAAAATCCATCACATTATACATTATCCAGTGTCGAAGCTGGATTATTGGCTGAGACAAGATCAGTTTAAAATTGGATCGCAGCGACGCCATCTTGGAAATGAGATCGCAAGACGCCATTTTGCGAATGGCCGCCTAAGCGCCATTTTAGATAAACTCACACTTTAGTACATGTGGCGATATTACTATTAGCATCATGCGATTGCATCTGTGACCATCGCCATAAGTTATGGCGATTCACCAAAAGCCCATTCCATGACTTTACGTAGTTTGGGTGCTCTGGATAAAGTGTATATTATTATAATTCCCCTAAAGGATATATTTTCAAAATTGGATTGCATTAGCTAAACAGAGCAAATGGCCACGTGACAACTAGCCTGTGTAGATAAGCTTCCTGGACATAACGTCTGCTCTCACTCCAGGTGGCCCTGCTCGAATACAGCAAGAGGGTCGTTTGTAGCACCTTACATTAGCAGGCTTCCTGCAATAAAATACCTTCAAAGCCAAGAGTGTTACCTGAGGTTTGGGTCTTGTAGCTGTGCTAATTTGCATTTATACAAGAACCTGGGAGAACAAAGGACTGTGCTTTTGAGCCTGGGAAGGGTGGGGGCTGCTGAGAGAGGGGGGGCATGTGGAAATATGATGATCAGCATTCCACACTGCTAGGTGTTCACTTAGTTTAAGTGAGATTTAAGTGCACCATTTCTCATACACACATTAATACGCACAATTGCATATTAGCGAATGCATAAGATCCTGTATGAAAATGCTGTTTATTAGCTTCATGAGCACGCATCTGCCCCAAGTTAACTAGCGTCTTTACATCACACCCCGCATACTTACACATGACATATTCACATAAAAGGTTTAATAAGATTTAAAGTATAAGATTTAAGTTTGTCCATTTAGCATAAATGCTGTGAAATAAAGATTATTTGGTAACTAAGGTTTTATACATGATAAGTAAGCCGTGATTGGTATTGTACTGATGCGTACTCTTTCAACAGTATTCCGGTACCATCGGTGTGGAGATCGCATCATGCATTCTCAACTTATGGACCGCAGAGACTTCAAGCAACAAAATGTACATAATATGAACAACTGTTAGGATGATTGCATGAGGCAGGAAACCAGACAACCCCAGTTGTTAGAGTCTGGGTTGTGTGTATTTGAATCAATCTGTTAAATGCCTTGTAACATATGCCCTCTCCTTTAGGTTGTTTATTTCTGGGGGTTATAAATATGTGTGCGGACCCTGGGTTCCTAGTCTTTGTGCTGAATGCTGATTGACGAGGGGTTTCTTGCTGATGCCTAACATCTGGACCAGAGAGCACTGCGTATGTATAATTGTACTTGGGTCTGTATAATCTCTTTGTGCTAAGATTATATGAGGATCAAAGTGTGTAACTGCTGTACTTTACTTGAATAATACTTTGTGCTTTGGAACCACAGGTTCTAGGTCTGGAGTCTTTATTTACTGGATGACTGCGTACGCAAATTAGCGTCATTCTTAGAGGTTTATAGGAAGGATATTAGAAGGTATAGGCAGGGGTATATAGAGGTTCAAAGGCAGTATCCTTAGTTGGGGGCTCATAATGAAGTCACTTACCTACTCACACGGCACATATGGTTATCGAAATCTCAGCAAAGGGTGGAGTGGCCACATGCAGGGTTTACCTGCAACCGCTTTGTGCTGAAAGATCGCTATCCATTTTCGTGTGAGCCAAGGAAGCTGACTAGAATCCAGGGACAAGAGAGGAAAAAGTTTGTTTTTCTTTGTTGATAGAACCTAATGTTTAAAGGGATGCCGCAGTATTGAGCACGCGGCTGAGTCGCAGTTTTGCGCACAGTAAAGACGCAGGTTTGCGTACGCAGCTAAAAATTTGCATACGGTTGTGTGGTAGTCGCATTATTGTGTATGTGACTGGTCGCACAATAGCGTATACGTACTTCTGGTTGTGCTGCCACGTGTTTAAATAAAGTCGTTGAGATTTACATTTTTCAATTGTCATCAATATCTGGGTTAACGAGTATTTTTCTGCACAGGAAAAAATGTGTAACAGTGAGTATTTGTTGGTAGGGGTAACTTGTTCCCTACAGTTAGAGGTACCGTATGACCTTTAAGGGCTAAGTGATAGTCGCTTGGTAAACAGCTTACCGTTCTATACACAGTAGCAGGTGTATATGTTGTCTTTGTTGTAGAGAGGTGTGTGGAAGTAGCCTACTTAAACTTCCATAGGTGTGGAAGTTGCCTTACTAAATCTTATCCGGGTGTGGAAGTTGCCTTTTTCAAATCTTATCCAGGTGTGTGGGCGCTGCCGTTTAAATCATCCACAGGTAAGTGAAAGTATCTTGATTGTCTTTCACCAGTTTAAATCTTTATTGAAAAGCATAGGAGTTGTCTCAGAATGGGGGCCATGCAAAAAATAGAGATGTTAGACAATGATGTGCTGCAAATGGAAGCGCCATTTGGATTGGCCCTTCGTATTATGCATACTAAGTATGGTACTTATGCGATAAGGTATTGTGATGTATGGTTTAAAATGACGATGAAGAGGGTTAGACCGTTTCCCAGAATTGATAGTTTTGATAAAAATGTACTAGATAATGTCCGGGATCACATCAGTCTGATGCGCTCCCGAGAGAAAAAGGTCAAATATTATGAATGTTTAAAGTTGTGGCAGCATGAAGGGGATGCGTGGCTTAAAAATGCGCAAGCAACGCAAACTAGCGTTGCGAGCGCATTACCAGAGAATACATCCACGACGCTGAATAGCAATACGGGTGAGCCGCAAAATGGAGCGAACATGCAGCATGGTAGCGTTGTGGAGAGTATTGCCAGCAGTTCATGCTCACCACCCCCACCTTAAGTGGATGGTGCAAGTACAGTTACCAAAAATACCCATAAAAATGTAACAAGTAATTTGTACCCTCTCTTAAGCAACTATAAAGAAAATGTTCATGATGTGGATGTTGAGCCTATTGTAATGTCTGCCATTTCCCATGCTGTACAGATGATAGATGCTGCATCACAACAATCACGAGTGGTGCCGTCATCTCCATCAGTAACAGTAAGGGAAGTGCTAACATCCTCTGCACCCGTAGAGGAAGTTGTTAATAACATACGTAGCAGCAACAGATTAAACCCCCAGCCAGGTAACAAGGTCAAAGGTAGCAGCGCTGCCGGTCTGCATCCCATTCGGACAATAACCATTCCGAATGGAAATGCAGATGCGAACGGTGTAGTGCCCATGAGGGAAGTAGTAATGCATTGTCCCTGGACAAGAGCAGAACTAAATTCCATCATAAATGATTTCCCCGATCCCAAAAAGGAACTAGCCAAATGTCAAAGATTTTTGAGAAATTTGGGTAGTTCTCATGAGCCAACTAATAATGATTGACGTGTGGTGTTAAGGGCCTGTCTACCACGCAATACCAACGTGACAAAATTTATCATGGATTGTGTATTGGATGGTGACGTTCCCTTAACAGACCAAGTAAACCAAGGTAACATCTCCCGCATTGTAACTCAATTGTGTATATATTTTCCGGTAGTAGTTAACTGGAACAAAATTTTCACCATTAAGCAAAAGGAAAGTGAATCTGCAGAAGATTATTGCGACCGAGCTCTGCAGGCTATAACCCAGTACACTGGGTTAGAAGATATTAAAGATAGAACTCACCACAGGGGAATGATAGTCACGGTACTCATGGACGGTCTGAAAGAGAATTTAAAGACTCGGGTGCAGACCTCACAACCTCGCTGGAGGGGAGTCACAATAGATACCCTCATAGAATCTGCCATAGAACATGATAAAAAGATCTCAAAGAAGAGAGAGACCCAGAGCGAAAAACTAATGGCTGTCAGTATACAAGCTCTGGAGGGAATGACGGTAACATCACAGCCAACAGACACACTCGCATCTGCACACACACTTACACCTGAACAGTTATATGCCCTCACTAACCCCATGCAACAACAAACACAGTTCTATTCCACAAACCCTATACAACCACAGGTCTCATACTACTCACAAACCTCATATCCCCCACAATACCCTTACCCTCCCTATCCTTACCGATATCCACCACCTTTACCCTCTGCTCAAACCTCACAACAACACGTGTCTTCACCCGATCCACGAACATGTTTTAATTGTAAACAAACAGGACACTTAAGTAGAAACTGTGCAGTAAAAAGAGTAGGAACCCCAAATCAGGGAAGACCTGGACATCCCCATAAGGGATATGCACAGAGACCAGCAAATGTCCAGCAGCCACCAGCTCCAATTGTGGTCGTAAATGCTTTATTGGAGAATGGTAACCAACGCTAGGGGTCAGGTCATACCTTTAGTCTACAGATAGTCAGGGTAACGGGAAGTACTAGGGAACAACTGGTCATGATGGTTGATGTAGCTGGTACTGAATATCCTGTTCTTGTAGATACAGGGGCGACCAGGTCAGTGATAAAATCTCCTGTTAATTTACAGGTGACCAACGAGACAGTACCAACAATGGGTGTAACAGGTAAAGTGGAACATTATCCTTTAACAAAGTCCACAGAGGTTACTATTGGGCCATTGCACACCAGGCATTCTTTCCTTCTGGCTGCTGCGACTCCTACTAACCTGCTGGGTAGAGACTTGTTATGTAAGACAGGATGTGTTATATATTGCACCCCTGATGGTGTATTTTTAGATATCCCAGAGAGAGTTGCACACGAGGTGCGGGATATGTTGGACACTCCCCAAAGGACAATGTATCACTCTACAAGTTTAAATGAAAATCCATCTCAGGTAGATGAAATGTCCCAAATTCCAGATTCCCTTTGGACTAAGGATGGACAGGACACTGGATTAATGGCAAACGTAAGCCTTGTAATGGTAAATTTAAAAAGCGGTAGGCAAGCTCTAAAAATTCCCCAGTACCCACTAAAACAGGAGGTAGAATTAGGGGTTTTTCCAATAATAGAGCGATTATTGCAACAGGGAATTTTAGTTCGTACAGCTAGTGTAGCCAACAGTCCCATCTTCCCGGTGAAGAAGAGTGGTGGGAGGGGTTATAGGCTGGTACAAGACCTTAGAGGTGTTAATAATGTAGTAGAGAGCCAATTCCCTGTAGTGCCAAATCCAGCTGTCATCCTGATGCAGATCCCACCAAATGCAACCCATTTCACTGTCATTGACCTCTGTTCAGCTTTCTTCTCTGTGCCTCTCCACCCTGACTGTCAGTATCTATTCGCATTTACATACAGAGGTGTACAATACACATGGACATGGTTACCCCAAGGTTTCATAGACAGCCCCAGTATCTTCTCCCAGGCATTGCACGACTGTTTACAATCTTTTCAACCTGCCAATGGATCTGTTATTATTCAATATGTGGACGATTTATTGCTATGTTCTGACTCGTTTATGTCATGTTTGAATGATACTAAACTTTTGTTGCTTCATCTCTTGCATACAGGACACAAGGTGGCTAAGGACATACTACAGCCGTGCCAATCCAGAGTAACATATTTGGGACACTGCCTAACCCAGGGGTTACGACAGATAGAATCCAGACAGATAGAATCCAGGCCATACAAAACATGACACTGCCGCAGAATCAACAGCAACTTCGTACCTTCTTGGGAATGTGTGGATACTGTAGAATGTGGATCCCAGGTTTTTCTAGTTTGGCCTTGCCTTTACAGGAATTAGTCTCTTCCTCAAAGCCCGATTGTGTCATACACACAGAGGAAACAGAGCAGGCTATTCTTAATCTTAAGGATAGTCTGACAAAAGCTCCTGCATTGGGAATACCTGATTATGAAAAACCTTTTGATTTGTATTGTACGGAAGCTGATGGTTGTGCTGCAGGTGTCCTTACACAAAAACATGGTGATGCCAGTAGGCCCGTAGCATACTACAGTGCCCAATTAGACACTGTGGCAAGATCACTCCCCACTTGTTTGAGAAGTGTAGCAGCTACCGCTTTATTGGTGAGTAAAAGTGAGGACGTAGTATTGGGTCATGATATGATTGTCTACACTCTCCATGCTATACCTGCTCTGTTGAACTCAGCTCAAACCAGACATGTCTCTTCGGCTAGGTTTACCAAATGGGAACTAGCTCTAATCGCACCCGCAAACATCACTGTTAAACGTTGCAGCACGCTGAATCCAGCAACGTATTTACCATATGTACAACATGATGTACAAAGGGTGGATGGAGGCAAGTTGCTGGCGGGTGGTGAGTTCAGCCGACATAATGATACGCACGATTGAATGGAATATCTGAATCAGACCTTTACTGCTAGACCTGACATACACGACACACCTTTAGAAAATGTGGATGTGACTTTTTATACGGATGGGAGTTGTCATAGGCAAACAGACACAGGTGAATTATGTACAGGTTATGCTGTTGTAAATGACACAGACATCATAGAAGCTAAACCTCTTGGTCCTCCTCACTCAGCCCAGGTGGCAGAGTTAGTAGCACTAACTAGAGCGTGTGAACTGGCAGCAGGCAAATCTGCTAACATTTACACTGACTCGAGGTATGCGTTCGGGGTGGTGCACGATTTTGGGGCTCTATGGCGTCTGAGAAATTTTATGACAGCAGCAGGCACACCAGTTGCACATTTCCGACACATAAAACATCTTTTAGAAGCAATCCAACTGCCCAAAACACTGGCAGTAATTAAATGTAAAGCCCATACATGTGAGGATGATCCGGTGTCACTGGACAACAACAGAGCCGATGAAGCTGCAAAATGGGCAGAAGGGTTAAAAAAAATTTCTCCGACTGAAAAAATTATGTCTTTCCAAACAATTGATATGCTGAAATTAATTGAGATGCAAAATTTGTGTTCAATTCAGGAAAAGTCCATTTGGAAGTCCAAGGGATGTGGGCAAGAGTCCTCCGGGCTCTGGAGGGACGGACAAGGTAAACCAGTAGCCCCCAAGGCATATTACCCCAGCCTGGCTGAGGCAGCACACGGTCTGACTCATCTGGGAAAACAAGGTATGTGCAAGTTGGTGAGAGCATACTGGTGCGTACCAGGTTTTTCTTCACAAGCAGAAAAGATAGCAATGTCCTGTCTGCCATGCTTGAGGAAGAACATAGGGAAAGCGATCCCTACAGAACCGTCCCACATTCCACCGACTGATGGACTTTTCCAGGTGATACAAATTGATTTCATCCAATTACCACACTGCAAGTAAGTATTAGCGTGCACTGATGTATTTTCTAATTGGGTTGAGGCCAACCCAGTGGCCACTAATACTGCTGAGTTTACTGCCAAGAAAATAGTTCAGGAATTTGAATGCAGGTACGGTATCCCTAAAATCATTGAGAGTGACAGGGGTACTCATTTCACAGGTGATGTTTTTCAAAATATATGTAAGCTGATGGGTATTAATAGCCGACTTCACACCCCCTACCGACCGCAAGCCAGTGCCAAGGTAGAGAGGATGAACGGGACTATTAAAAATAAGTAAAATCATGGCAGAGACTGGACTAGGATGGCCAGAAGCGTTACCTTTGGTCCTACATAGCATAAGGACCACTCCTAGACTCCCTCTAAGGCCCTCATTCAGAGCCGTACTCTCTGAGCAGAGCGCACGCTCTGAATGAGGGCAGTCCTCCATAACTGAGGTTTTCAACCGCAAGGCCTGGAGTGATTTTGGCTTTATCAGAGCCAAAATCACTCCCACTGACATCACTAGTGATGTCAGTGGGCCGGCTTCTGACGGGAGGCGTTCCCTTAGGAACGCCCCCGTCAGGGAGGCACGCCCACCAAAGGGGGCGTGCTGTCAATCAACATCGACAGCACGCCCCCTTTGATCAGACACAACGAGTGAAGGAAAGTCCTTCGCTCGTCGTGTCTGGCGCATGCACACGACGGAGCTCCCTCCGTCATGCGCATGCTCAGTGCAGAACATCGACCCACTTGCGAGCGGACAGCCGCTCGTGAGTGTATCTGAATCAGGCCCGAAATCTGTCCCCATTTGAAATACTGTTCGGTAGACAACGTCATTTGATTATAAGTCCACAGAAAGACTTGAAGGGTAACAACGAGGTAACTGTAAAGTATCTTATATCAATGAGTAAGCAGTTAAAGCAACAGCAGCAGAAACTGAAATTGTTGTCCCATGATATGCCTGAAACTAACTGTCATGATGTTGAACCAGCAGAATATGTTATGATCAAAAATTTCTTGCATTCAGGTTGTTTGACTGAATGGTGGGAAGGTCCGTACCAGGTGCTGCTGACAAGTACTACATCTTTGAAGGTGGCTGAGAGAGATACCTGGGTCCATTCCACTCACTGCAAAAAGGTCAATCAACTGGTGGAGAAACAAGTCGGAGACAAGGATGATAGCGTGGACCTGTCACTAGCGAGCTTGTTCCGGGAGGATTGAAAAGGTCGTAGTGAGATACCTGAACTAAGAGAAATTTGCAGGTCTTGTTGTGACAATAGACGGGCCTGCTGTGTTCATTTTCATATTCTCTTTTAGAGTGTTCACCATCCTGGTCAGTTCGGGAGGAGTGCAATGCCAATCAGGGGAGTGTCTGACCAATCTTATTGTTATTGGTAAGAGAGCTGTCATTCCGGATACTCGGGGACGTGTGGAGGTTTATCGTTTAAAGATTCCTGTATTTGTGAGCTTTGTGGGTCCCTAGTTGATGAGAACTGTATCCAACGGTGCCAACCTAAATATAACCCGTACTGGGGTGGGTATCCTTTAGAGGATTATCATAGCATGATAGGCAAAGTGTTAAATCAAACTGATCGCTGGGTGTGTTCACATGTGCCACAGGGACAGCATAATGTAGGGTTGGTGCCATTTCCGCTGAATATCACGGAAATTTTAGAATTACAAAAAGGGAAAACATTGGATGGAAAATTTCTCTCATCCAAACCACCTAATTTCAAACTATATCAATTCCACGTAGATAGATCACTTTTGTGTTTAAACATAACCAACTCCAATAAACCCGGGAGTTGGGAAGTGACGGGGAATAATCAGACGATGACCTTCTCACAAAGAGCTGATAATGAGTCCATAAACCATGATCTGTTATGCTCAATTAAATCTAGTGCCAGATGGTTATTGTGCTAAAATAATACAGCCAGAAACTTGCATGTACCAGATGGAAGACCCAGAAATAGGATTGTTTGCAAGGGAAATGTGCTTAATGATAATGATGCATACCATTCCTTATGTTCTCCCTGATAATGTATATTTTATATGTGGTAGAAAAGCGTATAAATGGCTCTCCCCGAGTTCCGAAGGTTTGTGTTACCTGGGAAGAGTAGTCCCAGAAGATATGACCCTCACACATGTTGAAATGCTTGGTATACATAAAAACACACCGTCACCATATCTTCACAAACAATATGAACACAGAGGCAAGGGAAATATGATACCTGGTGACGTGCACAAAGCCACTCAGTTAATTGGTGAGACAACTGGCTTTCAAGTTTTAGTCGCATTGGATCCCACCAGGATCACTCGGGGTACATTAAACTTTAGATATATTCAGGAACTTGCTAAATTGATAGATAATATCACCGAGATGTACGATGACACATACAGGTATACAGGGAGAGAATTGCAAGCGTACAAGAAAGAACTGGTGCAACACAGGTTAGTGTTAAATTATTTAACTGCTGTTACTGGAGGGTATTGCGTAATGTTGGCCACCCAATTTGGAGTAAAATGTTGCACCAATGATACCAGCGACCCCAAGGAGGTGATAGACCGGAAGATGGATGAAATTCTGCAGCTAAAATGGGAGTTTCGTAAGAACCATAACGCTTCAGTGGCTGAAGTAAGGGAGAAGATAGAAGGATGGGTTTCATGGCTGAACCCAGTGAAATGGTTCTCAGGTCTAGGGGAATGGGTCCAGGAAATGATCACCAGTATAGGCAAATTCTTAATCCTTATACTGATTGTCATCATAATAATTGGCATATGTGTCTGGTGTGTTCCTATTGTGTTGAAGTGTGGAAAATGTAAAAATAGAGTAAAACGAAAGAACGAAATTATGATGGTGGTCAGCATGAATACCGAGGTAAATACAGAACTGCATTACAACCCTGAACTAGGAAATACCATCATTTAATGTATTATATTTAAACATGCATAGAATGTATTATTGAAATGTTATTTTTAAAAACACCTCAGATAATGTAAAGTCTCAATTCCCCTTCAAGACTGCCTTTATAGGACTGGTGTATCCCCACACCTTTCACATGATCTTCCAAGATCCGCGGTGTGCGTATAATAGTAGTTTCATGTCCCCATTCAGAGACACATTATTGATGGATTAAGAACCACCTTGTGCCATCCCATAATAACACTAAATAGTATATAAATGTAAGCCTAAATTATATTTTAAAATCAGATTGTGATAGCATGTTGTTCGCTATCAAAGGGTGGACTGTCGAAGCTGGATTATTGGCTGAGACAAGATCAGTTTAAAATTGAATTGCAGCGACACCATTTTGCGACTGGCCGCAAGACGCCATCTTGGAAATGAGATCGCAAGATGCCATTTTGCGAATGGCCGCCTAAGCGCCATTTTAGATAAACTCACACTTTAGTACATGTGGCGGTATTACTTTTAGCATCATGCGATTGCATCTGTGACCATCGCCATAAGTTACGCCGATTCACTAAAAGCCCATTTCATGACTTTACGTAGTTTGGGTGCTCTGGATAAAGTGTACATTATTATAATTCCCCTAAAGGATATACAGTCAGGTCCATAAATATTGGGACATTGACAGAATTTTCATATTTTGTCCTCTATTCACCACCACAATGGCTTTGAAATGAAACAAACAAGATGTGATTTAACTGCAGACTTTCAGATTTAATTTGAGGGTAATTACATCCAAATCAGGTGAACGGTGTAGGAATTACAATGGTTTCTATATGTGCCTCCCACTTTTTAAGGGGCCAAAAGTAATGGGACAAACTAAACAATCCTAAATCTAACTTTCACTTTTTAATACTTTGTTGCAAATCCTTTGCAGACAATTACAGCCTGAAGTCTGGAACGCATAGACATCACCAGACGCTGGGTTTCATCCCTGGTGATGCTCTGCCAGGCCTCTACTGCAAATGTCTTCAGTTCCTGCTTGTTCTTGGGGCATTTTCCCTTCACTTTTGTCTTCATCAAGTGAAATGCATGCTCAATCGGATTCAGGTCAGGGGATTGACTTGGCCATTGCATAACATTCCACTTTTTAGCCTTACAAAACTCTCTGGTTGCTTTTGCAGTATGCTTCGGGTCATTGTCCATCTGCACTGTGAAGCGCTGTCCAATGAGTTCTGAAGCATTTGACTGAATATGAGCATATAATATTGCCCGAAACACTTCAGAATTCATTCTGCTGCTTTTGTCAGCAGTCACATCATCAATAAATACAAGGGAACCAGTTCCATTGGCAGCCATACATGCCCACGCCATAACACTACCACCACCATGCTTTACTGATGAGGAGGTATGTTTTGGATCATGACCAGTTCCTTTCCTTCTCTTCTCTTCTCTTCCCATCACTCTGGTACAAGTTGATCTTTGTCTCATCTGTCAATAGGATGTTGTTCCAGAACTGTAATGGCTTTTTTTTATGTTGTTTGGCAAACTCTAATCTGGTCTTCCTGTTTTTGTGGCTCACCAATGGTTTGCATCTTGTGGTGAACCCTCTATATTCACTCTTGTGAAGTCTTCTCTTGATTGTTGACTTTGACACATATACATCTACCTCCTGGAGAGTGTTCTTGATTTGGCCAATTGTTGTGAAGGGGTTTTTCTTCACCAGGGAAATAATTCTTCTGTCATATAACCACAGTTGTTTTCCATGGTCTTCCGGGTCTTTTGGTGTTGCTGAGCTCTCCGTTGCATTCTTTCTTTTTAAGAATGTTCCAAACAGTTGATTTGGCCACACCTAATGTTTTTGCTATCTCTCTGATGGGTTTGTTTTGATTTTTCAGCCTAATGATGGCTTGCTTCACTGATAGTGACAGCTCTTTGGATCTCATATTGAGAGTTGACAGCAACTGATTCCAAATGCAAATGTCACACCTAAAATCAACTCCAGACCTTTTGCCTGCTTAATTGATAATGAAATAATGAGGGAATAGCCCACACCTGTCCATGAAATAGCTTTTGAGTTGATAGTCCCATTACTTTTGGCCCCTTAAAAAGTGGGAGGCACATATTGAAACTGTTGTAATTCCTACACCGTTCACCCGATTTGGATGTAATTACCCTCAAATTAAATCTGAAAGTCTGCAGTTAAAGCACATCTTGTTTGTTTCATTTCAAAACCATTGTGGTGGTAAATAGAGGCCAAAATCTGAAAATTCTGTCAATGTCCCAATATTTATGGACCTGACTGTATATTCAAAATTGGATTGCATTAGCTAAACAGAGCAAATGGCCACGTGACAACTAGCCTGTGTAGATAAGCTTCCTGGACATAACGTCTGCTCTCACTCCAGGTGGCCCTGCTCGAATACAGCAAGAGGGTCGTTTGTAGCAGGCTTCCTGCAATAAAATACCTTCAAAGCCAAGAGTGTTATCTGAGGTTTGGGGGGGTGTGGAACTATAATGCTCAGCATTCCACACTGCTAGGTGTTCACTTAGTTTAAGTGAGATTTAAGTGCACCATTTCTCATACACACATTAATACGCACAATTGCATATTAGCGAATGCATAAGATCCTGTATGAAAACGCTGTTTATTAGCTTCATGAGCACGCATCTGCCCCAAGTTAACTAGCGTCTTTACATTACACCCCGCATACTTACACATTACATATTCACATAAAAGGTTTAATAAGCTTTAAAGTATAAGATTTAAGTTTGTTCATTTAGCATAAATGCTGTGAAATAAAGATTATTTGGTAACTAAGGTTTTATACATGATAAGTAAGCTGTGATTGGTATTGTACTGATGCGTACTCTTTCAACAGTATTCCGGTACCATTGGTGTGGAGATCGCATCATGCATTCTCAACTTATGGACCGCAGAGACTACAAGCAACAAAATGTACATAATATGAACAAGTGTTAGGATGATTGCATGAGGCTGGAAACCAGAGACCCCCAGTTGTTAGAGTCTGGGTTGTGTCTATTTGAATCAACCTGTTAAATGCCTTGTAACATATGCCCTCTCCTTTGGGTTGTTTATTTCTGGGGGGTATAAATATGTGTGCTGACCCTGGGTTCCTAGTCTTTGTGCTGAATGCTGATTGACGAGGGGTTTCTTTCTGATGCCTAACATCTGGACCAGAGAGCGCTGCTTATGTATAATTGTACTTGGGTCTGTATAATCTCTTTGTGCTAAGATTATATGAGGATCATAGCGTGTAACTGCTGTACTTTACTTGAATAATACTTTGTGCTTTGGAACCACATGTTCTAAGTCTGGAGTCTTTATTTAATGGATGACTGCGTACGCAAATTAGTGTCATCCTTAGAGGTTTATAGGAAGGATATTAGATGACTGCGTACGCAAATTAGCGTCATCCTTAGAGGTTTATAGGAAGGATATTAGAAGGTATAGGCAGGGGTATATAGAGGTTCAAAGGCAGTATCCTTACCAGTATATTATTGTATACACTTAGTAAATAACATGCCACCTCCCTTTCCATTTCCAAAACTGTATGAATGAAAATAATGCAATAATGTCTACAATTTAACTAACTGTACAGATGTGTCCTCTCGCATCCTTGCCACTTTCGCGGCAAATTGAGCCCACATCCCCGGGACTCCATAGGATTGCAAGGTGGGAACGCAGCGCACGGCATGGCGTAGCGTATCGCACGCAGTCGCTGCTAATCGCATGATGCGATGCGTGTGCGCATGTTTGTAGCGCTGTTGGCAAAGATTCAAGAGGACACTGTAAGTTGATAAAAAAAAATGAGTATATCTGTAAATATACACTTTCCCCAGTAGACATCTTCACCTCTCAGAACCAAACTTGTGTTATGATCAGTACATTATCCATCAATACGGACTATTTCATTAGCTGTTAAAGTGTCTTGTGGGACCTTGCTGGCAGCAGCGTGTTGAATTATAATCAAAATTCCGGTGCCTCAAAGCTAAAAGCAACTAATGTATCTAATTTATACTCACAGATAGAACTCATTTAATGGTGACATAATTCTGAAGTATAAAATGCCCATAATCAATATGTATGAAAGTTAATGACTTTGAAACTGGATGTTATCCCAAAGCATTGCACATATAGATTGTAATTAGCACCTATACAGAGCGAGCAGAGATTAATTTGTTCTTTGAGATCTGTCGATGATTAATTTATAAAGATGAAGCCATTTTTCTCTTTAGTGGTAGCTCTTAATAATGCATGTACTGTGATGTCAATACATTGCACCACGTCAGCAGAAGGCTGCGTCTCCACGCATGTAGATTACTTTACCATCATTGTCATTTTTTAAGCACATTGTTGTCTTGTGAATATATTAGAGGAATTTGATTGACCTTTGAAGGGGGTATGGCATCACCCCTACCCACCATTCTTCCATAGCTAAAATCACATCCACATTCTCATAGCTGCTTAAATAAAGCTGGAAAAGTAGCATAAATTATAGAGGTATGGAAACTATTGTCTTGAATACTTGGGAGGATTTTGTGGAGAACACGTCTTTCAATATACTGTCTATGACTTACTCATCCCCATTAAATTATTTAACAGTGCTCCTCACAGTGACTGTAACTGGGGATCACATGTTTTATATTATTAGGTAATAGTTTATACTACTTACTGTACATCTATCAATTTTTCTTTGTGTTCCAGACAAAGCCAGATTTAAACCAAATGGGGCATAGGCTATGTAGAAGTGTTTGTGTCCCCTTCTCCTACTCTGCCAGTGATCCACCACACATAATAGCAGCATGGCTCCCAAATGATCACCAGAATAGCATCTGCCGCAACCCTCAATGCTAGGAGTACCCTCCCACAGGCATGTAGCTATATGACCGGCGGCCGCAATCCCGACAGCAGAATGTGGCTAGGGATTTATGATAGGCGTCGAAATACCGACGCCAATCATAATCCCGACGCCGAAATTCAGGACGATGCGCGCCCAAACGAGGTAATTCCGGGGCGCCCGTCCTGTTAGCCGCGGGAGGGGGAGGGTTAGGTTTAGGGCAGTTAGCGGAGTTAGTGTTAGGTTTTCAGTGGGGTTAGGGTTAGGCACCCCCCTGGGAGGGTTAGGTTTAGGGAGCAGTAAGGGGGGGTTTGGGTTAGGCACAAGTTAGGGTTAGGCACTATGGGGGGTGGTTAGGGTTAGGCACCACTAAGGGAGGGTAAGGGGGGGGCAGGGGAGATTAGCATACTTACCTGCCTCTGTCGGGATTTTCATCCTGTTGGGCAGCCGCTGTCGGGATTTGAACATGCTAAACAGCTGCCGGCATTTCAATCCCATTCCTCCCACAGACTCACTTTATAAATAGTGTCACCCAATCAATTACACAAGCAGAGATCTTTATGATGATACCAGCAATACCACCCACCACATATAATTACATCAATAATGCTCCCACATTTGATAATATTAACAGACCCACTACACGAATCATGAGTATAATACCAATACACTCCTCACATTACACCAGCAGTGTGCCCAAATTTTAAATAGTTGTACTGTGACGTCATACCATGATTATACTGGAAGCACTGTGTCCTCTATAATAATACTGATAGTGTATATAACAGTCAAATGCAATACCATGGCTGCAACCTCCTCTTTGTGTGTGTTGGAGAAATAGAAGGTCAGCGTTCATCTGCAGGCGGCCATCTTTTGTTGCGGGGGTGAAACATGTCAAAGAATTATTAACACGCTACTTTTCTCTACAAGCTGTTTGCTGTGAAGATCACCCCTGTTCGTTCTGGAGTTCATCAGCATTGGTGCACCTTTCGTCGTATTTCTGTAAGAGACGGCGAAGTCGCTGGTGTGAGCAGCAGTAGAGCAATACAATCCTGATTGCCACCTGCAGATTCACCGGACTTGGGACATCTGTCTACAGCCTGATCTTCTGGTAATAAAGAAACAAATCCCTCACTCATCAGTCTGAGACAGTGGCCCTGATTCAGAGCTGGACGCTCTGACAGAGCGCTCGCTCTGAATCAGGGCCGTCCCTCTGAATTTAAGAGCGGCCTCCTGGCCGCTCGCATAGCTGTGGGTTACCACCCACAGCTATAGCAAGCGGCCAAAATGATGGTCGCGATGGTCAAGACCATCGCAACCATCGGGCTTGCGACGAGACCCTTGTGGTAGGGTCTCATCTGTCGCAAGCCCTGGAGTGCTTTTGGCTCTATCAGAGCCAAAAGCACTCCCACTGACATCACTAGTGATGTCAGTGGGGCCGGCCCCAGACGGTAGGCGTTCCCATGAGAACGCCAACGCCTTTGCGGCCACGCCCCGGCACGCCCACCAAAGGGGGTGTGCTGTCAATCACCATCAACAGCATGCCCCCTTTGGTGCGAGACCCATAACGACGGCTTGGCCGTCGTTATTCAGGTCTTGCGCATGCGTACGACGGAGCCGCCTCCGTCGTGCGCATGCGCACATGGCCAACACCGACCCGCTCGCGAGCGGGTCTGAATTAGGCCCAGTGCTCATAATATAACACATTATGGGACTTGTGCTTCCTTACTTACTTCACAAGTAATTTGTTCATTTAACTCTTTTGATGCCTCTATCAGAATTCTGAGGACATTAATTGGCTTGTGTATAACAAAATAGTTTTGGCAGCATGCTATACTTTTAAAGGGGTAACAACCCTATTAATTATCGGCAGATGCCTACAAATTGGTATGTGTGTAAGTGGATGTGAGCAAGAAGGTTAGTCCACATGTTGATTCCAAACCAGAGTAGGTTTTATTGAAGATAACAGGATACAGGTGATATAAGATAAACAGCAGTCAATTTGATAAGGAATCAATCTATCTTGGTCTTAATACTGCACAGCCATACAGCAATGTGAGGCTTCAATAATATAGTGACAGGCTTGGGCACATGCAGACCTTTTTATAGAGACAATTAAACAAGTCTGATCTTTAAGTCTGTTGGCTCGGACATGGGACATTATTGAGGTTGATGAGTCATGCACAATAAAACAGACATGTGATGCTATTGTGGCTGATTAGACAATAACACCCAGTTAAAGAGACAGCACGTAGTTTTTAACCATTTGACTACATGCCAACATTAATTACCTAAACTTTTGTTTTCTTATGTGAATATATATATGTAGTGATTATTACAGATTTTATATTTTTATACATACAGTAAATTGTTTAACTTATACCCCTTTTACACCGGGGCTAAAACCCGGGTTTTTGAAGGGTTAACCCAGGCAGCTCCCTGGTGTAAAAGGGGAAAGAGTTGGATCGCCGGGTCGAGTGACCCAGCACACCAAACCAGGCAACTAGCAGGGTTTAACACGGGCGTAGCCCATGAAACCCTGCTGTGAGAACAGCGCACTCCGGGTCACGATGACCTGGATTGTGCTGCTAGCCGGCCGATTGGTCCGGCTTCAGTGGCGCTTGGAGATGACATCATCTCCAAGCGACCACTTTCACTCCGCAAAAGCCGGGTCTATGCAGACCCGACTGCGGTGTGAGCGGCACTGACTCAAGAATATCCCGAGTTGGCGTCGGCAAAATTCCTGGTCTGATCCGGATAGGAACTTTGTTCCAACTCCGGGTCAGACCCGGAATTTAGGTGGAAAAGGGGTATTAAAACTAATGTGTCTTTTCTGGTACCCAATCAGTGGGGTAATTTTTTATGACCACAGTTCCTTGTACATTCTTTTGCTGTTGATTATATTTGTTGAAATTTATTCATAGCCGCTCTTTCTGTGTATATTTTACCAATTTATTAAATTGGAAAGTGTTTCCTTGGTTGTCATATTTAAAGGATATTCAAAGTTAGTGCTAAGAGATTTCTTTGTCTGGTTTAGTACAGGGCCTAAAGGCCCCCATATATCAGAAATCTGAAAACCACAATTGAACAATTTGAAGATTTATTGCCCGATCTCAGGATTTCCCAATCGAGCAATCTGCGCCCATACTCTACAGATCTTTTTCAGTGATTTGCAGATCGAAAACGCTTGAAACACAGCAAACACAAATCTGGCAATCTTGAAAGGCCCATCATTTTGCTAGAAACGGTCTGCAAATCTGCTGATCATGTCCATACACTAGCAATCTACAGCCCCAATCGATCTGTGAAATCCAACATGTTGGAAAATCTGATTAAACAATTCCAATCACTTTTTGGTTGCAATCTGCGATCTGTGAAGCCCATACATTGCAGATTTTTATACACAATCGATTGCAAATTGCACGATTGCTGCAATCCATCTCTGATGTATGGGGCCTTTTGACACAGATATCACACCAGTGAATGATAACAATTAGAGAACATCCAAAAATATAAAGAGTGAAACCCTTATTTTAACCAAGCAAAAAACAACCTTGAGGACACAGAAGTAGGGTTCATCAGCAATATATGGAAAGCAATTAGAATGATCTTACCGAAATACTGGCATTTATTACTAATTGAATCATAGAGGATAAAATCTTCATGAGTTAAGGCCCACATACATCAGAGATTGATTGCAGCAATCGTGCAATTTGCAATCGATTGTGTTTAAAAATCTTTACCTTTTTCAATCGATTGCAGATTGCAGAATTGCCACAATCGATTGAAAAAGGAAAAGATTTTTATACACAATCGATTGCAAATTGCACGATTGCTGCAATCAATCTCTGATGTATGGGGGCCTTCACCCTCGGGCCCCCTTGTCTCAGTGGTCCCCTCAGCTAGAACTGTTGCAACCCAGCTCTAGTGCTCTGTGGGAAAGATTTTGCTTATCTCCAGCCTCCGCTGCTGCTGGAGGTGGAGGCTGGAGAATTGTAGATCTGGTCCCCTCGCCTGCCAGGGCAGTGTTTAGGGATGGACATCGATGGTCAATGTTTGTCGACAATCAATGTTTTTCTTGTGATGTTAGTGTTTTTACCATTTGATGTCAGCATTCCGATGTTTGCCGCCATCGAATGGCAATGAGTCAATGGTGTTGTAACAGTTACTTTTTCTTTTTTATTGCTGAGAGCTGCGCTGTCTATGCCTGCAGCTCTCAGCACCGGGAATCTTGCCCCACCCCCGAACCCACCGTGTCTCGCCCCCAGTGCCGTCCTCTATATTTTATAAAGGCTGGGGATGAGGGGGATAATCATTAAATATATAACGGCTGCAGGTCAGGGGGAATTATCATTAATATATAAGGGCTGGGGTGAGGGAGGGATCATTAAATATATAAGGGGTGGTGGTGAGGGGAAGACCATTAAATATATAAGGACTGGAGGTGAGATGAAACATTAATCATATAGGGGCTGGAGGTGAGGGGGGATCATTAAATATATAAGGGATTGGGTTGAGGGGATAAGATCATTAAATGTATAGTATTATATATGGGGTGAGGGAAAAGCATTAATTACATTATTTAAGGGGTGGGAGTGATGAGTTGTTGGGAGGGGGAAAGAGACAAAATGTTATATATATATATATATATATGAAGAAGGGGGGACATTTACAACACATAATAGAGTGGTTTGTGTGTGTGTGCATTTATATATAAATATACATATACATACAGTACACACATGGAGGTGCTAGGGGTGGAGGCACACACACAGCGGGCACCAGTAGAGGGCGATGTGGACAATAGATGAGAAGACCCCCTGAAGGCTTAATCCAGCCCTGATAACAGGAGGTGATATGGAGGAAACACTCTTATAAAGAGGAACCAACTCATCTTTCTGATGAGTAAAATGACCCATCGAGCACTTAATGAAAACTTTAACCACAATGTTTATTTATGAGAACACAGACAGAATACGAACGTGTTAGCCAGCTACAGATTTGAATGAACAAACTTGTTTATGACAATGCCAATCGTTGAATCAATAATACAATTACTAATAACTTTGGGCATAACAGCAAATAAAATGAAAATGAGATCGATTTAACTTATCATCTATATCAATGAGTCATTTTAATCAACAGTACATTTACTTACACAAAATCAGAAGTTTGTATTATTCACAATATAATATGCATGGCACTTTCCACTAGGAATGTAATTTATCACCAATGAATTGCACTCTATCTAATATTTCCAAATCACTTACAACTGTATCAGTGTATGTGTAACAAAACGCATGATTATCATGACTTAAGTCACGTAACACAAATTGACTATTACTAACAGATATCAATACTGTAACATAGGGCACTATACATCACTGTGAACACAAAAAAGATTAGTGGTAATTCACAAATTATTAGAAAATCCAGGGCATTTACAATGAATAGGCAGATGGTGACACTGATGTATAAAGACAAGACTCGATTAACTACATATGTTGAATTATTTTGTGGTGTCCACCTATCAATAGAGCTGTAATTGATAACCAACATGACAACAATTAGAAAGTACTAATTCTCTTTACATTAAGGGCCTGATTCAGAGCCGTTCGCTATTTGCGGTCGTTCGTTCAAAAACAAGGGGTGGCTATTCAAATGATCCGTTCACAAATTGCAGTCTGTTCACACCTCTAAGTCTGAACGAGCGAGCAAAACATACTCTCGTTTATTTGTTAAAAACGCCCCCTGGCCGCTCGCACCATACGTCATGTCCGCTATTTATTAGATTAATCGAGTACATCGACCAGCGTATGAACTGCTCGCTATTCTTGTGGTTGGTTTTTGCTACCACAATCTTGCGAGCAGTTCTGGCTATAAAATAACCCAGTGACGTGGTCAATGACGCTGCTGTATTAATTATGCACACCCATAAAACGCCCGTTTTGACCTTTAAGCACGCCTGCGTTCGGATCTCCACTCCCCATTTTCAAGCACCTTCCCCTGTTACCACCCACATACGCCTCATTCTGTCACTCAAAATAGCAGGCATTCGCTATATTGCGAGCACATGAATTTCGGCCGCACTGACTGGTTCGCGCATGCGTATAACGATCCGTACGCATGCGCAGATGTGCGAACATCGCTCGGAACGAGCTTACTGCCGCTAGCGAGTGGCTCTGAATGAGGGCCCAAATCTGTTGTTGAAAGATGGAGTGTCCGTGACCGCTCATCATTCCATGCGTGCGAGCCGGGCAGGGGACTAGAGGCGCGGATGTGTATGGATGGAGGCTATCGAAAAATAAAATATCAAAGAAATACTATAAATATAGAGTAATCCTTGTAGAGGAACAAAAGGATGAAACCACACAAAGATATAAAGACATGTTAATTTAGCCAAGCACAATACATCTTGGAGTATAGGACATATAAAACATTAAAACTGGAATGATCCGTCTTTGAAATTACTGTACATAGGACACGACTATTACCATATCCTATGAGTGGAATAGTTATGTACAATCAGAGTAACTATAACATCACGATTTCAAGACATATACAAGAGAACGATATGCAAGTTATTTCCTACAAGGTTGAACGTTTAACAATATCCACCGACAATAACCCTGTAATTATCCTTGCTAGTTTTAAAGGAATCAGTATGTAATACCGGCTGTCGGGATGCCTCCTGTCAAAATACCGACAACGGCATCCCGATGATTGGTATCCCGACTGGTTCGGTAAGTATACTTATCCTCCCCCCTTCTCCCCCTAACCCTCCCTTCTTGTAGCCTAACCCTCCTCCTAACCCTAACTGTAACCCTCGTTAGTGCCTAAACCTATGTCTCCCCCCTTCGTGCCTAAACCTAACCCTTATTAGTGCCTACCCCCCCCCAGTGATGCCTAACCCAAACCCCTCCCCCCAGAAAACCTAATGCTAACCCCGCTATGGTAGCTGAACCTAACCCACCCCCAGCGGCTACCAGCTAAGACACCCTGGACATACCTGGTTCATGCTGGTGTCTGTCTGTGTTCCAGTGTTGGTATTAAGAAAAGCATCAGCATTTCAACGCCTTTCTTAAGTCCCCTGTTGGACTTCCAGCTTCAGGATTCAGACCGGCGGCATACCGTCCACCGTTCTGCTGGCTACATCTCATTTTAAACACCTGTGAAATAGCTGTAAGTCCTCATAGAGATGATGTTACATCACAATACTGTGACTTATCTTCTTAAAAACACTGAGCCTGATTCAGTGGTGGATGGTAATGAGATCCGCAACTGCGTCTCTTACGCAGTGTGACTGCGTCTTTATGGTAATGCCACAGCCGATGGGAATCGTACATAGATGCCCACCAGCTGCGAATCAAATCTGCCGCTCTGTGTAATAAGTCGCACCATCGGCATCATCATTAGACGCATGGCAGTCCTACCATCGTTAATTAGAACAGCTCTATGGTTGCTGGAAATGTCCATTGGAACATGGCCGCTGGTTTCAGCGCAACTGTGAATAAAAGATGCGTAGTTGGGAGTGACGCATCTGCGTCTGGCTAGCCACCCCGTTACCACCCAGAAAAATCCACTGAAACTATCACTCTATGGGGGTCTATTTACTAAGCAGTGTTAGGAGACAGGTGCCAGCGAATCAGCTCCCAACTGCCATCTCACAGGCCGTGTTTGAAAAATGACAGTTGGGAGCTGATTGGCTGGCACCTTATCACTTTCTTACCACTTTTCACTCTGTCTCCTAACACTGCTTAGTAAATAGACCCCTATGTCTCTAATTAATTTAGCATCCCCCGGTGGTAAACATTGGGACGCATGCTGAGCGCGACTCGGACACATGCGCAAACGAAAACATTGTCCGCTTGCGACCGAAATCAATACTACGTCCACCTCTGAAACAGGCAAAACAGTATGAACTAGGCAGTATTTATTAAATAATAAACTATACAACATCAGGAAATTGAGTTTATTCCTACAGGTGCTATGCAGTAGAAAATGACATATGACAATGTAAACCAAAGGCAGAGATGTCTGGTGACATGATAGGTTAACACAGATAGTGGAGGGGGAACCAATGATTGATCGCCCAGGGTTTAAAACCCCAGCTCTTTGTACAATCAGCTTGCTTCATTATTAAGCACAAGAGGAAAACTTACAGTGCTGCAACATGGGAACTCTCTTATTCTCCTTTTCTAAAAATGGAAGATGGGACAAACTAATCTCGCACAGCACCACTTTTATCTCTTTCCTTGTACGTAACTCGCAGTGTATAATAAAACAGCACTATCGTCTGCTAACTCAGGCTCTGATGATAGCCGCAAGAGGATGAGCCTATTAACGCTATTGATGTGCATTCTATTGGGAAGTATTACTACTGCTGTATATATTAATTAGCATTGCTACTATCACAAATGTACTTAGCATTACTGCTACTACTTGGCATCACGCTCGCAAAGTAGGTTTTAATGGGCACTGTCATTGGCATATTAAACTATGAAATCTTACTGTGTATTGACAATGGCACATTAGATCCTGTGGACATTCACAATAGCATATTGCTGGGCATCATCTATGGCATATTAGACCTTAATGGGCAGTTATCACTGTAACATTAGACCTTGATTGGCATTATCATATAAACAGAGTGCTAGACCTTGCATGTGACGTATTTGATTGGATTTATGGAGTAGCAGCTCCTCTGCACAGATATCACGTCAGAGAAGAGATAAAAGTTATACTTTGCATTTAATGAGTATTTTTTCTAAGGATCTGTAATTCTTCTTGTAAGAAGTAATGCGTACGCATGCAATACATGTTTTCTTTATGCACTTTTTTTTTTTAAAACGGCCCCCTGGCCGCTCGCTATGCTGCGGGTGACCACCCACAGCTTTTGCGAGCGGCCAGGTGATGGTCGCGATGGTCGAGACCATCAGGCTTGCGACGAGACCCTTGTGGTAGGGTCTCGTCTGCTGCAAGCCCCAGTGAGCTTCCTGCTCTAAAACAGAGGAACGCCTCTGTTTGGCCAGCCACCCCCTCTCCCCACCTAGAAAACGGGGCGAGCTGTCGATCAACATCGACAGCCGCCCCATTTGTAGCAAGCCTCGGAGTGAGTGAATTTCTCACTTGCTACGGGGCTTGCGCACATGCATTGCGCACGCCGCGCATGCTCAATGCACAACCATAAACCCGCTTGCGAGCGCTATGCGCTCGCGTGCAGGTCTGAATCAGGCCCTTTATTACTAATTGTGAAAGTGCTAAAATGAAAGTAGTCTGTAGGTTTTTATTCTTAAAAGAGGAAGACCAAAATCATCTTAGAGGATTAGAGAGAGCTGACATCTTATTTAATGGCTTAGGGCAGGACAGGTTGGGTACTGGATACCGACAGTCAGGATGTCGGTGGTTAGAATACTGACAGTGGCATCCCCACAGAAATAATCCCAACAGATTTGTGTAAGTATTAACCCACCCCTCCTGCAGCCTAACCCCCCCGTCATGCAGCTTATCCCTAACCCTCCCCTCCTGCAGCCTAACTCTAACCCACCCCTGCCACGGCCTAACACTAACCCTTCCCACTAGGTGACACTCACAAGCTATTATATTGTGACTTAAGAACTATCATAAAAAACTGACAGGTAGTTCTGGTGGGAGGATATAAAGGGTTACGAAAAGAGAAGAGAAACAATGACACCTGCACTGAATGGAGAACACTTTAAAACAAACTTAACTATCACCATCATAGAAATAGAAACTAATAAAAAATAATTTGAGCTGACTGAGTGAATAGCTACAACATATGGCAGCCTACTACTGAATTAAAATGTATTCTGCAGTGTACAGAGGATTTCAAACTGAAAAAGCAGAACTATAAAATGAAAGGAGCCATTTCCTACCGAGAGCTGTCTGCCAGCTATTCACTTGTGTTTGGTTCAGTAAGTTTGATTTCCATGATGTCACATCCTATATGTATTGTCTGTTTTGTCTATACTACAGATTTATATATTGATTATTAGATAATGGCCATTACAGAGTCTGGGGTTTTTATTACACATTGATGCATCATTATTAGTTTGTGCAATCATTAAACTCATAATGAATTATACTGGATAGAAAACGTAAAGTTTGCAAAGAGCTGATTAAGACTCTTTCCCACTGGAATACATGTAATCCTTAATGTTGGCAAGAATAAATTATGCATTTATAAGGCAGCAGAAATGACTCGCATATCATTTTACTGTAAATTGAGAGATGTCAGTTAGAAAATCGAATTGAATGTAAAAACGTAAAGTAATTTCATGCATACATGTTTCACATATATTTTGTTGTAGTTTATTATTGCTCTTTCTTAATCACATTTTATTATGGTTTTACACAAACAAATAACAAATACAGTGTTCTATTCCGGGGGTAGGCAGCAGGGGGCACTCCAGCTGCTGTGGATCTATACCACCCAGCATGCCTTACCACAGTTTTAATGTTAGGAAAACTGTGAGAGGGCATGATGGAATGTATAGTTCCACAGCAGCTGGAGTGCCACAGGTGGCCTACCCCAGTTCTGGCAGGCAGGGGCGTCGGAACGATTTTCTGTTGGTGGGTGGCAACAGAAAATTGCTCCAACGCCCCTCCCTCCATCTCCCTCCCTCTCTCTTAATTGAGCAGCGGTCGTGGATGGTCAGGGGTTGTGCTTTATAGCAATAGGTTACACAGTCCCTGCACCACATGGAGGAGCAGGTGTAATAAGTGGTCTTTTAAGACCGCACATTATACCTCCTCCTCCGTGCGCTGCAGGGACTGTGCAGCCTATTGATATAAAGCACATCCCTTGACCATCCGCGCCCACAGCGCCTTTCAAATGTTTTGGGACGCCCCCTTGCCTCCTCTGACGGGGCAATGACGTGATTTGCGCTGAATCGCGTCATTATGACCCATTGCCCTGTTTCACGATGCCGGTAATCTTGGCATTGTGTCCCAGAGGCGGGGCCACGATTATGCGGCCTCGTGGTCACACCCTCCGCTCCACCGTCAATGACGGGTAATGTCCCTGGCCACACCAACCATGCCGTGCCACACCTCCCCTGTTATTCCGGCCTGGCTATCCCCTCCCGGATGGGGCAGCCTCAATGTTGGCAACCCTGGTCAGATATTATTTGTAGCATATTTAATTATTATTTATATGAACATTAGACTGATACATGTCGTGCAATGTTGAACATAAGCAATAATGGAAAAATAATGTAAAGTAGCCAAAGAGCTAAATAACTATATTTTAGGCAGGCTTGCCAACCCTCCAGCTTTTTGATGTAGCCTCCAACTGCCCTGCAAATTATACTTCAACTCCCGGTTTTTGAAATGCTGGGGCCTGCACGGGGACGTCATGTTAGTTAAAGGCCGGCCACCACGGGGTTGTGGGTAGCTGTGGCCGGCCCAGGTCACAATGCACACTGATATTGAACCAGTCAGTGTGCTTGGCGGCATCTGCGGCGGAGACGGCCACCATGAGTCATGAGTGCAGGGAGTAAAGGAGTGCAGTTGCTAAAAGAATTCTACCCCCCCCTGCAACCAGCACACGCACTGCCCAAATGCAGAATGTCAATGCAGGCTGACGGAGGACAGAGTAGGAGGAGTCAACGCTGGGGGACTGAAGAAAGGGTTAGCTCTAGACAAGGGACCTCTGACATCACACCCACGTGACCGTGACCAAAGGGGGAGGGGCAAGGATCAAAACGGGGGGCCAAAAGTGCCCGCTTGCTGCGGTTCGGGCACGGTGGTTTGCTATGCTAGCCACAAAAATATATTCGCCCTCTATGCCCACGTGGATGGTAACACTGGAGCAGTCACGTGGTTGCAACGTCAGAGAGGTCACTTCTCCCACTAGGATCTAGCAGCAACCCTGAAGAAAGCGCTGAGTGAGTCTGTGAGTGTTTCCGAGCCCACTGTATCTCTGTAGCGCCTGCAAAATTGATTGATGTCAGTGCCGCGGGAGAGGGGAGGGGGGATCTACTCGTTTGTGTGTATGTGTGTCGGAATATATTAATGTGGATGTGGGGGGCTCTATTAATGTGAATGGGGGGGCTCTATTAATGTGAATATGGGGGCTCTATTAATGTGAATGGGGGCCTCTTAATGTGAATGTGGGGGGCTCTATTAATGTGAATGTGGGGGCTTCTATTAATGTGAATATGGGGGCTCTATTAATGTGAATATGGGGTCTCTATTAATGTGAATGTGGGGGGGCTCTATTAATGCGAATGTAGGGGGAATCTATTAATGCGAATGTGGGGGGAATCTATTAATGTGAATGTGGGGGAGGGCTCTAATAATGTGAATGTGGTGGAGGGGGATCTATTTATATTAGGGGTGTGCACCGGCCACTTTTCGTGTTTTGTGTTTTGGTTTTGGATCTGGATCTTTCTTCGTGTTTTGGATCTGGATTGGTTTTGCCAAAACCACCCTTCCGTGTTTTGGGTTCTGGGTTTTGTGTTTTGGATCTGTATTTTTTTGAAAAAAAGCATAAAAACAGCTAAAATCACAGAATTTGTAGGTTTTTCTGCTCCTATGCTATTATTAACCTCAATAACCTTAATTTCCACTCATTTCCAGTCTATTCTGAACACCTCACACCTCACAATAGTGTTTTTATGTCCAAAAGGTTGCACCGAGGTAGCTGGATGACTATGCTAAGCGACACGAGTGGGCGGCACAAACACGTGACCCATCTAGGTGTGACACTGCAGTGGCAGACAGGATGGCAGTTAGAAAAACTAGGCCCCAAACTGTACATAATGCAAAGAAAAAAAGAGGTGCAAGATGGAATTGTCCTTGGGCCCTCCCACCCACCCTTATGTTGTATAAACAGGACATGCACACTTTAACAAATCAATCATTTCAGCGCCAGGGTCTGCCACACAACTGTGGCTGAAATGATTGGTTCGTTTGGGCCCCCACAAAACAAGCTGGCAATTAATGTGTCCCTGCACAAACTGGCTCTACGGAGGCAAGATGTCATCCTCATCCTCCTCATCCACCGATTCCTCACCCTCTTCAGTGTGTACATCCTCATCCTCACAAAGTATTAACTCGTCCCCACTTGAATCCACCACCACAGGTCCCTCTGTACGTTCTGGAGGCTGGTCTCCCTGGAAGAGCTGATAATTCATTTTGATGAACATCATCTTCTCCACATTCTGTGGAAGCAACCTCCTACGCCTTTCGCTGACAAGGTTCCCGGCTGCACTAAACACTCTTTCGGAGTACACACTGGAGGGGGGGCAACTCAGGTAAAATAGAGCCAGTTTGTACAGGGGCCTCCAAATTGCCTCTTTTTCCTGCCAGTACAGGTATGGACTGTCTGACATGCCTACTTGGATGCTGTCACCGATGTAATCCTCCACCATTCTGTCAATGGTGACAGTATCATATGCAGTGACAGTAGACATGTCAGAAATTGTTGCCAGGTCCTTCAGTCCGGACCAGATGTCCAAACTTGGTCCTGCCTGCCCTGCATCACCGCCAGCGGGTTGCTTAGGATACCTAAGTTTTTTCCTGGCAGCCCCAGTTGCGGGAGAAAATGAAGAAGGAGCCGTTGACGTGTCACGTTCCGCTTCAGCTGACAGTGTGTTCACCAGCAGGTCTTTGCACCTCTGCAGGCTTGTGTCGGCCGGAAAGAGAGACACCACATAGGCTTTAAACCTAGGATCGAGCACGGTGGCCAAAATGTAGTGGTCTGATTTCAACAGATTGACCACCCTGGAATCCTGGCAAAGCGAATGAAGGGCTTCATCCACAAGTCCCACATGCCGAGCGGAATCGCTCCGTCTTAGCTCCTCCTTCACTTTCTCCAGCTGCTTCTGCAAAAGCCTGATGAGGGGAATGACCTGACTCAAGCTGGCAGTGTCTGAACTGACTTCACGTGTGGCAAGTTCGAAGGGCTGAAGAACCTTGCACAACACGGAAATCATTCTCCACTGCGCTTGAGTCAGGTGCATACCCCCTCCTTTGCCTATGTCATAGGTGGATGTATAGGCTTGTATGGCCTTTTGCTGCTCCTCCATCCTCTGAAGCATATAGAGGGTTGAGTTCCACCGCGTCACAACCTCTTGCTTCAGGTGATGGCGGGGCAGGTTCAAGAGTGTTTGCTGGCGCTCCAGTCTTCGGCACGCAGTCGCTGAATGGCGAAAGTGGCCAGAAATTTTTCGGGCCACCCAAAGCGTCTCCTGCACGCCCCTGTCGCTTTTCAGAAAATTCTGCACCACCAAGTTTATTGTGTGAGCAAAACATGGGACGTGCTGGAATTTGCCCAGATGTAATGCCCGCACAATATTGGTGGCGTTGTCAGATATCACAAATCCCCAGGAGAGTCTAAGTGGGGTAAGCCACTGGGCGATGATTTCCCTCAGTTTCTCTAAGAGGTTGTCGGCGGTGTGCCTCTTACTGAAACCGGTGATACACAGCGTAGCCTGCCTTGTAACGAGCTGGCGTTTCTGAGATGCTGCTACTGGTGACGCTGCTGCTGTTGCTGCGTAAGGTGATACATCTACCCAGTGGGCTGTCACAGTCATATAGTCCTTAGTCTGCCCTGTTCCACTTGTCCACATGTCCGTGGTTAAGTGGACATTGTGTACAACGGCATTTTTCAGGACACTGAGGACACTTTTTCTGACGTTTCTGTACAGTCTCGGTATCGCCTGCCTAGTGAAGTGGAATCTAGACGGGATTTGGAACCGGGGACACACTACCTCCATCAATTGTCTAAATCCCACTGCACTAATGGCGGATACCGGACGCACGTCTAACACCAACATAGCAGTCAAGGCCTCAGTTATACGTTTTGCTTCAGGATGACTGCTGTCGTACTTCATCCTCCTCGCTAAGGACTGTTGGAGGGTCAATTGTTTAGTAAAAGTAGTGGTGTTCCTACTTCCTCTCTGGGATGATGAACGACTCCCAGCAGCAGCAGCAACAGCAGCAGCGGCAGCAGTAGGCGTAGCAATGCAGGATCCTCCGGAGGAATCCCGGATAGGAGAGTCAGTCATGCCAGTGATATGGCCTGCAGGACTACTTCCGATCCTGACTAAGGAGGAAATTGACGAGGAGGGAGTTGACGGTGTGGTTTGCAGGCGCTTGGATACAACAGGACAACGGGATTTAGGTGTCCCTGGACTGCTTACGGTCTGAGCCAAAGTTTCTGAACTTGACAGTAACTTTTTATGAACGCGCTGCAGGTGCCGTATAAGGGAGGATGTTCCTAGGTGGTTGACGTCCCTACCCCTACTTATTTCACCTTTACATATGGTACATATGGCAAGACAGTTGTTGTCCGGATTTGGATAGAAATATTGCCAGACCAAAGAGGTGGAATGTTTGGTCTTCTGCCCAGGCATGACCGTGATGGGCTTTTTCATCCCACGGACAACAACTGTCTCCCCCGGAGCCTGATTTAAACAAACCACATCACCATCAGAATCCTCCTCGCCAACTTCCTCCTCAGCGCCAGCTACACCAGTATCCTCATCCTGTTGTACTTCAACAGTGACATCTTCAATTTGCATATCAGCAAGTGGACTGTGGGTGCTCCTTTCAGCACTTGCAGGGGGCGTGCAAATGGTGGAAAGAGCCACCTCTTCCCGTCCAGTGCTGGGAAGGTCAGGCATCGCAACCACCACCACACTTGGACTCTCCTTGGGGATTTGTGATATCTTCTTAGAAAGCACAGTTCTTCGCTGTGCTTTTGCCAGCTTAACTCTTTTGATTTTTTTAGTGGGAGGAGTGCTTCCATCGTCATGTGAAGCTGAACCACTAGTCATGAACATACTAGGGATCGACCTTAGCCGTTCCTTGCCACTCCGTGTCGTAAATGGCATATTGGCAAGTTTACGTTTCTCTTCAGCTGATTTAAATGTCTTTTTCAAGGTCATTTTCCTGAACTTTGCCATTTGGGATTGTATGTGCCCTCTACTATGACATTGGGCATCGGCCTTGGCAGACGACGTTGATGGCATGTTATCGTCTATGTCATGACTAGTGGCAGCAGCTTCAGCACTAGGAGGAAGTGGTTCTTGATCTTTCTCTATTTTATTTTTATCGGAGAAAGTTTGGTCCTCCATTTATGTTATATCGATTTGATATATACGTGCGGCTAAACACAGAAAATAATTTTTTTTTTGGTTTGGACTGGAGTGTACTTTGTGGGTTACAGCACCCTTTAACGGTCAAGCCAGCCGGCCCTTTACTTATGACACAGGCGCACTCTTGGCACTACTTTGTTGATGCACGTGCGGCTACTGCGCACACAATTCACAAACACAGAAAATTATTTTTTTTTGGTTTGGACTGGAGTGTACTTTGGGGGTTACAGCACCCTTTAACGGTCAAGCCAGCCGGCCCTTTACTTATGACACAGGCGCACGCTTGGCACTACTTTGTTGATGCACATGCGGCTACTGCGCACACAATTCACAAACACAGAAAATAATTTTTTTTTGGTTTGGACTGGAGTGTACTTTCGGGGGTTACAGCACCCTTTAACGGTCAAGCCAGCCGGCCCTTTACTTATGACACAGGCGCACGCTTGGCACTACTTTGTTGATGCACGTGCGGCTACTGCGCACACAATTCACAAACACAGAAAATAATTTTTTTTTGGTTTGGACTGGAGTGTACTTTCGGGGGTTACAGCACCCTTTAACGGTCAAGCCAGCCGGCCCTTTACTTATGACACAGGCGCACGCTTGGCACTACTTTGTTGATGCACGTGCGGCTACTGCGCACACAATTCACAAACACAGAAAATAATTTTTTTTTAGGTTTGGACTGGAGTGTACTTTCGGGGGTTACAGCACCCTTAACGGTCAAGCCAGCCGGCCCTTTACTTATGACACAGGCGCACGCTTGGCACTACTTTGTTGATGCACGTGCGGCTACTGCGCACACAATTCACAAACACAGAAAATAATTTTTTTTTTGGTTTGGACTGGAGTGTACTTTCGGGGGTTACAGCACCCTTAACGGTCAAGCCAGCCGGCCCTTTACTTATGACACAGGCGCACGCTTGGCACTACTTTGTTGATGCACGTGCGGCTACTGCGCACACAATTCACAAACACAGAAAATAATTTTTTTTTGGTTTGGACTGGAGTGTACTTTCAGGGGTTACAGCACCCTTTAACGGTCAAGCCAGCCGGCCCTTTACTTATGACACAGGCGCACGCTTGGCACTACTTTGTTGATGCACGTGCGGCTACTGCGCACACAATTCACAAACACAGAAAATAATTTTTTTTTGGTTTGGACTGGAGTGTACTTTCGGGGGTTACAGCACCCTTTAACGGTCAAGCCAGCCGGCCCTTTACTTATGACACAGGCGCACTCTTGGCACTACTTTGTTGATGCACGTGCGGCTACTGCGCACACAATTCACAAACACAGAAAATAATTTTTTTTTAGGTTTGGACTGGAGTGTACTTTCGGGGGTTACAGCACCCTTAACGGTCAAGCCAGCCGGCCCTTTACTTATGACACAGGCGCACGCTTGGCACTACTTTGTTGATGCACGTGCGGCTACTGCGCACACAATTCACAAACACAGAAAATAATTTTTTTTTGGTTTGGACTGGAGTGTACTTTCGGAGGTTACAGCACCCTTTAACGGTCAAGCCAGCCGGCCCTTTACTTATGACACAGGCGCACGCTTGGCACTACTTTGTTGATGCACGTGCGGCTACTGCGCACACAATTCACAAACACAGAAAATAATTTTTTTTTAGGTTTGGACTGGAGTGTACTTTCGGGGGTTACAGCACCCTTAACGGTCAAGCCAGCCGGCCCTTTACTTATGACACAGGCGCACGCTTGGCACTACTTTGTTGATGCACGTGCGGCTACTGCGCACACAATTCACAAACACAGAAAATAATTTTTTTTTTGGTTTGGACTGGAGTGTACTTTCGGGGGTTACAGCACCCTTAACGGTCAAGCCAGCCGGCCCTTTACTTATGACACAGGCGCACGCTTGGCACTACTTTGTTGATGCACGTGCGGCTACTGCGCACACAATTCACAAACACAGAAAATAATTTTTTTTTAGGTTTGGACTGGAGTGTACTTTCGGGGGTTACAGCACCCTTAACGGTCAAGCCAGCCGGCCCTTTACTTATGACACAGGCGCACGCTTGGCACTACTTTGTTGATGCACGTGCGGCTACTGCGCACACAATTCACAAACACAGAAAATAATTTTTTTTTTGGTTTGGACTGGAGTGTACTTTGTGGGTTACAGCACCCTTTAACGGTCAAGCCAGCCGGCCCTTTACTTATGACACAGGCGCACTCTTGGCACTACTTTGTTGATGCACGTGCGGCTACTGCGCACACAATTCACAAACACAGAAAATAATTTTTTTTTGGTTTGGACTGGAGTGTACTTTGGGGGTTACAGCACCCTTTAACGGTCAAGCCAGCCGGCCCTTTACTTATGACACAGGCGCACGCTTGGCACTACTTTGTTGATGCACGTGCGGCTACTGCGCACACAATTCACAAACACAGAAAATAATTTTTTTTTGGTTTGGACTGGAGTGTACTTTCGGGGGTTACAGCACCCTTTAACGGTCAAGCCAGCCGGCCCTTTACTTATGACACAGGCGCACGCTTGGCACTACTTTGTTGATGCACGTGCGGCTACTGCGCACACAATTCACAAACACAGAAAATAATTTTTTTTTGGTTTGGACTGGAGTGTACTTTCGGGGGTTACAGCACCCTTTAACGGTCAAGCCAGCCGGCCCTTTACTTATGACACAGGCGCACGCTTGGCACTACTTTGTTGATGCACGTGCGGCTACTGCGCACACAATTCACAAACACAGAAAATAATTTTTTTTTAGGTTTGGACTGGAGTGTACTTTCGGGGGTTACAGCACCCTTAACGGTCAAGCCAGCCGGCCCTTTACTTATGACACAGGCGCACGCTTGGCACTACTTTGTTGATGCACGTGCGGCTACTGCGCACACAATTCACAAACACAGAAAATAATTTTTTTTTTGGTTTGGACTGGAGTGTACTTTCGGGGGTTACAGCACCCTTAACGGTCAAGCCAGCCGGCCCTTTACTTATGACACAGGCGCACGCTTGGCACTACTTTGTTGATGCACGTGCGGCTACTGCGCACACAATTCACAAACACAGAAAATAATTTTTTTTTGGTTTGGACTGGAGTGTACTTTCAGGGGTTACAGCACCCTTTAACGGTCAAGCCAGCCGGCCCTTTACTTATGACACAGGCGCACGCTTGGCACTACTTTGTTGATGCACGTGCGGCTACTGCGCACACAATTCACAAACACAGAAAATAATTTTTTTTTGGTTTGGACTGGAGTGTACTTTCGGGGGTTACAGCACCCTTTAACGGTCAAGCCAGCCGGCCCTTTACTTATGACACAGGCGCACTCTTGGCACTACTTTGTTGATGCACGTGCGGCTACTGCGCACACAATTCACAAACACAGAAAATAATTTTTTTTTAGGTTTGGACTGGAGTGTACTTTCGGGGGTTACAGCACCCTTAACGGTCAAGCCAGCCGGCCCTTTACTTATGACACAGGCGCACGCTTGGCACTACTTTGTTGATGCACGTGCGGCTACTGCGCACACAATTCACAAACACAGAAAATAATTTTTTTTTGGTTTGGACTGGAGTGTACTTTCGGAGGTTACAGCACCCTTTAACGGTCAAGCCAGCCGGCCCTTTACTTATGACACAGGCGCACGCTTGGCACTACTTTGTTGATGCACGTGCGGCTACTGCGCACACAATTCACAAACACAGAAAATAATTTTTTTTTAGGTTTGGACTGGAGTGTACTTTCGGGGGTTACAGCACCCTTAACGGTCAAGCCAGCCGGCCCTTTACTTATGACACAGGCGCACGCTTGGCACTACTTTGTTGATGCACGTGCGGCTACTGCGCACACAATTCACAAACACAGAAAATAATTTTTTTTTTGGTTTGGACTGGAGTGTACTTTCGGGGGTTACAGCACCCTTAACGGTCAAGCCAGCCGGCCCTTTACTTATGACACAGGCGCACGCTTGGCACTACTTTGTTGATGCACGTGCGGCTACTGCGCACACAATTCACAAACACAGAAAATAATTTTTTTTTAGGTTTGGACTGGAGTGTACTTTCGGGGGTTACAGCACCCTTAACGGTCAAGCCAGCCGGCCCTTTACTTATGACACAGGCGCACGCTTGGCACTACTTTGTTGATGCACGTGCGGCTACTGCGCACACAATTCACAAACACAGAAAATAATTTTTTTTTTGGTTTGGACTGGAGTGTACTTTCGGGGGTTACAGCACCCTTAACGGTCAAGCCAGCCGGCCCTTTACTTATGACACAGGCGCACGCTTGGCACTACTTTGTTGATGCACGTGCGGCTACTGCGCACACAATTCACAAACACAGAAAATAATTTTTTTTTGGTTTGGACTGGAGTGTACTTTCAGGGGTTACAGCACCCTTTAACGGTCAAGCCAGCCGGCCCTTTACTTATGACACAGGCGCACGCTTGGCACTACTTTGTTGATGCACGTGCGGCTACTGCGCACACAATTCACAAACACAGAAAATAATTTTTTTTTGGTTTGGACTGGAGTGTACTTTCGGGGGTTACAGCACCCTTTAACGGTCAAGCCAGCCGGCCCTTTACTTATGACACAGGCGCACTCTTGGCACTACTTTGTTGATGCACGTGCGGCTACTGCGCACACAATTCACAAACACAGAAAATAATTTTTTTTTAGGTTTGGACTGGAGTGTACTTTCGGGGGTTACAGCACCCTTAACGGTCAAGCCAGCCGGCCCTTTACTTATGACACAGGCGCACGCTTGGCACTACTTTGTTGATGCACGTGCGGCTACTGCGCACACAATTCACAAACACAGAAAATAATTTTTTTTTGGTTTGGACTGGAGTGTACTTTCGGAGGTTACAGCACCCTTTAACGGTCAAGCCAGCCGGCCCTTTACTTATGACACAGGCGCACGCTTGGCACTACTTTGTTGATGCACGTGCGGCTACTGCGCACACAATTCACAAACACAGAAAATAATTTTTTTTTAGGTTTAGACTGGAGTGTACTTTCGGGGGTTACAGCACCCTTAACGGTCAAGCCAGCCGGCCCTTTACTTATGACACAGGCGCACGCTTGGCACTACTTTGTTGATGCACGTGCGGCTACTGCGCACACAATTCACAAACACAGAAAATAATTTTTTTTTTGGTTTGGACTGGAGTGTACTTTCGGGGGTTACAGCACCCTTAACGGTCAAGCCAGCCGGCCCTTTACTTATGACACAGGCGCACGCTTGGCACTACTTTGTTGATGCACGTGCGGCTACTGCGCACACAATTCACAAACACAGAAAATAATTTTTTTTTTGGTTTGGACTGGAGTGTACTTTCGGGGGTTACAGCACCCTTAACGGTCAAGCCAGCCGGCCCTTTACTTATGACACAGGCGCACGTTTGGCACTACTTTGTTGATGCACGTGCGGCTACTGCGCACACAATTCACAAACACAGAAAATAATTTTTTTTTTGGTTTGGACTGGAGTGTACTTTCGGGGGTTACAGCACCCTTAACGGTCAAGCCAGCCGGCCCTTTACTTATGACACAGGCGCACGTTTGGCACTACTTTGTTGATGCACGTGCGGCTACTGCGCACACAATTCACAAACACAGAAAATAATTTTTTTTTTGGTTTGGACTGGAGTGTACTTTCGGGGGTTACAGCACCCTTAACGGTCAAGCCAGCCGGCCCTTTACTTATGACACAGGCGCACGCTTGGCACTACTTTGTTGATGCACGTGCGGCTACTGCGCACACAATTCACAAACACAGAAAATAATTTTTTTTTTGGTTTGGACTGGAGTGTACTTTCGGGGGTTACAGCACCCTTAACGGTCAAGCCAGCCGGCCCTTTACTTATGACACAGGCGCACGCTTGGCACTACTTTGTTGATGCACGTGCGGCTACTGCGCACACAATTCACAAACACAGAAAATAATTTTTTTTTGGTTTGGACTGGAGTGTACTTTCGGGGGTTACAGCACCCTTTAACGGTCAAGCCAGCCGGCCCTTTACTTATGACACAGGCGCACGCTTGGCACTACTTTGTTGATGCACGTGCGGCTACTGCGCACACAATTCACAAACACAGAAAATATATTATTTTTTTAGCACTTGGGGGGAGCACCCCTGATGGACAGAGCACCCCCTGGACAACACTACAGCACCCCTTTAGGACTGGGACACTGCACAGGACTTTGGAGTGGACACAGCCCCTATGGAGAACTGACTGCACAACACAGTCCAGCCAGCCCCTATGGACTTTGAAGTAGTGGACACAGCCCCTATTAACAACAGCAGCACAGCACAACACAGCCAGCCCCTATGGACTTTGAAGTAGTGGACAACAGCAGCACTACACTACACTACACTACACAGCACTAACTCCCACCCTCCCTCTTCACTGTCCACAGCCGAGTGAGAAAATGGCGCCGACGCGGGTACCTTATATAGGATCCAAAACCCGCGAGACTCGGAAGGCGGGATGATGACGTTTTGCCTCGATGTCAGATCCGAGTCAGGCGGGAAAAGTCGAGCCTGACTCGGATCGGACTCGGATCGGGGGGGCTCGGGGGGGTTCGGATTTCAGAAATCCGAACCCGCTCACCCCTAATTTATATGAACGTATATGTATAGCGCTTAGAATGCTGGTGCCGGAATCCCGACAGTAAGTACTAGGGTTAGGGTTAGGCACTAGGGGGGTGTTTAGGTGTTACATATCAAGTGTTAATATTAAGTCAGCGGTTCCCAGACTTGCTTGAATCACAGTGCTCTAGAGTATCAGCACTTTTTTCACGGCAGCCCTTGGCCAAAAGGTTCTTATTGAGAGATTTAGCAAAAAATTATTAAATTAAGTTGTGCCTAAATATCAGTCTATAGGTGCGTATAAACTAGGCGATAGACGAACGACAGTACGATTGCAACATTGTAATCGTACAGTTGTTTCTCATCCTGTAAGTGCCTACACTGAACGATAACGATATGTCATCCCCGAACATGCACAATCTGTCGTTATTGGCAGATTGACCAGCATATTCAGGCGATGATTGATGTAGAAGACGACCAGCGGGAGCTCGCATCGCTGGTTGTTTTCGACATTTTGATGCCTGATTTGTGAACGATCAATGAGCGATTGAATGATAACGATGACGTTATTGTTCAATCGCTCATTTTAATCGCCTAGTGGATACGCACCATTAGGTTCAGTTATGTGGTGGTGGACAGGGCACTGGTTTTGCCTATAACATTAGCCATAAATAATTTAATTTGGTCCTGGACACACCCGAGTGGCAATATTTACACCCATAGGTGGAGCTAGACACGCCCTTTGGGCGGAGCTGACCACGCCCCCTTGACGGCACATGCTACTGCCATCTACAGTCTCCCTGAAATTAGTTTTCCAAAGAAGGCAAGTATGATTTTAGGCTGTTTTGATTCTAAAACAACTAGTTTAACGATATACAGTTCTCTATAATGAGAAAAAGGAAGAAACATTGGGGGACGAGCAGTGGAGGGCTTGCAATATTTTGGCCAGAGGGCAAGTTAAGTACATAAATGAGTGTGGTCTTGGTATCCCCAGGTGGCAGGGGCGTATCTATAATGTGCGCAGGGTGTGCGGTGCACACGGGCCCCTGGGTTCAGGGGGGGCCCACGCCGCACACCCTGCACCCATTTATTAAATACTTACAGTACCTCTCCAAAGTCCAGCATTGGTGTTACCATTGCTCTACAAATCACCTGGAAAATGCCCGCCGCGGCTATTTTACCGGCGTTTGGCACAGACGCAGTGAAGAGATCACCAGGAAAATAGTGCGGCAGCCATGCACATGCGCAGCAGACTCCGGCAGAGCATTAGAGTTACACTCAGGGCCTGATTCAGACCCGCTCGCGAGCGCTGAGCGCTCGCAAGCGGGTCGATGGTGCCCTAGTGCGCAGACCCAGATAACCAGATAACGACAGATAACGACAGCCAGGGCTGTCACTCCGGGTATCGCACCAAAGGGGGCGTGCTGTCGATGTTGAGTGACAGCACGCCCCCTTTGGTGGGCGGGCCGGGGGCGTGGCTGCCAGACGGAGGCGTTCCCATGGGAACGCCTACCGTCTGGGTCCGGCCCCACTGACATCACTAGTGATGTCAGTGGGAGTGATTTTGGCTCTGATAGAGCCAAAATCACTCCAGGGCTTGCGGTCACCGAGACCCTACCGCAGGGTCTCGTCGCAAGCCCGATGGTTGCGATGGTCTTGACCATCGCGACCATCATCATGGACGCTCGCATAAGCTGTGGGTGGTAACCCACAGCTATGCGAGCGTCCAGGAGGACGGTCCAAAAAAAAAACGCCCTGAGTCAAAGCGGGCGCTCGTTCAGAACGTCCGGCTCTGAATCAGGCCCTCAGTGCGCTGGCAGCAGCCGGTTGGAGAGGGCCAGGACGGGGACTACAGACAGGCCCCCTCCTCTGTTAATACGCCCCTGCCAGATGTGATACGTCAGTGATAATGCCAACCTACATGTAATATGCAGTAATATTGGCAACTAGAATATGCCAAATAAATAATATGATCAAAGTGGCATTATCACTATGGTGTAATATACCATTGATAAAACTTATAATTAGAGATGTGCAGTGCGGTTTTTCTAGAAATCTGAATCTACCCGAATTTTGTGAATCTGGACAGATCCGAATCGCAAATCTTATCTCCTGAGGAGATCCAGATAAGTCCGAGCTGCGATTCTGATCTTCTAGTGGTTCGGAATCCAGATTTTTTATCAGAATTTGGGGTTTTGGGTTGTAAAAATAACATGATTTTTAGAGTTTTTTAAAAACTTTTTATCACTTAAAAAAAAAACAGATCCAAAAAACCAAAAGACAAAGAAAAATCCAGATCCAAAACCAAAACACAGGTATCAGCGCACATCTCTAATTCTAAATAATGAAGTAACATTCCATTAATAATAGCAAATAGAGCTTGACATTTTCATAATAATGTCCACTGGAGTGTAATGTGCCTTTAATTATGCCCATGGGTGTAATTCTGTTAAATATATATACAATATGCCCTGTAGAAAATAATATTCCAAAGGTACAGATATGCCCAGCTACCACGCATAGCACGAGACGTGCACCCCCGAGCGGTTATGCGCACTGCATACGCGACCGCGCCTCCATAGGAATGCATGTTTCGATTTCAGTGCGCGCCGTAGCATATGCAGGCACAGGGAATTGCATGGCGCGATGTGTGCGCACGTTTGTGGCGCGATCAGTCACAATCTAGCTGGGCGCATCTGTAATGCCCAATTTAATATAATAATATACTCGTAACGGGATATGTTCAGTATTCTGACACAGGGGATGCCAGCACCGACACCTATCAGTATCCCTGTGCCGGAATCCCGACCGCCGTCTTCCCAAAGGTAAGTAGCAGGGTTGGGGGGAGGGTTAGGGTTAGGCACTAGGGGGGAAGGATTAGGTTTAGAGTGCGGGAGGGGGAGGTTAGGTTTAGGCACTAGGGGGGAGGTTGGGTTCAGGCACAAGTGAGGAAGGGTTAGTGGTAGGGAGGGGATACCTACCGATAAGTATCTTAACCATGTCGGGATGACAGCGTTGGGATTTTGACCACCGGGATCCCAAGCGCTGGCATCCCGTACCCAACCCCCAGTAACAATGCCCTGTAAAACAGCAGTCAATCATATAAGTGATTGGAAAAATAATTTTTCTATATAAAAACATACTCTACAGATATAACAAAATAAAAATATATATTTTGGAGCCATTATGCAGTTAAGATAAGAATTTTTACACAGCATTTTACTATAGCTATAAATAATGGTTCTCGAATTGACTTTAAAATAAGGGCTTATTCACATCAATTTGCTATTAATGTACTTTTCTGCATCTAACAAGTGCTTCAAAACTGTGGAAAGAATAGGATAGGTTTTTTTTTAAATCGAATAGTTTCCAGCACAGTGTTCTAAAATGTTAGAATGTGGCACAATGTATTGAGGGGGTGATTCAGCAAGGATCGCAGAACGCAGATAGCTTTGCAATTCCGTCCTTGCTATTATGCAAATGCAATAGGAGGTGTTTGACCTACCCTGTTGCATTTGCGATCCCAGCACTGAGACCGAGGTCGCAGGCTGGGATCCCCATCACGACCATCAGTGGTCGATGGTCGCAATGGTGGACGGCGCCAGGCCTCTGGCCTGCTGAGTAAGCCTCAGCTTATTTAAACTGGCCGGCTTGCGAGCCCAGGACATTGCATCAGTCCCTGGGCTAGCCACTCCCAGAAAATGGGACGAGCACGTCCCCGTTTCCGGGAACGCCGGCCGACCCCGCCCCTCACCGCACCTTAAATGTCTCTACCTGTCAATCAGGCATAGAAGGGTCTGCGTGCGACTGCACAGGACCATTCTGTACCATGACAGAATGGTTCCTGCGCACGTGCAGATTCCCTATAATCAGGAATCTGCGATCAGCAGTGCATTTGCGTGCAGTGCTGAATCAGGCCCAGAGTTATTAGTTGCTGCCACTACAAGAGAATATTAAAGCACAAAGCACGAATAGCTCATGTATATTTGGCCTGATTCAGATGCGGACGCTAATGTAATCGCAGCTTCGATCCCGCAAGCAGCCACTGTGCTAAAATATACTAATGCTGTAGCCGGCTGGAAATGTATTGAGACGGCCACCAGCAACTTCGCAGATCCAAGCAAGTGCGTACAAATACACAGCTGCTGTCACAGATCGATAATCGGCCATCTGAGCAGTGCTAAAGTCACGCAGAATGGCCGCCGGAACTAAGACGTCAGAATCACTTCATCTACATATGGGATCGCAGATGCAGGCTATGACACGCCCCGAAAACAGCCGGGACACGCCTGCATTTTATGCTGCCATTACTCATTACCACTCCCAAAGGTCACTGACTAATAATCATTTTTCAAAGTATCCAATCAGATCCCTCACAGCTCGTGCGTCCTTCTTAGACACAGAAGTCCCTCATTCACAAAGGGCCATTGTTACCGAGAGAGCGGTCCTTTGTGGACTCCTTCTTGCATACCGGCGTTACCAAGGCCGGCATACATGCGAAGAGGGAGGCATCGCATTCCTAATGCAATGTGTCATGCATCCCACCCCTAAAGTGTATTTCCTTGCTGCCTTGTGTTTTTATCAATTTATCTATTAAATGTTTCTGCAACTCCCCGCTATTTGCCTATTGTTGTACCTTGTATTGATACTTTTTTCCACCAATAAATGACTGGCATATGGGGCAAACACAAGGCACTTTTCTTGCAATAAAATTGCATTATAAGTTTTACATATGGACTCATAATGCACGTGCGCAGGACCCATTCTGCAAGTGGGCCTGCGTAGTTGAATGCCTCTACCTGATTGACAGAGACATGTAAGAGGCGGTGCGGGGGCAGGGGTGGCTGCCATTCCCGGAGACAGAGACGTGTCCGCCCCGTTTTCCATGAGTGGCTAGCCCAGGATCTGCGTTGATCAACGCAGTGTCCTGGGCTCGCAAGCCGGCCAGCCTGAGTAAACTGAGGCTCACTCAGCTGGCCGGAGGCCCAGCGCCGTCCACCATTGCGACCATCGACCACCGATGATCGCGATGGTGATCCCAGCACTGCGACGGAGGTCGAAGGCTGGTTTCACCATCACGATCATCGCAAATGCAGCAGGGGGTGTTATACACCTCCTGCAGCATTCGCTTTATTGCAAGGATCGCAATTGCAAGCGGCCTGCGTGCATACATCATATATCTATATCCTGTGTGCAGCTTTGCAATTATGATCCTTGCTGAAGCAGGCCCATAGTCTCCATTTACTTCAATACACTTCTCCCATCGATGAACCAACCTCTTGATTCCGTTCAAGAAAAAGTCCAGTGATTGGTCCTCAAACCAGTCCTGTACAGCAGTCATGTCATCGTCATCAGACGCAAAAGTCTTCCCACAATGTGTTCTTTGAGTGTGAGTGTGAATGTCAGTAGGTGTCATCTTTTTCATTTGCAGATATTTAATGACGGCTCAAGTTTCAGTTTTCTCCACTTTTCAACTTTAAGTGATATTGTTCCGTTTATTATTTGATATCACCCAAGCACCCCCCTCCCAATTTTTCCCCTCCACATCTATATAATTTTATTGAACACTTGTTTTTGCACATATGTCTACAGTACTTGTCTAATTAATTACTGATCTTGTATGTTTTTATTAATGTGTCTACAATTTTGATTAAAACTTGCCTAATAATCCTATTGTGCTCTCTCCTTTGAAACATGTTGTTGGTCTATCACGTACTGTAGCACTCTAGTACTGACTGTAGAACAGGTGTATGTACAGTATTATTTATGACTTAGCTTATGCACAAACCTTTTTTATAACTATCAATGTCTCTGAAGCCTTCCTTGTTGCATGTTTTCTTACATTCATTGTTAATTATACATCCACATCCAGTATTCTCTAATGTCTTTCATTACTGCTACAAACTTACCAAAATGGCACTTTCAGAGCAATTGGCCCTTAATGTCCTATGTAATGATGATAACATTACCTGTTACCTGCTGATTCTCATTTACTGACATATAAAAGCAAAATAAGGCAAAGGAATAAGAATTGTCCTTAAATCGTTTTGTGTATTCTTCATACAGATGAAAATGCCATGGGCACAGGCGCTGTGTGCCAGTACAGCCAAGAGGAGAATAGAGTAAATGACAGTGAATTATACAAGAGCATGTAAGCTGCTGCTCTGTCGGCTAGTATCAGCGGGGCCTGCTTTCATCTCCAACGCGACAATTCTGACTAAATGAATGTCACTCTGGCTACATCCCTGTGTTCCGGATAAGACTTTGCAGGTGCCCTGTTTAATTTAAGCAAGCGGAGAACACACAGATAGCGATGACCTAGGAAGATAGAGGTAAGAAATCAATGTCAGTGATAACCTCAGCTCTAATCAATCTTGGACAAATCATAGGTGGGTTATTTATTGAAGCCTACAATGTCCAACTGCAAACAGCACAGGAATACATAATAACAGCCTGTGTCAATCAGACTTTGTTGAGATATAAAGAGGAATTTAATGTTTTTCCTTTACAGTACGGCTCTTAGGAATAGTCCACTCTCTTAGAGACCAAAACTGGGAAGTTGCAATGCTGTCTTAGGGCCTATCCGCACCATGGTCTAATGTAGGTAAGCACGTAAACCTGATGGGTTACATACAGGGTTGTCTTAACAGCAGTGTGGGCACTGGGCAAAGCAATGCACTGGGGTCCCTACCCACCCATTCACGGGAAAAAAATTTAATTGGTCAATAAAATTAAACCCTACTGCATGCCCATCAGACCTCCCACACATGCATAGAGACTATGGCCCTCATTCAGAGCCGTTCGTTAGCATCAGTACGCTCGTTGCGTTCCGATGTTGTGAAACCACGCATGCGCCGGTGTTACACTGCGCATGTGCGTACGGCAGATTGCGAGCTTTTTTTGTCTCGTTCGTCAAATAGTGAACAGGAAGTGACATGTCAAATGTGATTGACAGAACAGGCTATTTTTGGGCGTTGACGTGGGTGGAGATGGAAAAACGCAGGCGTGGCGAGGCGTTTTTGGGGCGTACATAAATTTTCAGATGCGTACGTCAAATGTGTTCGTACCAAGTCATACGTCACTGGCTGATCCTCTTTCCGTTCAACTTGCTAGCACAGCTTGGGGTGTGGATTACTCGACCACAATGGCGATGGCCTTGTCCTCCGGGCCGGGCCTCCTCGATGTTTCATCGATTTATCACGGCTTGTCAGAAAAACAATCAACTTTGAATTGCAAACCAGCTTGTAATGTGTTTTGAAAAGAGTTTTTTGGGTTAGCACAAAACCGTACGCAGGTGAAAATCTCAGCTGCTAATTTCAGGATTACACAATCAATTAGCGTACATTTGTTTGAATTTTTTTGGGGGGGGATTTGGGTTTTGTGCTATTGTAACAATAATGTCATCATGTTTGTGTGTATTTTACCATTTTGCTTTGGCCAGGAGAATTTGCATCCTTTTTTTAATTCTACAGTGTTCCTTAAAGAAGCCTTTTTTTTAAAACCCATTTTTATTATTTTTGGGAGGACGTTTTTGGCTTGTGGGCCAGGATTAACTCTAAACCATTTTTTAAATAATGTCACAATACAATGTAGAACATTTGTCAAATTTTTAATTTCATACACAAATTTTTAAAGTTTTGGGGTGCATTTTGCAAATACACTTTTTGGGCAGTGTTAGGCAATAATAACTTAAATAATTTTGAAAAACATATTACCAGTGTTGGCCAACTTAAACAAACACATTAAAAACAATTCACAAGAAAGGAGAGGGAAGTTTTGGCCCTAAAGGAATATGGGACAAGCACAGAAGGAGTGTGGGAAAAGTAGCCAGTGCTGTCATCGTTTTTTTCCCCGTGTGGCTGGGGTAGGGTGGGTGCCAGACCGGGTCCGGGATGTCCTCTGGCTGGCCTGTCCAGAGGCAGATGTTGTGGCCTCTGGACTAGGCACAGGGCTAGGCACATTTGGAGGAATGGCTGTTGTTGTGCCCGAGGTGGAGGATCCTGATGTTCCGGCAGGAAGGGAGGTCGGCTCCACCATGTGCTGGCGAACGAGCTGCTCCAGGGCATTGGCTATTCTGATGTTGGCCCTGGTATTTTCAGCCAGGGCCTGACCAATGGTCACGTTGGCCGCAGCATTTTGCTCCAGGGCCTCAGCCACCCGTAGCAGACTAGCGTCCATCCTCTGCAGAATCTCTGTATGGTAATCCGATTTAAAATTGAGGTCTGTGAGGAGTGCCACTGCCTGCGAGGGGGATTGCCCTGGACTGGCTTCTGCAGGGTCCTCAGCCGGATGTACTGGTTCCTCCCCTGCCGAGCCAGCAGAAATTCTGCGGCCAAGGCTCCCCTCTGGAGCAGACTCATCCGCCTGTGTCTCTGTGAGAAAAAAGAGAAAAGAGGAACATTAGAATCTACATATTGTCACAATAACATTTCAGAGTTGGTTACATCACAACATTTACCTGGGACAACATGAGGAGCCGCAAAGTCTGGCATGTCCGTAACCATGTTGGACACGCCAAACACCTCCACATCCTGCACACACCCCTGTGCCAGCTCTTCCAAATCATTCAGCTCCAATGACACAGGGGTGGGACCCCCACCTGTCCCCCTTGCATGCCTAGCCCTGTCAGCCAGTTTTTGCTTCAGGCGATATTTGAAGTCTTGCCATCTGTGGGTGAAAAAGTAGGCATTATTCCTGCATTATTTGACCCAGTATCATTTTTTTTTTTTATAAGTTTTAACTTACAGGCGTTTGACATCCCGGGCTAGACGGACATAATCACCCACCCTATTGACAGCACTGGCTATCTCCTCCCACATTCTCCACTTCTGGCTTACACCCATATTCCTGTCTGCCTGTGGCAGGATGTCCACACACTTCTGAACCAAAACCTCCATCTCCTTTCTTGTGAATTGTGGCTGCCTTTTCTTTTTGCCAGCTTTGGCCGGAATACTGGGCCCAGCAGCCTCTTCCATGTCATCCTCAACACCTATTTACATTAAATTAATTTTAATTTAGATGTCAATCATTCACTATATTCTGGTTCAAAATAATCCTTGAATAGAAATGTGAGAAATACTTACCGGCCACCTCTTGCCATTAATTGGCTGGTCTGTAGCCATTTTTCATGCAAAAACTTGAACTACACCAGACCGTTTGTTTTTTTCCGTGACGTATTTATACATGCGTCCTTATTATTCGGCCGCATCATTGATTGTGCGTTCCTATGATCCGTCCTTAATTTGAGCGGTAAACGAAACACTATTTATGGCTTTTGGCGACTCGAGTCGAGGTGGCGGGTGTTGTTTGTTGGAGGTTACGTGGTTCGGAGTGTATTGTTGGAGGGAGTAGTGTTTGGAGGAGGTTTTTTGGATTGTGTTAGAGGCGGGTTTTTTTATAAAACTTTCTGTTCGCATTTTTTGGTGTGGTTATTTTAGTTGTGGTGTTTTTTTTGTGTAAGTTTTTTCCCGTCATCCTTGTGTAAGATATGGATCTCCTATTTTTGGGGGGGGCAAAAAATAATAATTTTTTGTTTTGTTTGTAGGTTTTTTTGGCTGTGCCCCAACGACGTTTTTGTTCTGTGACTTATTTATCGTGTATTGGTAAGTTTTGTTTTTAACTTGTTTGTAAAATGTTCATGTATTGTTCTTCGCATATTTTGGGGTCATTAAGGTTTTTTTAAGGGTTTTTGGGGATGTTAAAAATGCAAACCATTTAGCGCACTTTTGTAGGCTTGATTCCCCTTGTAAAAATGCGAACCATTTAGCGCACTTTTGTAGGCTTGATTCCCCTTGTAAAAATGCGAACCATTTAGCGTTAAAATTCTTGGTTGTTTTTTTGGGGCCAAATTGTGGAGGTCATCTCAATGTAGGTTTACTATTGTTCGAAATGTGTGTTTGCCCCCTTTATTTTTGACCATTTTCAAAAAACAAGATTAGAAAATGGCCACCCCAAATTCTAAACTTTTTTTGGTCTTTTGAAATGTAGGTTTTTGAAATCATGACAATACCCCGGCATGTAAGCATCTTTGGATTGTATCGTAAAGATAAGTATTTTTTTGTCTTTTTTTGGGGCAACATACCTTAACTACAATTCTTACCATTTCAGGTTGATGTTGGTCGTATTATTGTGGCCATGCTGCCGGAAGCCGACCAACCTCAATCTCGTCCCAGGCATAGGCATCATAGGCGTGCTCGGCCCCAGATATATAGAACACATGTCACCCTTTTTGGAATGCCCAATGATGAGGTGTTAAGGCGCTACCGTCTTCCGCCCCAAATCATCATAGACACTCTCTCATTAATAGAGAGTGATCTTGAGCGGCAAATTGACAGTCCTACAGCAATACCACCACTTACGCAATTTATGGCGGTGTTACATTCCTGTGCCTCAGGATCCTTTCAAACCACGGTGGGAATAGTTGCGGGAATCTCCCAATCCTCTTTTTCAAGGATCTTGAGGGCAGTGATGGAGGCCCTTTTCAAGCACCTCCATCATTTTATTAAAATGCTTTTGGATATGGGTTCCCTTTGTGTGGCGAAGGCCAATTTTTACCAAATAGCTGGCTTCCCACACATCATAGGGGTTGTGGATGGTACTCACATACCACTTCAGCCTCCAGCACGGCTGGAGGCCATTTTTCGGAACCGAAAACACTATCACTCACTGAATGCAATGGTGGTATGTGATGCCTCCCTCCAGATCCTGTCCCTGAATGCAAAATTACCCGGGAGTGCACATGACTCATTCGTCATCCGTCAATCAGGGATTTGGCATAAATTAAACAACCTACAAGCTGGTGATACGTGGCTTCTGGGTAAGTGGAGACCTTTTTTAGATACCAATGCAAAGCTTGCTACACAGTGATCCTGATTTTGTAACTTCTTTTTCATAGGAGACAGTGGCTACCCTTGCACGCCCTGGCTGCTCACTCCTTATTTGGCTCCCACACCAGGGCCACAAAGTGAGTATAATTCCGCACTTACAGCCACCAGGCAAGTGGTGGAGTGCTGTATCGGCCTTTTAAAAGGCCAATTCAGATGCCTCCACCGCTCTGGTGGCGAGCTCATGTATTTGCCGGATATGGTTTCGAAAATTGTGGTCCTGTGTGGGATATTTCACAACATCGCCATAAGGAGTGGTGTCCCAATGCAGCCAGAGGATGCCTTGCCTGAGGATGGCCCCCCCGAGGTTGGTCGGAGATCTGTATGTGGGGGGGCCATACGCGATGATGTTGTGGCACGTTTTTTTAGGTAATTATTGTCCCAAATGAAGTTAGATGACACAATGTAGACATGTAATAATGTAATTACCAATTTTAATTTTTGTTTTGTTTGTGTAATTATTCCATAATATTTTTCGTGAAAACCATGACTACTACCTGATCGTAGAAAATGACTTCATGTGGACACATTGGATTTAACTTCTGGACCAAATTTGTCGTCAACTCATTTGTGGAATCATGTTGGCATGCTACTTCATCAAACAGTTCTTGATTGTTTTGTTTTTGTATATTTTGGGTGTAGGCTGATTTTTGAAGAGTGTTTTCACTGTGTGTATTGATTGTCCTTAATCACTTTGTGTTTTTAAATTTGTATTAAATAAATTTTTGTTACGTTAAAAAAAACATTTCCATTCTAAATTACATGCAAGTGTAACCTGGTTCCAAAAATGTAAACTTGATTAAGGGCTAATCCAGTAATGATTTAAATTGTGCAGTATTTTACCATGCTTAGTGGCTCAAATCAAACACCCCAAGGTATTATGGTGAATCAGTATGTTTTGGATTCTCGGCCTAAACAGGTTTAATTTAATATTTACCTTACCCCCCAAAAAATAAATTAAAATAAAAAAAAAAAACTACAAACCTATTGGTATTGTTAGGTGTTGAATGTGCCAGCTTACATAATTCAGCTTTCTACAATCTAAGTTACATTACTTTAAAAAAACATGCTGCAATAGTCGACTTATGTAAGGTTAAACAATATAATATTTACAGAGAAGGAATGAGACTTTAAACAAAACTTTTTTTTATTTTTTTTATGAAAAAATGACAAAATTTTGAAAAAACGAAAAAATTTATGCCGCAGGATCCCTGCCATGTGATCGAGGACCACCAGCATGCCTATAACATGGCCCCTCAGCCTCTGCACACACGCTGCTGCCTCCGTCAGCCACCTCTGGTCCTCTGTGGGTTAAAAAATTGAGGTGCTTAATAAAAAAAAACGTAATTTTGTTTGACAAACAACTGCCAAAGGAAATGCAACTTTACAAAAAGTGTCAATTTGGACAAACATTACAATTCAAAACCAACATTCTTTGCCCAAGTAAATTCAAAAAAATCACTACAAAAACTAGAAATTGTAAAAAATGAGAAATACGCAGAAAAACTACTTTGGTGGGTACCGTAAACAAGAGATACAAGTATGAGTGTTTGGACATGTGTGATATGTGTAAGGTGCAAACATCATAGACATTTATAAAACAAGATATATATAACAAACATTATAAATAAGTAAAATTTTAAAAATGCACAGGCAAAGGATAACATCCCCCCCCCCAAAAAAAAAAAAAAAAGGTAAAAGGGAAACATACCGTTGTCAATGCCGCATGGACCTGTAGCCCCACCATCGTCCTCCTCGGAGGTAGGCCAATGCAGGTCTGTAGAAGGAGGGGTGATTTCTGAAGGGGGGGAGGGGGTGGAAAAGAGAGGGGTGGTTGGAGGGGGGTGATGAAAAGAGAGAGGGGGGTTGAGGGGAGGGGGAATTTTGAGGGATGGGAAGTAACCGAGAGGGAGGGGCGTCCGGGTCTGGCCATGCTGGGTTGGAGGGTGAATTAGGGGTAGGGTGGGGAGAGGAGGATTGGCTGGGAGTTGGGGATAGGGGACATGGCCGACGGCGTCGCTGCCGATGACGGCATAGTCTGCGCTCTGCCCCTAAATGATGGATAACAATTTAAGGTTTGATTAATTTCTAACTTTTCAAACATCCCCAAAAATTTTTACCCTTAAAAAAAACCCACAAAGGAAAACATGCACACGCAGATATGTAGTAAATAAACAAACAGGGCAAGAATGAAAACATGCACACGCAAATATGTAGTAAATAAACAAACAGGGCAAGAATGAAAACATGCACACGCAGATAGGGCCGAAAAATAAAAAAGGAAAGCGAAAAAAAAAACTTACTTTCAGATATACGCTGTCTGAAACATGCCAGCAAGCGTGGCGTGCAGCGTTGAAGATCCGACCACCTGTGCTCCAGCTGGCCAATCTGTCGGCGTGAGCCGAAGGAGCGCAGGTGGCGGTGAACCTCCGCATAGGCGGATCGCTTCTCTCTGTTGGTGATGGGGGGAGGCTGGCTGGTTATCCGCCGGTCCATTACCTCCGTCAGTACTAGAAGCTCCCGCCTGGTGAACGCAGAGGCTCTCATGATGGCAATGGTGGATTTGGGAAAAAACAGTTTTAATAAAGACAAGATAATAATTTTGATTGGCTAATGTATTTGGAAAATTAATAGGATCCATTCTATTGGTTAGTGTATGAGTCATGTGTTCGACAGGCTTAAAAATCTAATGTGAGTTATGATTGGCTTAATGCAGTGACATGCGTTAGCTAATTTACATTAAAAAATGAAACAAGTAAAATATGCGTCAGACAAAACACGGAAAACAATATGAAAAATGACAAAAACATGTATTTTGGATAAAGGAAACCATTGTTTAAACCGTACGTATTCTGCGTGAAAAAACAAACACGGACAAGAGTAAAGTTTATTGAAAATGAAAAAAAAACGAATTTCAAACATGTGAAGAGCAATTAAGCTAATTGATTGGCATGATACGATTAAAGGATGTATGCAGAATGAACGACCAGGGAATCGAAATCTGACAGGCCCACTTCCGGTTTGGACTTGTGCAAGCGTTCCCTGCATGCAAAATTTGAGATGTACGGTCGCAATTTGGGTCGCTCGTTAGCTAGAGGAGGGGTTGGGAGACTATGGGGCGGAAGATTAGCTGCGTACGAAATTACGAGCTAGCGTTCGAATTTACATTTTTCGGCACGTACGCCGAATGTGCGACCGGCCACTTGCGTCCGGGTCTGAATCAGGGCCTATGTTTGACTGGTCTGAAGCCGGCGGATGAAGTGAAACTGGGATTGAGGTGAGTACTCGTCACCGGGGGGGGGGGGGATGGGGTGGGGGAGGTTAGATCAGAATACAGTGCACCGTCGGCCGGCTTATAAAAATATGACAAATTTACCAACTGCCCGCAGCTGGAGGGGGGGGGGAGTGGCAGGCACCTACAAGCTTCGGGCCCTTGGGCAACTGCCCAACAAGCCCAATGGAAGAGATGGCCCTGGTTACATATATATCTGATGTTGCGTAGCCTGCCCATGTGCAGATCTGGTCCTGCAATCACGCTCTCAATGCCCCCTGGGTCACAGCCTGGTTGACAGGCCATGGTCGTTTGGGGGTGGGGAAGGGGCGGCGCTGAGCTGCGTGCCTGGAAAAGTGGGTGTGTCACCCCGGTTCCTGATAGTGCTGAGATCAGGATCTGCATCATAGGATGCAGATTTCCTGGCCTTGCACATGACCAGGAGCCAGCCTGGCTGAGTAAGCTCAGGTTTATGCAGCCTGGCCAAGGGCTGCAACCATCATGATCACAATGGTGATCCGAAGCAGCGTCTATGGACACAGCACTCATATTGCAGATGCCTATTTCCTACAGACACCTCCTGCTGCTATTGCAGCTCAGTTGAACGGTATTGCGTAGCAGCTTCCTTGCGGCTGTGCAATACCGTCCACATCTCAACCAGGACATGGACATGCCTCATCCCCTGTGGGTGTGTCCAATGTTTTGAAAGCCATTAAAATAAGGTCTCCAAAACTAGAGCTTGCACCACTTTATTGAAAAAAAAACTCCTGATGCCTTCCCTGCCTTTTTGATGCTGCAGCATTTTCATCTGTGTGGTGTTGATCATTGTCCCTTTTTGGGAGAGAACAATTGAAACTAATGTGTGGCTATTTGGTTAAGGGAACCTTTTAGTGGACTACAGTATTTTGGACAATTATGAGTCAATTCAATTAGCTAGGGGGGGGTGAGTTGCGATTCTAACGGTGTGGAAACACCGCCAATGGCACCTAAACTTGTCCCCCTTAGAGATCCGAGATTTTGGAGGTACTGTAAGTGTCACATATAGCCGTACTTACTCGTACTATGAGGGGACTTGCGGCTCAACGAATTGACCTCTTACAATAATTAACTATTGTGGCTTTATAACACCTTTGGTGTGTCTTTGATAGACTAAATACTGTAGCTAAAGCATATTATACTAATTACATCATATCTTTCATTTGCTCTTGAGAAGAATTGTGTAATTCTCAGAGGTGCCAAAATAATTATAAAAAAATGTTACATACGAAGTTCTGTTCTGTCTGATTTCATCAACACACCTCGCTGTTCCAACCTGTGATTTTGTTTTTTCATTATCCAAACACCAGATGTACTGCCAAAGACTTGACAAATAGTTTATATCTTCTCTTTTAGAGCTGAAGAGGATACAGAAACAACAGTACAATTAGGATTTCAACATTATTGTATACCTAGCATGTCTCCAGTAAATACCCATTGCCTATATTTAGGGTAACCACCCGGCACTAGCTATTATCAGAAACAAGGCTCAGCTCATTTTAAATCCCTGCGGAACTCATTGTAGTCTTCCACAGAGATATTAACTATTTAAATAATTACGTTTTTGCAGTGCAATCAGTCATCACACCCATTGCAGGTTGCTTAGGGTAAATTCAGGTGTCAATAACAAACTGGTATAAAGATTATTTTTCAGCTTCTTTTGGTAAATTTAATTGATATTTATTAAGTGTCTGTACATGAATGCCAAGGTTATAGATACTTGTCTGTAATAAAATTAAATATTTACACTTAGGGGTTTATGTGTATTATGAAAACAACTGCCCTGGTGAGTAATAATATAAATATGTTAATTAGTTTGCTTAAAATATTATAATATTTATTTTCCAATTAAATATCACCTATTTATGCAAAAAATCTAAAATGATTAATAGAGCTGAAACGAAATAGATCATATGAATTCAAACAACCACATACTAACTAACAGGGCCGTAGCTAGGGTACTGCGGCTGGTGCCATCGCACAGGGCACCACAGGGCAGGGGGCGCTGTTTGGGCCTGTCAAATTTCTGTTTATTATCATTCTCACTTGTAGCTTCCTCTTATTGTATTCCCAGCATCTCCTGGCCTCTCCCATCTCTTCCCTGGCCCTTCCCCATGAAGCCATGGCCCTTTTTTGGGTGCATTCTTTGTAGTAAGTCTTTCATATATTGGAAATAAAGCATAGGCCCTGATTCAGAGCCGGACGCTCTGACCAGAGCGCACGCTCTGAATAAGGGCCCACCTCCATAAATATGGAGCGTCCTCCTGGATGCTCGTATAGCTGTGGGTCACCACCCACAGCCTATACGAGCGTGCAGGGTGATGGTCGCGATGATCTTGACCATCGCGACCATCGCCAGTGCGAGCTGAAGCCTGCAGTTGAGTTTCTCAACCACAAGGCCAGGAGTGATTTTGGCTCTATCAGAGCCAAAATCACTCCCACTGACATCACTAGTGATGTCAGTGGGGCCGGCTTCTGACGGTAGGCGTTCCCTTGGGAACGCCTCCATCTGGCAGGCACGCCCCCGGCACGCCCACCAAAGGGGGCGTGCTGTCAATCAACATCGACAGCACGCCCCCTTTGATCAGACACTACGAGCGAAGGAAAGTCCTTCGCTCGTCGCATCTCGCGCATGCGCACGACGGAGCTCCCTCCGTCGTGCGCATGCGCAGTGCACACCATCGACCCACTTGCGAGCGGACAGCCGCTCGCGAGTGGGTCTGAATCAGGCCCATAGTCTCCTTCAATTTAAAACTGTGCTTGTTTCCAATATTTTTATTTTCAATCTATTGTTTAAATTCATATGCTCTACTTTGTTTCAGCTATATTTAATAATTTTATAATTTATGCATATATAGGTGATATTTAATTGGAAAATAAATATTATAATATTTTAAGCAGACTAATGTATTTATGAGTTACACACCAGCATGGTTGTGTTAAAAAAAATAGCTTTGTTGTGAGGTTGCCAATACCTCTTTTGAGCAGCAGGTGTGTATTTGTATTCACCCCCTCAGTTTGTGAGGCGCTCATTTATCTAAATTTTTTTAGAGGTTTATGTATTAAGCAGTGAAAAGCATGGAGGTGTGGAAAAGTTGTCTGTTATGAAACACCCCTGTATATGTACTGTATAAGACTCCTAGAGCCTCCTACTGAGATTTTCTGCCTATGACAACCACCCATTGTTCCCATAGAATAGAATACACTCACCGGTACTTAGGCAGCCACCAGATCTTAAGCTCAGGCAGTAAAGGCTTATACAATACAGGGGTGATCACAGGATATTGGCTGGAGTAGAAACAGATACTTTACAGGGTCAGGGTACTTGCAGAATCAGAACCAGCAACCAGTATAACTGCAGGACAGTTATACTGGATAGCAAACAGGTGAATTAGCAGACAGCCACAATAATCCTCACAGCAAGACTTGTAGCCGCACCACAGAATCCAACACAGCATCTATTTTCATAAATATATATATATATATATATATATATAGAGAGAGAGAGAGAGAGAGAGAGAGAGAGAGAGAGAGAGAGAGAGAGAGAGAGAGAGAGAGAGAGAGAAAAGGTTAAATGACTGTGGGTGACAATTCCGCTATTGGTATATATAGTGATAATGGTCATGCAATCATGTGCATACAGTAATCACTCAACTCACTCAAAAGTGTTTAGTGCATAAGTGCCTAGTAGAAAATGAATAATTAAATAACTAATTCAACTGTTCATACCAATAAGATAAATAGGAAAGTGCTTAGTGCAAAAAAGTGCATATTAATAAATATTTTAGCAGAATAAACCAATACAATGACGATGATTTGCCAATAAGATTAAAAAAGTAACAATTTATTCTAAACAAGATATATGCAAATACAATCACATAGTGGGGCCCCTATATAAGGGAATCCCACAAACAATACAGCTGTAGCAATAAAATAGATAAAAGAGTTTGTTTTTAGGAGAATTAAAAAAGTAGCTTATCTGAATATCAGTATAAAGGAGTCTGCATATAGGTCTCTAGGGCAAGCAATTGGTTCCCAAAGCGTTTTGTCTGCTGACTTCTTCCTGGGGATGAAGGTTAGGGTATGGTGACCACCTATTTATACCCCTTACACCTTCTATTAGGGACTAAGAACTTCCGGGTCACAGGTCAATTGACGTAATTTGATGTAATTTTTCTGCATAGTGCATCCCGCACTTTGACTGGGGAGGTGGAGCTAGGGACCTAGGGTGTCCCGGTGGTTAGAATGGACGGTGACATGAATAAATGAAAGCCATTTATTAATATGAAGCATTTCCCCTTTAACAAATTGCTGTTGATGTCTGAGAAAAAATTAATCCCAGTAACTCAGAGACCTGGAAATGACGAAAGGTCTCAAATCTACTTATATATATATATATATATATATATATATATATATATATATTTTATGTCAACAATTATTATTTAAAAAAATTATTTTTTTTTTGGAGGAGGGGTACAGAAAGAAAAAAAAATGGGGGAGGGGTGAATACAGCATGATCATCATACATGGGATATAAAGGTTACATAACTGATTTTATATTTTTAATATTTACTTACACTGAATACATTTGCTAAACTCAAATAATGAAACTGAATAAATTAGGGTTATTGAAATCAGCAATATTAATTTTATTTTCACTCTGGAGGAAACGAGTGACTCATCTCTATACATGCTGCCCAATGGACATACCATTAATGGTTCCGTTGAGCACCGGATTTGTCTGATAATATTTTCTTGCAGTTACTATCACATTTTAAATCCATATTTTTTAACAACAGAATTCCCATAGCTATCACTTTTGTGATGTTTTAGCACCATAAACTGGGGAATTGTATTCTGCCTGCAACAACGACTGATTATAATCATTGAGGGTCAGACAAACTGCAGTTGTAAGTGGTGTGTATTTTTCAGCAATAGCATCCGCATTCCTGTGGCTGATCATAGATTTGTGGGACAACATGGAAGTGTCTGCAGGGTGACTAATATTAGCTTCAGCCGGTAGAGGAGTTGCAGAGAATGGGAATGTTCTTTGCTGAGTACAGATTAGGTGCATACAGTAAGTGCCGCCACTTTTTCTTCAACATTAAGAAAAGTAAATTTTGTTTTGCAGGTGGAGATTATGTAATGACATAAAGGACTGGTGAAGCACACACGTAATGCCTCAGCCCTATATGCAGGAAGGCGAACAGTATTTTTCTCTCTGCAAAAGTGTTTTATTATCCTGCCACCCTGAAGGTGTTGAACATCGTGTCTCGCCCTAAGCATTTAATGGGACATATTTGGGACTTCATGATGCACTTCTGCCGGTAATTGCATTCCTAAGCGCACTTCATTTTAAGAGGGAAAACTGAAAAGTTTCAATGAAGGTAGTGATCCTAACATGTTGTAGGAGCCAATTGGATCGTTCATACCTTCTGACTTTGGAGAGCTTTGAATCAGTACAGGGATACCATGTATTGGAGACATAGCCATGATGTGATGGGGGCATGGCAATATAATGATAAAGGGCCATGATGTGATAGGGCATAGCCATGATGTGACGGGGGCATAGTCATAATGTAATATGGGCATTATGCCATATTATAATGGGGCTTGGCCATATAATGATAAAGGGCCATGATGTGATAGGGCAAAGCCATGATGTGATGGGGGCATAGCCATGATGTGTTGGGGGCATGGCAGTATAATGATGGGGTATGGCTATGGTGTGATGGGGCATAGCCATGATGTGATGGAGCATGGCCATATTACGATGGGGCATGGCCTTATAATGATGAATAACCATGATGTGATGGGGCATGGCCATTATGTGATGGTGCATAGGCATGATGTGATAGAGCATGGCCATATTGTGATGAGGAATGGCCATATAATGATGGGGCATGGCCATGATGTGATGGGGTATAGCCATGATGTGATGGGGCATAGCTATATAATGATAAAAGGCCATGATGTGATGGGGGCATGGCAGTATAATGTTGGGGCATGGCCAATATGTGATGGGGCATAGCCATGATTTGATGAGGCATGGCCTATATAATGATAAAGGACCATGATGTGATGGGGGTATGGCAGTATAATGATGGGGCATGGTCATGATGTGATGGGACATAGCCATGATGTGATGAGGCATGGCCTATATAATGATAAAGGACCATGATGTGATGGGGGTATGGCAGTATAATGATGGGGCATGGCCTTATAATGATGAAGAACCATGATGTGATGGGGCATGGCCATTATGTGATGGTGCATAGGCATGATGTGATAGAGCATGGCCATATTGCGATGAGGAATGGCCATATAATGATAAAGGACCATGATGTGATGGGGGTATGGCAGCAAATGATGGGGCATGGCCTTATAATGATGAAGAACCATGATGTGATGGGGCATGGCCATTATGTGATGGTGCATAGGCATGATGTGATAGAGCATGGCCATATTGCGATGAGGAATGGCCATATAATGATAAAGGACCATGATGTGATGGGGGCATGGCAGTATAATGATGGGGCATGGCCATGATGTGATGGGGTATAGCCATGATGTGATGGGGCATAGCTATATAATGATAAAGGACCATGATGTGATGGGGGTATGGCAGTATAATGATGGAGCATGGCCATGATGTGATGGGACATAGCCATGATGTGATGAGGCATGGCAGTATAATGATGGGGCATGGCCATGATGTGATGGGGCATGGCAGTATAATGATGGAGCATGGCCATGATGTGATGGGACATAGTCATGATGTGATGAGGCATGGCAGTATAATGATGGGGCATGGCCATGATGTGATGGGGCACAGCGATATAATGATAAGGACCATGATGTGATGGGGCATGGCATTATAATGATGGGGCATGTCCATGATGTGATGGGTCATAATAATTGGTAGGAATAAACCTTTATGTGTGGTAAACAGAAAATATGCAGCTAAATACTCCCACTAAACCAAGTGAAACACTAACTTACTTGTAATACAGAAATAAATGTAAAATAAGCAGGTGTATAGCTGAAAGATGTGTAATTTCCAATTCAATGCAAATGAGTACAAAACGCTTTTGTATCTAATTTACCCAATTAAGGAACTCGACACTTAGACTATTATAAAAAGGGGAGACCAAATTTATTTTACAAGCATAATAAAAACATATAAAGACATTAAAGAAATCATCAATTGCCAATATGAATTAGTTCATACAGTATAGGGCAACACAGGCATAAATTGCATATCAAAGCATTGTAGACAGATATAATTTATCAGTTGTCAATATGAATTGGTTCATAAAGTGCATCACAGGCAATGAAGTGCATATCAAAATGGGATGCCGACCGACGACTTTTCGACTGTCAAATCCCGGCAGGGTACTAATGACAGGCGTCGAAATCCCTACACCTGTCGTTATACCTATGCCGGGAGTCCGACACCCAGCATACCGAATGAAGGTAAGCCGGGTGGCAGGCATGGACAGCCGTGGGGGGGGAGGGTTAGGTTTGGGGGTCCCGGGGGGGACTTAGGGTTAGGCACCCCACCCAGGAGGGTTTAGGTTCGGCTAGGGGAAGGGGTGTTAGGGTTAGGCACCCTCGGGGGGAGGTTAGGGTTAGGCACCCCCCTGGGAGACTTAGGTTTAGGCTGCAGGGACGAATGGGCTGGGTTTAGGCACTTAGGGAGGGTTAGGGTTAGGCACTAGGGGGAGGTGAAGGTTAGGCACCCCTAAAGGAGGGTTATGGTTAGGGTGGGAGTAGGGTTAGTAAATACTTACCTTTTTAGCTGTCTGGATCTTCACTGCTGCCCGGCTTCTGGGGTCGGGATTTGAACTGCCGGACATAGGTCCGGCGGTATTTCATACCGATTCCATCAAAATATTGTAATCATTGAATGGATCACCCCAGGCTCTTACCATAAATGGCCTGTGGTGTGTGCTAACGGTGTAGATCAGCCAGCATCCGGAAAATTGGCAGGTTTAGCATCACACCACCCAGCTATGCCTTATATGAAGAGTCCAATTGTGGTGGGTACAATTCAGTACAGCATGGCATCCACACAACGCGTTTTGGATCCTCAATGATCCTGTTTCAAATGCAGGTATCATGCTGGATCTAAAGTCCATCTATTTAAAGTGCATACACCGGATATTTTCTGCTGGGTGAGTTCCATTTAAATAGAAGGAACTTAGATCCTTCTGCTCCATGGGAGCTTTCTGTCCCCCCTGAGCTCACCTTAGGACACCTGCGTTAGGGTCTGACAGGTGTTTCGCCTCAGTCAAGCTCCCCACCTAGGAATGGCCATGATGTGATGGAGCATGGCAATATAATGATGGAGCATGGTCATGACGTAATGGGAGGATGGTCATGTTATAATGTGACATGGCCATAATATGATAGGGGCACTGCTATGATGTGATGAGGCATGGCTATGATATGATGGGGCATGACCATGATATGATGAGTATGGCCATGATATGATGGGGTATGGCCGATAATGATGGAGAATGGCCAGGATGTGATGGAGTTATGGTCATGATGTGATCGGTGTGTGCCAAAGATGTGATGGGAGCATGGCTATAATGTGATGGAGGAATGGCCATGATGTGATGGAAGAATGGCTATGATGTGATGGAGGAATGGCCATGATGTGATGGAGGAATGGCCATGATGTGATGGAGGAATGGCCATGATGTGATAGGGCATGGCTATGATATGATGGAAGAATGTACATGATTTTATAGGACATGGCCATGTTGTGATCATTGCATGCAAATGATATGATGGGAGCATGGCCATGATGTGATGGGAGTATGGCAATGATGTGATGGAGGAATGGCCATGATGTGATGGAGGAATGGCAATGGTGTTATGGAGGAATGGTCATGATGTGATAGGGCATGGCCATGTTGTGATCGGTGCTTGCCAATGATGTGATGGGAGCATGGCCATATTTTGATAGAGCATGGCCATGACGTGATGGTGGAATGACCATGGTGGGATGGTGTATGTCAATGATGTGATAGTCCATGATCATGATGTGATAGGACATGGTCATGATGTGATGGAGGAATGGCCATGATGTGATAGGGCATGATCATGATGTGATGGAGGAATAGCCATGATGTAATGGAGGATTGCCCATGATGTGATGGAGGAATGGCCAAGATGTGATGGGGGAATGGCCATGATGTCATGGGAGCGTGGCCATGATGTGATGGAGGAATGACCATGATGGGAAATGTGTATGGCAATGATGTGATAGGGCATGATCATGATGTGATGGTGGAATGGCCATGATGTGATAGGGCATGGCCATGATGTGATGGAGGAATAGCCATGATGTGTTCGAGGAATGGCCAAGATGTGATGTGGGAATGGCCATGATGTGATGGGAGTGTGGCCATGATGTGATAGGGCATGGCCATGATATGATGGAGGAATAGCCATGATGTGATAGAAGAATGGCCAAGATGTGATGGGGAATGGCCATGATGTGATGGGAGCATGTCTATGATGTGATTGGGCATGGTCATGATGTGATTGGGCATGGTCATGATGTGATTGGGCATGGTCATGATGTGATGGAGGAATGGCCATGATGGCATGAGTGCGTGGCAAAAAATATGCTGCTGCTTTATAAGTAACTGTTAACATATAAATAATGATGTCACAGGGGCATGACCACTCCCCCAAGGACAAGCCGAATGGTTTTGAAACATGTAGGCCGCCCCTTACCACCCATTCATTGATGTATGCACCAGTATCAGGTGCACACTGTAACCGTACTCAGCAGTGCCTGTCCTGGTGCTCACAGAATGGCTATTATAATGATGTCACTAGTAGGAATACACAGAATTGTTACAAAGTGATTAGTCAAACAAGTTCTAAGATTCAAAAATTTGTGATAAATTCTGAAAAAGTCAAACGGTTCGACCATGTTCTGACATCACCGCAGATGGTTTAAGAAAAATGACTAAGTTACTAATTAAGACACCTGATTCAGACGTGGCCGCAGCTGTGTCTGTTGTGTCTGCCCATCTGCGACTTTATGGTGTGCACAAGTGCATATGAATGAGCAAGGACTGAGATGTGCACTATGAGCTTCTGTAGATGCAGTAATACCACCTAAAGCATCTTTAGACTCCGCCATCGGCCACATCATAGAAACTTGCACCAGCCCTATGGAAGGTGCAGATTTTCTGTCTGAGTGTAGCCTCCAATGTGAGCGATTGAGCGCATGTGTACACTCTAGTAACACGCCCATAACACGCCAATAAGATGGACCACCTCTGCGCTTCTGTTTAGGAACCTCCCAGTCACTGCCCAGCACTTTTCCAAAGCATTTCTGACAGTGCATCTCAATCACAACATTGCCTTTGTGCGTACACTCTGTAGCAGCTCAATCGCTCAACTTTGTGGACATCGGCTTTGCGTGCAGCTCATAATCAGACCATATGTGCTCAAGCATAGATTTCCTAAAAATCAGGACAGTTAAGGGGCTTTGATGACTGAGTTTTGGAAATATTGGCCAACACGATGGCTTTCACCACAATGTCACAAATATCCAGTTTGCAAAGAGGACAAAAGGAACTTGAGGACAGGATCAATTTTAAAGAAGAAAAAAAAAACATAACATAACTAAGAATAATGACTTTATTGGCTCATAAAACCTTTAAAGACACAATAGAACGGGATGTAGTCAGCATCCCGACAGTCAGAATACCAACAGATTGTGGAGGTATTAAGGTTAGGGGTTAGGGATAGGCACTAGGAGGAAGTTTAGGTTAGGCTGCAGGAGGGGAGGGTTAGTGTTAGGCTGTGGGACGGGGGGGTTAGTATTAGGCTGTGGGATGGGAGGGTTAGTGTTAGGCTGTGGGACGGGAGGGTTAGTGTTAGTCTGTGGGACGGGAGGGTTAGTTTTAGGCTGTGGGACGGGAGGGTTAGTGTTAGGCTGTGGGAAGGGAGGGTTAGGATAAGGGTTATAATACTTAAACTAATCTGTCAGAATTCTGACTGTCAGGATGATGCTGTACCCAACCCAATCGAACACTTTTCAGGCAAGGTTTATAACTGGGAGCTGAAACTACGCTGTGTTAAGTGCACAGTGGAATGAACTAAAACTTAGAGATGTGCGGTTCGGTTTTCCTGAAATACAAACACACCCGAACGTAGGGGTTCCAAGTCGAATCAAGTCATAGGGGTATATTTACTAAAATACGTGTTTTTAGAAGATAGGTTGTTGCCAATAGCAACCAATCAGATTCTACTTATCATTTATCTAGCACCTTCCAGGAGATGACAGCTAGAATGTGATTGGTTGCTATGGGCAACAACTCCACTTCTAGAAACCAGCACTTTAGTAAATATACCCTCTAGTTCAGATTCACTTTAGGGTTCCGAGTCGAATCGAGTCCCGGATCGGTTCTGCAGTCAGCTCAGAACTCAGGTTTTAAATATGTAAATAGGTCCAAAATAGATGTTATATCGATTCTTTATCCATTATCATCTATTTTTAAGGAATCCAAAACCGAATTCGAACCAAAACATTTGGAGGCAGTTTTGCCAAAACCAAAAGACGATGATGAATTAGAACCAAAACTAAAACATGGGGGTCCGCACACATCTCTAATAAAAAAAAATACTTTGATTAAAGAAGACCTGTCAATTACACACACTAACCAAAAACCTCAACAGACAACATACTTTTTTATACGTGAAAGAACCATTATATGAGCAAATATATTCATAATTTAGGAATACAGTACTAATGAGTAAACATTCCATGTATAGTCCTAAAACCTCCACCCACAGTATTAAGTCTAATTGGCTCTAAATGATTACATGAAACTCTAAAAGGAAGATTAACATAGAAAAGGAGGGAGCGGTTTTACAGCAACATTTTTCAATAGGTGTGTGTTTGTTGATAACTAAACTGCAGTTATTCAGCCTGTTCAGTTCTGCATGACATGAACAGTATAAGGGGTTTATTTATCAGTGGTATCATATCACAGCAATACGATTTTCCTTTTTTTGGGGGGAAGGAGGACGGGCTGATTAACAAATAATCCCTTCCAAAGACAAGGCCCCCACAGGTTTGCAGTAAAGTGACAGATATAAGCTTAGTGTAGATCCTTTAGATCCCTCTCCAGCAATGCTCTACCCCATAGGGTTAGTTAGAAAAGCCAAAGCCATTTGAATACAGTGTTAGCTAAAGCTTTTGGGAGCTTGGTAAACTGACCCAGATTGCAGTCCTTCTTCTTAAATATGCTTGACACATAAATCATGCGGAAACTGCCGTATGTGCATAATCTCCACCTTAATAAATAGAGCCCTTTATGATATCCTGACATAGTGTTATGATGAGTCGGAAAGGCAGTAGTAAGGAAGCAAAGTTTCTTATCATTAGGGTGAAAAGACATTTACTATATGCAGAGTTTTAGCCCGGGATTCTGCTCTCTGTCTGCTGCAATAAATACTGTACAGAACGTGATGTCTTCCTGCAGGATTATGCAAACGTTTTGCTAGATCTCCTCACATCAGTGTAAAGATGACAGATCGTAGTATTGTCACGCTTGACAAACACTTCAGTTTAACCATTCAGAAACCACTTGAAGCATGCCAATGTGATGTAGAAAGTGGCTGTAAATTGCTTTAGATCAGCACAAATCCATCCCGAAAGGAACTCAAGAACTGAAGGTTAGCAAGAATTGAGGTTTTAAAATAAACTTTGAGTAATGGAAGTCTTTGACCATCACCATAATGTACCATATCCTTATAGATTTCCTTCTACTATGTATGTTGTGTATGGCTTTAACACACACTTGTCCGCTGAGTTGCTAATAATGGGGAGCATTTCGCATTTACAAAAGATGCGATAAAATAAAAAATAGTTTACAGTATCTAGGTACAAAAACAAAGCGTCCTCTCAAGAGGTTGGCAGAACATAACAGCTTGCATTTGGTCCTGCAACATAAAGTCCACTAGGTGGCAGTAGAGGGGCTCAGTTTCACTTAAAGAATAGTCGCCACCCCAAAAGTTAACCAGGCAAGGGCAAACACATGATGATACTCACTGACTCATCAAGGCCCAGCTCTAACCCCTGGACCTAGAAACATGTAATTCGGGTAGTACTGTATATGCCTTCTATGACGTAGGCACCTACTAAGCAGGGATTTTTTGAAATTCGACTCCAAAGAGGATGAAAAGGGCTAAAATGTTTCCTCCCTCTGTGCAATGTCCTGACGGACTAACTGATCAATGCCATGCCCAAACCCCTTGACCTAGAAACATGAAATTTGGGGAGTATATTCCCTCCATGATGTAAGCACCCACTAAGCAGGGATTTTTCGATCCCTTAAAGGGGCGAAAAGTGGTAAAATGTTTCCTCTCGACCGAGGTGATTGGGTGACAAAGCAACATGGCCCAAGTGCTGTGGGACTGTAAGCTCATTGTCTGGTTTGAGTGGTGGCTTAAGAGATGGGGCAGCTGCGCAGTCCAATAGCCCCACCTCCTGAGTCACCATTGCTATAATGGTGCCTCACACCATTATCCCCATCACAGGAGACGGAGCCTGCCTGTTCCAGTCCCTCTCCTATCTCCTGTATGGCACTCAACTAATGGCTAGGGAGGTGCGTGAGCTAATCATGAGGCATGTGATGGACAACTGAGAAGAGTTCTCCATCATGTAATACGACAGCAAGAGGGACAACTACACCAGCTCCACTGAGTACCTCCTTGACATGTCCCTCCCCTTTACTTAGGGTGGTTTATGCAAACTGGTGGCGGCTGGGCAACTATTCGAGTTTGTCTCTGAGATTTACCGCAATGGTGAGCTCTATGAGAGTTTCAGTGCTGAACATCACCCCGTGAGGAGGCCACACTTTACGCAAGACCTCTCTATTGGCCATTGCGATGTGTACCTGCCACATGAACCTCAAAAAGTGTGCACCACCCCACCTACAGCCTGACTCTACCTCACACCTCTCTCAGGCATCACCTCTTCCTGTCCCCAAGAAGGCTCCTGCCAAACATTGTGCCAGATACACCCATTATACCAGAGGCATAAAATAAACTAAGCATATAAGTTAAGATGCATCCTGAGGAAAATGTTTTAAATAAACATTAAAACGTTGTCTACCAGATGCATAATCTTTATTGGATAAACAAATAGTGTCGCCATATGGTAACTATATATAAATATATACATATATATATAGCAGTATGCAATGGTAATAGTAGGTGGAGCTATCGTACTATGACATCTTGGAAATGCCTAGATCTGCATCAGTTGTAATGTGACATCATGTGAGCCATCTAGGCTGCTCATGGCAAGACAACATGAGTTATTGGAGTTCTAATGGGGCTTGATAGTGTGCACACGTCAGATGGGACTTTCCATTTCCGAAGCTGTGCGGACATTCAATATTAATCAATCTATTGTGCCACATGTGTACTGGGAATACCCCATAGAAGACATTACCACCCACCTTGGACAGCAATGTGGCCGACCATGGGTGCTTATTGATCATGACCAGTGGCATCTGGCCAGAATTGTCTGTGGTTACAGACAAGCGACACTGGCTCAAATCACATTAACATTCAATGCAGGAGGTACCAGACACATATCCAGCAGGTCAGTGCAGTATTATTTAGCTCTTTGAGCACAAGACACACAAGAGTGCCCCTGTTAACACTATGGCAGCTGATACAGCGTCTCACCTGGGCTTGTGACATTGCTAATTGGACCCTGGAGGACTGGCAACATGTGGCGTGGTCCAATGAGTCATGATTCCAGTTGTTTTTGGCTGATGGTTGGGTTCGAGTGTGGAGCAGACCCCATGAGGCCATGGACCCCAGTTGTTAACAAGGCACCGTGCAGGCTGGTGGTGGTGCCATAATGGGGTTGGGTGTGTTCATGTGGCATGGGTTGGGTCAGCTGGTCCGACTGAACACGTCATTGACCGGTAATGCTACATTGCATTGGGTTCATTTGCAGCCCTTCATGGACTTTATGTACCCCCACAATGATGGAATATTCCAGCAGGATAATGCATTGTATAAATGGTCCCAAATTGTCCAGATTTGATACGAGGAGCATTCTGGAGTTCTGATGAATGGTGTGGCCACCTCGTTCATCTGACATGAACCCAATTGAGAATTTGTGGGACGTGGGGGAGAGATCCATTCGCACCCAAAATCCTGCACCTACAAATAGGGAGCTATTAGGACCTATTCAGATGGCATGTTCAAACATCTCTACAGAGGTCTTCCGTCCACTTGTGGAATCGCTGCCACGTTGAGTTGCTGTTCTTTGCCTTAGTGAAGTGGCTTAGTGGTACCATGCTTAGTAGTATTCCCGCTAAGGACGTTAACGCTGTACCTGAGTTTGGCATTGCACCAGCAGGCTGCTGACTCCTGTGAGTTCAGCTGCTGGTATGGTATGTGTGCCCAGAAAGCATCTGGAGCATGAGTAGTGAGCTTACCTGGTGGAGTATATCTAATATCTTATGGTAATCAGTCCACACTGTTTTTACTCGGTTTGGGTATGAGTTCTTTTGTACCACTGTTTGTGGTGGTTTTATAAATAAAACTCTATGGAGCAGTCTATGGAGCACTACTCACTCCGATGGACTTAATAAATTGAACATGGTTTATTGCCAACATTTCAAGGCCCCACCGGCCTTTTCATCAGGGGTAAGCGACTAAAAAGACAAATCATTATGTAGTATAAACTTGTACTTAGTGGCCTTGATTTCTTGTGCAGAGTTAAGCTTCTGAATTGTTCTGATGTCTAATACATGAGAGCTCACTTTCACAGTCCACCTAGTGCAGTGCTGTCAATTACCCCTGAAGAAGTCCTGTGTGAATGAAACGCATAGGGTTTTATGTCCAATGCGATGACCACTATGTGAAGTTCTTTCTGGATAATGTGGCATTGCAATCTTTTAATATAAGCTATATTTTATGAAAAAAAGTTTTATATTTAATATTAATATTGATTGGCATGTGCCTGTTTTTGTTGGGTGACCACCTTCTGGTCAGCGGGTATATTTGCACATTACAATGGACTCCCAGTTTTCTAATAACAAAATCCTGATATAAAGAAGAATGGATAAACCAAACCATGGATCTCCTTATACATATGAACTGATATATGGACTATCACACTAGTTGATGTATTTATATCATATATTGTTTGTTTGAAATTTAATGGAACCATTAGCAGCATTTATTAAATATTTGTTTTATGGTGTTTTTGCGCCCTCTAGGGTACCTAACTTCACCAAACATTTACTATTGGGTGCCACTGGACAGTCGATCCCCCTGTGAGGTGCAGCTGATCAGTGTTTCACTCCGAGAGGCAGATCACTGGAACAAATGAAATAATTTGTGCATCTGCTCAGCTGGGGGGACATCATGATGTGCTCTTGAGACCACTGTCTGTGGTGCTGCCTCCTATTACAATATGTCTGGCTAATTTATTGTCGCATGCTCTTTAGAGCAACAACCTCACTCCTATTCCTTGCACAGCTAAGTGTGAATTATTCTCTCAGTGGAGATCTTTTTTTAAGACCTTTGTCTTTAATATGGTCAGTTACTTACATCTGTCTGTTCTGACACCATTGACTGGGAATATGTACATCCCCAGTGCCTAGATCACTGCTGGTCTAGGACCAAATGGCAGATTCACCCTACCTCATTATCAGCCAGGCCAGGGTAGAAAGGTACCAGCTATGACTGGGAACAAAATCTTACCCTCTTGGGTGAGTTTGCATTCCTCTTACCTGTGACCTACATTACGTGTCATGTGCAATAGACAGACTGCACGGCTCACTCACAGACCACATGCATCTCTGCCGACCTACAGCTGGCTCTCTTTAAATAGACAAGTAGATAGTCCTGAACCTACAAAAGCAGAGTGCGGGTATTATAGGGCCATCCCTTCCTTAAAATTTGTGGATGTCCTGCCCATCCTCCTTCCACAAGTAGTGGAGAGAAGAATGATTTTCTCTGTAGACGAAAAAGTTTAATTCTGCTAATGTGATGGGAGTGTTAGGAACTTGGAAACCCTCCCTCAGCTTTCTGTTTGCTTTACCAAGGGATTTCATGGCCAGTAGTGGGATAGGGGTGTTTCCAGGTACCTGGAAACCCACCTGAGTGTGCCTCTGCCATGTGAGTGCAAACCAATACACTCTGCAGAACCAGTAATAAAAATCCACAAATTGTAAAGAGGCAAACAAGTTATAATAAAACATAATAATATACAGTGGCTATAATAAGTAATCACCACTACCTTTGGCATTTTTTCATTATTAATGGAATCAAAATGAATTTATTTAGAATTTCTTCAAACTGATCACCGTAAAATGCCAAATAAAAGAAACGTAAACTATTTCTTAGTACAAAGTAAAAACCAAATAATTTATTCATTAGATTATAAACTATTATGATTAGTGTCTTTTCTTGTCCCCTTTTTGTGCCCTTGTTTCCATGTATTATACTTCTTGCATATACTTTTCAACACTTTTTGGTCATCTTCATCTTTGTAATATGCTCTTCTCTGATGCTGTTAGCTTTCCTGCAACTTATAAATAATAATACTATTGTAATTTAATACATCTAAATAAACCCTGGTCGTTTCAGAAGTCACATAATCAATTGATTTGAGTGTTTCGTTCGACTATATTAGGGTTTATAGGATGTCTATGAGAGGCAGTGGCAGATCTAGACTTTTCATTTAGGGGGGGCGTTTAATCATAATAACTCTGACTCCTCCTCTTTTCTATCCTGGCACCTCCCCTTTCTAGTCCCACCTCCTCCTTAAAGCAGTTTTTTTTTGTTTTGGTTTGATGGATTATTCTAATCTCGAGATTTCTCATTCCTCTTTTGTTCACAGCTGGGAAGCTGATATATACAGTATGTTTATGTATTGCAGTTACACAATGATATATATATATATATATATATATATATCCAAGTCCGCATAGGACAATGATCCAGCACACCACTTAGAAAACAAGTTCTAAATATTTAATGAAAAAATACCATCAGGGTAATATGAGCCATCTTATGTATTCACAATATAAGCAAGTACTCAGCAGAAAATTCTGGCCTGTAGCAGAGCTGATTTGTGGGGAGCCATGCTCAAAAAACCCACTTGGTCCCGACAGCTGTTTCGTTGCACCTTCCTCAGCGGCTAAGTGCTAAGATGGTATTTCGATGCCTATCTTAAGTCCCGCATCAGGCTTTAGTAGTCGGGATATAGACCGGCTGCACTTAGTCCACCGATCTATTAACTACATCCTATATATGTATGTATATATATATATATATATATACAGTCAAAAGGCAGTGGCACTCACGGGTATTGTAACCAAAGAATGAGCCAACAATTGTGTTGTATAGTTCGACGTTTCAGTCACAGAATGACTATTATCAAGAACAATCACATAAAGCAATACACATACCTTTATACATCACAATCTCCATCAATTGGCACAGCCTCCATCCGTCTCCGGGCTGATGACGTCATCCATGTGCGTCCAGCTCGATGCTGCGTGCGCGATGACGTATCACGTCTCCAGCGCCCACCACTCTGCGATGACGTCAGCGCCCGGGTGTCGGACATCAGGTCCCATATGGCAATGCGCAGCTGAAGTCAGCTGTGTATAAACAGTAACAACAATGTTTAGACATCGGGCCACGTATGCAGCCTATATAATAAAACTAAAACTCGTGACATTCCACATACCAGATATAGAAATAAAACACCAACGAGTGACATAAAGACAAAATTCACAGAACAACACTACATGTGAAGGGACTGGCAGTGACATAACAATAGAGTACCCAATACACACTGACTGAATAAACATTCAAACAGTTGTGTACTGGTATTACACCGGCGTTCGCCAATACTTAAATGTTTTTTGTTGAAAAAGCTTTATTCTTTGACAATGATGACTTCAACCATAATCAACTTTGGTTCACGAGATACATAGATGACATTTTTGTGTTATGGTCAGGATCAGAAACCGAATTTGTTCATGTTATGACTAAGATTAATGAGATGCATGAGCACATCAAGTTTACCTTTGAATGTAGCCACATAGAGATACATTTTCTGGACGTGATGATCAAATGGACAGGCAGTAAATTTTTAACATCTATATACAACAAACCGACGGATTGTAACACCTTATTACATGCACAAAGCCATCATCCAGTATCCCTTCGGAAAAGTCTTCCCTACTCCCAGTTTTTGAGGGTAAGGAGAATCACCAATGATGAGACCAGGATGCATATTGACAAAATGATGCTCAAATTCTTAAATAGAGGTTACAATTGGAGAGATCTGAATACAGCCAAATTGAAAGCACTAGCTTGGAATCCAGGACCTACAGATGAAGAACCTAAGGATCACCTGAATCAGGAACAAAAGATGCTGTTTATTAACCACTACAATACAGCAAGTAACTATATTAATTCTGCAACTAAGAAACTCTGGCCCATCATTAACACAGATCCTGTTTATGCTGTTACTATGGTGATGGTGCACAGTGATGACGTGTCGTTTGTCGACCATGATGTTGTCATACCTACTGCGCCGCTGACCGGGTGGGAGGTCCCGCGTCCGCCTACATTTGCCACATGGTGTTTGCTTGTATTTAAGGTAAGATGTTTTTTCTTTATCTTTGTCTGATGAAAGTGCCACATTAGTAAAGGTAGGCACCGAAATGTTGCCGTACATGCCGCTGGAGTATTTATTTCATGGACACCCAGGAGTGCTGCACCATTTGGGAAGTATATATACTGTGTATATATATATATATATATATATATATATATATATAGTATATAAACATACATAAGATTGTGTGTGCAGGGACTGGCACATTTTGGGGATCGTTATGAATCTACTAAGTGTGAATCTACTCCAAAAGAACAGCATTTTTCAGAACTACCTCTTATTTCTATTATTCTGTAACAAAAAAAATCCAAAATTGTTTTACTGAAATAAATTCAGTCTCAAATAAAATAGTAAAACATAAAGTCAATTCGTAATTAATCTACAAAACTAATAAATCATACATTCAGAACACGACTGAGATAAAATCAATATTACTGTAGATATAAAAAGTAGGTAAACAGATAAATAAATCACAAACTTGAATTCATCCACCGGTAAAAATAATTAATTAAAAACAAACAAACATATATCGTATAAATTTCCATTGTACATTCACTCAATAGGAACTTCAATGAGAAAATAATAATATAAATTTTTTTAGGAATATTCCATTTGATCATGCATGAGCCAAAGGAAATGTATCTCCTAAAACCCATTTATAGTTATCTCGGGACAAGAGGTTACTGTGTAACTTTAAAGTTGTTGTATAAAAGTGTCTATTTGAAATCAAGTTTGTATTGCTACGGCTACGCTATAGATATTCAAAGCATCCAAAGCAACATAGAAAGTAATATGCAGGGGAAGTTACACTAAATTAACAGTATTTGGTGGCAATCCACAACAGATTCCATGGACAAAATTTACTAAGCTGTGGGTTCTAAACCCCAGCAGTTTGACGGCGGGTTCTAAACCCGGGAGGTCTGGTGGCGGTTTAGCGGTGGTTTCTAAATGACAGCCCTATTCTATTCTACCATAATATTTATTTTGACGACGGTTTTGGCCTTAGTAAATCTGTGGATAGAAAAACCGCCACCAAACCGCCGGGGTTTAGAACCCACCGCTTAGTAAATTTTGCCCCTTGTGTGATACCCTGAGTACAGCTTCCTGTTGAAGGCTATGGACCCTGTAGTGCCAGAGGCATACACTTGGTGGCACCATGGAGTTCAAGAGAGGCATTCAGGTAAGTGGGAAAAGACTTGTGGATTGCATATGCTCAGTGTGATTTGAGAGACGCAGAGGAGCGGAGCTGGAGAGTAGGGGTGAGGTGCCACAGGTCTGTCTGAGGAGACTGGGGCAAGCAATGTTGCTGAAGCTGTGCTGGAAGATAGGGCCATTGAGTACACGCTGTGTGAAGTGCCGAGGACCGCAGCTGAGTCCCAGCAGTATCAAGAAGAAAGAGACAGTGTGAAGCAGTGTGGCAGCTATGTGGTTATAGGGGATATATGAAAGTTGACAGATTACTTAGTCAATTCTGAGGGCCTGATTCCTCAAGGATCGTAATTGCAAAGCTGCACGCAGGCTATAGATATGATGTATGCACGCAGGCAGCTTTGTAGTTGCAACCCTTGCAGATATGGTAATGGAGCAAGAGGGATCACGCCTCCTGTGCATTACTTATCCGAGCTGCATTATCCAAATGATAATCTGCGTAACATCGGCCAGCTGTGGTAAGCCATGGGGTCCCGCAGCCAGCCGCCGCAGTTTAGAGGAAGAAACCAAGAAATCGCCGTCAGCCAACGGAGTTCCTGGCTTCTTCCCTCTCCCTAAACGGCGGCGACACGCTTCTGTTTCGGAAATGGAGGGTATCGCAGCCACCTCCCCTCCCACAAATGGCAGCAGACTGTCAATCACTGCCAGTCTGCGAGCGAGTTAGCAGGACTCATTCTGCACACTCGCAGAATGGATCTTGCGTCTGCGCAGATTCCCAAACATCAGGAATCTGCGTTCTGCAATGCACTGCTGAATCAGGCCCCGAGTCACATTTTACTATTGATATGTGTATAGAGACTGTGTCTTGCTATTTACTGGAAAAAGACATATAGAGAGACATAACGCTAAGTGCTGGAGACAGTAGTGGACTGAGACATATAACTGCTAGAATGCTAAAGATCCTTGTCCTCTAAGGACTGAGATCTATATAACTGGTAGAGAGCTAAAGATACCGTGTTTCTCTGTGTGCGGGATAAACAGCATTAGATGCTAACTTTTGCCTTATTGTGGGTTCCCTATTGTGGATTACAGATACATGCATGTAATAGGACAGTGACCACCTAGCAAGACATTAGTTCAATGAAATAATTCTGGTCTTGATTCATTAAGCAATTGCAATAGCGATTACGCACGCAGTTCAACTGCGATAGTATGCTAATTCATTGCGATCGTTATGCCACGCACAGCACTACATAAGGACGAGCACTTTACCTTACACACATCCGTAATGTTTAGCAAGACTGCGAAAACATCGGTGCAATAGAGTACCATCACAGCCTCACCCACACTTGCACAAGCTCTGACCTTACTCCGAAATTGCTAACTTCAGTGAACGATATGAGGCCTCAGGCTGCGTAGGGCATCGCAGTGGATAATTTATGCACGCCTATGCAACGGCGTTCAAATGCACAGGCACACCTGCATTTTGCCAACCACCCCCTTGTCACCACCCACAAATGGCGCTTCCTGTCAATCACTCTGCGATGGGTTTGCGTAGTCACTGCGATCGCAGTCCCGATCGCAGTGACCGGTTTGCGTACATGAACTGTGATGCATGCGTAGGATGCAACAATAGGCAGATTACAAACGTATGCGATCCTTGCTGAATCAGGCCCTCTGTGTTCACCTACAAGTACATGACTGATCAGTCTGGGGTATTATGGTCTTTATACATAACAATATAAAAGAGATTCTATTTTGCTATTTCATTATATGTGTTTATGGGCTCTATTTACTACAATCCGCATATTGAATGCGGATTGTAGTGTGATATTACCGAGTGAATTCGCATTGCGAATTCAGGCAATATCACAGGGATTTACTATAAATCCCTTGCAGGGACAGAGCTTGCGATAAAGCTCTGTCCCTGCGGATCCCATCCGCACTCTAGTCGCGGTATTTTCGGAAAAAATACCGCGACTAAGAGCCCGCGCATGCGCCGACCGACCACCGCTACTACCCCCCCACCGACGCTAAGCCCCGCCCCCGCGATCGCGGACCCCCGCGACCCCCCCTCCCCCCACCCACGACCCCCCCCCCTTCATTACACTTACCTGCATCCTCCTGGCCTCCGGTGATCTTCTCCGGGCTTCCCGATCAGGTGATCTCCCATACTGCACTGGGGCCCGATCACCTGATGACCGGGCCCCAGTGTACTATGGGAGACCAGCTGACCGGAGAGGAGCCATCACCGGAGGCCCGATCACCGGTCCCTGGATTCAGGTAAGGAAAAAAAAAAATGTTTAATTTTTTTTTTTCTTTTTTGTACAGCAATCAGCTTGCGGTCTGCTTAGACCACACAGCTGATTACTGGTACCGGGCTCCCGCCTCTGCTCTCCCCGTTAGAGCAGAGTGGGAGCCCGGTAACCGGGGGAGACCCTGGATAATGCCACCTCCAGGTGGCGTTATTATCACAGGGCTTCCCCCGATATTTTTTTACAATTTATTTTTAGTAACTTAGGTCGGATCACATTTCCCATTGCAATTATGGGAAATGCGATCTGCTTTACTAAAAATAAGTGATACTGGGGGTTGGAGTAGAATTTTACTAATTCTACTCCAATTGCCCTGTAATAACTACAGGTGAAACTAAAATAATGTGAAAAGGGTGTGAAAAGAACACCCTTTTTCACTTTATTTTAGTAAAAATAATGTTAATAAATAGAGCCCTATGTGAGAATTACTGTGTATATTCAGTAAGGAATTGCATTTTCTACTTAATGGCTAATGAGGTGATGCAGTAGCTGAAGTTAAGCAGTGTATTTAATTTCCAGTTGGCATTACTATTAATTGTAGTAATGATAGGAAAATTATGCATATTATTATTATCTTAGGTGCCACATTGTATGTCATTTGCATAGTGATAATTACTTTCTACTTATTTGCAGTGGCGTAACTAAGGGGGGGCCGAGCAGGGTGTGTGCCCTGGGCACCATAGGACCGGCGGCGCAGGGGGGACGCCGCTGGCCATGCATCCGATCCGCCCTAGTTAGGCAGTGTAGCGCCGACCGCAGTGTGTGCAGTCAGCGCTACACATTTACAAAGGACCGGCGCTACCATAATGCAGAGTGCTCCAGCCCGGGAGGACTGACGTGCGGCGCCGGGAGCAGTGGCTGGAGCCGGAGCGTGGATTCAGGTAAGTGTATTTTTTTTTATTTTTTTTTACTTGTGTTGTGTGTCTGCACATCGGGGGAGCACCATTACAGGGGGGAGCACTACTGGGGGCACCATTACAGGGGGGGTCACTACTGGGGGCACCATTACAGGGGAGGAGCACTACTGGGGGCACCATTACAGTGGGGAGCACTACTGGGGGCACCATTACTGGGGGGACCACTACTGGGGGCCCCATTACTGGGGGGACCACTACTGGGGACTACAACTGGGGGGGGGACACTACTATTGGGGGCACTGCATTGGGAGGGGGGGAACTACTACTGGGGGCACTATATAAGGGGCTTACTACTAGGGGACCACTACTCGGGGCACCAAATAGGGAGGAAAACTACAGGGGGCACTGTATAAGGGCACGGGATAGGGGGGGATCACTACTGAGGGCCTACATAAAGAGGACCACTATTGGGGGAACTGCATGGGGGGGGACTACTGCTGGGGCACTATATAAGGGGCTTACTACTAGGGGCACTGCACTGGGGGGACCACTAGGGGCACTAAATAGGGAGGAAAACTACAGGGGCACTGGATAGGGGGGATCACTGCTGGGGGCCTGCATAAGAGGGGAACTACCGCTGGGGGCACTATATAAAGGAGCACTACATAAGGGGGACCACTACTGGGGTACTGAATAAGGGGAACTAATGAGGGCCTGCATAAGGGGGACCACTACTGGGTGCATTGCATACTGGGGGTACTGTATAAGGGGAACTAATTGGGGGCTGCATAAGGGGGACCACTACTGGGGGTACTGTATAAGGGGCACTACTATGGGCCTGCATAAGAGGGACCACAACTGGGGACATTGCATACTGGGGGTACTGTATAAGGGACACTACTGGGGTTAAGGTGCATATGGAAAGGAATATTCAGAGTGACGATAAAGGGGTGTGTCACATTGACACACCCCATTTTTAAGTGACCACGCCCATTTTTTTGACGCGCACACCTTTGCCTCGCGCACATGGGGGGGCTCCATTTTTACATTTGCCCTGGGCTCCAAATACCCTAGTTACGCCACTGCTTATTTGCTACTTACTCTTATAGTGTGAAGTCCCTTGTCATTTGTATGTATAGTTTTTTCTGCATACCTTATACCTGGACATCCCCTTACTCTTTTTGATACATTTGCCAAATTATACTGATTATCAAGGTTGCCACATTAAAGGTGCATACACACATAACGATTTTTGGAACGATGTTGTTATCGTTCAATCATTGAAAAAAATCATTCAGTTTCTGAGTTATAATGATGAACGATTACCGTTCATGCGCGTTCCCGTTTGTAGTTTGTAGTTCATTCTGACTGACCAACTGAACGATTTTCATTAAGGGAAGTTACAAAAATCATTTGTAGTTCAAAAAATCATTAATTACACTTTAAAAAATCTGACAGAAAATCGGTCATAAAATCGTTGGTAACAAAATCGTTGTGTGTGTATGCAGTAATTTTCCTGTGTACGGGCCTAACCTCTCTGCTGTAGCCTGAGAAGGAAAAGCCAGTGGAGTTATTTACAGAATAGGGAAGGTCAACTGGAGCTGCCATCTCTACTGTAAGTATTTACAGTATATGTGCCCTCACTTTCACTCCATGGTACCACACATGTTGCTGAAGTCCTTTTAGGGGCACATAGTCCATGTTGACTTAAAATTCCACCCAGCAGCTGACATCCCTGGCATATATTTTTTAAAGAGATCCCTTCCTTTCTCCCAGATGCTAATTTACCTATGGCTCGGTTATTTTTTCTGTGTTCTTATGTGGTTAATTACATATTTAGGGGGAAAAATAATAGCTTGCAACTTGCAGACAACAGTGACTATCCGGTAAGGATGCTCAATGTATTAAAGTGACAATCATTTACAAGGCAAAACCAGACCTCACAGCATTTAGTAAATGAAGATAGGGACCCTTTGTGTAAAAAAGGGGAGTGGTCTCATGGGAAGAGGGCATAGTCTTGTGACCCTTCCCATTTCCATAATTCTGGAGGGGCGCCCAGCGCTCCCCAAGCAGCTTAGCTCACACCCTGCACTGGTTAGATGCAGTTCAGTAGCAGTAATCGAGTGCTCCCCCACCCCCCCCCCGGACATTGCGGCCCATGGGTAAGACAGTGGGACAGTGCACGAAAAGCTGCATTGTCTTGCTGAAATAAATCCAGACAGTTGGGAGTTTTGGTAAAACCAACCTGGGGCTACTCTGTACCTACCGCTCGCCCCTGCATTATAGTGAAACGTCTCTGCTTCAGGGAGATCACAATTTGTCAAAATAGAGAGCCAAGTGGATTGACCAAGATTAGACAAATACTGGGGGAAAATGTGCTGTAGTCTGCAAAAAGATAGACGACAAGGCCGGACTGCCCATCCGGTACTTCTGACAAATGCCAGAAGGGCCGATGGCCAGATGGGCCAGTCCGGTGTCAAACCCTGGCCAAGCAGCTCTGCCTCCCGGCGCCCTGCTCGGCCGGAATACTGAAAGACTGGGGTGTGCCGAGAGGCCAGGCTCCCCTGACTCACGACATGCCCCCGTGAGGAGAGATCATGCCCCCTTTGTGGCTAGGTCATGCCCCCTTTTGCGGGCAGGCACACAGGGGTACTGCCAGGGCTGCTTAGCACCCCCAGTCCATCCCTGGTAGGATATGTATTCCACGGGGACGTAACTAGGGCTAGACGAATGGTGGTGCTGCCTAGAGCTGCCTTGCATGTACTTAAGATGTGTTGGGAACTCAGCTTCCTGGTCACCCTGCTTTGGCTCTGGTATTCCATAAGGGCAATCACCCAAAGCATTCAACAAAAGTCAATATAAAATTCTTAAATATAATTCAAAGCTCAGACTGCAATCCCAAGAATCTGTGAAAGGATTTGCAAAGTGCTGTATTTGGATCTCATGCAAAATTATAAGTAAAATTTCTGTGACATAAACTCTCATCTATAATTGCAGCTAAAGGTGCTTCTACAAAGCATCAAACTAGATGGGTGAATTCAATTGTATATTTTATTTGTAATTAATACAAAACTTTTCAGTTGTTGATTTTTATTTCTGCAGGAATATCTCAGTATTTTTTGTTGATCGGTGGTAAATATCGCCAAGTGAACTCATTTTGTTACCATGACGTAAGACAATTAAATATCCAAAGAGTAACACAGTACTTTAGTCCGGAGTTTTATTGAAGACAGTCACTTCATTCTGCTTAAGTTCAAATTACTAATACTAGTTAAACCTGCTAAAGGCAATAGAAGGTTGAAAGAGTGTCAGGCTTCTTTCTTAGGCTCCAGAGTTCCAGTTTGTCTCTGCTCCTGATTTACATGTATGCCCTGACTTGTTTCCTGACTGGCTCCTTGGGGTAAATTTGCTAAGATGGGAGTTCTATTTTTGAAATTATGTTGCCCACAGCAACCAATCAGATTCTACTTCTCATTTATCTATCACCTTCTAGAAGATAATACCTGGGATCTGATAGGTTGCTATGGGCAACATCACTTCTTAATAGAACTCCCATCTTAGTAAATTTACCCCCTTGTCTCCTCATTTGGCTTTAAATCAGTGCTGTCCCTATATTGAACTCGAACTCAGGGCCTGATCCAGACACGGTCGCAAGCGCTGAGCGCTCATAACCGGGTCGATGGTGGCCCACAGCACATGCGCATGATGGAGCCGGTTCTGTCGTGCGCATGCGCGAGACCCGGCTATCGATGGGCAATCTGTCGGTCCGGGTCTCGCACCAAAGGGGGCGAGCTGTCGATGTTGAGTGACAGCTCGTCCCCTTTGGTGGACGGGCCGGGGGGGTGGCTGCCCAAACGGAGGCGTTCCCATGAGAACACCTGCCATTTGGGGGCGGCCCCACTGACATCACAAGTGATGTCAGTGGAGAGGTTCCCGGCTCTGTTAGAGCCAAAAGCTCTCTGGGGCTTGCGATGAACGAGACCGGCCTACCACAAGAGTCTCGTCACAAGCCCGATGATCGCGTTGGTCTTGACCATCGCGACCATCATCATGGCTGCTCGCAATAGCTGTGGGTGGTCACCCACAGCTATGCGAGCGGCCAAGAAGCCGCTCCAAAAAAAAAAAAGACCGTCCCTGATTCAGAGCGATCGCTCTGTCAGAGCGAGCGGCTCTGAATCAGGCCCTCAGCCTGTGACTTCAGCCACACCTCCATTTGCTCCTTTTGGCTCTGGTGAGCCTGCTTCAGTGGCAAATGCAGGATTTCTAGAGGGGGGTTTCCAAATGCTTTATTTTAGAGTGAGTGTGGCCAATTCATGAAGGGGGCATAATTATCACTTAACCAGCTTTATATGCATCATACAAAGTGTATTGTGGGTCATAATTCCAGCATATAGAGGACCAGCAATCACAGTAAGCCATTATATGTAGCAGTAGGGCCATCCTGCCTGAGCCGAATGTTTTTATTTAGATGTGGGCACCATTCCAGAGTATTAGAGCAAGTCCGGGAGTCTAGGGGAGCAGCAGAATAACCTAGCACTGCCCTGGACATATATGTACATATTGGGCTCTATAGCTAGCAACATATCCCTGTAAGTGAATGTTTTCCAGATCTCCTAGTTGGTTGTACAGATTATTTATTACTTACTGATACATGTTAAAATATCCACAGGTAGTGCTAATTATTTAATTTGTGATACTGTGAAGAACATGCAACACTAGTAAAATTCTATTACATTACTATTTCTATTGTGGTCATAGTGTGGGCTGGGGAGGGGGGTTTCGAGGCAGACGGACCCCCCCTGCGTTTACCTATGTGCTCCGCGTGTACTAGTCTCTGCTTGTCAACTTGTCTCATGCCATCTGTGCTAGAAACCAAATCAGGAGGCTGCAACATTTATAGCAGGAGTAACAAAGCCCGGCAGCATCACTGACCTTGGTGACACCTGGTGCGACTGGCAGGCACCTCTCTCTTAAGCCCCCCCGTTCTCAGCACACAGTGTGATTACTTAGCACTCTCGCAGTTTCCCCCTATCCTCTCCTCTGCCTCTCTCTGCAGTGTGGTTGCTCGGTGGCACCATCCGACAGGGTGGCAACCAAAATAGCAGAGCAGCTCTGCTATTTTGGTGTCACCACCTCGGATGGTGTAACCCGTTGCGGCCCGCACCCCCTACTTACTGACGCCAGGGACAAAGCACAAACCTTCTTGAAAGGGTCTCTGGTGATAACCACTGATACGGTTGGCTCCACACTTCTGTTATTAGTGACGCAAGTTTTAAATGGTAGAGCGAATACACATACTGTATCAACCCAAGTGACACACCTGCATTAAACCTTTGTTTATAAGAACTCTAAGAGCAAGAATATTCATACTGACATGACATCAGAGCTACAAGTAAATGATTCTAACAGCTCCAGTCTTCTCCTTCTATTCATAGGTATGCGCAAAAGCCGACACAGAGGCCTCCCCCCTGCCGGGTCATGGACTATTCTTCTCCCCTCCCTTCTCTGGGACATAGACTTCTCACTTGGGCGAGACCTAGGTGGTGAGTAGTATATATTCCTGATGGGGGGAGAGTATAGTCCAAGACACGGTGGAAAAGAGGTCTTTTTGAGGCACCTTCTGCACACGCCTATACGTCTACAAGATGCAACCTATTTGCTCACATCTCCTGCTTCAGAAGTTGATGCATTTGGAATCTGCCCAAAAGATACAGTAGATATGTAGCCTCGGTATGACTTAGGACACTATTTATGTCTTTATTTTTCAACAGTTATTGATATCGCGCCCATATATTACATGGCGGTTTACAGAAAATTATGGTCATTCACATCAGTCCCTGCCCCAGTGGAACTTACAGTCTACTGTATATACAGGCAAACACAGTGTGTGTTATTTGTCAGACCAATTAACCTACCAGTATGTTTTTAGAGAATGGGAGGAAACCCTTGCAAACACGGGGATCACATACAAACTCCACACCAATGTGGCCAAACCAATGCTCTAGTGCTAAGTGTCAGCACTGCTAATCACTATACCTAACAAACAAAGATTCTAAGATCCATAAGTTTAAAATGATCCTCCCCTCTCTACTATGTAGGTGCCCTGGGTCAGTATAATAGATTACTGTGAGTTATGCAAGCAAGAATTCTGGAAAGTAAACCAGCCCCAGGAACCAGTCACATCTGCTCTTGCTTGTAATGGGAGATATAAATTTCTCGATACACTCTATACCCGCATCCAGAAGAGCAGTAATGCAAACCTTTGTGTAGAAACGGTCACTATTTTTATATTGATTGTTTGTATGTTCATTCCCCAGGCAATAGAGTTGGCCAAATCTACAAGAGACAGTGTAATATTATGATAGGTCTTATAAATGAAAAGTAGAAGCTGATTGGTTGCTATGCATCCTCTCCACTAATCCTACAAAGTTTGAGATATCTGCCCTATAGTAATTATGTGCAGCAATCCATTTATCAGACCCCCTTTTCCAAAAATTCTGGAACTCATAAAGGTATACCCTGTTGTACTAAAAGGGGTCTCAGTCCCAGCTACACCTGACATGGACGAGGTGCTGTATATCGAGATAACCAAGAGAATATTAAGCAACATCTCATTACAAGCATACAATCATAAGACTGTGTAAACCACCCTTGACAAGATGAATATTACAAAGTATAGAAAACAGTATAGCTTTCCAGTCAATATGCAGCAAAACTTAATGAAAAGTTTACTGAGCTTTCAACAAATGAGTCTGGTAGGTTACAGGTCACAATTTTTTGTACATTCCAATGGGCCATGCATCCATTTTAGAATTGGCAATGGAAAATGCATTTTCATGATTTTTACCAGTTCCACCAGCTTAGGGTGATGACGACAAGGCATGCATGCATACTCACAAAGGCATGCCAGGCACAAGAGTAGTAACAGCTTTGTTTGGCCTGACACACAGTGCAGTGAGTACCTGGTAACAAAAAAAAAAGCTTTCTGTTAGGACAAAGAAAGGTGTATTGGTGAGTCCAAGCAAACAGTGTTACTTCACCGCTTCTCTCCATGGCAGAGCAGCCTCTGGAGGAGTTAATTCAGAATAAATACCTGGAGATCAGACGGTTGTATGCGCAGCTCAAGGTGGAATGTCCTCCAAGATCCCTTTTAAACTTTTGCAGAAGGGAGTGTAGGTCAAGGATCCAAGGTCCAATGGGACCATACTTCACTGTGCAGTCTAAAAGAAACATGTTCCCTATCTGTCTATCTATCTATCTATCTATCTATCTATCTATCTATCTATCTATCTATCTAACAAAAAAATACAATAATTCCTAATGCTAGGTACACATTGTCAGACAGACACTTTATCTGACAGCCTTAAACCAGCAGATATTGTGGTTGTATACTGAGATACAGTATTACACAGTGTATGGCCACACCATATCTGCTTGAGACATCTCTCCGCAGTGCTCCCCTGATGATGGAACAGGGGATATGTCCGGTGGGCAGCCACAGCAGCGCATACACAGACAGATGCTGCCGACCAATTATTGGAACAGTCGGGCTCGTTGGAAGATTTTTCATGCAATTATCAGCCCAATCCCCCGTAATTTGCTAATCACCCTGATTATTGCATAACGTATGCCCAGCTTTGGGTAGACTCAACATTTTTATGAATTAGTAGTAAAAGTAGCAAAAATAGGGGTGGTCATAAAGCAGTAAAAAAAAACCTTTCAGTTATCATTGGTATGAGCTTTTTCATTTAGATTTTTAGCATAGTATTTTGTCTTTTTCTAACTCTCTAAATATATAACAATATACCCATGTAATTTATTACCCAATGGAATAATCAAGCAACTGCTGAAGCCATGATGCTGCTTTGAAACGTTACAGCCTATTCATACTGTAGCTTTTATCTAGCACAACGCACTTTCCTTCTATTCTCCATTTGTGATGTAAAGAAGAAGACGAGAAACTTGCCATATGGTGCTGTTCATTCATCTTATTCTTATCTACAGTGATGCATTGATAAAACCCCAAAATACATTCAATTTATTTTACATATGTTACTGACTCATTTATATAAAAAGTATGGGTGGTTCAATAAATAACTTATCAAGACCTTTCACTGTGCAAATTTATTCAACTCATACATATACGTATAATTAATAATATGGCCTTGTTATAGATTATTTTTTTCCACATTGTCCCCATACTTGTCTAAGTATTTGTTCCAACAGTACACCAAGGCATCTATCCCGGCATAGAAGAGATCAGTGTCAGGCAACTGAAGCCAGGACATGACGGCTTGCTGAACTTCACCATCGGTTGCTCATGTGTGATGTTGTGCACAGTACCTACTGAGATGTTCAGTCCATCAACAATGGGCCCGATTTAGCAAGGAATGCAAAGGAGAGAACACACGCACCTAGCCAATGTTTTTGCTCTGCGCATGCGTATGCATAGCACTGTGCGTGCAGCAACTAGCCACTGCGATCGTGTTATGGTATGCAGACTACATGCAGTGTGTATGCAGACCCTTCCAAAATTGATTGACAGAAAGTGCCGTTTGTGGGTGGTGATGGGGGGTGGTTAGCTTATGCAGACGTTATAACACCGTTATAGGGGCATGCTTAATTAAGGCAGTGCGGCGGCATATGCAGCCATACTGTAAGCTGTACACAGGAAGCAGCCAAAATCCTGAGGCAGGTCAGGTCAACCACTATTATGCTAATCGGCCCGATGGTTCTCGATGTTACTGATGCTTACTCTATCTTGCGTGCTGATCAGGCTGTGAGTAAAGGGAGATGGGCAGCTTAATATGGGGATGGGTGTCTGTATCTTGTGCTGCGGTCTCCGTGCATATGCATTTATTAGCATATTCTTGCAGCGAACGGGTGCGTGCGTCTGCATCCGTGCGTTCCTTGCTAAATCAGGTCCAATATCCCTAACTGAAATGCATCTGTCCTCCTGAATCAGACCTTCACATTGTCATCTGAGGTGGACGTGCTTGGTCAGCCGGATAGCTGCTCATCTTGAACGTCTGTCCTGCAGTTATCAAAGACAGTGCACCAAACCTGTTTCCATGACATGACGTTGTCACCATACACCTCAACAAGCTGGCGATGAATTTCAGCTGTGATGTGCCCTTTAGATGCAGAAATCACACTGCGCACCTCAATGTTTGACCATGTTTCCGCCAGCCCCGCCATCTTACAGCTAATGTTGGGACAGTGTGACTGATAGGAGGCAAAGCCTGAAGGCTGTGAGGGGAAGCACTGGTCTACCTGCTCTGGCATTACATTACACAAGTGAGAGGTCTTGTTACCTTACTTATTGTACCTTTCTCGTAACAAAATTAAGCCAAAACACTTATATGTAACAAAATCCTTGAAAGGTTAACAAAATACAAGGAAAAAAAATATATTAATACCGTATCTCATTTGGATAAGTCAGTGCAGCTAGATCTGAGTGACGTTAAGCCTATGAATGCAAATGTCACTTTTTATTATATAATTAAGCAATTAAGGTGTCCTTTACTGACTTTTAGGGGTAAATTTACTAAAATTTGAGTTTGGTCGAGATGACAATCTCGGGTGAGTTTAGGCATGTTTTTCATTTAGCAAATTTACTAAAGGCAAACTCGGGTGAGTTTGGGAGAGAGTTCATTAATCTCACTCGTAAAACTTGGGTGAGATCGCAAACTCGAATCAACTCACCATCGGGCAAACTCGGAAGTACTTTTCTTGCAAATTTACTAAGATTCGAGATTACAATCTCGGGTGAGATTAGAGTAAACTCGCAGAGAAATAGAAGTTTCAAACACCCCCTGAGCTGCGTGTTTGCAAGAAACATACACAGATCAGTGTGATTTGTATATGTTTCTGCATGTGTACTTAATGATAAGTGTTAATATGAAAAAAAATATATGTAGTGTCCCCTCCCAAAAGACATAACTAGCCCAGGACTGATCAGTCAGTCCTGGTTCCAAAAATTACGGGGACCAAAACGAGTAGGGATCCCCCGTAATTTAGGAACCAACACCTGGCTGCTTGGCCAGTGCTGATTTTGAATATAGGGGTGAAAAATGTGTAGGGGTCCCCCTATATTTAAAACCAGCACCGGACCCAAACCGACCGGTGTGTAATGCCACATCCATGAGACCCTATTACCAAGTCTCCATGGCCAAAGCATTTGCGCCCCAAGCTGGTCAGGCCAAGCTGGGGATCTCAGGGGAGTTGGGGACCACTCAGAAAAGGGGTCCCCCCTCTCCCGAAAGTCTGAAGCTTAGTCTGAAGACTGGGGCTCTTCCCCGCACCCCTGGGCTGTGGGTATGGGGGTAATAAAGTGTAAAATAGAAGAAAATTATTGTATTTTACAGTGGAACTAAAGGTGCCAGCATGCCTGCCCTTTGGCACTTGTGGAACTACAAGTGCCAGCAAGCGGCCGGCACCTGTACCCCCACAGTAAAATAAATAGTTAAAAAACCACAGTACACACACACCGTATACAGTAAAACTTTATTACATACACCTAACCCACTCACACATAATTACCTATGCAGCTGGTCTGTCCCCTTGTCCCATGTAGATTCCACGGGCAGAGGAGTAGCGTGGAACCATGGTGCCCGGAGAAAGTGCATTACTTTAAATAGCAAAGCAGTGACTTTTTTTTAACTCATACCTTATAATTAAAGTTTAGGATTGTACCTCAGATGTGTAATTTTTAAGTCCATTGAAGCACAGAATGTGGAAAGGGGAGAGGAAATTGCCAATCAGAGAGGGCCGGTGACAGAAGCCAAAAAGAAAGGGGGGGCAAAGAGTCGATCAGAGAGTGATCGTGACAGAAGCCAATAAGAGGACAGGGGCAAAGAGGCGATCACAGGGTAGAGAGGGGAGGGAATTAAAGAGGTGAGAAGTGAATGTAATCAATCTGACAGGAAAGGGGAGTTGACGGAAGATGATCACAGAGGAGGGAGGGCCGGAGGGGAGACAATCTGGGCAGCTTGAGGGAGCATGAAATGTAGAAACAGATCTCAGATCCGTAACTTATTTAGAACATAGAGCAAAGAAACCGAGATAAAACTAACAGGCGGCCGTCATACTATGTAGCGCTCCATGAATTCTGGAACCCTGCATGGCGCCCTCTGACCATTTTGGCACCCGGAGCTCGTGCTCCACTGGAACCATCCTCGCTACTCCCCTGTCCTCAGGTGTACATGGAGAAAAGATTTCATACTCACCGCCATTCTGGCGCCGCTCTCCGTAGCATCCACGTACTTGGCAAAATAAGCAAACGAGTTACGTGTTCCATACGAATAGGTGCAAGTATATATTGTGACATAATACTTGCACCTCACGAAATGACAGATGACCGTGATCATCTATTAGTTCCCACGGGCCGCTAGCCAATGAGTGGCCGCTTTACATGTAGCGGCCGCTCATTTGCTGGGACCCACGTGTAACCAGCCAATGAGCAGCCGCTACATGTTAAGCTACAGTGCCGCCCACAGGATCCTGCACCCTGGGCAATGCTACCACTTGCACACCCCTAGTTATAGTCCTGCCCACTAATAATGGTGATGGCTATGACACCAAGCATTTCATTGGTTACTATGGGCCACAACTCCAATTACAAAAACCTGCACCTTAGTAAATATACCCGTAGACCAAACACGGTCCTCAAGGCACCCCAACAGTTCAGGTTTTAGAGATATCCATGGTTGAGCACAGGTGGTTAAATCTAATTTACTGAGGTACTAATTAAGTCACCTGTGGTCAAGCATGGATATCCTTAAACCCTGGACTGTGTGGGTGCCTTGAGGACCGAGTTTAGGAATCTCCGCCCTAGACCCACACATGGTGAAAGCTAAACAAATGTTCAGCTTATATAGGTGCCCTAGTAGAGGACTATACTGCATTATAACTTAGAGCTAGAGTACAGAATAGTGAGAAATAAAGGGACATTAGTCTTACATATTAAGGGGTCTGTTTGCTAAGCCTTGGATGGAGATAAAGAATGTAGATTAAGTACCAGCCAATCAATAACTGCTATTTCACAGGCTGTGTTTGAAAAAATGACAGTTAGGATCTGGTTGGTTGGTACTTTATCTCCGTCCACTTTATCTCCATCCAAGGCTTAGTAAATAGACCCATAAATCAGTAATTGCCCCAATCCTTAATAGGATCCCCATTCCTAAAAACACCCCTTACCATGAGGTCAACAACTGAGACCTAAGGGCCTGATTCAGAGGCGCTCGCTATTTGTGAGCACATGCTCTGAATCAGGGCGGGGAGGAATTTTTTCTTTTATTTTCCTGTCCACTCGCAAAGCTGTGGGTGCCCACCCACAGATAGTGGGAGCGGGCAGGAGTTGGTCGCAATTATCGCGACCATCGGGCTTGTGAGGAGACCCTGTGGTAGGGTCTCGCAAGCCCAAGTGGACTTCCTGTTCTAATAGAGCAGGAAGTCCACTACTGACATCACTGGTGATGTCAGTGCAGCCGCCCACAAATGGCAGGCGTTCTTTTGGGAACGCCTCCGTTTGTTCAGCCACCTCCCCCTCCCCGCCTACAAACGGGGCGAGCTGTCGATCAACATCGACAGCTGCCCCGTTTTCTTGTGCGCCCTGGAACGAGTGATTTCTCACTCGCTACAGGGCTTGTGCACGCCGCGTGTGCGCACTGGCCCACCATCGACCAGCTTGCAAGCGCTATGCGCTCGCGAGTGGGTCTGCATCTGGCCCTAAATCAGTTACAGTGCTTGTTTTGAGTCCTTTATTTTTGTAAATAAATCTGACCTTCATTGTAAAGCACACCGTGGAAGTTGCTGTATTTTTCAGTTTTATTTGCGCTTCCCCCATTTCTTCCTTCATTCGATTTTTATTGATTTGTTTTCTATATGGAAAGGGTGACCTTTTGAAATGTAATGGTAATTACCTTATAATTATGTTTCCCAGGAACAATAACAACAATCTTGGCACAAAGCAGTATATTTGATTCTTCAACCACTGTACTGATCAGCTGCTGCTGTGGGCCTGATTCAGCTTGGATCGCAGGTTCTAACTTGTGTGCAATTCTGTAGGCAGGTCTTGGGCGAATATATGCAAATGCTGCATTCGCAATGCCGTCGCACAGCTATCATACACACACCCTCTGCCTACGGTCACATTCATAACACCGGCCAAACCAGGACAAACATCGGACACATCGAAGGACATCGAACCCACACCCAGCATTGCGGCAGGTCAGACCTTACTCACAAATTGCTAACTTTCCAGGTCACGTGGAAAGCGCAGACTAATTTATGCATGCCCATGCAACGGTATTGAAACGCACAGGCACACCTGCGTTTCCCCGACCATCCCCCCGTCACCACCCCCAAATGCTCTCTGCCTGTCAGTCAATCTGCTAATGCCCTGCGTGGAGTCCTTGGTGTCCGTGTATTCGCAATAACGAGTTCGCGCACAGCACTGCGATGCATATGCATGCGCAGTACGCAACAATCGACCGATAGCGTACACATTAGCAACTGTGATTCAAGCTGAATAAGGCCCTGTGCACTGTAAGATGTCTTCTCGGAGTGCTTAGACAGCGTACCAAGGACACTGTGCTCCATCCAGGTGCGTCGGCCCCATTTCCTGGTCACTCCAAAGCCAGTGGCTGCATCCTTGGACGTAGCTGCACTTGCCCCAGCAGTGGGATTTTGCCGGACATCCTGAGTAACCTGAGGGTAACCTGAGGGCTACTCAGATGTCTGATGTTGATGCAGTTAATCCGATGCTCAGTCTTTGGAAGCAGCAGCGAATCAGAGAAACCGACAGGAGGCGTCTTTTTACTTAAGAAACCTCCTGCGGCTATTGCATAATTTCGCACAGCCGCTAAGTACAAAGAATGATTAGCGTACATCTCTGAATCAGGCCCTTTGTAGTGTGTTTTCCTGTGCATTTTTGCAAACCACCACTTGATACATTACACTGGTTACACTGGATGTCAAGATCCCAGGTCACAAAAATATCATTTAATTTTCTCAGATTGATTGATTGACAGATTGATGCTCCAATTTCGTTTGAGCCTTGAGCCTTATTCAGAAGTGGATGTAGGCGCGGTTCATCCAGTTGGGTCACTTACCTTGGTGACACCCGGTGCGGCTGTGGCAGGAATCGGTGCACGAACAAGGGGTGTGGACTTGCTCCATGAAGTATGTCACGTCCCCCGTTCTCGGTACACAGTGGGCTTACCCAGCACTCCGCAGCTGCTGGGGGCAGCCCACAGCTTCTCCCTGCAGTGTGGCTGCTCAGTGACACCATACAAAGCGGTGACACCAAAATAGCAGAGCAGCTCTACTATTTTGGTGTCATCCCCTCAGATGGTGTCACCCAGTGTGGCCCGCACCCCTTTAGCTACGCCAATGGGTTCATCTGCCACTTAATGCAAATGCCACTACCAAGTCCTTTACTCGCCCATCCCTGAGTATGAATGTACAAGGACTGAGATGTCCACTGCCAGCATGCGTACTGCGTAGACATTGCTCTAGTGAAACACCATCTCTACATTTTACTGTTCTACAGCCTGGTGCGTCTTTAGATGCCATTGGTCATACCATCAAAACTTGCACCAGTTCTATGGCAAGTGCAGATTTACCTTCTGAGTATTGCAGGGCCAACTTAACGAATGGCTACACTGGGCAACTGCCCAGGGCTCAACGATTTAGGCGCCTTCGTGCAGGGGCAGGCTGGGCCAGGGGGCTTCTACATGGAGGATGTGTCAGCCTGCTCAGTGCATAGGGCAGCTACCCAACACAATCAGAGAAGAATGGCAGAATTATCTACCTGTCTCCCAGCCTGTAGCCACAGAGCCGGATTAAGGAGAGGGGAGAACATCCCTCTGGGTCTCCCTCTCTCTGAAAAGCCACCCATACTTTAATCACAGCTGCAGTGCAGAGCAGGAGCTGCAGTGTGAGCTGGAGAAGAGAAGAGGGCGGTGGAGTTGGCAATCCTCACTTTACAGCATATTTTTTTTAATGTTTACTCAATGATTTTGTTAAAAGCGCCAATGAATGTAAAGGTTTTAATTTTATTGACCATTTCCATTTTTATTCCCGTGAATGTGTGGGTAGGGCCACCAGTATATTGCTTTGCCCAGGGCCTACAATGCTGTTAAGACAGCCCTGGAGTATGGCTCCTAAAGCGAATGATTGACCATCTGTGTTTGCAGACATTTCAGCGACACTCCCATAACACGCCCATAAGACAGACCATCGCCGTGCATCTGTTTAGCCTCCTCCCAGTCATTGCCTAGGAGTGCCCAGCACTTTTCCAAGACATCTGTGATACCATGCTGGAGACACCGCTGCCGTCGGCACCAGGTAAGTGACCGCTGGGTGTAACCAGTGGGTGATTTATTTATTTTCTACATAACATATAGTATTAGTATTGGGCCCCATTGAGGAACGAGAAGGAGATTGTACTATGCATATTTTCAGAGAATGGTCATCTCAACCTTAAGAGTCAGAAAAGACATATATAGAGGGGACTACTCTCATGTGTCTCATTGTACCCAACACTGGCATTAGATGTACAGTGGGCCCCTAAGACCTTTGCTGATAGTGATGCCCATATTCTAGACAGAGGCTTTGGAAGATAGTGTAACTCTAGATGTCCTAAGACACATCATTACTATATATCTGCATCCTGAGTATATGTTAGTGCTTACCACGCATGTGCAAAATATAAGAATGGTCCATGCTCTGTTGTACATGGTGTCAGCCTGCCAGATCCCATCCTTATCGGGTCTACAACCCACAGTTGCTACAAGGTAAGTGAGTGTTTAATATATGTGTGACATACATTAGGGGTATGTGTGTGTAAGTTATGTGTGAAATGTCTGTGTGTATATATATATGTATGTGTGTGTATTTATACTGTATATATATATATATATATATATACACATGCACACGCATATATATATATATATATATATATATTATATATATATATATATATTATATATGTGTATGTGTGTGTGTGTGTAAACCCCCCTATAAAAATCCTGAGTTTGCCCCTGCAGCTCATGTCAGGATCTGAGACTGTAGTAAGGTGCCTACAATGTCAATTGAAAGATCTGGGCATTGTGAAACGAGGGCTCCCCTGATGAACTACATCTTATGAAGAAGATGAATCACCGGTGTTGTCTGAATACATATACAAAAGTTGAGTATTTACTCTGTTACTTGTAATAAAGTGTGCTGATTTGTACTCACTCAGTTGGTTACATGTATAACTATTCACTTTGATCAGCACAAAACCCACTGTATACACTTGGTGTCGAGCAGTGGGATTGAAGGGGTTAAATAGTTTGTGACCAATTGACTGATTCTGTAAATAGGCAATATGATGTTTTGCTTTTTCCTTGCTGTCAAAAACATTGTAGGTGTATGTTTTTCTCTCTCTCTCATCCCTATGAGAGAGATTGGTGATTTAGCTAAAATCACATTGTATGTTGTTTTGCCTTAAAAAGAGAAAACATCGTTTTGCAAATTTATAAAATGTGTTACATTTGCAAAGCTTAAATTATGTTAGGTCGACATTCTATCATGTCTACAGGTCATCCGTGTTGCATGACAACATTTCAATCATGTTCTCATGTGAAGTGTGATAGGCAGAAGCTCATTGCTTGTTATTGGCACTTTCTCCACTTATCACGACTCTTTAGAAGACTTGGGGGTCTATTTACTAAGCAGTGTTAGGAGACAGAGTGAAAAGTGATAAGAAAGTGATGAGGTGCCAGCCAATCAGCTCCCAACTGTCATTTTTCAAACACATCCTGTGAGATGACAGTTGGGAGCTGATTGGCTGGCACCTTATCACTTTCTTATCACTTTTCACTCTGTCTCCTAAAACGGCTTAGTAAATAGACCCCTTAATACTTTTGTTCACATTACTTATTCATAATTTTCATTTGGACTACTGCAAAAAGAAGACTCATATTGGATTTTAAAATGCTTCGTCATGGTTGTGGGAAAAGTGGAATTTGATTACATTATATATGCCAAATGTGACTGTCATGACACTATTCTTTGTTGTATATAGGACATTTTATTACATTGTAATATTGCATAGCATTCGGATAATATGACTTGTAAGTATGTACGGTATGCCTTTTTTTACAACAGAATGTTTGACGCATTTCAGAGTGCGAAATGCGTCAAACTCTAATCAAGGCCCATAACAGTTCTTCTTTGTAGTTGCCCTTTTAAACCACAATAATACATGCTGTACCTTTATTCCTCCAATCATTTGCATGAGGTGCCACTGTCATTGGAATTAGGTTGCCAGCAAATGCCAATTACTGATATATAAATAAAAAAAAGTATGTACAGTAATCTTAAAATATCATGGTAAAAGATAGCTTTCTTACATTTGTCATATATAAAACACTGCAGATTCACCAATGACTGAACAAATTACTCAAACGTACTGTTTTCTCACTATTCATAAGCATCACTACCAATTGCAGGGCTTGAGGCTTATGGATGGTGGGTAGAGGCATCTGATAATCCATCAGGGATCACAAGTTGGATATACTACGGAAAGGAAACAAAGCAATTCATGGAAATAATTAGTTGTGCTCTCTTCATACTTTAGTGTTTAATGTTACATTAAGTATGTAACTGTTCTCAATGCAGCTGGTGAGCCTCATGTTGCTACAGTAACACAGATGTCTGTACGTGTTATAGGAGCTGCGGTCTGGGGCTGAGTTTGATGTCTTGTCTATGGTGCACTTTCCTATAAATAAGGAGTGCTCTTCAGACAAGCACCCAGCTGCTATTAAACTCTGCAGCAATAGAACAAACACTGAATAGTTAGGAAAAAAAGGTTGCTGTATATTGTTTTAGCAGCTGCCTGGTGCAGGGTAATATAGGCACCCGATCTGTACGAAAGGTAAATGAATCTCATAGATTGTTTTAATTTTCCAAATCCCTTTTTGAGAGATTAATAGGTGGGAAAAAAATGAACATGAACACAATATATTTTTTGAGCCAACGAGCTTATTATTTTACACTGTGCCCATTCAGATGGATGTGTGATTGATGTGGGGATAGGGTGGTTGCTGTCCCCTTGTACGATTATGTTAGTGAGAACAGGGCTGCATGTGACAGGGACGGTGGCATGATGTAAGGAGAGCAATGGAGGCAGCAGGAAGCACAGACTGAGAGTTATATAGTGGAAGGAGCAGGGTCATCAGCATCACAGAGTATATCAGGAGATAAGTGATGTGTTAGTGAGTATAGGGCCGCATATGACAGGGGCAGTGTCATGATGTGAGGAGAGGAATGAAGGCAGCAGGAGGCCACAGACCATACTTACCAGCTCTCTCTGTTTGTCAGGGAGACTGCCTGAAATAATAGCAATCTCCCTGACTCCCTGAAAGTCTAGCAATCTCCCTGATTTCACCTTACCCCCATTATGAAGTTGTTATAGTAGAAAACATATATATATACAGAGTGCCAGTCTCTCACCGTTACATATATATATATATATATATATATATATATATATACATTCAAATGGGATCATTAATATCATTATATCATTTCCCTGCATTGGTTATAAGGCACAATGATCCCTATGGCTACATGCATTTTCTGAAAACTATCAGTGTGTTTTCATCAACAAATAGATCAGTGTGTTTTCATCAATAAAATAGATGGGCACAACAACATCAAAAACACATATAGATGTTGGTAGCAGGGCCATAGCTAGGGTAGTGCAACCAGTGCCATGGCACAGGACACCGCAGGGCAGGGGGCGCTGTTCAGGCCTGTCAATTTTCCTGTTTATTATCATTCTCACTTGTAGCTTCCTCTTCTTTTATCCCCAGCATCTCCTGGCTGCCCCAGGAGTACCCCTATCCCTTCCCTGGCCCTTCCCCATGAGACCATGGCCCATTTTCAGGTGCACTATCTTATGTCCCTTAATAAAAAAAAATGGGGGGGGGGGCGCTAATGCTCTCTCTGACACAGGGCACCAAAAAGTCTAGTTGCGGCTCTGGTTGGTAGTCTCTGGACACTTCCCTGTGCTTTTTATGTTGTCAAACTGAATACGGGATTCCAGAGTAGAAACAGCAGAGATTAACAAGAAAGAATATTTAGCCAAAAAAATACTAAACATTGTGAACTAACAATAGGAGCTTGAGGTGAAGGATAAATCAAACCTGTCTACGTGGAGTGTTCTCCCCCCCCCCAAAATTGTACCTGTTGATTTATAATATCGCACTAATTGCAGGAGTGCTGTACTCTGGAGCTCATTCAGACCCGCTCGCTAGATGCATTCGCTCGCTCCCAGCGTATATGCAAATCTAATGCACGTCCAGCAAGGCAGGTAATCGTACGGCAAGGCATTAGCACGACCACTATACCTTGGCGTGCGATCACTTTGTGTATGCAGAAACACACTAGCCATTCATAAGATGCCCACTTGCGCACATCATCTCCTGGAAATGTATGAAAACATTGGTACATCGAGCACCATCGGATGTACTCTCAGCGCTTGAGGTTGACTATACCTTGCCACAAGCACTGCGATCACTTAAGTGTGAAATACAACCAGGTGACGTGTACAATGACGCTGCCTGTTAATTATACACGCCTCTGAAACGGTGTTGAAACACTCAGGCACGCCTGCGTTCGTACCTCCTCTCCCCCATTTCTAGTGGCCTGCCCTGTTACCACCCACAAACGGCCTCTCCTGTCACTCATTTAACTGGGCTAGCGAGCGCTTTCCGATTTTTCGTAGAGGTTCGCACATGCGCATTGCGAGACATACGCATGCGCAGATTGCAAATATCGGCCAGCCACGAACGATCGCATCCTAGCGAGCAGGTCTGAATCAGGCCATCTGTCCCCAAGTATATTGAGAACATGGATATTAATTCTGACGAAGAACTCACCATAGTCTGGAGACATCTCCTGAAGTCCATGAGGTTTTCAGTACACTTAGGAAATAGTTAACAATCTTATAGGTTGCAAAGTGCATGATACAAATCTAGCAATAAACCTGGAGAGACAGACTGCAGTTTATGAGGCTATTTCATTAGGGAAGCATTGTAAAATAAGAAATTAAAAAAAGCATAAAATAAAAATGTCATATGTAATTCCCTCCAGGCACAATTTAAATATCCACAATATTTAAAGAAGACAGGTGGCAAGATCTGGGTTATGCAAGTTTTAGGAAGATCCATTAAAAGTATTAAACTCTTGCAAGCAGGAACAATAGAACAGGCAGGTTCACGTAGTGCAGGGATCCTCCTTGTCCATCTGAATGAAGAGAACTAAGGGGTCGATTCAGACCCGCTCGCTAGATGCGTACGCTCGCCCGATGTGTATGCAAATTTGGCTAAGTGACGGCAAGGCAGACGATCGCACGGCAAGGCATAAGCACGCCCACTATGTCTTGGCATGCGATAGCTTTGTGTATGCAGATGCCCAGCAGCCTGTCTTAAGATGCCCACTTGCGCATGTCATCTTCAGGAAGTGTATGCAACCATCGGTACATCGGGTACCATCAGAAGTGAACGCAGCGCTTGACTATATCCTACCGCAAGCACTGCGAGCTTCAGTGAAAAATGCAACCAGGTGACGTGCACTATGACACTGCCTGTTAATTATGCATGCCTCTGAAATGGCATTACGATGCTCAGACATGCCTGCGTTCGTACCTCCACCCCCCCATTTCTAGTGGCCTGCCCCTGTTACCACCCACACATGGCTTCTCCTGTCACTCATTCAGCCGGGCTGTCTATGCTCAGCGAGTGTACGCTTCCCGATTGCTCAGACTGGTTCACACATGCGCACATTGCAAAACATCAGCCGCTACAAGCGAACGCTTCCTAGCGAGCGGGTCTGAATTAGGTCCTAAGTACCCAATTTTCAGGGCACTCCCAGCTAGTTCAGGGATCCTCAGGGTTACAAGCACCAATATCATAATTATGGATAAAGTACTATTGTTCTTGGAGTATGTAAATAAGCATTTGAAAAAGAATTGCCAGTATAAAGATGTTTTGTTAAATGTATTGTATAGATTTAGCAGTATATCTGCATGTAGCCAGGAGATGACAGTCTTGAGAAGTACTAAGGAGTTCAGGCTTAAGCTTAAAGGAGAAGGGACAAACTGCTTAACATGTTTGCTGAGCCCAACACAGTCAGGGGACTGCTCATTAGGGATGCAGTCACCATGTCAACAATCAAAATGTCGACAGTAATAATGTAGACACCAGGCTGTAGACAGTCATGTTGACATGGAACATCACATCTGCAGAATGCCAACATTAGGGTTAGGCAATGTGGGGAGGGTTAGGGTTAGGTTGAGGGTTAGGATTAGAGTTAGGGTTATGGATAGGGCGTTAGCGTACCACAACTTGGAAAACACAGCTGCAGAACGGAGGTAAGTAAATGCCGAATTGGCTGTACCCACGGTTTTAATGATATTCTGAGCATGTCTACATTTCATTAGTGTTGCTGAATGTCGACATTAGGTCATCAATGTCATCAAAATATATACTGTACCTGGTTATTTTACTTCTGTGCACCCTAACCATTGTGCACTCTAACCATATGGGAACAAAAACAAGCTCTTGTACTGTAACACATTGCAGGTTCCAGTGTAGGAGGCACAGTAATAGTCCACTCTGCTCTTTCTTCACAAGCAAGAACCCAGACATGAACCTCACTAAGGGCCTGATTCAGACCCGCTCGCAAGATGCGATCGCTCGCTTGCAGAAAGGGGCCGGATATGTAAATTTAAGTGCTCGCACTGCGTCGCGTAAGGACGCCCACTATGTGTTAGCGAGCTACGGCGAAGTGCGCTCGCTAGTGTCTGAAGACGCCCCCCTTGCCGCTCACAACTCACGTCATCTCCGGGGAAATGTTTGATTAATCGGGACCATCGGGAGCCATCAGAGCTGCTCGCAGCCCTTGGGGTTGTCTTAACCTGCCGCAAGTACAGCGATCAGTGCGGGCCGAAATACATGCAGGTGATGAGAAAATGATGCTACTTTGCTAATTATGCATGCCCTTTAAACTCTGTTTTGACGCCCAGACAAGCCTGTGTTAGCAACACCACTCCCCCGTTCACATGCACCTTCCCCTGTTACCACCCAAACGTCACTATTTGTCACTCCAAGCAGCGACCTGATAGTGGCTTACGAACTACCAAAAGCAGATCGCAATGAATGGCTTGCGCACCTGCACTGCAAATTATACGCATGCGCAGATGGGGGAAACTCGCTCAGAGCCAGCGATCACGCCTTAGCGAGCGGGTCTGAATCAGGCCCTAAGCTTGGCTCCAACGTAACTGTGTAGCCCAGACCCTGCCACCTTAACGTGGGAATATCTTTGGATAGTGAACCAGTATTGAAAACAAGAAGGTCGGATCATGTGATCACTGATTTAGCGCCATGCACGAGCTTGAAATTTATAGATGCTGACACTGCTTGCTACATAGTGGCATTCGACAGTCAGTGATGGAAAAGTTAGACATGTGGCATTCACAGGGCAAAATAATGAAGAACAGATTTGGGGCAAGGAGACAAAGAAGTGACCTATGGGTAGCCACCACATTCATGTCACATCTGCCTGGCACATAGAGCAGGGAAAGTATATACTGTAGCACACTAAATTAGATCTGCGCTGGATGTCTATGGAGGAGGTAATATGTACCTAAACTACAGTATCTTGTAAAAGCAAAACATTAATAATGAGTATTCAAGGATATAATCTTTAATAAAAATATATAATAATATGCACAATTGTACTTGTATGGCAATAGTATATGACTTGTTAACAGCAGTCCAGCAAGTTTCTCTCACGCAGCCCATTGTATGTGAACGCATTGCATGTTTTCAGGATTCACTTGGCTACTATTTTTTCATTGTGCTGACTACAAGTTACTACAGAGTTTATATTTATATTTATATGGGATCATACCAACCATACAAAAGGTCACACTCATTTGGAAGCTGATGTTTACAGTTTTGCAACAATATTGATTCATTTTTTAATTTGAACATTTTTTTTTTCCTTTTAAAATAGAAGGCATTCTATTTAGAATTAGCGGTTGCAACTATATTGATACATTTAGTTCCCATTATTGCCATTTCCTATGGCATGTTTAGATCTTGTTTGGATATTACAACTTAGATAATTGTAGGTATATTATTCTGCTGTTATCTTTTAACAAGTCATATACTATTGCCATACAAGTACAATTGTGCATATTATTATATATTTTTATTAAAGATTATAACCTTGAATGCTTATTATTTTTTGCTTTTACAAGATGCTGTAGTTTAGGTACATATTACCTCCTCCATAGACATCCAGCGCAGATCTAATTTAGTGTGCTATTGTGTATTTTATAAACCCCTACAGGAAGTTTAATAGATCTGCGGCAGTTTGTCCTGGACTTGTTCGATTTTTATATTGGTCCCTTGAAGCGCATTTGGATTTATATTTATTTTTAAAGTATATACTGTACAGGGCATAACATATACAGAGGGCATACCATTACCCCATAAGGGTATAACTTGGGCCATGGGTCTCTACCTCTAACATGAGCATTTTAATTGTATAGTTTATACTAGTACTTGACTTTCTAAATAGAATGGAGGTATAACGGCAAAAATAAGTCTTTGCATGCTTTATTAATCTGATAAAAACATTTATATTTTGGGGAAGACCAACTGAATGGAATACAGATATTTCTCCAGGTTACAGTACATGCAGAAAGAGAAAGCGTTACAGAGACATCTACAGCAAGGCCTGGAGCAGTGAAGTATGACATCGCAGTGGGCGCATTCATCATATGGTTTGTGTTGTGAACTTCTGCATTTTATTGTACATCTGTTATCAGAAAGGAATAGTAGCTGAATGCTAACCAGTCAGGTTACACAAAAACATAGCATAGGCTCCAAAGTAAAATAGAAAGAAAATATTTGACAGATCTGATTTTAATATGCAAAAGCATAAACTTGGATGCTACTAAGGGGTGTAACTAAAGAATGCAGGAATCCATAAGAAAATGATAAAAAGAGTGTCCTAGATTTTGCATGTCCTCCTGCTCCCATATGCCACAACCTTCACCCTCTACACATTGCATAGCCCGATGCTGTCTCATTTCACAGTCTTTGGGTTCTCCTGGTGCCTGTTGCCTTTTCCTGGATCCCCCATCTGACCACTGATTACTTGGAGGTACCAGGACAGAGGACCTCATTCAGAGTCGTTCGAAGCGGCCGCACGGTCGTACGCCACCGATGTTCGCTATACTGCGCATGCGTAAAGTTCGCAATGCGCGTGCGCAAACTAGCCGCTATGATCAGAAATTTCTCTCTCCTTGAACACAGCCAGGTCGGTAGTTTGAGTGACAGATGGAGGCGTTTGTGGGTGGTAACAGGGGAAGGTGCTTGAAAACGGGGGAGTGGAGATCCGGACGCAGGCGTGCCTAATTATGCGAACAGCGTTTTATGGGAGTGCATACGGTTTATGGGAGTGCATAATTAACAAAGTAGCGTCATGGCACGTGACATGGGAGGTTTTTACACTGACATGATCGTAGAGCTTAAGAGAGGGTATGGTCAACCCTAAGCTCTACGACCAGTTCCGATGGTTCCCGATGGTCTCGATTAATCCTTATATGCCCGGAGATGACATGTAATGTGTACGAGAAGGGGGCGTATTTTTTTGTCTTCCGGCCACTTCCTCCCCTTGGTCGGCCAGCTACCGATCCGAACTTAGGGACGCAACTTGCGAGGGAATCATTTGCATATCCGGCCCCTTTTCCCGTACGACCGTACAGCCGCTTCGACCGACTCTGAATGAGGTCCAGTGTCTCTTCGCTTTGTACTTTAATGTAGAGAGTTGCCTATGGTAGAGGCTGTCCACGGACCATTCAGGAAATCAGCACTCGTGCAAGTTCCAGGGGCTGTCAGTAGACGCAGCCATACTTGGGTCTCTTCTTCCCTGAGCTTCCTTTACTATGATAGCCATATCACTTACACTGTACATCGGGCAGCTGTATTAATTGTTATCTGCCATTGATGCTACCTAGCACTAGTCATTGGCCTCTTAATCCATTACTCATCTGTGTTTGATCAGGAAAACACAGGATTAGCGATGACCATCGATGGTTTCCTACAAATAGTAAATAATTTCACCATTGATGGTGGAGTTCCGATGGAAAATCTCACTGGCTTTTAAGTACTTAACATGCATGGCCGCAGTTCCTGTTCTTTCTAGCATGCACAGGTCCTTAGAGGGCAGTGGTTTAACAAACAATGGTTTCCCCGCCAATTGTGATAACTATCACCCATCGTTGGTTAACCCATTGATGGCTATCCCTACAAAGAAGGTTGCCATTTTGATGCGATAACCTGTGCACCAAGTCACCAGCTGTCTTTAGTAAATAAAATGCTTTTGTGACTTTTCATTAAAAAAATTTTAAATTAATGTTAATTGGCAAATGATCACCGTAGCCTACATTCAGCATAGGTTGAAATTGTAGGAATAATGTAAATCATTATAAGGACTGTATTTATGGTCACTTACAACTTACAAGCCAACAGCACAGCAAATGATTATGCCTTTTTTTTGCATTAATGCCTATGTGCACAGCACTTAAACTAGACCCAGAAGAGTACTGAAAATGTCTTTTTACTCACATATGTTTTCCTGCTCATTGTACATCTTTTGCTGCTCTCCAAAGGTTAAAAAATAGATTAATAAAATATTAGGCCAAGGTTTAGTCTATATTCCCACTGAGGATACAGGTCCTGTTTTCTACAGATTTACTGCTTGTTTGACCCTCATTTAGCTATTGATGAACTCAGGGGAGTAAAGGTACATCAGGGCTCTCTATATTGTATTTGTTATATATTAATTAATTTGTTATGTTTATAGATTCATGGACTTCAGGGCCTGATTCATTACGGATCGCTATTGCGATCGCAGCTGCGAGTACTCACGCAGTTCTGCTATGAAAATATGGTAATGTTTGCAACTGCTCACCTGGCATAGAGACGTCCACTAACGTATTCGCACATCCGTAAGACCTCGCAATCCTACTTGTCGAAGCCGGATAATTGGCTGAGACAGGATAGGTTAAAAATTGGATCTGCGCGACGCCATTTTGCAAATGGCAATGAGATGCCATTTTGCGAATGGCCGCCCAGCACCATTTTAGTGAAACTCGCCATTATAAGTACATACGGTGATGCTATTATTTAGCGTCGTGCGATTCCCATGCAATAGAAAGAATTAAAAGTCCTCACCATGTAAATACAGTCACTAAAACATATAAAATGATTATCCCTGCAAAACACGTACCATAGTTTACTCCACAAAACACATAGTCGCACAGCGCTAACTAGCGTCTTTTCTCAATTTCCCAATACTTACACACTGCACACTTACATAAAAGGTTCCCTAGTATTAAAGTGTAATATTCAAGGTTTATTCAGTAATTATTAATGTTGTGAAATAAAGATTATTTGATATCTAAGGTTTAGTACATGGTAAGCAGACCATGTTTGGTGTTGTACTGATCCACTGTGTTTCAACAGATTTCCGGTATCATTGGTGAGAAGATCGGAACATGCGTCTGCAAACTATGGACTATAGAGAGTTAAAACATTAAAATGTACTCTGTAATGTTTGCAGCTTAGATTAGCATGCAGCGGGAAAAAGGACACAAAGGGCAGTTGGAGGCTGTTTGTGTCTATTTGAATTGACCTATGAACTATCCTGTAACAAAAGCACCTTTAAGAAGAACCAATGGAATCATGTCAAACTTGTCTATTGTATTGCCTATCCCTGCAAGAGTATATATGTGCGCTCTCTGACCCCAGTCTAGAGTCTTCTTGCTGTGCTGTTGACAGAGGTTTCTAATGCTGATGCCGGTATCTGGGCCCAGAGCGCGTGCATAAATAACAACTGTACTTTGGGTCTGTATGATTTATTTGCACTAATTGTCTTTAGATCACAGCGTGTAACCATCTGTTTTTATACTGAATAATAACTTTTTGTGCTTTGGAACCACATTCAAAGTCTGAAGGCATTTATTTACTGTGCTACTCATTACGCTAAATAGCAACAATTTTAGAAGGTATAGGCAGGATTTTAGAAAGTATAGACAGGATTGCATAGAGGTTTTAATAAGGTATTGATAGTTGGGGGCTCACAGTGTTTATCACGCTACCGGTCACTAGGTAACACTCGGTAGCGATCTCTCAGCAAATGGGTGGAGGCGCCTAGCAGGAGAACGCATTGTGCCTTCGAAATCTGCTATCACTTTGTTGCTGAGAGTCCGCTACCTGTTATTGTGACTTTAGGAGAGCTGATTGAGAATCCAGGGACGAGGGAGGAAAAAGTTTGTTTTCCTTCATCGATAGTTTTTTTTGTGTGAAAAAAGGGAAAGTCACCCTTAAGGACTAGGCGCAAGGGTCAACCTAGTAGCTCGGTAGTAGATACCGTTCTAACACATAAGCAGGTGTAGTTGTTGTCTTTGTTGTAGGTTCGGCTCCCAGTGTGATTACAGTATTCAGTGATCAGTTAGGGTTATTTGTGCATTGTAATTGAACCACACAGTTTTGGCTAAATTGTGATTGTGAACTGGGTAGAGGGTGGACGAAATCACTGAAAAGGGTAAGTATTATTGGAATGCCTACATGTTAGAAGTTGAAAGGTAGTCAAAAAGGGATTAGGTGCGTGGAAGCAGCCTGGTTATTCTTCCATAGGTGTGTGGGCGCATCCTGTTAATATCGTCCGCAGGCAAGTGAAAGTATCTTGACTGTCTTTCACCAGTTTAAATCTCTATTGAAAAGCTTAGGGTTCTCCCAGAATGGGGGCCAAGCAAATGGTAGAGATGTCAGATGATGTGCTGCTGTTGGAAGCGCCGCTTGGGTTGGCACGCCATATTATGCATATTAAGTACGGTGCTTATGCAATTAGGTACTGTGATGTATGGTTTAAAATGACGATGAAGAATGTTAGACTGTTTCTCAGAATTGGCAGCTTTCCTAAGGAGATATTGAACAATGTCCGAGATAGCATCTGTATGGTGCGCTCTCGAATGAAAAAGGTAAAATATAACGAGTGTTTAAAATTATGGCAGTGTGAGGGGGATGTGTGGCTTAAAAAAGTGCACGCGACGCAAACTAGCGTTGCGAGCACGTTATCGGAGAGTACACACGCAGCGCTAAACTGCGGTGCATGCACGCCGCGAGATAGCGCACATGTGCAGCAAGGTAGCATTGTGGAAGGTATTGCCAGTGGTTCACGCACACCACCGCCGCCCTATGCGGATGGGGGTGCAGGTACAGTTGTTGAAAAAACCCATAAAAATTTATCAAGTAACTTGTACCATCTCTCAAGTAATCATAAGGAAAATGTTTATGATGCAGATGACGAGCCTATTGTTATGTCTGCCATTTCCCATGCTGTACACATGTTAGATGCTCCACCACAACAAGCACAAGTAGTGCCACGATCTTCATCAGTGATAGTACAGGAAGTGTTAACATCCACTGCACCCGTAGAGGAAGTTGTTAACCCTATATGTAGCAGTAATAGACTAAATCCCCAGCCAGGTAACAAGGTCAAAAGTAGCAGTGCGGCCGGTCTGCATCCCATCCGAACAATAACTGTTCCGAATGGGAACGCTGATGCGAATGGTGTAGTGCCCACAAGGGAGGTAGCAATGCATTGTCCTTGGACAAGAACAGAGCTAAATTCCATAATGAATGATTTCCCTGATCCTAAAAAGGAATTAGCCAAATGCCAAAGATTTTTGAAAAATTTGGGTAGCGCCCACGAGCCAACCAATAAAGATTGGCGAGTGGTGTTAAGGGCTTGTCTTCCACGCAATACCGAAATCACAAAGTTTATCACGGACTGTGTATTGGATGGAGATGTTCCCTTAACAGATGAAATTAACCAAGGTAACATTTCCCGCATTATAACTCAATTGGGTGTGTATTTTCCAGTAGTAGTTAACTGGAGCAAAATTTTCACCATAAAACAAAAAGAGAGTGAATCTGCAGAGGATTATCCCAGTACACTTGGATAGAGGATATTAAAGATAGCACTCATCACAGGGGAATGATCATCACTGTACTTATGGATGGTCTAAAAGAGAATCTAAAGACCCGAGTTCAGACCTCACTGTCACAAGCCATGGCAGCGGCTTGTTTCCCACCGGCTCGGGACCTACACTGACTCAGAATCCGGTTCTGCTGATTACCAAGCACCGGGGATGCTGCAGAGAGTGACTCATACTCCATATGCTGCTGATTGGCTGCTCCTCCTATTTGTAGCTTCCAGATTCATTCCCCCTCACCGGTTATAGAGTTTCCTCCTACAGCTCGGTCTGGTTGTTCCAGCTATCCTCCGTGACTGTCTACACTTCAGCCGCTGCTTCTATTTACCACTCTCCGTCTCCCTCCACGCTACCTTCCAGGCTTCAGCAGGTAGCTCAATTATTCAAGACTGTTGTTCCACTCTGCTCTGAATGCTGTTAGCTTGCTGTCTGTTTGCCCCATCCACATGCTGTGCTCAGTGTATGCAGGCCTGAGCCTTTGGGTCCGTGCTTCCTCTGTATAATTAGTAGCTACAACTTTCTCAGCCCTACTGCGTGTAATCAAACTGTACATTTACACCTGAACTATTCACCATCCACATGCTGTGCTCAGTGTATGCAGGCCCAAGCCTTTGGGTCCGTGCTTCCTCTGTAAAATCAGCAGCTACAGTTTTCTCAGCCCTACTGTGTGTAATCAAACTGTACATTTACACCTGAACTATTTTCAGCCTGTGTTATCCTGCCCTCCTGGCAGGCATCTCATCTAGCCAAGAAATCCTGCCCTCCTGGCAGGCAACTCATCTAGCCAAGAAATCCTGCCCTCTTGGCAGGCAACTCATCTAGCCAAGTTATCCTGCCCTCCTGGCAGGCAACTCATCTAGCCAAGAAATCCTGCCCTCCCAGCAGGCAACTCATCTAGCCAAGTAATCCTGCCCTCCCGGCAGGCAACTCATCTAGCCAAGAAATCCTGCCCTCCAAGCAGGCAACTCATCTAGCCAAGAAATCCTGCCCTCCTGGCAGGCAACTCATCTAACCAAGTTATCCTGCCCTCCTCGCAGGCTACTCTACAAACCAAGTTTTCCTGCCTTATCTGGTGAGACACTTTTCCATAACACTCACTACCTGGCTAGAGAGGAGTTACTGTAGACACGCTCATAGAATCCGCTATTGAACATGATAAAAACAGCTTAAAAAAGAGAGAGACCCAGAGCGAGAAGCTAATGGCTGTTAGTATTCAAGCTCTAGAAGGAATGACTGTGACATCACAAAACCAGACACACATGCACCTGCACAGCTACACGTCCTCACCAATCCTGCACCACCACAAACACAGCCCTACCCCACTTATCACACACAGCCACAAAACCCATACTATCCACAACCACCATATTTCCCTCAATATCCTTATCCACACCCACCATCTTTCCCTTTCGCTCAACCCACACAGCAATCCTTTCACTCACCCCACTCACGAAGATGCTTTAACTGCAACCAAGTGGGACATGTAAGTAACAATTGTAAGGTGAAGAGGGCGGGACGACCTAACCAGGGAGTACCTGGATATCCCCATAAGGGATATACACAGAGTACAGGAAACCCACAACAGTTACCAGCTCCAATTGTGGCCGTAAATGCTGTATTGGAGAGTGAGAGTCAACGCTAGGGGTCAGGTCATACCTGTAGTCTACAGATAGTTAGGTTAACTAGAAGTACTAGGGAAGAACCGGTGATGATGGTTGATGTAGCTGGTTCTAAATATCCTTTTCTTGTAGATACAGGGGTGACCAGGTCAGTGATAAAATCTCCCGCTAACTTACAGGTAACCAGCGAGACGGTACCAGCAATGGGTGTAACATGTAAACTGCAACATTATCCTTTAACAAAATCCACAGAGGTCACTATCGGGCCATTGAATACCAGGCTTTCTTTCCTCCTGGCAGCAGCAGCTCCTATTAACCTACTGGGAAGGAATTTGTTATGTAAGATGGGATGTGTCATATATTGTACCCCTGATGGTGTATTTCTAGATATCCCAGAGAGAGTTGCGCATGAGTTGAGGGATATATTGTACACTCCCCAAAGGATAATGTATCACTCTACTGGTTTAAGTGAAAATCCATCTCAGGTAGATCAAATTTTATCCCAAATTTCAGACTCACTTTGGACCAAGGATGGACAGGACACTGGATTAATGGCAAACGTAAGTCCTGTAATGGTAAATCTAAAAAGTGGTAGGCAAGCTCCAGAAATTCCCCAGTACCCATTAAAACAGGAGGTAGAATTAGGGGTTTATCCCATAATTGAGCGATTGTTACAGCAGGGAATTTTAGTCCGTACAGCAAGTGTAGCCAACAGTCCCATCTTTCCTGTAAAGAAGAGTGTTGGGAGGGGTTATAGGCTGATACAAGACCTTAGAGGGGTTAATAAGGTGGTAGAGAGACAATTTCCCGTAGTGCCAAATCCAGCTGCCATTCTTATGCAGATCCCACCCAATGTAACCCATTTCACTGTCATTGACCTCTGTTCTGCTTTCTTCTCTGTGCCTCTTCATCCTGACTGTCAATAGCTATTCGCCTTTACATACAGGGGTGTACAATGCACATGGACATGATTGCCCCAGGGTTTCATAGACAGCCCCAGTATCTTCTCCCAGATCTTACACGACTGTTTACAATCTTTTCAACCTGCCAATGGATCTGTTCTAATACAATATGTGGATGATTTATTGTTATGTTCTGATTCGTTTATGTCATGTTTAAATGATACTAAACTTTTGTTGCTTCATCTCTCGCATACAGGACACAAGGTTGCTAAGGACAAACTACAGCCATGCCAGTCCAGGGTTAAATATTTGGGACACTGCCTAAATCAGGGGTTATGACATCTCACAAACAACAGAATCCAGACCATACAGAACATGACACTGCCACAGAACCAACAGCAAATTCGTACCTTCTTGGGAATGTGTGGATACTGCAGAATGTGGATCCCAGGTTTTTCTATTTCGGCCTTGCCATTACAGGACTTAGTCTCTTCCTCAAAGCTCGATCGTGTCATACACACAGAGGAACCAGAGCAGGCTTCCCTTAATCTTAAGGATAGTCTGACAAGAGCACCTGCATTGGGAATACCTGATTATGAAAAACCTTTTGATTTGTATTGTACGGAAGCCGATGGTTGTGCAGCAGGTGTCCTCACACAAAAACATGGTGATACCAGTAGGCCCGTAGCATACTACAGTGCACAATTGGACACTGTGGCAAGATCACTCCCAACGTGTTTAAGAAGTGTAGCAGCAACTGCTCTATTAGTCAGTAAGAGTAGGGATGTGGTACTAGGCCATGATATGATTGTCTATACTCCCCATGCTGTATCTGCATTGCTAAACTCTGCCCAAACCAGACATGTCTCCTCAGCTAGGTTCACAAAATGGGAACTAGCCTTAATAGCACCTGCAAACATCACCATCAAAAGGTGCAGTACGTTAAATCCAGCTATGTATTTACCATATGTGCAACATGATGCACAAAGGGTGGAGAGAGGTGAGCCGCTGCCAACAGGTGAGTTCTGCAGGTATATTGAAGCACATGATTGTATGGAATATCTGAGTCAAACCTTTACTGCAAGACCTGACACCTTTAGAAAATGTAGATGTGACATTTTACACAGATGGGAGTTTTCATATACAAACCGACACTGGAGAGTTATGTAAAGGTCATGCTGTGGTAAATGACGAGGACATTATAGAACCTTTAGGACCACCACACTCGGCCCAAGTGGCAGAACTGGTGGCACTAAAGAGAGCACGTTAATTAGCGGAAGATAAATCTGCTAATATCTACACTGACTCTAGGTACGCCTTTGGGGTAGTACTCGATTTCGGTGCCTTATGGCGTCTGAGAAAATTTATGACAGCAGCAGGCACACCAATTGCACATTCCAAACATATAAAAGGACTATTAACAGCAGTATAATTGCCAAAGGCAGTAACAGTAATTAAGTGTAAAGCCCATACATGTGAGGATGATCCGGTGTCACTGGGCAACAACAGGGCAGACGAAGCTGCAAAATGGGCAGCAGGGTTAAAAATAAATGTACCAACTGAACAAATCATGACTTTTCAAACAATTGATATGCTGAAATTAATTGAGATGCAAAATTTGTGCTCAATCCTGGAAAAGTCAGTCTGGAGGTCCAAGGGATGTTGGCAAGAGTCCTCTGGACTCTGGAGAGACAGACAAGGTAAGCCAGTGGCTCTCAAGGCATACTACCCAAGCCTGGCTGAGGCAGCGCACGGTCTGACTCATTTGGGAAAGCAAGGTATATACAAATTGGTGAGAGTATACTGGTGTGCACCAGGTTTTTCTTCTCAAGCTGAAAAGAGAGCAATGTCCTGTCTGACCTGCTTGAGGAAAAACATTGGGAAAACGATCCCTACCAAACCATCCCACATTCCTCTAACTGACGGACCTTTCCAGGTAATACAAATTGATTTCATCCAATTACCACCCTGCAGGAATCTCAAGTATGTATTAGTGTGCACTGATGTGTTTTCCAATTGGGTTGAGGCATACCCAGCTGCCACTAATACTGCTGCGTTTACTGCAAAAAAATCGTTCAGGAGTTTGTGTGCAGATACGGTATCCCTAAAATTATCGAGAGTGATAGGGGTACTCACTTCACAGGTGATGTTTTTCAAAATATGTGTAAACTGATGGGTATTAATAGTCGACTTCATACCCCCTACCGACCACAAGCCAGTGCCAAGGTGGAGAGGATGAACGGTACTATTAAAAATAAATTAAGTAAGATCATTGCAGAGACTGGACTAGGATGGCCAGAAGCATTACCGTTGGTCCTACATAGCATACACTCCTAGACCCCCTCTAAATCTGTCCCCCTTTGAAATACTGTTTGGTAGACAACCTAATTTGATTATAAGTCCGCAGGAAGATTTGAAAAGTAACAACGAGGTAACTGTAAGGTATCTTATAATAATGAGTAAACAGTTAAAACAGAAACAGCAGAAACTGAAATTGTTGTCCCATGATATGCCTGAAACAAACTATCATGATGTTGAACCTGGAGAATATGTTATGATCAGAAATTTCTTGCGTTCAGGTTGTTTGACTGATCATTGGGAAGGTCCATATCAGGTGTTGCTGATGAGTACCACATCTTTGAAGGTGGCCGAGAGAGATACCTGGGTCTATTCCACTCACTGCAAGAAGGTCAACCAACCGGTTTAGAAACAAGGCGGAGACGAGGCTGATAATGTGGACCTGTCAATCGCGAGCTTGTTCCGGGAGGATTAAAAGGTTGCAGTGAGATACCTGAACTAAAGAAATTTGCAGGTCCTTGCTACAGCAATGGACTGGTCTGCTGTGTTCACTTTTGTATTCTCTTCCAGAGTTTCCATCATCCTGGTTTGTTCAGGGATTTCTGGTTTCTGTGATGGGGGACCGATAGAAGAGATGGGAGCTAATGGCAGTATTGATGGAGTGGAGTCGAGAGGAGGAGTGCTATGCCAATCAGGGGAGTGTCTCACCAATCTTAGTACAGTAATTGTTAAGAGATCTGCTATTTTGGATACTCGAAGACAGTGTGAAGGTCTATCGTCTGAGGATTATTGTATGTGTGAGTTCTGTGGGTCCGTATCCGATGCATCCAACGGTGTCAACACAAGTATAATCAGTATTGGGGTGGGTATCCTTTAGAGGACTATCACACCATGGTGGGCAAAATTTGAAACCAAACCGATTGTTGGGTGTGTTCTCACATGCCCCAAGGACAGCATAATGTAGGATTAGTGCCATTCCCATTAAATGTCTCTGAAATTATAGAATCACAAAGAGGGCATGCACTAGATGGAAAATTTCTTAATTGCAAACCACCCCATTTTAAACTCCAGCAGTACCAAGTAGATAAATCACTTTTATGTTTAAACATCACCAACTCCAATGAACCAGGAAGTTGGGAGGTGACTGGGAATAATCAGACGAAGACCTTCTCACTAAGAGCTGATCGTGAGCCTATGAATTATGAACTGTTACGGACAATTAGGTCAAGTGGAAGACAGTTCCAGTATAAATATACACTGAGTCCCACCAAAGAAATGATTGGTAGGGTACCAGACGGTTATTGTGCCAAGATATTACAACCCGAAACTTGTATAAGTCAAATGGGAGAACCTGAAGTAGGATGACTTGCCAGAGAAATGTGTACGACAATAATAATGTTTACTATTCCTTATGTTCTCCCCGATGATGTATATTTTATATGTGGAAGGAAAGCGTATAAGTGGCTCTCTCCGAGTTCCGAAGGTTTGTGTTACTTGGGAAGAGTAGTTCCTGAAGTTATGACCCTCACACATGAGGAAATGATTGGTATTCATAAAGACACACCATCACCATATCTTCACACACAGTATGAACACAGAGACAAAAGAAATATGATACCTGGTGATGTGCATAAAGCCACACAGTTAATTAGTGAAACAACTGGCTTTCAAGTTTGGTAGCATTGGATCCCACCAGGATCGCTCGGGGTACACTAAATTTTAGATATATCCAAGATCTTGCTAAATTAATAGATAATATCACCAAGATGTATGATGACACATTCAGGTATACAGGTAGGGAGTTGCAAGAGTACAAGAAAGAACTGGTGCAACACAGACTAGTGTTAAATTATTTAACAGCTGTCACTGGAGGGTATTGCCTAACTTTGGCCATCCAATTTGGAGTAAAGTGTTGCACTTATATCACAAAGGATACCAGCGATCCAAAGGAGGTGATAGACCGGAAGATGGATGAAATTCTGCAGCTAAACTGGGAATTTCGAAAGAACCATAATGCTTCAGTGGCTGAAGTAGAGGAGAAGGTAGAGGAATGGGTTTCATAGTTGAACCCAGTTAAATGGTTCTCAGGTCTAGGAGAGTGGGTCCAGGAAATGATTGCAAGCATAGGTAAACTCCTGATCCTTATACTGGGTGTCATCATAGTAATTGGCATATGTGTCAGGTGTGTTCCTATTGTGTTGAAGTGTGGAAAATGTAAAGATAAGGTGAAGCAAAGGAATGAAATTATGATGGTGGTCAGTGGTAATGATATGAATACTGAGGTAAATATAGAACTGCATTATAACCCTGAACTAGAAGGTACCATCGTATAATGTATAAGATTTAGACATGCATAAAATGTATTATTAAAATGTTATTTTAAACATCTCAAATAATGTAAGTCCCTATTCCCCCTCAAGACTTCCTTTATAGGATTGGTGCATCCCCACATGTTTCCCATGATCTCCCAAGATTTGCGGTGTGCGTATAGGGGTAGTTTTTTGTCCCCTCCTAGAGACACATTATTGATGGATTAAGAACCACCTTGTGCCATCCCATAGTATAACATTAAATGATATGTCATAATGTAAACATAAATTAATTTTTAAAAACCAGAGTATGATAGCATGTTGTTTGGACTGTCGAAACCGGATAATTGCCAATGAGATGCCATTTTGCGACTGGCCGCCAAGCGCCATTTTAGTGAAACTCGCCATTATAAGTACATACAGTGATGCTATTATTTAGCGTTGTGCGATTCCCACGCAATAGAAAGAAGTTTAAAGTCCTCACCTTGTAAATACAGACAGTCACTAAAACATATAAAATGATTATCCCTGCAAAGCACATACCATAGTGTACTCCACAAAACACATAGTCGCACAGCGCTAACTAGCGTCTTTTCTCAATTCCCCAATACTTACACATTGCACACTTAGATAAAAGGTTCCCTAGTATTAAAGTGTAATATTCAAGGTTTATTCAGTAATTATTAATGTTGTGAAATAAAGATTATTTGATATCTAAGGTTTAGTACATGGTAAGCAGACCGTGTTTGGTGTTGTACTGATCCACTGTGTCTCAACAGATTTCCGGTATCATCGGTGAGGAGTTCGGAACATGCGTCTGCAAACTATGGACTATAGAGAGTTAAAATATTAAAATGTACTCTGTAATGTTAGCAGCTTAGATTAGCATGCAGCGGGAAAAAGGACATAAAGGGCAGTTGGAGGCTGTTTGTATCTATTTGAATTGACCTATGAACTATCCTGTAACAAAAGCACCTTTAAGAAGAACCAATGGAATCATGTCAAACTTGTCTATTGTATTGCTTATCCCTGCAAGAGTATATATGTGCGCTCTCTGACCCCAGTCTAGAGTCTTCTTGCTGTGCTGTTGACGGAGGTTTCTAATGCTGATGCCGGTATCTGGGCCCAGAGCGCGTGCATATATAACAACTTTACCTTGGGTCTGTATGATTTATTTGCGCGCTAAATGTCTTTAGATCACAGCGTGTAACCATCTGTTTTTATACTTAATAATAACTTTTTGTGCTTTGGAACCACATTCAAAGTCTGAAGGCATTTATTTACTATGCTACTCATTACGCTAAATAGCGACAATTTTAGAAGGTATAGGCAGGATTTTAGAAGGTATAGACAGGGTTGCATAAAGGTTTTAATAAGGTATCGATAACGTATACATCGGTAACTTCGGACCCTCACAGGTCTGACCTGACTCAGAAATTTCAACTCACGTCGCACGCAGTACCCAAGCTGCGAGTGCCGTCGCAGTGGCTAATTTATGCACATTCAGGAAACAGCATTCAAATGTACTTTAGATGATCCCATCTCCCTCCAAAGCAATACTGTGCATGCTAGGTGCTGATTCCTAGTGAAGCAGGCAGGACGGGGAGATTTAATGGGGAATTCGCGAGGAGGGGGCAGAACTAAATGGTGCCGTTTCCTTCGTTTATCCCCGTCCCCTCCTCGCAGGTCCATGAATCATGGACTTTTCCAGGGAAGGGGTGGGGGCTAATTGCATCATCAGTCCAGCCCCGCCCCCCGAAACTGGCTTCTAGCGGCTGCTCTCGAGGCTGGTCCCGGAAAGGATATCTATACAGTAGGTAAGTATGCATAGCACCCCTTTAAGATGATCTTATGGGGGTGCTATGGGAGTGTCAAGGTCGTGTCGCAGAAGTGATTGTGAATAAGACGCTTAATTGCTTACATTGGAGGACATACTATCTGCACCTAGCCTGCACAGTATTGCTTTGGAGGGAAATGAGATCTTCTAAATCACATGTTCTGCAGATTATAGTCTCCATGCATCTAAATGATCACCTCCCAATCACAGCATTTCCAGCACATTTTTAAGATCATGCGCATCACTTCGCCCCCGTGCGTACACCCCATGGAATGCATGCACTGTGCAACTTTTTAGCGACTTAGACGCAAGTGCATTTGAAAGGCATTTTCTATTTGCGGGAATATCGGCACTGCGTGCAACTCAGGATCAAACCCAATGACTTTCTGTTGTGCTTGCTCATACAGACTTCAGGTGGAAATGCAGGTCAGGTTAGTGGTGACGGGGTTAAGTGCATGAATTTGTAATTGTAACATACATTAACAGATTCATTTTTCATAACTCTCCGCAGCCGGCGGCCATCCTGCAAGCCGTGGACTCCTCTATCTGAGTGCTGACAACCGTAAAAAATAACGGCACCACCTGGGGACACCTCCTGGCATTTCAACGAAAGAGCAATTACCCAAACAATGGAGTGTTACTATAACCAGGGCACCCTAGGGATCTCCCATTCACTGATTGACGAACTGAGAAAGGAATTAGATAAAATCAACAGCTTGTGCACACAGCATGTATGAAGCGACAGCTCACCCTCATTAACAGGGTAAGGTCAGGTAATGATTTCTTCTTCCCTGATTTATAACTGTAATGTTCAGGTGGGAATACAAGTGAAAGATGACTTGCAAAATCCCAGATTCTACTGGAGGTCCACAAATGGGTTAGTGGTTGTTAAGGACACGGTGTTGCTCATTAAGCTGCATACACAAACAATGATCTTTTGAACGATTATCGTTAAACGGTATCGTTTAACGATAATCGTTTGAACAAAATCGTCAACGATTATCATTCATGCGCGTTCACGTTTGTAGTTTGTAGTACAGTCAGACTTGTCAACTGAACGATTTTCAGTAAGGGAATATGCAAAAATAGTTTGTAGTTCAAAAAAATCGTTCATTATGGAGCGTACACACGGTCAGATTTGTCAGACTTGTCAGATTTGTCAGATGAACGATTGAACGATTAAACGATCTGAACGATTTGAACGATTTGAACGATTGAACGATTTTTGACTGCATTAAAATGAATGGAATCGTCCAAGTCTGACTGCAAACCCATCAGATGTCAGAAATCGTTATCTGACCATCGGGAACGCGCATCGTTGATCGTCCATCGTTCAGGCATGTCAGATATGAACGATTTTCCTTCAGATATGAACGACTGAACGATTTTTAAATCGTTATCGTCCATATCTGAAGAAAAAATCTGATCGTGTGTATGCACCATTATGGAGCGTACACACGGTCAGATTTGTCAGACTTGTCAGATTTGTCAGATGAACGACTGAACGATTAAACGATTTGAACGATTTGGACGATTTGACCAAAGATTTGAACGATTTGAACGATTGAACGATTTTTGACTGCATTAAAATGAATGGAATCGTCCAAGTCTGACTGCAAACACATCAGATGTCAGATATCGTTATCTGACAAACGGGAACGCGCATCGTTGATCGTCCATCGTTCAGGCATGTCAGATATGAACGATTTTCCTTCAGATATGAACGACTGAACGATTTTTAAATCGTTATCGTCCATATCTGAAGAAAAAATCTGATCGTGTGTATGCACCATTACACTTTAAAAAATCTGACAGATAATCTGACAGAAAATCGTTCATAAAATCGTTCATAAAATCGTTGGTAACAAAATCGTTGTGTGTGTATGCAGCTTTAGAATTTAGAACAGGTAGAGAGCTAACAGATGCATTTAACAAATTAAGATAATTCTAGATATTGATTATTTGAGACTCCCCATGTATTTTGATCACACATTCGGCTAGCACTACAGAGAACATTTTAGCTGAATAATTCCTGGACATTTGGCTAAACCCGTTTCTGAGTTAATGTATTAGGGGAAAGCAACAGGTACTTTTTGTTATAGCTCTTCAACATATCCCTATTTCACCCTATTGTAAAATGCTCTGTTTCCAAACATCCCCAAAGACATACTGGTAGGTGAATTGGCTTCTGCTGAGTATTAATCCTAGTATGTATACTGTATGTAATATATTTGCTAAGAATCGAGACTGATCGAGTTTTGTTTGTTTTTTAAACTTGATTAGCAGTGCACATATTAGCGAGATATGTAAAGGCTGCTTGTGTTGTACCTGTAAAACAAGGGTTAAATGTTTTAAAAAAAATTATGTAGGGTCCCCCCCAAAACCATAACCAGCCCAGCCAGTCCTGGTTTCTCAAATTATGGGGAAAAAACATGTAGGGTTCCCCCGTAATTTAGGAACCAGCATCTGGCAGGGCCGGTTCTGGTTTTAAATATAGGGGGGGGGGGTGGAATGCGTAGGGATCTCTCCCTTTATTTAAAACCAGCACTGGACCCAAACCAACCGGGGTGTAATTCCACAGCCAGGGGACCCTATCACCGGGTCTCCTCAGCCAAAGCATTTACACCCCAAGCCGGTCAGCCCAAGCCAGGGATCTCAGGGGAGGTGGGATCCCCCCAAGAAGGGGTCCCCCCTCTCCGGACACCCCATGCTTAGGCTGAAGCTTGGGGCTGTTCTCCACACCCCTGGAACTACAAGTGCCAGCAGACGTCTGGCACCCGTACCCTTGCTGTAAAATAAATAGTTAAATAACCACAACTCACACACCGTCTAACATACAACTTATTACATACACCTACCTCACTTACACATACTTACCTGCTGCCAGCTGTTCTGTCCCATTCTCCAGTAGAATTCCAAATGGGTACCTGGAAAAAAGATCCCATACTCACCTTCTTCCTGGCGCGGCTCTCCGTAGCATCCCCATACTTGGCAAAATAAAAAAACTACGTGAAATGACAGATGACCGCTGGGACCCACGTGTAACCAGCCAATGAGCGGCCGCTACATGTAAAGCAGCCGCTGATTGGCGACAGCGATCATCTGTCATCTCACGTAGCGTAAGTATATGTGACAACATATACTTACACATGTCCGGCATGGATCGGCTCAGTCGTTTTTTTTTATTTTGCCAAGTACAGGGATGCTACGGAGAGCGGCGACAGGAAGGAGATACGATCTTTTTTCCAGGTAACCCCATTGGAATCTACAAGAAAAGGGGACAGAACAGCTGGCAAACAGGTAACTATGTGTGAGTGGGGTAGGTAGGTATGTAATAAAGTTGTACTATACACTGTGTGTGAGTGTTGTGGTTATTTAACTATTTATTTTACAGTGGGGGTATGGGTGCCTGCCAACTGCTGGCACTTCTAGTTCAACAAGTGCCAAAGGACAGGCATGCTGGCAGCTGTAGTTCCACTGTAAAATACAATAGTTTTTAACCATTTCCCCATTTATTAGTACCCACAGCCCAGGGGTGCCGGAAGATCCCCGGGCTTCAGCCTAAACCTGGGTTGTTGGGAGAGGAGGGACCGCTTCTTGGGGAGTCCCCACCTCCCCTGAGATCCCCGGCTTGGGCTGACCAGCTTGGGGTGTGAATGCTCTGCCAGGGGAGACCCGGTGATAGGGTCCCCTTGCTGTGGCATTACACCCTGGTCGGTTCAGGTCCAGTGCTGGTTTTAAATATAGGGGGACCCCTACACAATTTCCCCTATTTTTAATACCAGGACTGGCCCTGCAGCCACGTGATGGTTCCTAAAATATGGGGGGACCCTATACATTTATTTCCCTGTATTTTTAGGAACCAGGACTGGCTGAGCAGCCTGGGGCTGGTCATGCTTTTGGGGAGTGGGAACCCTACGGCACTTAAAAAAAAATTAACCCTTCAGCTACTATTTACAGGCCGAAACATACATGGATCACACTGATCTGTGTATGTTTCTGCTGAACTCGTAGCTCACAGGCAGGTGAATTGATTTCACAAATTTGTCCGTTCTCATGAGAGTTTAGAAACTCTCATCTTTGTAAATTTCTGAATCCTATCTTCACTAGTGAAAAGTTACTTGAGTTTGGCCGATGGTGAAGTTTGCTAACTCACCAGAATTTTCCTGTAGCATAGGAGATTTCTCTCCTGAGTTTGACATTAGTACATTTACGAGTGGAAAAAATGGCCAAACTCTCCAGAGAATGCTAAATCGACCAAACTCGAATCTTAGTAAATTTGCCCCAATGGGGCCTATTCATTCTGACCTGCAGCGGCTACTGGAGCAATTCATCTTTGCTTCGGCTTGGTGACAGCTGATGCTGTCCCCGCGAGCTGCTTCACTGCTCCTTTCCGGAGCAGTAAATATCTCCGAGCAGTGACGGGACTGGCGGAATGAGACAGACAGGGACGGAGGAATCCAAAAGGATCCCTCATCGCAACTCGGACTTCCTTCTCATAGGGAAGGAGTCGGTTGTGATGCCGGAACAGGAGTAGGAGCATTCGCCATCTGAAGATGGTGATAGCTCCCGCAGTCAAGCTCCGAAAATATAATATTTTCAGAGCTTGATGAATTCTGTCCCCATACTAGTGTATGGTAACAGCGGGCCATTCCGCAAGAGGAAGGTAAGTAGAAAATATCTGTGATATCTCCTGCTTTACCTTCTTGATGAATGGCCTGAAAACTTAGGCCCTCATTCAGAGCCGTACACTCTGAGCAGAGCGCACGCTCTGAATGAGGGCCGCCCTCCATAAAAATGGAGCGTCCTCCTGGACGCTCGTATAGCTGTGAGTCACCACCCACAGCCTATACGAGCGTGCAGTTTGATGGCCGCGATGGTCATGACCATCGCGACCATCGAAACTACGAGCTGGAGTCTGCGGTTGAGGTTTTCAACCGCAAGCCCCGGAATGATTTTGGCTCTATCAGAGCCAAAATCACACCCACTGACATCACTAGTGATGTCAGTGGGCCGGCTTCTGATGGGAGGCACGCCCCTGGCACGCCCACCAAAGGGGGCATGCTGTCAATCAACATCGACAGCACGCCCCCTTTGATCAGACACAACAAGCGAAGGAAAGTCCTTCGCTCGTCGCGTCTGGCGCATGCGCACGACGGAGCTCCCGCCGTCATGCGCATGCGCAGAGCACAACATCGACACACTTGCGAGCGGACAGCCGCTTGCGAGTGGGTCTGAATCAGGCCCTTAATTTTTACAATTGCAGATGAAAAAGTGTATTTTCACCTACTTTGTGAAAATTAAGTGATGATGAACAGGACCCTATGTGTGTTCATGAGATAGGAAATATAGACCTCACAAAACTTAGGAGGAGGAGGAGGAGGAGGAGGAGGAAGAAGAAAAAGAAAAAGAAGAGGAAGAAGAGGTAGAAGAAGAGGAAGAAGAGGAAGAAGAAGATCCCCACTGCAGCCTCTCCCAGCTTACAGGTAGACAGCCTTGGCCACCAGTAATTTGCCTCTCCCTTCTTCATAGACCACAAGGTGTTGGGCATTATGCCCTTGGGTGCAATCAGGCCTTTGCTTTGTGGTGGGACGAGGGCCCATGCCACAGTATAAGTGACTCTGGGCATTAGGCCCAGGTCACTTTATATTAGAGATGTGCGCCGACCCCCGTGTTTTAGTTCGCCATACACATCCTCATCAACATCCTCATCATCCTTGTTGTTATCGCCAACTACATAAATATCCTCCTCATCCTCCTCATGCAACTCCACAGAAGCATCCTCGATTTCTACGTCAGAAGGCACACAAATGGTGGAAGGAGGATCCTCTTCAAGTACAGTATTAGAAAGGTCAGGCTCACACATGGCAACCGTGGACACACTTGGACTCTCCTCTGGGATTTCTGATTTTTCTGAGCACACAGTTATTTACTGTGTCTTACTCGTCTTAACAATTTGAATTTTTTTTTGTACCTCTCCTACAAGCAGAGAGGCTTAAATTATCATTAGAACCACCAGTCATAAATAAACTAGGCCAAGGCCTTATCCTTTCCTTTCCACTTTGTGTAGGGAATGGCATTTTGCCATTTTTTTGTTTCTCTAAAGCTGACTTAGCTGTAAATTTTTTTTGCTTTAACAGGGTAAAAGTTGATTTTTTTAGCCTGACTTTTTGGCCTGACTTAAGCCCTGGTACATCGGCCTTCATAGATGATGTTGATGGCCTTGCATCGTCATCATGACTGCTGCCGGCAGCTACAATACTGGTATGTGGATCCTGCTTTCCGGTCATGTGACTGTCCTCCATACTCACTACTCACACAACCACACACAAAAAAAATTGTTGATTTTATTTTATTATCTTGGGCAGCAGCCCCTCGACAAACAGGAGGACAGCACCCCTGCGCACATACGCCGATGACAGGTGTGGCTAACACAAACACAAAAAAAAATGTTTATATTTTGGGGCAGCAGCCACTTGACAGACAGCAGCACAGCGCCCCTGCACAGCTACGCTGATGACAGTGACAGCCAGGTGAGGCTGACACGCACACAAAAAAATTGTTTGCTTTTTGGGGGGCCAGCAGCCCCTTGACAGACAGCAGCACAACACCTACGCCAATGACAGGTGTGGCTAACATGCCACACAAAATTTTTCTTTTTTTTTTGTAACACTGAGACGAACCCCTAAAAAGAGACAGCAGCCCCTTAACAGATAGCAGCACAGCACCCCTGCACTGATGACAAGTGTGGCTAAGTTAACACTATTTTTTTATATTTTTCACACTGGGAATGGGTGAAGAGCACCCCTGAAGGACAGAGCATCCCCTTGACAACACAGCACTACTGCCAGCCAGCCTCTATGGACAGGACAAGTACAACAGCCAGCCCCTATGGATAGGACAATGACAGACAGACAGCCCCTATGGACACAACAACAGCCAGCCAGCCAGCCCCTCTATAGACAACAGCCAGCCCTTATGGACAACAGTAACCAGCCCTTATGCACAGCGACAGCATGCAATTAACAATAACAAGTTTTAAGTATTACCAGCACAGCTCCCAGCTCCCTCTCTCTTCACTCTCCACAGCCGGAATGAAATATGGCGGCAAATTGTGGGACCTTTATAGAATCCAAAACCCGCGGGAATCCGACAGCGGGATGATGGCGTTTTGCCTCGTTTTCAGATCCGAGTCAGGCGGGAAACCCCGAGCCAACTCGTATCTGCCTCGGATCCCCGTAATTCGGGTGGGTTCGGTTCTCAGGGAACCGAACCCGCTCATCTCTGCTTTATATTCCCTATGGTAGCCAGGCAATAGCCTGAGCCCCTGGTGAGTGGCTGGGCATTAGGCTCAATCTGCTTTTTAGTGGCAGATAGGTAAGGGGGGTCTCTACTGTGTGTCATAAAGCCTTAATCACATTATGCCACACAGTAGGGCCCCCTTTACCTATCTGCACTTTAATGTGAATAAGGAGCTATACTGTGTGGCATACTGTTTATAATGGGCACTACTACTGTATGGCATACTGTGTATAATGGGCACTTCTACTGTGTGGCATACTGTATATAATGGGCACTTTTACTGTGTGGCATACTGTGTATAATGGGCACTACTACTGTGTGGCATACTGTGTATAATGGACACTTGTGTGGCATATTGTGTATAATGGACACTACTACTATGTGCATACTGTGTATAATGGGCACTACTACTGTGTGGCATAGTGTGTATAATGGGCACTACTACTGTGTGGCATACTGTGTATAATGGACACTACTACTATGTGCATACTGTGTATAATGGGCACTACTACTGTGTGGCATACTGTGTATAATGGACACTACTACTATGTGCATACTGTGTATAATGGGCACTACTACTGTGTGGCATACAGTGTATAATGGGCACTACTACTGTGTGGCATACTGTGTATACTGTGTATAAGGGTTACTACTGTGCTGATGCTCTGAGGATAGGGGCCCCTGAGCCGCTCCTGTGCTGAGCATGCGGCATCGCGTACTGTATTTTTTTACTTTTTCAGCGGGGGAATGGCCATGTCTCCCCTGATTTGACCACGTCTCCCCTGATTTGGACAGGCCTCCCTGATTTGGCCACACCTCACTGATTTGGACATGCTCCCAGTGTGTCCAGGTTTTTTATTTTTAAAATATAGCAACACCAGCTTGGATGTACAGAATATCATACTGTAATCTGTAATTACACATTATCTTTAAACTAGCAGGAGACCTCTGGAGCCCAGATACAACAGACAATTCCCACCAAAGGCAACATTAGGGGGACATATGTAAAAGAAGACACATATGATGTATTGAATTACTAGTAGTACAGGTTAAACCAGTGTAACAGGTCTAATACTGGTACAGGTCTAATACTATAAATACTGGTTTTCCATTATATATCTTATTATTATTATTATTATTATTATTATAATTTTTATATATAATTTTTATATCTAAAAATTATTTTGTATTGTTATATTTGTAAAAAGAAAAAAGTGTGAAAAGCAGAAATGAGGGTAGCATATTCTCATCTGGAAATTTTGACATTAACAGCAGCCAGTGAGTGGGTGAGGCTTATTCGGACCGACAGACATTTTATCTGGCAGTCTCACTGAAGATATCACGGGCATACCTCACAGTGTATTGGCCCCGTTATCTGCACTCCGCCCCCGTGGGAGGAGACATATCCCCGTTCCTTCCATCCTGTCGACTGCAGCTGGACATACAGTTTAACTTGCAGATATCACATCAGACGGGCATGCTGGACGATCCGGCATGCCCAACTGATTGATATTTAACCCTCTGTCGGCCACACACTACATTTACTGGGGTGATCCGCGTATATCGGGCGGATCAGCCCGATAATTGTAGAGTGTATGCCCAGCATTACTCTGTGCAGCATTGCAGAGATGTTGGCAGTGTATAACTTAAGTAATAAATAATACTACGCTCTCAAGGTAAATAAAAAGTTATACATATAACTCACTAGCATTTTGTTTTATGTCAACAAATAAAACAATCCCTGTACTCATGTTTTCATTGGAAATCACTACTAAAGTTTCCACGACAGAATAAAAAAAAAAAGCTGGAAGGTGGGGTGGAAGGGGTTTAAAGACATATGTCTCCATGGCAACCGTTTCCCAGGCAACTGGCCAATTCAGCGTTCGCCCCTATTAAGTAAAGCAGTCGGAGCTGGACGATCTGACAGGCATGATAAAGAGAGAAGTCCTGCGGAGCACTGAGAATAATATCTCATTGTTGCTCCATTTCTCTTTTTCCATTCTTTCATTACATGTACATTATTTATTCCCTAAGACCCTTTGAGCAGGAGTAAAAGAATTCATAATTAAAGCATTGTCAGTGACAAGTCGGGTAAGAAAAAGAAGTCTGCAGCACCTAGTGTAAGCGCCACTGTAACTACTAATTTAACTTTGGGACGAGAGAGACATGAGTGGGAATCCAAAATTCATTAAAATTGACCTGACACGTACACGAATAGCCCATAGTTGCCTACTGTCCTGGAATATGCATGAGAGCCCCAAGTTTTGGGAAACACTCTTGGAATCCCCAGTGAAGTGGATGGTCTGGGGGCATGATGACCCTAATCACAACATTGAGCAGCAGGTGTCAGGAAAATATCAGCAAGTAGGAGTTCTATGTATGGATGGCCATCGACCATCGATGTTTCCAAAACATTGATGGTTGCTGGCCGATGTCAACTACTTTTGCCATTGATGGCAGAGAACCAGTGGTTCTCTGCCATCAATGGATGAGCACGAGCCGATGTGTTTTTTTTTTCAGTGGCACGACGAAGTTTAGCCCCGACAGCTGCTAAACCTTGTCCCCATTATTGATTGGCCGGCGGCCCACAGCAGAGGTGGCCATCGAGGAGGTGCAAGCCATGGATAGTTCACCATAGATAGTTTGTGTGCCATCGATGGCAATAACCGATGGGCTCATTGATGGCAACCATCGATGGCCACCCCACTGATGGCCATCCTTAGTTCAATATAACTTGCCATTGTATCTATCTAGAGAGTGGCTGATCCATTGCATGCAAGTGTGCGGGACATGAAATTTGATGACAGGATTCGCTGTCAAGTGCATCAGCACAACTGCGAAGTTCAGCATTACGACATAGGGGCCAGGCCGCAGTAATGCAATTCATGGTGACATTTCCATCCAGGACCTCCGCTTCCCAGAATCCTCAAGAGGTCACCTTAAAAAAGTGGGTAACTACAACTAACGTTTATGTAGCACGCACACTGTAGATGCTGCATGTTTACAGTTTGCTGAATTTCCAGATATGCCTCTCAGGAGCTGTATTTTCTTCTGAAGTGCTGCTGTAAAGATACGTGCAGCTGCTGCTGATCACCAATAAGTATCTGTACTGTGTGCATATAATAAAACAGGCTTCTCTTCTATAGAAGTGCTGTACCCTGCCGGATTATTGCTAATGCTTGTGGACGAGTGTGGTGTCACCAGCAAAATCATCCAAACAACAACAAACTAGTTATATTAAAACATGGAGAGCCACAGCATGGCGTGCCCCATACAGTACTTCGGCCATATCCAATTAGACGCGATAAAGCGAAAAGTTAACATCGGTGAACTTTTTGCAAACTTCGGGGCTTTTTTTGCGGCATTCGTCCGAAAATGGTCTGTGGTGTAACTTGCGAAAAGGACAGCAGATATTGGGGAAATCTGTCTGTACCCCATAAAAGGCTAACTAATATAGGAAATCACTTTAGAAGTGTATTACTGGACCTAATAAAAGTATTTTGGGTTCTTATTGTGTCACATATATTTGTGTGTAATAGTGGAAAAATGTTAGAAATCATTTTTTTTTTGCAAAATAAATGTTGTAGGTAAAATAGTGGTAAAATAATATGGGTGCAAGTATATTTTTGTATCATAAAAGTGTACTTTATAAAATATTAAAATTACACCTGGCGCAGCTACCTGCAATGTTTAATACACATGTCCCATCCATAGAGCCCCCCAAATACCAGACCGACTACTTTAAACCCATTTTCCAACACTAACATTTTTCACCCCAAAACTTACATGTCCTCACTGGCCAAATTAACCTATTTAAAAAAAAAAATTCAAAATTTGTCATTAGGGTGGGGGATGTCCAAAGGGTTCTGAACAATGGGCCTGAGTCAGAGCCGCTCGCTTTGACAGAGCTACAGCGAGCGGCCATGATGATGGTCGCGATGGTCAAGACCATCGCGACCATCGGGCTTGCGACGAGATCCTTATGGTAGCCAGAAGCTCTCCACTGACATCACTTGTGATGTCAGTGCGGCCGCCCCCAAACGACAGGCGTTCTCATGGGAACGCCTCCGTTTGGGCAACCACCCCCCTGGCCCGCCCACCAAAGAGGGCGAGCAGTCACTCAACATCGACAGCTCGCCCCCTTTGGTGCAAGACCCAGAGCGACGGATTGCCCGTCGCTAGCCGGGTCTCGCGCATGCGCACGACGGACCCGGTTGCAAGCGGTCTGTGCTCTCGACCGGGTCTGAATCAGGCCCAAAGTCCCAACATTGTTAGTCCGAAATAGGGGTTTTGCACAACTTTTCACCTGCTCTGAGATGGTGAAAATGTTTTGCCGGTTATTAGCCTAAGGAGAATTCGCACGTGTGAAAAGTTTGGCAATAGGATTGCACGATACACATTCTGGGCTTGATTCAGACCCACTCGCTAGATGTGTATGCAACCATCGGTAACATCAAGTACCATCGGAAGCGAACGAGGCACTTGTGGTTGACCATACCCTACCGCAAGCACTACGAGTGCTTCAGTGTGAATTTCAACCATGTGATGTGTACTATGACGCTGCGTCTTAATTATGCATGCCTCTGAAACGGCGTTGAGACGCTCAGGCACGCCTGCGTTCACATCACCACTCCCCTGTTTCCATCGACCATCCCATCACCACCCACAAACAGCTTCTCCTGTCACTCATTCTAGCGAGCTGGCTATGCGCAGCGAGTGAACGCTTCCCGATTGCATGGACTAGTCTGTGTACGCGCTCTGCGATACGTACACATGCGCAGCCTAGCGAGTAGGTCTGAATCAGGCCCTCTGTCCGAAAACTTTTCGCCAAAACTCGGCTTTTCACGTCTGATTGGATATGATCCTTCATCTGTTATTATTTTAATGGAAATACTCATCCAATACTTTTCTTTTCCCCCTTATCATTCACCTAAATCCATACGGAATTTTCTATCTTGAAGTTATCCAATACGAAAAACATAAAATCCATAATGAGAAAGGTACTTGTTCCTAGAGGAGCTATGGTGCGAAGTGGCCAGTATGAGAATAACCAATCAGAGTAGCTTTTTTTCTGATTGACTGGAGTGTGCATAAAACACTCTGATTGGCTGTTTCCTTATTGAACTCTCAGGGACATTTAAGTCCATTCATTGCCCAAGCATTCAATAGTAGAGATCAGGGCCGGACTGACCATCGGGCACTTCTGGCAAATGCCAGAAGGGCCAATGGCTGCGTGGGCCGGTCTGTCCGTCTACATGGATACAGTATTATTGAAATTGTCTCTCCCAAAATGACCGCCGCCTCATAGGAGACATCGTAGCACATTGACATTTGAGAGGTCTTCATTTGCCATGTTCTGCTGCCAGACGCTAGAGGACCAGCTGTACCTCTAGTAACAGGGAGCAGCTAGTTCGGCAAAATCCCGGGCAAGACCTGCATGCTGCCTCCCCTGCCTTTCAGATAAGTGTTTTTTTTTTCATTATGTGTGTGTCTACTGGGGGGTGGCACTACTGTGGGGGGATTACTACTAGGGGGACTACTACTACAAGGGGGGACAACTACTGGGGACACTGCATCAGGGGTGGTAATACTCTGGGGAGATTACTACTAGGGGGACTACTATTACAAGGGAGGGGACAACTACTAGGGGTACTACTGTGGGGGGATTACTACTAGGGGGACTACTACTACAAGGGGGGGCTACAAGTAGGGGCACTGCATTGGGGGACCACTACTGGGGGTACTGCATATGGGGGGGACTACTAATAGGGACACTACAAGGGGGGGACTATTACTAGGGGCACCACAATGGCTACAAGTGGGGACTATTACTAGGGGCACTACAAGGGGAGGGGACTACTACTAGGGGCACTACAAGGGGAGGGGACTACTACTAGGGGCACTGCATAGGAGGGAGACTACCACTGGGATCACTGCACCACTACTGGGAGCGCTATATAAAGGGCAATACTGGGGGCACTACATCGGGGGATCACTACTGGGGGCTCTATATAAAAGGCAATACTGGGGGTACTGCATAGGGGGGACTGCATCATGGGACCACTACTGGGGGCTCTATATAAAGGGCAATACTGGGGATACTGCATAGGGGGGGAACTACAACTGGGGCCACTATTTAAAGGGTACTGCATAAGGGGTACCACTATTGGGGGCACTGCATGGGGGGACTACCACTGGAGGCACTGCATAGGGTGTACCACTACTGGGGGCACTGCATAGGGGTCACTACTACTGGGGACACTATATAAGGGGCACTACTGGGGGCACAAGGGGCACTGCACAGGGGGGGCCACTACTGGGGCACTGTATAAGGGGCACTGCATAGGGGGGATCACTACTGGGGGCACTACTGGAGGCCTGCATAAGGGGGACCTCTCCTGGGGCACAAGGGGCACTGCATAGGGGGGACTACTACTGGGGGTACTGAATAGGGAGGACCACTACAGGGGGTGCCGTATAAGGGGTACTGCATAGGGGGGACCTTTACTGGGGGCACTGCATAGGGAGGGACTACTACTGGGGGCACTATATAGGGGGCACTACTGGGAGACTGCATAAGGGGGACCACTTCTGGGGCACTGCATTGCACAGGGGGGGGGGGACAACTACTGGGGGCACAGTATAAGGGGGATCACTACTGGGGGCCTGCATAAGGGTGACCACTACTGGGAGCATTGCATACTGGGAGTACTGTATAACGGGAACTACTGGGGGGACTGCATTAAGGTACATATGGAAAGGACTGTTCCCAGAGTGACGAGAAAGGGGTATGTGTAATGATTATGGCTTTTTCCATGAGACCACGGCCCCTTAATTTGTTTGGGCACGCGCAATAATATGCCTGGGGGCACCAAAAAAATATATTTGCTTATCAAAAAATTTGGAGTAGGGCCGCCCCTGTCTATATGGCTGGGATTCTACAAGCTGCTGGTGACTGGGCAGGATAGAGGAGGAGGCTTGTGTACTGTACCATATGCTTATTTATATATCCACAACATGTTATATTGGATTGCTGCAACAGCCCTCTCTGAGTGTTGGTAACTGTGTGCCTTGGACACATTACAGCTAGTGTGAACTATATATACACATATTGTTTCCCATATTTTTCTCACTTTTCACCAAATTTTTTTGTTTGTTAAAAACTGAGCTTTTCATACTTACCCTCCCCCCTTCTCCCCCTAACCCTCCCCAGTAGTGCCTAAACCTAACCCCCCCCCCCCACTTCGTGCCTAGACCTAACCCTCCACCATTCGTACCTAAACCTAACCCTCCCCCTATTTCTGTACTCATTCTGCTCTCCAGCTCCATTACGCCCCCTGTTCTTCCCTGCGCATGTCTGTACATGTTCTGCTCTCCCGTGTACTCTGCCCTCCCACCTGTGCCCCCTGTTCCCCTCTCCCCATGTCTGTACATGTTCTGCTCTCCCGTGTACTCTGCCCTCCCATCTCTGTGCCCCCTGTTCCCCTCTCCCCATATCTGTACATGTTCTGCTCTCCCGTGTACTCTGCCCTCCCACCTGTGCCCCCTGTTCCCCTCTCCCCATGTCTGTACATGTTCTGCTCTCCCGTGTACTCTGCCCTCCCATCTCTGTGCCCCCTGTTCCCCTCTCCCCATGTCTGTACATGTTCTGCTCTCCCGTATACTCTGCCCTCCCACCTCTGTGCCCCCTGTTCCCCTCTCCCCATGTCTGTACCCCTTCTGCTCTCCTGTGTACTCTGCCCTCCCACCTCTGTGACCCCGGTTCCCCTCTCCCCGTGTCTGTACCCCTTCTGCGCTCCCGTGTACTCTGCCCTCCCACCTCTGTAACCCCTGTTCCCTTCTCCCCATGTCTGTACCCCTTCTGCTCTCCCGTGTACTGTGCCCTCCCACCTCTGTGACCCCTATTCCCCTCTCCCCATGTCTGTACCCCTTCTGCTCTCCTGTGTACTCTGTCCTCCCACCTCTGTGACCCCTGTTCCCCTCTCCCCGTGTCTGTACCCCTTCTGCTCTCCCGTGTACTCTGCCCTCCCATCTCTGTGCTCCCTGTTCCCCTCTCCCCATGCCTGTACATGTTCTGCTCTCCCGTATACTCTGCCCTCCCACCTCTGTGCCCCCTGTTCCCCTCTCCCCATGTCTGTACCCCTTCTGCTCTCCCGTGTACTCTGCCCTCCCACCTCTGTGCCCCCTATTCCCCTCTCCACGTGTCTGTACATGTTCTGCTCTCCTGTGTACTCTGCCCTCCCATCTCTGTGCCCCCTGTTCCCCTCTCCCCATGTCTGTACCCCGTCTGCTCTCCCGTGTACTCTGCCCTCCCACCTTTGTGCCCCCTGTTCCCCTCTCCCCATGTCTGTACCCCTTCTGCTTTCCAGTGTACTCTGCCCTCCCACCTTTGTGCCCCTTATTCCCCTCTCCCCATGTCTGTACCCCTTCTGCTCTCCCGTGTACTCTGCCCTCCCACCTCTTGGCCCCCTGTTCCCCTCTCCCCATGTCTGTACCCCTTCTGCTCTCCCGTGTACTCTGCCCTTCCACCTCTGTGACCCCTGTTCCCCTCTCCCCATGTCTGTACCCCTTCTGCTCTCCCGTGTACTCTGCCCTCCCACCTTTGTGCCCCCTGTTCCCTTCTCCCCATGTCTGTACCCCTTCTGCTCTCCTGTGTACTCTCCCCTCCCACCTCTGTGACCCCTGTTCCCCTCTCCCCATGTCTGTACCCCTTCTGCTCTCCCATATACTCTGCCTACCACCTCTGTGACCCTTGTTCCCCTCTCCCCATGTCTGTACCCCTTCTGCTCTTCGTGTACTATGTGCCCCCTATTCTCCTCATGTCTGTACCCCTTCTGCTGTTCTGTGCTTTTTTATGCACTACACGCAGTGAGGCATAAATTGTCATAGGACCCAGACACTATGGAGTAGGACCCAATTTTTTTTAAAGTGAGGGGTCCCTGGGACCCACACTTTTTTTCATTTAGCGCGATCACTGGGTGTAAGGGGCATTACTGTGTGTAACTTGAATGAGGGGCACTACTCTGCAGTGTAATGTGACAAAGGGGCACTATGGTATGGAATAATTTTAATTGGGGGTACTATTGTGTGCTCACACCCCTTCTCAGCGAACACACAACTGTTTTTTTCGACGTGCGCATACTACCATATTCTTTTGGGTCAGGGGAAACCAAAGCTCTTTATGTCTACAGGGCATCAAAATGTGTAGTAACAGCTCTGCTTTGGTGGCACAGACGTGTCCTCCTCTGCTCAGCTCCCCTGCCCTAAAAAATTCCTACAGTGAACACCATCTAATCCTCTACAACTGCTAGGCTAGGCCTTGGTCAATTGGGAAAATGCCTTTCCTTTACTTTGTGCGTGACATATACCAATGTAGTGCCAGCTTTACCTAACAGAACTAACCAAATACCAAATGTTTAAATATGGCACATGTTTAAATCCCTTGCAGGATGTGCTCTTTTGTGTGTATTTTAATACAGAGAATGATGTACACTTTTATGTTCTAATATTAATTATATGTGTAAGCGCATAGACTAAGATGTGGGAGGTGTCAGGATTAATAAGGGGAGGAGTCTATGCCAGGAGCCAGGGGCTGACGCGAGGTGGGCCTGTGTGCTTTAAAATGCCAGGGCCTATTTTTAGTCCCAGTCTGGCCCTGGTAGAGATGAGCGATTAGGTTTTGCTGAAAACTTAACACACCTGAACTTTGGGGTTCAGAGTAGAACCCAGTCCCCGCTCAGATCACTTTTGAGTTCCAGTTAGAGCCAAGTTTCAACTCGAGTCTTCTCGTCAAGTTCGGAAGTCGGATCTAAAAAACGGATCTCACATACAGTATTTTGGATTGCATGCGAGTCCCTCCCTACTGATTTCAGGTGCTGTGAGGTGGTCAAAATTGACTGAAAATGAATTTTATTGATGTTAATAATATTATAGGAAGAAAAACATGTCCCAGTTACATGATTTTAGCTGCTTTTATCCATTTTTAAATAAATCCAAAACCAAAACACTTGAGGGTGGTTTTGCCAAAACAAATATGACGATGATTTAGAGCCAAAACCAAAACACGGGGGTCTGCGCACATCTCTACTCAACAGGTGAAGAGCAAATCACATATGGTTAGTGCAGGCATGACAGAAATGTATCACCAGGGCACACACCTCTCAACTTTCCTTATAGGAAAACTAGGACGCAACTACTGCCCAAGCCTAAGGCAGGATGCTGTCACAGACTATCATTTGTACTTTGAAGGGTTGGCTGCCATTTATACAGGAGATATAAATAGGTAAATTGAAAAAGTGAGAACATCTAGAGCTTACATTTTACTCTGAATTCTACCTGATGCCTATACATAGTGCGGATAGCCATTAGTGAGCTGAAACAATTTGGGCCATATTCATCATCACTTAATTTCTACAAAAGTAAGTGAAAATTAACATTTTCACCTACTTTTGTAGAAAAAATGAGTATCGGAGCCATTCATCATAAAAGGTAACATAGGAGATTTCACAGATATCTCCTGCTTACCTTTCTCTCCCGATGTGGCCCTCTGTCCCCATTAGAGATGAGCTGGTCCGGTTCCCTGAGAACCGGACCCACCCGAACTTCGGGGATCCGGGGAGATCCGAGGTGCCCCTCGGACCTCTCCACCTGCCCCGGATCCCTAATCAAGGCAAAACCTTGCGATTCTCTGTCGGATCTCGAGGTTTTGCCTTGAGCGGCCATTTTTAAAAATCCCTTTGCCTTCAATGGGCAAAGCGCTGATTGGCTGACAGAGCCGTCTGTCACGGCTCTCAGCCAATCAATGTTATGCCCATTGAATGCAGGGAAAAAAGAAGATGGTGATAGTTCCCATGGCTGGCACCCCCCGCTGCCGACACACTTGCTGCCGGCACCCCCCCGCTGCTGGCACACCAGCTGTTGGCACCCCCACTGCTGACACCGCCAGCAGCCCCGCAGCTGACACCACTGGCTCCCCCATGCTGCCGACACCGCCGGCACCCTGCATTGAAAACACCCCTGCATTGCCGACACAGTCAGCAAACCTGCACTGAGGACATCGCTGGCACCCCTGCTCTGCCGACACCGCAGGTAACCTGCACTGAGGACATTGCCAGCACTCCCACACTGCCATTCCATGTACTGAGGACACCATCAGCAACCCCCGCACTGCCGACACAGCCAACAAACCTGCACTAAAGACACCGCTGGCACCCCCGCACTGCCGACACCGCCGGTACCCTTCACTGAGGACACTGCCAGCACCGCAGCATTACCATCCCATGTACTGAGGACACCGTCAGCAACCCCCGCACTGCCGACACAGCTAGCAAACCTGCACAGAAGACACCACTGGCATTGCTGACATCGCCGGTACCCTTCACTGAGGACACTGCCAGCACTGCAGCACTGCCATTCCATGTACTGAGGACACCGTCAGCAACCCCGCTCTGCTGACACTGCTGTCACAGTAAGTGCACTATTGGTGTATACAACCCACACTGTATAACACACTGTATCCGTGTTGGAAATTGGAAGCTGAACTGCCACATGTTAGTGCCGCCCACTGTGTCACTTAGCTTAGTCAGCCAGCTAGCTGGATGCAACCTTTTGGCCTTAACTAGATGAAAAAAATTATATTGTGAGGTGGTCAAATTTGATTGGAAATGACCGGAAATAAATGTTATTGAGGTTAATAATACTGTAGGAACAAAAACAGGCCCATTTTCTGTGATTTTAGATGTTTTTATGATATTTTAAGAAAAAATCCAAATCCAAAATCAAAACCGAAACACAAAACACCAAGGAAAAAAATCCAAAAACCAGATTCAGATCCAAAACCAGGGGAGATCCAGATCCAAAACACGAGGGTTGGCGCACATCTCTAGTTCCCATACACTAATATAAGGACCTAAGTTCATCCAGCTCTGAAAATATAATATTCTCGGAGCTTGACCACAGGAGCATTCACTATTTTCAGGTGGCGTTTGCTCCCATACCCTATGGGAAGGAGTTCTGGGTTGCGAAGAGGGATCCTTTGGGATCCCTCAGTCCCTGTCTGGCTACTTGCACCGGATGCCTGGGCATTGTGTGCCTGTGTGAACGCTAGTCAGACTCAGCGGTGCTAATTTTCACTGCTACGAGAGTAGCAGTGTAAACATTCGGGGAGACTGCTGATTTTCGGATCAGCTGTCCCTGTGCTGGAGCAATGATGATTTGCTCTGACGCTCGCCGCAAGTATGGCTGTTAATTATCGTTGACCACCTGGCCCTCAATGATTAACATAATGAATATGGCCCTTTATGAGAATGCAGCCTATCCACTTACAACTGAAGGGGCGTACCTGGGCAGCAATGGGACAATTCACGCAGGTTACATTCAGGGAGGTTGTGGCCATAGAAATGCAGGCTATGCAGAGTTGTGTGAACAGATTATGACGGCAATGAAACTAAGCTTATGGATATACAGTAGGTGGTCTAGCACATATAGTAGACGCGTACCACTCTTACGGGCAAATTCTCTATACACACAGTGCAGTAGGAATTACAACCGACTTACATTTATCTCTGCATCAGTCCAAAAGTGCCTGGTGTAGTCAGCCTAGTGGTTATGACCACTTCATACTCCATATGGAAGGAGGAAGGAGAATCATATCAGATGGCATGTCATACGCCTGAAGAAGAATTAAATCCCTTGGCTTGGACAGGCTCTAGCAAACCTTTTTCAGCAGTATCTTTAAGAGGTTTGGGTTTATTGACAGCAGTGTGATGGAGGTTAGTCCACATAGTATATAAACTTAGCCACAGATTGGTTTAATAACCGTAGAAGCAGATGCAGGATAACACAGGGACAAATAGTATGCAGCAGGTACAGGATGCAAGGATATCCAGTTGCAGCCAGGAGCTTACAGGGTATGCTGAGCATTGTAGTACGCCTATGGTGCTTACTTATTGTAAGCATATATGTGCAGTGGTGGCCACGAGATGTTTCTAAAGTACAGCGGTGATGACACAGTGTGGTTAGGGGTCTGTATGTAGTAGCCACAGCCTCCGTTAGTTGGGTGGCACTCAGGGACATGTCTGTTACTCAAGGACTGAGGTAGGAGAAAGACTGCGCAGTAGCACAATCGGCATGTCGGAAGTCGCGTCTCCAGGGATTAGTGCACGGAAGGTATGGAAAAAAGACAGCGCTAATCGCTCTCTCTAACAGGGTTAGCTTTTAATGTTAGCCTAGATTAGTACCTTTTTTTCTGGAAATCCCTGCAACCTTCCCTGTAATTTTTGTTGCTGCTTTTTGCATTTTGGGCGGGAAAGATGGCAGTCAGTGGCCACCTTGCTCTAGTAGATCTTGAGGTGCTCTCCCTTTCAATACACTAATTAGGCTGATTTTTCCCCCTACTGGGGTCAGCAGCACCATCTGTCTTGATGGGCTTGTAATTGTAGTCATTGGAAGGTCAGTTGGATACCTCTGAGTTTTTGTGTTGAGATGGTCTAGCAGAATGCCACCCCTTTCAAAGGATGATGGAATGGCAGAAGACTCTATATGATGGACTGGCAGATGGCCCCCATTGTTGTCCCAATATCTGTAAGTAGTCTAGCAGGTGACTGTGATGCAGTATTTGCCCGTGTTTTCTTCCCCTCCATACATTTTTATAAAGAGAGAGAGAGTCCCTCCGTGGGGTCACTTGCTCTGGTGCCCTCCTTAGGAGGGAACACCTCCATATGTAAGACACGAAGAGAGGCGGCACTCAGAGTCTTTTTAACGGTGAAACAAATAAAGTGTTTTAATCTTCGATCAACGTTTCGGGGATCGAGTCCCCGTCGTCAGGATATATAGATATATATATAAGTTGTAACTGCAGAGGGGGTTAAGGAGGGCTGTCATCAGCCAAATGGGTCGCCACCAGAGATATGGTGGAATCGGCTTTGTATTGCCACCAGAGATATGGGTCCACATTGTAAAAAAAACACTATTCTGAATAGCCTATAGAAATCCCTCTAGATCCTAGATCTAGAGGTCCCTCTAGGCATCTGCAAAGCCAATTGGGAATGGGCAGTCTGCATAGCCACAAGAAACATAAAGGGGTCTACATGCAAACAGTGCTATATATTTAGTCAGAATGCTTGCTATAATACATAAATGTATGGCATATATATAACACTAAGGGATGATGAATAGGGGTTTATTCATCATCTCTTAATTAACATTTTCCCCAACTTTTGTAAAAATTAAGGGTCAAGGCCATGCTTTAACTGCAACGCAGGAGACATCACTGATATCTCCTGGTTACAATTGTCCAGAGAACTCTCATAGTAGCCACCTAATTACCACACAGAAAGCCCATTTCCTGCAAAGTGTGACCCATTGACAGACAGATCATGCCGTCTGCACCAATCTCCGTTCATGTGCATTTGTATGGCTCATCACATGCACAGTCTGTGACTGCTTTATACGGCGCACGCGCAGTTTGCAGATAGACGTGAGATCTATTGGCATTTTTACTTTTGTTTGATTTTGTATCAGGCCCTATGTCTCTACATCCATCATCATCTACTCATCACCGATGCTCATACAATGTTGCATTTTGCAATTTTCTAGGGTTTGGATGCCAAGTTTATTTAAATAGATCGTATTGTGTGAAAATGGTCTATGCTGCAGATCTCATATGGGCAGTGGCAGGGCCGTAGCTAGGGTACTGCGACCTGTGCCATGGCACAGGGCACCAGAAGGCAGGGAGCGCTGTTTGGGCCTTTCAATTTCTGTTTATTATCATTCTCACTTGTAGCTTCTTCTTATTTTATCCCCAGTATTTCCTGGCCTCCCCTATCTCTTCCCTGGCCCTTCCCCATGAGGCCATGGCATGTTTTGGGTCTGTTATCTCCCTATTTAAAAAAGAGGGGGGCGCCAATGCTCTTTCTGGCACAGGGCACCAAAAAGTCTAGTTACGGCTCTGGGCAGTGGCTCCTGACTGATGCCAACTCTGCCCCGCCCCTCTCTCTGTGTAAATTCATCACACACACCAGCGAATCACGGCATTATGCCATGAGGGGGCAGGGCCTAATTATATATATATATCTATGTATAGATATATATATACATACACAAACGCACAAAACTTCTCCTCCACTTGGAAATCTTGCGTTTGCCCCGTTGAATGCCATTTGCTTCTTTATGTTTTTCTTTTAGTGATGCTTTGTGCCCAGTCATTTCATGTTTTATGGGAGAAATATCACCTGTCACAGTCCATGCTCAGAAATAGCATGAGAATAAAATCTAATTTAACGAATTATAGAATAAATGTCAAGATGAAATTCAGACATTACAGAGGTCTCTGAGAACACTTAGCTGTAGATTAGTAGTAATTGCAGATGAGGACTAGCAGTGTTCAGGAGAGATGGGCAAATCAATTTGGGCTAATTCCAAAATTCAACTGAAATTCAGCAAATTAAAAATTGAAATGTATACAAAATTTGACAGATAATTTACCCCCTAGCCCTGAGAATCAGAGCAATTACTGTGCATGGACTGTAAAGAAGTAAATGAGTAACTAAATACATCAATGGAGTTTACAGCCCGCAAGCACTCATTCTTCCTGGATTACTGTAGAGGAAAACAACAGTGCATGCTACACGTTGTGATGATGACAAGGACTGTGACTTACCAGTGTCCTCTGACTTTTCCAGTCTTTGTCTACACTTCTGTTGTTTGCATACTTCGGGCCTAAATCAGAGATGGATGCAATGCTGTTTACGCAGTTGACCAATGTTTTGCTACTGCGCATGCAGTGAATAGTCCATACACAGTATAGGTAAAGGTGAGAGGTTTATTGCTTTATTTATTTTTGTTTTCATTTCAGCCTTGAGAAATTTTGGTGTCCAGAACTGGGGGGGGGGGGTGGGGAAGCATCACTATATATGAGCGGGCCTTGGCCATGCCTAGTTGTTATTGTACGTGAAGCTGTTATATTTAAAGCTGACTCATTTCTTTTATCACGCTTCTTTTGCTGTGCACCACTTGCATCTCTTAGTTTGTATGCAGAGGCTTAATGTCCCACCTTGTGACTTAGAGTCCCATGCGAGTAACACCTTTAGCCCTCATAATTTCCATTGGTAGCTTCGTTGCAGTGAATTCTAAAGCCACCACTAAGAAGTCGAATTCTGCAGCATTGGAATTGCAACCTCTTTGTCGTCCATCTGGACTCCTACAGATATCAATTGCTGAGATACAGATAACATCCTGTCAATGTGCTGGCACTTTCCTGTGATTTATAAAATACACGTGCTCCTCCACAGCTAGGCCGCACTAGCGCCTAGTTATTAGGCTAACTGAATGCCAGATGGGGAATGCTGGTCCCGGCCAGGGCAAGCAGCCGAGGTGCTAGCTACATACGGCACTGCAGCTGCTGCATATATTCAATTAGGGGGCCAGTTCCTTTTGCCTGCATCCCATTGGTGCAGGCTTCTGTTAAGAGGCAGTCAATCCTACACACCTTTGCCATTGATAGTTTGAACTTCAGTGTGTCTAGCTGGTCCTGTTCCTGACACTCCGCGTCCTGGAATACTTTTACTACCTGCATTTACAGGAGGCCATGATTAGAGAAAGTTCAGAAGGAACATTGCAGCAGCCAGAGTGCGTTCTATGTGGAGTGTAGGTGTCCGCCGGAAGATTTGCCCTGACCACGGACTTTGAAAGTGGCCTTTCAGGGCTTGCAATCTCCGGTGCTCACAAGTACACAAGGGGAATGGTGAGATGATCATTTGCATATTTTTGTTGTAGCGAATCTGAAAGAAATCTCAGCCACTCATGCAGCATTGTCTACCACTTAATCAGACCCTTAATCACTAGTAAGTAGGCAAATAAAAAAGTTTATCCAACATGTTTCGAATATGTATGCTTTATTTCACTAGCGCTAAAAGAAACTCTATTAAATGCTGGTGGGTGAATGGCCTCAATAAGTTGATATACTGTAAATGAAGCCTCTAAAACCGTTTAACTAAATAAGCCCATATCATGAATTCAGTTGGAAAGGAAGTTGAAAATACTGAACCAGACAAATGTCTCCCTCATAAATGCATCCTATGTCTAGAAGGATTTTGCTCAGATGAAGGATTAATTTTTAATATCCCTGATAAGAATGCATTTTATACTTACTCGTTGATTGTTAGTATGCAATTTTAATATTGTTGTGTATGTGACCTAATGTTATACTGTATGTTTTATACAGCACATAAATGAAAGTTATAATGTATCATTGTAGTGCTAAGGGAATATTTTTCAGATTTTAGCACCCATATGCCATTTGGGTCTGACGCATTTTTTGAGTGCATAAACTGCACATTAAATGTAATTTAGACAAAAAAATATATATATATATTATTAAATAGTGTACAGTATTTATGCCCATGAGCTGAAGTGTATGCATTGTGAAGGTGTGCGCCCATAGCATACTGTATGTACCTGGTTTACATCAGATGGATGTCACTTACACCTACACTTTATTACAGTTATACCTATATCATTATTACTCAGTTACTTTGCTTGTGAAATATGCATTCACCGTTAGAGTTCACTAAATCCTATTTAATTTTGATAATTCAGCAGGTACTTTGCTACAATATGCACATACAAACTTAATATATGGGATGCACTAAAGATAAGCACCTATCAGCCAATAAGAGCGTTTTGTTAGTGCTGGTGACTTCCATCAACACCAGAGTATAAATATGCACCAGGCCTCTGGCTCCCATAATTGGTGAAGCTTGTACAAGAGCATTTGCTGGTCTGCATCTGTTAGGCAAATACCCCCTTACTGTACCTGGCCAATGCCAGATGCTCCTTCTTTTCACCATCCTGCCTCTCCAGCCGCAAGTGGTCGTAGTGTGAGATCCACACTAGCATGCATAAGCCTTTACTTGTAGATCCTGCTTTAATTACACTGTATGTTTCCATTACAAAAATTGGATTTTATTTGGAATTGAAAGCTCCAGTATCGCTCTAAATTGCATGATCATTTTTAATGATATTAAATTTAATGCCAGCAGAGTTCTGCACATCTCTATGGCCGGGCCTCCCGTATCCGTACTTCTGGTTTCATAGTCATTGTCAAAGCTGGATAATCAGCTGAGACAGAATCTGTTCACAATCAGAATCTGCAAGACGCCATTTTGCGACTGATCACCAAGCGCCATTTTAAGTTACAACTCACGAGCTAAGTACATATGACGATGTTTTTATAATCCTTTCAGAAACCATTCCCTGGTGTATACAAGCCCATTCTAAGGACAACCTTGCATAAAAAATACCATAACAAACACAGTATTCACGCAGGGTGTAGTAAAACAGCTTCCTGAGAAAAGTAATTAGAAAACAATACACCAGGATACTGTGAGTGTTTTTGCATGTAAATGGAGAGACCCCACATGTGGACAGGTGTAGCTGTGGCAATTGAAATATGGGCCAGACACTGATAAGAAATCTGCTTGAAAAGTACTTACACAGGTATCCTAAATAGGCAGAAGAAAACCTTTGAATTCACTGTCAGACAGGATGGCACTAGCAGTCAGCTGGGGGTCTCCATCCTGTTTGAGAGTGAAACTCACTGCTCATAACACTTTGCATTGTAGTTTAAAAAAACATATGTTGGAGGGGTATGATATATGTATATATGTGTATGTATGTGTATATATATATATATATATATATATATATATTAAATCCATCATAGATAAACGCACATGCATAAACACCGCACATTACGCACAGTTGCGCTGTTTCACTCTACAAATAAACGCACCTCGCATATTAGCAACTTTATGCAATATTCTCTTACACTTACACATACATAAATTACATGAAAGGGTCCCTAGTACTAAAGTGTAATATTCAAGGTTTATTCAGGGATTATTAATGTTGTGTAATAAAGGTTATTTGATATCTAAGGTTTAGTACATGGTAAGCAGACCGTGTCTGGTGTTGTACTGATCCACTGTGTCTCCACAGATTCCCGGTACCATCGGTGAGAAGATTGGAACCTGCGTCTGCAAACTATGGACTATAGAGAGTTAAAACATTAAAAATGTACTCTGTAATGTTAGTAGCTTAGATTTGCATGTAGGGGGAAAAGGAGACAAAGGGCTGTTGGAGGCTGACCTGTGTTCATTTGAAGTGACCTGTTAAATGTCCTGTAACAGAAGCACCGTGACGGAGAACCAAAGGAATCATGCCAAACTTGCCTATTGTATTGCCTATCTCTGTAAGGGTATATATGTGTGTTCTGACCCCAATCGGGAGTCTTCTTGCTGATGCTGTTGACGGAGGTTTCTTGCTGATGCCGGTATCTGGGCCAGAGCGCGTGCGTATATAACAACTGTACCTTGGGTCTGTATGATTTATTTGCGCTAAATTGTCTTTAGATCACAGTGTGTAACCTACTGTTTTTATGTTGAATAATAACCTTTTGTGCGTTGGAAACACATTCAAAGTCTGAAGGCATTTATTTACTGTATGACTCATTACGCTAATAGCGACAATTTTAGAAGTATAGGCAGGATTTAGAAGGTATAGGCAGGATTGTACCAAGGTTTAATTACGATATTACACCATTAACAATATCAGGACACACTTGCACCAGCCCTATTTTTTGTGCAAGAGATCTATCTGAAAATAGCCATATTTACGCGTACGCACAACCCTGCCTAGACCACAGTTCCGTCAACCATCGACACACTGTAGTTACACTAACTTAGCCTAAGCGCAACTGCTCCGCTACTTACCAGATACACTCCTTCAGCACCGAGTGAAGATATGACTGAGTTGCGTACAAATCATTATTAGCCATACTTGCCTACGCTCAGCTCGGGAACATACGCAGTGTGAAAACACCCTAATAACGTCTGCAAAACTGATTTGGCTTCAAACAGGAAGGAGTAGCTTGGATACAATATGTATAAGTGGAATCCGTAAGAAATACCAGTGGACAGGATGCCGGCTGTCAGTACACTGATAGCAGCATCCCGATGGTTCAAATCCTGACAGGGGAACGGTGAGTAAAAGTTCCTCTGTCCTATTTACCCCCTAACCCTCCTTTCCTGCACCCTGATACTAACCTTCCCTACCCTGCACCCTAACCCTCCCGGTAAGTGCCTAAACCTAACCCTCCCCACTTAGTGCCTAACCTCCCCCCGGTGGTGCCTGACTTAACCCCCCACCCTGTCTAGAGCCTTACCCTAACCTCCCCCCTCCCACAGCCTAACCTAAGTCCCCCTGGGGTGCCTAAACCTAACCGCTCCCCACCGACGGCTGATACCTTTCCCCGGTCTTCTTACGATCGGGATGCCGTCTGCTGGGATTCAAACGTCAGCATCCCCAGTCATGTCAGGGTTCTGTTGCCGGTGTTCTCTCGGCGATTGGGGTTCCAGTGGCGGGGTTCCGGCAGACGGCATCCCGGTTGTCAGGATCTTAAATGCATCCCGTATAAACAGATAATATATTCACTTTAGCAACTGTAACATAGGGTATGGAAATGAGGATTCCAGACTGCAGATATTTTTGGTAAAGCAGTGGCTTTTTAATAGCAGCAAACAGTGCACCTTAGCATATGTGAGGTTAGGCCTGCACACATAAAGGCACATAGCATAAAATAAACAAACAAACAAACATAAAGGTCTCAGTGTCCTTGTGCTAATCAGTCAGCAGTGGCTTGCAGCCACAATTTGGGCATGCTCTCCCAGCACAGCACTTGGACCCTCCAGGTCCTGGCATCCTAATGCTAACCACCACTCCCAGCCTATCGCCTGGCCAGTTGTCCAGCATCAAGAGCCATGAGCAACAGGTGTGTGAGAGTGTTAAACCCTTCCTGTGCTGCCGACTTCCTGCTGGCTCTGGGCGACTTGGAAAACCTGGAATTCTATATTTCCAGTTTGAGCCGTGCAGCCCAGGAAACCCGGAGTTCCAAACTCAGAGCCGTAACTAGACTTTTTGGTGCCCTGTGCCAGAAAGAGCATTGGCGCCCCCCTCATTTTTCAAAGGGACATAATGCACCCAAAAAAGGGCCATGGCTTCATGGGGAAGGGCCAGGGAAGAGATAAGAGAAGCCAGGAGATGCTGGGGATGAAATAAGAGGAAGCTACAAGCAAGAATGATAAAAAACAGAAATTTGACAGGCCCAAACAGCGCCCCCTGACCTGTGGTGCCCTGTGAGATGGCACCAGCCGCATTACCCTAGCTACAGCCCTGTCCAAATTTCTATTGTAGATGCAGAATGTGCCAATCTTGTTTTCCTCTCCCTTGGAGGGAGCTGATCCCACCAGAATGCGGGCGATTCAGGTGAGAGACCACCCCTCTCACCACACAACACATTCCTGCAGTATGTCACCTCCTACCACCTCACCCAAAAAACTGCCTTGCCACACTGTAAGTGTATAAGCTGTTGATGTGGTAGCACAGGAGCTCGCGTGCATTGTGCAGTTGATGTGTATGTGGGACAATATCTTTCATACTGTACTCTAAAGAGCCATGTTTCTCTTATTGTTTATCATACACCTCTTAATTATATAGTGTGAGTTCTGTGCCTACTACTGAGATGATTTGCGCGTTTCCTTAGGAATTGTTTGAGTGTTTAAGCCCCATTTAGCCTGTTGTCAGTTATCTTCAGAGATATTATACACTAATGTGTGATCATCCATTATTTGCAGCTATTGGCAGCCTGTACACTTTGGAAAAAGAAAGATGGTAAAGTCTGTGCTCAGCATGGGTCTCTGAAGAACAAATTACCTTTTTGCAGCAAGTGATTTGACTAAAATTGAGTGGATTGTACCAAAATACAAAGACACTCTTGAAGCACACTTTTTTTTCTCATCTTATGATATTGATTCTGAAGGGCGAGAAACTGAATCAGGGCTGTTGACACTCTCCATGTCTGCGCTTATTGCTTATGCCATTCTGCACAGATGGAGCACATTTCTTTTTTCATAGCGGGTGAGATGTATCAAACCTTCAAAAGAGGACCAATTAGCTTCTACAGTGGTTATCATGTTATACAATGTACTTGATTAATGATAGCTAAAAGCTGATTGGTTGTTATGGGAAGCTAGAAGCTGATTGGTTGTTATGGGAAACTTCGCCACTTGTCTTCCTTTGAAGGTTTTATACATCTCTCCCATGGTAAGATCCGGTAATGCCCGTGCAACAGAGGATGTTCTGGATTGTCATATTGATCTAATAAAAGGGAATCCCAGCAATAACCGCCTTAGTTATAGAGCATATTATGGATATTAGGTACTGAGGATATTTGGGAGATTATGAGTCCATAATTTGAGGGTATTTGTCATAAAAAGCTCTGCAAAATATAGTGGAACAACCGCATTGGGCAACTAAACCTTTCCATTGTGACAGCAGTCTAAAAAATGGCCATAATCTCCTCTACCAAGAAGTGTAGGGCACCACAGTTCACACATTGCCCCTCCATAGGACACAAAGAGTAGTATTGTGGCGAATATGTCATGTCCAATGCAAAGTATTTCTGGCAATGTCTGTACCTGAGTCTTTGATATCTTCTGCGCATGTGCGATATATGCAAAGGCCATGCCAGAAAATATAGCATCACCAGCTGTCAGGTATTCTGATGCACCACCTTAATTATGGAAACGCCTTTGGTAGGAAAAGAGAAAAAGGTTTATGGGTGAGGAGAAGTGACTGCATGGACCAGTAGCTTCCAATTGATCCACACAGTCAAACCCCCCCCTAGATATTCTGTGCACAACCAGAGGGTTACTATAAATGATATCGAAATACCACCTGGCAACCCTGCTTGACACACCATAGTAAGTCATCTCATTTTCACCAGCAGAGGAACCTCCTTATTGAACCTTACCATCAGCAATGAGGCAGACTAGAAACTAGAATTGACTGGACCTGATAGCATATTTTGAAGGAGTTGCGCATTCTAAACTCCGCTTACATCATATGTTAAAATTATAGTCAACCACTGAGATTTGTTCCCTACCAGAACAAGCTCTGCACTGTCACAGGGCACATCTTTATCAATTTCACGCAGATGTCTGAACTACTGTATATATACAATATCAGTTTCCCCAACATCTCGTAATAGTAAGATTTAGGTAGCCTTAAGTTTTATTCTGTAGATGCTGCACACACGTTCCTTAGTGTGTACATCTAGGTTCCTAGGGAAGAGCACAGTGGATCTAATTTTGAATGTACAAAAGGGCCAAGGGAAAATACCCTTTGGTGGTGTCACATGACTCAATTTGAGCTGGCACACCTAGATTTCTGCCAAATTACATTGCTCACAGCGCAAAACGGTGTCGTTTGTGAAAGAGCAGAAAGTTACACAAGCTTTTTACTAGGGATGTGCGCCGGACCATTTTTGCCGGATTTGGATTTGGTTCTAATTCGTCGTCCGGCTTTGGATTTGGATTTGGATTTGGATTTTTTTACAAAAATTGACAAAAAAAGCTAAAATCACATAAATTGGTCTTTTTTTTCTTCCTAGAGTATTATTAACCTCAATAACATTAATTTCCAGTCAATTTAGACCATATCACAGCTTATAATATTGTTTTCAACATTATTGGCCAAAGGTTGCAGTGAGCTGACTGGTTACTAAGCGACAAAGCAGCGGCACAACGACACAGACACCACAGTATAAAGCACATCTATGACACATTGCCACACAGCAGTGGCAGAAATGAAAAGTAGTGCACCCACCCAGTGGGGTACGGCCAGCAGAGTCACAGTACTTGTTTACAAAGTGGGCTACGGCCCTAGGAGTCACAGTGCACAATCTTATTAGCATTACACCGCACATAGGGCCTGATTCACATTACACCATAAAGTAGTGTCTCTTATTTATGTTACGACACACAGTAGTGCCCCTTTTACACAATGCCCACAGTAGTGACCCTTTTACACAATGCCCACAGTAGCGGTGTCCCTTACACAATGTCCCCCCAGCAGTGGTGCCCCCTATGCAGTCCCCTTAGTAGTAGGGTCCACTATGCAGTGCCCCCAGTAGAATGCCCCACAGTAGTATGCCCCCCATTAGCAGGCCCCCCCAGTAGTATGCCCCCCATTAGCATGCCACCCAGTAGTATGCCCCCCATTAGCAGGCCCCCCCAGTAGTATGCCCCCCATTAGCATGCCACCCAGTAGTATGCCCCCCCAGTAGTATGGCCCCCCCAGTAGTATGGCCCCCCCAGTAGTAGGCTGCCCCAGTAGCAGGCCCCCCCCAGTAGTAGGCTGCCCCAGTAGTAGCCCCCCCTGTAGTATGGGCCCCCCCTGTAGTATGGCCCCCCTGTAGTAGGCTGCCCCAGTAGCAGCCCCCCCCAGTAGTAGTAAGCCCCCCCAGTAGCAGGCCCCTCAGTAGTATGGCCCCCCCAGTAGCAGACCCCCCCCCAGTAGTATAGCCCCCCCCAGTAGCAGGCCCCTCTGTAGTATGGCCCCCCCAGTAGTATAGCCCCCCCAGTAGTGCAGACCCCCCCCCAGTAGTATAGCCCCCCCCAGTAGCAGGCCCCTCTGTAGTATGGCCCCCCAGTAGTATAGCCCCCCCAGTAGTGTAGACCCCCCCAGTAGTATAGCCCCCCCAGTAGCAGGCCCCTCTGTAGTATGGCCCCCCCAGTAGTATAGCCCCCCCCAGTAGTGCAGACCCCCCCCAGTAGTGCCCCCGGCCCTTGCACAAATAAAAAAATAAAAACTTACCTGTATCCCCGCTCCCGCGCCGTCCGCTCTGTCACACGCTGAGGAGGGAGCCGGAAGACGGAGCTCATGTGTGAGCTCCAGCCGGCTCCCTCCGTGCAGCAGCCAATGAGAGTCTGTGTGACTCTCATTGGCTGCTGTAACAAACACACAGCTGCCGCTGGCGGCTGTGTGTCTGTGTCTGTGTAGGGCAGAGCGCTATCACTGCGCTCTGCCCTACACGCGAGAAGACCTGATGTCGGATTCTCTAGTGAGAATCCGACATCAGGCGGCCGCCGTTCGGCCCCGAACGGGGATCCGAGTCAGGCGGTGAACACCCGAACAGGGTTCGGGTGGACTCGGATCCCCAATGTTCGGAGCGGTTCGGATTCCACAGAATCCGAACCGCTCATCTCTACTTTTTACACATTTTCTTTCTTACATTCCATTAGAAAACAACAATCTAGTTGCTAATGTCCCAGTTTTTATAAATGTTACTACCCACATTGGGCAGTCCGGTCAGTGTAATGGTACATATACCAGTAGGTTCATTGGCTCCTGACAAATATTAACCCTAGCGTGCATTTGCATGTGGTTGGGTATATAGATGGTAAGCTCCATGGGCAGGGGCTGATGTGAATGACCAAATATTCTCTGTAAAGCGCTGTGGAATATGTATGCGCTATATCAATAACTGGTAATAAATAATTCTGTTGGCTGCATAGATACAATACTATGTTACTATACATGCTATATAACCTGTGACATCACTCCCTCGTCTCTACAGGACTATATAAGGTAACTGCAGTTGTATCGATTCGCATCAGAACTTGTCATTTATAGTAACACATATTTTTCCTGGTAATTTAGTGTATTTTGCTGTCTTAGCACAAACCCACTATACATCCTCGTGAGCAACCCGTATATTACACAGTTAGTTTATGTGAAACATCATCGCTGACTGTCCATTATCCTGTTTACAAGCAGCGAGAGCAAAGGACCTGTGCGTGAAAGGCTGTTACTGAAGATAGCAGCGATTGCAAAAGAATGATGAGTTCTCATTGTCTATTGCTGACACCAAATCGTCTCTGTTACACATAACTTCCCAAATTTCATCCTCAGACAATGTTCTCTGCGTATCCGAACCAGACAGCAGCAGAAACATTGTTGTCTGTTGTTTAGAAATCTGATAGCTGGATGTTTGTTTGTTTCATCTCATTTGTCATTTATAAATACCCTGATCCAATACGTCAATGTCAGACTATACTAAACAGATATAAACAGATATAAAATAGTAAAAACCTTCCACTGTTGCTCTGCATACATTGTTAATCCACTTATTTTTTGATTTGCAGTCATTAGCACTGGTTTGCCTACCTCACTGACTAAAAATAATTTTATTTGGTACTGGACCACCAACCTGAGGCACCCCTGCAAGTGCCTTGAGGCACCCAGTTTGGGAACCACTGCCCTACAGTATAAGGAATGACTTCTTAGTGTGACAAATTAGGGGGGACAGACCAAAATATAACCTGGCACTAATATGATAGATATACAATAGCCTGTCACCTGCTGCTTTATGTAAAGAGAGTTACTCAACCCTTAAAAACAGACCATATTCAAACTATAAAACCAGCAGATCATGATAAACAAACTGCCTTACTGCTAGCCCTATTTGACTTTGCAAAACCATAAATACCAAAAACAAGTGTAGAATAGAGATTAAGGGGTCTATTCAGCAATGATATTTTTACATAAAAAATGCAGAAACTATCATTTCCGCATTTTTTAAGTAAAGCCAATATTCAGCAATGGGTTAATGGAGAAGGTAACGCAATAATCTTCTCCATTAATTTGCATCTCGCAAAGTACCGCACTGATTTTGCTATTCAGCAAGGCAAAAGCGTTAAATAACTCAAAAAATATTTACTGTATATAACGCCATCTCAGAATGGCGTTATATGAAGCGATCCTTTAATATCCCGAAAACTGCAGGGACAGAGGGAAAGTCCGTGTAGGATCTTGAAACTCCACCCCAGTCTCCGTCCCGGTGACCGCCAATTGGTAAATACAACTCCAGCCTGTCAAAACTGCCTAAATTGATTGGAATGTGTACACAGGCTTTATATTAGTCTGTATACATTTATATTTATGTGCTTTTATATTTTAAATGTATATATAAAAGTTAAATATAAAAGCACATAAATATAAATGTACACAGACTAATATAAAGCCTGTGTACACATTTCAATCAATTTAGGCAGTTTTGACAGGCTCTAGAGTGACTTACCCTTGGCGGTCACCTCAAAGCAGGGATGGAGACAAGTGCATAACTGAGCATGCGCAGAAGAAGTTTGTTTTTGGAATCCTGAAGACAATGGCTTCTGTAACATCGCAGGGACAGCGTGTTAGCGCAATCGATGTCCCTGCAATAAAAAATGCTGAATAGCTGACATAAAATGTAATAGTTGATAAAAAATCATGACGATGTTGCCTGATAATATTCTGGGCAAAATCGTCAATGTTGCTGAATAGACCCCTAACTCACTAAGGGGTCTATTTACTAAGCATTGGATGGTAACCCAGAAGGACCCAGCCCTATGTATCATGTTGAAACATTGATTATGTATATTGTTGTTTTTGTGTTTATATACAGGCCCGGCGACATGGGGGGACAAAGGGGACACCAGCACCGGACCCCGAGGATTAGGAGGGCCCCGAAGATTCAGGAACAAAAAAAAACGGGGCCGCAGGACCTATTAATAGTACCTTTTAAACTGCAGTGCTGCCGTGTAGTGTAGTAGACAGGAATCTTTTTTCCCTGTCACAGCAGCCATCCAGCATAAGCCCCGCCCACCACCACCCATCCTTCCCCAAGTCAAACACTGCACTCTGACACGCAGGGGCCGGTGCTCCTCCTCCTAGGCCCACATCCCTGCCTGAACCTCCTGTTCCTTCCTCTACTCTCTCTCATTGAATTGCTCCCCTCAGTTCAACTGAAAGTTTACCACTTCTCCCCCGTCGCAGCACTCCTGACCCCCCTCTCGCGGCCCATGCCCCCCGCAATACTCCCGCACTCCCTCACGCCCCACCTCCTGCCCCCACAGCACTCACGAACCCTCCCTCGCGGTAATACACCCCCCCCGCTGCACTCCCAACCCCCCTTCCTCGCGACACCTCCCATCCACTCTCACTCAGAGTCTTTCTCCTTAGGGTCCAGCTAAAAAGTGTAGATAGGGTCTCTCCCAAGCAAGCATCAGGACTGTCCATTCACACAGCCTACGCATCAAGGTAGGTATGTTACTGTATTGTCATTCTTTAACATATATATTTATATATGTGTCTATATATACTGTATAAGTATGTGTGTCTACATACATATATATGTATGTGAATATATATATATATTAGGGGTGTGCACCGGCCACTTTTCGTGTTTTGTGTTTTGGTTTTGGATCTGGATCTTTCTTCGTGTTTTGGATCTGGATTGGTTTTGCCAAAACCACCCTTCCGTGTTTTGGGTTCTGGGTTTTGTGTTTTGGATCTGTATTTTTTTTTAAAAAAGCATAAAAACAGCTAAAATCACAGAATTTGTTGGTTTCTCTGCTCCTATGCTATTATTAACCTCAATAACCTTAATTTCCACTAATTTCCAGTCTATTCTGAACACCTCACACCTCACAATAGTGTTTTTATGTCCAAAAGGTTGCACCGAGGTAGTTGGATGACTATGCTAAGCGACACGAGTGGGCGGCACAAACACGTGACCCATCTAGGAGTGACACTGCAGTGGCAGACAGGATGGCAGTTAGAAAAACTAGGCCCCAAACTGTACATAATGCAAAGAAAAAAAAGAAGTGCAAGATAGAATTGTCCTTGGGCCCTCCCACCCACCCTTATGTTGTATAAACAGGACATGCACACTTTAACAAATCAATCATTTCAGCGCCAGGGTCTGCCACACAACTGTGGCTGAAATGATTGGTTCGTTTGGGCCCCCACAAAACAAGCTGGCAATTAATCTGTCCCTGCACAAACTGGCTCTACGGAGGCAAGATGTCATCCTCATCCTCCTCATTCACCGATTCCTCACCCTCTTCAGTGTGTACATCCTCATCCTCACAAAGTATTAACTCGTCCCCACTTGAATCCACCACCACAGGTCCCTCTGTACCTTCTGGAGGCTGGTCTCCCTGGAAGAGCTGATAATTCATTTTGATGAACATCATCTTCTCCACATTCTGTGGAAGCAACCTCCTACGCCTTTCGCTGACAAGGTTCCCGGCTGCACTAAACACTCTTTCGGAGTACACACTGGAGGGGGGCAACTCTGGTAAAATAGAGCCAGCTTGTACAGGGGCCTCCAAATTGCCTCTTTTTCCTGCCAGTACAGGTATGGACTGTCTGACATGCCTACTTGGATGCTGTCACCGATGTAATCCTCCACCATTCTGTCAATGGTGACAGTATCATATACAGTGACAGTAGACATGTCAGAAATTGTTGCCAGGTCCTTCAGTCCGGACCAGATGTCCAAACTTGGTCCTGCCTGCCCTGCATCACCGCCAGCGGGTTGCTTAGGATACCTAAGTTTTTTCCTGGCAGCCCCAGTTGCGGGAGAAAATGAAGAAGGAGCCGTTGACGTGTCACGTTCCGCTTCAGCTGACAGTGTGTTCACCAGCAGGTCTTTGCACCTCTGCAGGCTTGTGTCAGCCGGAAAGAGAGACACCACATAGGCTTTAAACCTAGGATCAAGCACGGTGGCCAAAATGTAGTGGTCTGATTTCAACAGATTGACCACCCTGGAATCCTGGCAAAGCGAATGAAGGGCTTCATCCACAAGTCCCACATGCCGAGCGGAATCGCTCCGTCTTAGCTCCTCCTTCACTTTCTCCAGCTGCTTCTGCAAAAGCCTGATGAGGGGAATGACCTGACTCAAGCTGGCTGTGTCTGAACTGACTTCACGTGTGGCAAGTTCGAAGGGCTGGAGAACCTTGCACAACACGGAAATCATTCTCCACTGCGCTTGAGTCAGGTGCATACCCCCTCCTTTGCCTATGTCATAGGTGGATGTATAGGCTTGTATGGCCTTTTGCTGCTCCTCCATCCTCTGAAGCATATAGAGGGTTGAGTTCCACCGCGTCACAACCTCTTGCTTCAGGTGATGGCGGGGCAGGTTCAAGAGTGTTTGCTGGCGCTCCAGTCTTCGGCACGCAGTCGCTGAATGACGAAAGTGGCCAGAAATTTTTCGGGCCACCCAAAGCGTCTCCTGCACGCCCCTGTCGCTTTTCAGAAAATTCTGCACCACCAAGTTTATTGTGTGAGCAAAACATGGGACGTGCTGGAATTTGCCCAGATGTAATGCCCGCACAATATTGGTGGCGTTGTCAGATATCACAAATCCCCAGGAGAGTCTAAGTGGGGTAAGCCACTGGGCGATGATTTCCCTCAGTTTCTCTAAGAGGTTGGCGGCGGTGTGCCTCTTACTGAAACCGGTGATACACAGCGTAGCCTGCCTTGTAACGAGCTGGCGTTTCTGAGATGCTGCTACTGGTGACGCTGCTGCTGTTGCTGCGTAAGGTGATACATCTACCCAGTGGGCTGTCACAGTCATATAGTCCTTAGTCTGCCCTGTTCCACTTGTCCACATGTCCGTGGTTAAGTGGACATTGTGTACAACAGCATTTTTCAGGACACTGAGGACACTTTTTCTGACGTTTCTGTACAGTCTCGGTATCGCCTGCCTAGTGAAGTGGAATCTAGACGGGATTTGGAACCGGGGATACACTACCTCCATCAATTGTCTAAATCCCACTGCACTAATGGCGGATACCGGACGCACGTCTAACACCAACATAGCAGTCAAGGCCTCAGTTATACGTTTTGCTTCAGGATGACTGCTGTCGTACTTCATCCTCCTCGCTAAGGACTGTTGGAGGGTCAATTGTTTAGTAAAAGTAGTGGTGTTCCTACTTCCTCTCTGGGATGATGAACGACTCCCAGCAGCAGCAACAGCAGCAGCGGCAGCAGTAGGCGTAGCAATGCAGGATCCTCCAGAGGAATCCCGGATAGGAGAGTCAGTCATGCCAGTGACATGGCCTGCAGGACTACTTCCGATCCTGACTAAGGAGGAAATTGACGAGGAGGGAGTTGACGGTGTGGTTTGCAGGCGCTTGGATACAACAGGACAACGGGATTTAGGTGTCCCTGGACTGCTTACGGTCTTAGCCAAAGTTTCTGAACTTGACAGTAACTTTTTATGAACGCGCTGCAGGTGCCGTATAAGGGAGGATGTTCCTAGGTGGTTGACGTCCCTACCCCTACTTATTTCACCTTTACATATGGTGCATATGGCAAGACAGTTGTTGTCCGGATTTGGATAGAAATATTGCCAGACCAAAGAGGTGGAATGTTTGGTCTTCTGCCCAGGCATGACCGTGATGGGCTTTTTCATCCCACGGACAACAACTGTCTCCCCCGGAGCCTGATTTAAACAAACCCCATCACCATCAGAATCCTCCTCGCCAACTTCCTCCTCAGCGCCAGCTACACCAGTATCCTCATCCTGTTGTACTTCAACAGTGACATCTTCAATTTGCATATCAGCAAGTGGACTGTGGGTGCTCCTTTCAGCACTTGCAGGGAGCGTGCAAATGGTGGAAAGAGCCAGCTCTTCCCGTCCAGTGCTGGGAAGGTCAGGCATCGCAACCACCACCACACTTGGACTCTCCTTGGGGATTTGTGATATCTTCTTAGAAAGCACAGTTCTTCGCTGTGCTTTTGCCAGCTTAACTCTTTTGATTTTTTTAGTGGGAGGAGGGCTTCCATCGTCATGTGAAGCTGAACCACTAGTCATGAACATACTAGGGATCGACCTTAGCCGTTCCTTGCCACTCCGTGTCGTAAATGGCATATTGGCAAGTTTACGTTTCTCTTCAGCTGATTTAAATGTCTTTTTCAAGGTCATTTTCCTGAACTTTGCCATTTGGGATTGTATGTGCCCTCTACTATGACATTGGGCATCGGCCTTGGCAGACGACGTTGACGGCATGTTATCGTCTATGTCATGACTAGTGGCAGCAGCTTCAGCACTAGGAGGAAGTGGTTCTTGATCTTTCTCTATTTTATTTTTATCGGAGAAAGTTTGGTCCTCCATTTATGTTATATCGATTTGATATATACGTGCGGCTAAACACAGAAAATAATTTTTTTTTTGGTTTGGACTGGAGTGTACTTTCGGGGGTTACAGCACCCTTAACGGTCAAGCCAGCCGGCCCTTTACTAATGACACAGGCGCACGCTTGGCACTACTTTGTTGATGCACGTGCGGCTACTGCGCACACAATTCACAAACACAGAAAATAATTTTTTTTTGGTTTGGACTGGAGTGTACTTTCGGGGGTTACAGCACCCTTTAATGGTCAAGCCAGCCGGCCCTTTACTTATGACACAGGCGCACGCTTGGCACTACTTTGTTGATGCACGTGCGGCTACTGCGCACACAATTCACAAACACAGAAAATTATTTTTTTTTGGTTTGGACTGGAGTGTACTTTCGGGGGTTACAGCACCCTTAACGGTCAAGCCAGCCGGCCCTTTACTTATGACACAGGCGCATGCTTGGCACTACTTTGTTGATGCACGTGCGGCTACTGCGCACACAATTCACAAACACAGAAAATAATTTTTTTTTGGTTTGGATTGGAGTGTACTTTCGGGGGTTACAGCACCCTTTAACGGTCAAGCCAGCCGGCCCTTTACTTATGACACAGGCGCACGCTTGGCACTACTTTGTTGATGCACGTGCGGCTACTGCGCACACAATTCACAAACACAGAAAATATATTATTTTTTTAGCACTTGGGGGGAGCACCCCTGATGGACAGAGCACCCCCTGGACAACACTACAGCACCCCTTTAGGACTGGGACACTGCACAGGACTTTGGAGTGGACACAGCCCCTATGGAGAACTGACTGCACAACACAGTCCAGCCAGCCCCTATGGACTTTGAAGTAGTGGACACAGCCCCTATTAACAACAGCAGCACAGCACAACACAGCCAGCCCCTATGGACTTTGAAGTAGTGGACAACAGCAGCACTACACTACACTACACAGCCCTAACTCCCACCCTCCCTCTTCACTGTCCACTGCCGAGTGAGAAAATGGCGCCGACGCGGGTACCTTATATAGGATCCAAAACCCGCGAGACTCGGCAGGCGGGATGATGACGTTTTGCCTCGATTTCAGATCCGAGTCAGGCGGGAAAAGTCGAGCCTTATTCGGATCGGACTCGGATCGGGGGGGCTCGGGGGGGTTCGGATTTCAGAAATCCGAACCCGCTCACCCCTAATATATATATATATATATATATATATATATATACACATTTATCTGTGATCATGTGTATTTGGACCCGGCATGTGGTCTTGGAAGAGTGGCCAAGGAAGGGGCGTTTGAGGGGGGGGTTGGGGGCCCCACAGATGTTAGTGTACCGGCCCCCAAGTTTTCTGTTGCTGGCCCTGTTTATATATGTCACTTTTTTTAGTTTGTAAATAAACGAGTACACTCTAAACATACACAATTTCCAAGGGAAGGTCATTATGCAAAATTGTCGATCTGCATCAGCAATCCAAAGACCTATATACTGAATATCATAAGCACATACAGCTGATGTTATATAATACGTTTACATCAGCCATTTCCTGATGTATTACTTCTACTTGTATTCTCTTTTTGCATTCTCTTTCTCTTGTTCAGTAGTCATACAGAACTGAAGGGGAGTAGGAATAACCTGCAGCCCCTGGTGGGAATCTCTACATCGCCCCACACCCACCCCCACTCCCCGATTCAGCTATTACTTGTAATTATATATATATAATATATAATTTGGGGTGTTTATTAAAGTAGTTAAAGATGAGCAAAATGATTTATCAAGTTTCACTACTTCATTGCTTTGTAGCCCATGAATAATTTAGTGAATACAGAAATTTACTGAGATTTGTCGCAGTGTCTAATACTTCAATAATTTCTTCTATATACATTTCACTGTGGTTCACCATCGTCTAGCAACAGTAAAAACAAAAATAATGTTTTACTTTACTGAACTGGCTGCAGAGGCAAGGTGACAAGGTGACAGAGGGACGGAGAAGAGGGCTACTCTATCTACTTGTACCAGCATCTATAGAGATAGAGCAACTGGTAGCACTAGCCTGATGCCTGTCATTTTTCAACATTTTTTGCTGAAGTTTGCATACAAAGAATAATATGATAAATATACTGTATGTACAGGAAACCAAGAAAGCACTGACCAGCTTCAGAAATTAGTTTGCAAACAGTCAATCAGAACCAGTTACTGTAAGTAGCGCTATGATAAATGTGTACTTGCAAATGACACAGCTTAGATAGATGTAATTGCTTCCCTGTTCAGGTCTGCCTCTGTTCACAAATACACGAACAAGTCTTTACTGTATTCTGCCTATGTTAGTCCGCCCCTTTCCCTCCCTCGTCCCGCCTCTCAGGAGCACAAGAGTACTAGAGTCAGATTCACACAAGCGTGCGACTTCTTTTCCGGGCACGTGCACAATAATATTGCATATTCTATGCTACAGATGTATCATGCAACATTGCGAGACTGGGCTGATTAATTTGATATGTGACGCAGTGGCGTATCTATAATGGGTGCAGGGTGTCCAGAGGGGCCCCGCACTGCACACCTTGCACCCATATTATTTTAAACTCACTTGTCCGTGGTCACGCGTCGGGTGTCAGCACTGCTTAGACCACCGGAAAATGGCTGCCACGGCCATTTTTCCAGTGTTCTGCGCATGCGCAGTAGACTCCGGGCACACTCTAGTGCCCGTAGTATACTAATGCTCCGGTGGCTGGCCAGCTGCGTAAGTCGGCTGCCGGCCACCGGGGAGAGAGGAGGGGGCCCCGCACGGGCAGTGCACACGGGCACCCTCTTCTCTTAAGACGCCCCTGATGTGACACTTGTATATCTGTGTGCGACTGAGTCCCTGAATCTATATATGAAGTGCTACAATGTGGCGGACGCAGCTTTCTTCATTCCAGGTTCCGTTGTGCTTCATATACAGACTCAGTCGCACACAGATATACAAGTGTCACATATCACATTAATCAGCACAGACTGCTGGTGCCTCCTAGTCACACAACATTGTGACTTAGATGCACTTATGGCAAAAAAAGATGCCCAATGCTAGCAGAGTAGCACAGGACCTGGCAGCTCACTCATGGCAGGCAATTTGCGTTACATGGCGTATTGAGGCTAGATGTATGAGGAGAACACATACTGTATGTATGCAAACTGGTTTAGGTTTAACTCAGCATCAGCCCCAAAGTGTACATGTACATAAATACCCCACATCATTTGTTGCAATGAAACTTATTGTTTCAGTTATTGTAGCAAATTCAGCCATGGGGAGATTTATTCCATTTTTTGCTATGTATCTCGCAGCTGAATAGTGCTATATATAGGTCTATGCAGAGCTTTGGTATACATACTGTAGGTCCAGAGATATCTTACATAGAGGCCTATGCAGAGCTATGGTATATAGAGGCCTATGCGGAGCTATGGTATATATACTGTAGGCCCAGAGCTATCTTATATAGAGTCCTATGCAGAGTTATGGTATATATACTATAGGCTTATTCAGAGCTATCATATATAGAAGCCTATGCAGAGCTATGGTATGGTATAGGGCTATGCAGAGCTATGGTGTCTATACTATAGGCCTTTGCAGAACTATGGTATATAGAGTCCAATGCAGAGCTATGGTACATATACTATAGAGCTATGCAGAGCTATGGTGTCTATACTGTAGGCTTATGCAGAGCTATCATATATAGAGACCTATGCAGGGCTATGGTATATATAGGGCTATGCAGAGCTATGGTATATAGAGGCCTATGCAGAGCTATGGTATATATATAGGGCTATGCAGAGCTATGGTACTATATATAGATGCCTATGCAGAGCTATGGTACATAGAGGCCTATGCAGAGCTATTGTATATAGAGACCTATGCAGAGCTATGGTATGTAGAGGCCTATGCAGAGCTATGGTATATAGAGGCCTATGCAGAGCATAGCATTAGATGTAGTGCAGAGTGCTCCCTGAGATTCATGCTTACCTTCCAAGATTTAGAGACGCCTCCATACACTAGTACAATTACATCTTACAGGAAAGTAAAAACACCTGAAGCTGTGCTCTGTGTCAAATTGCAATCATTGCATACAGGTCCAAGCACCTAGTACTTTAGAACTCCCCCCCCCCCCCCCTTCCTCTAACTTAATTTAACTTTTACATTTTTTAGTAAAAAACTGCTCATAGTAACGTAATTTATAGCTAAAACTAATCAGGGGAATGGTGTAATGGTGTAATACTGTAATACTGTATAAGGATTGCCTTTACTACATGGAGCGTTGTGGTTTTGGTGTTTAAAGACTTTCTTCCATTGGGCAAAGTGTGCCCAGCAAATGTGCAATTGGAAATCACAATATACTTTTGCATTGAAGGAATACGATGAGCCTGGATCTTTATCAGCTCAGAACTGGCGCATATTCCAAGACATTTTGCAGAGCGGACAAGGAAGCTTCTACAGTATATAGTAATAAATGCCCCTAAAAATGTAAAGTCTCCAGTGCATCTGTATCCTTTCACTGTCTTACTCTACAAAGTAAAATCCCATTTAGCCCTGGGTCACAGAAGTAGGTGCCCTGCAACTCCTACCACTGCCAGATACAACATCTCCTCAACAAATGCTGCAATCTTACTCAGTAAACCTGTGCACCTGGCCAGAAATACAGGGGCATTTGTACAAGCTGCAGCATATCCAAAGGAGGGGTTTGTGGCCATTTTGAGTAGTTTACTGTACATTAGGCCCACGTGGAAATCATTAGCTCATCAGGATATAATCATTAAAAAGAAGATTAGTTTATAAAAATATTTAATTTTATTCACATCTGTTTTGTATGTCCAATCACTTAAATCAGGAGATTTAACACTGCATGCATTATCGAACCCTAGACAAAATTGTACAACCAATAAAGTGATTTATTGTACTTCAGTGCTAGAGACGGCCAAAATAAATCTCAGCACAGAAGCGTTTTCAATACTGGATTCAGCACCATGGACAGAGGCAAATGGTGTAATTAACCACTTGGTCAATTGTAAGGAAAGATCTTCGCATAGGATTCCTGTGATATTCTCTACACTTCAACCATCAAAGAGTGACTCCTCTAAGGGAAGATATACTGAGGCACATTATTATCAAAAGAGAGAACATTACACAGGATATGTGTTTATAGATAATCAGATATCCACGGTATATGTTGGTGCAATACAGAACAAGAGCACTGAAATTGCTTACAGGAAATATTTATCACCAAAGCCTTTGCATGATGGATGCAGATGTGTTTATTGTCATTGCACTTGGATATGACACAAATCTGCTCCGTAGATGTAGATTAATTTAAAGCACAGACCATGGTTTAGTTACATGAATGATAAAACAATGATCTATGCCTGTTAGACATAAAGGTGTGAAAACGTAAAGCTGCACTAAAGGAGACGAGTTTTATAGTTCCGTCCAGTCCTCAGTGTTTAGGGGACTGTCCTGTGCAGCTTAGACTCCGTGTTTAGTTTCACGGAGTCACAGCGATTACTGAAACCAGAGGCTGTGTGACATTTTAGAGGGGGATTGGAGAGAGCGGAACAATGAGAACACACAATTATAGACACTACAGTCGGTGCTAGTGCAGCTTTCCGCTCATTTTTTTCACAAGGATGAGGCACAGTGTATGAGCAAAATTCCTTACAGGCAGGTCCTGACACTTAGTTATAGTAACAGACACATCATGGGGTTCTTTCAAAAAAGAGATGCTAAAGCTCTATACCTGCAGAATGTACGTGAGATGTGCACACAAATCCCATACATATGGTAGGCTCCATTACTGCCTTTTAGTGCTCGACCCACATGGGTCTGCAAACAAAAATACAAGATGTAGGTGTGATGTATGGGTGACTTAGGCATGATGTAGGCTGCTGTTGCCACAATGGCAAATCGTCCGTGCATCGCTCCCAGGGCCGGACCTGCCATCTGGCATTCTGGCAATTGCCAAAAGGGCTGATGACCTGATAGGCCGGTCTGGCCCGAAAGCATGATGAGTAGCTCCGCCACCCAGTGCTCTGCTCGTCTGGCATTCAGAGAGATGGGAGTGTGCTGCATGGCCACGAACGCACAAAGGAATGCCAGGACTGTTCTGCAGCCCCGTCTGTCCAAGGGCGTATCTATAATTGGTGCAGGGAGTGTGAGGCAAACGGGCCCCTGGGTCCAGGGGGGCCCCGCACTGCACACCCTGCACCCATAGTATTACTTACCTCTCTGGAGTCCCACGGTGGCGAGGGGTCCGGCGCTGTAAAAACGAATGGAAAATGGCCACCGCTGCCATTTTCCCATCGCTTGCACATGCGCAGTACAGGGAAAATGGCCTCCTGCGCATACTCTAGTGCCCAGAGTCTATAACTCCGGCACTAGCCGCGCACAGCTCAGTGCGCTACCGCCCACCGGACAGAGAGGAGGGGCCCGTGTCGGAGACGGCACACGGGCCCCCTCCGCTCTAGAAACGCCCCTGGGTCTGTCCTTGATCGCTCCTAATTGTATTGACCCAATAGAGTCTGAGTGAATGCCTGTCCTAAAAACAGAAGGGGAATCGGTGCAATATAATCAGAACCAATGCTGAATTCTGACTACTCAACTGTGGATGTTTTATACAGTGTTGTTATCACTTGATGTACATTGAAGTGCCTACAAATTACTGTCTTTTGTATACATGCTGCGTTTTTCTTAAAGAAGATAAAAATTGCAAATAGAAAAATAATGACACTGTATCTTCATGGGCTTCATTGCCCCAGGGGAACAGTGGCATGCGTTCAGCTTGGGTTGAATGCATGACATCTATAGAAAAATACAGATGAGTATTACAATTATTGATCTTTAGATCTCCACAAAATCATAAAAATGACTTGTACCTGACATGCTGTACTGTAACACTTAACTAACATGATTCTAAAGGACAAAAACAGGCATATGTATCATTTAAGATAAATATGACAGGCATTATGCATTGGGATAGCTTAGTGTACAGTATGTGAGACCAATCTATGGAAGAGCTGTATATTGTAATTGGGCTGACTTGTTCTGACCAGTTAACATTTCCCCATATACAGTAGCACACACTGATCTAGCAGTCTTTTAGAAAAATATAGCAATAAAATATAGATTATATTATAGTCTATACATTTTGATTGGATGATTGGTGTGTGCAGGAGGGGGGTAACAGTAGACCCTCTGCCTTTGCCTGTGGCCCCGCCCCCTTCCTGCTTTGTCAGATTTGTTTACTTGTGTTAAATGCCTGCTGATGTGTGATTACAAACAGGTGTTTGCATTTATTACTGATATTAAGTGTATAGTGCGGAACAGGTACACTTGTAAGATCCTTTGTCAACCAGAAAGCCAGCCAAGAACTCTGTCAATCTGGATTTCTACTCCAACTCCAGGCTTTCCTACTGTCTCCATTCACATTGGTACTTACTTTGTCTACCTTGTATTACGTATGCCCTGTTTTACCCGACATCAGCGCACTGTGGAGCCCGGTGACACCTCATCAGTCACTGACAATTACAATAGTAATAATTGTAATGTCCAGTAAAATTGCATATACTGTATACTATTTTCTCGTAGTATAACCGTTTCTGTTCAGAACTGGTATAATAGAGAATGGGCTATAACTTTGCTACAGTATGTTTGTAAGATGTTTTTAAAATAAAGATGAATGTAACCTCTTCATATTTTCCCATCACTGTGTGAGAGAAGTACTAAGATTTGAGGCTCTATTTATTACAATCCGCATATTGAATGCAGATTATAGTGTGATATTCCCGACTGAATTCGCATTGCGAATTCAGCCAATATCACAGGGATTTACTAAAAATCCCTTGAAGGGACAGAGCTTGAGATAAAGCTCTGTAACTGCGAATCCCGCCCCACCGCCACAGCTATGCCCCACCCCCGCAATAGCGACACCCCACCCGTGAGCCCCCCTGGACTCTGGTAAGTTTTTTTTACTAATTTTTTTATATTTTTTTTACAGTGTATCAGCGTGTGGTCTGTTTAGACCACACAGCTGATCACTGGGATCACTGGGGTCAGCTCCGGGCTCTGCTCTGCCCGTTAGAGCAGAGCAGGAGTTCGGTAACCAGGGGAGACCCTGGATAACGCCACGTCCAGGTACCTCCAGGTGGCGTTATTATAACAGGGCTTTCCCCGGTATTTTTTTACAATTTATTATTAGTAACTTTGGTCGAATCACATTTCCCATTACAATTATGGGAAATGCGATCTGCTTACTAAAAATAAGTGATACTTAGGGGTTGGAGTAGAATTTTATGAATTCTACTCCAATTGCCCTTTAGTAACTTTATGTGATACTAAAATAATGTGAAAAGGGCGTGAAAACATCCTTTTCCACTTTAATTTAGTAAAAATAATGTTAATAAATAGATTCCTAAGACTTGGAGAGAGAAAAAGTGGAGAGAGATTGGTGTCTATTTACTAAGCCTTGGATGGAGATAAGTGAACAGCAATAAAGTGCCAGCCAATCAGCTCCTAACTGCCATGTCACAGGCTGTGTTTGAAAAATGTCAGTTAGGAGCTGATTGGCTGGGACTTTATCTCCGTTCACTTTATCTCCATTCAAGGCTTAGTTTTATAGACCCCAAAGTACCAACCAATCAGCTCCTATCTGTCATTTTTCAAAGACAACCTGTAATGTGACAGTTAGGAGCTGATTGGTTGGTACTTTATCTCTCTCCACTTTATCTCTCTCCAAGGCTTCGTACATCTGCCCCTGTATGCTTTCTATGTATTTATTTCCAAGACAACAGTTGCAGGAAGGAGGGAAAGAATGTATCAAACCTTCTAAAGGGGACAACCAATCAGCTTCTAGTTATTTTATAGAATGAACTTGCTAGATGATGGGTCAAATCTGATTGGTTGCTAAGGGCAGTTTCTCCATATGCCCTCTTTAGAAAGTTTGATGTATCTCCCCTGGGGTGACAGATTGCCACATGTGAGGAAGGGGTTCATCTACTGAGATTCAGGAGGCAGTTCTACATTTTTCTTTTATGGGGCAGAGTTTGGGTCTATAATAAGGCCTCAAACTCTGCCCCTTGGTGGGCCAGTGTTGGGGAATGACCCACACCTCTGCTCAGTCTCGAGCTGATTGGCTGTTTCAGACAATTGCTCAACTTTGTGGGAGATTTATCAAAGCTTGGAGAGAGATAAAGTGGCTAGAGATAAATAAGCAACCAATCAGCTCCTAACTGGTATTTTTTAAACGCAGCCTGTAAAGTGACAGTTAGGAGCTGATTGGTTAGTACGTTATCTCTTTAAACTTTATCTCTTTCCAAGTTGTGATAAATCTCCCCATGAGTCTCTCTCCAAGGCTTGATATATCTTGTGCCTTTCTGTTATACTGTATATACTCCTGCAATCCTTTTCCTGTATGCTTTGCATTCTCAACATACTATGTAGCTCCTGCTGGTCTTGAACACAGAATCTTGCCTGGTGACCTGAATCTAACCCACCGCAATGACCTTCTGCTTAGAACAACATATTTTGGTCACAAGACACATGGGTCAAAGGTCAAAGCAGCAAAAACGCAACATTGCTACATTTTCCATTCATTTTTAGATAGTGAACCTGACCTCGTACATAAATGTACATTGTTAATACAATGACAATGTGTGTGAAGCCCCATTTTGAAGCCACTTGCATAAAATCACTCGGCCATTAGGGAATTGTTTTATTTTGTTAAAAAAAAAAATGCCACCTACTGTATACTGAAAACTAAATATCTACTTATAACAGAGCCTAAGAGGTTGTAAAGCGCTGCCAACTCTTATGTGCAAATATTTTTGTTGACAATACAGTTCTGGTTGACTGAGGGATTCTGATTTATGCATATTCATTATGATGGCCGCTTGTTTTTTGGCAAGCTGAATCGTCCCATTGTTTACCTTCAGCACAGAATCCCTTGACCGTGTCTCTCCTCCTTACATAAAAATGCTATTTATCCTCTTACAATTATAGCTTACAGCCTCAGACAGCATTATCCGCCTTAAGCCTGTTTTGTAAAACAGTCAAGTACGTCGCTATAGCCAGACGGCTTATTCCCAACACCCTGCGAGCTCTGGCTATAGAATTTTAGGAGATTAGTCCTTATTATGGGGTCAGGGAGATTGATATTTACACTGTTCAGTTTCTTGCCTGCCTGGAACTGGCTATTATTCAGTAAAATCATTTACAGAATGGCTGCAGTAAAATTAATGTACCTTGGTACAGCAGTTGGCAACATTTTCCTATTGAAAGGTGCATGGCAGCCTTGCTTTTGTACTTAGATCAATGGCTCAGTGCTGCAGGAAGGAAGTAGGGCGCCCAGGCGACATCACAATACAGCGTACACACACTTACCCTCCTCGCCAACCTAGGAGGAAAAATTTCCATCGCCATCAATATTGCTCTTTGAATAATAGATTCCTAAAATATATTAACATTGAAACCACATATAAAATCACAATGTAAAGTAAAGGAAGGTCCCCTAACATTGTCACTTTCAAAGAAGTGTAACAGATCTGCTGCTCATGGATTGTGTCCACCTCTATGTACAGAAAGCATATAATCCAAAAGAGAAAGGTACAGTAGAAACGACACATATAACATTTTGGAAAAAAATATATACTGTATACTGTGTATAAAAAAGCTTTCATTTGGATAAGTTACTGAATAAACACATTTAATAATGCACAAAACCAGGAGCGGATTAAGAGAGGACGGGGCCCGGGTGCGGCCACTGAGCAGCCCCCCTTCCCTCACCGGCACATGATCCGAGTAGGCTCTGGCCCTTTGTCAATGGTCTATTGTGCACGCGTTGACCAATACTGCATGGGGTCCTTGGACTGGCTGCATATTGATGTCCACAATTCAGTTTGTCTTGGATGAATAATAAATAAGGTTCAAAGTCACAGGCCAAAAATAGTGTGAAGAGCTCGCTACTTCTTAAGAGGCATATGGACTGGACCTGGGATAATGAACTGCCTAGGTTCAGGAGCTAGCACATACTCATACCTACCAACATTAGTAGGTTGCAAAATTGAGGGTGTGGGCATGTCTGCGGTAATCTGCAGCCGTGGCCACACCTCCAGTGGCTATAGCCACTCTCCCATAGGTCATTTTTAACACAAAAATGCTGTTTCCAAAACTGCATGCTGTGTATGTTGGCATACCTCTAAATTGTTTGTGTATACACACACAAAAATAGAGAGAGAGAGTATGATTCAACCAACATATGTATTACACTGTACTAGAAATACTGAGGGTACATTGCATCCATTCAGAGCCGTAACTAGACTTTTTGGTGCCCTGTGCCAGAGAGAGCATTGGCACCCCCCCACCCATTTTTTAAATAGGGACATAAGATAGTGCACCTGAAAAAGGGCCATGGCCTCATGGGGAAGGGCCAGGGAAGAGATAGGGGAGGCCAGGAGATTCTGGGAATAAAAGAAGAGGAAGCTAGTGAGAATGACAATAAACAGGAAAATTGACAGGTCCAAACAGCGCCCCCTGCCCTGCGGTGCCCTGTGCCATGGCGCTGGTCGCACTACCCTAGTTACGGCTCTGCATCCATTACTGTATGCTATCTGCTTCAGTGCTAAAGATTGGTGGAGCTAAGAATGCGGCAAAGGAACTCAAATTCCCCAATCTTCTTCATCCTAGAATGGGGCAAAGGCACTTAAAGTTCCCGACCTTCTCCACCTGAGTACCGACAGAACCCAGGGTACCATCACTTGAAAGAAAGCAATCCCATCTTTCAAACCTCTGAGTTTATTGAAGGCAGAATGGACTTCTTAATGCTTTCTATGGTGTAGAGTGCTATAGTCTGGTGATCACAAAGGTTCATGTTAAATTGTGTTGCTTAGGGGCCTATTCATTATTATTTGTTATGGGGCCGTTACACATGTGGTAATACTAGTTTCTGCATGTTTTTAGCAACAGTACCATTCATTATTAGGGGCCCAATGGGGTCGTCTGGTATTCAGAAAACTGGAGTATTTATGAGTTTGCTTGCTGGAACTAATGACATCTTCAGACAGAGTGGGTTCCCGGAGCCTCGTTCCTTCCTATGGGTCCGGAGTCGTGAAGAGAGATCCGGCTGGATTCCTCAGTGACAACCGCACTGTATGCTCTGTGGCCCTGCAAGATACATGAACTCAGGCTACACATGCGCAGTCGGCCGGATCGGCAATGGTAAATATCACTGGTACTCAGGCCCGCCAAGAGCGGCGGCGGGCCCGGGTAACATGGGACATGGCCCAATCGCGGGAGGAGTGGCCACGCCCCCTTAGGGGAAAAAAAGATTTTCAGCGACGCTTCGCTGGTGAGGGAGGCGTTTTGAGCCTCCTCAGCCCGGCGCAAAGCCAGGGGGCACGATCAGTGTGATCGCTCCCCCCACAGGCATAGGAGACTGCTGTGGCTGCTACTCAGCAGCCACGAGCAGTCTCCCACTGTAGCTCAGCACACGGTTTGTGCTGGGCTGCTGTGAGGGAGCGGGGGCCGGCGTCGGGTCCGGGCCCCCGTCGGGCCCCTCAGGAAGCCCGGGCCCGGGTAATCTGTTCCCGCTCCCTCCCCTCTCGGCGCCCCTGCTGGTACTTCATTAGCAGTGTTAGGGATTGCTGGGATAGCTACTTTTCGGAGCAGCTGTCCCCGCACTGGAGCAATACTGAATCCACCACCATATCATCGTCCCTCTTAAACATTTTTAGGCAGAGTTTAATTCATAGGGTTAGGCTAAAGCAAATAAAATGAAAGGTGGAAAAAGTGCAGATGGATAACATTAATGGAATGCAAATATTGCACTGATTTCAAAATTGTGCCTATATACAGTAATTTTAGCTATGAAAAATACTGCATTACAGTATACGCCACCTTCAGGCTACATCTGAATTATAATGATTAAAATTCCTTCCAGATACACGTGGGCATTTCAAGATTAATGAGTTGTCCAAAATTAATTAAAAGCAAAAACTAATTAGGAGCATAATATAAGGTTAATTTCGGAACAAAGGCAAACTATGATTAGTTACAGAGAAGTCATGTAATGGTAACACTCTAATATGCACACAGGCCCTGATTCAGCAAGGAACGTACAGGAGAGAACGCATGCACTCAGACGATGTTTTTGCTCTGTGCGTATGCATAGCACAGCGCGTGGGCGAACTTGCCAGTGCTATCGGGTTATGGTACGCAGGCTACACGCAGTGTGTACGCAGACACCTCCGATATTGATTTACAGGAAGTGCCGTTTGTGGGTGGTGACAGGGCGTGGTCAGGCGAACACAGGCGTTATAACGCCGTTAAAGGGGCGTGCATAATTAAGGCAGTGCAGTGGCATACGCAGCCATACCGTAAGCTGTACACAGGATGCTGGCAAATTCCTGCAACAGGTCAGGTCGACCACTATTATGCTAATGGGTCCGATGGTTCTCGATGTTACTGATGTTTACGCTATCTTGCGTACTGATCAGGCTGTGAGTAAAGGGAGATCGGCGGCATAATATGGGGCAGGGCGTCTGCATCTTGTGCTGCGGTCTCCGTGCATATACATTCATTAGCATATTCTCGCAGCAGCCGGGTACGTACGTCTGAATCCGTGCATTCCTTGCTGAACCAGTTTCCACATGGATTGCCCAACCTATTAACAGACAAATAACATTGATTGACTTTATTAATCATATACTAAGCAAAGCACTTTAATCTACATGGCATTCCATCTTAAAGGATTGTCATCCACAAAATACCGTTAATTCATTGTAATTAATAACTTTAAATTATTCACAAAAGGTCATTGATTTTCTTTATTTAGGAAAAGGTTTTGTTTATCCTGTAGCTGAATTTTCTATAATTTATGAGACTTTATTATATGTGCTTTGTGGTTTGTTTTTTTCTACTTGGAATTTTTCATATCAATTCTCAAGTTTATTTATGTTGCTAATTGATATATTGTCTTTCATTTAAAGAATTCCACATCCATTTCAGTTTATGAATATATAATAAGACCATATCCTATCCAAGCCTTATAAGTATAATTAATCATCAACTCCTGCTGTTTTACAGGGGTATATGTATCAAGCCTTGGAGAGACCAACCAATCAACTCCTGTAATTTTTCAAATACAGCCTGCAACATTACAGTTAGGAGCTGATTGGTTGATATTTTATCTCTCTCCAATATCTATCTCTTCCCAAGGCTTAGTACTTCTCCCCCTAATTGAGAAATAGGTGGTTGAAAAGAGTAACAAATGCAATAAAAATGTTAAAAAATTAGCATTATACCTAGATGTGAAGAGATGCCAAGACTTTGTAGATAGAGTGCCTCCAGATGTACCAGGCATTACTGGACATCTGGCTACCGCTCACCTGGACAATACTGAATCCACTAAAGAGGGGGTCACTGCTGAAACTGTTATTGGGGCTTCCTGATGAAAAGGTTGTATAATGGTGTCGAGGGAGTCACAGACAGTGACTTGGTGTTGTGTTCCAGCCTTGGAGAACTTGAATCTGAAAAGACTCAAGCTTATCCAACCAGAGTCCAACACAGCAAGCCAACCATAGCTTGGTGGCAGCTTCTAGAATTTTAGTGTCATGGCGACCCATCATGGTATCACAGCATCAGTAGTTCTCCCGTAGTGGTTAATATCAGCTGTCACAATCAGAGCTCAGTCACTCACTCATTGGTGAGAGCAACTCCGGGGGTCCAACGCCCAAACGCTCACCCCAAAATAATTGTTGCTACCTAATAGTAGCACCCACTCTGGGACATATAATTACAAATTAATGTACTGCATAATAACAGCACATGTATAAGCCGAGAGCTGACTCACCTAGGAGGTACCCCAGAAACCTCCAAATGGCACTATACAGACCAGCACATCCTCCCAATGATGGCTCCCTTCATGCCTCACAGAACCGCAAACAAAAAGTATGGTGGTCGCTCACATCAGCTTAATGACATTACACAGGTGCTTGTAAAGGGCGGGAGTTTACACTGAACTACAGAAAAAAAGGGATTTTTCCTCCAGCACACTGCAGCAATATCAGCAAAAATACTTGAATCCTACATAATAATAGAATTTCAGTGGTATTAGTTATATACATTTGCAAATATATGAATAAGCGCCGGGCAAACGTCAAGGCTCCTCTATACCGGCGTCCCTAACATTATGGGGTTCACGTCCGAGGTGGAGGGGACCCCAAAAGAATCTAGCCAAGGACCAACCCCCGGGGCATAATGATAGGGACCTACAGTATCAGAGATGCCGTGACACGGCCCGGAGGCTTAGCCATATCTTTGCAAATATATTCAACTGAGATCTCTGAATTATCTACCACCATGTAGTTTTTCAAATCTTATTGCTTATTTCATTCAGTGTGCTGGGGGATTACTTTTTGTTGTTTCTCTGACAGGCACCACAAAGCTGTTCTCGCTCACCTCTCTGCCACAAGGTGCAGAGGCCTGCCCCTCCTCAGTGGTGTAACTATAAATTTTGCTCCCCCATGCCAAAAAAGTTTCAGGCGCCCCCCCCCATGCCCAAAGATCAAACACACCCAAAGATGACGTTTAAGGTGTGTGGTTACATGATACAGCAATGCGCCTTACACATTATTTATGACACACTAAGTAATGCCACTTATAACACAGTGTGTCACACCGGAATGCCCCTTACAATACATTATGCCACACAGCAGTGCCCCTTACACATGCCACACAGTAATGCCACGTATAACACATAATGACATACAGTAAAGCCCTTATAACAAATTTATGCCATGCTGTAATGCCCCTATTTCACATTATGCCACATACAACACATTATGCCACACAGTAATGCCACATACAACACATTATGCCACACAGTAATACCCCTAATAGCACATTGTGCACACAGTAATGCCAAATACACATTATGCCAAACAGTAATGCCCATTACATCCCACCCTGACAGATCTACTTCACCAACCCTCCTCTCTGCTCCTGCCAGTCTGTCACCTCAGCTCAAGACAGGTTGCACAGTTTTTATGTCCATGTAGAACCAGATTATTGGGAACATAGTTTATAACCTGTAAACTGTGTGTATTAAGTTAGTGCCCCTTATACAGTGCCCCCTGTAATAGTGCCCCTTATGCAATGTCTCCTGTAGTAGTGTCCATTATGCAGGGCCCCCTGTAGTTGTGCCCCATATGCAATGCCCCATATACTAGTGCCCCTTATGCAATGCCCCCTGTAATAGTGCCCTTTATGCAATGCCCCCTGTAGTAGTGCCCATTATGCAGGGCCCCCTGTAATTGTGCCCATTAAAGTAGTGCCCCCTGTAGTTGTGCCCCTTCTAGTAGTGCCCCCTGTAGTTGTGCCCATTTTAGTAGTGCCCCCTGTAGATGTGCCCAGTAGTTGCCCCCTGTAGTTGCCCTCAGTAGTGAGCCCCCTGTAGTTGCACCCAGTAGTTGCCCCCAGTAGTGAGCCCCCAGTAGTTGCCCCCAGTAGTGAGCCCCCTGTAGTTGCCCAGTAGTGAGCCCCCTATGGTTGCCCCCAGTAGTGAGCCCCCTGTAGTGAGCCCCCAGTAGTTGCCCCCTGCAGTGAGCCCCATGTAGTGAGCCCCCAGTAGTGAGCCCCCTGTAGTGAGCCCCCTGTAGTGAGCCCCCTTTAGTTGCCCCAGTAGTGAGCCCTCTGTAGTTGCACCTAGTTGATCCCAATAGTGAGCGCCCTGTAGTTGCCCCCAGTAGTGAGCCCCCTGTAGTTGCCCCCTGTAGTGAGCCCCCTGTAGTTGCCCCCAGTAGTTAGCCCCCTGTAGTTTCTTCCCCCCCCCGCGCACACAAACACACACAAAAAAAACCCACTTACCTTTATCCCTGCTCCAGTGCTGCTGCTGTCCATACCCCGGCGTCATGACGTCACTCCCATAGTGCTCTGCGGTACCCGGAAAACGGAGCTCACTCCTGAGCTCCATCCCTGGCGTCCGCTCCTCGGCACTATGGGAGTGACGTCATGGCGTCACTCCCATAGTGCCCTGCGGGACCCAGAAGACAGAGGGAGCTCCATCCTCCAGCTGCTGCCGGAGGTTTGAATAGGAGCCGGGCACCCACTGGTAACACACTCAGCGGGCGCCCGGCAGATGGAGGGTGCAAGGGGTGCGACGGGAGTTACGGGAGTTCCGCCACTGAGTGGCGTAACTACTGCCCCCGTCGCCCCCAAGCTACTCAGCGCCTCCAAGCCACTGCGGGGGCTGCGGGGGCAGTAGTTACGCCACTGCCCCTCCTAGTACCTTCCTATCTCTAGGTGCTGTTTGACACCCCCCTAGTCCTAGTGGAGTGCAGTAGTGACCTTCTTGGCCTCTCAGGCTCATTGCGCCCAAACTCGTCCGACTTTTGAAGGTACGTATTTCTATTTATTTTCTCACAATTTTGTGTATTTTGCTAATTTTATGAATGAAAATTACCAAGGTTGTGGGTATTTTGCGGAAATATGTAGGTTTGTCCAGGGAGGCCTCTTAGGCACACTGCGCCCAAACTTGTACTCATGTTCGTTTGTTTGTTTGTTTACTTGCTTTAAGGTTAATAAATGTGGTTTTGTAAATCAGATTTCCACATATTCTCTCTTTGTACATCCTAATGAAGGTCACTGATCACTTTAAGAATGTTAGAATTGAGTTAATTAGGTGCTAATGATGATTTTATAACAGGTGCCTGTCAGGCACACTGCGCCCGAACCTGGGAGTCCCAGAGGTATGCCTAACGCAGGGTTAATAGGGCACTCCTGATGCAGAGATCATGTGAGTGCAGCATCCAGAATCTGGCTGGATGGATCAGTCACCTGACTGTATCCAACATGGCTGCACCCATGTAGTCCAGGAAATAAAAACAAGCAGGAGAGCAGCAGAAGGCCAGGAGAGAAACAGCCCATCTGAATAAAGAACCACCTGACAAGATATGAGTGACTAAGGGCCTGATTCAGACCCGGACGTTAAGCTGCGCTCGCTCGCATCAAAATGGGGCCGGGTATTCTAATAGCACGATAGTGCGGCAAGGCATAAGGACGCCCTCTATGTCTTTGCAAGCGGCCACTGTGCGATCGCAGAATAGTGTAATGCCGCCCCCTTCCCGCCCGCAGCTAACGTCATCTCCAGGAAGTGTTTAAAACCATCGGGAACATCTAGAGCCATCGGAAGCACTCGCAGTGCTTGTATGAGCTCTACCCTACTGCAAGCAATGCGAGTGCTTCAAGTAAAATTACACCTGCTACCTCGTCATATGACGCACCCATGACGCACCTTTGCTAATTATGGACGCCCATTAAATGCTGTTTTGACGGTCAAACACGCCTGTGTTCGCAGCACCACTCCCCCGTTCACAAGCACCTTCCCCTGTTACCACCCACAAACGGCACTGTCACTCAAAGTAGCGTGTACTACGAGCACTCGATTCTAGATGGCAATGACTGACTTGTGCACACGCGTTGCGAACCATATGCATGCGCAGATGTGCGATTATCAGCAAGAGCGTCCGAGCGCAGCTTAGCGTCCGGGTCTGAATCAGGCTGTAAGTCCCATTTTTGTGATACTGACTTTACACTCAACCAGGTTTTAACTGCTTGAGGTGAGGAAGGCTTACATATACTGTTCCTTTTGTCTTAGAATCGTAACCAACTTTGCACCAGGATTGACCGGAAGAGGTAAAGGGGCCTATTCATCATACCTAAACTTTCTCTGGAGGTAATTAGGTTTAGAACTCGCATGGAGTTCTACCTAATTACCAGAGGAATTCACCATTCCTCCTCCACATAACTATCTATTCCGAAAAGCTGTCATTTTTGCGATGACAGCTTTTCTGGAAATAGATAGTTTTCCCTCTCTGCACTACCTACTACCTACAACTGCGGTAATTTTGTGTGTCCCCCAACCCCCTCTCCCCCCTCCGCTCACCTCCCCCCATCCCCGCACTTACCTGCCCGCTGCAGCGCCTCTGGCTCCGGTGGCTGGTCTGACACGTGTTCTCCCAGCTGACCACAATAGTTTAGAAAAAAAAAAAAGTTTTTTTTTCTTCTAAACTTTATTGTGTTCTGCAGGGAGAACACTTGTCAGACCAGCCTCCAGAGCTAGAGGAGTCACCAGAGCACTGGAGGGAGACGCCGGGAGACCTGCACATGCCGACACAGGTAAGTGTCACCTGCTATTCGCCACCTCACAGTGGCGAATAGTAACTCAATCAAATTCCGAAAATACATAATTTTCGGAATTTGATGAATACCATAATTTTCATATCCCCATACTAATGTATGGGGAGTGTGGAAATTAACGCAGGGGGACTTAGCCAGGAGGTATCAGTGATATCTCCTGTGCTAAGTGTGTTAATGAATACTAAAATAATGTTAATTAAGGAAAATGGCCTTAAAAACGTTATTTTAGTGTTGGTGAATAGGCCCCATAGCCTCCTGAAGGTAATTGTGGGTGTCACAGGTAAGTTTTCACCAATTACCACTACCGCAATCCACAACCAACATCTGACTAAGGGCCTCCCACCAAGTTATATCATATTTTATCTTACACTTCCCCACCTTGAACATTTTCATAAGACTCTTGATAGCTGCCTTTGCAATCTGCAGTGGCTAACGCTCTGGATATCAGAGCTTTCTTATCAAAAACACCACATTAATTTAAGGGGATTTAATACCCTTAACAAATATGTACTCTGGGAAGGGGATTTGTAGGGTAAACTCACTGCTAGTTTAATAGGTGTTGCTGTAAGTTTTTGTTTTCCCTCATTTGCATGCTTAGACTATAAAGTATACGATAATTGCTCTTTATTTTAAGCTTTGTAAGTGATTTTGTAGTGCAGCTAAAACTTCAATCTCCAGCTCTAATGCTGGGTACACACTTGTCGATATATTGCTCGTTCCATCGCCGAGCGATATATCGCGAGTGCATCGGCAGGTGTGTACAGCCGATATGTCTGTTAACAACGTCTTTCACAGACAAATCAGGTCGACCCTGCAGTATAGCCCATGCCAATATATCTGAAAGATATATCAGTGCATCTGCATGTGTGTACAGTTGACCCGCCAATCGCTGTACACTTGCTGCAGGGACCGCCGTCACTGACATCACAACTGGGGCGGGCAAATATAAATGCTACCCCAGTTGTGATGTCAGCCCAGACACATTGGCAAGTGTATAGCTTACCAATTGACTGCTCTGACGATGGATCGGTCACGTCGTCTAGACTGTGTACCCAGTATTAGTGTACATCCCAGTGTAGACCCTGAGGTATAGATGAGGTATGAATATTGCATCCCAGTTTGCATAACTAGTCTTTTTCTATGAGGTAGTCTGACGTTATGGGACTTAAGGTGGGTACACACTGCAAAGATATATCTGCAGATCGAGTGATCTGCAGATATATCTGTAGATGATGGTCGTTCATACTAGGGGTGAGCGGGTTCGGATTTCTGAAATCCGAACCCCCCCGAGCCCCCCCGATCCGAGGCCAATCCGAGTCAGGCTCGACTTTTCCCGCCTGACTCGGATCTGAAATCGAGGCAAAACGTCATCATCCCGCCTTCCGGGTCTCGCGGGTTTTGGATCCTATATAAGTCGGCGTGAAGAGGGAGGGTGGGAGTTAGGGCTGGCTGGGCTGTGTAGTGTAGTGTAGTGCAGTGTAGTGTTGTGCTGTGCTGTGCTGTACTGCTGTTGTCCATAAAGGCTGTGTCCACTCCTCCAAAGTCCATAGGGGCTGGCTGTGTTGTGCTGTGCTGCTGTTGTCCATAGGGGCTGTGTCCACTCCTCCAAAGTCCATAGGGGCTGGCTGTGTTGTGCTGTGCTGCTGTTGTCCATAGGGGCTGTGTCCACTCCTCCAAAGTCCATAGGAGCTGGCTGTGTTGTGCTGTGCTGCTGTTGTCCATAGGGGCTGTGTCCACTCCTCCAAGGTCCATAGGGGCTGGCTGGACTGTGTTGTGCAGTCAGTTGTCCATAAGGGCTGTGTCCACTCCAAAGTCCTGTGCAGTGTCCCAGTCCTAAAGGGGTGCTGTAGTGTTGTCCAGGGGGTGCTCTGTCCATCAGGGGTGCTCCCCCCAAGTGCAAGTGTGTTTGTGAATTGTGTGCGCAGTAGCCGCACGTGCATCAACAAAGTAGCGCCAAGCGTGCGCCTGTGTCATAAGTAAAGAGCCGGCTGGCTTGTCCGTTAAAGGGTGCTGTAACCCCCAAAGTACACTCCAAACCAAATAAAAAAATATTTTCTGTGTTTGTGAATTGTGTGCGCAGTAGCCGCACATGCATCAACAAAGTAGTGCCAAGCGTGCGGCTGTGTCATAAGTAAAGGGCCGGCTGGCTCGACCGTTAAAGGGTGCTGTAACCCCCAAAGTACACTCCAAACAAAATAAAAAAATATTTTCTGTGTTTGTGAATTGTGTGCGCAGTAGCCGCACGTGCATCAACAAAGTAGTGCCAAACGTGCGCCTGTGTCCCATAAATAAAGGGCCGGCTGGATTGAACGCTAAAGGGTGCTGTAACCCCCAAAGGGCACTCCAAACAAAATAAAAATATATATTTTTTTGTGTTTGTGAATTGTGTGCGCAGTAGCCGCACGTGCATCAACAAAGTAGTGCCAAGCGTGCGCCTGTGTCCCATAAATAAAGGGCCAGCTGGATTGACTGCTAAAGGGTGCTGTAACCCCCAAAGGGCACTCCAAACAAAATTTTAAAAAAAATTCTGTGTTTGTGAATGGTGTGCACTGTGGCTGCACGTGCATCAACGAAGGAGCAGCGCCAAGCGTGCGCCTGTGTCCCATAAGTAAAAGGCCAGCTGGCTTGTCCGTTAAAGGGTGCTGTGACCCCCAAAGGGCACTCCAAACAAAATAAAAAAATATTTTCTGTGTTAGTGAATTGTGTGGGCTGTAGCTGCACATGCATCAACAAAGGAGCAGCGCCAAGCGTGCGCCTGTGTTCCATAAGTAAAGGGCCAGCTGGCTCATTTCTTAAAGGGTGGTGTAACCCACAAAGTCCACTAGTCTCCAACAAAAATAAAAAATTATTTTCTGTGTTTGTGTGCGCCTTAGCCGCACGTATATATCAATATAACATAAATGGAGGACCAAACTTTCTCCGATAAAAATAAAATAGGGAAAGATCAAGAACCACTTCCTCCTAGTGCTGAAGCTGCTGCCACTAGTCATGACATAGACGATAACATGCCATCAACGTCGTCTGCCAAGGCCGATGCCCAATGTCATAGTAGAGGGCACATACAATCCCAAATGACAAAGTTCAGGAAAATGACCTTAAAAAAAACATTTAAATCATCTGAAGAGAAACATAAACTTGCCAATATGCCATTTACGACATGGAGTGGCAAGGAACGGCTAAGGTCTTTCCCTATGTTCATGACTAGTGGTTTAGCTTCACATGACGATGGAAGCCCTCCTCCCGCTAAAAAAATCAAACGAGTTAAGCTGGCAAAAGCACAGCAAAGAACTGTGCGTTCTAAGAAGATATCACAAATCCCCAAGGAGTCCAAGTGTGGTGGCGGTTGCGATGCCTGACCTTCCCAGCACTGGATGGGAAAAGGTGGCTCTTTCCACCATTTGCACGCCCCCTGCAAGTGCTGAAAGGAGCACCCACAGTCCACTTGCTGATATGCAAATTGAAGATGTCACTGTTGAAGTACAACAGGATGAGGATACTGGTGTAGCTGGCACTGAGGAAGAAGTTGGCAAGGAGGATTCTGATGGTGATGTGGTTTGTTTAAATCAGGCTCCGGGGGAGACAGTTGTTGTCTGTGGGATGAAAAAGCCCATCACGGTCATGCCTGGGCAGAAGACCAAACATTCCACCTCTTTGGTCTGGCAATATTTCTATCCAAATCCGGACAACAACTGTCTTGCCATATGTACCATATGTAAAGGTGAAATAAGTAGGGGTAGGGACGTTAACCACCTAGGAACATCCTCCCATATACGGCACCGGCAGCCCGTTCATAAAAAGTTACTGTCAAGTTCAGAAACTTTGGCTAAGACCGTAAGCAGTCCAGGGACACCTAAATCCCTTTTTCCTGTTTTATCCAAGGAATCGGTGGATGAGGAGGATGAGGACGACATCTTGCCTCCGTAGAGCCAGTTTGTGCAGGGACACATTAATTTCCAGCTTGTTTTGTGGGGGCCCAAACGAACCAATCATTTCAGCCACAGTCATGTGGCAGACCCTGGCGCTGAAATGATTGGTTTGTTAAAGTGTGCATGTCCTATTTATACAACATAAGGGTGGGTGGGAGGGCCCACGGACAATTCCATCTTGCACCTCTTTTTTTTCTTTGCATTATGTACTGTTTGGGGCCTTGTTTTTCAAACTGCCATCCTGTCTGCCACTGCAGTGTTACTCCTAGATGGGCCACGTGTTTGTGCCGCCCACTCGTGTCGCTTAGCATAGTCATCCAGCTACCTCGGTGCAATCTTTTGGCCATAAAAACAATATTGTGAGGTGTGAGGTGTTCAGAATAGACTGGAAATGAGTGGAAATGAAGGTTATTGAGGTTAATAATTGCATAGGAGCAGAAAAACCCACAAATTCTGTGATTTAAGCTGTTTTTATGCTTTTTTTCAAAAAAATACAGATCCAAAACCCAGAACCCAAAACACGGAAGGGTGGTTTTGGCAAAACCAATCCATATCCAAAACACGAAGAAAGATCCAAAACCAAAACACAAAACACGAAAAGTGGCCGGTGCACACCCCTAGTTCATACACACTGAACGACCATCATCTTTCAGGCAGCCGCAGGTCCCGCTGATCGTCCGTACACACTTGCCTATGGACAGATATATCTGCAGACATATCTGTCCATTGGCTGTGCAGCACAGGCGATGCGATATGTCTATGAATTACATCGTTTACAGACATATATCGCTGGTACACACTGGCCAACCGGCACCAGATATATTGGCGATCAAATGATCGGCCAATATATCTGTCAGTGTGTACCCAGCTTTGGAAGAATGTTTTTCAGCAATGGGACCAATAGCAACAGATTCCGGCTGCGTTACAGGTGCTCTATGACTTAGCAGCCTCTGTGTCTATTAAAAATTGAACAGGTTTCCCTGAGACTGTGCAAGTAATCAATGGACCTGACTGATGTACAGGAATTAATGGGCCAGTTAAAATGTCTTACTGTTAGGATTTAGTCAATATTGTGACTGTGGCTGTGTAGATAGGACAGGGTTATGAAGGAGACAAGTTGACCTGTTGTGAGTCTGGAGATAAGGTCACTGTGATCTCCGATTACCTATTTCAGCACATTATTAGCAAGCCCCAATTGTTTGTTTTTGTCCTGGGTGTTCTTGTGTGTTTCTCTATGGTTACAATCTTTCTCTTGCAGCATGCCGTCTCCCCCTCCTTCCTCTCCCCTCTCGGTGCAGACAAGGGTTATAATTTTTAAAACCATAAGCTGTCTATTTCTGTCTCACTCTAGTACTGTAGCTACATATATAACTTCACATTTTTTTTCCGTAAAACACTAACATACAATGAAACCAGTTAAAAAGAAAGGAATCTTCTGAAATAAATGTCTGTATGTATCATAAGTAACCCCCTGACCCAGTGATCACCAGTGGTGAAAGGGTGGGTACAAGGTGCTGATTGACATGGCTCTTCAAGGTAGTGTAATATACCTTTGGGAAAGAAAGGAAACAGCGCTAAGCAATCAGGATATTGTCATTAATAATTCGCTAAGACATGCGGATCCATGATAAAAGTCAGCTGCTGTACATGCATTTATTAATATTCTAAGAGAACCACTGTTACCAAAGATGTTACTGTATATGTCACATGTGTGAAAATTCATATAAAAATAGGACTTCATCCCTATAATTGGCAAAAGGATTATAGCCCACTAAACACTCCTAACATTAGTCCAAAGGCTAATAAAAAGATTGAAGAAAAAAGGCCTCAGTGGTACAAATGAATTAGCAGCACGATCCTGCTATACAATGTGTATTACCAGTATCTTTAAAGCTTTGGGTCCTGTTAGCAAGAGTCCTTGCAATGTAAAATCTCTCCAGTGTATTATATGATCTCTGGTAAGCCTGGAGTCCTAATAACAGTCTTAGCAATGCAGTTGTTCTCTACGGCAAGCGAAGTCTTTTGACCAATGTTCTGTTCAATATCCTGGTATAGAAAGCCACAGGTATGGACATCCACCTGTAGTCAAATGTCAGGTACTAATACGTTTTGTTGATTATAGTCCTCTGACCAAGTGGTACAATGTACAGTTGTCAGGGGTTGTTTTTTTTGTGGACCCGGGAGGATACAGGAGGGGACACAGAATCAGAACTGTAGCAAAACTTGGGTTGTTTAATGAATGGAATGGTAGACATGAAAAAATAAGTCCAGGGCAAAAGTGGAGATGGGTCAGAGTCAAATAATAAGTCCAGCAGCAAATAATAAAATCCGGAATGAAGGTAACAGGAGTGGAGCGATAATGTTTAGGTATGTCCAAAGGGAAACAAAGTGTAGATAGGGGTCGATGCGGTAAGAAGGTAGTCTGGCTGGTGAGTGGGATTACAACAGTAACGGGAGGAGGAGGAGTTGCTGGCAGGTGCTGGGAATCCTGAGGCTACCTGAAACCGGTAGGAAGCTAGGCAGAACCGAAGTCAGCAGCGTAGAGGAGCTCTGATAAGTGTGACCAGACTCGGCTGATACACGTTGCACTGGCAAAGAAAGGAAGCCGTGAACTCCCTTAAATCCCCAACAGCAGAGCGTGACCAGACAGAACAACTGACCTTTAGGGGATTGGTTCCCTAGGTCACATGGCCCTATGCAAGATGGCGGTGCCCATAGAACTACAGCTTGGGAACACTGTGCAACACTCCCATGCTGGCACGGCCTACCAACAAGGAACCACCAGAAGCACCCCATACCAGTCTCCAAACTCCAGCACCGCCACCGGAGGGCCCGTGCCAGAGCGCCCTAACGGGCAAAGACCGCGGACTTACCGGTGAGGAACCCCTGGACGTGACAACAGTGAAACACTGAGGAGAAAGTAAAAAACATCGGACGCCCCCCAAAAATCAGGGCTTTGCAGCCAAAATCATAGGATGAGAATGTATTTCAGGGGAGAATGTCAGAGGTGGAAGGATGAGTCATAATACTCAGGTCCAAAGCCATACCCAGAGTAGCAACTTACAAACAAAAACAAGAAACAAGTGTCAGCAAGCCTGCTAAGCGTACACAAAGGAAATAAATACACTTTAAGAGCACTTGCTGCCCATTTTGTAGTCTTGAAACAGGTCATAGTAGCAAGGTCTGCACTGTAGCTAGTCATTGAAGCTGCTGGGGAAGATGGACAGCAGAATATACAGACTTTGGCCCTCACTCAGAGCCGTACGCTCTGAGCAGAGCGCACGCTCTGAATGAGGGCCGGCCTCCATGAAAATGGAGCGTCCTTCTGGACGCTCGTATAGCTGTGGGTCACCACCCACAGGCTATACGAGCGTGCATTTTGATGGCCGCGACCATCGAAATTGCGAGCCGGAGCCTGCGGTTGAGGTTTTCAACCGCAAGCTCCGGAGTGATTTTGGCTCTATCAGAGCCAAAATCACTCCCACTGACATCACTAGTGATGTCAGTGGGCCGGCTTTTGGCGGGAGGCGTTCCCATGGGAACGCCCCCGTCAGGGAGGCACGCCCCCGGCACGCCTACCAAAGGGGGCGTGCTGTCAATCAACATTGACAGCATGCCCCCTTTGATCGGACACAACGAGCGAAGGACTTTCCTTCGCTCGTCGCGTCTGGCGCATGCGCACGACGGAGCTCCCTCCGTCGTGCGCATGCTCAGTGCACACCATCGACCCACTTGCGAACAGACAGCCGCTCGCGAGTGGGTCTGAATCAGGCCCTTTGTTTGCAAGAGTTTTGCCACTGTTCAGCATGTTAATGCGATTTTACCACTCTTAGTGAAAGTGACAGATGGGAAGGGCATCACACACTGTAGACATGGTTACCAGCCTCATAGCGTAAGCAGTCATAGAAACAGAAAGAGGTTCTACAGTGACAGACAAGATTACAGTACTAGTGCAGAGGCTGCAAGATTATTAAAGCTGGCTTTAAGAAAATAAGAGGGGAATGTGAATCCCATTGAGAAATCTGCTATAGTAAGAGATATTTCTGCCATGGGTCCTGTATAAGATGCAAGAGAGACAAAGGGAGGAGATAGAGACTACCAGATGCCATCACAGAAGAAGAGTAAGCAGTACACCAGTACAGAGGAAAGAAATAAACATTAATTCAGGCTCTTGAAATAGGATTAATGTCCCTTATAGGCTGGTTCATGCATAGGGAAAGAGTAATAGTAGCACTCACCTGGGTTACATGGATTTTCAAGAGGAAGCTCATGTTTAGTTCTAGACCTGGTCACTTTCCCATCATATAGGAATTACTCAACTCATACCATAAAAAAACAGCATACCCTTTAATAATATTTATTTTTCTGCCTAGGCAAGCATCAAAAAATAATCACTCCTTATCACAAAATATTCAACATAAATCAAATTAAATTAACAAAACATATGATCAACCCAGATTGACAATGTTAGATACATTAAACCTTACAGCTGAGTGGAGACACAAGCTCTCATGAGACAAAAAGAAGCCCACATAAAATATGTATCTTGTCTAGCACACTGTATCTTTTTGTTCTTCATGATCAAATTGTTCACATTCTCCCGTGCTCCAGCTGTTCTGCATTCCCACTTCTGGCACCAAAAATTTGTCAAGGAAATATCACTTAGGAGATGCTTTGTTTCATGCTTAAAATACTTTTTTTTTAGGAGAGCTCAAATTGACACATAGTAATCATAATCATTAAGACTTACTTTCAATAAAATTAATCAGATCTATACAGGACTAAACACATTAAACAGATAGTAGCTACAATTTTAAGGAAAACTCCACACAAAAATATATGCAGTTATATTTTTGCACTCAGTACTTGAAGGGGTCTATGTGCTAAGCCTTGGAGAGAGATCAAGTAGATTTAGATAAAGTACCGACCAATCAACTTCCAACTGTCACTTAACAGGCTTTGTTTAAAAAATTACAGTTAGGAGCTGATTGGTTGGGACGTAATCTCTCTCCACTTTATCTCTCTCCAAGGATTAGTATATAGATCCCAAGCTACAGTAAGATACAGTAAATATCTTCTAGCAATATTGTTCCAGCCCACTGGGAACTACAGTTTAACACACCTCTGTGTTGCTAAAAAGTATCATGTTTTAAACAGGCAGTGGCACAACTAAAATGGGTGCAATGGTCTGAGCACATTACAGCCATATCTAGACATGTTTGCTCCCTGTGCGAGAAAGAGCACTGACAACCCCCTCTTCCCTGGAACGTGCAAGCTCAGAAAAGGAGGAGGCACTGGAAGCTACAGCGGCAACACCTGGCCCCTATCCAAATTGTGCCTTTGATGCACTGTGGTATTCTGACATTCATTATAGTTTAACATACTTGATCCTAGAGATGTGCGTGACCCCCTTATTTTAGTTTTGCTAAAATCAACCTCAAGTGTTTTGGTTTGGATTTTGTTTGGGATTTCTTTTAAAAATTGATAAAAACAGCTAAAATCATGTAACTTGGACCTGTTTTTGTTCCTTTACTATTATTAACATTAATTTTCAGTCAATGTTGACCACCTCGCAGCACCTGAAATCATGAGAGAGGGACTCACATGCAATCCAAAACAAGCAAGATCCGTTTTTTAAATCCGAGTTCCAAAATTGCGAGAAGACCCGAGTCAGGACTCAGTTCTACTCGGCACACCAAAGTGATTTCAAATTGGGACTCGGTTTGACTCGGAAACCCCCAAGTTGGGTGTGTTCGGTTTTCTCAAAAACCGAACCGCTCATCTCTACTTGATGCCACACTAAGGGGTCTACGTATCAAGCAGTGAAAAGCGTGGAGAAGTGGACCATTGGAGAAGTTGCCCATAGCAACCAATCATCTCCTACTGTACTTATTATTTTATAGACTGTCCTTGATAAATGCTACCTCAAAGCTGATTGGTTGCTATGGGCAACTTCTTCAGTGGTTCACTTCTCCACGCTTTTCACTGCTTGATACATAAACCCCTAAGTATAATTTTTCGTAAAGTTTCTTTTTTCTCTAAACATATATAACAAAGTTATATTCATGATCTGTTCTTCTGAGTTTATCATCTTATTACTACTAAGACAGAGATAAGTCCACATTTTATTTCTCTTAGGTCAATATAAAAATGAAAGAAAAAAAAAGAACCTTTGATAGATAAAAATGGTTTCCCGCATTTAGCTCTGACATCTTCTGAGATACTGTAACAAAATGCTGATGTCGGCAAAAGTAAATGTTCACTAAACTCCTGCCAGAAATATTTGAGCAGGAAATGAAAAAAAACCTGTAATATTTATTACCCCAAGGTTTGTTTTTCAACCCTGCTGGATCCTGTCCTGGCCCAGATGAGAGAGCACTCAAATTAACTAAGACTATTAATTTCACATAGTGTATCAAAGGCACTTGCTATGATTTTATCATTATTTTTGCTATACAAGATCTTTAGTCTACAGTTGGGCCGAAAGCCGACTCGCGATTATCTGTTAGTGTTTGAATTTTTTCTCCATGTCTGAAAAAGGGAATTTTGAAACAGAGATGAAACTCAGAGTTCCCGCATAGCTAGGGGCTATAAATCCTGTGATACAATAGAACCCACATGTTGGACTTTGAAAATGTACTCGTCAAGTAGCTGAAAGGCACAGAAGGATAAGCTGCTCAGATGCAGGAGCGAGAACCTACAGCACATCCCCAACGCTACTTAATATTCTGATGCAGATAAAAACATATTGATTTTTTTCTCTCCCAACATGCATTGTTGAGTTGCACTATTTCTGTACTATGTACATGGTTAACCAGCCCAGTGCCATGGAGACATAGCAAACAGACAGATCTACTGTAGGCAATATTAAGCAAATCGGCAAAACATTTTCTGAACCACATATCTCATTTGCACTTCTGCTATGATAAGTGTTCCCTGTAAAGTCAGCGTTTTTTTTTTTATCTATGGATTGCTATTTGGATTGAAAAAGAAAAAAAAAAAGTCAAATTATGGCTGTAGGCACCTGTCATTAATTATACCGCCTATGGTGTTAGAACTTAGGGCCTGATTCAGAGCCGGACGCTATTTGCGGTCGTTCGTTCTGAAAATAGGGGTGGCTATTCAAATGAACCATTCGTTCTTTGCGGTCTGTTCACGCCTCTATGTCTGAACGAGCGAACAAAACTTGCAGTCGTTTTTTTGGAAAGTACGCCCCCTGGCCGCTCGCATCCTACATCATGTCCGCTATTTATTAGATTAATCGAGTACATCGACCAGCGTATGAACTGCTTGCTATTCTTGTGGTTGGTTTTTCCTACCGCAATCTTGCGAGCAGTTCTGACTATAAAATAACCCAGTGACGTGGTCAATGACGCTGATGTATTAATTATGCACACCCATAAAACGCCCGTTTTGACCTTTAAGCACGCCTGCGTTCTGATCTCCACTCCCCGTTTTCAAGCACCTTCCCCTGTTACCACCCACATACGCCTCCTCCTGTCACTCAAAATAGCAGGCATTCGCTATTTTACGAACAAACGATTTTCGGCCGCACTGACTGGTTCGCGCATGCGTATTACGATTGGTACACATGCGCAGTTGGGCAAACATCGCTCTGAACGAACGAGCGGCCGCTTACGAGCGGCTCTGAATCAGGCCCTTAGAACATTTTAATTTGCAAAGGAGAATCTGCAGCAGATACCAAGTAATGTAGCATTGTAGCGAGGAGTTCCCATAATTCATGTAATACTTACACACGGGATACATTCATTATCCCAACAGTGGGGATTCTGGCGGTCAGAATCCGGACATAGGAATCCCGACACTTATCAGAATACCGGCGCCAGCATCCCGACCGCCGGAATCCCGAAGGTAAGTAGCGAGGTTGGGGGGTGGGTTAGGGTTAGGCACTAGAGGGAGGGTTAAGGTTAGGCACTAAGGGGGGAGGGTAAGGTTTAGGATGTGGGGAGGGTTAGGTTAGGTTTAGGCACTTGGGGGAGGTTAGGTTTAGGCACCAGGGAGGGAGGGTTAGGGGTTAGGTTACGATGGGATGGTAACCTAGTCGGGATGCCTGTGTTGGGATTCTGACCACTGGGATCCCGAACGCCGGCATCTTATACCTAACCCCTTACACATTGTGATATCTAATTAATCATTCTTTCTTCAGCTGCAGTTGAACGCTGTAGTTCAGTTCTGCCAACATCCCCTGTGTCAAAACAAGAAAACGGACTGAATTGAATAAATAAGTTGTCAACCAATCACTCTACTCAATAGAAGGTGCATCCATGGCATAAAGGTCAACATTTTTCTTCATAGGAAAACCTAACCTTTTAATTTTTACTTAAAATTAGAGACTACCATCAGCATGGAGTTTTTCTATAAGGTAAATAGTAGAGACTATAATATATATATATATATATATATATATATATATATATATATATATTAGTATATATGCATTAATGGCAGATATTGGATGCAGGTCTAATATTAGGATAGCCGTCAGTGATTCGCTGTGCGACTGGGTGACAGCTCCCATACTTGCTTCCTCTTGCAAAAGATTGTTCAACAGTCATTTGTTTTCTTTAAACTACTTCCAGTAGTCTTCTTGGTCCCCTTCTGAGATGAAAATCAACCCCCAGCAACAGAAGCTGGCCTAGCGCTCAAGGATTCTTCTGGGGAATCCTGGAAAGGGGAGAACTCAGTTAGCCTTAGCAAATTGGATGCCGGACTACCTAGGATCATTAGTAAGGATATTGATGATGAAGGTGTTGGTGGTAGAGATTGCAGATGCAGGGATCTAGCTGAGAGAATGGAGCTAGCTGATGCTGGACTTCTTGTTGTTACTTTTTTAGTATAAGTTTCTGATTTTGCCAAAAACTTTTCATTTCATTTCACTGCGAATTACATAATAGGGAGGAGGTTCCTAGATGGTTACGGTCAGAGCTTAAAGTGGTCCTGGAGAGGTGGTGGAACTCATCTCCCCGCCGTCTACTCCTCATCTCCCCCCCTGCCACGCTAGTCTGACAGGCCAAAACAAGTGTGAAAACTGTTCTTTACACACACACTATTGTGTATAGGAAATGGTAAAGTGAATGGCGGGGGGCCTGGGGGCCACCTAGGCCCCAGAACTTTTGGGGCTATGACAGTGTGAAATACATTTTAGATGCTTTTTTAGCACTCCTGCCATCAGCTGAGACTAAAATGTTAGATCACTTAAAAAGAAAAAAAAAGTTCTATATCATCAGTGTTATTTTTCTGCCCTGTCTCTGAGTTTTTTTTATGGGGTCTCCACAAACTAGTCTATGTCACTTGGATGACCAATGTTTTATTGCAACCCCTATGTATTGCTTTCGCTTGATTCTTTCCTTACCTATATGCTGATTTCTCTGAAATGAGGGACCTATGAAGAAATTGAGACTCCATAAGCAGACATAGAGTGGGTTTCTGTCTGTGGGACTTCTGTGCAGGAACTTGGTGGAGGTGGAGCTAGTTCCACCTACCATTAGAGGTGACGGAACTCAGTTCCACCCCGTACCTGCCCACTTTAACCCCTGGTTACGATCCCTACCTCTACTTACTGTGGCTTTACAAACGCTACAAATGGCTTGAAAATTGTTATCAGAATTTCAGTAAAAATAATCCACACATAAGAGGTGGATTTATTTGTTGTATGGCCATTGTCATGACCAGGCATGACAATGGCCTACTTCCTATCATGAACTGCTTCCACTGGTGCCTCACTTACACAAACAATATCCTTATCATCAACATCCTCATTAATGCTGGTGTCAGATACACAAATATCTCTCTCATCCTGTTGAACTTCCACAGTAGCATCCTCAATTTCTAGGTCAGCATCTTTTTGACTTGTGCTGCTTATCCCCACATTTGCAGAGGGTACAGAAATGGTGAAAGCCGACTTTTCTGTGAGTTTAGTATCAGAAAGGTCAGGCTCACTCATAGCTCTTGCGGACACACTTAGACTCTCCTCAGGGATTTCTGACATTTCTGAACACACAGTTTGTTCTACTACCTTAGTCTTTTTTTCAGCACTGATTTTCTGGTGTTCATTTTTTTGACACCTCTTCTAGACTGAGAGGGAGATGGTATTGCATCGTCATGTGAAGCAGAAGAAGATGCCTGGCTGACAGCAGTTGCAGAACTACCACTCAGAAATAAAGGACAAGGCCTGAGCCTTTCCTTGCCACAGTACATAGTGTATGGTATGTGGGCAATTTTATGTTTTTCTTCAGGAAACTTTCCCTTTTTTAGATGTGTTTTTCTTTAGCAATGTAAAATATTGTTTTGATTGCAGATGCCCTGACTGAAACCATCTATGCCCTTCAGCATCAGCTTTAGAGATGATGTTGAAGGACTAGTATCATCATGACTGGTGGCAACAGCTGCAGCATTAGTATTTGGTTGCTGCGCCTGCTTTTCTCTTGATAGATTGTGATCCATATCGATGAACAACACAAGTTTTACAAAATAAAAACAACTTTTTTTCACTAATGACAACTCACACTGTGAAGTCACACAGTGGTTATATTTATGAATGCAGTGCGGCACCCACAGCACAAGTTATACAAAAAAACAACACCTTTTTTTTTTCACTCATGACAACTCATACTGCGGAGTCACAGCGGTATATTTACTAAAGTGAAAGTTTTTAGAAATGGAGATGTTGCCCATGGCAACCAATCAGATTCTACTTAACATTTAACTATCACTTTCTAGAAGATAATAGCTAGAATCTGACTGGTTGCTATGGGCAACATCTCCTCTTCTAAAAACTCTCACTTTAGTACATATACCCCACAGTGTTTATATTTATGAATGCAGTGCGACACCTACAGCACACGCAAGTTGTACAAAAAATATATTTTTTTCCACAAATAACAACTTTTCCAGCATGCACTGTGCACCAAAATAGGGTTAATGCTGCCCTGTATTAGGAGGAGCTCTGGGCTGAAATGTATACTAGGCAGTGGGCACGCAGTAACAGTGGGCAGTGCATCAAGGATAAATGCTGCCCTATATGGTGCTCTGGGCTGTAATGTAGGCACTAGGCATGGCAGTGACAAAAAAGCAGTGTGGATATAGGGTTAATGCTGCACTGTGTGCAGCAAGGGTTAATGCTGCAGTGCTAAGTCACTTGCTTACATTACTTCCAACACCAGTGTGACACTGACAACAGTAATGTACAGTATAGATGTTCCTGCACTGTAAAAATAAAAAACAATGTTTTGCTACTGTAACTACCTACAGTACATAAAACTAGCTAGGCGAGTATTACTCTAGGGTGCCACTGCCCATCAAATAGAATGCATGAAAGCCAAGGATTCCTCACTCCTCCTTTCTTTAGCAGTGAGCATCCAACACGTCCGGCATCTGCTGTGAAACGGCGCCCAAATCACAGCAGGAGGGACTTATATCGGATTCAAAACACGCGAGTACTGACGCTGGGAAGATGATGTTTTGCCTCGTTTTGGGATCCGAGTCAGACGGGAAGACCCTAGCCGGGACTTGGATCCTGTCGAAATAGCACAGTTCGAGTGGGTCCGGTTTTGTCAAAACCGCTTATCTCTAATAAAAAAGGTTCTCATTAAACAGTGGATGCAAGGAATGTTTGCAATGCCCTATGCAGTTACTGTTTCGGAAACAGCTTGCTGCTACGTTGTATAATAACAGATTACTGAACTGAAGGCCAATATAATGAAGGTACTTACTAAGATGGTGAACTGAGGCTTACTCCCTCCAGGCAGGAAAGAAATTATTTAGTGAATACTCCATGCAAGTAAACAATGACCATCTTTTGGCTACTAACAGCATAATATTAATGGCACAATTTATTTGCCTTTGCTATTGCTGTTTTGTGTTATAAATTGACTACAGTTTTCTGCTGCTGAGAGACATTAGAGCATGTATTACAATATTATTCACTATCACCGCTGTTTTATGAACAGCCTGAATATATTCCACTGTGCAGTACAATGGATGAAAATGACAAAACCCCGACCGAACCAAGAGTTGCTGCGAGCTATGGCCAAAGGCATTGCTCTATTATAATGAAGCATAAACTCTTATATCAACCAGGTGCAGAAAATACCAGTATGTCCTAGAACATAATATCTCACTGGGGAACAATGACATTTATTACTGTACTGTACATCTGTACATAGGTATTTAATTTGGCAATGCTGTTATATTATCTTTGATGTGTAGAAAATAGACCATCAGCTGCGCAGAGGAAACATTGTTCACCGCAGCCAGATGTAATAACGGGACTAATCGGGGGCTATGGATGACAGGGTAGATTTACTAAAGCTTCTAAAACAGACAAGTGGTGGTGTTGCCATAGCAACCAATCAGCTTCGGTATATCTTTTCTGCATTGCATTTTAGAAAATGATAGGTACAACCTGATTAGTTGCTATGGGCAACACCACCACTTGTCTGATTTAGAAGCTTTAGTTATCTACCCTGTTGAATGTTTAGTAAAGTCCTTTTTATCACTAGTTCTTGTGCTGCAGTATTACACGGGCTAGACGCAACTTTCTGACCATCTCACAGCTGCAAAGAATCCCCACATTTCACACGCAGTGAGATTTATGCCAGCTTACATAGCGCAGTTTGCACGATATTCAAGTTCGGACTGGCCATCTGACACTTCTGGCAAATGCCATAAAGGACGATGGTTTCAGGGCCGGCTCGAGGAGTGCGGCTGCCACTAAACAGTTGAAGTCACCTGCCCGACTCCAGAGGTGTCCCCGCCTCCCACCCCCACGCTGGAGTTCAGGGGGAGGGAATGGGTGGCGGCAGTGATGGGCGGGTGCACATGATGGGCCAGTCCAGTGTTAAAAAGTTGCCGAGCAGCACCGCCTCCCGGTGTCCTGCTCAGCCGAGATACTCAGAGACACAGGCCCCTGTGACTCATGGCACGCCCCCGTGAAATTTATCCATGCCCCTTTTGTGAGTGAGCACGCACCTATGGCGTCCGCACAGGGGGGCTTCCAGGGCTGATGTACAGCCCCAGTCCATCCCTGACAATATTGCAATAAGTATTCCCAGAAAGTGAGCACGTGAGAATTCATCTGGCACATAGAAATTCTTATGAACGGAACAGAAGCGGGAAAGGGCCTGACCCTGACCCAGACGCAAGTGGGGATTCGGTCACTGCTGCCCAGTGTTTTGGTTACTGCACCTGTGCCGGAGTGCGCTTGTGCCGTGATGCTGCTGCGGCTCCGGTCGCAGTGTGGGAGCAGCAATGGGGAGGAGCGTGTCGCCAGTGTTTTTAAGGCCAATGCCAGCCATTGCAGATTAGGGGAAGCAGTCGGGAAGCCAATGGACGGAATCCCGACCGTCGGCTTCCCAACTGTATAATCCCGGCAAGGGTTAAATAACAGACGTTGAAATCCCGACACCTGTCATTTTCCCTATCCCAGGATCCCGACACCTGGCTTAGCGATCGAAGGTAAGCCGGGCGCTGGGCACAGACTGCCGCGGTGGGGGGGAGGGTTATTTTAGGGTTGCCGGGGGGGACTTAGGGTTAGGCCCCCCCGCCGGTGGACTTAGGTTTAGGCGGCGGGGAAGGGGGGGGTTAGGTTTAGGCACTTAGAGGAGGGATTAGGGTTAGGCACCCCGGGGGGGAGGTTAGGGTTAGGCACCCCTAAGGGAGGGTTAGGGTGTAGAATAGGTTAGTCAATACTTACCTTTTGACGATCAGGATTTTCGCTGCTGCTGGGATGCCACTGTCGGGATTTGAACCTGATTCAGACCCGGTCGCAAGCGCTGAGTGCTCGCAACTGGGTCGATGGTGGCCCAGAGCGCATGCGCACGATGGAGCCGGGGGGGTGGCTGCCCAGACGGAGGCGTTCCCATGAGAACGCCTACTGTTTGGGGGGCGGCCCCACTGAAATCACAAATGATGTCAGTGGGAGAGCTTTCGGCTCTGTTTGAGCCGAAAGCTCTCTGGGGCTTGCGGCCACGAGACCCTACCACAAGGGTCTCGTCGCAAGCCCGATGGTCGCTCACTGTGGGTGGTCATCCACAGCTATGCGAGCGGCCAGGAGGCCGTTCTAAAAAAAACAAAACCCGGCCCTGATTCAGAGCGAGCGCTCTGTCAGAGCGTCCGGCTCTGAATCAGGGCCTGAATCCGCAGATTAGTTGTGGTGGACATTCTGAGTAACCTTAGGATTACTCAGATGTTCGATGGTCCTGATAGTGATCTGATGCTACGTCTTCTGACACATGCAGCGGATCTGAGAAAGCACAGGTATGTGTCTTAATTCAAAAGACGACCCCAGCATCATTTACATAACCAAAGGCACAGCACCAATCACTCCTGCGTCTATCTTTGAATCAGGCCCACTGGCCAAGACATAGAGGTGCGTTTACGCACATATGGCTCATGCAGACCTAATAAAACATGCGTGTACACTTGATAGGAGGAGGATTTTTTGCACCTGCTATAGGACAGTTAGAAACACATGCTAGTGATGACCTGTAGCATGTTGGGCGCAAATGTGCTGATTACCACATACAGTATATATGTGTCTTTACCAAGCTTTGCTACCATCGAGCCTCAGACCCTTCTGTCTCGCGGCACAGTCATGCTGCAGTCAGGGGTGTATCTAGGGATCCAAGCGTTCCTGGCAGTGTAATGGACTGGTGCCCCCCTCCCGTTATAATTTCAGGCAGTGCCCCCAGTAGTAGTCCCCCCTATGCAGTGCCCCCAGTAGTAGTCCCCCCTATGCAGTGCCCCCAGTAGTAGTCCCCCTATACAGTGCCCCCAGTAGTAGTCCCCCCTATACAGTGCCCCCAGTAGTGACCACCCCCCATACAGTGCCCCCTGTAGTAGTCCCCCCTATGCAGTGCCCCAATAGTAATCCACTCTATGCATTGCCCCTTGTAGTAATCCCCCCTATGCTGCATTGCCCCCAGTAGTAGTCCCTCCAGCAGTAATCTCCCCTATGCTGCAGTACCCCGAGTAGTAATCCCTCCTATACTGCATTGCCCCCAATAGTAGTCCCCCTATACAGTGACCCCAGTAGTAGTCCCCTCTATACAGTGCCCCCAGTAGTAGCCCCCCTATACAGTGCCCCCAGTAGCAGTCTCCCGTATACAGTGCCCCCAGTAGTAGCCCCCCCTATACAGTGCCCCCAGTAGCAGTCTCCCGTATACAGTGCCCCCAGCAGCGGCAACCCCCACATAAAGTGACCCCAGTAGCGCCCCCCTATACAGAGCCTCCCGTAGTAGTCCCCCCTCTACAGTGCACCCAGTAGCAGCCATGCCCCACCCCCCCAATAAAGTGCACCCAGTAGCGGCCACCCTCTATACAGTACCTCCCCCCTGTGCCAGGCTTACATACACACACAGAAAAAACAACTTACCTGAATCTACGATCCTGCCGACGACCACTGCGGTCCACTCCTCCGGGCCCGCTCTCGCTCTGCACTATGGGATGGGAGAGACGTCTCTCCAATCACCCACTGCGGGGGGAGCTGGAAGACGGAGCTCATGAGTGAGCTCCAGCCGGCTCCCTCCGTGAACGCAGCAGCCAATGAGAGTCTGTCTGACTCTCATTGGCTGGCTGCTATAACAAACACACAGCTGCCGCTGGCGGCTGTTTGTTTGTTACTGTGTAAGGCAGACCGCTCTCACTGTGCTCTGCCCTACACTTGTGGGGTCCAGGGGACTAGTGGTGGGTGCAGTGCAAGGCACCGGCTGCACCGCCGCTATTCCCGGCCTGATTTCACCCCTTGGCTGCTGGTGGCACTACCGGATGGCGTTCCCCTTTGGCTGGCACCCCTGGTGAGTGCCATCCTGGCCAATGGGTAAATATGCAGTCGCCCTTCCCTGCTGTACATCCGTATGTGTAAATGTGCACCTAGGATGGGGCAGGTGCAAGTTTCTATGGTGCAACTGATGGTTGTGTCTAAAACTGCACCAAGCAGGATTTAGTGTCTGAAGACGCACAATGTGGGCATCTCAGCCTTTGTACAATGAGAAGCTCGGTTGTACACCAGGGAAGGACTTGGTAGCCACACAGACGTCGTTGCATACGATCAGAATCAGGCCTTAGCTGTTCACAAAAATCTTTCTTTTTATCTGATTTTTATGTATAAATTACTGAAAGGGGAGAAATAGCATGTATGCTAAGCCGTTATGATTATCTACAACATTTCTGTTGAAGTACTGAAAGTAAAAGTAACATGCCCAACTCACCTATAAAAAGCGCTTGTAGTCATTTTGTGGAATATTGCATTTGAGGACACCCCACGGAATGAGTCTTCCACTCTCCAGCAAGGTCCATCTGGCCAGGAACATTCAGGCCCAGTTTGCTGGGTCTGTTTGGCGAACAACAGTCTCTTCATGTGCTGGAATCCCGCAGCAGGAGTGAAGAGACTGCTGACGTGGTCACTTTAATCCGGGTACATTGTAGGGCAGGCTCCTTTCGGAGTCACTATCGATGTGGACGCTCAGTAATACATTTAGAGTTGCGGGGAGGGCATCTTCTGCGCACACTGAAGGCGCACAAGCTTCCGAAAAGGGTAGTGGCTGATTGAGGAGGGGACGTGTCCTTGTGACACACCCCCAATTCATCACACTTGTTCTGTGTGGGGTTGGAACTGGGACCACCCATTACCAAATGTCTAGTTTTGCCTATGATTCTGTCATGAACTTTCGATATTGCTAATGGCACTCGCCATGTTTGCCCGCTTTCCCCTCTGATATTTGCGCTAGCGATTGAACTGTTAGCTGAGAAAATCAGGAGTAACACTGATATTCAGGGCCCTATAGTTGCTAAGGTCTCTCATTAGATCAGTCTGTTTGCAGATGACTGTTTACTGAACCCAGAAAGTTCCCTCCCCATGCTGCACTCAGTTTTAGAAAAAGGTTTAATTTTATAAGCTGAACACGACTAAGAAGTTCTTCCTTTTAAGATTTCAGAGACCTCGTTTGATACAGTAGGTTATAAAAACACTTGGCACTCTCTGTCACTTAGATACTTAGGAATACATCTCGCGGGGGATAAAGATATCATTAAGTGTAACTATGGTCCCATACTTACAGCATTCGCAAAGCTAACTAAAGATTAGATGTTTTACGAAATGTCCTGGTTGGGTCGAGTAGCTGCTGCCAAAATGGTCCTGCTCCCAAAAATCTTATATCTTTTCCGTACTATCCCTTGTCTCCTTCCTAAACCGTTATGTAATACATTTTATAAAAATAATAGGGGACTTTATTTGGAAAGTGAACAAAGCGAGGTTATTGAGGTGCGCTCTCTCTCCCTAAAGATGAGGGAGCCTGCTTAATTGATCAAACCAGGGATTGGTTTTTGCAGTAGGTTCACTTAAACCATGGGAAAGCATAGAAAGTGAAGTTGCACGTCCTTTTACCCTTATGGATCTTTTATGGTTTCCTTAGTCTGTCAAATACCCTGGGCTTGGTTTTTCTAAGGCAATTCTGTATACGCTGTCTGCCTAGCATAAGATGTTGTCCCACACAGATGAATTAATATTTGCCTTCTCTGGCTCTGTCATTAATTGTAATAGCAAATTGAATTGATCTGAATTAGACTCATGTCTCACCTCTCTGGGTGATGTCTATATTGTAGAAGGACTAGCCTCATTCTCCCACCTCCAAGCAGGCTATGCAGATCCATCGCAAGATCTTTATCAATATTTGCAACTCAGGCGCTGGCTCCTAATTAGTTTGCCATTCCCGCTCAGTAAACCGGTTTTCCCAGCATATATTACATCTCGTCTACAGTCTCCTAATCATAGGGGGGGCACATCATGGTGGTAGCGTTTCCAGTTATTTGAAAACAAATTGGCATATCAAGTTAATTGGGAAAGGGATCTTTCTAGCACACTTTCGGTGGATGAGTGGGAGTGTGCATTTTGCACATATTTTATAGTTACCTGGTGCAAAAACCAATCAAAGATGTTTTTTAGGCTGATTCACAGGGTTTATTTTACCCCGGACAAGCAGCACACAATTGGCCATCCATCTCTAAGTATTGCTGGAGGGACTGTGGAAATGTAGGAGATATTATCCACATATTTTGGTCCTGTCCTTGTATTCAGCCGCTTAGGACTGAAGTGTTTAGTATGATTGGTAAAGTTATAGGGGAGACTGTCCCAGTAGATCCATTAACTGTCCTGTTTCATTTCTACCCGGGTCAATTATCCAAAGAAGATACAGTAGGTATCTCATGGGCAACCCCTTAGGAGCCACCAAAGCGGCTATCGTCCAGCTCTGGAGGACCGCTTCTATACCATGTCTCGTGGCCATAGAAAACAAAATTCAAAAGCATTTCATTTTTGAAACAGCAGACTACAAATATTCTACTTCGGCTTCTTCACCCCACATGATCTGGCTATGGTCGAGGAACAAGGGCGCACCTCAATTCACAGTAATGTTATAGATCTTAGTGGTTTAAATTCTCCTTCTTCTGAGTCTACATGATATCGGTCCAGTGTGCATTTAGTTTATTTTGATGTTTTTGTTCATTGTATCATTAGGTATTGTAATTTTAGGCTATTGCCCCCATTTTTGCCTTGCAATCCCCTGTATGTGTTTCCCTTTCTTTTCTGATATTATTCAATAAAAACTATTGTTTGAAAAAAAAAAAAAGAAGTAGCAGAATATTAGCATTAGGTAAAAAAGACCATTAAGACTACTCAACATTGCTGTCTATCCATAAAACTAACTACAGTATGCTGCCAAACATGGAAAATCATGTTGTACATACAGTACAATCAGTGATCAATGACATACGTGACAAACAGCAATGTACGACATGATTTTCCATTAATGGACAGTCTGCAACACATACTGCCAGAGCTCTGTGCTACTTTTTAGCTAATATTCTGCTTATTTTTTTATACTTTGTTTGAATTTTTGCAATTGAAAGTGTTAAGCTAAGTACTGTATAGAGCAGATATGGCAACAATGCAAAAATACCTTAGCGCGAGATGGTGTCATTAACAGAGCACGCAAGGTCACACTGAGGGCCTGATTCAGAGCTGGGCGCTCTGACCAGAGCGCTCACTCTGAATCAGGGCCGGCCTAGCTGAAAATGGTGCGGCCTCCTGGCCACTCGTATAGCTGTGGGTGACCACCCACAGCTTATGCGAGCGTCCATGATGATGGTCGTGATGGTCAAGACCATCGGGCTTGCGACGAGACCCTTGCGGTAGGGTCTCGTGGTCACAAGCCCTGGAGTGATTTTGGCTCTATCAGAGCCAAAATCACTCCCACTGACATCACTAGTGATGTCAGTGGGGCCGGACCCAGACGGTAGGCGTTCCCATGGGAACGCCTCCGTCTGGGCAGCCACGCCCTCGGCACGCCCACCAAAGGGGGCGTGCTGTGACTCACCATCGCTCGCCAGGTCTTGAGCATGCGCACGACGGAGCTCCCTCCGTCATGCACATGCGCACTTGGGCACCATCGATCCGCTTGTGAGCGTACAGCGCTCGCGAGCGTGTCTGAATGAGACCCAGAGAGCAAAGCTAGCTTGGGGGTATATTTTTACTAAAGGTCGAATTTAATCAATTTTAATAGACTTTAATAAATTTCAAATCGATTTAAATTGATCAACGTTAATGTTGCATTTACTGACAGACAATTTTTTATTTGTTTTTTTAAGTGTTAGTAAATGTGTGATTTAACCTCATAAACACAACAACGATGTTGATCAATTTAGATCAATTTGAAATCATTTAAAATCGATTAGATATAATATTTAGCAAATATACCCTGTATATATGCCTCTGCACATGTGGGGAAAATACGCTGTTTCTCGCTCTTTGTATTAGAGTTATTTACGCTCACTTTGATGGCTTCTAGAATGAAGGAAAATTAAATTTTATTATATAAAATTAAAATGCAAATATGTTATTTATATGCAACGTTAATTGTTTTACTTATTTCTCTGCATATTTCTATTTAATACATAAGAGCTTCTATTATCCAACAATTCCAATGGAATTTTCTGCCTCTAGTGATAAAATGGCCCAACAGCTTGTGTAAATGATTATCATTCAGTGTATGGCACAGCCTGAAAACAGCTGAAAAAATGGTCTGGATCGTTCGAACCGCCATTCAGTCGACTCCAGGCTGGAATATTGTGTAGTGTATCAAGACGACTTCAGGCAGTCGCTCCTCCCTCTTCCCTGTCAGCTGCTCTATTGTACAGTGGGTCTCATTCAGACCCGCTTGCGAGCGCTGTAAGCTCGCAAGCGGGTCGATGGTGCCCAATTGCGCATGCGCACAACGGAGGGAGCTCCGTCGTGCGCATGCGTGAGACCCGGCGAGCGACGGGGAAGCCGTCGCTCCAGGTCTCGCACCAAAGGGGGCGTGCTGTTGATGGTGAGTGACAGCACGCCCCCTTTGGTGGGCGTTCCGGGGGCGTGGCTGCCCAGACGGAGGCGTTCCCATGGGAACGCCTACCGTCTGGGTCCGGCCCCACTGACATCACTAGTGATGTCAATGGGAGTGATTTTGGCTCTGATAGAGCCAAAATCACTCCAGGGCTTGCGGCAACAAGACCCTACCGCAAGGGTCTCACCGCAAGCCCGATGGTCGTGATGGTCTTGACCATCGCGACCATCATCATGGACGCTCGCATAAGCTGTGGGTGGTAACCCACAGCTATGCGAGCGTCCAGGAGGACGCACAAAAAAAACAAAACACCCTGATTCAGAGCGGGCGCTCGGTTCTGAATCAGGCCCTGTGTATGGCCAGCTTTATATTAAATACAATCACCTATGTGGGTTTTTGGGGAAGAATGGAACTTGTATAACTTTTTTGAATAAATGAGGCAATGAGACTATGCCCAGGTACCTTGCTTCACCCAGGGCACATTGATGTGCCCACAAGTATTTATAGCCATATTTTCCCCAGTTGTCCCCATGTGTAAAAGGATGTGGGTACTGGACACTTTTAGTGCCCTATTTCTAAATGAGTTTTATCATATGCAACGAGTTTTAAAACTCATTGCATATGATAAATGGTGCTCAAACCAATCAGCTCCCAACTGACATTTTTTTAAACAGATGACAGTTAGGAGCTGATTGGCTGGAGCACCATTATCATATGCAACGAGTTTTAAAACTCGTTGCGTATGATAAAACTCGTTGATAAATGAGGTAAAGAGAAAGGCAGCCTGAACCTCCCCTCATCAGTAACTGGAGACATGATCTCTCTGATGTGCATATATGATTGAATATATCCTTGTTACAATATCACTAAGAGGACTGTTGATCATTTTGTTAGCTATAATGGGATGCATCTGCCCAAATCCGTTGTACTGTATGTGAGGCTCCCAATTGTATAGGGATTGCAGGGGTTTCCAGTGGCTGAGGGCAGGAAGATCAGAAATCATCCAGTGGGATAATCTGGGGAGGTAACTCAGCCTTTCGTCAGATAACAAGATTAAGAGGGTATGTTCTATTTTGCGCACTCTGCTTTGTTCTGAAAATCTTTATGCCAGACCACCTGGCAGGGGTGGAAGGGCAGTACCCACATTGGCCAAACTCCTTCAAATGACACTCTCCAATAAAACCATCTTTAACACCTGGATCAGTGTAGTATGGTGATACACAAATGTCAATTGAAGGGGCATATTCAGTTGCAAGCAAAATTGTTATTTTTCCTGCGGGGCTTTTCCCACAGCCTCAAAGGTTTTTCCTATTCAATTGTCTGCGAGAAATTGCGCCTCACTTATTTCTGTAGGACTTAATGCAGCTTTTTTCTCGCAGCTTCTGAGCCAGGCCAAAGTCAGGGAAAATCCTTATTTTAAGGTGCATGTCGGTACTTGTTCCAAAGCCCCTTGGACACTTTACCTAATGACTAATTAGGCAATTGGAAGTTTTTCAATTAGCTTAATTGGGCCAATAATTACATGTCATTACTGGGGTGGAAAAAAGCTACCTTAAATTACTCCAAAATAATTTATTTTTTCGTGTTTTTTATGCACCCCAAAATTTAATGTATTGATTTAAATGAAAAATAATTGCATTTTTTATCATTTTTTACTTTTTTCTTTCTTTTAACTTGGCCTCAAACTACCCCAAAATCACCATTTGCATTTAAACAAAAAAAATTATTTTATATTTTTTTTACTTTAAAAAGAATGCACAGATCAGCTATTTGCAGCATTTTAAAAGTGTAATATACATATTTCTTTGCGACAGTAATAGACAGCTATATTGTTTCCCAAAATGTTTAACATTTTTTTTAGGATACAAGTTGCTCCCCAAATTTCCTTTTAATTTTCCAGCTGTAAATCTCGCAGCCAATTGAATATGCCCGAAAACTTAATGTCGCATGTTTAGATCCTGCTCAAATTTGGACAACCCTTTTAGATAGGTGTAACAACCACATAATGCTAGTTTACATGACATCACCTACTGGGCCATCCGAAGCAAGCAAAACAGCATTTAAGATTCATAATTATTGTAATGAATCATAAGTTAATGCTTTTGTTCACATGTATATAAAGAAACAACAAATTAAGACGGTAATAATATTACGATATATAGGAACAATGTATTTAGGTGCACAGTTTGCATTGATCCACAGCAATCAATCAGACTTTCATTGTCTAACTTAAGGTGCACATCCACTTAAAGACATAAAAACGACTGCACGATTACGACATTGTAATCGTTCAGTCGTATGTGAGTCCGTGATGGGCCTACAGTGAACGAGCAGTCGTTCAGTGTAGGCACATCAATCATCTGCAAACATGCTGAACCTGACGTTATCATCAGGTTGTCCAGCATGTTTGCCCGATGATAGATGTCTAAACGACCAGCGGGAGCGCGCATCATTGGTCGTTTTAGACATTTTTGCAAACGATTTGCAAACGATTTATGTACAATTGAACGATAACGATATTGTTATCGTTCAATCGCTCAACTTAGTCATCTAGTGGCTGGGCACCTTTACACTAGAAGGATAAAAGTTAACAGATGATTGCATATCTTCCAACATTCGAGAGGGTGGAGGATGGACATTGCCGCAAATTACACCTCCATCATTTGGGGGTGTGGCCACATGCCGCATGGCTGCAGTCATAGAGGCCATGTTCAGATGGAGAAATTGCAGCGGTCATATGGCTGTTGCAAGTGTCGTTAGTGCGCCGATGGTGGCGTGTCAAGAGTTACCGGCAGTGTTACAGCGTGCAGAGTCGCCGGAAAGTGGGGTACAGGGTACTGCACCAGGGGAAGGGTGATACTAGCATTTGCATATTATCGCTCCCGCAACTCCAGCAACAGACACAAGAGTGGATGCAGCAACGCCCACCTCTGTATCAGGCAGTATAACAAGGCTTGCCAGAGCATCCTTTTAATTCGAACACATGTGAATTACACAGGTTCTGTGGCTGATTAAAACCAGATTAAATGGAGACTTGAAGTCAGCCAGCCACAAAGTCTGTGTAAATTATATGTGTCACGGATTAAAGGGATGATCTGGCAAGCCTACCTATAAACATATTTGGCCCTAGGGAATCATACATTATATTATTCCAAAAATGTTCTCCTTACATTTCATAACACAGAGACCCTAATAAGAGACCCTTTTATCACCTTTGTATACAGGGCCCTACTACAATGATCAGCATGACATGCAGACTTCCATTATGATAATTGCTACAGTATACCCCACAGAACCCATAATGATGACTATTATTAAGCCATGTAAAGCTCAGTCTTTTGATTAACCCGGTACAAGAAGCATGCCTATAAAACCAGGACCGCAATTGGGGGGGGCCTACGGGGGCACGTGGCCCAGGCACTGGACTTTAGGAGGCACCGAGGAAATGGTCGGAGACAGTGCCGGACTGGCTACTGAGGGGGGATTGGGTGGCAGCAGGTGTATATTTGGAGCTGTATGCCTGCACCAGCAGGCAGTCGACTGCAGCCCTTGAGAGCCACAGCGCTGCCGTTATTCTTATGTGGCGCTGGTTGTGAGCCAATCGCAGCTCATGGACCGACAGCCAAAAGGCAATGGCTGCCAGTCCTCGAGCTCCAATTGGCTCGTGACCAGTGCCAGACTCTAATGACAGCGGAGCTGTGTCTCTCAAGGGCTGCGGGCATCTGGCTGCCGGTGCGGGCGTGCGGCTCCATATCCACACCTGCTGATGCAGGTGAGAGGCTGATGAAGGGACACAGGAGGACAAGGTGGGGGCTGCTGGAGGGATATGGGGGTGGCATAATGTGTAAGGGGCATTACTTTGTATGGAATAATGTTATAAGAGGCATTACTGTATGTAGCATAATGTGTAAGGGGCATTACTGGGTTTGGTATGTTATAAGGGGCATTACTGTGTGTGGTATAATGTTATAAGGGGTATTACTGTTTGTGGCATAATGTTATAAGGGGCATGACATCATGCATGCTGGAGAGACACATGCTACTGCAGCGATACGGTAAGGAAGGGGAGGGCACAGACTCCTGTAAAGACACTAGGGCGAGTTTCTGAAAGAACAGAGCCTACAGTAATGGCGGGGTGGTGGTGGGGGTTTGGGTGACAAATTGCTGCCTTGCCCTGTTGACACAAATCCGAATATCGGCCCTGATAAAACACACTATATATTGCAGTGTTTGAATATAAAGATTAACAGTTCGGGTTTACTGACCTTTAATAGAAGATTTGAAACTTGAATGCTATAAAATACTTTTACATTTACAAAGCAACAACTATTGCCCTAAATGATAAGGATATTAAAAACAAAACATGCCATTATCCCTTAATGCAGGGGGTTCCCAAACTCGGGTCCTGATTCAGAAGAAGGCGCTAATGCGATCGCAGCTGCGAGCTTGCACAGGACGCAGCTGCGAAAATATGCTAATGCCTGCCAAGGCGCAGTCAGCATAAAGACGTCCGCAGCTGCCTACTCATATCCGTCCAATGTCGCTCTCCTGCATAAGCATTGGTACCATCAACGTACATCAAGCAGTCACACAGCATTTATGGCCAGACTACAGCTCTCCTCGCATGCAGACAGCTCTCATGCTGTGACTGAGCGCCCATAAAATGGTGGTCGAACTGTCAGACATGCCTGCGTTTACCTAATCTGCCCCCGTTACTTCCCTCAAACACTGACCACATGACACTCATTTTGCGAATGTATCCTCTGTGTGTATGTAATTGATAGCAATCACGATACGTGCGCAGTGATTTACAATTTACATTAGGGATGTGCAGGCTCGGATAGGTTCGAGTTTGCACGTGGAGTTCGGATTTTTCCCTCCAAAAAAACGGAACTCAGAAAGAGGCAAAACGTCATCTTGCACGGACGAACATCATCATTCCTGGACAAAAGTCAAAGTAAATCTCTAATTTACATGCATGCGCAATAGCAAATAATAACTCAATCTGCATAAATATCGGCATTGTGTCTGCTGCTGAATCAGGCCCATGGTCCTCAAGGTACCCTAACAGTCCAGGTTTTAAGGATATCCATACTTGTGCATAGGTGGAATACTCAAACTGAACGAGGTACTAATTAATTCATATGTGCTTAAAGTAAATGTAGATATCCTGAAAACCTGGACTGTTAGGGTGCCTTGAGGACCGAGGATTTATTCAGACCAACTCGCTAGATGCGTTCGCTCACACTCTGCATATGCAAATCTAGCACATGCCCAGCAAGGTAGGCAATCGCATGGCAAGGCATTAGCATGCCCATTATGTCTTGGTGTGCGATCACTTTGTGTATGCAGATGCCCACCAGCCATTCCTAAGACTCCCACTTGTGCACGTCATCTCGTGGAAGTGCATGAAACCATTGGTACATCGAGCACCATCGGATGCGATCGCAGCTCTTGAGGTTGACTATACCCTGCTGCAAGCACTGCAATCACTTCAGTGTGAAAACCAACCAAGTGACGTGTACTATGACGCTGCCTTTTAATTATGCACGCCTCTGAAACGGCGTTGATACTCTCAGGCACTCATGTGTTCGCACCACCACTCCCCCGTTTCTAGTGACCTGCCCCTGCTATCACCCACAAACGGCTTCTCCTGTCACTCACTCTGCTGGGCTGTCTATGCTGGGCGAGCGAACGCTTCCCGATCTCTCACAGTGGTTCACAAATGCGCATTGCGATGCATCCGCAGATTGCAAATATCGGCCAGCTACGAGCGAAAACATCCTAGCGAGCGGGTCTGAATCAGCTAGCGAGTTTGGGAACCACTGCCTTTATATGTATTAAAGCACGGAGTGTCAAATAAGTATATTGCAGTAGAGAGAAAGCGGTTCAACGCCCACCAGTAATCCATATATGGCCATTAAGCTTCACCAGGAACAACATGAAATTCACATCTCAACATGACAATTGCTTTGCTTTTAAAACATGGAAAGCCTGACTTGCGTCTCATTTTTCTAAGACAACTTCCCCATCACCAGCAATACTTATTGGTCACCCAAAGGATCACTACTTGGTATTGGGAGGGACAGATAACTACATCACAGGGCAGTTTCTAGCCAATCCGGCTCCCAGTGCGAACATTCAAAATGCGCAACCCCCCCCCCGTTATAATATTTTCACAAAAATTTCTGTTTTGCCCCTACTGTCATAACATGCTCCACAAACAACCTTACACTCCCCAGACATAACATTGTCCATACCCACCTGGCATAAAATGTTCCACACCACCTGTCATAGTGTGCTCCACACCTCCTTGCATAGCATGCTCTATCCCCCACCTGGCATGGCATGCTCCATACCCCCCGGCACAGCATTCTATACACACACCCTGACTGTAATAACCTGCTTCACCTTCCCCTACTGACATAGCACATGCTGCACCCCCCAACTGATATTACATATGCTGCACCCCCCAACTATTACACATGCTGCACCCCCCAACTGACAGCACATGCTGCACCCCCCAACTGATATTACATATGCTGCACCCCCCAACTATTACACATGCTGCACCCCCCAACTGACATAGCACATGCCTCACCCCCCCAACTGACATAGCACATGCCTCACCCCCACAACTGACATAGCACATGCTGCACCCCCCACCCTTCCCCCCCGCAGAGGTGCAGTTACCTGGTGAAGCACATCTCTGCTTGTCCCTTGCCCAGTGCCCAGTCCGGAGTGCAGCAGTTGGGGGCGGACAGCCGGGGGCCCTACCACTATATGAGACCAGAGGGGACAGAACTTAATCTCGAGCGGCATCCGGAGTGCGACCGTGAAGTGTAGAGGGCAAAAGTGAAGGACGGAGGTCTCAGCCGGCGTGTCAGTGCAGCGGATGTGAGTGCCAAGCGGATAGAGCGGAGAGCTAGGGCCCTTCCTATCATGTGACACCCAGGAGGAGAGGAGGGAAGGAGGCGATTGGATGCGAGGTTACTGCCGCCGTTATGATTGGTTAGGGACACGCTGACAACGCTGTTGCAGGACCCGGTAATTTTTAAAGTTTGAGTCCCACGCTGCCTGTAGCGCAGCACGTATTTTGCGATCATTGGTCAGGGCGGATCGCCCCATGTGATTGCACGGGTTGCCTGCCCCTAGAAACGGCCCTGCTACATCACAATAATTTACAAAACAGGATATGATCTGCAGTAGTTATTCAGGAAGGGCCAATAAAAAAAAAAAAGCAGTGAAAGTAAAATTATGAAAGGAGCATTTAAAAACAGTATTACTACTGTACATAGAAGCCTAGCTGGAAAAAGCAAGATTGCTTATCTCAAAATTAAAGTTCCACCATAAGTTGCTTTAAATCATAACCGACTTTTGAAAACTCCTCTTCAGGAGCAGCTTGTAGAA